>OX463244.1:128338158-129720158 GCA_949820135.1 Sylvilagus floridanus
CACTTTGACTATGATCCTGTCTGACTAAAATCGAAATCAGTGAACTCAAAAGGCTCCCATAGTCTTGGCAACTCATGACTAGAGCCTAGGGAGATTACTGACACCATAAACAAGAGTGTCAAATTGATAAGTCAACAGCAGGAGTCACTGTGTACTTACGTCTCATGTGGGATCTGTCCTTAATGTGTTGTTCATTGTGAAGTAATGCTATAACTAGTACTGAAACAGTATTTTACACTTTGTGTTTCTGTGTGGGTGCAAATTTCATCAAACTGATGAAATCTTTACTTAATATATACTAAATCGATCTTCTGTATATAGAGATAATTGAAAATGAATCTTGATGTGAATGGAATGGGAGAGGGAGCAGGAGTTGGGAGGGGTACAAGTTGGAGGAAAGTTATGGGGGGAAGCCATTGTAATCCATAAGCTGTACTTTGGAAATTGATATTTACTAAATAAAAGTTAAAAAAGAGAAATATTTTTAAAAATAATAAATAAAAAACAAAAATAGCAAAGAAAAACAGAGTATTCTAGATTTGGAAAATGCTTTAAAAGCTAGTAAAGCAAGGAAGAGAAAACATTGTGCTAGAGATAGGAATAGCCGGTATTTAAAAAAGAAGCAACCTTACTGAGATAATCACTTCAACCATAGGGTGATTTTTTAAAAAAAATATTTTAAAATATTTATTTATTTATTTAAAAATCAGAATTACAGATATATATATGTGTGTGTGTGTGTGTGTGTGTGTGTTTGTATAGAGAGAGAGAAGGAGAGAGAGAGAGGGGGAGAGAGAAGAGATCTTCCATCCTCTGGTTCACTCCTTAATTGGCTGCAAATGCTGGAGTAGGGGCCAAGCTGAAGTTAGGTGCCTGGAACTCAATCTAGGTCTCTCATGTAGGTGGAGAGGTCAAGAAATTAGGTTATTTTCTGTTGCTTTCCCAGTACCATTATTAGGGAACTGGGTTGGGAAGGACTCGATTGGCACTTGACATGGGATGAAATTGCAGGTGATTGCTTAGCAACTTAATCCACCGGGCCACAGAGAGCTATTGGAAGACCTCAATTAGGTGATAGCGACAACCTATAGATCTAGGAAAAATACAAAGCGGAATGCAGAATCAGCAAGGGGAAGTGTGTCTAACACAGGTTTCGTGATAGTAAATCACAGAAGAATTTGTGAAGCTGAAGTGTGAATCCATGAACAGACTGCTCCACCATATCTCTTCCCTTAGTACAGTAATAAATTCCCTGGATGTTGTCTTTAATGTGCTTCCCATTGTGTCCCATAGGCTTAATGTTAGGGAACAACTGCCTAAGAACTGGAAGGATGCTCTTCGGGGGCAATGATTTCTAGTTGGCCATCTTAATCCAAGATGTAATTTAGCTCATCTGGAAAAGCACAATCTTACCTTGTTTCCAGGAATCCATGTTCCCAGATTTGCATGTGTATGCAGTTATGTACTTTTTTCTAATGAACTGTTGCAAATTCTCAGCAGAATCTCAAAGAGAATCCCAAACAATCTCAAAACCCCATCATACCTCTACAAAGCCCTATAAATGCTCCTTACAGTCTTTTTTCCAATAATTATATTTCATTTAATCATCAGTCTATTTTCGACAAGTGGGTGGTGGATTACACTGCAGCTGAGGAAGGGCAGAGTAGTGCTTTGATATTCTACCCAGAAATGGGCAGGGGAGGTACAATGTAATAAGAAGTAAAAATGAAGGGCTGGTACTGTGGCATAGCAGGTAAAGCTGCCGCCTGAAGTACTGTCATCCCATATGGGCATCAGTTCAAGTCCTTGCTGCTCCATTTCTGATCCAGCTCTCTGCTATGGCCTGGGAAAGCAGTAGAAAATGGTGCAAGTTCTTGGGACCCTGAACCCCCTTGGCAGACCTGGAAGAAGTCCCTGGCTCCTGGCTTCTGATTGGCATAGCTCCAGTGGTTTCAGCCATCTGGGGAATGAACCAGAGGATGGAAGACCTCTCTCTCTCTCTCTCTCTCTCGCTCTCGCTCTCTCTCTCTCTCTCTCTCCCTCTCCTTCTCTCTCTGTGTTACTCTGCCTTTCAAATAAATAAATAAATAAGTAAATCTTTTAAAAAAGAAGTAAAAATAAAAATGAAAAATATGAGAATAACAAACAAGCAGGTCCTTGTAGAGTAGAGTGAATGTGGAGGTTACCAAGCAAAAAAATTTAAGTGTTTGGCAGCAGCTGAATGAGAAGGTGGTTATTAAGCAGAATAAAGGATGGTGAAAATACTATAGAACCCCCAAAGCCCAGCTGCACTTGACTGATGCTCAGCAACTTAATGATTGACATAGGAGAGGTATAAGAAAGTAGGTCTTTATTTTTAAAAAAAATACAGAGCAAACATTTGGAGAGATCTTGCTTAATTCCCAAACTCCTTGAGGTGTTAACAGGAAGGGATCTTACGATTGAATTTGAGAGATGTGTGATCGTATGTATGCCAATGTCTGGTTGGTCCATGGTGCTGTGGCTGTCCTTTACTTGGCCAGTGATATTATGTTCATTTGGCAATTTTGATGACTGCAAGATTGGCTCCCATCAGTCTGGGGGTTATGTGGCAGGTGGCAGTTACTTTTTGCTCAGGACCTGAAATTCCTAGAAAAACTCTCAGAACAAAATCTAGCATCAAGATGATACATAGACCTCATGAATCCTGTAATCTGGGATCCTATGAAGTAGCTGGATATAATGCACCAAACTCTCAATTTAGTGAGTTAATTTTAGTAAGAAATAGGTTTTTTTTTTAAGATTTATTTATATAATTTGAAAGAGTTACAGGGAGGAAGAGACAGAGATCTTCCATTTGTTGGTTTAATCACTAGATGGTTGCAATGGCTAGGACTGGGCTAGGTCAAGACAAGATCCAGGAGCTTTATCCATGGCTCTCACAAGGGTGGCAGGGACCCAAATGCTTAAGCCATCTACCGCTTGTTTTACCCGGTTGTTACCTGGGAGCTGGTTTAGAAGTGAAGCAACTGTGACATGAACAGGGGACCATTCTATTGGATGCCAGCATCGCAGGCGATGGCTTTACCCTGTATGTCACAATTTCAGCCCCATAAGAGGGTGATTTATGGGGCCAGTACTGGGGTTAGCAAATAAAGCCACCACCTGCAGTGCCAGCATCCAATATGGATGTTGGTTTGAGTCTCGGATGATCCGCTTCCAATACAGCTCCCTGCTAATAGTCTGAGAAAAGAAGCAGAAGCTGTCCAAAGTCCTTGAGCCCCTGCAGCTACTTGGGAGACAAAGAAGTTCCTGGCTCCTGGCTTTGGATTGGCAAAGCTCCGGCAGTTGTGGTCATTTGGGGAGTGAATAAGTGGATGGACGATCTCTATCTATCTCTCCCACTCTCTCTGGGACTGTGCCTTTTAAGTAAATAAATAAATTTTTTTTAAAAAGGGATTGATTTATAATAATTGAAGCAAGACAAAAAATCATTAAGCAATGAGGGGAAACTGAGAGACTATGGGATACTATGCCCTGATAGTACTGAGAATCTACATCAAATAAGGGCTCGGTTTCAAGAGAACACTGTAAGTAGGAAATGGCAGCAGGTTGGTAAGAATAAGGCAATGCAGATGTCAGATGTCAGTGGCCACAGGATACTTCAAGGCAATGACTTGGTAAGGACACTTTGTTCAGAATGCTTTCTTATTTGCTTTTAAAGTAGAAACTTTACATTAAATGTTTTATGATACCAAGTTGCATTGTAATACTAGATATTTCCAGAAAAACATAATCAGAAAAATTACTTTGATTTCTAGACTCATCAAATCACAATGCTAAAGGCTTTTACATTGATATTACCCTGCTAGGAACACAATCAGAGGTAAAATGGTAAGTAATAAAAAGACAAAGAAGGAAAAGAAAGGAAGAAGCAAAAAAAAAAATATGTGTACAAAAGTTGGGGGGAAAAACAAAAATAATTTCTCAAAATCTATGTCCTAATATTCTCATTTCAGATTTCATATTAAACCTTTCAGAAATGAAACTGGTCTTTAGTTCTGTCCTTAACAGTACAAAAGGAATGAATTACAACTCTGCGCTATGAAAGTGAAAGGAGAGAAAATGTGGCGATCAGGTGGATGGTAAAGCTCTCCTAGTAAGAGGGCACAGCCCTGTCACCCCGCAGCCATTCTGGTGGCCTTCTGCCTTCCCATTCTCCTTACCAAAGTGAAGGAATGGAAAAGAACAAATTGACTTTGCAACTTCCTGCCACATTGAGATTTTGAAATGCCTTGTATTTTTCCCATTCACTCTCAAAAAGCAGAGCTATTTAGTCAATGTTCTGTTTTTCAGGGAGCCTTCTGACTTCCAGGTGTCACCAAACATGGAATTAAGGAATGTGTTAAAGCTTGGTCAGGCTCAGTTTTAAACACATATCCCTTTCATTTGAAATGCAAAATGTAAATGTTAATGAGACTTTTCTTGTCTATTACCAGTTTCCAAGCTGAGAGATGCTACTTCTCAAATATTTTTGGGTTATCTCCTTGGAGAGGTAATGAAAACTCTGGAGGTTCTATTGTAAAGTAATTGTACTCCTTAATTACAGGGCCCAAATCTTCATAATGCAGGTGGATTCATTATTTTACAGTGGGGTGGTGATTGAACAAATAAATGTCAGGCCTGGTTTATAATATAGCTTGAATGTTCAAAATCTGCTTAAGAGGATTTCTTCTTAACTCTATCCAAGCCACAAAATCTGAGCAGGTCTTCAAAAAGTTCATGGAAAATGTGTATTAGGGTTTTTTGTTCCAAAATAAATTTATGTTTCGATTCCAATTTTTCCATTTGTTTTATAAAATCCCCAATATAAAGAGCCATGCTTTTAGGAGTGAGCATTTTCTTGGAAGAATGATTAGAGAACTGGAAAGCAACTTGGACTATAGAATGGGTCCTTCATGGTAGCTTATTTCCCAAGGAGGTAAACTGAAAATCCATTTAAGCGCTTGCTGTAAGGCCACCACAAAACACACCAAACACCAGAGTAGGGGAAAGGGTTTATTGGGGAAACCTGACACATGGGAGAGAAGGAGCGAAGAAGGAAAAGAGAGTGTAAGAGAGAGAGAGATCAAGGAAGAGAGAGAGATCAAGGAAGAGAGAGAGAGGGAGAGAGAGAGAGAGAGAGAGAGTAAGGGAGAAAGAGCCATGTGTTCAGGAAAGGGTACTGTTAAACGTTTGCTGGGAGGCGGGCAGGGAAGTAGGAGCAACAAATCACACTAGGGTGGGGGTGGAGCTGACATTGGTGGTTGGGCCATGTGGCTACCTGGCTTCCAGCCATAGCGGTGGGGGTAGAGTCTAGGATGGTGTCCGGGATGTAGATCGTGCCATAGATAAGACTTCGCCATTTTACTAACACTTGCTCAACACAACAAAATTGATGCTCTTAGCATTCCACTTTGTATGTTCCAACCAAAGTTATCTTCCTTCTCTGTTCTCTATTGTGTCATCTTCCCAGTTACTCAGTCAGAACCTCAACAGATCTTGCGTTTTCTTTCTTTTTTATACTCCCCTCCCCATTTCTAATCAGTAACTATGATTTATTATTTTTTTCATTTTGGCACAATGTTTTAGATAGAACCTCTTCTTCATTAATGCCTCTATTTTCATTCTGGTCCTCATTTAGTTCCTAATTTTGTAACTGATGGCCCAGCCAGAAGTCTTTTCTTCTCTTGTGTAGCTAATGAATGTAATTTTCTTAGGAAACACTTGGATCATAAATATTCACTGCTTTTTTTTTCCTCTATAGGAGGTGGGACTTAATCTATCTCCTCCCTCACTCCATGTACACCCAAATGAATATTACCAATCTTTATTGAATTTAAAGACTGGCTTCTAAAGAACTTGGAGATTCAGAGAACTGTGAAGTGGTAAACACTGTCTTAACCAAATTATTGAAATTAACATCTCCAGTAATCACTTATGTTGATACAATGTACCCTCAAATATGACATAATGAGAAGAGCACTTTTATTTTATGGTAATCTTGTAAAATCCATGATGCCAGTCTAAACAAGAGAAAAATGTGAGGGAAATTCATCTTGAGGACATCCTACAAAATACCTGACCAGCATTCTTCTACATTTCCAAAGTCATAAGAAACTGCTATGAACCTAAGGAGAATAAAGAGAGAGAGAGAGAAAAAAAAAAAGTTGTGAAATCTGACAAAGTTTGACAAGTTATTAGTTAATGGTAACTTGTACTGAATGCTAATTGCTTTATTTTGACAAGTGTGCCATGGCTATTATATAAGATGCTAGCATTAGGGGAAGCTAAGTCAAAACATATGGAACTTTGTCTTATCTATTTAAATTTTCTGTAAATCCAAAGTTGTCATAAAACAAAAAAAAATTGTTAAAGATATGGCCGGCGCCGTAGCTCAACAGGCTAATCCTCCGCCTTGCGGCGCCGGCACAGCGGGTTCTAGTCCCGGTCCGAGCGCCGGATTCTGTCCCGGTTGCCCCTCTTCCAGGCCAGCCCTCTGCTGTGGCCCGGAGTGCAGTGGAGGATGGCCCAAGTGCTTGGGCCCTGCACCCCATGGGAGACCAGGAGAAGCACCTAGCACCTGGCTCCTGCCATGGGATGAGCGCGGTGCGCCGGCCGCAGCGCGCCATCCATGGCGGCCATTGGAGGGTGAACCAACGGCAAAGGAAGACCTTTCTCTCTGTCTCTCTCTCTCACTGTCCACTCTGCCTGTAAAAAAAAAAAAAAAAAAAAAAAAAGATAACATCGTGGGTTCTTGATTCTCAAATACAGTTTCATGTAGGAACTCCTGGGAGAATTTTTTAAAATCTATATTTTGGACTGCATCCTTGGAGATACTGGTTACGTTGGTTTGAGAAGCATTCAGGATGTGACATTTTTAAAAAGAGTTATTTATTTATTTATTTGAAAGGCATAGTGAGAGATGATAGAGATAGAGATAGAGAGTGAGGAAGAGAGAGAGAGAGGTCTTCCATCCATTGGTTCACTCCCCAAATGGCAGCAATTACTAGAACAGATACAGGTTGAAGCCAGGAGCCAGGAGCTTCGTCTGGGTCCCCGACATGGGTGCAGGGACCTAAGCACTTGGTCCACCTTCTTCTGCTTTCCCAGGTACATTAGCAGGGAGCTGGATAGGCAGTGGAGCAGCTGGAACTTTAATTGATGCCTTTATTGGGTGCTGGCATTGCAGTCTGTGGCTTTAACCTACCATACCACAGCACTGCCTGCAGGATGTTTTATTTTTAAGAAACTCGCCAAAATATTCTGATATATTGGCAGGTTTGGGAATCATCAGCCTGCAGAATTAAACTGTAGATTGCACATTATTTCTGGAATCTGTGGCTACTTGAACCTTGGAATGTTTACATTCTTCCTTTTCAACCAGAATATAACTTTATCTTTGCCTAACGCAGAGCTTTCCAGACACCTCAGATTTGCTTCCAGTGATTTGCTTATCCATCATTTTTGTGTTTCTCTGGAACAAAACACAGGTTAAGATGTAAAGATTTACAAATAATCTTGTTCAGTCCCTTCTCAACCCAGTTCTTTTTCTACTGAGAAATCAATGTATCTAATGGCAGATAGTCTTGGTCAAACAGGCTGAGTCTTTGAAAATAAAGGTTTTGTTACTCCTTGTTTAGGATTTGACAAAGCACGCACTCAACGTGGTCCATCTCACTTGTTTTAAGAGATAATTACCAAAGTATGCTGTTCTTTCATTGATTTTAGGCAAGTAAGACATGCTCTAGACTTGACAATCTTTGATAAGTTAAATAATGCTCTATTTCTTTTTAATTAAATTCTTACAGCTGTTCACATATGTGATTTGATTTAATCTCCAAAATAGCAGTCAACCTCTTGGAAGAGAAAGAGATTCCTGAACATTATTTAAAAAAATTCACCTGTCAAGCAGAAGAATGGGAACAGAGTTAGAAAGTAAAATGGGTTGTGTTCTATCTAGGCCACAAAGATATAGGTAAAGCAAGAAAACATATCGAACTTTGTTAGAGATCCTTATAATCTGAACCTCCCTAGTGGTCTGAGGCAGGTGCTAAGGTCAGTGCTGTTGGTACTGATGTTAATCCAGTGTCCATAGGGTAGCTGGAAACTCTTTCCCAACCTGAAGACAAGTTTCTCCAAATGATTAAAGAGAGAGATGGGGAAGAGTCCCATAATTCCTGAGCATTATCACTGGTGCTGTAGTTTGGATAAGGTTTTAGTGTTCCCCCAAGTTTTATGTATTGGAAGTTTTGTCCCCTGGTTGACAATATTGAGAGGTTGTGTGGAACTGGAAAGTCCTAAGATCCATTGAGGGCACTGCCCTTGGAAGAAACTAGATTAGGCCTCTTCTATAATGGTCACAAGAGGGTGCTCATAAAAGCCTGAGCCGCCACACCGAGTTATTGTTGACTTCCTGTCCAGTGATGTGATTTCTGCATTCTATATTCACTCCCACTACAATGTGAAACAATCAAAATGGTCCTAATCAGAGCTTAGTTGATATCATCATGCCGTTGAACATCCAAAACTGTGAGTTAAACATACTTTATTTTTTTCATTAGAAAGTCAAAAAGAATACTTCTGTGAAGTAAGTTATTATCAACTCCACTTCACAGATGAGAAGATGTAGGCATAAAGAAGGAAATTGGTTCTCCCAAGGTTATATAGGTAGAAAGTTGTAGAATCAGGTGTATATGTAGTGTTATATGTAATGTTGACAGCTATGGGCAACTCTCTGATCCATTAAGATGCACTACTTTCTGTCTGCTACAATATACTGCTACCCTTTAGAAATATGCTTGGCAAAACTTTAAAGTAGTGAAATAGGATTTGGTATCGCACTTGGGTCCAGATTATACTTGACATGAAAATGATAAAATTGTCATGCATGAGACTGTCATCTGCAAAACAGTGAGTTTAGATATATAGTATATTTTTCTATACCTTATAATTTTCATAAAGTATAGCCAATGATGTGTGTTTGAAATGGTGTGTGTGTGTGTGTGTGTGTGAGAGAGAGAGAGAGAGATAGAGAGAGAGAGAGAGAGGGAGAGAGAGATTTTTTTCCATCGAAGCTCTTTGGTATACTACATTTGATTCTTATGCACTAGACCACTTTCCTGGATCACAAAGTTTCCCAGGGGTAGGAAGATCTGGGATCCAAAGCAGTATACATTGAATGTCAGAACAGGTGTCTGGCAGCAGCAGAGCAGGATCTTTAAAAAGCAGAAACTTCCTGTTAAAGTGCCAGGAAGGTTAGGTGAAAACAACACAGTCTGACTTCAGCTAACCTACAAGCCTCAGGTCTCCATAAAACTAAATGCACTAATCCCAAGATTCTATAAAATGAGTGGGAATTTTTGCTTGTAGTGTGCTCTCAATGAATTTCACAAAACACATAAATGAAGCAAACCTCTGTTGTCATTCCTTAAATGCTCCAGTCTGTTATATATGATAGCACCTGTTTAAAAATATTCTGGGTGATAAATCACCGAAGGTTGCATTAATCAAGGCAGCCTAAAGCTGATATGTGCAATTATGGATTTGTCACCCTAGGGAAATATCTTGATCAAAGTTCCTCAAACCGCAGCATAAAACTCCCAGCAAGCCTCAAATTCTTGCTCCAAAGACGGCTGCACCTAATTTGGGGACTTAGTACATCTTATCCTGAGGGTATTGAAAGCCTTCTGGCAGGGCCTTATCCAATATCCACAGTAATGAAACCTTGTTCTGGTGAGATCTATTAATGGTGCAATGATAAAGTACTTCCACTGCCAACTGGCAGCAGTCTTCACACACCAGAAGTGAAAAGAAACAAAAACAAAAGCAAGACTTGAGTTAGATCCTCTCCAGTTCTCACTTTACATTTTACATGCATGAATGGGTGCAAATAGCCATTTCTCATCACTCAGGGAGATGCCTAAGATTTACTTAGTTGATTGCTTCAAATGTTACAGAATATGTAAGGGAATATCATCATTCAAAAAAGTATAAACAGATATATCAAAGTTGAAAATGTGGAGAAACAAGCAATTGATAATGAATATTTTTTAAATGTTTTTTTAATTTACTTGACAGGTAGAGTTAGACAGTGAGAGAGACAGAGAGAAAAGTCTTCCTTCCATTGGCTCACTCCCCAAATGCCCTCTGTGGCTGGCGCTGTGCTGATCCAAAGCCAGGAGCCAGGTGCCTTTTCCTGGTCTCCCATGCGGGTGCAGGGCCCAGGCACTTGGGCCATTTTCCACTGCCCTCCTGGGCCACAGCAGAGAGCTGGACTGGAAGAGGAACAACTGGGACTAGAACCTGGTGCCCATTCATTTTTAATTAGTGATTGATATCAGTTATTAGGCATCATCATAAAACTATTTCTAATCTTTTCTATGGAAGCATAGTTAGAAAAACTGATTTGGGAATGGAAATATCTAGAACTCGTAAATTCTAATATTAATGATCTACTTTCACTTCTAGGGCTATGGCAGTTCCCTTTCTGCCGAATTTACTCTACACCTAGCACTTTACACTGTGTTTTCTCCTTCCAATGTGAAACTATGAATCCTTAAGTGCTGCTCCAGTGTTCTCATCTTATCATCATAGATCTCCTAGATATCAACCTGGTATTGTTGCCAGGTATTGTTGGTTAACACTTTATGTGTTCATACCTTATCATCCTATTATCCCCTAATAACTAAATCCCTTTGGGACAGGGATTATCACACTATTGCATTTTATAAATTTAATTCCATTTTACACTCAATTTATATTTAATAATTGACAAGGTTTGCAAGAAAATTAGTGCCACTGTGCTTTTCCATTAATATGGAATCCTAAATGTGAAGTTTCCAGAAAGAGATCCTATTTATAAGGAAGAAAACATTTCCTTCCTTACTCAGCACAAACTATGTGACTGAGATGTTATGAGAAACACAGGCACATTGCCTTACTTGATATGTTTTATATTACATGGGAACCTTTACAAATACACATCTAAGGAAACAGGTAACAGTGTTCTTACGCTTAAGTTTGATGAAGATTGGACAGTCAGGTGGAAGTGTGATTGGACAAGGGAGTAAGACCTCTATTGGTAATATATGGGATATAGGGATATAGGGATCCTAGCCATTACTGTGTGTTCAGAGTCTTCTTGGTTTCTCTGAGTCACATTCCCCCACTTTGTTGCATAAGGGTCTTCCTACATCGCGAGACTGACACTGGAGATGAGTCAGGGGAGTGACAGTGGCCCTTCTACTCCTGCCATTCCCTCAATTTCCAAGGTGCCAAATTTGGAGGTAGCATTTTCTTCACCAGTGTGCATATCGATTTAGTATGTAACAAAAGTTAATTTTTTGGTTTAGCAGGAAATGATGGCTTATTCAGTAAATGACACCAGCAAATTTCTATCCACTTAGAAAGAAAACTAAAATATGTTTCCTAGCCTATACTACTACTAAAATTCTGGAATAAATTAAAAACCCACATAGACAAGCAATAATACTAGAACATTGCCTAGGTGATAACATTTCAAATAGGAGTAGGAGAAACCTTTTAAACAAGGTAGAATATACAGAAATTTTAATATTTCAATATATTTAAAACTTTTCTGAAATACCCTCAAAATTTTAGTAAGTAAATGATAGACTTTTGTAAAAATAAAAATGAAACATATATTAGCCTTTTTGAAAAAGGTTACTACCTATAATACATAACAAAAACATATAGAACAAGGAAATAACAATTATATAGAAAATGAGCAAATATCAAACTCATTTGGCCAAAAATTCTGCAAAAAGAGTTACAAATATCCTAGTAGCAAGAGACATGGAAATTAAAGGAGCAATGAGGAGTTACTATGTTCTCACTGATGTGGCAAATGCCAGAATGCTGTGAAAATGCCTCTTTCACACATTGCAGATGTTGACCTGAGTACTGACTCCCTTCTTGAAAACAATCTGACAACATCTGTTAAAATTAAAACGATGCATACTCTAAACTAAGATGTAAATCCTGGGAACCTCTGACATAGAAGTAAAAAAATACCAGCAAATAAACATATCGACTATACACATGACATTTGGTACTGTATTTGTAAATGTGATGAAAACAAGAATCTGGTGAATGGAGAGGTTTACCTTGGGTATGGTTGAGTGAAGAAAGATGGAGAAAAGTAGGCATGATATGAGCCAACATTTGGAAAAGAGAGACAGATTTTCCTACATTTGTGGAGGTTATAAGTAATGATAGGTATAAACATCCATGGGAGTATGATGTTTCACATAATTATATGAATATGGAAAAATATAGAAGAACGTGTGTTAGGCTTCTAATATAGGATATTATTCCTCCGGAAGAATGTGAGAAGAAAAAAGAGGAGTAAAAAAAGTCAACAATCTACTTCCAAGTGTCAATATCATGGAGAGCATTGCTGGCTAGAGATGGGTGACTTGTCGTCGCTGATGAGTAGGGGGATTCAATTTACATAATTGTGTAAGATTATGTATATATGCACACTTGCAAGATTTTTAAATGTGATAAAAATATGCTATTTTGTTATTCTGCAAAATGTCTCAGCAGTGTCTTCATTGAATTGGCAGTGGTTTCATTAACTGGTCATTCTAGCTCATTAGTCCACCCTTCTACTGAATAGGAATAAAGGAAAGTTAAGAGTTCAGCTTAATCATTTTTTATTTTTTAATGTATGAAAGGACAGGTACCTGGAACAGAAACCTCCTGGAGACAGCATAATGCAGTGGAAAAATCTAAGCTTTGAAGTTAGACTCACTTTGAGGTATGAAATCCAGTCTAGTATCTAATTAGTTGAATGACATTGGACAAGTTGTATGACCTTAGACAAGTTGCCTAATGTTTCTTGCCTTCAGCTTATTCATCTATAAAATGGGGAGCAGGAAATCTATGTAGGAAGACTTGCTAGTGAGAATTACATCATGTCTGGAGTGATATTGGGAAGTGCTTGGCACAGTTGGTAACTCAGAAGGTTACACACAAAACAAATCAACATAAGCTTGAGACTTAGAGACTAGGAGCCCAGAACATCACATAGAGTTGAATTTAATGGATATTTTTGATGTGGAAGCTATTTGAAAAATGATTATGTACAATTAGTTGCCTTCATTCCCTGTAACACCAAGGTGCAGTAAATAATCCTGGAATTGCCTGCACGGGTTGCACAGTGGGATCTTTCCTTGCTATGGTTAACTTGCTCATCCTGTTCTGAGTTGTTTTTATATATTGTATAGATAGAGCATGCTTAACAGATATACCAAGTTGTCCTCTACAAAGGAAGAATTTATGAAGTCCTGTGGTTTTCATTTCATGAAAAGTGGATGTAATTTTTTTAGATCATTCAGCTAAGATTATAGGTGCTTTTCCCTAATAGAATTTTCTTCTTATGTATTGGCCTCATTTTTAAGAAGATAGGTTTACTTGTACACTAAATCCATCCAGGCAAACTGGAGGTCTGGCTATGTAGGAGCCAGATAAATAAGACAGCACTGAATTTAGTAGATATTGTTGACATAGAAAACTCTATGGAACATGATTATGCACAATTCACCTTTGAAAGAAAAGTTACACACTGAATTATGCTGTAAACTATAACTACTAACAGTTGGGAACATTTTAAAATCTTATTGTGAAGTTTAATTTTTCTGAACACTGGGAGAAATTTCATAGAGTCTCTATGTATGCACTAATTCAATTTTAATCTTTTCAAATAGCCTTGAACCTAAAGTGTTTTTTTCTATAATATATAATTCAGACAATTTTATTATTGTCAATTTTCCAACTTACAAAATGGGATCCACTTATGAATCCTGCAAAGGAATTTTAATATTGACCTTATAGATCTTTCAAGTTCATCTGTTCTATATCATCAATTAATCCAGTGTCTCCTTTTTCCACTTCCAGTTGTAGCTTCCTTTCTCTGTAACAACTCACCATCTGGAAAATCTTCCATTTTATGTTTTTTTTTTTTTTGACTTATTCATTTATTTGAAAGTCAGAGTTACACTGAGAGAAGGAGAGGCAGAGAGACAGAGAGAGAGGTCGGTCTTCCATCCGCTGGCTCACCCCCGAGATGGCCGCAAAGGTCAGAGCTATTTGGATCTGAAGCTAGGTGCCAGGAGCCTCCTCCAGGTCCCCCATGTGGGTGCAGGAGCCCAAGGACTTGGCCATCTTCTATTTCTTTTCCAGGCCACCGCAGAGAGTGGGATCAGAAGCGGGGTAGAAGGGATTCAAATCGGCATCCATACTGGTGGCTTTATCCTCCATGCCACAGCACTGGCCTCTTATGTTTTTCTAATAACCATAAATTGTTGCAAAAATCTTGAAGTGTCTCCTATAGACCAACACCAACCAAACTAAAGAAATTAATAAGGCGAAATCTAAAACCAATGTTTTCTATTAAAACTAATCCTGGCAATTCATTAAATTGATCTATATTTCATTTGATGATTGTACCATTGAGGGAAAAACTGATCTACTCTCAATGACCCTGTATGGCTAGCACAGGATAAGTAGTTTATCCCCGTGCAAACACAGCTTGTTTCTTCTGAGTTATCAAGGCTGGAGAGAGGTTTTGTTTCTTCTAAATGACATTTAGGTTTTCTTTTAGAAGATGCTTCTAAAATTCAACTTTCAGACTAAGATTTATATAATTGATCTACCTTTTAAAAAAGTGTGTATGAATTTTTCATACAATATTTTTCAGCTTACAAAATGGATACTTCCCTGTAACGAGGGAAATAGCACACAACAATGATAACAGCGACAATTACTTCATGCTCTTTTCACTCCCATTCTCATAAGAGTATTGAAGTACTCTTCAATTTTGTTATATCAATTATACAAAAACAAAAATGCAAAAAAATAATGTAGTTTGATGTGTTTTCTTTTTGTTGTTTTATTTTCAGAATAGTAGCACAATGTACACATTTCTTTCATTGGCTTTTGCTTTTGCTTACTGAATATATCATAAATAAACCTATTTTTCAGTAGATATTTATCTGTATTCTTTCTTCCTTGATACATATATGTATACATATATACATTTGTGCATATACAAATAATTTAAAAAATGGAACTAGAACAAGCTGCTTTAATATTTTTAGAACGACATTTTGTCTTTATTTTTATTTATGTCCCTTAACCTAACAGGTCCTTTTCCCTTTTTTCCAGCTTTTTTGAGGTATAATTGACAAATAGAAATTATACATATTTAAGATGTACAAAAATTGTTTTGATATACAATATGCAGTGTAAAATTGTTGCAATCAAGATAATGTAATAATTATTTCAGTTACCTTTGCTTGTGTGTCCTGAGAATGCATAAAATCTCTTAGAAAATTTCATGTATATATAATACATTGTTATTAACTATAGTAACTATGCTCTCCATTGACCATTTTGAAAAAAATTATTTATTTATTTATTTGAGAGACAGAAAAAAAGAAAAAGACAGAGACAGAGACATGGAAACAGAATTAGAAAGAGCTTCCATCTACTTGGTCACTTTGAAAGTGACCGTAACAGCCAACTGGGCTGGGGCCGAAGTTGGGAGCAAGGAATATAATTCAGGTCTCCTACCTGGTATAAGGACTCAATTACTTGAGTCATCAAGACCACCTCCAGTGATCTGCATAACAGGAACCTAAGTGAGGAATCAAACCACTACACTCCAAGGTGGGATGCTTAGAGCTTAATTGTCTATGGCATCTCTTGATCTTTAAATAAGTACTGCTTCTGTAGTTTGGTCCTTACCCCTGAGGAATGACAACACCCTGAATATGAGGGTACATTCATGGAAATTGAGTTAATTTGCAAGCTTATTTTTTAAATTATTGTCTTATGCATTGTTTTTTCATAATATGCATTCTCCTAAACTCTTTGACATCCCCGCCTATCCATGGACTTTAAAACTTTCTTATTTGCAAACAAGCTTGTCTTAATCTCATTTTTCATGAACTTTTTGAAATACCCTCATATTTGAACAAGTCTATCAAAGATTCCTCGTGGTTGTTAACAATCCCTTATTGCCTGAATTTCCAATTAACATTAACTGCCACATAATAATTAAGCAACCAAAGAAACATCTCCTCCAGTTTTTAATACCACCAGCCATTCTGAGTGACCATTAGTGTTCTTCACTTGTTTTTTTAGTTCTCCCTCCTCTGGTCACAGCACATAGTGAAATTGCTCCTCCCTACTTCTGTGAAATGAGACATGGCCTTGCAACCTGCCTTGGTCAATGAAATACAATGTAAACACTTGTCACTTATAGGTGGTGGCCTGTAAGAGCCTAAGATCACTGATGCTGCAATCATAAAATGCCAGAGTCTGGTATTTACAAAGAGTGCAAGATTATTTCTAACAGTCCTGGAGGCTGGAAAATCCAAGGAGGAGGCTCTGGCAGGTACAATAGCTGGGGAAGACCTTCTTATTGCATCCTAACATAGCCAAAAGGGTGAACCCTGTGATCCCACATTGTACAAGGTGGGTGGTCACAAAGGGGAATGGGTCTGGCCCCTCAAGCTCTTTTTACAAGGCACTACTTCCTTATGAGCACAGAGACTCCCTGGTTAACCACCCCTAGAAGACCGCACTTTACAATACTATTATACTGGGGAATCAGTCTCATCCTGATTTTGGAGGGGACACAAACCTTAAAACTGCAACAGAGCCTGTGGGTGCCCACTCTTTTCCTATTCCCATTGCACACCGTTTAAATGGTGAAGACATTTTGATGGTTCAGTCTGCATCCCTGGATGTGAACAACATGAAGCAAATCCTTAGCAACTTGAGATGGACATGTAGCAGGAACCAGAGAGAAATCTTTTTGTTTGAAATGATTAAAATTCATTTGTAATCTCATCATAACTTTGTCTATCCTGTGTGATACCCCTTCTTAATTAAGAACCAGAATAAGATTGGATCTCTTTAGTCTTTATGTCCAAATCCTGTATTTCCAAGTCTGTGTCCCTCTCTTTAATTTAAAAAAAAAAGTGCTCATTTTTATTTGTTTCTCATATATAGAGATAGAGATAGATATAGAGATAGTTAGAGATAGAGAGATAGAGAAAGAGCGAGAGAGAGCAAGAGAGAGAGAGAGAGAAATCTCATCCACTGGTTCACTCTCCAAATGCATGCAACACCAGGTGACAGAAACTCGGTCCAAATCTCTCACATAGGAATTGGAGACCCCAGTACATGAGCAACCACTCTCTACCTCCAGGATGCACATTAGCAGGGAGATGGAATAGGGAGCAGAGCTTGATTCAAGCCCAGGTACTCCAGGTATGGGATTCAGGTGTCCTAAGCAGCAGCTTAACCACATCACCAGACACCACTGACCTCAACTCTTTCCTTAAATGAACGCCAGGTGTGGATAATCTGATCTAGTCATTATTTCTCTCTATAATGTATTCCAGAGTTACTTTTGTGAATTTTATTTTTTAAATTTCTTTGATTAACATCCAATACTTGTAAGTTGTTATGGGGTATAGTGAAAT
The DNA here is from genome assembly GCA_949820135.1 of Sylvilagus floridanus. Classification (NCBI taxonomy): domain Eukaryota; kingdom Metazoa; phylum Chordata; class Mammalia; order Lagomorpha; family Leporidae; genus Sylvilagus; species Sylvilagus floridanus. The sequence continues at coordinate 128,355,699 of OX463244.1, forward strand.
AGTTCATCACATTTACACAGAGTAAATCAAACATGCCAGACAACCAGCCTTTCCATTTCCCCATCTTTGAATTTTGATCCTGCTAGCTTCTGGCTTCCAGTTCCTTTTGGGTTGTTTGTTTTAAAATTTAGCTATTTATTTGAAAGGCAGAGTTACAGAAATAGAAGGAGAGACAGAAAGTGAATGAGATCTTCCATCTGCTGATTCACTTCCCAAATGGCTACAACAGTGAAGAGCCAGGGGCAGCTTCTGCATCTCCTACATGGGTTGCAAGGGCCCAAGGACTTGAGACATCTTCCTCTGCTTTCCCCTGGAGCATGAACAAGGAGCTGCATCTTTATTCACTACACAATACATTGTTGTGGACTGTCTTGCCCCAGTGTGCTAGAACTTATTATTTCTGTGTTTTGGTTCCTATTTTTCAACTTCCCTCATCTCTTCCCTCCTTACATCCTTTCCAAATCCTAATAATCACTGTTATAAAAGTTTAGATCAATGGCTTACTTTTTAAATTTCTTCATATGAGAGAGCACATAGAGTATTTGTCTTTCTGTCTCTACTTCCTTTAACTTAACATAATTATCTCAATCCATTTTGTTGTAAAAGTCAGAATTTCACTCTTTTCATGGCTGACTACTATTCCATTGAATATATATATATATATATATATATATATATATATTGCATTGTCATCTTCCGTCTGTCGACTGGTGAACATCTGGCTTGATTCTATATCTTGCCAATTGTAAATAGTGAAACAGTGAACATGAGAGGGTAGCTAGCTATCTCTTACATATCCTGGCTTTATTCCCTTCAGGTGTATACCAAAAGTGGATTAGCTAGGTCATTTGGTAGATCTATTTGTATCTTAGTGGCTCCCATACTGTTCACCATAATGTTTGCACTAATCTGAATTCCCACCAACAGTGTATAACCATCCCCTTTTCTCCACATTCTCTCCAATATTGGCTATTTTTTGCCTTTAAAAATTTATGAAGTTTGACCTCCTTAAAAATAAATTAACAATTAAAAAATTAAAAATTTAAAAAATAAATAAAACAAAAAATTTATTTTTTTAAATTTTGGTTATCTAACAATTTTACAGTTTTTAAACAGTAATAGTGATTCTTATTTCCTATGCATAGGCAAAATCTTAGGAAATCTTACAATACTTAAAGCTAAAAAACTAACACATCCAATTTCAATTAGCTTTTGTTGAAACTGAGGACACATCATGGAAAAGTTCTACTGATAAAATACAAAATCTGCAAAACTCTTTTAGAATCAGTATATAATCAGTATCCTCATATGTTAAGTAAACCTTTTGTATTAGTTTTCATATATGTGGGTGTTGTAGTGGGGCGCACAGATTAAAAACACAGTGAGACTTTCGAGGTCAAATTAGGAGTCTTTATTAGCCAGCTGGAGACTGCCCTCTCCCAGAGCAAGTCCGGAGAAGACAGCCCCGAGCCATAGTGGCAAAGGGTTTTTAAAGGCAGAAACTACATTTTGGTGGCCTTGACTGTTATCAAGCAAGCAAGCAGAAGTACAGAAGCCGGAAACATGCCGGCAAAGACGAAGGAGCAGACTGATATCTACAACTTATTTCTCTCAAAAGAGCAGTCTCTGCTCAGAAGCAACCAACCAAGATAACCTATAACTACCCAGGCAGACTATGTCCTGTGGGAAAACCTTAAACTTAAAGCCACCCTGTCACAATGTGTGTGTGTGTGTGTGTGTGTGTGTGTGTATGTGACAGAGAGAGAGAGACAGAGAGACAGAGAGTGAGAGAGAATGTAACTTCTCTCTTCTGCTTCAAGTAGTTTCTTGGATTGATATACTTGGAATAAATCCCTGTGGGCATGAATTATAACTGGATGTAAAATCTTGAAATTGTTATCCTCAGGTATTAACTTTTTTTAAAAAAGATTTATTTTATTTTTTTGAAAGACAGAGTTATGGAGAGAGGTAGAGATGGAGAGAAGTCTTCCATCGGCTGGTTCACTCCCCAAAGGCCGCAGCTATGCCAGGAGCCAAGAGCTTCTTCCGGGTCTCCCACGTGGGTGCAGGGGTTCAAGGACTTGGGCCATCTTTTACTGCTATCCCAGGCCACAGCAGAGAGCTGGATCAAAAGAGGAGCAGCCAGGACTAGAATCCGTGCCCACGTGGGATGCCGGTGCTTCAGGCCAAGGCGTTAACCCGCTGCACCACAACACCAGCCGCCCAGATATTAACTTTTGTTTCATTTTAAGCTTTTCTTAAATTGCTAAAAAGAATTTGTTTTATAGAATTATAATATTCATTCTAGAACCATTTATTGAGCACATATTAAGTGCCATACTCTGTGCAATTCACAAGTATATAATGAATGAAATACAGTCTTTAGCTTCAAACTACTTATAAACTAAGTAGATGATTATGACTGCAGCAATTATAGCCTTTGCTTCAATCATCTTATGACTTCTGAAGTTCTTTCCAAGGTCAGAGAATGTCATCTAAGTTCTATTTAAGACACAGCAGAATCTATGTCCATTGTGGACAATTGTGGCATAAAAGAAATCATACAGAACTCCAAAGGCTTGGAATTTGCATGCTGGCTCATCTAATCCCTAACCTATCATCTTTACAAAGCAATTAAATTCTGAATTTCTTTTACTTCTGAAATCAATGTGATATTTACCTCACAAAATCTATAAAGGGGCCGGCGCCGTGGCTCAACAGGCTAATCCTCCACCTTGCGGCGCCGGCACACTGGGTTCTAGTCCCGGTCCGGGCGCCGGATTCTGTCCCAGTTGCCCCTCTTCCAGGCCAGCCCTCTGCTGTGGCCCAGGAGTGCAGTGGAGGATGGCCCAAGTGCTTGGGCCCTGCACCCCATGGGAGACCAGGAAAAAGCACCTGGCACCTGGCTCCTGCCATCGGATGAGCGCGGTGCGCCGGCCGCAGCGCGCCGTCCGCGGCAGCCATTGGAGGGTGAACCAACGGCAAAAGGAAGACCTTTCTCTCTGTCTCTCTCTCTCACTGTCCACTCTGCCTGTCAAAAAAAAAAAATCTATAAAGGATTAGAAATTAAAAGTTCTGAAAATAGTGTGTATGCATTAATATGCAGTTTCTCATAATCTTCATACTAAGTGGCTCTATGTAAAAGTAATGACACATTAGTTGAATTATACTGCCTATATTTCACATTTGAAATGTGTCACGTTCTTCCTCATTAACACAATGGTTACAATTTTTAATGTTTATTTATTGTGATCTAGTTGAAAAACAGAATGACAGAGAGAGAGAAAGAGACAGAGAGAGAAGCGAGCACATGTGAGCAAGAAAAATCCTCTATCTGCTGGTTCACTCCCCAAATGCGCACAACAACCAGGACTGGACACAAGTCAAAGGCAAGAGCCAAGGACTGCATCCAGGTCTCTAACATGGGAGGCAGTTCACTCACTTGATCTGTCATCTGCTACTTCTGAGGTTGCATTAGCAGTAACTGGATGAGAAGCAGAGTAAGCAAGACTGGAAACTGCGCTTTGATGTGAGACAGGAACATCTAAGTGGAAATTTTACTCATCATGCCACACTCTGTGCCCTCCTCTTTACAATTTGGTCATGTCATCTGGGTGCCGCACAATGGACTATCCTACATTTTTAGATAAAGAGCTTTTCACCTTAAGCCACACATTACAATGACATGGAAAACTTAAAAAAACAAATGCCTCGGTCGTGTTTAAGACCAAGTATTTCCAAAATCACTAGGAGAGACACCCAAGCATCTGTGCTTTCTAAAGCTCCCCAGGTGATTTCAATTAGGTTGAGAACAACTGCTTTGATTAATTATCTCATTAAATCTTTATAAAGATCCTGCAAGCAGAAAGAATAACCTCCATTTTGTATAGGTAAAACTTAGATTCAGCAAAGTTAAAGATTTCATTGAGTGTCCCACACTTGGTCTGTGGGAGAGCTTGAATTCAATGTCACATCTTCTGATTTCAGAGCCCATGTTCTTTTTCACATGTTCTCTTAATAAAACCCCAATTGTCTTTTGCCTGCACTCCAATACGAAGGTTCTGCAATAAGAGGATTCTGAGCTCAACTTAGTCCCAAACTTTAAATAATTCTCTTAAATATGGTATGAGTTCTATCCATAATGATCGAGATTTTAATTTAGATCTTAGGAATTTCTATGAATAAACAAGTTCAAAATCAAGATACCAAAGCAAGAAGCCTCATTTTTGGATGTAAATAATGGGGATAATAATTTGATGTAATATGCAAAAATGTACACAGAAGTGAGAAGGAATGGTATACAAATTTAGTAACGGCTTTTAGGAAGCAAGAATACAGAATATTTATTTATTTATTTGTTTGTTTTTTATTTATTTGAAAGAGTAACAGATAGAGGGAGAGACAGAGAAATAAATTTTTCATCTGCTGGTTCACTTCCCAAATGGCTACCACAACCAGGGCTGGGCCAGTCGAAAGCCAGAAGCCCAGTTTTTCATTCAGGTCTTCCATGGGAGTGACAATGGCTCAAGCACATTAGCAGGGAGCTGGATCTGAAGCAAGACTTAAACCATCACTCCTATAATTGGATGTTGACCTCACAGTGTCAGCAGCTTAACCCAACGTGCTATTATGCTGGCCCCAAAATGCTGAACTTTTAATTAAAATTTTCTTGGAATACATTTTTTCCATTCCCTTATATACAAACTTTATATGTCATTTTGTGTTCAGCTGGATTTTTTTTAACAATTTCCTTCAGTTAAGGTAAAAATGTTATCTATTCATCTTTTAGCAACATAGTGATTTTTCCCACTCTACCCTTCCTCTTGCCTATTCTCATACCCTTCTTCTTCCTTCTTCTCTTATTCCCTCTCTAATTAGTTACAGTCTTTTAAATGAAGAGTTGTTGGATTGCTTTGTAGCCAACAACAACAATTAAGAGGACAGAAAGAAAGAAAGAAAAAAGAAATCACTCATTCTAGTCATTTTCTTCTTTGATCCTCCCCCCAAAAATACTATAACTTCATCATTATAATTTTAAAAATATCCAACATTAATTCATATTTATATATTCCTCCTTAGGATAAGATTTTTTTAATGTCTTCGATTACTTTAGTCCATTTTGAACTGCTGCAATAAAATCTGAGACTTAGAAAAGAAATGTATTTCTTATTGCTTTGGCGACTGGAAAATCCAAGATTGAGGAGCTGTGTCTGGTGAAGACATGCTGTGATATGGCAGCGGCACTGGCACTGCTGGTGAGAGCCAGCCTGTTGTCACTAGTGTTAATCTGTTCCTGAGGGCAGAGCCCTCCTGACTTGAACTCTTGTTAGGCAAAATCTCCTGAGGTTGTCACATTGGAGAATAGGTTTCCAACACACGCCTTCAGGAGGACACCTTCCACAGCAATCCTGTTTCTTATCCTCTGAAGCACTACTTGAAATTTCTTTAAGAGATATTACTGCATTGCTAATTATTGTTGTGTGTCTATAACACATACTTGCTGTGATATCATAGACCTGACTGGTTAAGGGCAAAGCCCATAGTGCTGAATTGCCTTGGTTCCCATACAGTCTTCATCTAGCAGCTGTGTGACGAGTAAGTTGCTTGCTCTCAATGTACTTCAGTTTCCACACCTGGCTAATGACAATAATAATATGTGTCCCTTAAATTAATATAAAGAGCAAATGAATCCATTAAAGTGTTTAGAGATTTTTCTAGGCATGACAACTAATAAATATTCACTGTTCTTGCTTTATCTTGTGTATTAATCTTGGACCAGACTTCTTCAACAACCTACTTTTTGCTCTTGGATTATATTTATCCTTGGAGATTGATTTTTTTTTTAGTTTAGCCCACGTTCCTCTTCCCTACCATACCACTCCCCTTACAGCAATACTTAGACATTTGAAATGTCTGAGTCTGCATGTCTGAAGGGTTTTTATATTGTACTAACTCTTGAATGGTGATTTAAGAGAAATATGAAGCTCTAGCTGTAAAATTAATTCTCCCTTAACAATTTAAAAATATTATAATGTTCAATTTTTATTATTAGAAATTAGGTCTTTTTTTCCCCCTCTCTAAATAATATCTTTCTTTTTCTCCCCTGATGCTCAGAGATTTCACTACAATGTGTCTAGGTGTGGATATTTTTAACTTGCTTGGAACTCAGAGGGAGTTTTAGCTTGAGAACTCCTGTGGTTTTGAATGAGTGACAGATAAAAACTATAGCAGGAGGTTTTACTTCCACTGGTCTCAAGTTTCCCACCTGGTAGCAATGCACATGATAAAGATATCCTCAGTGGCCAAAAGCATACTTTTGAGTCAGCCTTGAGAATAAATTGAATCACTATTAATTGATCGGATATTATAGTCATAAATCGACACATAAATCGACATAGATTAACTCCTATTAAAAAAGACATTTATTTTATTTATTTGAAAGAGTTGAGAGAGACAGACAGAGAGAGAGAATCTTCCATACATTGGTTCACTCTCTAAATGGCCATAACTGCTAGGGCTGGGCCAGAGGGAAGTCAGGAGCCAAGCACTTCTTCATTGTTTCTCACATGTGTGCAGGGGCCCAAGCACTTGGGCCATCTGCTGCCTTCCCAGGCATATCAACAGGGACCTGGATCAGAAGTGGAGCAGCTGGGTCTCAAACCAGAGCCCATATGGGATACTGAACTCAGGATAAGTCCTTTAAAGAAAGCTCATTATAAAATGTTTCATTAAAATATGATATGCATTTTGACTCTTGTCAATCATTTGAAGCGTTGCAGCATTCAGAGACTGGGTACTAAAACTTAAGGAAGAAATATTAAATAAATCAATATGATCATGTAATTCTATGAATCAGAATTTAATATATGACAGTTATCACCAAAAATCCATGTAGAAAATATGAAATACTTGGTAATTCATTACATGTAGAAAAACAAAATTGGACTTCTAGTTAATACTATATAAAATTTTGCTAAATGTAGACTAAGGACTGATTTAGAATATAGAAAGACAAAATGAATGGAAAATAATGTATACTGGCTGTGTGATCTGGAGTTCTGAAGCACTTCTTTTTTTTAAAACTTTATTAATGCTTTTGATCTTCAAGGTCTCAGCAAGTCCATGATAATTACTACACACAGTATTCATCAATTATCATGTTAATATGATTTTAATACAAAGAGAACAGATTCAACGTAGTTCATAGATACACTTCTATGAATATAGTGATAATTTCCTCTCTCCCTCTCTCCCTCCTTCCTTCCTTCTTTCTTTCCTTTTGTCAATTCCTCTCCTTCTCTTCCTCTTCTGTCTCTTTCTTTTTAACCTTTCTCAGATAACATTTTTATTTTATTCCTAGTCAAAGGCTTAATGCTCCACTAAATAAAGATTTGACAAGTTAAAAAATGAAAGAAGCATAGTTCAGTATAAATCAAATGAAAAGATGACCATTTGCTCAAATACAGTACATTTGAAAAGAATCACAGATCATTAAAACAATAGAGTACCTCATTCTTAACCATTGGTTTGACAAAGATATAAAGCAAAGTTTTACAAAACTGCATTTGCAGCAATTCTGATACACTTAGACATTTCTTTCAATTTTTTTATTTTTTAAAAATTTTAGCCTCAATATATAGGGGAGAACATGTGCTATTTGCTTTTCTGTGTCCAGCTTATTTCATTCACCATGATGTCCTATAGGTTACTTCCATTTTGATACAAATGGTAGTACTACCTTCTTTTTTTCAGCAGAATAATACTTCATTGTATATATATATACACACAATATATATATATACACTATATATATACACATAATGAAGTATTATACACACACACACACACACACATATATATCCCATTTTCTTTATCCATTCATCTGCTAATGAACACCTTGGTTGACTCCATAAGTTGGCTATTATGAACAGTGTTCCTATAAACATAGTAGTGCTGGTCTCTCTAAGATTTGGGGTGATCTTGGTTTCAATTGGTTCTTGTTTTTCTGTATTTGAGATGCATTATTAATTTGTTTCAAACATTTCTCTTTTTTAATGTAAACACTAAATGCTATAGTTTTCTACTTTATTTGCTGTATTTCTCTGTTTTTTGATAAGCTATGTTTTCATTTTCATTTATTTCAAGAAAAAATTTTATTTCCTTTAAATCTTCCAATGACATTGGTAATTAAGTAGTGTGTTTCTGATTTCCATGTATTTGTGAATGTTTATTGATCTTGTTGATTTCTAGTTTTATTACTCTAAGGTCTCAGAAGATACTTGATTTCTATTTTTTAAAATTTTGTTGAGACTTGATTTGTGGCATAATATAGTCTATCCTAGAAATTGGCCCATGTGACAAAGAGAAGAATGCTATTGTTTATATATATATATATGCATGCTACTGTTTCAAATGTCCTTTAAATGTGTGTTAGATCTATTTCCTCTATTACATGGGTCAATTCTAATGTCTATTTGTTGATTTTCTATTTATATGATCCTTCCATTGCTGACAATGTGGTGCTGAATTCCCCCACTATTATTGAATTGGAGTCCATTCCATTAGGTTTAATAATATTTATTTTATATATCTTGGTGGTCTTATGCTGGGTGCATATATATTTGTGACTGTTATCTCTTCTTGATGAATCACTTCTATCAATATATAATATCATTTGTCTCTTTTTATAGTTTTTGGTTTAAAGTCTGTTTTAGCTGGTACTAGGATAGCTACCACTGTTCGTTTTTAGTTTCCGTTTTCCTGTATTTGTTTTTCTTGCCCTTCACTTTCAATCTCTTTTCATCTTTATTTGTGAGTGAGTTTCTTCTAAGAAGCATATAGTTGGGTCTTGGTTTTTAATCCATTCAGCCAACCTAAACATTTGAGCTGTGTTATTTAATCCATTTGCATTCACTGATAGTATGGGATATGTAAGAACTAACATCTGTCATATGGTTGATTAGCCACTGATTAAACCAGCTCTGCTAATGAATTTGTTCATGTCTTGTGTTCTAACAATGTTCTGATGGTGGTGAATTCTGAATTTTGCTTATCTTTGAAATACATTATTTCTCCTTGATTTCTAAAGGACAGCTTCACTGGATATAATATTCTTGGAAGGTTTTTTAGGATCATCGCACTCACTTCTGTTTTGTAAGTTTTATGCTGAGGAAATGGATGTTATTATAATCGGTTTTCTTTATATGTAAGTTGCTGCATTTCTCTTACTCTCTTTGTGATTTTCTCCTTGTCTTTAACTTTTGGCAATTTGACTACAATATGGTTTGGAAAAGATCTTTTTTTTTTTTTTGTTGAGTGTGCTTGGGGACCCTGAGCTTCCTATACATGTATGTCCATGTCTCTTCCAAGACCTGGGGAATTTTCTTCCTTCCTTCCTTCCTTCCTCTTTCTTTCTTTCTTTCTTTCTTTCTTTCTTTCTTTCTTTCTTTCTTTCTTTCTTTCTTTCTTTCTTTTTCTTTCTTCTTTCTGGAACCATTCTGAAATATATCAGAGCATCATGTTCTCTTTTTAAATATTTATTTATTTATTTGAAAGAGAAAGTTGAAGAGCAAGGAGAAACAGAGAGAAGGACCTTCTGCTCACTGCCCGCAGTTCTAATAAGGCATAAAACGGTGTTGCTGAGATTTATGTCCAGAGCTCCTAGCACCATGGCTAGGAGGTACAGAAGGAATTTCTTGAAGTTAAGCCCTGACTTTTTATGTGCAAGCCCCAAGCAGTTTAGGAGAACCTACCTGGGTCACATCATGTAAAGTGAGTGTAGCTCCAGGGTTTATGCCCAAACCCCCACTGTTTAAGGATGCAGGGAGTCTGTTCATCCTATAATATGCCCTGATTCTGGCTCCGATAACTTCTGATAGCAGTCAAACTGAGATAGCTGTGCGACTTTTCACAACCTAGTCAAGTGCTCAGCAGGGATGAGGGAAGGGTGGGAGGCCAATGGGGCTTCCCTTCTCAGAGCTAAGCAGTCCCTCAGACACCAGTCTGCTCCCCAGGTTGGAGTTAAATTCAATGGGGAGCTTTGGAATTCTTCTTCAGCCAAAGCTTCCAGTGATGGAGCATCTGGCAATCTCTTCCTATCTGGCTTGAGAAGATGGTGATTCCTAGCCAGCAGATGGCTGGACAGTGTGGACAGCTTCAACAGTATGTCTGCCTTCATGTTCTGTTCTATCTCTTCTCCAATGAAAATTTCTATCAGTCAGTTCTCTGGAAACATTGCACTTCCTTCCTTTTTTTCTTCTTTCTTTCCTTTTCTTTTTGTATCCTCTGCAACTGAAGTCAGTGTGGCTTCTTATTCAACCACCTTGGATTCCTTCAGTGAAGCACTTCTTTAGCAAAAATATGAAGCAGTATAGATAAAAAATTGATTACTCTGACCATATCAAATCAATTTTTGTTTCTCCAGGGAGCATCAGTGGCAAAAATACAGATTTGGAAAAGATAAAACTGACAAATAATAGTAAGTAGTAATAAATCTAAGAAAAAATGTTAAGATCTTTACAGTTAAACTACAAAATTGTATTGAATTATGTTAAATAAGATTTAAATAAACAGGGAGAAACACCACAGTCTTGGGTTCTCAGAAATATTGGTTTCCCCAAAATTGATACAAAGATTTAAGATAAATCATATTAAAATCTAAAAAAGGTTTTTATGGAACTTGATAACCCAGTTATAAAATTTATATGAAAACTTAGAAGAGTTCTAAGAATGAATATGTGGAGAAGATTGTTATTCCAAATACAAGGACTTGTTATATATGTATTATATATATGGCTATATATGTATATGCCTACATATTACATATATGTATGTATTACATATATTTTATTTGAAATATTCATCAGTATATTATATATGTATATTATTTGAAAGGCAGAGAGAGAGAGTTCTTCCATACTCTAGTTCAACCCTAAAATACCTGTAACAACCAGAGATGGACCAGGTATAAAGCAGCCACCTAGAACTGATTCAAGCTTCCCATGAGGGTTGCAGAAACTAATTACTTGAATCACTACCTATTGTTTCCCATGGTTCACATTAGCGGGAAGTTAGGATGGAGAGTGGACCCAGGACTTGAACCCAGGATCTCCAACATAGCATGCAGTGTCTCCAGTAGTGGCTTAACTGATGTGCCAAATACCTTTCCCAGAAAATGTATAGAGTAAAACAGTATGGTGCTGTTGCAGACAGTCAATTAGACTGAGATAGAATTGAGAGATCAGGAACAGACCCACACGTTTGAGACTTTCTCAAATGAGAGACTGTTATGTCCTAAAAGTTAAAAAGGAGCCACTTCAGTAAATACAGTTGGAGCAATTGTATACACATGGGAAAAGTACACTTGGATTTCCACCTCTTCCCACATACAAAAATCAACTCTATACTTTATAACCTTGATATAAAATGAGAGAACATTTCATCTAAACTTTAAGGCAGGGAGAAAATTATGCAATAAGACAGAGGACAATTGATTATAAATGGAAGAATTAGTAAACGTTACTTTTCAAAGTGAAGACTTTTGACCACAAAATAAAAACTCAAAGAAAGTGAAGAGACATGTCATCCTATGAAAATGTATGCTCAATACACACAGTTGTCAAAAGGAAACATTCTTTTGCCTATAAGAATTCAAAAATCCAAATAAGTACAAGAGACATTTCACCAAAGAAGAAACATGTATTCCCAAAGAAACAAGATAAATATTTCTGGTGATTGAAGAGACACAAAGCAAGAATACAATAGGGTCTATTTTCATATTCATTCAGTTGGCAAAAGTCATAAAGTCTGGTGATACAAATTTTTAGAAAGGTTATAGATCCACATTATCTATTGCATGTCACTGTTGGGAGTGTATATCAGTGTAACTGCTTAGAAAACTGTTTGGAATTACTAAAGTGAAGGATTTATCTACCTCATGACCCAGCAATTCTATGTCTTTGGTGGATAACAACAAAAAAAAAATCATAGCTTGTGCACATATTTCACCAGAGATATGTGGAAAGCTCACAGTAGCACTCTCTATAGCAAAAAATGAAAACCTGAAAAGCACACAGTGTTGAGTGTGGTATAACCATATATTCACATCCAATAAAATGACATATAGGGATAGTTATCAGATCTTAGAAATATAGTAGTACAACATCAAGTGTAAAAGTAATTCTCAAAGAATTATACACTGTGTAATATCTTTCTACATATAAATCATTTAAAATTGCAACATTGCGCATAATATATGTATCATATATATAGCAAAATATAAAACAGTATATATATTCACATATAACTTTAGAAACAATACAACTATCTAAAATGAAAAGCAAGATAACGATGAGTGACATTCAGCATCATAACTGTTTGGTTTGAGGTGACAGGTAGGTGGTTAAAGGTACTACAAAATTAGATGTAAATTATCTAAGTCATATATTTTGTTTTGGGGTTGTGGTTTTTAAAGGACTTACTATATCATCCAAAACTAACAAATAGGTAAAGGAAAGATCAATTAATCATCATGAACTACCCAATTTCATTTCCGTGTAGTCTAAAAGAAATTTAACATTAAACCAGAAACTATTGTCTCTAGATTACACAAAGGACAGAGATTATATGTACTTTGTTATGTAACTCAGCTTAAATTTGCTTTGTTTTGACAGCAATTAGGTGATCAAAAGCTTTTGAGAAAACTAGACTTCTGTTCATCCTGCTGTACATGAGCAATCTTATCTGCCAGTTTATCTTAATATTTTTGGGTCACAAAATATGCCCAATCACTGTACTTAACTGAACTAAGCACAGGCTTTCAGCATTTATGCCATTACAGAGTTTTCTACAGGTGAACACTGGCCTGGTCTTGACATGACCATCACCCTAACAGGGATCCCTGAACCGTGTGTAATTCCCCTGCTTCCAGAGCTGGATTTCACTCTAGCCTTTGACTGACATGATACTCCCCGCCCTCCACACTTGCCTGACTAAGTCCTTTGTATCTTGTCATTTTCAACTTAGATGTCACCTGGGAAACCTCTCACAACTTCCCCACCCCCCACCCCTGCCTGGGCTAACTTTATCTTGCTGTGCTCCAAGGTCTCTATATAGTGCAGAATCTAGAAGATAAATGCTTTCCAGTATTTTACCTCATAAGACTGTGAGTTCCTGGAGGGCAAAAATCTTTATCGTTTTGTTATCTCCTTAATTTGAATCCAACTCAAATATCTATGTTTTCTTCATTCATAAGTGCATTTCTTTATGTGCAACTTATAAATCAAACACAAGCTTCTTACGCTTTTGTATTATGACACATTACAACTTCGAAATATTTAGTTATGTTAATTGGGTGAGTATTAAGTAAATGCTGAAAATCATTTATGTGTTTAGCAGCTGACTGGCAATCCTAACTTAGAGACACATATGTAGTATATGGCTACTATTTCATCTGACAGAAAGGCTACCGATCTTACTGGAAAGGAGCTCATTTTCCAATCAGACATAATAAATCCTTAAGGTAGTATTGTACTTGAGAGAGAACATTGTTTCATGCTGTTTATGTGAACCTATTGACCGTATGTAAATATTCGCAGATATTTTTCTGACTCCTTTGTCAACATGTGGGCTTTTGCTTTATGCTTCCAGAATTATGATTTGCAATGGCTCCAAGATATTGATTAGGAACAAAATGCAAGCAATTGACAATTTAAGTTGTAATGTTAATCAGTTAAGAAACACCAAAAGTCCCAGAAAGAATAACCAGAGTATAGGAAGTAATTGATGTTGGGATTCGGCTTTCTTCTGTGTTGGCATGGTGTATGCATGACGGTAGAGTGAGAAACCCAAGGAATGTATAGAATTCTTTAAAAAAATCCTTGAACATATTTTTCCTCATTTTCTCAAGATGATAGGATTTATTCTTTGTTAATACATGTACCTTAGAGAAAGTGTGTGGTTATTGGGAAGAGAGTGGGATTTAAATTGAGACAAAAAGAGTAAATCTTCAGCCTGTCACTTGAGTTAGTTTCTTAACCATCATTAGCTTCCATCTCCCTATTTGTGATAAGGAGATAATAGTATTTACGCTGAAGGCTATTCTTAGGTTTACTTATATATTTGGACACAATGGAGTACACACCCAACGATTATTTGTCATTGTTGATAGGCATAATAGAAAGAGAAGACCAATGGCCTAAATCTGCATTTTTCCCCCTGTTGTTTTCTTCTTTGGATGGGCTTCATTTTTAGTGTGCTTTCTATTTTGCAATCAGCATTTGCAAGGATTTCTGCCTTTGTGTGACATGGGTGCTCTCAGATTTATTCTGCATAACAGTGAGGCTTACAACTGTTCCAACTGTAAGCAATCTGCTAAGTTTGCACAAAAGGTTAACTAACCAGTAGAAACAAAATAATTTGATTGTAAACATATTCCCCCATATCTGAGTCTGTAGATTTGTTAGATAAAAGACTACTGGTTCATGGTATGCAAAAGTGGCCCCTCAAAGCACTGTGTATAAGAAACAATTCTAGGTTTAATACACATTTGGTGTGACTTTAGAAATGCATCTTTGTTTCTAAGGCTAGAAGTGAAACTGTTCATCAGTGCTCACTATATATGTGAGGCTGGCATGTGCTTCTACCCAGGCCCAGAATACAAATTTGTTTCGGTAGATCTCTACCTCTTTCCCCAGGGCTAGAATACTGAACTGAAAAACAATCCCTTAGGTTTTGTTTAGCTTCTGTATAATCATTTCAAATGTGTAGGTATTTTTTTCTTTTTTAAAAAAAAAAACTTTCTTCCAGATTCTGAATAAGGATTTAGTTAAATGTCTGTTTAAGAATTGATGAGTAATTTAAAGGATTTAGGAGAACATTCTGTACTATTATATGCAAATACATGCCATGCATGGTTCCCTATGTCATTAACCTGGCAGTCATTTCATGCATGACTCCCCATCTTATTAAGCTAGCAGTATGGAATATTTGATTTACAAAACTGGTATGAGCTACTTAGTGTGCTAATATAGGAATATAACTTTTAAATTTCTTTGGAATAACTATCTTAGAAACAGATTCTTGAAGACGATAACATTATTTTGACAGCTGTGCTCAGTTTCTAAAAGTCTATTTTAGGAAGCTTCTTATAACTGGTGGAAATGTACCTGTGTGATTTGAATGAACCATACAATAATTGAAAATGAAAACCATCACAGCAATAGAGCCCTTCGAATTCTGCAGCAAATGAATCGAAAACACAGGTAAATAAATTTGGCAGAAGCATTTGCTCCTAGTCAGGATATAGAACAGTGTGTGGCTGCCTGAAAGTCTGCCATTTAGGATCTCAGTTACCATGATGTTCTAAAAACTCTTTTTATAGCCAAGACCCCCCTGGCTTTCCTGGGTTTTGTTGCCATAGCAGCATTCACTGGCCATGGGATTTACGGAAAAAAAAAAAAAGAGGGGGAGGGGGCAGCATATTTGTAAAGTTGGTGCAGTGCCAAATGTAGCAGGAATTATAAATCCAGAATGCTGGATTCTTCCTTTAGTGTCCATTTCAGCTGGCGCCTCATGTCACCCACATAATCACAAACCACTCTGTCATCATTCAGGCCAGCTGCACGAAGTGAAACAAAGGGAAATTTAGCAGCAATGGAGGGAATGGTAATTTAAAAGGCTTTTAAATGATGTTTTCTATATTCTTCAATCAACAATATTTTAAAGCCTTTAATTTTTTTTTCACTTACAATAGGATTTCCTTGTTGTTGCTGCCTTGACTGACGACATATTACCACCAAGTTGGCCAAAAAAATGTCAAAGCCTAAAAAGGAGGTCAAACAGATAAATCCACAAGGAGTTGAAAGGAAATGTTTACAGTCATCTTCATTTCTGCAGGAGTGCTAGCATTTAAATTACATAGGTAAATTTGCCTTCACTTGTTGGCAAAGGTATAATTTTGAACCAGAATGCTCAATGTTTACCAGAAATGCCCTTCAATGAATACCTCCAGGTTTGTGATATTATGTTCACTGTTTTTTCAGTCGTGACACGTATTTCAGAGTTCACAAGGCAACAGGAAAAAAAATGTTCATGGGGGAAGAAAAAAAACAAGTGAATAATCCAGGGAAGTTGGTGGACTGTGACATGTGTTGGGCTCATGTGAGCCATGAATATGTAAAGGGGGCTGGCGGGGCCAGAAGGAGGGGGATGGGAGAGGATGCTGGTGGGGACTTTGTCCAAGAGAGAGGGAATATGTAATGCCTGCTTGCCACAATTCCAGCATTTTGGCTTGGGCATATGCTGGAGTATACAAATGGATGAAGTAATCTGTTAAAACTGGGATCATTTATCGATAGATAGTTGCAGATAAAAAAGTCTGCTAGAAGAGGACCATTAATGTGTGGTTGAAACTTTTCTTAGAAAAATTATTTATGGACTCTTCATTTCAAATTATAAATAACATGTACAAATAAGGAAAGACACTTACATGGATGGAATATAATAGTGATCCCAAACTTGCCATCATCAATATAATCAGTAAATCCCAGAGATGGCATACAAATCACTAAGCAAAAGGAGACCAGTTTTAACTTTGCGAAAAATTGGCTACCTATATGGAAAAAAAAAATTAAAGGACAATTCATATGTCATACCATAGGGGGAAATACATTTAAATTTGAATAAAATAACTCTTTTAAGAAAAATGCAGACAGATGACTGTTTTATGAATTTAAGAAAGGTAAGTGCTTTTCTTTAAAACAAGCTATGAAAGTACAAATTTTAAGGGAAAAATAGCATGTTGGCTTCAAGTAGACAACAGTGAAGATCCATTCAATGAAATAGCTGTCAGAGAGCTGTTTTTTCAGGATAAAGTATTCCCATAATTTTTAGAAAATGTTTAATCAGATAAAAATGCGTAAATATTATGAACAGATCACTTGCAGAACTCAACATATCAAGGAGCTCAATTCATTAAAAGGGAAATTGATCAAAAATAAGACACTATTTTAAAATATAGGATTGTCAAAAATGTAAACTCTGACTGCCAAATATTGGTGTTGATTTGGTTAAACAATGACTGATAGAAGCTTTAAATGCGATCAGGGCTCTGGAAAACCATTTGAAAAGATACAAGAAAGTTTAAAATGTACTTCCTATAGGACTGAGCAAATCCATGTCTAGTTATACATCCATGCACGCAAAATATAATGATGGTAATTAAATGGGAAACAAACTGTATGTCAATATGTATGCTGCAGGAAACTTCATTAAAATGAATGGAACAGATAAAAGTTTTAACTTGACTAAATGTGGGGAAAAAGTTAAATTAGAAAAGTTTCATTATTAGACATAAAACACGATACTATTTATAATAACATAAGCATGTCAAGATAAAAGAGGTTATTTATGGATATATAACTATATATTAGTATTAAAGCATAAAAATATGGAAAGACACAGTATACCTCCAAAAAAGGAAAACAAACAAGCAGTTACGAAGAGGGGAAAAAAATCCACAGAAGCTGAATCTGCAATGATTGCTAATCTTAATAAAAATACCTATTACAGAAAACAAGATAACCAAGCTTTATATTCTGTCTGATGATAAAACTCTTCACCACCTCTGAAACAATATTGAAAAATAAAATTAGGCTTAATCTGATTAAACTTTGAGTCTCAACTGTACAACAAATTTGCAGGAATTGCTGGAGACAGAGGAAGAATGTAAACCTCACCACAGTGCAAAATTCTGCAAGCAAGCAACCTAGTTTTCTTAACAAAAATTACAAGCCTAAATTACAAGGCAAAAAGAAGAAAACAAAGGATACAGGAGAAAGTTTATAAGAAACTTAGAGGGGCAAGCACTGCGAAACAGCCAGTAAAGCCACTGCCTGCAGTGCTGGCATCTCATATGAGTGCTGGTTCGAGTCCCGGCTGTTCCACTTCCTATCCAGCTCTCTAGTCCTTGGGGACCTGTACCCTTGTGGATGACCAGAAGAGGCTCCTGGCTTCTGGCTTTCTTCCCGCCCAGCTACAACCATTGTGGCCATTTGGGTAGTGAACCCATGGAATGGAAGACTTCTCTCTCTCTCTCTCTTTCTCTGCCTCTGCCTCTCTATAACTCGGGCTTTCAAATAAATAAATGAATTTTACCAAAAAAAAAAAAAGTAACTTAGAAATTCTATCAACCAATGCCAATGTGAGGTCCTTGTTTGGATCCTGATTCAAGTAGAACTACAAAAAGTTTTATTTATTTATGAGACTATTGGAATTGTAACTATTGTCTGCATATTTCATGTCATGTTAGGTGTGAAGTTAGTAATGCAATATATTTAGGACTAGGTATAAAATAATTTAAGGAGACAGTGGAGAGGTGAGCAGCCCTAGTTATCTTGAAGAAACTAAGAACAGGATCAGTCAGCTCTGAGCACATTTCTAAGGCAGTCAGAAACACTCATTTGATCATTTAACAAACAGGCAGAGAAACTATTGGGTCGGTCCGAGACTCTTACACATTAGAGATAAGTCAGTGAACTCAATAAGGAGCAGCCCTTCCCTCCTGGAGCTGGTACTCTATGAGACACTTTCACTCTATGAGAGAAAACAGACTTTAAATAAATGGACATAAATAAATGATACATTATCCAGGATTTAAATAGAAGATAGAAAAATAAAGTAGTAAGTGAGCAAGGAAGCAGGAGTTTGTATGTTGTCTTGTGTCTGTGTGAAGTGCAATGAGGGATGAAAGGAAAGTCACGAGGAGACAGTCACGTGGCGCCTCGTGTTCTGGTTACACACGCATCTTAAGTTCCTGCAAAGTCTTGCTACTTCCTGTCTTATGTAGGCACTCATCCTGTGATGCTTCCATCTCCTGTTTGTTTTCTCTGAGCTGTCTTCTGGGATTACTGCACTAAGTTGGATATCATCAGTTACATTGGGCATACCAGTTAAATATAGTATATAAGGCACATGTATTCCCGCTCAGTCTCACTCATCACAATTACAGGTAACAATGTGATAGGATCTTCATTTTTCATTTTTCCCAAATGGACTGCAAAATCTTTAAACAGAGGGACAAGTAGTCTTGCTCACCTCTCAGGTAGTGCAATTTTTATATATTTACAAAGCAGAATAAGATTTCTTCTTTGGGTTCTTCAACATGTGTATAATTTAGTTGAAAGGAAAATAATAATTACAGTTGGGGTTCTAAGTACTTCGCAACATTTAAAAGTGTTTTCAAAGTCAGATGCTTTTAACTGTGATTATTTGGCAAGTTGATCATAGCTCTACATGAAACCTCAGTAATCATTACATAGATTAATACAAGTTTTTAGATCATATTGTATTTTATCAAAAGGAAAAACAAATCAGTGCTTCCACATCATACTGCTTATCAATCCTAAACAGCAGAAAATAGCAATTTTAAAAATGTGTTTTTAAGGCAAAATATGTTCAATATAAAAAAGTGTTCTTTAATTTTAAGCTTCCAAATGTGTAAAAAAAGATTTTTTAGATTATTGCACTTAGTAACATCATATAAAAAACAAAGCTGTATTTTTGTTTTTTTTTAATAAAGATTAATGTGTTGTTAAATTCTACTGCATCACAGTTGATTTTGTGTCAGTATTGAAAATGTTAAAAAAAATTCTAATCAATTTTGTCAAGACCAATTGCCAATGTCTTTACTGTTCTGCATGTAAGATCTCACTGGAAACCTTCATTAACCTAGCAGTTTATGATTTTAATTTCCAGATGGAATGATTAGCGTTTCTGAGCTTTTTCTATTCAAACCACAGGCATAAACCTTTTTCAAGGGTCACTGAAGACAAATAATTTAGAGATAATATTTCGCTATGTTAACTACAGTATTGCCTATATAACTCATTTAAAATGTTCACCTGACACTATGTTATTATTTTTAAGATTTTCTTTGTAACAACCTGATTTATTTAGAGCAATAGTATGAATAATATATGTCCTGGAGAGGTCTCATATTTTTTTTAACTTTTGACTTTTCCTATTTGTCTTACTTTGTGTAAATTTATAATGTGAAAATATTGAACAATAATGAGAGCACTGACCTGAGGAATCGCTGGTGTAATCTTACACTCAAACAATCCTATTACTTTGTTATTTACTGTTCCCTTCATTCCAGAAAGTAGTTTAAGAAAACATAAAATCAATTACAATCTTGTTAACAAAAGAAATATCTAACATATTAAAAGCAGTGTTTGTTTTAGAAAAGCAGGAAGGATAACTACAATACAAGGATATTTTTATTATTTTAAGGAAATACATTCATGGAAATATGAGTGGTTACTACATCATTCTTTTAGGAGTCATTATAAGAAGTCTACATGCAGATTATCTTCCATCATAATTAAGAAATCATGATTTGCATTGTTAGTACTGGTAGGAAGCTGTGCTATTTATAATAATCTTCATAGTATCAAAACTTCTACCAATTTATTAAAGTAAAAATGGCATTCAATGTGCATATGCTATAAATATATGGTTTAAAATCAATAACCAAGAAATAAATGAATTCCCAGGTATGTGTCATCCCTCTGAAGAAAGAACTTACATCTTCAATCAACCCCTTACCATCTTAACCTCATCCTTCCACACACACAGAACCACTTGTTGAATTTTGTATTAATCATTTTTTATAGTATAGCCATATATAAATGTACTCCTAAAGTAGATATTGTTTGGCTTTTCATTTTTCAACGTTTTTATTGGTTCATAATATATTTTCTGTGAATTGCTTTCCTCAAACATTAGGTATAGACATATGCAGGTGTTTAGTACTACTGTTATGTAGACCTACCACCATTCATGAACAATGTGGCTTTATATGGCTGAATACTATTCCATTCTCCTTGCTCAAACACACACACACACACACACACACACACACACATGCCATCAATTAAATATTTGTGTTAGATACTCTTCTTTCTCTGGTTCTTATTATCTTTTCATCTGTCAATGGTCAACTAGATTGATTACATATCTTGGCTACTGTGAATAGTGATACAATAAATATGCAAGTGCAGAAGTGTCTTTGCTATACTTATTCCAATTATTTTGAGTATATAACTAATAATGA
Organism: Sylvilagus floridanus; assembly: GCA_949820135.1. Lineage (NCBI taxonomy): Eukaryota > Metazoa > Chordata > Mammalia > Lagomorpha > Leporidae > Sylvilagus > Sylvilagus floridanus. The sequence continues at coordinate 128,376,811 of OX463244.1, forward strand.
GTTGCTGGATCATATGGTAGTCATATTTCTAGTTTTTGAGGAATCTCTGTACTGTTTTCCACAATTGTTGTACTAAAATAAATTCCTGCAAACCATGTATAAGAGTTCTCCTTTCTCTGTATTCTGACAAAAAAAAATTCTATAACCCTTTGCTCAGACCTGAATCATTACCCTTATATTGCCTTCTAGTGGTTTCAGTTTTGGGTCTTATGTTTGAGTCTTTAGTGCATTTTGAGATGATTTTTGTAAATGTGAGAAACAGAGGCCTAGTCCATTAAAAATAGGCAGACTTATAGCAAGAGAAATAAAGACAGGAAAGTTTTCCATCCACTGGTTCACTCCCCCCAGATTGGGCCCAATGGGCAAGGCTGGGCCAGGCCAAATGTAGCAGCCAGGAGCCTCATTCCTAAACATGTGGGTGGCAGGGACTCAACAATTCGGGCCATATTTTGCTGCTTTCCCAAGAACATTATCGGAGAGGACATGAACTAGTGTCCACCCTGGATGAGATGGCCTAGTTTGCTATGCCACAATGCCAGCCTCAAAGGTCTAGTTCTTTTTTCTGCATATATATATCCGGTTTTCCCAGAACTATTTATTGAAAAGAATTTCCTTACTCCCAAATATGTTCTTGCTGCCTTTGTTGAAAATCAGTTGGCTGTAAATATATGGATTTATTTCTGAGCTCACCACTTTATTCTACTGATCTGTGTATCTTTTTTCATGCCAGTACCACGTGGGTCTTTTCACTATGGCTTTAGAGTATATTTTGAAGCCAGGTACTATAATGCCTCCAGGCTGCTCTTTTTTTTTGTTTTCCTCTCAAGATTATATTGGCTACATTGGGTCTTTAGTGGTTCCATAAATATTTTAGGAAGGTTTTTCTAATTTTTTCAGGGAGAGAGGATTCAAAATGGCCATATAGAGACGTAGAGAACTGCAGAGTTTGCCACCTCCTTCACCGAGATATTCCAAAGGATCTCTGTGTAGAGATGAGTAGTTCCTGAGAAGCACCGTAAGCAATAGGAGCGAGGTAGGAGAGTAAGGAGAGATTGAGAATAGGCATAGCAGCTTGGAGAGAGCAAATAGGGGAACAAGGCCAATCCCTGTAGTATCTGAGGACCCAGGGGAGGGCAAATTCCTTGTTTTGGGGTAGAGGGTGAGCAGAAGGATGTGCAGACCTCTCACCCTGCTGATTCTCCACAGAGAGGTATCCAGCTGCCATGGACACATAGCTCAGTGAGGAGGAGCACTCTTTTGGAAAATTTGGAGCTCCTGGGTCTCTGAGGCGGATCAACCTGATTCTCTCACCCACTCCTCACAGCAGAGGTTGCAGCAGCGAGGCATTGTCTTGAGAGAGGAGCTGCCCCATGGGTTCTTGCCTGTCTTCTCCACAAGGAACCAGAGACATCCCTGCCTTCCAGCAGACCACACTGAGCGACACGGAACCACACAGCACTCTATTAGGGAGCTGGTTTTTTTAAAAAAATAAACAAAATTGGCAAACCTTAGCCCAAGCAACCAAAGAAAAAAAGGGAAAAGACATAAAGTAATAAAATCAAAGATGAAAAAGGGTATGCTACAACTGATAGAACAGAAATACAAATAAACATTAAGAATTATTATAGCTGAATATCAACAAACAGAAGAAATGGACAGATTTCTGGACACAAAATTTACTACAACTGACACATGCGAAACACAGGAAATCTGAATAGACTAATAAGCATGGCTGAGATCAAATCAGTGATGAAAAGCCCTCCAGCAAAGAAAAACCCAGAACTGGAAGGCTGCACTGCAGAATTCTGCCAAACTTTTAAGGAAGAACTAATGCCAATTCTTTTTAAACTATTCAAAACAATTGAAAGGAAGGGAATCTTTCCAAACTCATTCTATGAGGTCAACAATACCTTAATTCTAAAACTAGGCAAATACAACAACAAAAAGAGAGAATAACAGATCCATATATCTTATAAACATAGATGAAAAAATTCTCAACAAAATAACAGCAAATAGAATGAAACAATACATCAAAAAATCATCCATCCGGACTAAGTGGGATTTATCCCAGGCATGGTGGGATGGTTCAACCAATGCAAAACAATAAACATGAAACATCACATTAACAAAATAAACAATTAAAATATGTGATTATTTCATTAGATGCAAAGAGAGTATCTGATGGGATACAACATCTTTTCCTAATAAAATCATAAAAAATTGGGTATAGAAAGCATTGTGTGGCACACAGTATCACATTTAATGGGAAAAATTGGAAAGCTTTCCATTAAGATCTGGAACCACTTAAGGATGCCAATTCACTACCATTAGTAAACACAGTTCTGGAAATTTTAACAAGAGCCATTAGGCAAGAAAAAAATTCGAAGGGGGACAGACTGGAAAGGAGGAAGTCAAACTATCCCTGTTTGCTAATAACTAGATTCTTTATATAGGGGAACAAAAAGACTCAAATAAGAGAATTGTGAAAGATTTCTACAGTGAAAATTACCAAAAATTAAGAAAGAAATAGAAGATACACAAAAAAGAAAAATTTCTATGTTCAGAGGTTGGAATAATAAATAATAATAATAAATAATCAAAATGCCAATATTACCCAGAGCAATTTACACAGTCAATAAAATCCCAATGAAAACTTTAAGTACATTATTGGACATAACTGGAAAAAATAATCTGAAAATTCATATGGAAGCATAAAGGACCCCTAATATCCAAAGCAATCTTAAAAAATAAAAATAAAGCCAGAAATATCACATGACCATATTTCAAGACATACCATAGGACTATCATAACCAAAACAATCTGGTACTGGCATGAAAATAGACACTTAGACCAATGGAACAGAATAATAACTCCAGAAATGTACTCATGCATCTACCATCAGCTAATCTTTGACAACATTCCCTGGAGAAAGAATAGACTCTTCAACAAACACTGTATTCCACTCTAGACAAAAATAAGCTCACAATTGATCAAAGATATAAAATTAAGATGCTGGCATTGGGTCAAAGTAGGCTAAGCCACTATCTGTGATCCTGTATGGGCACTTACTAGAATCCTGGCTGCTGTGCTTCCAATCCAACTACTTGATAATGGTCTTGGAAAAGCAGCAGCTCTGCTGTCTATATGGGAGACCTGAATGAAGCTCCTGGCTCCTGGCTTTGGTTTGGCCCAGCCCTGGCTGTTGCTGCCATCTGGGAATGAACCAGTGGATTGAAATTTTCACTCTTTGTGTCTGTCCCTCTCTCTCTAACTCTGTCTTTGAAAATAAATAAGTAAATAAGTAAGTAAATAATAAAGATTGTAGTATTAAGACACAAAACCATCAAATTGCTGGGGGAAAACACAAGGAAAATGCCAGATGACATTGACTTAAGTCAAGAACTTCTTGGGTAAGACCTCAGAAGAACAGGCAGTAAGAATAAAAAATAGACAAATGGGATTATACCAATCTAAGAAATTTCTGCAGTGCAAAGCAAACAACTACCAAATGGAAGAGCCAAATGACAGAATGGGAGAAAATCTTGGCCAACTATATATTTAATAAAGGGCTAATGTCCGGAAGATATAAGCAGCTCAAGAAATGCAAAACATCAAAAACAATCCAGTTAAGAAGTGTGGGTATGATGTGAAGACATATTTTCCAAAGTGTGAAAAGCAATAGCCAACAGAGATGTGAGAAAACACTCAAGGTTATTAGTCATCATGAAAATGTAAATAAAAACTGCAATCAGATATTTACCTCACTCTAGTTGGAAAGGCTATTATCCAAAATACAAGAAATAACAAATGCTGGCAAGCTTGTAGATAAAAATTGCTCTAATACACTTTTGGTGTGAATGCAAATTGATACAACCATTAAGGAAAACATTATGGAAATTCTTCATAAAACTAAATAGATATATCATATAAACCACTTACCCAACTCCTGGGAATATATATCCAAAGGAAACAAAATCAGCATATGAAAGAATTATATACACTCCATGTTTATACCAACTCAATTCACAGTAGTAAAGATACGGCACTAACCTCTAAGCCCATTAACTGATACTGGAAAAAAAAATGCTGTATAAATAAATATGAAATATTGCTTAGCCATAAAAAATAATGAAATCTTAACATTTGCAACAAAATGCATGGAATTGGAGATCATTGTGCTAAATGAAGTAAGCCAGACTCAGAATAACAAATATCACATGTTTTATTTTTAGAAGTTAATACAGAATATTAAAATTGAGTGAATGTCATATAATTTGGTATTGTACAACTATTAATATTGCTTCATTGAATCATCCAATGTAAATAGCAATGTGCCCTTCTCACCCATGTTACATTCATTATCATGCATCCCTCACTTTGTGCTATTAATATCTCTGTTTTCAAGAAAATATACATATGTGAATATATTTAATGCCTATATTTGAGGTGAAGAGATTCACAGGTGTAGGTTAAGTATCAGATACAATCAGAAAAATTGAAATTTTTAGGACATTGTTTCAAATACTATTTCCGCAGAATGTTTTAGCATATTAATAAATATTCCAAATTATGAAAACAGGAAATAGTTTCCTGTTTTTAAAAAAAATATTATAGATATTTTGAAATAAATTGTATTGAGTTTGTAGATCATTTTGGCTAGTATGGATATTTTAGTAATATTAATTCTCCCAACTAATGCATATTAGTGGTCTTTTCATTTTTGTGTGTCCTTTTCAATGTCTTTAAGGAATGTTTTATAACTTTCAATGCAGAGGTCATTTACTTCCTTGGTTAAATTTATTCCTATAATTGCTTTTTGGTAGCTGTCATCAATGGTATTGCTTTCTTGATGTCTTTCTCAGCTACTTCATTATTGACATAGAAAAAAGCTACTGGTTTTTGAATATTGATTTTATATCATATAACCTAACTAATTTGTTTTACACTTCTAACAATCTTTGGTGAAGGTTTTAGGTTTCCTATATATAAAATCATAATGTATGCAAATAGGAAAATCTAACCTCTCTCTTTCCTCCTTCAATGTCCTTGGCTTTTCTATAGACTTATTGCCCCAGCTAAGATTTCCAATAGTTTTTGAATAAGAATGGTAAAAGTGAAGATTCTTGTCTTGTTCCTGATCAGATAGCAAACAATTTCAGTTTTTGCCAATTCAATATGATATTTTCTGAGAGTCTATCGTAAATAGATTTATTGTTTTGAGGTACAGTGTTTCTATATTTAACTTTTGAAGGTTTTTTTTTTATTATTTTTGACAGAGTGGACAGTGAGAGAGAGAGACAGAGAGAAAGGTCTTCCTTTGCCTTTGGTTCACCCTCCAATGGCCGCTGCGGCCGGCGCGCCTTGGCCGGCGCACCGCGCTCATCCGATGGCAGGAGCCAGGTGCCAGGTGCCAGGTGCTTTTCCTGGTCTCCCATGGGGTGCAGGGCCCAAGCACTTGGGCCAATCTCCACTGCACTCCCGGGCCACAGCAGAGAGCTGGCCTGGAAGAGGGGCAACCAGGACAGAATCCGATGCCCCGACTGGGACTAGAACCCGGTGTGCCGGCGCCGCAAGGCCGAGGATTAGCCTGTTGAGCCATGGCGCCAGCAGAGATATTAAATCATGCAGAGCTATTAATCATGCAGAGATATTAAACGTCAGCAAATTCTTTATTTCACCTATGGAGATTGTCTTGTAATTTTTATCCTAATTTCCTTGCTGTGAGGTATTCAATTTATTGATTTATGTATGTTGAACCATTTTTCATCTCTGGGATAAATCTCACTTGATCATGGGTGTGTGAATTTTCTTTACGTGTGATATTACACTCAATTTGATACTGTTTCCTTATGAATTTTTGCCTCTGTTCCCATAAGAGAAATTGGTTTACAAAATTCCTTTTTTGTAGTCCTTGATGTATCTTGATATATTAGATTCATAATACGAATTTGAAAAAGCTCCCTTGCCTTTAATTCTTTGGAATAATTTGAGAATTGTTCTGCAGTGGTTTGATAGAATTCAGCAGTGAAGTCATCCAGTCTTTTTTGTTGTTGAGAGACTTTTTATTAGTGATTTAATCTCATTGCTTGTTATTGATATGATCAGATTTTCTATGTTCTCATAATTCAATTTCAGTTAGTTATATATCTCTAGACATTTACCTATTTCTTTCATGTTTTCTAATTTCTTTGCATATAGTTGCTCATGACAGTCCCTATTGGTCTCTTGTATTTCTGTGATATCAATCACAATATCTCCTTTGTTATTTCTAATTTTATTCATTTATTTGAATCATCTTTATTTTTCCCTTGGTTAGTCTAGCTAGAGGTTTGGGATTTTAATTTATCTTTTCAAAAGACCCACTATTTAATCAATCTTGTAGTTTCAATTTTATTTATTTGTGCTCTGATTGCTTAAAAATATTTATTTACTTATTTGAAAAGCAAAGAGAGAAAGTGAGGGATATCTTCCATCCCCCAGTTCCCTCTTCAAGAGACTGCTGGGGTGAGGCTGGGTCAGAGTGGATCCAGAAACAAGGAACTCAATCTGCGTCTTCATGTGGGTGACAGAGACTGAAGTGCTTAAGCCATGCTCAGAGCTTTCCCACAAGAGTTTGATTAGAAGTACAGGAGCAATGCAACATGCAATGTGGGCATCCCAAGCAGCAGCTTAACCTGTGTATCATAATATCTGCCACATTGCTCTAATCTTTATTATTTCTTTCCTTGTATGAATTTGCTTTATTCTTGTTTATCTAATTTCTAAAATTGAAGTGACAGTTTATTTTGAGATGTGTTTCAAGAAAATTTTTAATTTTCCTCCTTATTTATTTATTGATCTATTGGTTGCTTGATAAAATGTTGCTTGATTTCCATGTGTTTGTGCAGTTTCTAAAGTTCCTCTTGCTGATGATTTCTGGTTTTACATTAATGTGGTCAGAGTAGATACATGCTATGGCTTACTTTATTATTTTTTTTCAAAGACTTGTTTGTGATTTAACATATGTTCTATCTGGAATCAGTCCATTTTTTTGGTGAGAAAATGTGCATTTTAAAATTTTCAATGAAATATTCAATAAATGTACATTTATTCTATTGTATAGTTTAACTCCATTGCATCTGTTATTGTTTGGATGATATATCCATTGAGGAAAGTGGTGTGTTACAGTCCACAACTATTGTCTTACATTCTATTTTTCCACTTAGATATACCGATTCTTTATGAAATTGGGCCTTCCAGCATCTTGTTGAATTGATTCCTTTATTTTTACAGAATGGCCTTCTTCATCTCTTTTTACAGTTTTTGACCTAATATCTGTTTTAGCTAATTAAGTATAGTTACTACTGTTCACTTTGGTTTCTATTTTCATGGTATATCTTTTTCTGTACCTTCATGTCAGTCGATGTATGTCTTGACCAGTGAAATGGGTTTCTTTTAGACAGTGTATCTTGGACATTATATTTTTTTCTAGACTGTATATTTTTCATTGCAAGATATAATTCATTTACATTCAGAGTAATTATTGATAAGGAAAGGAATGCTTCTGTCATTTGGCTGTGTTTTTGTAGTTCTTTTTATAAATCTTTCATTTCTTTATCCCTCTGTTATTGTTTATCTTTTTAGTTGTGTGGTTTTCTGTTTTGACAAAGTTTGAATCTCTTTGTCTTTTGAGTAAGTACTCTATTGTTGAGTTTATACTTCCACATGTTTTATGATGTTAGCTGTCATCTTTTTTTATTGTAGTATAGGATTCTTTAAGCATTTCTGTTCTGGTAGTAATGAATTCCCCCAGTTTGTTTGTCTTGGAAAAATTATTTTTCTAATTAACTTCTAAAGATGGATATTCTGAGTATAGTGTTCTTGTTTTTTTTTTTTTTCAGAACTTTGAATATATTATTGCGTTCTTTCCTGACTTAGAAGGTTTCTGTTGAGAGTTCGTCATTAGTCAAGTGCAGATTCCCTTTTAGGTGACTTGATGCTTTTCTCATTCCATATTATACCTAAGATTTGGAAAGTTTCCAGTAGCTGCTTTGTGGAATAGGTCTTCTGTGCCCTTCCCTCTCTCTCCTACTAGAATACCATAATGTGAATATGTGTCAATTTAATTGTATTCCAACATCTTATAAGTTTTGTTCATTCTTTGAAAATGTTTTCCTTTTTTTCAAATTTGACAGTTATTTCCAAAAAGGGCCTTCAGGATTAGAAATTTATTCTGCTTGGTTCAATCTGTTGTGTAGGCTCTCAGTTTTGCTGATTTCATTTAAAGAGGGTATTTTAGTTCCAAAGTTTCAGTTAGGTTCCTTTTTTACGCTATTTCTACTTCTTTGCTGAATTCCTCATTTACATTATGAATTTTCTTCCTGATTTTGTTGAATTGTCTGTCTGTATTTACTGTATCTCATTATGTTTCCTCAAGAAATCCTTCTTTTGAATGTCAGGGAATTCATCAAATTCTGTTGCTCTTGTGTCTGTTGCTAGAGTTATTGTGTTCTTTTAGAGGTCCCCCTCTTTGGGACCTCCTTCTTACTCTTTCTCCATTGCACAAACCCCACCTGATTCAGGACTGATTTCAAGAGATGGCACAGGAGATACTATTTGCTTAGTTTCCTTCTTTTTAATGCCACTATGTATTTCAGTGCTCCACACTGGCTCAGGCACATACCCAGTGCACTCTGGCACTATGACATAAACGCTGTAGTGAAATTTCTGCAGTATTTTTCTTTGTTTTGAGCACCTTTTGTAGAGGCAACTATGCCTGATACATCCAGTCATCCATTCTGTAAATTTCTATTCTTGACTGAGATAAGTAGCTTGCAAGATAGAATAGGTACCAGTGATATTTGCCTCCAGATTTTCACATCCTCTGCATTCTATTCCAATTGAGTTAGGGATAGACCTAGTGGTTTGCTTGTAGAACACGACAAAAATGATGAAATGTAGATTATGGGATTATATTACCAGTAGACTCTTGCTTCAATTTACTGTGAATCACCTTTGCCTCATTTCTCCTGAGTTAGGTGCTATTGTGTGAGCTACTCAACGGAAAGTTCTACATGGTAAGGAAGTATAGGAAAGCCCTGGCCAGCAGCTACAGGAAATTGAGAACTTCAGTTCAACTAGCTGGAAATAGCAGAATTGTGCCAACAACCATGTGTATAAGCAGGACAACGAATACCCTCCTAGAGGTGAGTCTTCAAATGAGAATATAGTCCCCTGACATTTTGAATGAGGCCTTGTAAGAGATCCTAGATCAGAGACACCCAGATGAGCCTCATGAAATTCCTGTTCTGCAAAAGAAAAAAAAAAAAGATAAAAAATGTTGCTTTATACAAATGCTGAGTTTTAGAGTGATATTTTTACACAACAAATAGATATCTAATACAATGAGTTTTGAGGCTATTTTTATGGCTTTAGAAGATCTCTTTATATAATTCTTGATATAATCATTGTCAGATCTGTGTGTTGCACTAATTTTTTCCCAAAAGTATAGTTTCAAAACATTTTCTTTTGTGCCTTTTGAAGAGATAAGTTTGCTGACTTTTATTTTGCTTACAGTATTCATAAACATAAAATAGTCTATAAAGTAGATAATCTATTTCTAATTTATTAAAATGTATGCTATATATTGAGAAGTATCTATCAGAAATATGTATATTTACCTGTGAAAATTTACCTGAATCATAGTGAATAGCAACCATTTTACACTATTATGGAAGGAAACACCTTATAGTCATCAGATCAAAATAAGCTTAATCTCTATAAATACTTATAAGCCATCTAAAGATGATCAAATAAGCATGTCTCCAGGAAATCAGATGATCCTCAGAGAATTAGCTCTGCATTGCCCAACTTCCCACTGAATAATCTCTTTTTCTGACATTTAAAAGTCATCCACAATTCTTCATGACAGTCATCTTCCCTTGTGATCATAAACATGGTCACTCTTGTACATAAAAATGTTTGTTCCGTCTAGGTTCATAAGTATGGCAAGAATAGTAATGAATTCTGTAGGCTTCCTTCAATTGCTTTGCAAATGTAGAGTCATATATAATGTTGGGCAACAACTAAAGCCATAAAACTAACATTTTTTAAAAGTTTTCATAAGAAATATCAGATTGGACTTTTTAAACCTTCAATTATTGGCATTATGAAGCTTATAAACTGAACTTAAAAAAAAAAAAACTCCTTCCCCCTAGATTTCACCTGTAACGTATATAGATTTCAGAGGATATATTTTTTCGTGAAGTTCCCAAAATTATTTTAAGATTTCTAGCATGACAGGAGCTGACTATATCTACAACATAGACTGGAACCCATTAGATGGCATGTGAGTATTCCTGAGAGGTCATTTTATACTATGCCTCCATGTATAAAGGCAACACTACTCTTTAATAGTGGCCTGTCATAACTGAATGAATGAGAAATAGTTTAAAATATGTCACTGAAGGTAAGATCTTGGTTGCACAGTTTCTATAATTATGTCTTCAGAAAAAGGACAAGATTCTAATTGAACCTCTACTTGAACCTATCGCCACAAAAAATAAGAGATACTCAGTAATAGTTTCTGAATTCTGGAGGTTTTCCAGAAACCATATATTAATTTAAATGTTTCATTTCAGTTTACAAATGTGACCCATTATATCAACAGCTAGAAATAATATAAGAAGGGAAAGGGTTTCCTTGTATAACCATAAAAGTACTAAAATGATACCAACTATATTCCCGGCAAATATCCATGATAGAAGATTTCTAGTTAGTTCAATAAGTGCTGCTTAATTAATATGTGTATGCTGATTTTAATTAGCAGTTTGATTTCATGATGTCTTTACCTCTGACCTAAAAATAGTTCTGGAAATCTTAATGGAGGATCTCTCTCTCTCTCTCTCTCTCTCTCTCTCTCTCTCTCTCTCTTTGACACTTCCTCTCTCTCTCTCTCTCTAACTCTGCCTTTCAAATAAATAAGTTGTTAAAAAAAAAAGCCTGACTCCATCCAATGTTATGGTCTAAAAGTCATCTAAGCTTGTACCGAAGTCTATTCCTTGAAGGATCAATTGTTTAGAATATCTTGTACAGTCATTTCAATGAAGCTCTCATACTTCCCTTTAAAATAAAAAAAAATAATAAAAGTCTGTAATTTGTAGAAGAGCTTCCAGGCTTACAATGGAGTATATAAAAAATTATTTGTAGATAATAAACATTTAATGATGATGGTTTATTTATAACTGCAACTAGTAATATCAGAATGGAGGACAATAATATTTTCTAATTGGGTATGATAATGAGCTATTTCATAAAGATCTTTATCAGCCTTTCTCCTGAAGGTAAAACAAATGCTCAGTAAGGGCCTTGAGAAAACTCCTGGGCTTTCTTCTAAAGGCATATAAACTCATACTAGGGAGGGCTAAGTGTCTCATCTGGCTGGAACAGTCTTCCCATGTATCTCTTAACACTGTGGATCTGTTTAAAGAAATATGGCCTACATTTACATTCAATCTTTAGAAAGCAAATGAAAGTTAATATTGGGCATCTGTTCATTTTATTATGATAGAATATTTGGAAAACAATATTCAGATTTATTTAATAAGAGTGGTAATGTAACATTTTAAACATAAGTATAGATAAAAACAATATTGTAAGAAATCTTAGCTCTTCCACAGTTTCAGAAGACTGTTCTCTGTTAATAGTTAATGATATGGTAAAGCCAATATAAATTACTGAAAATGATTTTTATAAGAAACAGAATTTCCACCCTCTATTTGGATTACAGAGAAGGTAAAAGATACACTTAGATTTTATTTGTAGGTAAGATATTGGCAAAATTTTTATAAAGAACAAGATAGTTAAAAGTCTAGGCTTTGTGGGCCATACAGCCCTTGCTACAGCTCTTCAACTTTGCTGTTGTAGCATGAAAGCAGCCCTGGGCAGTATCTAAGTAAACCAGGGTGGTTGCGTTCCCACAAAATTTTATTTACAGAATTAAGTAATGGACCGGATACACTCCATGGAACAAATTTGCTGACATTAATTTAAAATGAAAGCATTAATCAAAAAAAGAACAAGAACAAGTTTATTAAAATAGTGAATTCATAAAAATTATAACATATTACATAGCTTCTTTTCAGACTCAGATTTTACAAAAGGAGATAAACAAATTCACATATCAAAGATATAAACTCTCTGGCATTAAAAACAAAAAACAAAGGTGTATAAGACTAAATAAGTCTTTTGATCCTTGTTTCAATTTTCGATCTCATTTTGAAATTAACTACATATCTAAGAATTACCTATGAATTTGTTTAATTTACCAGTAATCAAAGTTTTGGGTGATTTTATTTAAATTGACATACTATAAATTACTATTAATATAAAAAGTTAATAAGCAGAATGACTTAAACACAAACGTAGATTTGTCACAATCTCAATATTATGTAGAAACATGGAGGTTTAATAGTAAACCTATAAATTTAGAAATTTTAGATTAATATTCTCCATGTGATGAAACCCCAAGACAAAACATAATGTACATTTGTATATTACTTAATACTGATAAATCAGGCACAAGTTACAGCTGTTCACTTTTAAACCATTCTGTTCTGCTCTTAATTACAAATCTTTCTGTGCTAGTGATTTCTACAAGAAAGATGCTTTACAAAGTCTTACTTTAATGTTGACTTTAAGTCTAATTTCAACTATGAAAGTATTAGAAGCTTAACTTTCCTGGAATTTTATAAATGTTTTATTTATATAAGTACTTATTAATCTCTTGAAACAGCAAGAGACAAGAAAGCAATGAGAGGTAGAAGCATCACCAAATATGGACAAAGAAACACTTAGGCAAACAGACACATAGAGATCACACAGCTTCAGGTGAAAAGTTCAGCCATAGGTTGAAGGTGATGACAAAGGATGGGTATTTAGCACAGCAGTTAAGATGCTTCTTAGGATGCCGACATGCCATGTTAGGGTACCTACAGCTGGGACTGACTCTGACCCAGCTCTCTCCTAACTTGGAGACAGAAGCTGATGACTCAAGTACTTTGGTCCCTGTTACCCACATGAGAAACCCAGTTTGAGTTGGCTTTGCATGCTGAGCAGTGATTATTCAAGACATTTGGGGGATTGAACTTCTCTTTCTTTTTCTGTCTTCCCTCCTGTCTCTGTATCTTTCAGATAAAATGGAAATGAATAAATAATTTAAAATGTAAACACAAACATAAAACACAGTTCCACATATCAAAAATTATTTTCTCAATGGGTACAGAATTTTTAAATGAAATTGAGCTGCTAATAGACAAAAAGCCAAAAAGACTGTGAGCCAGATGTTCTTGCCTCTCATCTAACTGGGAATAGGTAATATTACTCACCAAATACTTAGACCAGAGCTGGCAAACCAGTCAGTCTGTGGGCCCAATGCCTATCATGAATGACACAAAAAGGGAAGATTATAAATGCTTAAGTGTTTGTAAATAAATCAAAAGAATGATAATATTTTGGGAAACATGAAAAGTAGAAGAAATAAATTTTTTTCTTTTTTAAACTTTTATTTAGTAAATATAAATTTCCAAAGTACAGCTTATAGATTACAATGGCTTCCCCCCATAACTTCCCTCCCACCTGCAACCCTCCCCTTTCCTGCTCCCTCTCCCATTTCACTCACATTAAGATTCATTTTCAATTTTCTTTATATATAGGAGATCATTTTAGTATAGATTAAGTGAAGATTATCAACAGTTTGCACCCACACAGAATATAAAGTGTAAAATACTGTTTGAGTACTAGTTATAGCATTAATTTACATTGAACAACACATTAAGGACAGAGATCCCACATGAGGAGTAAGTGCACAGTGACTCCTGTTATTGACTTAACAATTTGGCACTCTTGTTTATGGTGTCAGTAATCTCCCTAGGCTCTTATCATGAGTTGCTAGGGCTATGGAAGCATTTTGAGTTTGTGGACATCAATCTTATTTAGACAAGGTCATAGTCAAAGTGGAAGTTCTCTCCTCCCTGCAGAGAAATGTACCTCCTTCTTTGATGGCCCCATTCTTTCCACTGGGATCTCACTCGCAGAGATGTTTCATTTAGGTGTTTGTTTGTTTGTTTTTGCCAGAGTGTCTTGGCTTTCCATGCCTAAAATACTCTCATGGGCTCTTCAGCCAGATCCAAATCCTTAAGGGCTGAAAATTTTAATACTTACATATATAAAGTGTATTGGACCCAACCATGTTTATTCATTTATATATGGTCCATGGCTGCTTCTGAATTTGAAATAGCCTGAATGTTTGTGTTCATGTATTGAAAGACCAATCCACAAGGTGATGATGTTAGGAGGTAAGGTCTCTGGCAGGTGATTTGGTCATGGAAGCAGAGCCCTCATGAATGCCCTTCTTAAAGAGACCAGAGAGAGACTCCTAGCCCTAGCCCCTTCCACATTTCTGGGCTCATAGAAATTTTGATTTTTTTTTTCTTTTCAGCTACTAGGACTACAGGAAATAAATTTTTGTTGTTTTCAAGCTGCCCATTTTATGGTATTTTTCTGTCACAACCCAAATGGACTACAAGAGCACAGTAATGGCTGGGTTCAGTACTTGCCACAGAGGCCATATGGCCTTCAAGCCTAAAATATTTACCATCTGGCCTTTGACAGAAATAGGTTGCCAACTTTGAATAAATCCACAGAATCGAGTTTCTGATCATCACTACTACCAACAGAGAATGACTCATTGATTATGTGCAAATCAGAAATAAAATCAAGAAAAAAAATCCAGTGCAGGAACGATTAAAATCTACATAAATAGGATAAGGTGTTAAACTAATTCTATTTTTATGATATCCCCTCCCCAGATCAGAATAACATATCCTATGCCTAAAGAATGGACATAAGGCCTACATTGCAGGTAATGCATTTTATCTGGCTGCATTAGGTTAATGTGATATGAGCAGGTAGACAGCTAGTAGAGAGGAATTGAGGCAGTGATGGCACTGCCCTGCTTCAGGCCAAAAGAGCCCACAGTATGACCCACAGCTCCAGCCAGCAAATGCCAACAGCTCCGGCCAGCCAGCACAGCAGCAGCCACTGCCACAGCCAGCCCCCGCACAATGGCCCGCACAGCCGGCATGCCATCCCTGCTGTCCAAACTCCCTTTCCATTCACTGACTGTCCCAACCCCTTTCTCTGTGGTACCCAAGCTCTGTTTCTTAGCATGGCCCAAACCCTCCTTCCGTGCATCTCCAAGACTCCTCTCCACTCCCTTCTAGGTAGTGGAAACCATAAGCTCCACAATGTTGCAAACTTAGAACCTGTACTAGCTGGAAATATCCAAGACAACTGCAGGTTGTGTCCTTGAGATGGCTTTTAGGCCACCATAATATTGTTATAATAAAATGACCATGCTTGGGACTCCCACTCGCATCATGCCCCTGATGCCATGACACTTTTTTAAAAATAAAATAAAATAAAAAAAGATTTAAATGTTAGAAATCAATACATTTATGGAACAAATAATATGATGTCTGGAACGGGTGAGGTACAGGAAAAATAAGCTCTCCATGTGTTGATAATGTTGAGGTTACATAATAACAACATTGGGAATTTACTATTTGTTTCTTATTATAAATTGCTTTTTGATCTAAAATTTTCAAAAAAAATCAGATTGTTGAAAAATAAACACTCCATGTTCCTTTGTTATTATGTACAGACCATGGAATTATAAGAAAATAATTATTTAATATTCTTAAATATACACAAAATTTTAAATGCTGTCTTAGGGAAGATTGATTTTTTAAACCTTTTTAATTTTAAATTTTAATTAGTTTTTAAAAGTTTCAACGTGACTATTAAATACAATTCCTTTTTTCGGTTACAGATAATATTAAAAAATGGCTTATCCCAACTCTAGAACAATAATAGTTAAGTAATTAGAACCTTTAGATTGATTTTTTTAAAGTTATGTGACAGGATTAAAGATAAGATAATGTATTGACCTTAAACTTAAATAGTAAAATACATTTTCATTGTTTTAGATATTTACAAATCAGCTTAATTATATTTAGCACATTACTCTATGTATTACAGGAAGTTAGAATCTAATAGTTTGTTCTTTAATTTATTATATAGTCAGGTTTAGATGATACCACATGTGAATGTTTTATTATTTTTTATTCTTTACTTTTTAAATTTTTATTTAAATTATACAAATTTCATGTATTTCATATGTGCAGATTTAGGAGCATAGTTATATTTCCACCCTACCCTCCCTGCCAACAACACTTCAATCCTCCCTCCCCCTCCCTTTCACATTCTCATTCATAATATTTACAAAGATCTCCTTTCAGTTTACTTAGACCATAACGTTAATCCTACATTAAGTGAAAGAGTTCAACAAATAATATGAAAAAATAAAAAAAACTTTACCTCAACAGAAGAGACAAGGGTTGTAACCAATCAGAGAATCTCAAAATATCCATGCACTCCAATATATGACATTTTAGTTACTCTTTTAGTTACCTCAGATCAGGGAAAACATATGGTATCTGTCTTTTGGGGACCAGCTTATTTCACTAAGTGTAGTGATTTTCCAGTTGTATCCATTTTGTCTCAAAACACAGGATTTCGGCCGGTGCCATGGCTCAACAGGCTAATCCTCCGCCTTGCGGCGCTGGCACATTGGGTTCTAGTCCCAGTTGGGGTGCCGGATTCTGTCCCGGTTGCCCCTCTTCCAGGCCAGCCCTCTGCTGTGGCCCGGAGTGCAGTGGAGGATGGCCCAAGTGCTTGGGCCCTGCACCCCATGGGAGACCAGGAAAAAGCACCTGGCACCTGGCTCCTGCCATCGGATGAGCGCGGTGCGCTGGCCACAGCGCACCGGCCGCGGCGGCCATTGGAGGGTGAACCAAAGGCAAAGGAAGACCTTTCTCTCTGTCTCTCTCTCACACTGTCCACTCTGCCTGTCAAAAAAATAAATAAATAAATAAAGTTGCAATGATCATGGGAGTACAGATAACTCTTTCATATGCTAATTTCTTTTGGTATGGATAAATTACCAGAAGTGTGAGGGCTGGGTCATATGTTAGGTCTATATTCAGATTTCTGAGGTATCTTCATACTGTCTTCCACAGTGACTGCACCAGTTTACATAGGGTACATTTTCCCCACATCCTCATCAGCATTTGCTATTTGTTGATTTCTATATGAAAGACATTCTAACTGGGGTGAAGCAAAACCTCATTGTGGTTTTGATTTCCATTTCCCTGATGGCTAGTGATCCTGCATATTTTTTCAAGTGTCTATTCACCATTTGAATTTCCTCTCTTGAAAAATGCTTATTCAAGTTCTTTGCCCATTTCTTAACTAGATTGTTTTGTTGTTGAATTTAATAAGCTCTTTATAGATTCTGCATATTAACCCTTTATCAGTTGCATAGTTTGTAAATATTTTCTCCCATTCTGTTAATTCCTCTTCACTTTGCCGAGTTGTTTGTTTCTCAGATTGAAGTAATCCCACTTGTCAATTTTGGTTTTGATTGCCTGTACTGGCTTCATATAAGGCAAATGGCAGGATTCCCTCCTTTTCAATTGTTTTGAATAGCTTGAGAAGAATTGAAATTATTTCTTCAAATGTCTGGTAAATTCAGCAGTGAAGCTGTCAAGTCCTGGGTTATTTCATTGTTGGGATGGTCTTTATTACTGATTCAAGTGTCCTCTTGGTTATTGGTCTGCTTAAATTTTCCATGTCTTCATGGCTCAATTTAGGTATGTTGTTTGCATAGTTGAATGTCCCTTTCTTTCTTTAAATTGTGGAAGTTTTCTGTAATCATTTCACTAAATAGATCTTTTTGTTCAATCTCTTTCCATACCTTCAGGAAATCCTAATATTCATATGTTGGGCCATTTGATATTATCCTATAACTCTCCAATACTTTTTTATTTTTTTAAAGATTTATTTGTTTATTTGAAAGTCAGAGAACACAGAGAGAAAAGGAGAGGCAGAGAGAGAGGTCTTCCATCCACTGGTTCACTCCCCAGTTGGCTGCAATGGCTGGAGCTGCACTGATTCGAAGCCAGGAGCCAGGAGCTTCTTCTGGGTCTCCCACCCAGGTGCAGGGGTCCAAGGACTTGAGCCATCTTCTATTGCTTTCCCAGGCCATAGCAGAGGGCTGGATCGGGAGTGGAGCAGAGCGGTCTTGAACTGGTGCCCATATGGGATGCCAGAGCTTTAGGCCATGGTTTTAACCCACTGTGCCACTGTGCCAGCCCCAACTTTCCAACACTTTTTTTTTTGACAGGCAGAGTGGACAGAGAGAGAGAGAGACAGAGAGAAAGGTCTTCCTATGCTGTTGGTTCACCGTCCAATGGCTGCTGCGGCCAAAGTCAGGAGCCAGGTGCTTCTCCTGGTCTCCCATGCTGGTGCAGGGCCATCCTCCACTGCACTCCCGGGCCACAGCAGAGAGCTGGCCTGGAAGAGGGGCAACCAGGACAGATTCTGGTGCCTCAACCATGGCTAGAACCCGGGGTGCCGGTGCCACAGGCAGAGGATTAGCCTATTGAGCCACAGCGCCAGCTCTTTCCAACACTTTTTAAAAGTGCTGTAATTCCTTCTTCTTCTTTTTTTTTTCTGTCTGACTGAAAAATTTCTAAAGATTTGTCTTCTATCTCGAATATTCTTTCTTCTGCCTCACCAAGCTTGCTGTTAAGGATTTCAACTGCATTTTTTATTTGACATATTGGATTCTTCATTTCTAATATTTTGTTTTGAATTTCTGTTTAAATTCTCAATTTCATAGAAAAAATTTCATTCATATCATATGTGGTTTTCTTTAGTTCATGGATTTGCTTCTGAATGCTTTTGAGTAATCCTGTGATTAATATTTTGAATTCTGTTTCTGACATTTCATAAATCTTCATCTTCATATTCTGCTTTTTTAAAGATTTATTTTATTTATTTGCAAGACAGAGTTACAGAGAGAGGTAGAAACAGAGAGAGAGGAATTTCATCTGCTGGTTCACTCCCTAGATGGCTACAACAGCCGGAGCTGTGTTGCTCTGAATCCAGGAGCCAGGAGATTCCTCCGGGTCTCCCACATGGCTGCAGGGACTCAAGGACTTGGGCCATCTTCTACTGCTTTTCCAGGCCACAGCAGAGAGCTGGATCAGAAAAGGAGCAGCCGGGACTAGAACCGGAGCCCCTAAGGGATGCCGGAGCTTCAGGCCTGGCTTTAACCCGCTGTGCAACAGCGCAGGCCCCTCATCTGCATATTCTTACATTGGAATATTATTGTGTTCCTTTGTTGGGGGGCAGGTCATGATGTCTTCCTTATTATTGTTTCTTGAGTTTCTGCATTTCATTTAAGGCTTTTTTGGAGTTACTTGCTGTTTTTTTTTTTTTTTTTCTTCTGAAGGGTTTTATCTTTGAACTATGCCTCTGTTGCTTAGTAAAATGTCTGCACTTTCAGTGAATACCGGGTTTATGCTGGGTGTGGCCAGGGAGTTCTGGTCAGTGCTCCAGGGTGGGGCAAGTATCCAGGGTAACACCTAAGTTGAGCATAGTAGATCTCCTCTTGTTAACAAAAGAGGGGATGGGAAATGGTTATCTCTGCTGGTGTGATCACACCCTCACCCTCTCCCCGCCAAGGTGAACAATGTCTGGGCATTAGCCTTCAGTGGGTTCAACACTCGTCCACACTGCCACATGAACTGTACAAATGATCTGCACAGTCCTCACTCTGAGGACAGTTCCTGCTGCAATGACATGCTCCAGGGAACCAAGGATCTCCCAACATGTGTAGCCACACCCAGTGATTTCCCAGAGACCCAGCTATACTCTGCAATTTTTCTTGCTGCCACTGAGTTCCCCCTGTGTCAGCACACAGGACTCCCACAGACACTGGGTGCAGAGGTTCTACTCTGCCCTGCCAGCCTCTCTGGTCCACAGAGAAGCAGATGTTTCCCAAGCCAGCTTCACCTAGGTGGCTTGAGACCTGGAGCCTGTAGTATGTTGGGAGGTTAAGGGATGCTTCACAATGTACATGGGTGTCCAGCACCCTCTCAATCCTCCCAAGCAGGCTTATAGTCAGTGGGGACTGTGGATTTTTTCCCTCCACTAGAATCTCAGGACCACATGTGTACACAAGAGCAACTGGCTGAATGTTGCCGTCTCCTTGCACTGCCGCCAGTACTGCTGAAAAAATGGCATCCTGTCCCAGCCAGTTGATGTGTGTGCATTTGCACAATGGCTTCTGCAGTGGCCACCCAGACCCAAATTGGCACCCGCCTTCTCAATGAGGTGGCGGAGCTGTTGTGGGGAGTATAGGGCCAGAGAAATGTGCCCCTTTTACTTCCACTGGGTCCGCAGATAACCACTAGCCCCCAGGGCTCCACGCCATGCTCACGCTTTGACTGCATCACCATGGGTTGCTGCAGTCTGGTCTCACCTCTGTCTCCAAGCTACCGCCTGCTCCAGCTCTTGGCTGCTGGAGTTGTGTATTGTGTTCATGTTTGTGCTGTGCGTCTGCACCTTCCACACAGGTCCACAGCATTTCTCTTCCTTCTGTGGTTTTCTCTCTAATTCTCCCCTGAGAGTGCATTTCCTACACTTTTTTTTCTCAACAATTAATCCTTAGTACATCATTTGCTATTCTGCCATCTTGGAATCCTGTAGATAAAATTCTGAGAGCATAATGATATTCCCTTCCTTTCTCCCTCCCGCTCTCATCTGCTCTCCCTCTCACCTTTTTCTTCTCCCTTTCTTTCTATCCTTGTTTTTATTTTTTAGTTTTTTAGTTTTTGAGAAAAAATATATTTGAATTACATTACAGTAAGAAGGTTTAATTCTTTACCAAATAAGTAGTTTAACAAATAAAAAGCAACAAACTCTAGGCCACTGAGATATAGGCAATGGCTATAAATAATAATTGAATGGGAAAATGACCATTTTGTCCATATACAGTAAATTTTAACACATGTCATTAAAACTATAGTATTGTAACACTTTTAACCATTGGCTTAATAAGGTGTAAAATAAAGTTTTACAAATCTATAGTTGCAGCAATACTGATACACATAGGCACTTGTTTCTTTGTTTAAATTTTAGCTCTGATGTATAATGGAGAGCATGCAGCAACTGTTTTTCTGGGTCCAGCTTATTTCGCTCAACATGATGCCTTCTTACCTGATGCTCTCTTGCATCTCATTGATTTTCTTACAATCACTATTTTGAATTCTATATTTGCCATTTCATAGTTGTCTTTCAGTTCAGGGTCTAATTCTGGGGGAGTATTATATTCTTTCAGAGGCATCATGCTATCTGTTATTCATGTCTCCTATTTCCCTATGTTGACATCTGCCCATCTGGTATATTCATCCCTTCTTTCTATGGAGTAGGTTTCTTTTTATTTTTTTTAAAACTTTTATTTAGTAAATATAAATTTCCAAAGTATAGTTTATGGATTACAATGGCTTCCCCCCCGCCATAACTTTCCTCCCACCCGAACCCTTCCCCATCTTCCGCCCCTCTCCCATTCCATTCACATCAAGATTCATTTTCAATTCTCTTTATATACAGGAGATCAATTTAGTATATATTAAGTAAATATTTCAACAGTTTGCACCCACACAGAATATAAAGTGTAAAATACTGTTTGAGTACTAGTTATAGCATTAATTCACAATGAACAACACATTAAGGACAGAGACCCTACATGAAGAGTAAGCACACAGTGACTCCTGCTGTTGACTTAACAAATTGACACTCTTGTTTATGGTGTCAGTAATCTCCCTAGGCTCTAGTCATCAGTTGCCAAGGCTATGGAAACCTTTTGAGTTCGCTGGCTTCGATCTTATTTAGACAAGGTCATAGTCAAAGTGGAAGTTCTCTCCTCCCTTCAGAGGAAGGTACCTCCTTCTTTGATGGCCCCGTTCTTTCCACTGGGATCTCACTTGCAGAGATCTTTCATTTAGGTTTTGGTTTTGTTTGTTTGTTTGTTTGTTTTGCCAGAGTGTCTTGGTTTTCCATGCCTAAAATACTCTCATGGGCTCTTCAGCCAGATCCAAATGCTTTAAAGGCTGATTCTGAGGCCAGAGTGCTGTTTAGGACATCTGCTATTCTATGAGTCTGCCGTATCCCACTTTCTATGGAGTAGGTTTCTATTGTAAAAGAGTTTATGGTTTAACATGTATAGTGGGTATCACTTGGCTTGTTGCTGTGGCTTTTGTTCTAGGTAAGTCCAGGAGTGCACTCTCTAGTGATTTATTTTGTCTTACTCAATATCAGTTGTGTCTATAAGTGACACAGTGGACTAGTCTACTACAGTTCATAGGGATAAAATTGTGGCTTTGAGATCAATAAGGGTTTCCTTGGGTGTCTATCTTTGGCCCACAGGAGTTTGGTGTCAGCCTCCCTGGTGGATATGATAATCAGGGCCTTGTTTTTGGTGCTCAGGGAGGAGGGGTAGCTGCCCTCTTCTCCTACTGTCAAGCCTGAGAGATGCTGGAGCTCATGGCACCAATTGTTGTGGCTCAAGGATTGTGTGATGCAGGTGGATCCTTCATCGGGTCCTCTTAGAATCCAACTGGTGCTGTGGCTTATGATAGCAATAGTCTTGTTCTAGTACTAGAGGATGTGAACTGGACCCTGTTCCAGTCCTACAGGATGACTGCAAGACATAAAATGATCATACTCTGGATGATGTAAGTCCAGAGGAGTGGAATGCAAGTAGGGTCTTCTCTATTTCCACAAGGTAGATTCCAGAGGCACTGAGAAATTTAGAACACTTGTTAAAGTTCTGGTGTTGCAGGATTTAGTGGGATCATTACCCTGATCTCCTAGGATGGGAACAGATTTTATGGGCTGCTTCTGGGGTTAGGCCCCAGGAGCTAAAGTGGATCCCTCTTGCTTATGTAAAGTGCATGAGGGAAGCTCTGGGGCTAATGCTGAAAACCTCCCAGAGTTCCAGGATGCAGGGGTTATATCCTTTGACCCACACCGTTGCTCTGACTCTGACTGTGTTGCTGGTAGAGAACAGAGGTGCACTGCAGGACTTTTCCCTGCTGAGTATGGCGCTCTGCAGCTGAGGGTGGCCCAAGTGCTTGGGCCTCTGCATCTGATAAAAGCAGGCAGATAGGATTAAATTGATTAGGTTTGTGAGCTGGAGACCATGCCTTCACCCTGCCCCCTTTCATGATCTCATGCCCCTACCTGATCTAACCTGGACACCCATCTGCCAATCAGACTACATAACCACTCCCCGTTTGGAAGCAGATAAAATGTGAGGAGTGTCCTAGCCTAACTCTGCTTTCCTGCCCATGCTACGCTACCTGTGGCTGCTTCGTTGTACATCTTTGCTCCTGGCCTGCCCTCTGCCTGGTATGGACCCAACTTACATTTCTAACATTTTTCTCCCCTGAATAAAGCCTTCACTCGCCTGCATATTTCTCTTATTGTATAAATGCTAAAAATTGTACCATGTTGCCTGTTTCATTTATAAGCAGCTGATATTTTGAATTCTTTATCTAAATATATGGCATGAACCCTTGAAAATAGTAATCTTAAGATAATGAATAAAATTTTGAGTAAGGGTCCCTGATATTACACCCACACTGGGGATCTGGAAGAAGCTCCTGGTTCCTAGCTTCAACCTGGCCCTGCCTTGGCTGTTGTGACCAACTGGAGTATGAACCAACAGATGGAACACCTCTCTCAATGTCTTGCTCTCTTGCTCTGCAATTCTGCCTTTCAAAAAAAATAAAATAAATCTTTTAAAAAATTCTTTGAATTTAACTAGTAAGATATAAAAGACAGTAATATTCCATGAACTTGATGTGTTCACTTGTTGTTTATTAAACCTTTATCATATTTACGAGTCAAACATTTTAATTAGTTCGTAACAATTCAGAAGTTTTCCTGTCTGTGCTTGAAATATTTGATATTAGTATTAGCAATAGCAATATTAGTATAAACTAAATTTTGAAGGATTTCTGTAGTTCCCCTGTGAAATTATCTAGGCTTGATGCTGTTGTATGAATAAGTGCTTTAATGACTTTTTTCTTGTCTTTTACGGAAATTGGTCTATTTAATTTTCTATCTGTGCAATGTCCATTGGGTAAAATTACATATCATACAAAATTTCCCATTTCATCTGGATTCAAATATATTTTCACCAAACTGAAAAACTACTAATACATACTCAGATAGGTATATACTGTATGTGCACTCACATGTGTGTTTAATTATTTCCCACTCATTACCTTTTATTTGGTATGTCTACCTTACTCTCATTCTTAAAAAATTAGGTTAGCCAATGGTTTCTTTATTTTGGGGAAAATATTTTCAGGAACACTATCATTATTTTTACTGTTTTTAAAAATATTTCTACTTAATTATTTTACGCTTTTATCTTTATAACTTTTCCCTTTTCCTCTTGGTGAATTGTGTTCATTTTCCAAAGATTGAGTTAGAAAGTAATATCCTATAATTTTTACTGATACTTGTATTTAAGGCTGCTTATTTTCTTCAAATAGCTGCAATAATTGTATCATTTCTTGTCATATGTAGTATTTTCTTTTTTAAATATTTTATGGAAATTCTATAATTCTAGAACTTCTCCCCTATTTACCTATGAGTTGTTTCATAGAGAATTTTATAAGTTGCAGATGAAACAATTTTGGACTTTGGGAATCGTGCTGTACTGTTTACTTTGTTTTGTTTTAGCGTCTACTTCACTGCATTATAATCACAGAATGATTTTATATTTTTCCTTTGTAATGGCAATCCCAGACATTGTAGAAAAAAGGATGAAAGCCACATTCCTAGGCCACATATAAATATCTTGGTCATAGAATCCATGAGTATAATAAAATCAGTGACTTCTCTGTGATAGATTGTTGGAACATTGTAGGACATGAAGGAATTTACTTTATGATTTTAAAGAAAAAAAGAAACTCAGCAATGGATGTGACATTGTTAAGTCACAAAATCAATCTGCCTTCCAACGTTGGAATCCCCTCAATGGAATCTCTGATCCTAACTATACACCTACAGTGACTGGTAGTTTACTCATTAAAACGTTTTCATAATTTGCCCAGAATTATTTTTTCTTCTCACTTAGCTATTAGGACATGATATAAAATTTTTAAAAAAAGACTGGGAACTCTTCCACTGATATAGATTAGAATCAGACCCAGTTTTTCCAAAAGAATAGAGCATGTGAATTATCTGGTTCCATTTTTCTAACATTTAATAGAACTAAAGTAGGTATGACAACTTTTAAATGTTCTACTTTTAGTTTTGTTCTCTGTAAGACAAAAAAAAATCGAGTGCTACTTTGTTCCATATTAAATGTATCAGATAGGGTGCTAAAAATAGTTCGTTAAAGATATATTCTTTGCATTATGAAAGCATTTCTTTAAGTAACTAGATGAAATATGCGGGTGTATAAGACAATTGTTCTTTTACCTTTAATGAGGTGGAAAGGTATCCTCTGTCTCTACTCTGTTTACACAGCTGACTACTGAGCTTAACGTCCATAATATGCAAGTTGTGAACTATAGCTGTGCTTCTGCCAATTTTATGATTAATTCAGTGAATAGGTGTTTTTCTCTATGTGATCTTACCACAGGATAAGAAACTGTTTTCAAACACTCATTATTTTTAAATTTTGATTGGACTGCATTGCAGCCTGTTATGACTTCCAGTACCTTGAAGGCTTGGGTACAATCCTTGAATTCCACTCAGCTATTATTTGTAGTTCATTTACAGGAGTCATTAAAATAAACCCAAAGACTTCCTGAACTTAAAGCCTTTTGGGAGTACTCTCAAATTCCCTTGGAATTGTCCCAACTATCATAATTACATTAGCTCCAATCCCATGGACAGATATGGCTCATTACTGAGCCAAAATTCTTGGTATTAATCTGAATCAGAGGCTTCTGTGAATCTGTATCCCAAGATAACTGAAAAAAAAAGCAAAATAAAATGAAACAAAACAAAACCCTGAAATGACATCTTGGGTTTGAAACATTCACGTTGATTGACGAATTTTGAAATATATATGGCTTCATTGTTTATTTGAAAGGCAGAGTGACAAGAAGAGGAGGAGAGAGAGATATTCTTTTTTTGTTGGTTCACTACCCAAATGCCCACAATAACCAAGGCTGGGCCAGGCCAAAACCAGGAGCCAGGAACTCCATCTGTGTCTGCCACATTGGTGGTAAGAACTCAAATACTTAGGGCATCAACTACTGTCTTGATGGCACAACGGCGAGAAGCTGTATTGGAAGCAGAGGTGGGATTCAGCCCAGGCACTATGATGTGGGCTGTGGGCATTCCAAGCAGTGGCTTAATCTACTGCTCCACATGCCCCCTATATGGAGACTACACTTTTGAAAACAAAATTGTTAACTCTTCAACTTTTTAACAATTAGTTGGATATTTTTTCAGCAAAAAAAGGAAAGGAAGCAGAATTGAGAACTAGAATCACGGGGAAGATTTACAAATTATACCTTAAAAATCTAAGAAAAACATCTAACAACCTCTAAAATAAATTAACTGAGTTTTAAAATGTAGTTTTAAACCTTTCTATGAATTGGTTTCTGAATTGTAATGGTTTGACACAATGGAAAAGTAGAAGTTCGGATTTATAATAACAGCTTTAAAGTGAAGAGCTTTGAATGTTCTTTTATTTTTTAAAGATTTATTTATTTATTTGAAAGTTAGAGTTACACAGAGAGAGGAGAGGCAGAGAGAAAGACAAAGAGAGAGAGAGAGAGAGAGAGAGAGAGAGAGAGAGAGTTCTTCCATCCACTGGTTCACTCTCAATTGGCTGCAACGGCCAGAGCCACACCAATCTGAAACCAGGAGCCAGGAGCTTCTTCCAGGTCTGCCACCCAGGTACAGGTGCCCAAGGACTTGGGCTACCTTCCACTGCTTTCCCAGACCATAGCAGAGAGCTGGATCAGAAGTGGAGTAGCCAGGACTCAAACCGGTGCCCATATGGGATGCTTCAGGCCAGGGCATTAACCTGCTGCACCACAGCACTGGCCCTAAGACCTTTTCTTAGTTGTTCATGATCTTGTCACTAAAACTCTAGAATTTAATTGAGAAATTATTGGAGAATGTAAAAGAATATGGAAAAATTCACATTGTAAAATGTTGACAGATGTTTGTATAAACAATATGGTGCTAATTATGTTCACATTATATCTATGACTAAGAATATGATCAAAATAAACCATATAAAAATTTAATATTTTTTCTATAAATTTAAAATTATCAATATTTTTCACTAGTGTGTTGCTATATTTTCAGACATTTCTACCAGGTGAACATACCTTACAACTTAAATAAAAATGTAAAATCTTTAGAGAATAATCTCGAGATTTTATTGAAACATACATACATATAATACATATATATGAATTTGGGAAATTTTGTTATCATTAAAATGAATAATTATGGGACTGTCTTCTAAATATGTGATGATTCATAAACTTTTTTTTAAAAAAATCAGTTTATTTATTTGAAAGTCAGAGTTACATAGAGAGAAGAGGAAAGGCAGAGAGAGGGAGAGGGAGACGGAGAGGTAGAGGGAGGGAGAGAGAGAGAGAGAAAGAGAGGTCTTCCATCCACTGGTTCACTCCCCAGTTGGTGACAACAGCTGCAAATAAGCCAATCCGAAGGCAGAAGCCAGGAGCTTCCTCCGGGTCTCCCATGCGGGTTGAGGGGCCACAGCAGAGCACTGGATCAGAAGTGGAGCAGCCGGGACTCAAATTGGTACCCATATGGGATGCCAGCACTGCAGTTGGCAGCTTTACCTGCTACACCACAGCACTGGCCCCGACTCTGATGGTTTTTAAGTTTAAAAATGGAGACCGTCACTGTGGCATAGTAGGTTAAGCCTCCACCTGTGGCACCTTCATCCAATATGGGTTCCTGTGCTGGCTTCTCCTCTTCCAATCTAGCTCTTTTCTTATGGTCTGGGAAAGTAGTGGAAGTTAACCCAAGTGCTTAGGCTCCTATACATGTATGAGAGACCTGGAAGAAGTTCCTGGCTTCAGATCAGCTCAGCTCAGGCCATTGCAGCCATTAGGGTGTGAACCAGTAGATGGAAGAGCTTTTTCTTTGTCTCTCCCTCTCTCTGTCTGCATCTGTACCTCTCAAATAAATAAAATCTTTAAGAAGTGACATCTTCTTAACTCAGCCCTATAGTATATAGAAGCAAATTTGAAGCATCATAGTATTTCAGCCACTAATATGTCAAGACACGCTTCCAAATAATGCCACCATAAAGCATGGTGTGGGTGTTGTTGCACAGCAAGGTGAGGTGCTACTTGAAACCCCTACATCCTATATCGGAGTACTGGTTCAAGTCTCAGCTCCTCCACTTTCAATCAAACTTCCTGCTAATCAGCTGAGAGACTGTGGATGGTGACTCAGGTGCTTGACCCTGCCACCCATATAGGAGATTCAGATGGAGTTTTGGTTCCTGTCTTTGGCCTGGCCCAGACCTGGCTGTTGCAGGCATGTGGGAAGTGAACCAGTAGGTGGAAATATTTATCTCTGTCTGTCTCTCTTTGTCTCTCTCTACCTTTATAGTAGATGGAAATAAATAAAAATAAACACTTCAAAAAACTACAATGCCATTATCATAGGTTGAAATTTAATAAATAAAGAAATTATGGGACATGTACTCTATAGAATACTATACAGCAGTCAAAAACAATGAAATACGGTCATTTGCAACAAGATGGAGGAATCTGGAAAACATCATTCTGAGTGAATTAAGCCAGTCCCAAAGGGACAAATATCATATGTTCTCCCTGATCAGTGACAACTAATTGAGCACCAAAGGGGAAACCTGTTGAAGTGAAATGGACACTATGAGAAACAGTAACTTGATCAGCTCTTGTGCTGACTGTTGTTGTACAATGTAATACTTTATCCATTTTAGTTTTTTTTTTTATTCTAGTAATATCGGTTGAACTCTGTAATTAACAAACAATTATTCTTAGGTGTTTAAATTTTAACTGAAAAGTGATCCCTGTGAAATATAAGAGTGGGAATAAGAGAGGGAGGAGATGTACAATTTGGGACATGCTCAATCGGAACTGCCCCAAATGATGGAGTTAGAATTGTGCCAGGGGATTCCAATACAATCCCATCAAGGTGGCATGTACCAAGGCCATCTCATTTGTCCAAGTGATCAATTTCAGTTCACAATTGATCACACTGATAGGTCTAAGAGTCAAAGGGATCACACAAACAAGACTAGTGTTTGCTAATACTAACTGATAGAGTCAAAAAGTGAGAGAATGATCCAACATGGGAAGCGGGATACACAGCAGACTCATAGAATGGCAGATGTCCTAAATAGCACTCTGGCCTCAGAATCAGCCCTTAAGGCATTCAGATCTGGCTCAAGAGCCCATGAGAATATTTTATGCATGGAAAGCTAAGACACTCTGGGAAAAAAACAGAAGACCTAAATGAAAGATCTCTGCGAGTGAGATCCCAGTGGAATGAATGGGGCCATCAAAGAAGGAGGTACCTTTCTCTGAAGGGAGGAGAGAACCTCCACTTTGACTATGACCCTGTTGGAATAAGATTGAAGTCAGCAAACCCTAAAGGCTTCCATAGCCTCGGCAACTCATGACTAGAGCCTAGGGAGATTACTGACGCCATAAACAAGAGTGTCAAATTGTTAAATCAACTTCAGGAGTCACTGTGTACTTACGTCTCATGTGCGATCTGTCCTTAATGTGTTGTCCAATGTGAAGTAATGCTATAACTAGTACTGAAACAGTATTTTTACACTTTGTGTTTCTGTGTGGGTGCAAACTGATGAAATCTTTACTTAGTATATACGGAATCAATCTTCTGTATATAAATATAATTAAAACTGAAAAAAATCTTAGTGTTAAATTGGAAATTGCATAGAAAATTAATCAATTTTAAAAAAAAATATATCATGTAGAATCTCTGTCCTTAATGTGCTATACATTGTGAATTAATACTATAACTAGTACTCCAACAGTATTTTTCACTTTGTGTTGCTATGTGAGGGCAAACTGTTGAAATCTTTACTTAATATATACTAAACTGATCTTCTGTATATAAAGAGAATTGAAAATGAATCTTGATGTGAATGCAAGGGGAGAGGGAGTGGGAAAGGGGAGGGTTGCAGGTGGGAGGGAAGTTGGGGGGGGAAGCCATTGTAATCTATAAGCTGTATTTTGGAAATTTATATTCTTTAAATAAAAGCATTATAAAAAAAGAAATTTAATAATTTCTTAATATTATGAAATAATTAGTCAGTATTCAATTCATTAGTTTACTCCTAATTTTTCTTACATTGTTTAAGTCAGAACTCAGATACAATGTATGGGTTGCAATGTTTACCATGTCTCTTTCTGAATTCTATTTGTTGGACAAAACTAAGCTTTTAAACTTTTGATTTATGCCATTTAGAATATATCTTGTATTTTCTACAAATTTCAAGTTAATTCTAGAATATTTATCAGAATCAACTTCCCCTCCCTCCCTTCTTTCCTTCCTAATTTCCTTCCTTCCTTCTTTTTCTCTCTTTCTTCTCTCTCTTGCTCTTTTTCTTCCCTTTCTCTGATGTCATGGTTATTTTTAGTTATTTTAAAATGCGTCCTGTTAAAATATGGAACATATATTCTTTCCCTTTCCAGTCTCAGATTACTCATGGGATTTTCTTTTTCGCTTTTTTCTTTTTTAAAAATTATTTTCTTTATTTGAGAGGTAGAGTTACAGGCAGAAAGAGAGAGAGAGAGAGAGAGAGAGAGAGAGAGAGAGAGAGAAAGAGAAAGGTCTTCCGTCCGCTGGTTCACTCCCCAGATGGCTGCAATGGCTGGAGCTGGGCCACATGAAGCCAGGAGTCAGGAGCTTTTTACAGCTTCCCACATGGGTGCAGAGGCCCAAGTGCTTGGACCATCTTCCACTGCTTTCCCAGGCCATAGCAGAGAGATGGATGGGAAGAGGAGCAGCTGAGACTAGAACTGGTGCCCATAGGGGATGCTGGTGCTGCAGGCAAAGGATTAACTTACTTTGCCACAGTGCCAGCCCCTGGATTATAACCAATATAATACAGTGGAAGTAATGCTATCAGGCTTTTGAAGCTACATCAGAAAAATGATCATGCAGCTCCACCTGAATTTTTGGGATGTTCACTCTGTGAAAATCATTCCCTACTTGGGGTGATTTAACACTCCATTCACTCTCCCTGGGGATATCTGGTCATGTATGGACACAGTTTTGTTTGCTATAACTGGATGGCTAATGCTTCTGTCATCTACCGTGTAGAGGATGGGGATACTGTAAACACCCTACAATGCATGGAATAGCTCCTTGCAACAAAGAATCAGCTGACCCATAATACCAATAGCAACAAGGTTGAAAACACATGTCTCTAGCCAGCTTCTATATAACAGGAATGATTACTTTAATGCAACCATAATGGAGGATCCAACGTAGATACTCCAGTTCTGTCTCACAAAATCTTTCAAGGGAGAGCTAGCCTCAATTTTTAGTCATATGAGTGGTATATTTTGAATAGTCAGTTCAAGTCTTCATGTCACTGAAAACTCTGTCAACCTTTGTTTGCAGCTTATCTGAGAGACCAAGTAAGAAATTCCTGGTCAGGACCTTAGTGAATTCCTAATTCACACAATCATCAACAATACAAAAGTCATAATCCACTAAGGATTGAGTATTTGTTAAATAGCGACAGTGCCAGTAATTCATTATTGCTTAAATTCATTCATACTTAGGTTAAGAGTTACAAACTAGATATAATTCTATAATTTTTATCATTTATTACCTAGAATGTTTTATTTATAAAAAATAAAATGTTCCTTATTGACTATTTACTATCATACTAAGCACAGTCTATATAAAAAAATTAGTATGGATGCTTAACTTTATAAACCAGTAGAGCTGAAAAAATTATTTTTAATTAAAAAGGAGGAGAAAATATCTTAAGAGAAAATTTTGAAGCAAAAATAAGGGTTGATAGGTTGTTTCTCAAGAGAATAATTGCACAGAAAGTTGAGTGTCAATAGTGACAAGGGAAGGCAAATAGAAATGGATTTTGGTTTCAGTTTGCTGAAATTACCACATTAGAAATCTATTGCCAGTGAAAATATCCTTCAAAAATGAATGGAAAATAATGATCACACTCAAATAAAGGGTCACAATATAAAACAACAACAACAGCAAGTGTTTGTCACAGCTGTAAGATTAGGAGATCACTATAACATCATTTTTCTAGTCAATTAAAAAGACAGTTGTTCTCGGCTTCATTGACATCTACGTGAGATCAGGTAACTAGAATTGCTGTCCATGAGAAGTGGACACAGTAATCCACTACTCCTAGGCTTAACTGTACAGCCTTTCATATTAGAATGCCCATGATCTCTTTTCCTCCTATGTGACTGGAAGCAAAGTACTAAATCCTTGACTTGACTTCAACGAAGCTTCTTAGGACTGCTGCCAAGCTCATATTAGACTACAACGTGAACAAAAATAATATTTTTAAAGCATTAAGTTTTTGAAATTTGAGGCATTTTTTGTTAAAGGAGAAAATAACAATTTCCCAGATTAATGGAAACATTGACAACTGGTGGGGAGACTGCCATCCAAGGTTAGAATACATGAAAAGTAATGGTGTTCAATAACAATCTGTTGGATAAACTGTTAACTGGCATAATCTGAGAGGAAAAATTTATATATACTGAGAAAGCAGTTCTGAGGAATATGATTGTGCATAAAACTGTAGTGTATGTTCGTTATTATTGGTACTTTGACAAAGTATTACAAGAAAGAGGTAAGTTTAAGAAAGAATTGTCATATTTTGCTAACATGAATAAGATCAATTTTTAACAGCCAAGAAAATCAGAAAAAGTTGTTTTTAAATCTCTGTGGAATTTAAAAGGTCATAAGAAAAAAATATTGAAATCCTTAATCAAACTTCATAAAGTAATTTGAGTTACATATCTGATTAAGATAGTCCTTCCTCTCATGTATATGTGTTCTAGATGACCTTGGAAATGAAAGTCATGGGGTTGTGGTAACAAAAAAGATGAGGCTCATAAGGACTTTAGGTAATTATTGCTATATGAAACTGACAAACTGAGAAGAAAAAATAGAACTAACGTTTTGAAAGTACTCTATTGTTAAAGAAATCACAAGTCTTGACGCAAATCTTCTGACTTTTTTGAGACTAAAAACTGTATTTCAGGGTAGTCCTTCGGCTTAACAGGTAAGAGAGTTGCATCCCATATCCGAGCACATGAGTTCAACACCCAGCTCCAGCTCCCAGTTTCAGTTTCCTGCTAATGCACATGCTGGGAGGGAACAGTGATGGCTCAAATATTTGAGTTCCTGAAACCCAAATAGGTCCCCTGCATTGAGTTCCCGGTTCCCTACTTTGAGCCCACACAGTTCTGGTCCTTGAAACCTTTTGGAGAATAAACAAGAGGATGGAGCTCACTCTCTCATTGGCCCTTTAATAAATAAATGTATTTTAAAAGTGATTAAGAAAGAAATTGTATTGGCCACACTTGCATAAGCAAGAAACAGGCTATGCAGTATCTGCAGCTTCAAAGAGAGTATATTTTCCATTATCCACTTCGAACATGTCTCAGCAAGATAATTGACAATGAAGACTTTTTCAAAAGGCAAGGCAATAGCCTTAATGGGTCGTGGACCACGTGGTGGACTTCCATAATGTCTGATCCTGCATGATTACCAGGAGCTTGTGGGTCAGCAACTGCTCTGTTTTTTCGTTGTTTCTTTTCTAAATGATAATCCTCCCTGTAATTAGATTGTCACTGTTACACTATGGTATAATGAGTACAGAAAGGATGGGGATGATAACCTGGTTCTTTGGGGTCATAGGTTCTAAAAACAAGACAATCTACATCAAAGGCTAATGGAGAACATTGTGCATACACCCTGACCACAAAAAACAAAAATTGTGAGAAATTTCCACCTTGGGTATGGGAGTTGAGAGTGGCATTCTGTACAGCCCTCAGCTAAACATATTTCCTCTTTTCACAGGCAAGGACACTTTTTTAATAAGTAACTTGTTCCTGACTTTGAAGACTTTTTCCACTACATATAGAGAGCATCATCCTTGAATTGTAGTTGAATAATTTAGAAACTTGAGAGTTGATGTAGTGATGCAGTTTCATAACCGTATAAACTAAATATTAGGTTGAAAACTTGACAACTGATTGAGTTGAATTATCACCAAGAAAGTCAACGTTTCTGTTTTCATTTTTCAGCCTTTTGTGCTGCCATTAGATAATTGTCAATGAGTCATCATTTGCAGAACAAAGTAGGCTGCAGGTGCTGATAATGATCACATGTAGCAGGCACTGTTCCTGAGCTGTACTTTGATACTTATTTCAGGTTTAACTATTTTTGTTTTAATTGGCACTGTTCTGGTGCCTAACCAGCTGACATGGTCCAGCAGGAGAGGCAGAGAAATAGCACATTTGTCAAGGTAAAAATGAAAGTAAATTGTCTAACTTCTATCCGTGATAATTTAGGCTTTTGTTCTTCTGTTGACTCACATATTCATAAGATAATGACTGGGGGATTGTCTGCTGGGGAAGTTGTAGTTTTACCACACAAACAGATATTGAAAAATGCCAGCAAAATGGCATGCAAGGAGATAAAAAGCCCTTATTTAGATTAATACACGCTGATTTTTGTTTTTGTATCTATCACTAATGAAATTAATATATATTGTCTGATCAATAAACCGATGATTGAGACATAAATGATGACATAGAAATAATGCACTAATTTGTCGATAATTGAGGAAATTTGAGATTTACTTGGCGTCAAATCAGCCCTCAAGTTCTTAATATGGGTTATACACCTAAAATAAGTATAAAGCTTTACATTAAGAACTTGATAAATGGACTTGGCAAATACATTCTATATAAATACTTATTGATGAGACAGAATCTTGAAAATACATAAATAGCTAATTTGTTATATGCTTGTGCACACACCTGCATGCTGCTTTCCATAATACATGAGAGGCTCATTTTTACATGCATTGCAATAGTCCAGTTCCCCAGTTGTTTTATTTTTTGTTGAGGGCATTAGGGATAATATCATAACAAAAATACATCAATAAAAACATATTATTTAAAGTAAAACAGAGTTATACTGAGTGTAGTTATAGAATATAAGACCAATGGAGAAAATGTATTGCAGATCATAAAAGAGACCTGAATAAATTTTTATATTCACAAGTTCTTTTGTTAGGGACATTCATATGATACACTCCAGATTGATCCATAAATGTATTAAAACTCTAGTAATAATATTTTAAGCTCTTTCGTGGAACATAAAAAGAACATGTCTAAAAACCACTATGATAACTTAAATAAGATATTGGATAATAGACATGAATTACCAGCTGTCAGAAGTCTTATTACATACATAAGTTTATTGAGACAGAATAAACAAGATCAATGGTTCATAAGGAACCTAGAAACTGACTTACTCCTCTTTGACAACAATGAGTGATACATATCATTATAAATTAATGGAAAAATTAATGGGCTATTATATAAATGGTTCTGGAAAAATTGCTTACCCATATGGAAAAATTATATTAGACAGTTTAAAACTTTTAAGGAAAAGACAGAATTTTTTTATGATAGTCAGGTCAGGAAAAATTGAGGCTGATGTTGTGGGGTAACAGGGTTAAGGCATCACCTGCAACATCAACATCCTATAAAGGCACTGGTTCATGTCCAGGCTGCTCCACTTCCAATTCAGCTCCCTACTTATGTGCCTGGGAAAGCACCAGAGAATGGCCTAAGTTCTTGGGCCTCTGCACACATGTGGGAGATGTGAATGAAGCTCATGAGTCCTCAGTTCAGCCTGGAGCAGCCCCAGCTGTTGTGACCATTTGGGGAATGAGCCTGCGGATGTAAGATCTCTCTTGCTTTCCCTCTCTCTATAGCTCTGCCTTTCAAATGAATAAATAATATTTTAAAAGATATTTACTTAAGAGACACAAAAAACCCATATCATAAAGAAAATTCTGCAATTATGCAAAAGTGAAATATTTTTCATAAAATAATTTTAAACACTGAACAATCAATCAGTCAAGCTGGAAAAAGATATTTGCTACTTGCATGAGGGACAAACAGAAGTCCCAACAGTGCAAGGAAAGCATACAATGGATATGAACAGGTAATTCACATAAAAATGATGAAAAGTGCATCCATAAAATGGAGAATGCACAATAAAACCATAATCCTGTCACTGGGGAAAAAAAATGTGCACCAGCTTCAGCCTGGTGCAGACTGGGCTGTAGCAAGCTTTTAGGGAATCAATCAACAGATGGGCACTCCTCCTCTAACTCTATGTGTGTGTGTGTGTGTGTGTGTGTGTGTGTCTGTCTGCCAGCTCCCCCTCCCCCAAATCAAAAGTAGATATAGCTGTTAAGATAAATGTCTTTGAAGTATTTAAAATATATTTCAGTTGGTCATTTGGAGTTGCCTTTACCAGTAAAGGCAATACAATCTTATTAATTAAATGAGACAAATTAAGGAAGAACTCAAATATAATGAAGCATAAAAATTCACAAACAATTCAAGTTAATTCTTCCAAATTCTCTCTCAAGGGGCTTTGCTGGGACTACCAACACACACAGCATAAAATATTTTTTTTAATTTCCTGTACCCACATTCATCCGGGAGGATAATTGACAGTGAAATGACTAAAATTCAGCAGCCAGAGGGAATGAAAAAGACAATAAAAATCTAGATAATTTACAAACTAGATAATCAACTCCTGACTAATCAGGATTTGATTTAATAAACACTAATTCATGTAGTAAACTAACTGAAATATGTAAAACTCCCCCCCCTTTTTTTTTTAAATGTTTGTCCACTTGGAGTAGCAGATATCCTTTCCACTGTCATTATCAGGATATAGAACAGGAACTTAGTATGTTTCTATCTTTCAACTCTCCAATAAAATAATTGTATATTGAAGTCCATTTTTATTATAATTTGGGAACTCATTGTAAGACAACATAATTGCTGCTTTTTAAATAATATAATCTTGTCATTTTAGAATCCTAGATGTATATTTTTAACATTATCTTTTTTTCTATCCTGCACCAAAAATACAGCAAAATGAGTCATATAATTTTTTCCTTGTTACCATTCCCAATTGTTTAATTAAGAAATAACAGAATGAGACATTTTAAACATTGCTATGATCTGAATGCATCCTGTAAAGTTTATGCATTAAAAACTTAAACCTAAGTATAATTGTATTGAGGAGAGACCTTTAAGAAATAACTAGATAAACATTGATGAGAGAAATCATCAAGGAGACAAAAAAAAGGAAAGATAGTCCTTGTCCATGGACTGGAAGAATCAATATCATTAAAATGTCTATACTACCTAAAGCAATCTACAGATTCAATGTAAATGAAATTGATATCAAGATACCAAGGACATTCTTTACAGAACTAGAAAAAATAGTCCTAAAATTCATATGGAATTACAAAAAACCTAGAACAGCAAAGCAATCCTGAAAAAGAAAACATCAGGCTGGACACATCACAATACCTGACATCAAAACATGCTTCCAAGCTATAGTAGTTAAAACAGCATGGTACTGGCATAATGCTACATAGATCAATGGATCAGAGCCCAGAATTAATCCACATACATGGGCCAGTCTGTGGAATAGCGGGTAAAGCTGCCGCCTGTTGTGCTGGCATCCCATATGGGTGCCAGTTAGAGACCCAGCTGCTCCACTTCCAATCCAGCTCTCTGCACTGGCCTGGAAAAGCAGTAGAAGATGGCTCTGGTCCTTGGGCCCCTGCAGCCATGTGGGAGACCTGGGAGAAGCTCCTGACTCCTGGTTTCTGATCAGCGCATTTCCTGCAGTTGTGGTCATCTGAGGAGTGAACCAATGGATGCAAGACCTCTCCTCTCTCTGCCTCTCTGTAGCTCTGCCTTTCAAATAAATAAATACATCTTTAAAAAGATAATCCACATACATACAGCCAACTGATTTTTGACAAAAGTCTTGAGCCATATAGTGAAGTAAGGATAATCTCTTCAACAAATTGTTCTGGAAAAACTATATGTATGTATCTAGAAGAGTGAAATTAGATTCACGTGCCTCACTCACCATTTACAAAAATCAACTCAAGCTGGATCAAAGACCTAAATTTAACACTTGAGACTATGAAGTTGCTGGAAGCTAACATAGGTGAAATATCCTACACATTGGTGTAGGGTATGATTTTTTGGACAAGACGCCCAAAGCACAGGCAATTAAAAAAAAAAAAAACTAAACAAATGAGACTATATCAAACTCAGAAGCTTCTGTACAGCAACAGAAATGATCAATAGAGTGAAGAATACAACAGAATGGGAAAAGACATTTCAAACCATCTATCTGACAAAACACCAATATCCTGAATATATCAGTTACTTAAAAAACTCAAAACTACAAAAAGCCAATCAATCCAGTTGAGAAATGGGCTAATGGGCAAAAGACTTCAACAGACATCAAAAGAAGAAATACAAATGGCCAACAAATATATGAAACAATACTCAACATCACTAGCCACCAGGGAAATGAAAAGCAAAGCCACTATGAGATATCACCTCACCTCTATCAGAATGGCTAAAACCCAAAACACAAAGAGTAGCTAATGTTGGCAAGGATGTGGCCAAAGGAGAACACTGTTGGTGGGAATGTAATTTAGTTCAGCCTTTGTGGAAAACAGTGTGGAGATTTCTTAATATACTTGCCATACAATCCAGCAATCCCACTAATGTGTATATACCCAGAAGAATTGAACACAATGTATTAAAGAAAATCTCCAATCACCATGTTTATAGCAGTGTTGGTCACATTTGGTATCAACCAAGGTGTCGATAATCAAATGAATAGATAATGAAAATGTAGCATATATACACAGTGGAATATTATTTATCTATAAAAAGAATGAAATTCTACTATTTGCAGCAAAATGGACACAATTGGAAAACATCATGTTGAATGAAATAAGCTGGACCCAGCAAGACAAATACAGTATGTTCTCCTTTATATGTGGGAGCTAAAATTTAAAAAAAGAGAGAAACATCTGTGTATCAGTATTGCTGCAAATATAGTTTTTTAATTTTTTAAATTTATTTGACAGGTAGAGTTAGACACTGAGAGAGAGAGAGACAGAGAGAAAGGTCTTCTTTCTGTTGGTTCACCCCACAAATGGCCGCTATGGCCAGAGCTACGCCGATCCGAAGCCAGGAGCCAGGTGCTTCTTCCTGGTCTCCCATGCGGGTGCAGGGACCCAAGCACTTGGGCCATCCTCCACTGCCCTCCTGGGCCACAGCAGAGAACTGGACTGGAAGAGGAGCAGCCAGGACCAGAACCTGGCGCCCATATGGGATGCCAACGGTGCAAGGCAGAGGATTAATCAAGTGAGCCATGGAGCCGTTCATGCAAATATAGTTTTACAAAACTTCGTTTCATGCCTTTGTCAAACCAATAGTTAAGAATTTCATACTACTATAATTTAATTATCTGTGATTATTTTAATATTTACTGTAGATTAATGTAATGATCATTTTCCCATTAAATGTTTATATCCACTGTCTATATTCCCAGTGGACTAGGGTCTTTTGGATTTTTGCTTATTAAACTTCTTTGGTGAAGTAGTAAGCCTTTTTATATCAATGTAAATTTGAGATATATTATTTCGGCCGGTGCCGCAGCTCAATAGGCTAATCCTCTGCCTGCAGCGCTGGCACCCCAGGTTCTAGTCCGTCGGGGTGCCGGATTCTGTCCCGGTTGCTCCTCTTCCAGGCCAGCTCTCTGCTGTGGCCAGGGAGAGCAGTGGAGGATGGCCCAAGTGCTTGGGCCCTGCACCCCATGGGAGACCAGGAGAAGCACCTGGCTCCTGCCTTCGGATTGGCGCGGTGCGCCAGCAGCAATGCGCCGGCGTGGTGGCCATTGGGCGAGTGAACTAACAGCAAAGGAAGATCTTTCTCTCTGTCTCTCTCTCTCTCTCAGTGTCCACTCTGCCTGTCAAATATATATATATATATATATATATATATATATATATAATTTCAAAATCTAACAAAAACAACACAAAAAGATAGGAAAAAGAAAGGAGGATGGATGGAGACTGGGAAAGGAAGAGAGGAAATGAATATCATTATGTTCTTAAAGTTGTATCTACAAATCACATTGAATCCGATAAAATTAATTAAAATTTAAAATATGTTTTAAAAAAATGATTAGGCCACTTATGTTCCCTTCCCTATCTCCTCTCCCCTGTTCTCTTCTTCCATCCTGTTTCCTCTCTTTCCTTTCCAATGCCTCCCCTCTCTAGCACTTGCGATTTTTTGTTCACGGCACACACCACCCTCTACCACCCTCTGCCTTCCACCATGGGATAAGCTAACACAGCAAAAAGGCCCTGTCTAGGTGTCTGCTCTTGGTGGACTTTGCATGCTATGAAAAATAAATAAATAAATAAATAAATAAACAAACAAACTATGAAAAGTAAATTTGTGTTCTTTATAAATCATCTAGTCTATGACACTCTATTATAAGCCTAAGACCGTCATCCAACATTATAAACAGAATTCTCTGTTGAAAATAATACAGAAATGTACAAAGAACAATATGCTACTACTATTGTGAAACTTTGAAATTGTCTTCCTACTTAAAAGGGTGCATTTCCCAGGTAAGTATGAATTTATATTGAGGTTGCTTGGGGGCATTTACAAAGGAGCAGCTGACATCTGGTTACAGATTTTTGCCTGATAATTACAGAGCACTTTACAGTTTAAAAATTCTTTCATATTTGTTATGTCATTGGGTTCTTAAAATAATTCTGGAAGGTCACAAATGTGCTGTGTCTCATTTTACATATGAGG
This sequence comes from Sylvilagus floridanus, assembly GCA_949820135.1. Taxonomy (NCBI): domain Eukaryota; kingdom Metazoa; phylum Chordata; class Mammalia; order Lagomorpha; family Leporidae; genus Sylvilagus; species Sylvilagus floridanus. The sequence continues at coordinate 128,417,775 of OX463244.1, forward strand.
AAACTGAGGTCAAGGGTATGATAGTAAATTTTTTTTAAAGATATGTTTATTTATTTGAAGGTCAGAGTTACACACAGAGAAGAGAGGCAGAGAGAGAGAGAGAGAGAGAGAGAGAGAGAGAGAGAGAGAGAGAAAGAGGGAGGTCTTCCATATGCTGGTTTACCCCTCAAATGGCTGCAATGGCTGGAGCTGTGCTGATTGAAGCCAGGATCCAGAAGCTTCCTCCAGGTCTCCTACACGAGAGCAGTGGTCCAAGGACTTGGGCCATCTTCTACTGCTTTTCCAGGCCATAGCAGAGAGCTGGATCAGAAATGGAGCAGCTGAGACTTGAACCAGCGCCCGTATAGGATGCCGGCACTGCAGGTGGCGGCTTTACTCACTATGCCACAGCGCCAGCCCCATGAGAGTAAATTAATGCATGTAGAAACATCTAGTAGAAATACAGTAAATACTAAGTGTGTGTGTGTGTGTGTGTGTGTGTGTGTGTGTGTGTAGTTTAAAAAGTCCATTGCCATCCAAATAGTAGAACATTTCAAAATAGTTCCCTGCGACTCATTCTGGACCAGGGTGAGGGCTTTGTGTGATACTGCCTCCTCACTCCAATCCTTCACTTTCTCCTAGGAAGATTGTAGACAACTTCTAGGCTTCTGGGTGTGAGTTTGACATTGAGGGCAATGTGTGGGCCTGTATGGAGCGTCAAGGAATAGATAAGCGTCAGGTGATTATCATAAATAGGCTGACCTTGGAGATCAGACTGCCCAAGTTTTTGCTCTTCTCTCAGGAGTTGGTGGTGGATGGTGCTTGCCTACAAACCTTTATATCTTGGCCGGCGCCGTGGCTCAACAGGCTAATCCTCCGCTTTGCGGCGCGGGCACACCGGGTTCTAGTCCCGGTCGGGGTGCCGGATTCTGTCCCGGTTGCCCCTCTTCCGAGGCCAGCTCTCTGCTGTGGCCTGGGAGTGCAGTGGAGGATGGCCCAAGTGCTTGGGCCCTGCACCCCATGGGAGACCAGGAGAAGCACCTGGCTTCTGCCATCGGATCAGGGCGGTGCACCAGCCGCAGTGTGCTGGCCGCAGCGGCCATTGGAGGGTGAACCAGAACCAACGGCAAAAGGAAGACCTTTCTCTCTGTCTCTCTCTCTCTCTCACTGTCCACTCTGCCTGTCAAAAATAAAATAAAAAAAAAGACAAACATTCATATCTTCACACTCCTACATGATTCCTAACTCCACTCTTCCCCTGTATATGGCATCTTTTGACCTAGTCTTTGAGAGTGTGATTTTCAAGATAGTGACACCCAAGATCAAACCTTTAATGCTCACAGTATAGTAGGTGCTATTCTAAGAAAGATATGCAGATCAACTCACAATTTTGTATGTGAGAAAACTAAAGCATGAAGAAGTGAAATAACTTGCTGTAAATCATTTGGTTAACAACTCACAGAGCTGCCATTTGAATTCAAATGTCTAGCCTTCAAGTTCATACTCCCTTCAGTGATATAGCTCAGTAGGAGGTCATGGCGAAGCCTCTATGACTAAGATAATGGTGGAGGGTGATGAGGGATTTTTAGGATAAAAATGAAGGAGTTTGTGACTATACTAAGAGAACGCACCCTAATTAATATCTCATCAAAATATCTTCACAGATTTATATTAGCATTAAATGAACTAAACCATACAGAGAGGGAGTAATATCTCATATTAGATGTGATGTGTCTATTAACTTATCAAGCAGGTGAATTTTGTCATGTTTTTATGTTTAAGAGCCTTGTATTCAAACCATGCGTATGTGAATATTCCATCTTATAGTACTTGAACAACAAAGTTTCTAATTCAGTAATGTCAAAATCAACCAGCAAATTTTAGAGGTAGAGTCATATCCTAATTTATTTGACTGCTGTCTTAGTTTATGTGAGTACTCATATTCAGAGCACCAGTTTTTCCTCCCTCTTTTTGGTGAAACCCCTTACAGTAATGTAAGAATATATATATATATATATATATATATATATATATATATATCTCTTAATATGTATATTAAGATAGATATTCAGTTTAACTCTGATTCTCTGTTAAATATTTGCAGTTTTCAGATATTAGCTTACAATTGTGTTTGTAGCTGAGATGCTCATTTTGAGCATTTTTAGTTGAACTAAAAATGAATTCAAACGTATCCTAGAGGTAGCACACAAGTCAATTTGGTAATAATTGGTTTTTGGGACTATTGTATTACAGTTTTGGGGTCAAGCATTGTTTTGTGAGCAAGTCATGTTGTTAGTCATTTATATCTCAAGCATTAGTGAGTGAATGGCACAGTGCAAGTATTATTTAGAAATTGATGAATTGGCTGCACCAAATTAATATTCCACTTTACTATTCTTCCATATAAATATTATTTATAATCAATGACTCTTCAGAATGGTTTTCTTTGATTCTTTTGCTTACTATTTTAATTACTTTAAATATTTATTGTATATTTCAATGAGGAAAGTATAACTTGTTCCTTGAAATCACTGTTCTATGTTTTATGTGCCTTTTCACAACATCTATCTTGTTGATATTTTAAGATTATTTCCCTTTTTTCTTTTTCTCACCTCAAATATATCATCAGGCAAGGAATTTTAGTAATTATACTCAAGAAAATGAACTGAACAAGTTTTCCAATGCACCTCAGATACAATTCTACTATAGCTTTTTAAAATAATCTAATTATCTTTAATTACATAGCTTTTAAATTAGTTCTTAATTAATGCACACAATTTTTACTGATTTATAAAATAATGTTATACTTTATCAAATTAGATCATAACTTGGGTTCCAAAAGCTTACAGTGATTTTGATCTATTATTGAATATTACTCTATTTTTTTCTCCAATTTTAGAATCATAGACCATAAAAATAAGTCCCAACTTTTATGCTTTGTGCATAATCAAAAGTGCATATCAATCAGGGCTTTTAGTTGCAAGTACCAGAATCACTCCAGAAGAATTTTTAAGAATCACATATTAAAAGACATAAGATAGCTCAGGGAATGTTCACAGGAGTTGGAAGGACAAAGATTCAAAGCTGATCTCCAGGAGCCATGCTTATAATCTGAACTGAGCGGCCAGATGAAGGACCCTTCCTAGTGCCACAGCAACTTCAGAGAAGCAAAGACAAGGAACGTGACTTTTTTTTCCCCTGAAATTATCACCTGTAACAACGTGGATGTCTCTTCTTTTTTAGTAGCTCTATATTGCTGGACAGTATTGAACCAATTTTCTCAGCAAAACAGAAATTGTGTAGTGTATGGCCTCATGAAGCAAATGAGTCTTTTATGGGTGGTCTAATGAGTTTAGCTGAGGTCATGTTTCTGAGTAATGACTTCAAGGGAACTAGAGAATCTGGATCAGCCTTTCAAAATTGAGGAGAAGACCCTTGATGTGAGAATTTCACATAAACAGTAATGTTATTCAAAAGATAATTGCTGGACCAGCATTGTGGTGTAGTGGGTAAAGCTGCTGCTTGTGCTGTGTCCTGTCGCAGCTACTCCATTTCTGATCCAGTTCCTCCTAATGGCCTGGAAAAAGCAGAGGGAGATGGCCCAAATACTGGGGTCCTTTCCACCCATGTGGGAAACCAGGATAAAGCTCTGGTTCCTAGCTGCAACATGGTTCAGCCCTGGACAATGCAGCCACTTAGGCAGTGAACTAGTGGATGAAGATCTCTCTCTGTACTCTGATTTTCAAATAAATACATAAGTCTTTTAAAATAAAGATAAGAGGTGTTCCTGCTGTGGTGTAGTGTATAAAGCCACTGCCTGCAGTGCTGGCATCCCAAAATAGCGCCAGTTCAAATCCCAGCTGCTCCACTTCCGATCCAGCTCTCTGCAATGGCCTGGGAAAGCAGTGGAAGATGGCCCAAGTCCTTGGGCCCCTACACACCCCTATGGGAGACCCAGAAGGAACTGCTGGCTCCTAGTTTCAGATCGGCTCAGCTCTGGCCCTTGCAGTCATATGGGTGAGCCAGCAGATGGAAGACCTCTCTCGCTCTCTCCCTCTTTCTCTCTCTGCCTCTGTGCAGCTCTGCCTTCCAAATAAATAAATAAATCTTAAAACTGAAATAAATAAAGGTAATTGCCACTCTAAAATGATTAATTTACACCAAGACACACTGCATAATAACATGTGTAATTATTTTTTTTAAAGGTTTATTTATTTATTTGAGAGGCAGAGTTGCAGAGTGAAGGAGAGACACAGAGAGAAAGGTCTTCCATCTGCTGGTTCTCTCCCCAATTGGCTGCAATAGCCGGAGCTGAGCCAGTTTGAAACCAGGAACCAGGAGCTTCTTCCAGGTCTCCCATATGGGTGAAAGGATCTTCAGACTTGGGCCATCTTCTACTGCTTTCCAAGGCGATAGTAGAGTGCTGGATTGGAAGTGGAGCAGCTGGGACTTGAACTGGAGCCCATATGGGATGCCAGCACTGCAGGTGGTGATTTTACCCACCACGCCACAGCGCCAGCCCCAACATGTGTAATTATAATTATTACTTATATTCTGGCTTAAGCAAACTAAATATATGCTTATAATGTTATACAAAATATAAATTCGAATCAAGTCATAATATAAATAATATACACTTATTAGCCTGCAAAGTATGACTAACACTTTCTGATAATTTGAGTTCACTAGAAAAATGAAGTAGCCTGCTGCTAGGATAGAAATGTCATAATTATATAGTAAATGACTACCAATATGTTGATTAAAGCAATACTGGTACATAGTACTAATCTACATCTAAATTTTAGACCATCTGTTTCAACATAGACTCCGTCTTCAGAGATTTAATATAGGCAATTCATTTAAAACCTTGTTCAATGTTCACCTTGGGTTCACATTTCATAAACAAGTACATAATGGATGCGTAATAAGTTGAACTCTGATGTCCACATTAGCATTTTACAAATTGGAACATGAACGAATTACTTCTGTGGGTTTCTATCAATTCAGTGACATAAAATCCTTTCCATCAGGGGAGAGTGATGTCCTTTGGAGGAGGTATAAGGTAGTGTGCTGGAGGTAGGACTGGAGGCAGTTCCATGAAAGAAACAACTGTGGCTAAAATCCCGACGGATGGACCAAAGCCCTAATGGATCCTTTTTATATCTCTAATTGCAGCAATTCTGTGAGCGAAAGCAACAACACACAAAGGCAGTAAGAAGAAAAACTTGAAGTACTTATGTTTCTAAAAACATCACTTAATAAATTATAAGAATACTGAAAGAAAGTCAAGCTTCTGAGTGTGGAAGCATGGGCTTATTCCCCAGATGGCCCTTAGAAGATGGGAAGGAGAAGCTGAGTGTGGACTGTGGATGAAATATTTACAAAACAAACCCCACAGGCAATAATAATTGAATATTTCATATTTTGACTTATTCAACTTTTATGATTTAATTTTTTTCTTCATTGAGTTTAATTAAGCTTTCCCCAGGGTCACAGGCCTTGAAAACTTTGACAAAATAAAGCTATTTTGTTTGCCAGGCAGGTTTTTACAGCTCTCTTTAAACTGAAGTATATATTTTGTTAAAGTATTTTTCCAAGGGCTGCTGTTCAGCATTTTTAAGGTGTCAGCTTCTTCATTAATAAACAACCTTAACACTTTAGCAAAACCAGTCCCTTCAGTGCTGAAAATTTTTTTAAAGGATTTTATTTATTTATTTGAGAGGTAGATTTACAAACAGTGAGAGGGAGAGACAGAGAGACAGATCTTCCATCTGCTAGGTCACTCCCCAAATGGCCACAACAGCTAGAGCTGGGCAGATACAAAGCCAGGAGCCAGGAGCTTCTTATGGGTCTCTCATGGGGTTTAGGGACCCAAGCACTTGGGCCATCTTCTACTGATTTCCCAGGCCACAGCAGAGAGCTGGATTGGAAGAGGAGCAGCTGGAACTAGAACTGGCGCACATATAGGATGCCAGCACCGCATTCAGTTTTAGGGTGCTATTCCACAGTGCTAGCCCCTGAAATATTCTTATAATGTTTTCTATACCGACCTAGTAGTCTTTCTTATCAGACATGAATAGCATCTTCAGTACTATATTTGGGAAATTAATAATAATAATATCTTTGTAAAGTAAAGTAAATTATAGGTTGTCATCTTAGGAAACATACTGTACAAAAATAATTCAAATTATTTATTGGCTCATATATTTACTCCTATTATTGATAAATCCATTCATCCATATATTCACTCATTTATTTGAATGTAATAGGCCATGTTTCTCCTATGATGCTAGCGGATACTAGAAAAAGAAATGGCAAAAAGTTCAATGTTGCCTAGATCTTTAATATTAGAGAGGAATTAACTGTTTCTTGCTTCCATGTGACAAAGTGGGATGAGTTGTGGGGGTAAGTTTTAGAATTTCTACAGACTAATATGTGATTGTACCAGACTTGGATTCGGGATACAAATGGAGAAGTAAAACTAGAAGACAGCTGCCTCTAGCTCTTCTGTTCAATCTGGAGCCGACATTTCTCAGCATAGAGATTCCTTGACTAGGTGAGGCTCCCTTGGCTTCCACCTGGGGAGAAGTGTAGCTCTGATGGGCTTTAGCAGAGTGGGTATAAGGAAGGAAATATTATTTTAAAATAAAATAAGTCATATTTATATCATCTGTTTGAGATGCTATAATCATTTATTTGCAGCAAAGCACATGGTTTGAAAGGAGTTGATTGGAGGATCAGTAGATAAGGATTTACTTTATTTTCTCCTTTGGAGACATCACCTCCATCATGAACAGCATCTTTCTTGTCACCTTGGTGCAATACAAAATCACTTTAAGAACTAAGATGAGAGCAGGTATTTGATACACCAGTGAAGCCACTGCCTAAACTTCTATATTCTATATTGGAGTGTCTTGGGTTGAGTGCTGGCTCCACTTGTAATTCCAGCTTCCCACTAATGTGTACCCTGGAAGGCCAAATGTGAGACCCAGAATGAATTGCAGGCTCTTGGCTTTGGACTGGCTCATCTTACATGCTTACAAAAATGCTTTTGTAGGCATTTGAAGAGCAAAAAGAAGTGGAAGAAGATTCTCTCTCTTCAGTCATTCTTGTCCAGACTCTCCCCTCTCCTTTTCTGTCTCTCTGCTTTTAAAATATATTAAAAAATTAAAAATTAGGGCTGGCACTCTGGCTTAACTGGTAAAGCTGGCACCTGCAGTGCCGCCATCCCATACAGGCACCGGTTCGAGTCCCGGCAGCTCCACTTTCAATCCAGCTTTTTTCTATGGCCTAGGAAAGCAGTAGAAGATAGCCCAAGTCCTTGGGCCTGCACCTGTGTGGGAGGCCGGAAAGAAGTTACTGGCTCCTGGCTTTGGATAGGCACAGCTCCAGCCATTGCAGCCCCAACTGAGGTGTGAATCAGCAGATGGAAGACCTTTCTGTCTCTCTCTCTCTCTCTTTTTGCCTCTGCCTCTATGTCACTCTATCTTTCAAATAAATAAATTACTACTTAATACTATTGATTGAACTCTGTAATTAACACACAATTATTCTTAGGTGTTTAAATTTAACTGAAAAGTGATATCTGTTAAATATAAGAGCAGGAATAAGAGAGGGAGGAGATGTACAATTTGGGACAAGCTCAAGCTGACTTGCCCCAAATGGTAGAGTTAGAAATGTGCCTGGGGATTCCAATTCAATCCCATCAAGGTGACATGTACCAATGCCATCTCACTAGGCCAAGTGATCAATTTCAGTTCACAATTGATCACACTGATAGGTCTAAGAGTCAAAGGGATCACACAAACAAGACTAGTATCTGCTAATACTAACTGACATAATTAAAAAGGGAGAGAATGATCCAACATGGGAAGCAGGATGCACAGCAGACTCATAGAAGGACAGATGTCCTAAATAGCACTCTCGCCTCAGAATCAGCCCTTAAGGTATTCGGGTCTGGCTGAAGAGCCCATGAGAGTATTTTAGGCATGGAAAGCCAAGGCACTCTGGCAAAAAAAAAAAAAAAAAAAAACACCTAAATGAAAGATCTCTGCGAGTGAGATCCCAGTGGAAAGAAGGGGCCATCAAAGAAGGAGAGGTACTGTTCTCTGAAGGGAGGAGAGAACTTCCACTTTGACTCTGACCTTGTCTAAATAAGATCGGAGTCAGCAAACTCAAAAGGCTTCATAGCCTTGGCAACTCATGACAAGAGCCTAGGGAGATTAATGACGCCATAAACAAGAGTGTCAAATTGTTAAATCAACATCAGGAGTCACTGTGTACTTAATCCTCATGTAGAACCTCTGTCCTTATGTGTTGTTCATTGTGAATTAATGCTATAACTAGTACTCAAACAGTATTTTACACTTTATGTTTCTGTGTGGGTGCAAACTGTTGAAATATTTACTTAATATATACTAAATTGATCTCCTGTATATAAAGAGAATTGAAAATGAATCCTGATGTGAGTGGAATGGGAGAGGGAGTGGGAGATAGGAGGGTTGTGGGTGAGAGGGAAGTTATGGCGGGGGGGAAGCCATTGTAATCCATAAGCTGTACTTTGGAAATTTATATTTATTAAATAAAAATACATAAATAATAAATTAGTTAAAATTTTAAATGTCAATTGATCACATTCTCTTAATAGTATTGGTGACTTTTATTATCAGTAACTGGTGAGATAAAAAGCTGGCAAACAGGGCCATGTTTTGACATAGTGGATAAAGTTGATGCCTACTATGCTGACATCCTATTTGGGTACTTATTCACATCTGGGCTGCTCCACTTCCAATCCAAGTCCCTACTAAGGGCCTGGAAAAAGCAATGGAGGAGGTTCAACTTTGTAGGTCCCTGAATCCACATGGGCGACCTATACAGAGCTCCTGGCTCCTGGCTTCGGCCTGGTCCAGCCCTGGCCATTCTGAGCATCTGAGGAGTGCACCAGCAGATGGTTGATCTCTCTCTCTACCTCTCCCTCTCTTTGTAACATTGACTTTCAAATAAACTAAAACATTAAAAAAACTAGCTTGCAAAAAATAAATCACAGAGGACTTGATAGGAACAAAACACGGCTTTTATGAACAATACAGGCATGCTGATCATGCAAATTATGTACTTTGATGACTTCTCTGTTTGCCAATACACTAAACAATTAAAAATTTGGTTGATTTGCTAGGTTAATCTTTAACTAAATTGACTAAATACTTTTATTTATCCTTCTTAACTTTTATGAGAAACTCAAAATCTTTCTATACAGAATCTAAATCCTTGAATATATAGGAATAGAATTCCATTTTCTGGATAATTTTAGATATCCATTGGACACTTCTATTTATTAGAAAATCTCTGATGACCCTTTTCTGAATATTCATTCAACTTTAGGAGTACTATGCATGATAGTAGAGTTCTTACTAAGGTGTCTTCAGCAATGATGAGAATGTGATGGCTTGGTCTCGCTTTCATGATTAACCATATACATTCATGTATTTTATTAAACATTCCAATTTGGCTTATCTTTATTATTTTAGAGACCCCACCCAAACTACATTTGTTTCTGGTGAATATTGGTGTTTTAATTTAATGTACTGAGATGGAAAGAAGTTGCATAGAAAAACAGGATTTGCAAGAGTAGGTGATAAGCTTAATTTAGGAAACAAAATGTGATCTGTCTTGTAGATAACATACATACACTTATATGTGTATATGTCTACATATATATATATATATGACTATAAAACTATACAAGATTGTTATTATGACTTTTTTTTACCACCAATAACCACGATAGGAAATTTATTTAAATGAAATGTTTTCAGACCAATCCCTGTCTTCACTTCAGCCTTATCCATGAATGTATTTTTATTTAAAAAATAAATTAAATGTTAAATGTAGGTAAATTAATCTCTGGACCAAGTCACTTCCCTGACAAAAAGATAAGTTTTAGTACATTGACATTATCTCAAGATTGATCACAAGAGGTTAATCTTTTATACACACACACATAAAGATACACATGCTTGGGAAATACAGGTATTTCACAGACATTCCCTGCGGATGTATATTTCACATACAAGTGTTTCCTATTTTTCTCCTTACTCTTCTGATGTGTCCTCTATCTTCCTCATTGAGCTATGAAAATAAACTACTCGAAATAAAACAATATGGAAGACTTGAGAATTGATTTCTTTTTTTCTTGTGAGACACCAGCCTCTCTATGGAAGCTGTTCTAAGGTCTTGTACTATAGCTCTGTTGAAAAATTGCACTAGCTTGCCAAATATCTTAATGACTTTTCTCTCAGCAGTTGGTAATGGTGAAATGTTATTCTAGTAACCATAATGTCCCTCATAAAACAATTGCATACAATATGTACTGTACTTCTATTTTAGTGAGCTCTTCTGTCAGAATAGCACTGCCAGTAACCATTTAGCATTTCATAGCAAACTGCTTACCAGTCTTTCAAGTGTAATATTGCAGAAAGAGTGAAGAAATGCGTGATTAAAAACATTCACTGAGAGTGGACCATTTAACGCAGCCCGACGCTGCAAAATAAACCAGCCTTCACATATGTAGGCGCTCATCATATAAATGACAGTTCTATGTGGTCATTTAATTTTACGATCTCAATTCTCGCATATATTGCTCACATAAATATAGTGTTCTCCTGCAGGGAGGTCTGCTGGGTGTTATAAAATCTGTGAGACCTCAATGGGTTCAAATGGACATCTTTTATAATTATTGCTATAAAATTTCTTGACAATGCATTTTGTTGTCCAATGGCTAAAGAAAACGATTTTCCAAAAGAATGGGTTTCAACAAAGAGAGTAACAGAGCCTGGGAATTTGTTCCTGTATTCACCCATATTTAAATCACCTTAGCTAAGCTCACCTATTGAAGGCCTCCTTGCTCTTCAGAGTAAGTTCTTAAAATGAGGCTTCCAGTTAGAAGCAGTCCAGATTTGAATTGTTTTCTGGCTTGTGGAATATCTAGAGGCAAAGATTAATTTGCTGTTCAATGCAATTAAAACATTTGTGGAGAATTCTTTCATGTACTTGGAAAGATAAGGAAGAGGTAGAGAGAAAGAGTTTCATAACACCCATTATTAGAAACAGTTTGTTGAAAAGACACATAAATTTTGAAAAATGGTATCAATAGTACTATGAATTGCTTGAAGGATACTATTACTTTCTGTGACTTCTCCAGGGTCATATATTTGGCATTCCAAAGAAATTAAGGTAGTAGATTTTCTCTACAATACACCAGGACATTTTGATTACCTCTTAGTTTTTGTATTTCCTCTAGGAAAATAAGTAGAGACTAGTATCATTGCCTTATGTGACAAGTGTTTAATGGCACACTAATTGGATTTGGGCATTTGTTTCCAATGGTTGTCCTTTAAGCTACTATAGCAGACTCAGTTCTTTAAGTGACTGTTTAGAAATGCAATAAAATGTTTTCTACGTATTGTGGAAAAGGAAATTGATCGTTTAATATACTTTAAATGCTGAAGTATTAATGAATAGGCACAGTTGAAAATATAGGAAGAAGAGCAATGAGCTGTGAGCCATAGCTTCATGCTTCTGGAGAAATCACTGAGCAATACAGATTGTGGCTCGCATGCTGAAAGCACATCTTGACGGCTTTCAGGCTCTGAGTTTATTTGCCAGAGCTCAGCTCTAGCTCAAAGGCCATTTGCCTTTGGCCTTTTGCTGCTGCATTTGTGCAGGTCTGGTAGGAGCAGTGACCTTAGAATAGAGAGTTAGCTTTCTCCCACTCTCGCTGAGGTTTGGACTTGACTCTACCTCACATTTAGTTATCGTATGTAACACAAGCATAAAACACAGAGGATTGCATCATGTTCTTCACAGTGATTGGTTCAGAGGGGTACATGGCCTAGTCCAGTAATCTCATGGTGCACTATGGAACTTTTATAGGAACCACTGAAAACAAGGCTGCTTTGGAATCTGATCTGAGATTTGTGAGGAGAGGGAGCTCCATTGACCCCATCTTATCAGCCAGTTGGGCCAGAAATTCAATTCAAGAGAAGAGTGAGAACCCAGCAACAGAGAGAAATCAGATTTTGGGTCACATTTAAACTCTGCCTTTAAGATTCACCTGAAGGTAAGTTTATTCTGAAGGTTTTAGCTAAAGTTGAGTTTCTTGAAACTTTCTGTTGAAAATCTGATTAATATGGCCCTTACCTTTATTTGCTTATGAGTTCAGTAACTATCATCCCTTGTTCCCAAGGACTATTCATGTTCAATTATAATCTCTTGTGATAGAATAATACTTACACATCGTTCTTTATTAGAACTAGACTCTGCCAGTTTGATCACTGCTTCTCCTGTGTCCAAGCAATCAAATCATTCTTTATTGCAATTAATACATTACACTGATACAATTAATATCTGAGTATTGGCCGGCGCCGTGGCTCACTTGGCTAATCCTCTGCCTGTGGCATCGGCACCCTGGGTTCTAGTCCCAGTCAGGGCGCCGGGTTCTGTCCCGGTTGCCCCTCTTCCAGGCCAGCTCTCTGCTGTGGCCCGGGAGTGCAGTGGAGGATGGCCCAAGTGCTTGGGCCCTGCACCCACATGGGAGACCAGGAGAAGCACCTGGCTCCTGGCTTCAGATCAGCGTGGTGCACTGGCTGCAGCGCGCTGGCAGCGGCGGCCATTGGAGGGTGAACCAATGGCAAAAGGAAGACCTTTCTCTCTGTCTCTCTCACTGTCTACTCTGCCTGTCAAAAAAAAAAATCTGAGTATCTTCTCGGTGATAGATGTTGTCGATACAACAAGGAAAAACACACAGTGTCCGTCTTTTTGAGGTAAGGAGCCCAAAGGTAGAGAAGTTCATTAAAGAAGCAGTTAAGGGGCCGGCACTGTGGCACAGCAGGTTAACGCCCTGGCTTGAAGTGCCAGCATCCCATATAGGTGCTGGTTCAGAACCTGGCTGCTCCACTTCCAATCCAGCTCTCTGCTATGGCCTGGGAAAGCAGTGGAAAATGGCCCAAGTCCTTGGGCCCCTGCATCCACATGGGAAACCTGGAAGAAGCTCCTGGCTCTTGCCTTTGGGTCAGCACAGCTCCAGCTGTTGCAGCCAACTGGGGAGTGAAACAATGGATGGAAGACCTCTCTCTCTCTCTCTCTCTCTCTCTCTCTCTCTGCCTCTCTCTCTCTCTCTTTCTCTCTCTCTCTCTCTCTGCCTCTCTTTCTCTCTCTGTTAACCATGACTTTCACATAAATAAATAAATGAATCTTTAAAGAGAACAGTTAAATAACTAAATGAGAGGAAGAGTATAATAATCTTTTTAAAGGATGTAAAAGGAGACCAAAACAGGCTCAGGAGCATCAAACCCGAGGGCTGAGAGAGAGAGAAATCTAGAAGGGCTGAGCACAAGGCAAGGTGGGGGAGAACTGGAAAATCTAAATTCTTGAGAAGTCATAACTTAAGTAACTACAAAGATTTTCAGGGCAATTTGAGAAAATGGCACAGCAGGGAAGTAGTTTAAGAATGGAAAGAGACAGGATTGAAAAAGCACAGACATGCAGCCAGCACTGTGGCATACTGGGTAAAACAGCAGCCTGAGAAGCTGGCATCCCATCTAGGCATGGGTTTGTGTGCCAGCTCTTCCGCTTCTGATCCAGCTCCCTGCTAATGGCCTGGCCAATGCAGCAGAAGATGGCCCAAATGTTTGGGCACCTGCATCCACATGAGAGACCAGGAAGAAGCCCGTGGCTCCTGGTTTCCCTCTGACCCATCCCTAGCCATTGCGGCCATTTGGAGAGTGAACCAGCAGGTGTAAGATTCTCTCTCTTTGTCTGTCTCTTCCTCTCTTTCAGTGGTTCTGCCTTTCAAATGAATAAAATAAATCTTTAGGAAAAAAAAGAGCACAAACTTGAAATAAACTAGTACAGGAAGGGAATTAAACAAGTAGAATTTCAGCTTTATCTTAAAAACAGTAGGAAAAAGCCTATAAAGTTTTGATAGTGGAAGGAGGTTGGAAGGATTAAATTTTTGATTCATAAAAATAAACCCAGATTTAGATAAGGAGAAACACTATTCAAAAGGAATATTATAATAAGGAAAGCAAGCTATTGTAATAGGAGGGGATTATAAGATTAAAACTAATACTTTGATGTTGACATTTGCAAATATCTCAGAGGTCAGGAAGTAAAGTCAGCAAGGTCGTGTGCTGGGATCTGACACAAATGGATGGAAGTGACGGGGTTGGGAAACAAGACCAAGAATGGTTTCCCATTATGTCAGCCTGCTCCTGGAAGGACCTAAAAAAGGGTTATATTGAAGATGGATCAATGAGGGACTGAGGGAAAGTTAATTAGGGCTTCTTCAAGTGAGGTTAGCAATTATTTCATCCAGAGTACAAAGAATTCAACTCATCATTTAGCAAGAATGGGAATTTGGAGTCTGTATATGGCATTGTCATAGTTAAGCAGCTGTGAATTTGCTTTAAGTCACTCAGAAAGGGTGGTTCTTTGCAGTGAGCCATGTCCTGGAACACAAAAGGGTGGGAGGATCTCCTAAGAGGAGCCATATTCTGGAAGCACAGTGTGCTTTAAAGGTGACCATGGTCAGGCCTAGAAAGGTTCTTGTGGCCACACCAGGAGAAATTTGAGGGGCACAGTATCAAAGACGAAAATTGAGCATTAGTTTAAGTATAGTTGCTTGAACCAATATAGAGACATTAGAATCAGAGACAGACAATGGGCAAACAATAGAATCAGAGACATACAATAGATCCCCAAAACATAGATAAAAGCAAATCTCAGTGCTTGATTGGATTTAGGATGTGCACCAAAGACTTAACATTTAAATCACAGATATGTCAGGAAGTCAATCTCCTAGCTGATACTTCCTTCTTAGATTTTCCTATTGCTCTCCAATGTTTTAGTCTGCAACATATTATTTGAATCACTGTTTTCCAAAAAATGTTAACCTTCCAGGGACTCAGATTTCCTCTAGTAGGCCTTCTTTCCCCCTTCCTCTCTCTCCTCTGGTTTTATTCTGATGTCTTTATTTGCTAACCAAAGGTAGACTGTAGTACCTGTTGCTTTTCAATCAGTCTGGTCTCAAAAAGCACCTACTTTTGGAGTTTGTCCTTTAACCCAAGATCTCTATCACACATAAAATAGAATTAAGCAATCATAATTACCAATTTACCCTATTTATGTTATACCAATCTTGGTCCTGACCTTTAATTGTTAAAAAAATTAATCTTCTATGAACTGAACTGAATAGGTGTTCTAGAGTTGCTTGTGGTAATTTAATATTCTTAAACTGTTTTAAAGTGTACTACACATACATAACAGTGCACAGATGTGTAGGTAAATGGGTTTGCGTAAAATGAATGCAATTTTAGGGGAGGTACTTGGCCTAGCCACCAAAACTCCATTTGGGATGTTCACATCCCACATCAGAGTGCTGGTTCTGATCCTGAGTCAAGCTTCTTCTAATGTGTACCCTGGAAGGCAATAGTGATGAATCAAGTAGTTAAATTCCTGCCACATTGGTAGGATACCTGGATAAAGAACCTGGATGAAGAACCAGGATGAAGTCTGCCTCGGGCCTAGCCATTGCATGCATTTATGGAGTAAAACAGTGGATGGGAGTGCTCATTATGTAAGTCTGTCTGTCTCTCTCTGTCTCTGAAAATTATATTTAAAAACACATCCATGTAACCAGTGCTCAGATAAAAAAACAGCTTTACAGATTTACATTATGCCCCACTTTGAGTACTACCCCCTGTCTTGACCACTAACATATAAACAACTTTACCAATTTTTTAGCTTTATGTGAATAAAATAATAGAGTAGGACATCTTTTGGATGCAGCTTCTTTGTATATTTTTTTCTGGGAGATTTATTTATACTGCAATTTGTGGTAGTCAGTCTATTCTCATTATTTATTGCATTCCATTATGTAAATACATTCCAATTTAATTATTTATTCCACCATTTTCAGTTTCAGGTGCACAAGCAATGCTCTTATGAGCGTACACTTGTACATGTCTTCTACTGCACAAATTCATTTTGAAGAACTTTTCACTGATTTCTTTCTAGGTATATGGTTGTTCTACTATTTTTTTTATTTACCACCACAGGACTTATTACTCATTCTAGTGTGTAATCATAACCCCAATGGTTATTTAAATTTAGTTATTGGGGCCGGTGCTATGGTGCAGTTGGTTAATCTTTAGCCTCCAGAGCTGGCATCCCATATGGGCTCCGGTTGGAATCCCAGCTGCTCCTCTTCCAATCCAGCTCTCTGCTATGACCTGGGAAAGCAGCAGAAGATGGCCCAAGCGCTTCACCCCTGGTGGTTGTGGCCATTTGGGGAGTGAACCAATGAATGGAAGATCCTTCTCTCTCTCTCTCCCTCTCACTGTCTGTAACTTTGCCTCTCAAATAAATAAATGACAATCTAAAAATAATTTAAGTATATTCTTACCTATTTAAGTATGCGTCTCTACATGCCTATTAATAGATTTTTTAAAATCATGTTTTCAATTGGTTGGTTCTTTAGGAAAAACATTTACCAGAGTTTATATATGTTAAAAATGATTTGTTTGGGGGCCAGCACTAGGTTAATCCTCCACCTGCAGCACTGGCATCCCATACGGATGCTAGTTCTAGTCCCGCTGCTCCTCTTCCAGTCCAGCTCTCTGCTGTGGCCCGGGAAGGCAGTGGAGGAGGTCCAAGTACTTGAGCCGCTGCATGTGCATGAGAGAACAGGAGGAGGCACCTGGCTCCTGGCTTCGGATTGGTGTAGTGGCCATTTGGGGAGTGAACCAACAGAAGGAAGACCTTTCTCTCTCTCTCTCTCTCTCTCACTGTCTGTAAATCTACCTGTCAAATAGATAAATAAATGAAAATCTTTAAATACTTTAATACTTTAAAAATGATCTGCCTAGTTATAAGTTGACTGGTTACATCCCTTTTATTGTTTTGCTTTACTTACATGTTGTGTATCCTTAATAGTTGCTACAAGGCTATGTAAAGCAAGCCTAGTATCAGTCCCTCATAGGAGCCTGGATTTTTCTCAAGACTGCCTTCCCTGGACTGATTATATCACCCCAAATTACTACATTGAAGCCCTAAACCCCCAGTGAGACTTAGGTTAAAAGAGTTTATAAGGATTCATCCCTCAATCCTTATAAGGATTTTCCTTATAAGAAGAAAAATACCAAGGATGTATATTCCCAGAGAAAAGTCCACATGATGGCACAAAGAGAAAGTGGCATCTGTGAGCTGTCTCAAGAGAACCCAACATTTTGATCTCAGATTTCCACCCACAGACAGTAAAATAATTCTCTCTTATTGTAAATCAGTCAGTCTGTGGTATTTTGCTATAGCAATCATAGTGGACAAATGTACTACTCATTCCATAAGCTTTGTTTTCAGGGTACAACTTGACGTTAATACTTATGTATCAAACTTTTCTGGTATAGATTTTGGTTTTACAATTGACAGATTAGATTATTTTTTGTTTCCAAGAAAATTGTTTTATATATATCATCTAATATTTTTGAAGTCCTCTACCACTTTGGGATTACATATATATATATATATATATATATGTATAATATGTATATTGGATCCTCTTTATCTGTTTCTGTAATTATTTTGTCTCCAGCTCTCTGTTATGGCCTAGGAAAGCAGTAGAATAATGGCCCAAGTGCTTGGACCCCTGTACCCAGGTGGGAGACCTGGAAGAAGCTCTGGGATCCTGGCTCCAGTTGGCCCTACTCTGTGCATTGTGGCTATCAGGAGAATGAACCAGATGGAATGGAAGACTTTTCTCTCTAACACTCTCTCTGTGTCTGTAACTCTGCTTCTCAAATAAATAAAATAAAATCTTTTATACAGCAGAGAAACTGGGGGTTGCTCTAGGAGTTTCTTACCTTCTTCGTGCCTCTTGGAGATCTCAGTCATTGCATAAAGTTGAAAAGGCTAATCATAGTTTTAAGAAATGTCTAACTAAGCTTTGCCAAGAGACCTCAGAAACGTGGATTAAACTGTTGCCTATTGCCCATTTTCAGAATGAGAATAGCACCCAAGACTGACTTAAAGCTTAGTCAGTATGAGATGCTACTGGAAGGCTCTTCTTCACCTCTGATATCCTTTTTGATTCAGAGATTCAGACCAGATAAATTATATTATCAATTTAGGCCAGGTGCAAAAGGCTCTGAGAGAGCATGGCAATAAAGTTTTCTCAGTGCCAGATCCTAAGATGACTCATGAACAGCCTGTTTCCCCAGGAGATTTAGTTTTATTAAAATCTTGGGAGGAAAGATCCCCTTCAGACCAGTTACAGCTTAAGTGGAAGGGAAGGTACCACGTGAGCACGCCTACCTCATTGAAATTACAGAGCCTCCCAAGCTGGATACACTTGTCCAGGGTTAAACTTCTACCTCTTGAGTCTTCACAGATGAACTCTAAAGATAAGTCTGTCTATTCCTGTGATCCAATTGAAGATTTTAAGGACCTCTTCAAAAAGCAAAAAGGAAGTAAAGCTTTTACTTTCTTCACATCAAGAATGCTGCACTTTAAGGCAGACATGTTGTACCTACCTTTTCTTTTGATTCTTTCTTGGAGCTATAATTGGCAGATAATCTCCTTAGTTGGTTCTTCTATGTCATACTAGAAGATACTGTGAGCCACATGAAGCTGGTTTTAAAAACCTGACTATAGCTTTAGGTAATTTAACTTATACTTCAGGCTAGCTTTTACAGTAAGTACTTATATATGTGGACACTCTGTCCAAGGTAGTTATGGACAATTGACAGACCTTTGAATATATATTAATAGAATAAGGGGGAACATGTGCAGTGATTGATGGAATCTTCCTTCTTTACTCAAACAGTAGTAGGTTCATTGAAAGAGACATTAAAAATCTCTATGCCCGGCCAGTGCTGCGGCTAATCCTCTGCCTGTGGTGCCAGCACCCCAGGTTCTAGTCCTGGTTGGGGGTGCCGGATTCTGTCCCGGTTGCTCCTCTTCCAGTCCAGCTCTCTGCTGTGGCCCGGGAGTGCAGTGGAGGATGGCTGAAGTGCTTGGGCCCTGCACCTGTGTGGGAGACCAGGGGGAAGCACCTGGTTCCTGGCTTCGGATCAGCACAGCGCACCAGCCTTAGTGGCCATTTTGGGGAGTGAACCCACAGAAGGAAGACCTTTCTCTCTGTCTCTCTCACTGTCTAACTCTGCCTGTCAAACAAACAAACAAACAAACAAAAACTCTATGCTCAGGTTAAATGATTTTATAATCTGCATAAGAATAGCCTATCACCACCCATTATCTGGCAGTCTATAAAATATAAAGAACAATCCACTGGCAATTTGTTTTGTTCTGGTTTTGCTCATGCTGATTGATAAGCTTGTGTGTTTAAGAACTCAACAACTTCTGAGAGTAATGATGACCATGCAGGGTGCAGGGGACGCAGCCCCTGGCGGTGACTAAAAGTTCTCCAGCTCATGAAATGAATTCATTAGATGAGATAGCAAGGGATTTCCAGACCCAGGATATGCAAGGCCAGCATCCCTGATCAGCAGAAAGTACATGTAGAATTGACATTTTTCAGCACCCCCTTAAGATTAAGGGCCTGGACTTTCTGAGGGGGAATTATGTGGGACTAGTCAGGGAGGTAAGATTAAGCCTGTGAGCTAGAGGCCATACCCTCTTACACCTATGTGATTTCACCTGTATCCACCTACCTGTCAATCAAACCATGTAACTGCTCCCTTTATGGACAGAATAAGAGGCTGGAGAGCACTGAGCCCCCCGCCCCCAGCCTCTTTTGCGACTGTTCCCTGCAATCTCCTCTGCCTGATTGTTCTCCCTCTCTTACATCAGGGTGGACCCCTGAAAGATTGGTATGGGATTTTCCAATCACTCTGTCTGACTCACTCTCTGAATAAAACCCCCATGTTCCTATGTGTTTCTCTCACTCTCTAAATAATTTTTTTAAAGATTTATTTATTTATTTTAAAGTCAGAGTTACACAGAGAGAGAAAGAGAGGCAGAGAAAGAGAGAGGTCTTCCATCCAATGGTTCACTCCCCAGTTGGCTGCAATGGCTGGAGCTACGAAAATCCGAAGGCTGGAGCCAGGAGCTTCTTCCAGGTCTCCCACACAGGTATAGGGGCCCAAGGATTTGGGTCATCTTCTACTGCTTTTCCACGCCATAGCAGCGAGCTGGATGGGAAGTGGAGCAACCGGGTCTTGAACCAGGACCCAAATGGGATGCTGGTGCTTCAGGCCAGGCTGTTAATCCGCTACACCACAGAGCTGGCCCTTCTAAATAAATCTTAAATCTTACCATGTCGCATATCTTATTTAGCTGGTACTTAGAATTTTCATCTAAGTAAATGGCAAGAACCCAGAAATATTAAATTTTGGTTTAAGTTAGCCCATAACAATACTGTGCGTTATATTGAAGTCTACCAAGAAAGTCTTTATTAGTGCTAGAATGCAATTGGAATCAAAGTAAAAATCAATTGCTTTGTGTTTTTTTTTTATGGAAACAAGCCAAATGTAATCAATTATACTTGGACATTTTGTAAAAGGAATGCTTTTTCTTAGTATTAATAATAGGTGTGCCACAGGAAAGGACTGCCAGTCACGGATACATACAGGGAACTGAGGGAGGATTGTTGTGAGTTTCAGTGTGGATAAATGGGCAGCGTGGGTGCTAACTGTAGGAACAGTAATTTAAGAGTGGAAGAAAATGTGGAGGAAGGCAAGGCTAACCAAGGGCTCTTTAAAATGTCAGGAAGTTATAACCTGCTAGTTCCAACTCTAGAGAAAAGGATAGAGATCATTAAGCCAGGGTTTTCGAAGTAAAGCCCCTTTACGCATTTTCTCTTCTGATGAATCTCTTTCAAGTTCTTTCATATTTTCTGGTAAGTGAGGCTATCTTGCCCAGCATGCCTCTTGTCTTCATATATTTCATATTCTTGTTTATTCTGCTCAACTGGCTCTGTATTTCTTTATGAAATTCCTTTATAGACAGTGGGATTTCAGCTGTTTTCACTGCTGTTGCAAAGAAAATTTTCCTCTGCTACCTTAGGCTGGAAACTTGGGGTCCTAGGAGTGAAACAAAAATAGATCAACAGGTGAAAGCATGCAACTTCATCATAGGCATATGTAATTCACAAAAGAAATGGCTGCCTGAATAACCAGAGATAGGGTTTATATCCCAAGTTAATAGGATAAAAGGAGGAGGGGAGGTGAAGATAAGAACTTCTATAGAGGAACAAATGAATATTTAGGGAAAAGAGTGACATAATTCTTGGAATTGAGGAGTCACCATCTTTTTGTCCAGTTATAGTCTTTTCCATGAGTTATCCCGATTGTCATGTCTTATGGCATTGGGGAGAATGATTTTACTATGGAAATGAGATTAAAATGAGCCTAAGATCTGCTTGAGTTGTTAGCAAGCATCTTGAATCTCACCAGTCCTTGAATCTCACCCACAACATTTCATGTGGGTGCTGGTTCAAGACCTGTGTGTTCCTCTTCTGACCCAGCTCTCTGCTTATGGCCTTGGAAAGCAGTGGAAGATGGCCCAAGTGCTTCGGCCTCTGCACCTGCATGGGAGACTGGAAGAAGCTTCCGGCTCCTGGCTTCAAATCAGCTTAACTCTGGCAGTTGCGGCCATTAGGGGGAGTGAACCCGAGGATGGAAGACCTTTCTGTCTGTCTCTCCCTCTCTCTGTCTGTAACTCTACCTCTCTAATAGATAAATATAATCTTAACAAAAAAGAGGTGATGGTGACACCATTAATACTTGCCTCATACAGTGTTATCTTCCATAGACTAATTATCTATCCTTCCTCATCTCTTTAGTTTGCTTTTACAATAAATTTTATCGGGTGCTTCCTTTATTATTTCAGTGTCCCCTTTTGATAAGCTTGGCAATCCCCCCAGCCCCCTTTCTTTTATCAGATACTGGATATAGTTAAACATTCAAATGCTTAGGACTGCCTAGTGTTTATTTTTTCCACCTCTATTAGAGAATGGGTGCCACAAATTGGAAGCAGGTTGGCCATCTCTTAGTTACTGGGCCAATGGTTTGGAGCAATAGACTACTATCATGTAAGAAGATCAAGCATGGGGGCCAGCTTCGTGATGCAGGGAACTAAGCCACAACCTGCAATGCTGGTATCCCATAAGAGTGCTATGTTTGAATCCTAGATACTCCACTTCTAATCCAGCTTCTTACTAATGGGCTGGAAAAGCAACAGAAGTTGGCCCAAGTGCTTGGACTGTTGCCACCCATGTGGCAGACCTGGATGAAGCTCCTGGAACCTGGCTTCCACCTGGCTTAGTCATGGCTGTCACAGCCATATGGGGAGTGAACTAGTGGAGGGAAGATTCTCTCTCTCTCTCTCTCTCTCCCGCTCTATCACTCTACCTCTCTCTATATAACTCTGGCTTTCAGATAAATAAATCAATCTTTAAAAAAGAAGACCTAGTAGTTGACACTTGTGTTGACTAAAATGTCAACCTTTTCCCTCTATGGTCACAGTCAGCTAAGGCTCCTTAAGGGTAACATTTTGGGCAATGTGAGGATCCTCGTGACCCCATTAGTTCTCTGCTGATAATTGTGTCTGCCAGTACAGATCAAGGTCTCATGACCATATAGCTTCCCCTGGAAGCACCAAAGCATTTTCCTTTCCAATGACCCTCCTCCTTACAGAACACACATTGCTTGGCTCTTAGTCTCTGGGGTCTCCACAATTCCTTGATCAGGAGTTTGTAAATTGTAGGGCTTCTCTGGGTGAGAACTTGTCATCCTGAGGATCTGGGCTAAATCTAAACTGAGAGGGCATACTATTGGTAATTCTAGCATTTTTATCTCTTTTTCTTTGCTTTGACCTCCAGATCTTGATTGCTGAATGCCTGGAAGGTCAGTTCCACCAACCTAGAGGGTGGGATGATAGACTCTAACTTTCACAGCTTACTCTTCATATCAGAAGCTCTAATATAAAAATGGGATGTGGGAATAGCCCATACTCTCAACAAAATCAGAGCCAGTGTTAAAAAATGTGAAGGCATTCTCAGAGCCTTTCCATGAAAAGGGGTTTTCACTAGGTCCTTGATGATATTGTGGATTTTACTGTAGTTTGTGTGTCATCTTCCTGATGCTTGTATCCGCTTTAAACTCACAGATTTTTTAAAGGGCCAGCTGACTTGCATCTTTCTCATCTGTAAGATCCCAGTGGGTTTAACATTAGGCACAGCATCAGTGCCCAATCCTGCACTTGGCATTATCTCTGTTTATCTTATCTGCTTCTTCCCCTGTGTTGGTAATGACTAAGGCCTTCTCTTCTCTAAGGAGAACACTTAGAAAAGTCTGGACATCTGCCAGGGGGCTTAGAAGCTATCTCTATCATCAAGTTAAATAATCCCTCTAATTTCAGAGGTCAGGAGAGGTGAAGAGGATGTAAATAATAACCAATTCTAGTAGCCACTTTTTTTTTTTTATCTACAAGATGATAGCTTGTTCCATTGTGGATGCTTATAACACTAGGTTCTAATTCCAGGACAGGAGGATGAAGTGTGAAACTGGTAAGCCAGTAAGCCTGCTCACCCACTTGCTGCTTGACATCATGAAGACCTGGAGCCCTAGATCTGGTACAGATAGCTATGGGGCTCAACACCACAGATAGCATAGATGGCTGCATGTCTAGGAGTCGGTGAGGGCAGACAATGCCTAAACTGGGTTGCTTGTGACAGGCAGGGACCACAGACTCTGCTCAGGTGCACTAAAATTTGTCACCCATCTAACATGATGGCAGTAGTAGTCTATAGGTGGTGGGCAGCCAGGTTCAGGAAGGAGGGCTCAGGTGCCAGTAGATAAAACCCAAAAGAGGTTATTAGAAAGAACAAGAACAGATTGAGGAGGAGACAAAGACATTAGCCAAGAAAGTTTTCAGAGAGTAGCTATAGAGGGAAAAAGTTAGACAGATTATATATAGGAAAAGACTTCACATAGAAAGTAAAATTCAGAGAAAATCTTCTAGGAGGTAAGAAATATGGTAAAAGAACCTTAAGTGAAAGATGGAAGTGTACTGTTTCAAAGAATGAGTTATCTGAATTTAGGGACAAGAAGAGAGGAAATTTTGCAGCAGAGATGGAATGGGAACTTGTCAAGGGTAAGCAAGAGCCAAGACAAACTAGAACTTAGTAAGACAGGTATCTGCTCAAGGATTGGGGAATGTGCACATAAACAAGCTGATGACTTACAAGAGTACTGTGCCTTCTAGGTTACAAATATGAATGTCACATAGTCCCTCTTTCACCTTCTTTTCTGGTTCTGATATGGAACTTTCTACTCTGTATGGAATCAGTAATCCATTTCTTATCCTTTTCAGGAACTTGAAATCCAAACTCCATACTCAGGTTGCAACTGGACATCTACAACCACCACCTTCTTTTCAGATGGGAGTCCCTGATTTACTTAACCCAGGAGGTTCTTTATTTAGGACTCACATTTGGAGCCTCCACAAACCTGATCTTTTATTTGCTATTGAGTTTAGCTCAGATTCCATCAGAGTAACATTCAAAATTCCCCAACCTTGGAATGGAAGAGCATGGACTTGGCTTCCCCAGACACAGAGACAATTGTCTCCAGGATTCCAATTTTTCAACCTTCCTCTTGGAAGTCAGATTCTTTGTTCAGTGTCAAGAGGTCAATAACAAAGCTAAAGCTGAGCAGCGACAGCACAGTCTCTTTTAAAATTTTTGTTCTTTTAGTTTTAATTATTATTTAAGTCTCTGCACTACTTTCACTCCTTTGAAAAGGGCTTTACCTGATCACTCTTTCATCCAATCTTAAATCTTTCTTCTCTCTTTTATTTTGTTCACAAAGGTAAGGATGATTATATCTTTTTAAATATTCCTGTATCCTTGAACAGTATATGGAATATAATAATAGATATGGATTTGATTAGTGAATAACCAATTAAATATATGACACATATTGGATGGAAGCCACCGATTAGAGATCATTGGTTTGACTGAATTGGTGTTTGATGAAGGAAATTAATCAGTAAGTTGGTAAAACATTTAAAAATGTGTTATAAAGGGCTAAACCACTAGATTGTGTTACTTATCTAGTTATTTAAAGATCTATTTATTTATTTGAATGGCAGGGTTACAGAGGGAGAGGGAGAGGCAGACAGAAAGGTCATCCATTCATTGGTTCCCTTCCCAAATGGCTGCAATAGCCAGGACTGGATCAGATCAAACCCAGGAGCCAGAAGCTTCATCCAGGTTTTCAGCATGGGTTCCGGGGGTCCAAGCATTTGGGCCATCTTCCACTGCTTTCCCAGGTGCATTAGCAGGTTGCTGGATTATAATTGGATCATCTGGGACTTGAACAGGCACCCACATGAAATGCCGGCATGGCAGGTAGTGGCTCAACACATTGTATCACAATGCTGGCCCCTATATTGTATTTAGATATATTTGCATTGTAAGCAGAATTCATTGCTATTCATAGGAAAATAGATTACAGCCTAAAAATCTATATAGAGAAGAAGTAGAATGAACACCTGTACCTGTTGAAGGAATTTTGACAGAGTATTTATTTTTTTATATCAGTGACTTATCATACATTATTACAAAAGATTTTAAACATTAACGATGAATAGTAGTGACAGATATCATTTACTGACTACTAGAGACTGTATAATCTACTAAGAATTTTGTAACATTTTATTGTAAACCTCACAGCTACCTAGTGATGTCTGTATCAGGTGTCTTAATCCATAAAGAAACTGAGGTTCCAAGAGCTTATGTAATCAGCACCAGTGTCCTAATAATTGTAGATGACAGAGCTAGGATTTAAATTATACTCTAAGTAAGTTTATATATTAAAGTTTAAGATTACTAAAGAAAAATGTGTAAAAATGGATAGCTCAATAAATTATCCTGTTTATGCATAACATTACTTGTATTGTAAAAGCTATTTTATCCCACTTTTGCCATTACCCAGATTATCACTGTTTACTGGTGGCTGAGGCTGAGACCTTTATCTTTGTTTATCTAAAGGAAAATTTTCAGTGAACCAATAGAACAGGCAAGGAAAACTTTATTCAAGACACTTGCAATAAAAGAGACAGGGTGATATTAATCCCACAGAAATAACAGGAGAGTTTTTAAATAATGAAATTCATTAATGGAAAAATACACAGGATATGGAGGGCATGCTGGTCAATTTGATTAGAGTATCTCTGTCAATTGCCACATATTTGTTAAGCTCATAATCTCCATAGACATTGGGAGTAGGCAGTACTTTTTTGGTGGATCTTTGTAAAATACATTCCTGAGCTATAGAAGATAATTCAAAGACATAGAAAATGAAATTAAAATTGCAATTTTTTGAAGTAGATCTTCTATAGAAAGGGAAGTCAGTGGCCTATAGTTAAGAAATCAGCTAAAAGTTACCAAGTTGAGGAGAATACTACCCTATTTTGGTTGCCTACCACTAATAATATCACTTTAGTGGGTTCATTTTCATTTCAAAGATGACCAAACATAGGGGATAGCTTGGAGCAATATCAGGAGGCTATGTTTAAATAAACACATATTTATTTTTAAACTCAGAGCTACAGAGAGAGGGGGAGAGATGGATAGGGAGATGTTCCATCCACTAGTTGATTCCCCAGCTGGCCACAATGGCCAGTGCTGGGTAAGGCTGCAGCCAGGAGCTTCATCTGGGTCTCCACCTGGGTGGCAGGGACCCAAGGACTTGGGCCATCTTCCACTGCTTTTCCCAGGCCATTGACAGGCAATTGGATTAGAAGTGGAACAGCCAGGACAAAAACTTACGTCCATATTGGAAGCTGACATTGCAGGAGGCAACTTTATCTGCCATCCCACAACACCAGCCTCCAGGAAGTTATCTTTTTGTGGACATTTCAAAATGTCGTCATTCTAGTTCTTTAGAGGACTAGAATCTTAGCCTCAGAAATAAGAGTGGGGGGAGATTTGCAGGGCATGTTCCTTTTAGTAAGGTTAAGGGAACATTATTTGCCCAAATCTGTTTAGAGAATAGACAATACACACTGCCATGATAGAGATGGATACTTGGGAAGTGATAACATTTAGTGGGATGAGGGATTTGTGAAAGTTTTTAAGGATAGTATAATGAGGTATAACAGCCTGAAACTGGACTACTAGGTTATAACAGTAAAGTATTTTTAAATTTAAAGTGGATTTGGTTTGGGGATAATTTGCTGAGAAAAGGTCATGAAATTACCACCACTAGGAATATTCAAAAGTAGATTAGATGAAATATTTATTGTCATCTATGGCCAGAGTGACCAGATCAAGTCCACAATAACAAAGAGGAACAAACACTATGACCCTGGGTGTGTGTTCTTCAATGTTAAGATTCACTTGATTTACAAAACAACAAAAATGAAATATCATAATTTGTAATATTATGTCTCAACCAAGGAGTCACACAACAAAAAAATCAATTTTTCTTTACTGTATTTTCCTCCAAGCTAGTTTTTAGAGAGTAGATATTTGCAACATGGAGAGAATGAAACTGGTACCCAATTTACATTACAAGGAATTAATTTGCAGCCAATGTGCTTATATTAACAAATTATAGTTTGATTAGAAAATAGCCTGAGCTATACTTTATTTCCTTAATGGCCTTATTTAACAATTCATTCTTGTTGCTTTTGCTTAATTTTCTTGCTAATATTAAACTATTTCCATTATTTTAAGTTTTAGCAGTATTTTAAATTTAACACTAAATTGGTGTTTGCATTTCATTTTTATTTGATATCATTATTTCATACAAAATGGCTGAATTGACACTTGATTGTTTTGTAAATGATGCAAAAGGCCTTGGGAACACTTTATACAGGCTTGAATACCTATATTAAATGAATATCAGAAAAGGTCCTCTTTAATTTTGAAGAACAAGATGTAAATCTTTTATTGTGATTCTGATTATCTTAGTATACCATCCTTCTTGTCCAAATAGGAGATTTTTGGGATAAAGTTAATTCTCATGTTTTTGTCAAGAATATTGACCTCAGGGGTTGTGTCCCTGCAGGTTAAGCAGCTGCTTGGGATGCCCACATCCTGTATTGGAGTGCCAGTTTAAATCCCACTAACACCACTTCTAATCCAGCTTCCTGGTAATGCGCTTGGGGAGGCAAAGAATGAGACTGCATACTTGAGTCTCTGTGCCCATTTGGGAGACCCAGGTGGAATTTCTGTGTTCACCCTGGCCCAGTGCCAGCTATTCAGCTGTTCCAGACATTTGGAAAGGGAAAAAAGTGACAAAAGATCTCTTTCTGTCTCTCTTTCTCTCTCTCAGATCATACAGCCCCAAACACAGTGTGGGAAAATGGCCATCAGAGATCATGTACCCACAAAAGAAAAAACTCAGGTTAAGAAGTCAGTGAAAAGCGAGGCTCTATTAACAACGCTGCAAGTGGGTTACCAGTGAAGAGCACTAACTGTGAGCCAAGCCTGCAGAACAAAGCTTTTATTTCCAGAGCTCAGGCCCCTCTCTGTCGCCCCCATTGATTGGGTACTCAGGGGTTACGATCTTACTGAACGTTCTAAAGATGGGTGATGGGTGATTGGATGTTACTAAGAATAGGGAGGGACAGAATTTGGTTGAGATCAGAATGTCCTACCCTTTCTCTTTTGCCTGTGTGTGGGAAGCAGGGTTTTGTTCCTGCCTCCTCCTCTCTTCATTTCTTTAGAGTCACCATCACCCTAGCTCGAGCTGAAAAAAAAAATGATTTTGTAGGGAAAAGATTCACAGTGTAGCAAGATTTGGGAAGGCTGCTTGTCCAAGATTGTACTGGGAATAGGAGTCCTGCAGCCTGCAGATTCTTCCTTGTAACTTTTCCACTCTAAAAATGAACCACTGACAGCTTTGCTCACAAGGAGTAATGTCTATGTCTGTATGGATTTAATCCCAGTGGTGAAGACAGAAAATAAGTAGACAAAGAAATAGGTAAGCATGTAAAATAGTGTCAAGAATTGATATGAGGGTGTCAAGAAAAATCAGATTAAGGAATGAAGTGAGGGGGCCGGCACTGTGGCTCACTTGGTTAATCCTCCACCTGTGGCGCCGGCATCCCATATGGGCACAGGGTTCTAGTCCCGGTTGCTCCTCTTCCAGTCCAGCTCTCTGCTATGGCCTGGAAAGGCAGTGGAGGATGGCCCAAGAGCTTGGGCCCCTGCACCCGCATGGGAGACCAGGAGGAAGCACCTGGCTCCTGGCTTCGGATCAGTGCAGTTCCGGCTGTAGCAGCCATTTTGGGGGGTGAACCAACAGAAGGAAGACCTTTCTCTCTGTCTCTCTCTCTCACTGTCTGTCAAATAAAAAAAAAAAAGGATGAAATGATCACTTTTTTTTTTTAAATGATCACATTTTAGCTAGAAGCTGAAGCCTCTCTGAACAGAAGACATTTGAGTCAAAAATGTTACCTAGGACAATGCCTGTACAAGTCTAGGTAAATTTCTACTCCCTACCCTAACATGATTTCTCTTTGAGAATAGGATATCTTGCTTTAAAGAGTTGTCTCTCTGGCTAACATGCCAACACTAGCTTGAGGTAATATGGCTGCCAAGGTAACATTCACAATAATTTTAATTCATTATAATCTAGTTTTAATTCTAAATGACCCTGAGGCCAATGCTATAATAGTTGACAATCACCATAACAACCAGAGAAAGAGTCCATAAAAGGCCAAAAAGAAGGCATCTCTTGATTCTGCAAATCACACTACTCCTTTCCCTCCCAAATCCATGAATATTTCTTACATTTATTTGAGTATTCCCTCCCATCATCTCTGTTACCCTGTATCTATGATTCTTTAGCCCCCACCTAATTGGAAAACTGATTTGCAAGCTAGAATACCACTTCTCCATTCTTTTGTCACTGAATGATGTGTTGCTGTAGACACTCAGCTATGGTTTCATTTTTAACTTGGCTTCTGGACTCCAAATGGACAAAGGACCTTATATTGGGATCCCTTCACATATAACAGCTATTCCCTAAAAAGGAGGATAACCAATGCTGCATCCATAAAGGAGTGACTCGTGGGCATCCTTGAGAAGTGAATTCTTGTCAGACATAATAGTAAGTATGGGATACTAGCTGATATGTCTGAGGAACCACAAGAAGATTCAGCATTGATGATATGGAGTGAACAGAAGAGCAGTCTCAGATGATTTTATGGTTCCATTCCCAATGATGCCCTTTGGACTGACAGACTGACATGGGCCACAGATCCTGCTCAATGTACTAAAATGAACAGTGACAATCTTACTTTTTACTTAAGTCTTTTCAGAGAGTGATTCACATATTTATACTCTATAATATTCAACATAAAACTCACTAGTGTAATTCATTCATGCATTCTGTAAATGTTACGGAGATTTCCTAACTGTCCACTATGTGATAAACATGACCTGCAGTCTTCATTTAAGATTTCTCTCAAAATCAGATAATTTTATCTTTGTATTGAAATTTAATTCTATGGAATATGGATAGGTTTTAAACTTAATGAATATGTAGATCTGCCTTATGAAAAACTGCTGTGTGTTTTTCAATAATAATAGAATGTTGCTTAATCTCAATTTTCATTTGAAGAAAGTACCCAACATATTTTGTTTTCATATATCTTCCACATTGTTTTAGATATTATGAGAATTTATCATTTACTTTTTTTAAATAAGTTCATATACTTTGTATGAATGCAAATCCCATCCAATTAGTACTTCAAAGATTTCAATTTTAAGTCTTTACTTAAGGTACAATAATTACCTATTTTAAATGTTCATTTCCTATCCCTTCTCCAAACACTGGTTTTAAGATCAGGTCATATAAGGAATCTTCTTTTCTGTATTTAAGGTAGGTGAACTTTGTGGGATCTCAGGTTTTCAAATAAGGGGAAATTTTTATAGTTGTATACAGAAAAGGTAGCATATAAAGAATATATCCTCTGAATGTAAACTCTGTTGGAAATTTAATTCCAAATATTGGGAGCTGAGGTTTTTGGGAAGGTGTTTAGATTTTGATAGCTCTGCTCTTTTGAATGGATTAATGCTGCTGTTGAAGGACAATTCCTGTGTGGGTTTTCTCTCTTCTGCTCTGTGAGGACAGAGTCCAGCTCACTCTTGCCTTTCTGCCTTCTTCCAGGTGTAGAGGCAATAAAAAGGCACTTTGATCTTGGACTTGATCTAGCAGAACTGTGACAGAATAAATTTCTATTCTTTATGAATTAACCAGTCTATGCTATTTTTTATATCAGCACAACATGGACTAAGGCATATGGATACTTGAAAGAGGGTCAGATATTCTTCAGTAGAAAAAAGAAGGAGAGGTGAAAAGAAAAGAAAAGAAAAGAAAAGAAAAGAAAAGAAAAGAAAAGAAAAGAAAAGAAAAGAAAAGAAAAGAAAAGAAAAGAAAAGAAAGGAAGAGAAGAGAAGAGAAGAGAAGAGAAGAGAAGAGAAGAGAAAACAGTGAGTTTGAAATAAGACAACAAAGATTTGATATCAGTCTGCTATCAACAAAATACAGTATCTAAGCAAGCTTTGCAAAAGTTTAAAGCCTTGGTTTACTCTCATGAATAACAGATTTTAATCTTTGCAGAACAGATAGTTTAATAGAAGGTTGATATGATAGCTAAGATCATAGGTTTTGGAATTAATGTAGATCTATTTTTAAACTTCAGATCTACAACTTACTTGTTTTGTCTTCTTGGAAAATTAAACTTTTTTTAAAAAATAAGATATATTTCTTTACTTGAAAAGCAGAATGACAGAGAGAGAGAGAGAGTGACACACACACACACACACACACACACACACAGAGATCTTGCATCTTCTGGTTCACTTCTCAAATGGCTGCAATAACCAGGACTGGGCCAGGCTGAAGCCAGAACCAGGAACTCCATCCTGGTCTCCCACATGTATAGCAGAGGCCCACGTAGATAAACCATTTTTCTGCTACCTTCCCAGGCACATGATTAGGAAGATGGATTGGAAGAAGAACAGCTAGGTCTTCAACCAACACTCTGAAATGGGATGCCAGCATTCTAAGCAGCAGCTTAGCCTGCTGCACCATGATGTTGGCCCCCTAAATTAACTTTGTAAGTCTCAACTACCTCATATGTAAAATGGGTCTAATAATGCATCTTCATTATGCTCTGTATTTCTGTGTAACAAACCAACCTAAAGCTCAGCAGTGTAAAACAGCAATTTTTTTCTCTTTATTTTGGTCCATGATGATTGGGGCTAGAGCTGTGGAAGCTTGAAGAGCTGGTGTGATACAATCTAGCCGTGTCAAAGAGCCTTTGTTCTCACTGTTTGGTGGGTTTCTTTATCTTCTTACCATAGCTTTTATTGGATATTGATAAAGATGACTTCTTCACTCGTATGAAGTCCTTGGGCTAGGACAGTTAGTACAGGTGAAGTGGCTACCATCCCTGTGTTTTCTTCCAGATGATTTGCTTAAACTCCTTCTTGCATGGCAGCCTTGGAGATGTAATTAGATTTAAAGTGAAGGTAATTACAATAGAATCTTTCTCTCATGAATTAATGCCATGAGCACACATAGCAGGAAGGGTTTCATGGAAGTCCTCCAGAGCACTAGTTCCCAAATTCTTCAGAAAGTCATTTTGAATATGGACAGAATTGGGCTCTATGATTTATACTTCACTCAGATATGTTGGCTATATTATTATATAAGCAGACATTTTTAAGGGAGAGAGGAAGTGGGAGGAGAGAGAGAACTTCCATCTGCTGGTTCAGTTCCCAAGTGTCTACAACAGATATAGCTGAGGAAGGCTAAGACCAGGAGCCTGAATCTCAATTTAGGCGGGTAGCAGGGACTCAAGGACCTGACCCATAACTGATGCCTCTCAGAATGTGCATTAGCATGGAAGCTAGAATCAGAAGCAGAGCTGGGAATCAAACACAGGCACTCTGACCAGGAATGTGGGCAATCCAAGCACCCAAAGCCTGAGCCCTGCCCCCCAACTAAAAAAGATGTTCTTTTAAAGAATATACTACTTGTAATATTATGTTACTATTACTTGTGGACAAAAAAGAAACACAAATATTTGTTTACTCCATTTATACATAAATCAATTAAAACACAATTTTTAAAATTTTATCCCATGCATATGGTGATGATTTCCATATCTAAAAAGTGGAAGATTTCATTATCATTGCAGATTGTCCCCTTCTTTGAGAGTCTGAGCCTTGGAGAAAGAAAGTTGTTCCCCAAGTCATTGGCAATCAGTGTTAATAACCTGCTGTTTTAGCACTACCTGCAATTTATAATGATTAGATTTATGATGACAAATACAAGTGTAGGAAATTCCTGGCACACCACCACTGTTGCCTTTCCCCAGACATTTCTCATTGGTTATCGTAGTCTTTGACACTGAGGCTAGATGCAGTGAGAGAATCCTTCTCCACAGTGGATCAGGAATCCACTGCAAACTGACATGCAACTGATGTCTGTGCCTTACTAAAATGGGACTCCCATGAATGGGATTAGTGTCCTGGTAAAAAAAATTCACCTGTCCACCATGTAAACTCACAGTAAGAAAACATGATCCATGAGTCAGAAAGTGGACCTTCATCAGACATTGAATTCTCCTTGATCTTGCACTGCCCAGTTTTTAGAATTGTCGGAAATAAATTTCTCCCCGTTTATGATACATTGCCATGGCAGACTGAATGGACTGAGAATGTTAGTACTGAGAAAGTGGAGGTGAGTCTGTAACAAATACTTAAAAATGTGGAAGTGGCTTTGGAACTCAGTAATGAGTAGAGGCTGGGAGAGTTTTGAAGTGCTTGTTGCAAAAAGCCTGTTACAGGCAATAGATCATTAAAGGGGAGGCGATTCTGGTGAGGGCTTATGAGAGGAGGAAAGCTGGCGAGCTCAGAGACTCCTCATTTTAGAGAATGCCTACGTGATCATGGGCAGAAATTTGGTACAGATTGGCTGGTAATGATCCTTCTGATGAGTTCTAGAGAGAAATAAAGAACACGCTATTGGACAATTGAGGAAAAGCAATCATAGTTACAAAGTGAAAATAACTTGATTATCTTGTATTTGCATTCTAGTATTTTTTGGAAGGTAAGATTTCTGAGTCAGGAATTGCATATTTGGGAGAGGAAATTTAATTTTTTTCTTTCTCTCTCTCTCTTTGGTTTGTATAAAACTTTGAATTTTAGATTGTTGAGTCTAAAAGGCTGGCATGGTTTTAAACTTGAGTCATTGGGATAGAATGTGTTTTGTAGTTGATGAGTATGTAATTATTGAGGGGCTGGGATACTGCTATGCCCTTCCACAATTCATATGCTGAATCCTCATGCCCAAGGTGATGGTATTAGGAGGTGGGGGCTTGGGAAGTGATGTGATCCTAAGAGCAGAACTATCATGAGTGCATCAGTGCCCTTCCAAGAGAGGCCCAAGAGAGACTCTCTGTTTCTTCCCCATGTGATGACACAGCAGGAAGGCACCATTTGTGAACTGGAAAGTTGACCCTTACCAGAAACTATATCTGCCTTGATCTTGGATTTCTCAACCTATAAAATGGTCACATGTTTATAAACTATGATATTTTGCTAAAATAGTTCAACTGGACTAAGAGGATAAAACTTCAATGATGGATAAGTCTGAATAGTGGATGGGGATTTTGAATAAATAGGGAGTACCAAGAGTAAACAGAACACTGACTAGATGTGTAAGGGAGACAAAACATTAATAATAAAAGTTGCAAAATTTGTAATTATTTGCTTACTACATTGATGTAAGGTCATTTTCAAACCTATACTACCAGGGTAAGAAAAGCTCACGCAGAAGTCAGGGCATTAAAAAAATTACAAACTGAGGGCCCAGCACTGTGGCATATCCGGTAAAGCCATTGTCTGCAGTGCCGGCATCCCATACAGGTTCAGGTTTGAGATCTGGCTGCTCCACTTCAGATTCAGCTCCCTGTTAATGCCTCTGGGAAATAGCAGAAGATGGCCCAAGTGCTTGGGCCCTTGCATCAACATGGGAGACCTAGAAGAAGCTTCTGGCTCCTTGCTTCAGATTGTTCCAGCTGTAGCCACTGCAGCCATTTTGGGAGTAAACCAGCAGATGGAAGATCTCTCCGTCTCTCCCTCTTTGCAATCCTGCATTTCAAATAAATAAATAAATCTTTAAAAAGATTACAATGTGATTAGTGTTTTTAGTATTCTATTTACACTTTGCAGGCAAAAATTGGAATAAGAGCTGGTTCTGTGGCTCACTTGGTTAATCCTCCACCTGTGGCACTGGCATCCCATATGGATGCCGGGTTCTAGTCCTGGTTGCTCCTCTTCCAGGCCAGCTCTCTGCTGTGGCCGGGGAAGGTAGTGGAGGATGGTCCAAGTGCTTGGACCCCTGTACCTGCATGGGAAACCAGGAAGAAGCACCTGGCTCCTGCCCATAGTGGCCATTTGGGGGGTGAACCAACAGAAGGAAGACCTTTCTCTCTGTCTCTCTCTCTCACTGTCTAACTCTATCTGTCAAGTTAAAAAAAATGGAATAAGAAATAAATTTGACTATAAAAAAGAAGTGAAAATATTTGAATAGTAAATTAATTTGAAGAGATAAATGCTTTCTAGAGACAGAGGTCTGTGAAACACTATGCTTAGATTAATGAGATAGAAAATAGGAAATGTCCAGAGAAAGAGAACCAACACGATGTGTGCAGACATATATTCACAAACATATTTACTAGGGCACTTCAAAAAGTTCATGGGAAATTGAAATAAATGACAAGTTTATTTTGGGGCAAAATTTTTGAAATCATAGTTTTTTCATAATACACAATTTCTATAGCTTTCTGAAGACCCCTCACACTGCCTATCACTATTAATGGAGAATTGGTTCCAGGATCTCCTGAAATACAAAATCTGTGGGTACTCATGTCCCTTATATACAATGGTGTGATTTTTTTCATATAACTTACGCACATTCTCCCACTATCATGCCTAATAGTCACACAACGTAAATGCTACATAAATAATTGTCTTACTGGATTGTTTAGGGAATAATGATAAATAAAGAATGTACATGTTCAGTACAAAAGCATTTTTTTCTGAATATTTTCAAATCTATGAATGCAGAATCCACAGATTTTGCATAGGGCTGACTACATATAGATATTTATTTTAAGGAATTGATTTATATAATTGTGAAAGCTTGGTAAATCTAAAATCTGAGTGGGTAAGCCATCAGACTAAAAACTCAGGTTAGTCTCAGTTTCGGCTGATTTGAGTTCAAAGATCATCTGCTGGCAGAATTCCTTCATACTAGGGAGAGGGGTTGGTGTAGGTCTTTGTACTATTAACATCTTCAGCTGGTTGCAGGCCCAGCCACATTCCGGAGGGTGCTATGCTCTACTTGAAGTCTATTAATTTAAAAGTAGTATCACCAAAAAGACACCTACAGAAACATTCAGAACAATGTTTCCAATTGTCTGGTACCACGATCCAGTCAAGTTGATGCATGACATTAACCATTACAGGATGTTATTGCAAGTTTTTAAGGGAGGCAATGAAGAAAAAGGTGTTTTAGGAAAATACTTACAGAGATATTTTAGTTTAAAGAAAGGAAGAGCTGAAATGTAAAAACTATGAGAAATGGGAGCTAAGAGGCTGAGTGGGAAGAATGATCTAAAGAAAGGATTATACCATAATAGATAACATCAATCACTAACACTTCTCTACCCTGAAATTAATTCATTCATTAATGGAAATGTTCTTTAAAAATAAAACATTTATTTATTTATTGAACATCAGAATGAGAGAGAGACAGAGACAGACAGACATGCACAACACACAAACACAGAGAGAGAGAATCTTCTATCTGCTGGTTCACCCCCCGCCCCCCCCCCCCCCCCCCCCGCAGATGGCTTCAGTGGTCGGGGTTAGGATCCACAAGCTTAATCTGAGTGTTGACCATTGGTGGCAGGTGCCCAAATAGTTGGGTCGTCTTCTGCTGCTTTTCCCATGCCATTAGTAGAAAGCTCGAACGGAAGTAGAGTAGACAGGACACGAACTGGAATGCGTATGGGATGCCGGAGTCACAGGCGGCAGCTTTACCCATTACAACACAATGCCGGCCCCCTTAGGGAAACTTAATGTAGCATTTTAGAAATTATTCGATAACTTAGCCTGAGTAAAGATTATTATGATTGTAGCTCAACTTTAAATATGAACCCATGTTTCCAAACATTAAGGACAGTATGGTAGAAAGGGTATAGGCTTTGAAATACTGTTGGTTTGCTCAGCTTTGTTATTTACCTGCAAGTTACATGAACTCTATTTTCCTTTGTTTCCTCAGCTAAATTTGGAGGTGTTAATGCTTATCACAAAACATTGCCTTGATGATTAAAGAAAAAAATATGTTTTTAAGTATACAGAAGAGCATAGTCAGCTTGGGATAGTGCAATAGCATTCTACTCACTTAAATTCCCTAAATCCAACCATACAGGATCTGCAAAATCAGAAATAAGGAGAAAACAGGCAAATGAAGAGACAGAGAGAAAGCGATTCATTCATGAGATTTTCCCTGATGGAAATTGGATCCTGGACTTCATTGTCCCAGGGAGTCACAATTATAATACAAAGGGAAACAGGAGGTAACTCTTGGATTTACTTTATACGGTCCTGAGACTTGGAGAGCTAAGAGCAGTACAACAGCTTTACATTCTTAATTTTGACTTTATCAGATTTTTGCTTTACTTTTTGACATTAGAACCCATCCCTGTTTAATTTAATTCCACTGTAAATGTGTGGTCGAGATTTCAATTCAAAATTTTCTCACAGCACCCACTCTGGAGAAGAGGCCAAATCTTATTACTGGAAATGTCAAAATAGTCTTTTTTTTTTTTTGACAGGTAGAGTTAGACAGTGAGAGAGATAGAGAGAAAGGTCTTCCTTCTGTTGGTTCACCCTCCAAATGACCGCGACAGCTGGAGCTGCGCTGATCCGAAGCCAGGAGCCAGGTGCTTCTTCCTGGTCTCCCATGCAGGTGCAAAGCCCAAGGACTTGGGCCATCCTTCATTGCCTTCCCAGGCCACAGCAGAGAGCTGGACTGGAAGAGGAGCAACCAAGACAGAATCTGACGCCCCAACTGGGACTAGAACCCAGGGTGCCGATGCCACAGGCAGAGGATTAGCCAAGTGAGCTGTGGGGCCTGCCAAAATAGTCTTG
Organism: Sylvilagus floridanus; assembly: GCA_949820135.1. Taxonomy (NCBI): domain Eukaryota; kingdom Metazoa; phylum Chordata; class Mammalia; order Lagomorpha; family Leporidae; genus Sylvilagus; species Sylvilagus floridanus. The sequence continues at coordinate 128,456,020 of OX463244.1, forward strand.
GATGTGCCTAAGATTGATGGTCAGTCTGTTTTCTGGCATCCCACAGTATTGGAGATGGAAACATGACTTCAGCTTAGGTCCTTGTGGCCATCTAATGAATTTTTAAGACTTATTGTATTTATTGGAAACACAGTTTCAGAGAGTGGAAGAGACAGAGAGAAAGAGATCTTCCATTCACTGGTTCCCTTCCCAAATGACTTCAATGGCCAGGGCTGGGTCTGTCCAAAGCTAATAGCCCTGACCTCCATCTGGGTTACCCATATGGGTGACGGTGGCCCGAGTACTTGGGTCATCATCTGCTGCTTTCCCAAGTACATTAGTTGGGAGCTGGATGGGAAGTGGAATAACCAAGACTCCAACCAACAGTGTTCTAATATGGAATACCAACATTGCAAGCAGTGGCTTAACCTGCTGTGCCATAATGCTGGACCTGCAGCATACCAGATAGGGAGATATCACCACGCCCATGCCAATAAGTGTGGCAGATTCTCTGTTCAGCATGACCATATTTGCAACATCTTGCTAATTCTTTTGTTACAAAGGCTGTGATCCTTTGTTTAGTTATTTTATTGAATTGAACTGGGAAAATATATTTTTCCCCAGGTTAATAAATATCTAACATTTGCCAGCTGATTCATTATCATTAGGAATAAGATAGGCATTATCTGGGCAGACACATTGCTATATCATCTGATGAAGTCATTTTATCTCTCTTCATACTTTCATTGTGTTCTATACAGAAATAACGTATGTATCTCTTGATTTGCTTTGTTAGAGACTGTAAATGAAACTTCACAAAACCATCTTCAAAATCATGTAGTGAAACAAGAGTTGGAAACATTTTTTTCTCCTTATCATCATTGTTGCTTTCAGTTGAATAAATGTACATTTCTTGCTGACTGCAAAAAAAGCCATTAAAAAGCTGTTCCCAGCTAAAAGGTTTCAACACATAGGGAATTATATCACTTGCTTTATTTCCCCCCTTAGCAGAGACAGACGTGGTTATAATAGTCAAATCAAAGAACATTTGTTTGAATGATCTGTAATCAGCACTGCTATAGTCCATGGAAGTTGTAAACAGTTTTATAATCATAAAACCTTGTACCTGGAAAACTGCCTGTGCTACTTTCAATCTAAGCATGATTATTATAATGCTAAAATTTTCTTAAAATAAAATAATGGGTAAATATCATATTAAGAAGTCTATCAATAATGAATGCAGTATGATGATCAAAAATTGAGTCTGAATAACAAATTCCAAATTCAAATGATGAAAGACAAACAAACAAAACACCAGAAAGTTCAGTGGCCGAACAAAAACAACCAAGAATAGTAAAAAGAAAGTACTGGTAGTTAGTCACACTACTATCTGGATTTTCCTTTGAACTGTGTAATTTACTGATACAAAATTCAGGCAAGGTAATACTGTTCATCATCTCATTTGTAACACATTGCTTTAATTCTCATTTTAAAAGGATGTATAGATTTTTCAAATCACTGTATTTCATATTTCCAGTTACTCAGCTTAAGAAAACATTTACCGTGGGTTTTCAGGAAACTGGTCTATTCTTACACTGTGCCAAACACTTCACAGGTATAAGTTATTCAAGAAGAATAATAATATTTGCACAGCACTTTAGAGTTTACAAAATACTTTCAACCTAAATTCTCATTTGATCTTCACAGTGATACTGTGAGGTCCTCACTGAAGCCGTCAGCGACATTACTTTCTGGGAATAATGTCTAATTGATTGATCATCATGTACTCTCCCTGCCAACTTGACTCTTTTGAGCCATTCTTTTTCCTAAAAGATACAGACTTTCCTGGAGATGAACATTCATCCTATGCAGACGGTTTTGCCCTTAGGTTACTTCTCAGTGTGTAGTAACATTGATATATACATTTCCCTTAAAATATAATAAGAAACAAAAAATCTGTAAGCTAGGTCTCCAGGAAGAGTTGAATAGCACAAAAACGGGAAATACTCCAATTTTGTGGACTGGCCAAGAACTGGATATGTTTCTCTGTAAGGAGTTTTCGAAATTAACACCTCTAGCTCTCAGATATTGAATTTAGCAATAGTAGAAGAAAAATTCAATATCCTCAGTCCTTCACAAAATGTGTTTATTCTGTTACTTAAACATGTTTTTTTTAAATTAAAGTGCATTTTGCAATAAGGAAATCAGCAGTAGTTTAAGTGAGAATAATAGCTACATTGCTCTGGCTGAATGCCATTTTTTTTTTCCCTGAAGTCAGAATGCCGATCACAGTACTTCCCACTCCAGAAAAATAAAACCTAAATAAGGTTAGCTGGTCATGTTGCATAGCGATTAGTGGGGGTGGAAATGAATGGTTTGAAAATCAGTTTGGTTTAGGTAGAAAAATTGCTTATTTTAAATCTCAGGAGCTGGCTAAATTTAGTTTTCTTTATCTCCAATTCCATTAGGAATCAGAAAATGTAGATATATGTTTGTATAATCATATACATACTTGTGTTTAAATTAAATACAAAAAGGATGCAGTATTTTATAAATCTTAAAAGCAGAATGAAAGTTTCAATGATTCTAATTTTGTTCAATCGTGCTTGCATAAAACTATTTATTATTATTTATTTAAGAAAAACCTTAAATGGTTTAGGCAAAAACAGTTTGCAATCAATCACATTTAGAAAATGCAAACAATAATTTTTTATAGAATAACGTTATTTTATGGATATTTCAGAGGGAATATTAAGGTATAAAGAAAAAAAATACATAGCTTGTGTAAATAAACAAAATCACCAGTAACCTTACCTCATAGTAATAACTTACACATTCTATAATCTTTAATTGCATTCCAAGCTTTAATATTCACAATGTAGTGCAGGGCAGTAAGAAATAGCAACTGAAGAAGCAGAAGGGAGGCCAGAAGAAGTTGGAGGATTTAAAGCCAAGATAGGCTTTATCCTATAAATCAAGCAAGAGTTTAAAAGCAGTTGAAGGTATGGGGCCATCTGCTCTTGTTCCAGATGTATCCAGGTAAGACACAAGAAACTTTATCTTCTGACTATGAAATTCTTAAGCTTACATGAAGCCTATGTTAAAGAAAAAGCAAGATCTCAAAACATTTTAAAGAGATATGCAATGTATTTTCTTACTGAATATTTTCAAATTTACAAACCACAAGTCTAGTAAATGATTTTCTTTCCTGGACAATTATTTTACTTTCTATCAAAATAGCAAAGCTTAGAATTTCTTAATGTATGTAGGTGAATTCACATCTCTTACAAAAGCTAACAATAATCTCTCATCTTATGACAAACTCCTCAGCAAGTATTAAATAGTTTTCTTCTCAGAGATTTCTTTTCTCTGTAGTTGCTATCTAGTCCTTTCCTGATATTCATTAGATGCTATCATGTTGTAGGCTGGGTGCTGAGCATCATGGTGTTTAAAATCTCCTGAGTACACAGTGGAGGAATCAGCCCTCCTGGCTAGAGCTCCGCTTACCTTCAATCATTCCTTTAATACAGGTTACCAATGGGACTAATTCTTCCCATTGGATAAGGGTTCAAAAAATATGAAAGTCACCTAGCAATTTTCTTCACTTCTCCCAAGTGTAGTACTTGGGTTACACTAGAGGAGAGTGTAACTGTAGCAAGGTCACATGGTTTTTCCCTTCCTTGGTTTCACACGTAGGCAGATCATTAACTGATAAGAGTAGGAGGTCAAATATTGATCTTTAGGATTATAGATTACAAGGAAGGATGGATGGGCTACCACAAAAGAATGAGCCTCAGGGAACAGCAGGATGTGATGGCTTGTTTTGTAATCAGAGGCAATTTACAATGTAAGAAGTCACAGGACTCTATCAGTCACTGGTGAAAGTATGCTTTTCCTCCACAGCCTGCCATCAAGCCTTTTAGGCTGGATTTATAACTCGGAATTGTGGAAGGAGATACTCTGATTTATTTGTTAACGGTCCTTTGCCTCAACTATGTAGCCAAGTCAATGCTACAAATGCAAATGTTACTACAGAAAGGAAATCACCATTCCTAACCTCATCAGGAGGCATGTCTTATCCTTTCCACTTATCAAAGCAACTTTTATTGATGTATCTGAAAAGAGGGTGGATACATTGGAGGATAAGCTCAGTCTTAAATTGTACATGCTACAGTGCACTTTACCTCTTTTACACATTTGAAATACTTTAAGCTCTGTTTGGGAAAGATTACTCATACACACACACAAACACACACAATCACCTGCTCTCTGAATAAAATGTACCTCTCCTCCTTTTTGAAATTAATCTTTCAACTCCCACCTTTATTCCAGTATTACAGCTTCCTTGAAGGTCTTGTTCCATTACTTACAATCTTTCTTATCTTCAACCTTAATCCATTTGCAGGTTGCATTTTCTCTACCTACAAATAAGCCAGGATTCCCTTTCCCTACAGGAGCCTTTTTTACAAAGCTCTCTGCAGCTATTGTCTTATACCTCATGGTGTCTTCATGACCACTTTTCTAGGTAGAATACTTCCCAGTAATTGTTTCTACGTTCTTGTAGCTGCAGAATTCCTTCTGGCTTCAGGACCTGGAAAGTGCACTGGGTTTGCTCTTTTGAAGATCATTAATGCCTCCTAAGCAGGATACCCAAGTTTGCTCTTGGCCCTCATTCCACATCAATGGGGTGGCACTTGACCCTATTGACTAAACCATTTTTTTCTTCTCCCTTGGATTTAATATCCCCACACATCTGAGGTCTCCCCTACCACACTGATTCGTCATCTTCTCTTTTGCTGCTCTTCCTCTGCCAATCTAGAACCTAAAAACCTATAAGGCATCAGTACTGCTACTCTTTTACAAAATTATTTACTATTTAATTATTTATTTGGGGGGAGGGAATTCTCATCCTCTGGCTCACTTCCCAGATGTCCTATAATATTGGGATTGGGCTGAGGCTTAAATTGAGAGCGAGGAACCCAATCCAGGTGTCCCACATGGGTGACAGGGACCCAACCACGTGAGCTGCCACTTGCTGCCTCCCAGGGTGCACATTAGCAGGAAGCTGGAATTGAGAGTGGGGCCAGGATTCCAGTCTGAACATTTTGACATTGAATGTAAGTGTTGCAATTGGCATCTTAACTGCTAGGTCAAATGGCTGCCCCTTTAAATCTCTTTTATCTACTTACTTCATCTTTGCTTTCTGGGACTTCTTGGTCATAGGATTTTTACCTTCAGCTTTGTACATATGACTCTCGAATCAGTACCTTTTGTTCCATACTGACTTAGATTCATAAGCCCACACATATTTCCAGCTTCTTCTAAATATTAACCATGCTATTTTTACACTGTTCCCCACCCCCCGCCCAGGCCAGACAACTATTTCTGTAGAGGTGTATCCATTTATGCTAATTGTTTCATTATATTCACGGTAGTTAAAGATAAAAAGTGGGAATTATTTTCTGTGTGGCTGAATCTAACCAATTCTAAATCTTTGCAATTTTACCTATATCCCCTCTCCCTCCTTTCCATCTCTGTTGTTAATATACTGGCCTAGCCCATCAGTGCTTCTATCCTGGCCTACTTAGTATATCAACCACCTGACCTGTCACTAGGCCACCTTCTTGACCTTCTTCAATCCATCTTGAATTCCACTGGCACATCAAGGTCTCATATGTCACTGGAATCACCCTATCTTGCAATACAAAAATTTTCAACTCTGCCACTGCTTACGAAATTCTTTCAGATATACCTACTTCTTGTTATTTACTTCCTCTTTCATCTCAACAATCTATTCATGAGACTCTTATTCCAAATATCAGATTCTATTGTCTGTTCTAATTACTTATGTTTAACTTTAATCTTTCCTGTTAGAATAGAAATTTCTTAAGAAGAAGGATTGATTTTCAAACTTTTGGATCACATAACGTACTTAGTACCATGCTTTATATAAAGCTGATTTTCAATAAATTGAAGATGTAAATAAATAATATTTTGTACATTTACAGAATGGGAAATTGCATATAGGAAAGAGATATTTGAGCACATTAATTATAGTGTTCACTATCAATAAATTTTGAAAACTGAAAAGTAAATATTTTTATCCATTTCACTCATTCTTTACTTAACCTGGAAATAAATTCAACTTTTTTAATAAAAAGGAAGTAAAGGAGATAACTTTAATATAAAATAATAAAAATAAAAAAAGACAATCTTAGATTTGGCATGAATAAAAATGATACTTTAATACACTACTGTTGGAACAATATTTGAGTATAAACTTATTGTACAAATTATATCACTCCTTCAAAATAGGAAAGCTCCATGAAGAGAAAGGGAGGGAGAGAGGATGGTTTACGTGTATAGAGGTACAGTTTGCAGGAAAAACTTCTAATGTTCCATAATACTGTAGGATAATTATGGTTTGCAGCAACTAATTGAATATTTCAAAATACATGCTAGAGACATTTTAAAGATTTTCTTTTTACTTGAAACTCAGAGTAACAGGAGAGGATGAAAGAGAGAGAGAGAGAGAAACAGTGAAATATTTCTACATGGTTGGACTGAATCAGGTACTGGGCCATCATCCACTCCCTTCCAGGTACATTAGCAAGAAGTTGGATAGGAAACACAGAGTAGCCAGAACCTGAACTGGACATTCTGATATGAGTTGCCAGCATCCTGAATGGAAAAACCTACTTAATGAAAAAAAATATTTAAACATTTAATGATTTCAATTCATTTTAATTTATTTAAAAGAGAGGGGGAGAGAGCGAGAGAGCGAGAGCAAGAGTGTGTGCACGAGAAAGATCATCTCTTTTCTGATTTACTTCAGAAATGCCAGCAACAGCTAGGGCCGAGCCAGGCCAAAGTCAGGAGTCTAGAACTCAGTCTAGATGTCTAACGTGGGTGGCAGCGATCAAGTACTTGTGTTAAAATTACTGCCTTCGGGGCTGGCTTTGTGGGGTAGCATGTAAAGCCGATATGGGTGCCAGTTTGAGCCCTGGCTGCTCCACTTCCAATCCAGCTCTCTGCTATGGCCTGGGAAAGCAGTGGAAGATGGCCCAAGTCCTTGGGCCCCTGCACCTGCATGGGAGACCTGGAATAAGCTGCTGGCTCCTGGCTTCAGGTTGGCTCAGCTCCAACCCTTGTGGTCATTGAAAGACTTATGCCAGTTATCCTGATTAGTATACATGTAACGAAATACCATGTTACATACGTGTTTCAAAATGTCACACTGTACCTCATAAATATAAGGATGAGGCATCAGTGGAAAATATATTTTAAAAAGTAGAAAACTTTTAGTTTGACCCAGATAATTCACTTCTGTGACTGTATCCTATGACAACAATTGGAATTGTGCATAAGAATTTAGCTTTGAGGATGCTTTGATAGCAGTATCAGTAATATAAAATTGGAAAGAAGAAATCAAAGGCACAGAGATTGAAAGGGAAAACATGATACTGTTATTATTTGCAGTGATTTGACCACTTAATAGATAACCCAGGAAATCAATAGGTAAGCTATTAGTTTTAATGAGAAAAATAACGAAGTTTGCTGAATACAAGCTCAACTGAAAAAATAATAGTTGTGCTCTCTGGCAAAAATAATAACAGTAATCATTAAAAATTAAGTCATTCATTATAACAAGATAAGATACCATAAAATAATAAATCAAATTTCTGCATGAGAATTATTTGAAGAAATAGAAATATATTAGGACTCATCTTCAGATAAAAACACATCAGAATTATAGTACAGACAAAATGCTGGACCAAATAGACTAAGAAACAGAATCATAACATAAGAATAGATTTGTAAAGGTAGCAATACAAATGAATGGAAGAAAGAATAAGTTATTTGGAAGTTCATGATGACAAAATTGGTACACTAAACAGTTGGTAAAGTTTAAATTTCTTTTTTACATCAAAGGCAAAGATGAATTTCATATAGGTTAAAGATCTAAATGCGAAGGAATAAAATAAAATTAATGGGAGAAAATGTAGAATACTTTAGCAATCTTAAGTAAGGAAGGCCTTACAGAAAATTACACTTAAAGAAAATAATGTAGTAGGTTCAACTGTATCAAATTAGAGACATCTAAAAATAGAGTTGATGCAACCATATAAAGATCTCTGTTCATTCACATTACTTTAAACAAAAATAAGTGGTTCTAGAAAAGTTATTAGAATTGTCTATAAACAATAAGAGATAAATATCTAAAACACACAAAGAACATGTGCAAATCTAGAATTCAGTTTAAAAAAGGGCAAAGGGTATGGATTGCCAATTCAAAGAGGAAACAAAACGGCAATAATACAAAATGTTTCAAGTCACTGATAATCAAAACAAACAAAATTGCAAGTCATGAAATATCACCTCATCCCTATCAAATTGCACAAATTGGAAAATTGGGTTCTATTAAGGATTATGTAACTTGTGAATTGGGACCTTCCTACACGACTGACTCAGGTGGTCTGGAACGCCATCTAGATTTAGTGGTATTCCATGACTTACAATCCCATTTATGGATATATATCCCAGAGATGCTCTTGCATAAATTTTTAAAGGGATCAGAGGATATGTTCAGCTCAGTATTGTTTGTGGAAACTGGAATTATAGCCAACCTAGATTATTTCTAAATTTAGAAATAGATAAGTAAGTAAAGGTAGATGAATACTAGTGATGATTTCATAGTGTTTAGAAACCATTTACTAGCTACACAATAAAGTAATGTATTTAGTCATGAAATAATGATACTTGAATAATATTCAAGAATAGGCTTTTTAACACTTTCCCTTTATATAAATCAATCTTTAGATATATATATATATATATATTTTTTTTGACAGGCAGAGTGGACAGTGAGAGAGAGAGACAGAGAGAAAGGTCTTCCTTTGCCGTTGGTTCACCCTCCAATGGCTGCCACGGATGGCGCGCTGCCGCCGGCGCACCGCGCTCATCCGATGGCAGGAGCCAGGTGCTAGGTGCTTTTTCCTGGTCTCCCATGGGGTGCAGGGCCCAAGCACTTGGGCCATCCTCCACTGCACTCCTGGGCCACAGCAGAGGGCTGGCCTGGAAGAGGGGCAACCGGGACAGAATCCGGCGCCCCGACCGGGACTAGAACCCGGTGTGCCGGCGCCGCAAGGTGGAGGATTAGCCTGTTGAGCCATGGCGCTGGCCAATAGATATTTTACAATAAGTATCTTAGGATGTAATATAAACATAGAGTTGTGCCAATTGGAAAAAGAGAAAGAAAATGAAATTTGGTATAAAATGAAAATATAGTCATATGATGAATAATGACGTTTTGTACCTTGATGGACCATATACACTATGGCAATCCCATAAGATTGCATCACTTAGTGGCATCCTAATCATCTTAGTTTTTTTTAAGTAGATGCTGTGATGTTCTCAGGATAATTAAATCTCCTCGTATAATGTATTCCCAACACTGACACATAACTAAATAAACTTAAAAAATTTTAAAAGACAATAGTTTTTACAGGTATCAGTTGAGATATGAGTTATAAACTGAAGAGTATAAAACTAACTAAATTTTTTTCTTGCAGTGCATTGAAGTAAAGACTTTGATTAGGCTTTGTCCTTGGTTCCTGGAAGTTAACCTTTATATCCTTGTAATTTGTTGATTGATGAGTGTCTTATCCACAGTTGGACCCTAGCTAGGTTATGTTAATTAGTAATTAATTAACTTTAACTATTAGTCAGCAGCTAACTTGAGCTATCTTCATTAGATGATAATGTAGTCATCTTGAGATGACTCAGGATGGGGGCTGACCACATCAGAAGGATGGAGCTTGTGGCATAATGGAGAGGACTTTGAACAACATGAAAGGAGCCTGATCTCTTGGGAAGGGAGTAGGGGCTGGAGATTGAGTTCAATTACCTGTCCAAAAATTCAAGAAATTATGCCTGGTAATGAATGAAATGCTGGACACTGAAGCTTCAGTGACCTTTTCTGATCAGTAGTACCCAGCAGTACCCAGAGCATGGCTGAACATTAATGTCCTGAAGGAAAATATACACTTTACTTTTGTACCATTCCAGACTTTTCCCTATGTGTCTCTCCATTTGGTTGGTTGAAATTTGGCTTCTTTTGCAACAACAAAGCTGTAATAAGCAGTGCAGCCATTTTTTGAGTGCTCAGTCTTTGGAGAGCACTCAAAAAATGAGTGGATTCTTGGGGATTAATGGGAATCACCAAAGTTGTAGCCAGCATCTTAGAGAGAAGGTGGCCCTTGGCGATTCCTAAATTTGTGGATTGTTTCTGAGTAAGGGTAGTCTTGTGATAAACTTGTTTTTGCTTGAATTATGTTTCAATAAACTTTAATTTCAAACATGATCCTTTTTACTAAGCCCATTTCTTGTCTTTCTCCCCAAGGAGTACTCGACTTCAACACTGCGTGTGAGGTAGAGCAAGAGAGAAGAACCCAACTTTCACTTCCCATATGCATTGCACATATTTACTGACTCCACAGGTTTTCCTCCATCCAATACTGTTTATGATAAATGTATTCTACTGCCAGAATGAGTAGGGTTTGGGTCTGAACAGGCCAGTCATGCATTGTGTGTTCAGATCTCGCTCCCTCCCAGCACACTGAAATATTGCAGAAACAAAGACAGAGGGCCCAGCACTATGGTACAGTGGATTAAGTTGCTGCCTGTGATACTCACATCCCGTATTGGAGTATTGGTTGGAATCCCACCTGCTCTGCTTCTAATCCGGATCCTTGCTATTGCTACCTGGAAGGATTCAGATGATGGCCCAAGTGATTGGACACCTTCCACTCATGTTGGAGACATAGATGGAGTGATGGGCTTCTGGATTTGGTCCAGTCCAACCCTAGGGTTTGAAGCTACTTGAGGGAGTGAACCAGAAGGTAGAAGATCTCTTTCTGTCTGGCTCTCCCTCCTCTCTCTGTCACTCTGCCTCTCAAAAAAGTTAAAATTAAAAAGAATAAATGAAGATAGAACTTCTTAAGAATAGTATGAATCTCCTAGATATTCTCCAAGTATCTTTCCTTCTGTCATCACAGTTATAATTGGCACAATGATTATGAGGGGCTGGATGGGTGTCAATGGGATGCAGATTATATAAGTTGGATCCATGTTGAGAGCAGCTGTATTGTGTGGGAGTGGACTCTATGGAGTAGGATACTGTGGAGGGAGGGTTTTGGTTTCATTTTGACATACTGAACCAATAAAACACTTGTGGAAATATAGCCCAGACTATATGTGCATTGTAGAGAAAGGGCTAAGTCATTGCCTGCACTACTCCTCCAGCCAGAGATAGACATTATTCATTCTGGGGGGATTTGGTAAAGTACAAAAACAACCAAATCACATGTGGGTAAAGAGAGGAAGAGGTATCACAGTGACAAGTAAGTGAGAACAAAGCTGAATAAATACAGTCTGAGAAATATCTGGCCCAGAGAGGCAGAGAAACTGAATCAAGCACGTTGGGAAAGTACACACATGGTAACCTAAGAAATTGGCAGTATATGGCCGGCGCTGTGGCTCAACAGGCTAATCCTCCGCCTTGCGGCGCCTGCACACCGGGTTCTAGTCCCGGTCCGGGCGCCGGATTCTGTCCCGGTTGCCCCTCTTCCAGGCCAGCCCTCTGCTGTGGCCCAGGAGTGCAGCGGAGGATGGCCCAAGTACTTGGGCCCTGCACCCCATGGGAGACCAGGAAAAAGCACCTAGCACCTGGCTCCTGCCATCGGATGAGCGCGGTGCGCCGGCGGCAGCGCGCCATCCGTGGCAGCCATTGGAGGGTGAACCAACGGCAAAGGAAGACCTTTCTCTCTGTCTCTCTCTCTCACTGTCCACTCTGCCTGTCAAAAAAATCAAAAAAAAAAAAAAAAAGAAATTGGCAGTATATTGTCAGGGTGAGGAGGATTACTGTATGACTAGCTTTTATGGGGTGGGACTATAGGAAGATGGCAAGATATGCACAGAAAACCCAACAGAGAGTTCTGGAAGCTAGAGGTGGCTTGGGACAACATAAAAGTCTTCCTATACTCAGCAAGACACTGATGAAGAACTTGGTTGGGGACTGTATTTGTGGTCTTATTAAGGGCCCTTGGGTACCTCAAGCTCTAGTGGGTCAGCATCTCTCCATCCCAAATAGCAAAAGCATGTATCCCTGGATCTGGAAATCTGTGTAGCATGCATCAAAGGGAACCCACATCCACCAGGCTCAGCTTCTGGGATCTCTAATCCAGTTGCTACTGCCCTCCACATTCTATTGCCTTCTTTGGCTGCTGATACCCTCAATTTGGGCTTGTACATTAGCCAGTATTGTATGTCACCTGTGCTGTTGTAGGTGCATAAGGAGGAAGAATCAACACTGATGCAGTTATCCCAGGACACGTCCACATCTGTCACTCCTATATGGAATTGTTGGGAGTCCTTTACTGTCACCTCCCTGTATTCTACCACTGGTGGCCAGCACCAGTGTGTCTGCCAGGACTTCTGCTCACTCAGGGCCATGCTGATGTGCCCTAGTCCCTCCAAGCCATGCATGACACCTGTGTGGCATCTGAACAGTGAGTGGCCGGCTTTTGAGTGAGGTTTTTACTTCCAGTCTGAAACTGACACCTCTCCAGATCAAGTGCCACCGCTGTGCAAACAGCAGCCCCATAGTATGTGAACCATGGAACAGCTAGCACCCCCAGCTTGAGGCTCTGTCATTTGTGGTCTGCTCCCCTAGGACATGGTGTGCCTGGAATTTGCTTTTAACCTGTCCAAATATGGTCCTTTCAGATACCCGGTGTCAGAAACCATTTCAGATGTACACAACCGTGAACTCACTTGAATATTTAGCAATAGTATTGTTGACATAGACTAGATATCTTGATAAACTTAGATGATGTAATATTATGGATGAAAGGTACTTTAAGTTACTATTCTAAATATATTAAAAATAGTATCAGACATTGCTATTAAATAACTCCTTTTCATTAAGAAGTACACATGCATCTCTTCCTTCTTTTTACTATTTTCTACTTTGTCCGGTAAATGTATTATCCTAAGAAGAATAAAGTGCAATTCTTTGAGTTTTTAAAATTATGTTATTTAAGAAAGCAATTTTATTACTTATTTTATAATATTTCTTTTCCCATATATTGAATGTTGCTGATATAAGGACAGGCAAGACCCCTTCAGTGAGTGCTAAGCTCCACAACATTGATGGTAGCTCATCAACATGCTCATCCTCGTGCCCATCATGCTTGCCTATCTGCTTTCAAGCATCCTGGGCTTGTGGCATGCTCCTCAGCATTTGGCCTTCGGTCTTTGTTTCAAGGACTTGCACCAGCTCTAGAGGCACTCTGGAAGCATATAGGATCCTATCTTGCAGGTAGTATGTATGAGAGAGTCCTTGGAAAAATGCCTGTTATCCAGCTCACGTCTCCCTTCATCTCTGAGGTCAAATGTTATGCCAGAGAATGCCCAGGACAGGGGCTACCTTGTAAGTTAATGTAGAAAGAATGGGCAGAGGAAAAGCAACAAGCTTTGAGCATACCTCCTGACATCAACATTCCACGTTATGCAGATCCACCTGGCCAGAGGGGGTTGCTGACCCACCTTGTTCATTCTATTGATGCCCTATTTAAAAACAATGCTCTCTAGAAATAAGAGAAAGTGAATAAAATCTGAAACATCATATGTAGACGTTTTTTCGCTCTGTATTATTTTTTAACTTAAACTTCTTAAAGAATCATTGTCACATATCATGTGTAGGCTAATTCCATCCCATATTTTGTGAATATTTTATTTACCTGATGCACTGATAATAGTTAACAAAGCTTTGTAAAAGGAGATATTCTGTAATCTTTAAAGCATCAGGTTGAAAAATTTTAGCCAGTTAGTAATTTTTGAATAGCAAGTAGGAAAGAAATCCACAGAACTATCATAGATTGTTCACATATCATTTAATTTAATAGGACAAATATATGCACCTCATTTCTTTATCTCTAAGATGCCACTTTCTAAAGAAATTGTGAGAATTCAGAGTTTAGAAGAATGAGTTTGTGCTGTAAGTAGGAATAAAGACCCTATTTCTGGCCCTTGCTTCAACAAATTGAAGCAGAAGTATATATATATATATATATATATATATATATATATATTTGAAATAAGAAAATGACGGGGCTGGCACTGTGGCACAGCTGGTTAAAGCCCTGGCCTGAAGCGCTGACATCCCATATGGATGTCAGCTCTAGTCCAGGCTGCTCCTCTTCTGATCCAGCTCTCTGCTATGGCTTGGGAAAGCAGTAGAAGATGGTCCAAGTTGTTGGACCTCTGCACCCATGTGGGAGATCCAGAAGAAGCTCCTGGATCCTGGCTTTAGATCAGTCCAGCACCAGCCATTGCGGCCATTTAGGGAGTGACCTAGCAGATGGAAGAACTCTCTTTCTGTCTCTACCTCTCTCTGTATCTCTATCTTTCAAATAAATAAAATAATTCTTAAAAAAAAAGAGAAAATGACCTAGGAAAAGCATTTTCCCTCTGCATCTGCTCTTTGTTGGTTACTAAACTGTTAAGGATGATGAGCATTGTAGAAAGTGCTATGGGGAGTCACAAGAAGGAAAGTGGCATTGCCTATCCAGAAGGGGCAATGGCAATGATTTAAATACTATGGAGAGAAATGTTCCTTTTATATCCTCAAATGATGACCTGTTCTACTCTGCGTCCATGAGGCCTCAGGAGCTCCTTTCACTGGGAGCTTTTCCCTTCTATTTTTTTTTTTCTTATTTGCATCCCATCCCTACACTCTTGCTTAGGCATGTTTCTATTCCTATTCAGTTTGTTCTGATTCTTCAAGGGATAGATGGAAGAAGAAGTAGGGGGTTTGTGAGAATGAAAGAATTCACCAAAAGGTGTGCACAGCTGCACACTATTTTTTTTTTACATTCCTAGGTAAGTATTTGACCACAAGAAATAACTATTGTAGCTATACATTTTTTTGCTTGATATGGAGGCCTACCAGGACCTGCAGTCTCTTGACTCTACCAGCTTTTCACCATCACCTACCACATTATCAACCCTGGGTTCTATCATCTAGCATTACAAACACTTCTTTGAATGGGCTCCCTCGCTTGTTTCTTCTCAAATAACATCTGCCCAGCAAAATCCCAAATCTGGTTAATTTCAGTTTTGAACTGCTCATGTTTGCATCTGAATGTTGGTAGCTGAATGTTGGTAGAGAAAATCATAATATCAGTGACCATCTTACATTAAATTCTTGACCACTAACTTCTAGTGGGACATTGGCACTGCTTGATGGACAATCCTATTAAACCCTTCCCAGGAAATTTTATTTTTCATTGCCTATAGACAATGATTTCACATCTCTTCCTTTCTATTCAAATGTCCAATATCTCCTTCTTTACCACATTTTCAGGCAATGCTTAATACTTATCTCACAGACAAAATTGAACCAATAAGGAAAACCTTCCACATGCTACTATCATTGTGTTTGCCAAATGCCCTACAAGTCTATATCCATGCATTTTACCAATCCTCTTTTTATATGTGTGGATTATTAGTCCTTATATCTAGAGCCACTTCCATTTTTTTTCTCTTCTACTCAAGGACTTCACTCCTGCATTGTTTCCTTCTTTTCTCAAGTCAGATTTTTCCCTTACCATGGGATAATTGTCATCAGTTTACAAATAAGTGGAATTATCTCCCACTGAATTCACATCTCTTTTTAGCCATTGCTCCATTTCTCTCTGTAGCTCTCTCTTTTCCTGATAAAGTCTAGAAAGGAAGTTCTATATCCTATACCCTCTGTCCACTCTTCAGATTTATTTTATAATGAGTTACACCATGCATGTGAAACACTGCAGGAAACACACTATATATGAAAACATACATGAATAAAGGAATCACCTTTGTAATCATCACTTAAGATCAGAAATAAAATTTAGTCACTATATGAAGGGAAGGGTGATCCTGGTTTGTTTAAAACATTCCAGTGACTTCTCATTTTCTTGTTCTATGAGACGATGCTGTTCTGGCTAATTCCCTGATTTTATCTTTTCCATTCTACCTTCGCCTTGCTTATTCTCTAAGAGGCAATTATCCTTCCTTGGGGATATTCTTACTTAGAAAGCTCTTACGCCAGCAGCCTAGAAAGCTCTTATTCTAGCTTTCTGTATTGCTCCCTTCCATGTTTCATTTGGATATCTCCCAATTGTTACTTTATAATAGAAGCCTTCAGTGATTTCCCGTTTAATGGACTCTTATCCCTTGTTCTTATTTATTTTTCTTCATAGCACTTATCATCATGAACATATTATAGATATGTTTGTTTGTTACCATTTCTTCCTCCCAGAATGCAAATCCACAGAAGTAGGGCTACATTTTGTTAATTTTGATAAATCAGTATATGGTAGGCCCTCATGAATACCTGTTAAATCAATAGTTGAATAAATAAATATACAAACAGAACTCTTCCTTGAAAATTATCTATGGAAAAACTATCATGTTTTCAATCATCTAACTTACTAATTACCTGTTTATCCCTTTTATAAACATACACAAATTGATTTTTGCATGTGTGTATTCCTATATCATAATTATAAAACCTATCCCTTCTCAAACAAGTTATATCATAAGAACTTCAAATGTTCTTTTACTACAACTCTTAGTATAGGCATTAAATTTTGGAATGAGTAAAAAATGATAGAGTTCAGGAAACAGGAGAGATTAACTTTCCCATTTTGAAATAAGCCAAAGTCTCATTAGCCCAGAATTTGGCAATTTAAACTGCACTCAGCGAGAGTCCAGGAACCACGATAATGAATTTGCTTCCTCTTTTCTTGCTACATTATCTTAGGCTGATGGTTGTTAAAGTCCCAGGGCCAGCAGCCTCTGTGTCCCCTGGGCCCCTACTGAAAATGCACATTTTCAGTTTCAACCCAGACCTGCTGGGATGTTCAGCTTTGCCACCTGTGTTTTAACAGCTTTCTGGGTGATTCTGATGCTTACTTAAATGCAAAAGCATAGCTTCAGGTAGTTGGCCTCAATATCTTATGAGGCAGTGATGAAGTTGACTGTACTTGAGTCAATTGCCTCAAATAAAATCTTGGTTCTGTTGCTTCCTAGCTGTGTGACTTTAAAGTAGTTGCTTAACTTCTCTGTGTCTCATTTTCCTTGTGTATGAATTGGAGATATCAATATCAATATCAGTCTTATCAATATAAGATTAAATTAAATATATTTGGGTGAAATGCTTAGGATGATATCGAGCACATAGTATGAACCAGCTGTGAAGTAATCACTGCCATTATTTATAAATTTATAATTGAATTTCTTGTATACTTTTTCTAATAGTATATGAATTTTTGGAGAGAAATATATTTTGTATTCCTATTTCCTCTATAGAACTGAGCATATCATTATTAATATTACAATCATTAACTGAATGTTTACTGTCTACCAGGGAGTTACTAAGGGCTGTAACAGCATTTAATCCTTGGAAATCTATTAATTAGATGTCATTACCATTTTATAATAAATATCTTTAACTTGTTGTTTTGAAGTACTCTGCTGATTACTCAATCTGAAAAGCAAATCTGCATTAATGTGTCCACTGCAATTACTTTTGCATTATTTCAGAGCTTCCTAAATATCAGACCGCTGTTGAGTCTCAACCGTTGCTTATATGAAGATGAGCAAGTCATATTAAGCATAGTTCTATTGTTGCCTAATTGTTTGAATTGTATAAAATTTCTATGTACCCATATATTTTTATCTATCATTAATCCGTTATAAAGAGCAAAAAATTGTTAATGTTAAGTCAAATTGCCTGTAAATGACTTAAGGAATATGTTAATGATCTTCCTCCAAGTGAATAATTATAAAGCAGGTGCACTTGAGATATGATCATTTAACTGACAGCAAACAGCTTCTAATGGCTTCAATAACCAAGATAATGTGATATCAGAGAAGCCTGTTAAAACCCATCATTCATACCATGCATTTTATACACAAGAGAATTTCAGCTGCAATGTCCCCGAAAATCCATTGTCCTGTTTAAACAGCAGATAATTTAAACACATGCACACAAAAGTCATAACTGCATTATTGCTAACATATTCTAATAAACCATATTCTACTACAACACAATCCCTGAGTAAGCAAACATTTATGTTTATATAGGTGTTGTCATTTTGCTGTTGAGATTTATCTCCTGTTATTAACAAAGCCGTAAGAACTGCAGAAGTCTAGCAGTACAAGTTTCCTACCAAAACCTTAAAAATTGGTTGCTGCCAAGTTTACCAGACTCCAAAATGGAAATCAGTCAATTGATATAAGCAAAGATGACATAATTTTGATCTTCTGTGTAAAGGACACTTAGGTAAGATGGACATGGTTCATGTATAAAGAAAGACAACTGAATTTTTCTCTAAAAACCTTTTATGTAAGGTATACAAACTTCATGTAGTTCATAAACACAACTTTAGAAACATAGTGATTCCTCCCATCCTAATATCAATACAAATGCTGGGGGGAAATGATTACTAGCTTCTAGATCACTCCACATGAACTTTGGACTTTCTCTTAAATTTTTATGAAAAAGACTTATTTTATTTATTTGAAGGTTTGTTAGAGAGAGAGGTAGATAGAGAGAGAGGTCTTCCATTCGCTGGTCTATTCCCCAAATAACTACAACAGCTGATCCAGGAGCTGGACATCTGCCTTTGCTACTTGCTTCTCCTTCAGCCAGCATCCCTCACAACGAGGGAACATAGCCAGCCACTGACTCTCTAGTCCCAAGACCCAACTTATCAGCCAAAACCGAAAAAAGGTTTCTCCCTGTGTGATCCGATGGAGAATTTCTGGTGAAGAATCTGATTGGACTGAATTGGATGGTTTGTTTTGCTTCTTTATAGGGGTTTAGGGAACCAGGACCCAATCATTAAATTAATACTCCACATGAAAACAGAATTTTGTTCACGAAAATAAGTGGAAAGAGGATTATCTCAAAAAAATGTTCCTTTGCATTTCACTACGGATTTTTGCATACATGCATATTCTTTTCTCTAATATATACTTTAAAGTATATAAGAATAAGAACTACTGTACTGACTAAAAAATATGTACCTCCTCCCTTCTCTGTCACATCATTCTTATCCTGCATCTATTTCCATGTTCAGGATTTCTCCAGTTTTTGTGCATTCTGTCATCCAGTCAGGGCATGGCTCTTCATGGCTGACCATGGCTGATGACCCAATTCCTATTTTACCATTTGTTCCTTGCCACACAATATTCATGACACCAGAATTCCCAATTCCAACTGACAAGTTCAGAAGTACAAGCCTTTGTCTTCAAAGTCCTCAAAATTCCATCTCCTTGATTTTCCCCATATGGTGACTATCAGGTTGTTGATAATCCAGGTCTCACACCTAAATAGTTTTGTAACCCCAGTGGAAAAGGAGTTGAGGATTAAATGAGATTAAACACAGAAGGAGCTGACCACAGTGCCCAGTATATAAAAAGTATTCAGTAAATGATGGCTTTTGATATTGCAGCTCATGATTATGCTCTCATCATCATTATCATCATTCCCTTATAGCTTCTGGCAGGTAAATTCTGGGATTGCCATGACTTGGGCCATATGATTACCCTTATTGTAGGACAGAAAAGAGATGGAGTCACACTTCCCTTTAAGCAAACTGAGAGAATGGATTCATTTCTAGAAGAAAGAATAACAGAAGTTATACAAACAAAAACAATATATTTACAGTACACTTTCCTTATCAACAACTACTACCCTTTGAATATTTGCTTCAGCTAAAAATTCCTCAGCTTTGCAAATTTGCAAAAGTTTTGTGATGCGAATGCTTGAAGCTCTCTGTTAATTTGACATGACCAAGGATATTACTAATATCAATAATACATTCGACATAAATATCAAGGATGTTACTGATGTTAGTAACAGAGAATTGAAAGAATTAAAATGTGTATTCCCAAGTTTGTAACTTCAAATAAATTATATATCAAGAAACTATAACTTAATCTTAAAAGTCATTTTCAATAGAGGCCTTGGTTTAACTTATTAATACGAAATACTGTTTTATAGGTAAAATCAATATAGATAATACGATCTATTCAGATATTCTATTTCCATCATTTTCTTTTATGAGTTATTTAAGCTATGATACTATAAGGAAGAATGGGAAAAACAACAGCATTGTGACGATATCTGCTCTGAAAAGCATAATAAAACAGGTGTACCTTAATAGGTCTACCAGGAATGTTTTAGCTGTTAGCATCTTTTAAATGCCTCTGCTGAGAAACCATGTTTTCATAACAAGGTTGGTGAGTATCAAACCTGTGATAGTTCTTTCTGGGATTACCATAATTTACAAAAACAATAAAAACCTGCTAAAAACATTTATGTATTTTTAAATGTTGTAATCTAGGGATCCCACTGATATTTGTGGTGAAAGATTTGCCCAAGGCTACATAACCCTGCTTGTACATTGCCAGGACTGCAATCTGTTTTATGACAAAACAGATTCATTTATCTCCAAATAAATAAATTACTTTTGTGAACATTTAGAAACATTTGCATAATTAGGCTGTAAGATCTTAGCAGTCTTTTTCATAATAATTAAACTAATCTAATCTTGGACAGGGTAAACAGACTTACTAGGATGAGAGCAGCCTTCAGGCAAGGAACTTACCGCATTCTACAGGAACTGTAAGGCTGATGATGTTTGTTAATTATGCAGAGCTTTTACTCCCCAGTAATAGCAGCGTTTGTATTGCCTGAAGCTTAGATAGCTACTCCCAGGCACATAAAATTAGACTCTGCTTTTTTGACATTCTCTGAAAAAAAAAAAAAAAACAAAGAAGATACTTCAAAATGATTATATGCTTTCAACAAGGAGGGCATTAGCTTTCCACTGATGGATCCTGGATCTGCATACCATTGGCCCAATCTTGAGTCACGTGATGTTGATTATCTTTAGATCTGGAGT
This sequence comes from Sylvilagus floridanus, assembly GCA_949820135.1. NCBI lineage: Eukaryota > Metazoa > Chordata > Mammalia > Lagomorpha > Leporidae > Sylvilagus > Sylvilagus floridanus. Next base: position 128,477,019 of record OX463244.1, read on the forward strand.
TGTTCAGGCTGTATACAGATGCATAGAGCTGAGGCTCAAATAAAACAACCACAAAATGAATAGCTGCATTTCAATCCTTGGAACTTATTGGAATCCCAAGTTTCAACAAAGGCACCTTAGGAAATAAAGCATTCAGAGAATGTTCATTTAATTATATTAGCAAAAGGTACTGCTGTAAAATGGTAGTAAATAAAAATGAATGCAAATTTGCAAAATTTCAATGATTTTCTAAATAAGGTTCTTAGCAGATAGGTTGGTTCACACAGTGCTTATAATGCTGACTTAGTGGAAGGTACCCCTCTGTTTCTTCTTCTAGCTAGCATATTCTCTGTAAAGGTTAAATATTTGAAAATGACCTATCAAAGGGATAAAGCATGAATTTTACTAAATAACTGACAAAAGTTTCATCTAGTACTTAATATATTTCTTGAGATTAAAGAAAAGCATTTGTGTTTTTTTTCCTGAGAATCTATATAACCAGTGATCCCAAGATCACATCCTAGGAATATGAGTGAATCAGGAATTTATAAATAGAATAAATAAAATTATCAGGGTCATGGATGGCACAGTAATGTTTAATGTTTTTATTCTTATTCATATAAAATGTTAATAAATGTGCTTTCAGTAATATTAACCTTTGGAAAATGATAGTACTTTACATTTCCTTTGCATGATATATCTTACATTTGTTTATAATTTACTTATTTGTACAAAATGTTTTATTGTATTTAAATGGATATTCCTAGAATGAGTATTTAACCTTGAGATGTTTGAATCCTGTAGTGCATTTAATTAAGTCACTCTCCATGCAAATAGATTCATGACGTCACATGCATGAAGTATATGAGACTTACAATCAGAAACAAGGAAATAAGGATTAAAGGAATATTGACATGGAAATTATAATTTTAGGAAATAGAATGGGAAAGATAAGGTAAAAGGAAGAAATTCATCAGTATTTCTCAAATATGATAGCAATGATTTCTGCTTCATCATTTACAAGTTACATGTTTGCTAACTTGGAAGTTCATAAACATATTAAAAACTTTGGATTAAATCCACACATTTAATCACAAAAATGTCTATATAAAATGTCCGTCTCCTAATACAATGTTGAAATTTTAAAAAATCTCTCACATGTTCTATTCATGTTATATTTTCACTTTGCCAGTTTCAAAAGCTCCCTTTTGCTACTTTTAGAAACACAGGACTGGCATAATGGCAAAGCTTCTGCCTGCTTTGCCAGTACCCCTTTTGGGCACTGGTTTGAGATTCCCCTCCCAGTTAATGCACCTGGGAAAGCAGCAGAGGATGTCCCAAGTGTTTGAGCCCCTGTACCATGTGGGAGAACTGGATGAAGCTCTTAGTTCTTGGCTTTGGCCTGACCAGTGCCAGCCCCAGCCCCGGCCCCAGCCCCAAATGTTGTGGCCAGTTGAGGAGCGAACTAGCAAATGGAAGATCTCTCTGTCTCTCTCCCTCTCTCTCTGTAACTCTGCCTTTTTAATAAATATAAAAACTCATAAAATAATAAACTATATGATCAGTATTCTGTCTTTCAATTAAATGTGCTTTTATATAAAATTAAGAATAAAATTGAGGGGCCGACACTGTGGCATAGCGGGTAAAGCCGTCACCTGCAGTGCAGTGCCGGCATCCCAAACGGGCACTGGTTTGAGACCCAGCTGCCCCACTTTGGATCCAGCTCTCTGCAATGGCCTTGGATAGCAGTAGAAAATGACCCAAGTCTTTGGGCCCCTGCACCTGTGTGGGAAACCCGGAAGAACCTCCTGGCTCCTGGCTTCGGATTGGCACAGTTCCGGCCATTGCAGCCAATTGGGGAGTGAACCAGTGGATGGAAGTCCCCCATCTCTCTCTCTCTCTCTCTCTCTCTCTCTCTCTCTGTGTGTGTGTGTGTGTGTGTGTGTGTAACTTTGACTTTCAGGTAAAAATAAATATTTACAAAAAAAGAACAAAAGTGCCATCAATCTGTTTCTAATGATATTACTCTGTCTACAAACACAATTTTTATTCTAGTAAAATACTAATTTTCTACCATGTGATTTTTTTTTAGATTTTCTTTATTTATTTGAGAGTCAGAGTTATAGAAAGAGAGAAGGAGAGACAGAGAGAAAGGACTTCCATTTGCTGGTTCACTCCTCAAATGGTTGCAACAGCAGGAGCCTGCCAATCAAGAGCCAAGAGCTTTTTCTGAGACTCCCAATTGGTGCAGGGGCCCGAGAACTTGGGCCATCTTCCAGTGCTTTGCAGGCTGTAAGCAGAGAGCTGGATTGGAAGAGGAATAGCTGGGCATGAGCCTTTGCCCGTATGGGATTCCAGTGCCACAGGTGGAGGCTTACTCTACTATGCCACAGTGCTGGCCCCATGAACCATGTTTTAAGAGCAGTAGTAGCAGATGCCTTTCACAGACTAAATTTTTTCAGAAGTTAAGGTAACTGGGGCAAGGAGAAATTAATTTGTCATCTAATATTACAGAGAACTAGGAAAATGATACAAACTCACTGAATTGTGAGGCCCAGGTCACCTGGTTTACTGTCGATCTCATTGCTAGAAACTTAGCCATCTCCTATTAAAATGTTAAAAATAATAGTTATCTCCAAACTTTTTTTGATATTATACTTCATTTTTTGAGCAATATATCTCTAATAAACATATGTATATTTTTAGATTAGGTACATATCTACTATCATTAATGAAAGATTAATAATACACACTGAATTTTAAGAATTTTGATTCTCAAATTACTTTGAGCAAAAGGAGAAACATAGACAGAATGGATCCTGTAAACCTCTACCTCTACCTCCAATTAGAACCTTATGTTTCTGGGCTACTGTGTTCTGGGAGGCAATCCTCTTTGGTCTTCCATGTTTTGGGTACATTTTATGAGCAGGAAACTCTGACAACTTTTTGTTCTGGGCTGTCTTCAAGGACGTGTGTTCAGTGAATCACGTTGGAAGGCAGAGGGCTCCTGGGGCCAATGTTGTGGTGTTGCTGGCATCCTGTATGGGCATTCGTTCAAATCTCAGCTGCATCATTTCCTGCCAAATCCCTGCTAATGACCCTGGGAAAACACTGCAAAAGAAGCCAAGTCCATGGGCTCCCTACCACCAATATGAAGATCCTAATGATGCATCTGGCCCTGGATTCCACCTGGCCCCGGCCTGGCTGTTGTGGCCATCTTGGAAGTAAACCAGCAGATGGAAGATCTTCATCTCTCTCTCTCTCCCTCTCAGTACGTGTGCCCCCCCCACCTCTCTCTTTCTGTAACTCTGCCTTTCAAATAAATAAATACACATTTAAAATAGAAGATGAAAAATAGTGTTCCTTTCTGGAGCAGAGGGCTGTTTGGTTTTCTGTGTACTACCAAAGTCTACTCCCAGAGCAAAGTCTGGCGGTTTGTTTATAGCTTATTATCAACAACAGATGCTCCCCAAGGTAGGAGTTCCTCAGTTGTGATACAAACCTACTGGACATGCATCTCTTCCTTGGACTTGCTCTGCATCTGCCAGGGGGACTTGAGAGAAAGTGAGAGGTGCCAGTGCCATGGTGCAGTAGGTTAGTCTGCCTGTGACACTGGCATCCCATATGGGCACCAGTTCTAATCCTGGCTGCTCCTCTTCCAGTCCACCTCTCTACTGTGGCCTGAGAAAGCAGTAGAAAATGGCCCAAGTCTCTGGGCCCCTGCACCTACATGGGAGACCAGGAAGAAGCACTTGGCTCCTGGCTTTGGATCAGCACAGCTACAGCTGTTGCGGCCATTTGGGGAGTGAACCCATGAAAGGAAGACCTCTCTCTCTCTGTTTCTCCCCCTCACTGTCTGTAACTCTACCTTTCAAAAAATAAATTAAATCGTAAAAAAAGAGAGAGCAAGTGAGAACTGAGGCAAACATGAAGTTCATGCTTTCTCCTGGGGCATACATGATAAAGTCCTTTTTTTCTCTAAACCAGTAGTCCCCCATCTTTTGCCAGCATCAAAAATTTCTCAACTACCAAATTATAGCTCCCAAAGATTCCACCCCACCTCTTACAACCTGAAAGGTCTTCAATTGAATGAATTAACTGGGCACTTCTGGACTATCATGAGCCACCAGGAAGCACCAGTATTGTGGTGCAAAATGCATGGACCATCTTATATAGGTGCATTAAAGAAAATCACCAGAAGTGGGGAAAATTTAGTAAACAATTGAGAAATATATCACCGTAATACTGAATAAAAAATGTAATTTATGGATAAGCCAAATGGCTGTACTTTATTTGTTCCAAAAGATGTAGCAAAGTCTTTTATCAGTGAAGCTGCTGTAGATGATTCCCTACATATAAGGAGATGTGTTTCAGTTGGAGAACCACTGAACATTATAGATAGATATCATAAACAGAACTCATTTCTGTTTAATTTCTCACTAAGCATTTGGTCAAGGGAGTAAGCTGTTTGCAAATGTCTAGTAAATGCTTTTTGTGACCTTTGAGAAATCAGGAAAAGGTGATAAACTATCAAGTACGTGAGGAATAGCTATGTGTTAATATCAGAGCAATGCTCCTCAGTACCTTCAACCTAACTTTTCATTGGAGAATCTGGCATGGTCAAGGCCATTTCCTGTGCTGGAATAAAACAGAAACTAAACAGAATTCTGAGCTGCAAGCCACAAGTACAATGAAGACACACAGGGTTCTTGGCTACCAACTTTTTGTAATTATAAGATTCTCCAAATATGAGAACTAACTGTCATGCAGACACATTTTATGTCATTACCTTAAAAGGAACATTGTTCTAACAGTGTAAAATTGCCCTGAAATTTGTATTTGCTCCTTTTAGATGCACAGTATCTCTGAAAATGCCAAAATTTTCATTGTTTTAAAGGTAAAACATCGTGTTTTATAGCTGTTTGATAAGGCCATTAGGACTCTAACTTGGCAACCATTTGTTTAAGTATTGATTTTGATTCTAGAATCTTTCTAGAAAGATTGGAGACACTTTTAAACTAGCCCTACATTTTACCAATATAAAAATCATCAGATACTTAATTTTCTTAAGAATGTTCTAACAAATTGGCAGTCTGGCCCAAAGCACCATAGCTTCTATAAACTATGTTAGCCAATGCTTCTGCAATTCTAACAGCCTTTTCTCAAAAATGTCCTGCATTTCTGTTTCTGCTCATTAACTGTGTGAGTCATATGGGTGATTTCAAATCAATATGTCTTTTGTGCTTTTATAATAGATACAAAGCAAAATTAAACAATATATAAATGACAAGTACATACCAAACTCTTAGAATGTCTATGAAAACAAATTGGAATGCTTTAGAGAGAACTCATAAAGATGAATTGCTAAAACTTGTCTTTGAAAGAAGGTTTTTTTTTAAATATTGATTTTTATTTATTTGAAAGGCAGAGTTAGAGAGAGAGAGAGAGAGAGAGAGAGAGAGAGAGAGGAATGTTTCATTTGCTGATTGGCTCACCAAGTGGCCACACAGCCAGGGCTGGAACAGACCAAAGCCAGAAGCCAGGAGCTTTTTCCAGGTCTCCCTCATGGGTACAGGGGCCCAAGGACTTCAGCCATCCTCCATTGCATTCCCAGATGCATTAGCAGGGAGCTGGGTTGGAAGTGGAGCAACAGGACTTGAACAAGTGCCTGTATGGAACGCTGGCACCACAGGCAGCAGTTTTATTCACTGTGCCACAATGCCTGCCCACTGGAAGGAGGTTTATTGAAAACAAGATTATTTTGAGGAGGGATATTCAAATATAAAATATCTAAAATGATACTTTGCTCAAATTACAATCATTTTCAATTTCTATTTTTAAAAATTTTAAAGTTGTTAAAAAAGAACATTAGTCTGATTTATACTCAGAGGAAAGGACTTTGCTCCGCATTAAAATAATTGGTAAATAAATGTACATTTGTGATTTTTTAGTAGAAGTTTTTTTAAGACTTACTCAATTGAGTTCTCAAATAAGCAAATAACTACACAACTAAATTTTGTGTATTAACTGAGCTACTTCCAAAGTCTTGTGAAGCAAGTTTATGAATGAGTATTGCTTATTAATGAAAATGTACTTCCTGGCACTTTTCCTGTGGTCACCCAAGGGAAAATATGTCTGCCATTCCACAGCAAGCATAAAATTTCATCCTGACTTTCAAAACACTAATGTAATTGACATGTACTACTAATCAGATGAGTATAACACATGATAATATCTTTTCCTCTGTGACTAAGAGTGGTATGCTTCAGTGGTTATCACAGCATGCATGAGGCTACTCTCTTAATATACACATAGGTGTTCTAGCACATTTTGAAAACCAGCAGGAGATACTCTACCCATATGTGGTTAAATAATTCAAGCAATTGCCATGTGAGTTGCTGGTCACCACATCTGTATATTTCTCTAGGCTGCAATCAGTACCAGATGTTCCACCATATGATGTTTTATGATGCCACAAGGTATTTCTGACAATCCTGCTAGAGATGCCATCCCTCTATTAAGTTTGTCAGCAGCATAACAATGAGAACCAAGAGGAGGCAGCATAGTGACCAAAGAGAGCCTCATCTGAACCACTCTACCAAGCATCCTTGAGGTGATAGACACAAGGATAGAAAGTGTATCTTCCCCTTTACAACCATAATAATTTCTAGATATAATAAAATCCTCCAATCTCATTCATTTTTTTTCAAATATCTTATAACTGAACTGCATATTACATTAACCATCGTTGAATATTCTAAAATTTTTGCTTGGGGAAGGGGTTTAGTACAGCAATATACATATCATTTGGGACCTCTGTCTCCTGTATCAGAATGCCTGGATTTGAGTCTTGTTTCTGTTTCTGATTCCAGTTCCCTGCTGATGTACATTCTAGAAGACATTAGGTGATGGCTTAAGTAGTTGGGTATCTGCCACCTACATATGGGAACGTGACTGAGTTCTAGGATCCTGACTGAAGCCTGGTCCAGTGCTGGCTAGTGTGGGCATTTGGAGAGCACGGTAGTATAAGGGAGATCTGTCTGCCATTTCTCTCCTTCTCTGTTTGTCTCTCTATCAAATAAAATGGAAACAAATTTTCAAAAATTGCTAAGCACATAATTATTTTACTTAGTTGTTCATCTCTTGATTATATGATGAGTAGTTGATTTGTAATACAGTGTCATTGTCCTTTTCATTCAGAATGTATTAGTACAATTTTGTAAAAGCTTTATGTCTCTATGTTCTTTAAAAAGTAAAGGATTGATTTACTTTTAAATCAAAACTAAATTATCTACTGATATCTTTCCAAATACCATTTTTTAAAGACTATTTATTTGAGAGACAGTTACAGATAGTGAGAAGAAAAGGCAGAGAGAAAGGTCTTCCTTCCGTTGGTTCACTCACCAAATGGTGACAACATCTGGAACTGCACCGATCCAAAGCCAGGAACCAGCAGCTTCTTCCTGGTCTCCCAGGCAGGTGCAGGGGCCCAAGCATTTGGGCCATCTTCTACTGCTTTCCCAGAAGAATTAGCAGGGAGCTTGTATGCACTAAGAAAATGGATTCTAATGAGCTCTTACAACATGAACACTTACATGTTATACATGAGTCTTTCAGGGCTGGTGTTGTGATATGGCTGATAAAGCCATTGCCTGTGACACCAGCATCCTATATCGGTGCTGGTTCAAATCTTGGCTGCTTCATTTCCAATCTAGCTCCCAGCTAATGTGCCTAGGAAAGCAACTGAGGATGGCCCATGTGTGTAGGCCCCTGAACCCAAATGGGAGACCTGGATGAAGCTTCTGGCTCCTGGCTGCAGCCTGGCCCAGCCCTGGTTATTGTGTCCATTTAGGGAATGAACCAGTGAATGGAAGATATCTCTCTTTCTCTCTCTGAGTTTGTGTGTATGTATGTGTAACTGTGCCTCTCAAAGAAATAAATATAATCTTGAAAATGAGTATTTGAAAAAATGTAATGCTACTGAGGAAAGGGACCAGGCCTCTAACCTGCACAGGAACATGACCTAGCTCTTCGAGGCAATGGCTTCAGGAGCCAGAATGAGGTTGGTAGCAGATATCTATGACATGTTTGACTATTCTCTCTGTGCTGGTGGGAAGATATAGTTCAGCTAATTGTGTTTCCTGCTCTGAATGATATTGTTGAGAGCATTTTTGTATCTTAGATATTTCCAGAGGTGGATTATTACATTAAATATTTTCCCAATAGTAGTGTATGATGATTCATTTGTCAGTAAAGTCTCTCAGATTGTAGGCATTATTGCTATAGAGTAGGTTATGCAAACTATTGAAATGAAAAAAAAAACAACTATTTCACTTCAGCATACATTTATTTGATTGCTAGTGAGAGTAAACCTAGTCATAATGTCATCAGAAATGAGTGTTTCCCTTTTGTTAATTATCTGATGAACTGTCTTCTAAAAGAGAAAGAAGATGGACTCTGAAGCCCAATCGCCTGGATTTTCATTCTGGCTCTTCTACTTACTATTTCTATAGCCGCAGTATCATCATCTGAAAAATGGGAGTGATGATAAAGATATTATGACACATACAGCCGAATAGAGTTGGTTTGAATATCAAATGTGTTGATATATTCAAAGTGCTTAGAATAATGTGAGACACAAAGTAAGTTTTTAATAGTTTTGTTACTAAGCCTGCACTACGGCTCACTAGGCTAATCCTCTGCATGTGGCGCCCACACCTCGGGGTTCTAGTCCTGGTCGGGGCACCAGATTTTGGCCTGGTTGCTCCTCTTCCAGTCCAGCTCTCTGCTGTGGCCCGGGAAGGCAGCGGAGGAAGGCCCAAGTGCTTGGGCCCCTGTACCCGCATGGGAAACCAGGAGGAAGCACCTGGCTCCTGGCTTCAGATCGGCGCAGTGCACCAGCCGCAGCAGCCATTTGGGGAGTGAACCCACGGAAGGAAAACCTTTCTCTCTGTCTCTCTTTCTCTCACTGTCTAACTCTGCCTGTAAAAAAAATATTGTTGCTAATATTGTTACTATGATCTTTTTGTTTTTCTGATTTTTTAAGAGTTTTGCTTTCTCCCTATAAATACTGCCTTGGTTGGTGTGTGTTTATTTCTTTGCCTCATTGCATTTTACGCCATTGGAAATAAAAATCCCTTTGTAATCTTTTTTTTTAAGTTTTATTTACTTATTTGAAAGTCAGAGTTACACAGAGAGAGGAGAGGCAGAGAGAAAGAGAGAGAAAGGTCTCCCATCTGATGATGGTTCACTCCCCAATTAGCCGAGACTGCTGGAGCTGTGCTGATCCAAAGCCAGGAACTAGGAGCTTCTTGCAGGTCTCCCATGCAGGTGCAGGGGTCCAAGGACTTGAGCCATCCTCTACTGTTTTCCCAGACCATAGCACAGAGCTGGATTGGAAGTGGAGCAGCCAGATCTCAAACTGCCCATATGGGATGCTGGTGCTTCAGGCCAGGGTGTTAACCCACTGCGCCACAGTACCAGCCCCTCTCCTTGTAATCTTAAATAGATCATGGTTTCAACCGATCCTAAATTAAACACTTCCAGTTCCAATCTATGTTTCTAGTTCAATTCAATTCCTGAGCACATACTCTGTTTTCTCTCCTCAAAATGTCTACAGTGAAGATTCCACAGGCACATTTGGTCAGCATGACCCAAAATCAATTCATCATTCTCAGCCTAAAAGTGGCTGCACTTCCTGTATTCTCCTCTTCTTTTGGTGACAGAATTATCTAACAAGGTGGGATCCTGATAGAAGTGATGACAATATGCCAACCCCAAAATATGCCAACAGGGTATGAAGATTATTCTGAGTTGAAGCAATTGAAAACAGCTGAAAAAGAAAGAAGTCTCTTCTCTCCCTCTTTCTACTTAAAGCAAAAATATGCATTTCACATTTGTAAAGGAAATGTTCATTTGTAAACTAAATTTCCATGGATAAAGATATTCCCATTTCCTGTGTCAGGAAGAGGAAAACTACTCAAACATATATGCAAGGGCACTTCAAAGAGTTTGTGGGAAATGGATTAAAAGATACATGGATTTTGGTGCAGAAAATTTTGAAATCACTATGTACAAGTATATCCATATACTTGTACGTATATCTTTCATTTATATCAAATATACATTTCATGTGATTGATATGAGAATATATAAATCTCTATCAGATAATTCATTCACAAAAAATGACTGCTTTAGAGAATCATCTAATTCATATGACTGAACATGGTTAATTCTAAAGTTAATAAGACCCTTGTGTGTTCATCCAAGAACAGAATATGGTCCACTGTGTATGCTGTTCACTGCCTTTATTTACATTATAAATTACCACACTTTATTATGTCTACTCCTGTACCATTTCCATTATAGGCCATTATTTTAATATAATATGTTAAAATGGAATTAGCAATTAAATTACTACACTATCATTCATACAACCTAAGGTGTTTGACCTCAATCTCTTGAAGCAGGGGGATTTGTAATTGACTAAGCCTCTATCCACATACTGTGATATATGGACTCCTTTAATTATACATGATATTTTCTTAGTGTTCACATGGTAAGAAATTCTGCTTTAATTTATCTCATTTGTAATGCAGGAGACTAAGGCATAATTGGAACAACATTTGAGTTCTTATTTCTATTTAAAGATATATGCCTAATCAGATCCCTATACCAAATTTAAATTCAATAATCTTCAAATTATTTTCTTAATTTGTTACATTATATAACTATTTGTAATTCTGACAACATATTCACCAAAAGGTAACACGTTCTTCATTATTCTCAGGTTGCTCCATATACATTTATTGGAAGCTTCTTTGAGTGTGGACCATACCTCTTATTTCATACCATTTCTTGCAGTGGCAACCAGATAACATTTTTGAAGAGTACCAAGGATATGGTAGGTATAACAGTTCCTTAATGGAGTTATAATAACATATAAGAAACTAGGTAGTTTGGAACAACAGAAATTTATTGTCTGATTATTCTAGAACTCCAAAATCAAGATGTTAGCAGGATCATGTTCCCTTTGATTTTCTGGGGAAATCCGGCCTTGCCTCTTTCCTGTTTTCTGGTGGTTGGCTGAGAATTGCTGACGTTCTTGGCATGCAAGCATGAAAGCAATCTCTACTTTGGTCGTCATATGGTCTTTTCCCAGTGTATCTCTGTGTCTTCACATGGCTGTCTTCTCATAACGACATCAATCCTATTGATTAGGGCTCATCTCTTCCAGGATGAGCTCACTTTTACTAATTATATCTCAATTGGCTCTATTTCCAAACAAGGTCACATACTTAGGGGCTAGGATCTCAACATATGTATTTTACTGGGCATGCAATTCAACTTGTAACTGTAGGTAATTAACTGATATTTGTGGAATAATCAACAAGATAGGATTTTATTATATGGTATATTTTATATATTTCTACTAAGTTAACAAAAAGAAATATTGATCTGGGTAAATGAATAAGGGAAGGACATTCACTAATTAGAAAACCTCTAAAAATCTTGAATATCAGTAGTAGAGAGAAATATGTTAATACCATTATCTAAAGGGTCAGAAACTTTACTTCACAACATGGAGGACATAAAATAACACATTCTTGTGTTTTCTTTACCATTCATAGCCTATTCAGGCAGCATTTCAGTTTTTACTTTCTTAGGGAAGTTTGTTTTGAATTCTCTGCCTAAGACCATAATCCCCTACTATATTGTTTTATGGACCACTATGTACTTTTCTTTGATAAAATAATGCTATAGTTGTGACTGCACACTTATTTTCGTGAATACTTGATTATTACTTTCCCCAGTGGCGAGCAAACTCTAAGACTATACTGAGTTTTATTCTTTATATATGCACATTTAGTGTAACACTTGAAAGTAAATATTTTATTATTATTTATTCACTGAGAGAATGATTAAATGAATAAACAGATTGGTGAAACTAAAGTTTAGGTGCCGGCATTGTGGCGCAGCAGGTTAAAACCCTGGCATGAAGCGCTGGCATCCCTTATGGGCGCCATTTCTAGTCCCATTGCTCCACTTCCCACCAGCTCTCTGCTATGGCCTGGGAAAGTAGTGGAAGATGGCCCAAGGGCCTGCATGGGAGACCCGGAAGAAGCTTCTGGCTCCTGGCTTCAGATTGCAGCCATCTAGGGAGTGAACCAGTGGATGGAAGATCTTTCTCTCTGTCTATACCTCTCTCTGTAACTCTGTCTTTCGAATAAATAAAAAAAAAATTTAAAAATGAACGGAAGTTTACCCTTTCTTTTTCTACAGAAAATATTTTTCTACAGAAAATATTTGTTATAAATCGTTATGTATTTGTGTAGATATTTTATTATATATGCAAATTATTACACATTATTAAAATATTTTTTATTTTATATTGATAAATAAAATACAAGCAAAGTTACCAGGAAATGTTCATACACTTAGGTGAGCAGGCTCTTTGAAGTCCTTTACAAGCATTATGCTGCATACAAACATTTAGTATGCTAATTATAATTAGTAATTATCTATCTTCTTGCTTTATGAACTCTTCCTCTTGGATGCATTCAAGTAATCTCAATTTAAGTTACTATATGCATTTAAAAATTGGGGTGCTAAAATTCTACATGCTTATTTTGCATTATTTTAAAATTTACATTAGTTTCTTTTTTTTTTTTTTTTAGACAGGCAGAGTGGACAGTGAGAGAGACAGAGAGAGAAAGGTCTTCCTTTGCCATTGATTCATCCTCCAATGGCCGCCACGGTGCTTCTCCTGGTCTCCCATGGGGTGCAGGGCCCAAGCACTTGGGCCATCCTCCACTGCACTCCTGGGCCACAGCAGAGAGCTGGCCTGGAAGAGGGGCAACCGAGACAGAATCGGTGCCCCAACCAGGACTAGAACCTGGTGTGCTGGCTCCGCAAGGCAGAGGATTAGCCTATTGAGTCGCGGCACCGGCCTTACATTAGCTTCTCTTCCACATTCAGTCCATTAGTGTTTCCTGTATAACCTAAAGGTAAAATAAGGTATATTTTACACACAAATGCATGCACTACACATATACACACATACGCACACATGCCAGGGACAGAGTAGCACTAATTATTCCTCTTCAATTCCACGTGAATCATATTCTCCTTAGGATTTAGGAATCACCTTCTTAATCTATGCTGTTAAAAAATAAATTAACTTGTTCTGAAATTTTAGAGAATATCTAATTATTTAATTATCTCTGTTATGTGAATAAGGCTATAGTAAATTCCCTTCCTAGCATCATCATGTTCCTCTTTGGGGATAAGCCTCACTTGAATGCACAGCAAGTTCACGCGCACACACACACACACACACATCATAGTGATAAAACGTTGCAAAGCAATTTTAATTAAAGCTAGTGAGAATATGTTGTGTTGTATTTTAAAATCATCTTCCTCCGAGAATGATATAAAATGTTGATGTGTGTACTCCAGTGGGAGACCCAGTAAATGTTAGCTTTCAGTCATTTTCCTGAGACCATGCAAGAGTTCATCTCTAGTCTCTAGTTGGGCTCTTGTGGGAATAGAAATACCATGCTCTTGGCTTGACATTAGTGCCATTTCCAAATGTTACCATGGTGATCACCTATGCAGCATCACTAACCCTTCTCACATCAGCTCAATTTGAGATTCAAGTTTCACATTTCCATGATTATGGGAGGGTAATTATTTCATTACTCCAGGGAAGAAGATTTAGGAGGTAAATAGCTCTTCATTAAATCTTAAATGATTCTAGTCTTTTTAGGCCACAGAAATGCCAAATATTAAAGTGATGAAATTCAAAAGTGTAAAACATGATTGGGAATTGAAAAAATTCAATTTTTATGTGGTATAGCAATAAATATTTTTTCTCAAGTGAAAACATCTTGCATAAAATGCAAGTATATTGTGTCAATAATTCATGATTTAAAATAATTTCCATGTAAAATAAATGCACAGAAACACTTGTGTGTTTATTTGAATGGAAATGCCTGTAAAAAGAGAGGGATTTTATGAACTGACTCAGCTTGGGAGACAGTAGTGTCATAGGGTACCCTTTTTTCTATGTATCTAAATAATGCTTTTATTGTAAAGAATTTGTCACTGTACAGATGATTGCTTAGAGAGAATTATTGTTTCTTTTGTTAACTGTTGCTTGAAGATTATGCAGTTGAAAAGAAATATTGCAATATTTTCTAAGTATATTTGGCTTATGAAATGTTTTAGGATAGCTGTCAAAGATATTTTGTGTATCTTTTGTTATTTGTGTATTTATTCTATTTGGTTTAAAATACAGAGCAACAGAGACAGAGACAGAGAGCTTTCTTCCATATTCTGGTTTATTTCCCAAGGGCCCACAACAGCCAAAGGCTCTTCATGAAACCAGGAGGCAAGAACTCAATTCAAGTCCTCCAAATGTGTAATGCAGAACCAAGTACTTGAACCATCACTGCTTCCTCCCAGGGTGCACATTAACAGGAAGTCGGAATCAAAAACAGAGCCAGAACTTGAACCCATGCAATCTGATTAGCTGTGTAGGCATCTCCAGTGACATCTTACCATCTCAGCCAAGCATTTGCCTCTGGAGTATGTTGTAATATAGGCAGCTATTTACGCTTGACAGTCCAAATACTGAGTTTTACCTGCAGTACAGGAAGGGCGCATGATGTAGCTTAACTATCTAAACAAACAATGCTGCTAGAAGGGACTTGGAATTGTCATAAAAATTTTAGGCCAAAACCACTTGGCTAACCTATATTATATGGTACTTAGGCTACACCCACTGCAAGACAAATCTTTCTAATCACACTGTGTGCTTTCTAAAGGCCACTCTGAGGCCTTGCAGTCAAGTGCTGGACAGACACAGTATAAGAGAGAATGTTATCATTAATAATTCCCAAAGAGGGATATCTATGTTTTAAGCTCATTTTCTTTTTGGGGGGGCCACAGTATTTCCTGACAAAGTACTTATCTGCCATGGCAACAGGTATTTTTTTTTCTACTTCTACTTTGGTGGAAGAAAAAATTAGTCAGAATTGATTGTTTGGAGGCTTACTGATTGGGTAATTAATTAATTAAAATTATTCATTCATAAACCTCTGGAGAGGTAAAATGGGAAAGCTAAGAGGTTCAGAGGCACTGTAGTCTTCAGTGTCTATTTGCTTATTATTTAAATATTATTCATTAAAGGCTCCTCTAAAATGTCCTAGCTTGCACAGCTCTCAGAAAATACAGGCGGGACAATGAGCAGGTGAAAACAATCGTTGTTGGTGATCAACACATCCACGTTAAGTCATGGAAACATCCAGGTCTACTAGACTTCTGCAAACTAGATCGAGAGTTTTGTTTAGGATTTATTTTATTTATTTGAAAATCAGAGTGACAGACATAGAGGGAGAGACAGAGATTTCTTGCACCTTCTGGCTCACTCCCCAAGTGGCTGAAGTGGCCCTGACTGGGACAGGCCAAAGCCAGGAGCCTGGAACTCCATCCAGATTTCTTACAAGGGTGGCAGGGGTTTGAGCACCTGTGTCATTTTCTGCTACCTTCTCAGATGCATTAACAGGGAAAGCAGAGCAGAGCGGGATCAGAAGTGGAACACCTAGGACTCAAACAGGTGCTCCAAGATGGGATGCCAATGTTGTAGGTGGTGGCTTAACCCACTATGCCACAACACTGGCCCCTAGGTCCAATGTTTATATACAATCTTTACATACTCTTCCTGAATCTTGGAAACCACCGAGGTGGATGATTGCTCAGAATGGAATAGACAACAACTGAAAACAGAACACGTGCAACAGCAACTTGGCTCTTCTGATAATGCTCATTCTTCGACTCCACATGGAATTTCTCTTGGGCATGTTGTCTTCTCATTGACCTTAGCTCTCTGGCATTTTTACCGAGGTCCCTTCCCCCACCTTAACCCTATTTTCATGGCCCTACTGAAAACACATTTCAGATTTCAATGACTTTTTACACACACTAATTTAAAAACTTGCTACGTGTGTGTGTATGTGTGTGTGAATGTTTGGGGTCAGGAATATGCCTTTGATTACAAAAATTCCATGAAGTTGTTTATTTTCAAACAAAGTTGTTTTTTCTTCAAAACCACTTTCTCTGTCTCAGGTCTAACTGCAGCTAGTTCTTAAAATAGCACATTCTGGGGCAAGTGTTTAGCTAGTTAAGTCTCCATGTCCCACATTAAAGTATTTGAGTTAGATTATTGGCTCTAAGTCAAGATTCCAGCTGCCTGATAATGTAGACTCTGGGGAACAGGGAATGCCCCCAAGTATTCGTGTTCCTGACACCCATACAGAAGATCTGCATTGAGTTCCTGGCTCCAGACTTTGGCTGTCCCACTCCTGGCCTTTCTGGGCACTTGGGACAGTCAGCTAGCTGGTAGGAGCTCTGTCTCCTGCCTCTCAGATAAATAAGTTTTTGAAATGTATAAAAAATAAAAGCACTCATACACTTATCTACATTGTCTATCCCTACAGTTTGATTGAAGTCATTTGTAGGAGTTAAGCATTGTGATGCTGTAGGTTAAGCTACAGTTTGGAATACCCACATGCCCTATTGGGTTCCTGGCTTGAATCTCCTCTTCTTTGCTTTTGATCCAAGTCCCTGTTAATGTTCTGGGAAACAGCAGATGTTGGGTCAAGTACTTGAGACCCTGAAAAACACAGGGCCACCTGGATGGAGTTCCTGGCTTGTTGACCTAGCCCAGGAGTGGCTGTCGCAGTCTTCTGAGAGATGAACCAGTAGATAGAAGATATCTCTCTGTGTATGTCTTTGCCTCTCTTGCTCTCTGCCACTCGGCCTTTCACTTACACACATAAATAAATAAATCATTGGAAAAAATTATTTTGACATTTACCTGAGTTACAATAAATCTGTGAGGTTATATATAATAAATATTAGAAATATAAGTGAGTTCCTGAATAAAGAAATGAAGAAGTACCTCTCAGAGTTTGCTATTTCAAGTTATTTTCAAGGTAAATCAGTAAGGCAAGCTAAACTATGCTGTAACATCAAGTAATCCTAGTGACTTAACACAGAAAAATTTGATCCTCAGTAAGGCGAACCCTCTGAGGGGTCTGGATGACACCTAAGACAACTGGCCTACTTTCAGTAGCTCAGAAGACTTGTGGCTTTTTTTGTCCTGTTCTAGAAGTGCTGAGAGGGCTCAGGGAAGTGAAATTGAGTAGAGGTTTTGATCGACTCAGTTTGGAAGTCTGTTCTTCACTTCCACTCCCATATCATTGTAGAGGACCACTTGTCTCAGGTCTCATGTGACAGCCATGGACTAGGCCCAGGAAGGACTTGAGAGCTGATATCTAGGGGTCTTGGATGAGTATCTGGAAAAGGAGAGGATGATATATGAGGGAAAGGAGGGATCCCAAGCCACAGAAAAATATTTCTTTTTCATAGACTATTACAGGTGACCTTACCTGGGTAGGAAAGAGCCTACACTGAAATTAAGGAAAGAGTCCTTTGAGAAAGTGAAAGCAGCAAGTACACACTAAGTGCCCTTAAATTTGGACAGGAAGGGGAGGAAGAATTTGGCAACAGTTTGAGGGAACAACACCAAAACTTCACATTTGTAAATTTGTTAAAAATCCACTGAATAACAAAGTGCCTATAAAATAAAGTACTATGAGTGGAGCAACAATGCTTTTCATCCAGTGATTGTGGATTAATGGCTACTATCATGTCTCATGAGCAGAAGGATTTACTAAAATAACCTCTTAGTTTCACTTTGTGCTAACAACTCTACCAACTACCCTAATTAATTGCCCAAAAACTGTTAATAACCATGTCATCATAGACCATCATGTAAATGAGCTTTAAAAAGTAAAATCTGAAGAGCAATCTTACCATTCATTTATCTGAACTAATTATAACGTAGGAATAATTCTCACAGCAGGTGAAAAGCAAGAAAAGGCATGCTTTTGCAGAAAAGCAAAACATTTTAGATTTTGACATCACAGTTTAGGAGGAAACAAAGAGCTTTAGTTTTTGTAAAGCAGGATATTTCCAGTTTGTTATTTTTTTCTACAGTCACATTTTAAATGAAGTATTTGATAAAAAAGTGTTTTGGATAATTGTGTTATTTTTTTTTTAAAAAAAGTATTTATATGTGTTATTTGAAGGCAGAGAGAGAGTCAGAGAGAGAGACAGCGAGACAATGATAGAAATGTCTTCCCCACCTACTGGCTCACTCTCAAAAGCCCAATATGGCTAAGACTGTGTCAGACTGAAGCCAGGAGCCAGGAACTCAACCTATGTCTCCCACATGGGTGTAGTGGACCAATCTACTAGAGTTATCACCAGCTATCTCCCAGAGCGTACATTAGCAGATAGCTGGAATGGGGAGCAGAACTGAGTTTAGAACTATACATTCTTATCCTTACAAATGATGCAGACATCCCAAGTGGCATCCTAACCACTGTGCCAAATGCCTGCCCCCCCTTTTTCAAACAGTGAAAAAATTTATCTTATTTTCATACTATTGCCAAAAAGAGATGATTTCCAGAGTTAGCAATTCAGTGCTTAAGAATCAATAAATGTCCATTAATTAATTGCTTGTTTTATTTTGAAATATTTTAATTTATAACTACATCCTATAGAATATATCATTTCTTAGAAAGGCAGCCTACTGCTGTGAAAAGGGACTGTTAGAGCATCACATCCCAGTGCTTTGTTTTAACTGTGTGAATTTGGGTTTGCTGCTTTTTTTACCTGGTGGAACCACAGGGTGCAGAGTTGATGCGAGGAGAAGCTAATGCAGTGTGCAATGGGCCATCAGGTCTTGCCATATGGGAAGTATTCATCATAGCCATTACTTATATATTCTGTGTAATATTTTTCCCATTTTTCACCTTTCTTATTTGGTTATTCATGTTCTCTTGAGTCTCAACTTGTTGTTCCAGTGAAAACTCTATTTAGAAACAGATTTGTCCATTCATGTTAAAAATGTTCCAAAATGACTCCAAAGGGGAAACTTGTAAGAATATTCTGTATATAAAGGGTCCTTACAACTGATTCTAGGAACAAATGCACTTTTTAAAGCCTGCATCTAGTGAAATCGATATTTTAAAATTTTAATTTGCTATATATGAGAAAAATTGCAGAGTCATCATAGATGGGAGAAAAACTACAGCTTCTGACAATCTGGTGATTCCTGGGAGTAGATTTAGAAAAAAAAAAATCATTAAAATTAGAGAAGGAAGAATTTAAGAAATTTCATTCCGACTGCCCATTTTGACTTGAGATGGACAAAGAAATAGGAGAGCATAAGGAATCCTGAATCTTGCCTTCACTTTTATTTTTTATTTATTTGAGAGGTAGAGAGAGAGAGAAAAAAAAATGGAGAGTGGGATCCCATTGTTTGGTTCATCCCTAAATGCCTGTGGCAGCTTGGGCTTGGCTGGACCATCTGAAGACCAGAGCCCACAGCATAATCTAGTTCTCTCACGTTCTCTCACGTAGGTCACAGGAACCCAACCATTTGAGTCATCTCCACTGCCTCCTGGTGTCTGCATTGCCAGGAAGCTAAGTTAGGAGCCAGAACAGGGTATCAGGCCCAGCCTCTCCACTGTGGGGCAAAGGTATATTAATAGGAATTTAACTGCTAAGCTAAACACCTACTTGGTTTCTTTATTTTTAATAAAACATCACTGGAGATTTTACTATAATGTGTTTCTATAGGAATTTAAATTTATTTTGATAATTTTAAATGAAAAATTGAAATGAAGTATAGTTGCACTAATAACCTAACCCAAGCTCACTTTATATTCTATGGAGTGTTAATATCTTCTATTAACAAAAAATATCCTAAGCTTGGAATGAAGCTGAGGAAGTCTTGCTTTTCAATGCTACTCTTTTTACAGATTCACACAGGAATTGTTTAATTTTTTAGAATACACTTATCTATTTGCTACTTAATCAGTTTTACAATTTATTGTTTACATGTTAACTTGTGTGTTTCTTACTGGTAAAAAAGGTAATTCAAAATATTACAATTTTATATACATATTTAGTGGTGTTAGACCATGGTCTATGAAGATTAACAAATTGTTAGGGAACCATTCATGGAGAAAGTAACTGTAGTGCGGTTTGAAAGAAAGTAACTGTAGCCTGGTTTGAAAGAAAGTAACTGGCGTGGTTTGAAAGAAAGTAACCGTAAAGTAGCGCAGCTTGAAAGAAAAATAGAAAGGTAACCACGCTAAGTGGTAAGATTTGAAAAGGGACGGCCTAACTAGACTGCCTAACCACAAACCACAAACTGTCTTTGCCAAGAGTATGGGACCCTGGGAGGTAGAATGTGGGTGGGGCTAACCTCTAGAAATTGTATATAAAGGGACCCTCAGACGCTGTAAACCAGAGGTTGCTCAGCCTCTCTAGGCACTAGTAGTGCCTAGCGCCTGCAGGGAGAAGCTCCTTGTCCATAGTGCCTAGTGCCCGCAGGAGTAGGCTTGAGCGATCTCTCCTCCTAGTCGCCTAGAGTACCAATAAAGTGTGTTTAGCTTGACCTTCCTCAGTCTTCTGGACTCTTTCTTCGGGGCAACCTAGTCAGTTCCCTGAGGGGGAGATCCTGACACAAATCAATTCATTGTTCCTTTGACTAATTTTAATCTCTGCTTCTCAAAATCTCCTTTGAACCCACCTTACCATCTCATACCATCTCACTGGTTCCCCTCCTAATTAATACATACAATTTTAAATAGTTTTCATTTTACAATTATATGAGAATCATGGCTTTAAGTTCTTGAAATCATAATCATCATATTCCATTAGGGTTTTTAAAACATAACTTTTGGCCGGCGCCGTGGCTCAACAGGCTAATCCTCCGCCTTGCGGCGCCGGCACACCGGGTTCTAGTCCCGGTCGGGGCACCGGATTCTGTCCCGGTTGCCCCTCTTCCAGGCCAGCCCTCTGCTGTGGCCCAGGAGTGCAGTGGAGGATGGCCCAGGTGCTTGGGCCCTGCACCCCATGGGGAGACCAGGAAAAGCACCTGGCTCCTGGCTCCTGCCATCGGACGACCGCGGCGGCCATTGGAGGGTGAACCAACGGCAAAGGAAGACCTTTCTCTCTGTCTCTCTCTCTCACTGTCCACTCTGCCTGTAAAAAAAAAAAAAAAAAAAAAAAAAAAAAAAAAAAAAAAAAACACATAACTTTCAAAGCTGAGAGAGAAACAATGTGGTTCTGCAGAAAAACTACCCAACTCTTTTTATTAAACAATTTTTAACTGATTATGATATTAATTTACACACTAAGAAAGCAGAATTTTCAGTCAGAAAGAAACATATTAATACTTTCTTAATCATGTTTCTATGTTGTAAATTTAGGAGATAAAGATTATCAAAAAAGAATTAAGTGAAATAATGTTATGTACTTTGCAGATCTAAGATGTGGTATGTGATTGCTTATTACCTAGATTAAGTGGCATTTTTTAACGTTATTTTAATGAGGAGAATAACATAGAGTTCTGATAATAAAGTTTCTCTGCTAGACATAACGATCAATATGAGGATCCAATCAAAAAGTCTTGTTTTTCCAGCATGTATTGTATTCCCTCAGTTTCTTCTTTTGCTGTATTAGTTTGTATCAAAACAAAAAAGAGAGAAATTCAGGGAGAATTTAATCCTAACAGTGTAAGTTTGGTTGAAGGTGAACCAAAAGTGATAGTGCAGCCAGTGGAAGCAGGTGCCTATTACTTGGTAAGTAGGTACTCTGACCTTAGGTTGAGGGAGCCGATGTTGCAGAGAGGAAACTATGAGAATGAACGCAGTGACTTCCTCTCTCCCTTTCTGCATCTCCAGTGTGTCCTTCAACTGTGCTAAATCTACCCAGAAGCCAGAAAACAAAGGATCACATAAATGTAATCCATTTGGTGAGCCTCCTAGGGCAATGAGTATGCTGAAAATCAGTGAAAGAAAAAAATCGTAAGAGTATATAGGAGATGACCGCACATATGGTAAATACCCAGTCGGGGTGCTAGTTGCCAGAATATAGTCTAAGAGAAGCCAGCCCTGGAGTGTTTTCAGAGGTTTGTAACTTTCCAGTCAAGGGAACATTTAATATTGACTGAGAACACTACTCATTCAGATAGGGTGCATGAAAAGTTGTTAGTTTAGTACAAGTTGGGGAAGTCAGTAAGTTGGGGAAGACGCACAGATTCAGTAAGTTGGGGAAGACGCACAGATTCCATGAGTATGGGGTTTGAACTGAATCAACATTCTGGATACAACTAACCGTGTGGCTGTAGGAAGTTCCTTTCAAATTTTCTGGTTACACATTATTCCATGTGAAAAAGTAGATAGTTGCAATGGAAGGAATATTTATTTTCTTGTAATTTTAAGTGGGAAAATAAAAATGGAGCAAACTTTTTCATTACTTTTTATATTGCCTTACATCTAAGTATTGTGTTTTAGAAGACCAACTAAAACGGCATCCTTGGTGTGTTTATAATATTATTTATCAATGAATTCTCCCTGAAGGAGGCAATCAAGACCAGATTGTTAGGGTCACTTTAATCAGAGCTCTAATGGTTTCTTCTACTCTATGCAGTTGATATTTGCTCTATATATAATGAGGAAGGAAGAAGTGATAAAATGGTTAGCTATAAGAATGAAGCATTTATATCCAAATGGGGGGAAATCTTTATTTTAATTAGATATTCCTCTCAAGTATATAGGGAAGCTGTTAGTGTCTCCATTACAAAAGAAGCAACTCAAGGTTAAGTAATTAAATATGTACTAGTAGACCCAAAGAGAGAATAAGGGGATTGGTATTTAACCTAAGGTGGGGGCATTCCTAGCCTTGAGGCTTGCACTGCTGGGGTTGATGTGTGCAGCCTGATTGTCCCTGTCAAGTGTGTGTTTCGCTTGCCCTCCAGCTTGCATGCCTGTGCTGATTACTGGCAGCTTGAAATTGTCCTGAAAGGGAATGAGGGCTCTTGATTAATCCCCATGCACACTATCAACATGCTATTGATTTGTTATCAGCACTCCATGTTCCCAGCAACTGCGGTGGGTTGAAGGCAAACGTGACTTCCTCAAAACAGATGCAATCCAAAGATCATTCTTGTTGGGTAACTGATATTCTGTTTTTTGGGTAAAGTTCTATTTTATAAAATGTCAAAATACTCCTTTTCTCTAAAGAAAAACTGGAGTTCAACAGTTTCATTTCAAAGTCTATAAAGTAATCCTGCTTATCTTAGTGTTTATATTTTAGTTATAAGACAGTAGTTAAATAAGTATATTAAGTTAAGATATGTTAGATATTAAGATCTTCATGTGGCCTTCATTTATGACACTGGTAAATGCATCACTTTAAAGAGAGATGTAAACATAACAATTGATCCATTAATCACTTACTTATAAGGTAGTCCATCAACTGAAAAATACTCCATTTCACAGTAGTCACCAAGAATAAAAAGCTGAACGAGTCATGGTTTATATTCAGAGTCCACAGAGAGTAAAAAAAGTAAATGCATAAATAAAACATATGCTTAACAATAGAAATATGTTGAAGGAAACTTAAGGACATTTAACTCATATTATGGGATTCCAGAGTCATGACTGTGCCAGGCTTTGAGAAATAAGCAAGAATTCTGCAGGAAAAAGAATGTTAACAGAATTTGAGGCAAAGGAAATAGTCTGTAAAAGAAAATTGCAAGTTTTTTAAGATTTTATTTATTTATTTGAGAGGCAGAGAGTTACAGACAGAGAGAGTAAGAGACAGAGAGAGATGTCTTCCTTCTACTGGTTCATTCCCCATATAGTTGCAAAGGCCAGAGCTGGACTGAAACAAAGCCAGGATACAGGGCCTTCCTCTAGGTCTCTCATGTAGGTGCAAGGGCCCAGGCACTTGGGCCATCTTCCACTGCTTTCCCAGGCAATATACATAGAGCTAGATTGGAAGAAGGGCAGCTGGGACAGAACCAGCACCCATATGGGATGCTGGCACCACAGTCAGAAGCTTAGCTTACTACGCCAGAGTGCAAGGTTTTTTTTAAGTGTACTCTAGAAAGTTGAGTATTTCTGAGACTCACATTTTAAAATAAAAGTGCTGAGATATTAGACAGGAAAAGTAGACAGGAAAAGAGATATATTTTTAAGGGTCTGTCTTACATGCCAGGACAATTGGATTTTACTTTGGTATGCAATAGGATTCTGAACAATGCAATCACATTCAAAGTCACTCTGATATACTTAAGTGTTGTCTAGCAGGAGTCAAGGCTACCACCCACAGGTTGTTGGAACAGGACAGTGAGGAATGCCTTGCAGTGGTTGTGGGGATGAAGAGACAGGTTTAGTAATGTATCTATGAGAAATATTCAGAGGTACTTGGTACAGATTAAAAGTTGGGAAAAAAAAGTTTTAAAAGTGACTCTCAAGATTATTTGTGTTTGTTCTGTGTTCATTAAGGTAGGAAAAAGCCATAGATATGTACAACTTTGGTAGTAGGGATCAGAGGCAAGGTTAGTATAGTGGAGCACTAGTCATTGGCAATGTTTTCACCTTGTTCATTTTAAGGGGAGAGTGTCTCATAATTCCTTTGACCTTTAAATCTGACACTCAGATAGGAATTGAGGTAGGTAGTGGAAAAGTACCAGTCACAGTCAAATATTATCATTCTGCATATTATTAGGTCGTGGCCAGAAAAGTATAATGTTCTCAGAAGTTACCTCTTTTTACTATCTTGTGTTGCTCATATCTTCTTTTAAAATCATAAGTCTACAAATATCTCATTACTGAAAATCGGACTCTTATTAATGTATTAAACATTTTATACTTTTAAAAATATTCTTAGTTTTGAAATAATTTTGTAAATATTCTGCAAATAATTGAAATAGAGCTGCAAAACTAGTACAGAGAATTTTTTGTACTCCTCATCCAGTTTGCCCTACAGTGCCATTTTATAGAACCATAATAGAAATATAAAAACTAGGAAGTAGACATTGCTATGGTATTGTTAACTGAACTACAGATCTAATTTTTATATGCATCTATTGGTTAGTCAATGTTGTTTTAGTGTGTAGTTGCATGTAAAGTTTCATATAATCACCATCATAGTCAGGACACAAACATCCTTCCATCATCCCCATAACTTTATTCTTCTATCATTTTTAAAAAAAAATTATTTATTTATTTAAAAACAGAGAGAGAGAGATTTTCCATCCACCAGTTCACACCCCAAATGGCCTCAACAGCTGGGACTTTGCCAGGCAGAAACTAGCAGCCTGTAATCTATCCAAGTCTCCAATATGAGTGCAGGGGCCCAAGCACTTGAACCATCTTCCACTGCTACCCCAGGCACATTAGCAGGGAACTGGATGAGAAGTGGAGCAACAGGGACTGGCATTGCAGGTGGCAGCTTAACTCTTTGCACCACAATGCCAGCCCTTCTATCAGTTTACCATCATCCTTTACCCTCCCTATCCTGCCACAGTCAGTGGGCTTTCTCCATCTCCATGTTTTGTCTTCTGGAGAATACCAAAGTGGAATCATGCAGGTTTTACCCCTTTGAGAATGGCTTCCTTCACTCAGCATAATGCCTTTGAGATTCATTCAAGTAGTTAGGGGTTATCAGTTGTCTACTCTTTAATGAGAAGTTAAATCTACTTGCAAAGCCTGCCCCTGTCCTGAAGTAATGCTAGGGTTTTGGTGACCCTAAATAGACAGGACATGAATGCTTTTGCTTTAGATTAGTCACAAGAAACAGTATTGATCCAGTTAAAGAATGATTAGACATGGCTGGCGCTGTGGCTCAATAGGCTAATCATCCGCCTTGCGGCGCCGGCACACTGGGTTCTCGTCCCGGACAGGGCACCGGATTCTGTCCCAGTTGCCCCTCTTCCAGACCAGCTCTCTGCTGTGGCCAGGGAGTGCAGTGGAGGATGGCCCAAGTGCTTGGGCCCTGCACCCTATGGGAGACCAGGAGAAGCACCTGGCTCCTGCCTTTGGATTGGCACCGTGCGCTGGCCACAGCGCGCTGTCCACGGTGGCCATTGGAGGGTGAACCAATGGCAAAAGGAAGAGCTTTCTCTCTGTCTCTCTCTCTCAGTGTCCACTCTGCCTGTCAGGAAAAAAAAAAAAGAATGATTAGATGCATGACAAGCAGCTAGAAGTGGCAAAATGTGCCAGACAGTTAGTGAGGAACAATAGAAATTGTGGCTCCTGAAAAAAATGAGTGAAAGTGAGGCTGCATAGGAACTAGGATTATCTCTTATTTTGTCACTTTAATCCTAAGTGTTGGGTTGCACAGATGAAGGTCGATGTTAAGACTAGAGAAGTGGCCTACAAGGGCATGCCAAATAGCTACAAGCTTGTAAGCTGAGCAGGGCTGTGTAAGCTATGAGAATACTTTCACATATCAACAACCTGAGTAAGCAAAAACAAAAGAGGGACTCAGGAATCTGCAATATTTGTTAGCTGTTCCCTGGGGGCTTACGAAAATAGTTATTATCCCTTATCAACGACTGGACAATCTTACATTGATTTTGCTTTTGATAATTATATGACTAGTGTTCAGTAAAGTGTCAAGCCCATAGTAGGCATTGAATAAATGTGTGTTCAATAGATGAAAAGCTTCTTGATTTTCCAAGAAGGTCAAGTGCCCTCTAGGTACATTTTTCAGCCACAGAGAAGTGGCTACACACCACTGTGATGGTCTCTACAGTCCATGTCATTAGACTGTAGGTGCTTTGAAGGCACGGACCATGGTATGTTTCCTGATATATCCCTGGTGTCATCCTCGGCTCTTATCACATGCTAGACCTCTCTATTTACTTGTGAATCCGTTCATTCAGAAGTGGAGCACACATGCTTTATATATTGAGTCACTACTTCTAGTTTCTTCCTTACGTGTGCCACTTTTTAAAATGAAAAATAATTCCCCTATTTAATCCATGTATTTGTTAATATGTACTTAGTTTTATTCCCTTGGTTTTACTATTTACAGTTTGTGATTTTTGGCAAGTTATTTAACGCTTCACAGCTTTGTTTTTCTTATTTTAATGGAAACAATAATCCTCTTCCAGCTAGTGAAGTCTAGGGAGGAACAAATTAGACAGTGAAATCCAAAAGAATGTTTTTTCATTATTTATTTGAGGTATATATGAACACTTTTTCGCATGTCTTTTGAAGTCACTCATTTGTACTTTTTTTCCCCCTATTGTTGATGGATTTAATGCTTAATTCAGGTCAAATATCATCTTTTTAAAAAGATTTATTTATTTTTTGAAAGTCAGAGTTACAATAGGAGACAAAGACAGAGATCTTCCATCAGCTGGCTCACTCCCTAGATGGTTGCCATGGCAAGACCTGGGCTGGTCCAAAGCCAGGAGTCAGGAGTGTCTTCCAGGTCTTCCATGCACATGCAGGGGCCTAAACACCTGGGCCATTTTTTCTGCTTTCCCCAGGCCATTAGCAGGGAGCTGGATTGGAAGTGGAACAACTGAGACACGAAGCAGCATCCATATGGCATGCAAGCACTGCAGGCGTTGGCCTTAAAACACCGGCCCCACAAAATATCACATTTAACTATTATCCTACAATACCACATCTTAGCATGTCTACTGTTTCTTTTTTTTATTATTATTATTATTTTTGACAGGCAGAGTGGACAGTAAGAGAGAGAGACAGAGAGAAAGATCTTCCTTTTGCCATTGGTTCACTCTCCAATGGCTGCCGCGGCTGGTGCGCTGCAGCCGGTGCATGGCGCTGATCCAAAGGCAGGAGCCAGGTGCTTCTCCTGGTCTTCCATGTGGGTGCAGGGCCCAAGCACTTGGGCCATCCTCCACTGCACTCCCGGGCCACAGCAGAGAGCTGGCCTGGAAGAGGGGCAACTGGGACAGAATCCGGCGCCCAGACCGGTACTAGACCCAGTGTGCCCGCGCCACTAGGCAGAGGATTAGCCTGTTGAGCCACGGCGCCGGCTGCTACTGTTTCCAATTAGATTAGGCTGTGGTACAAAAACTGAGGATTTACATAAGTCAATCTTCAAAGAGTGAAACCTTCACAATTATTTAAAATTCTTGGCTGATTCTGATGAATTAAGTTCTAGATTATAAGAATAGGCAATAGGGGCTGGTGCTGTGGTATACTAGGCTAAGGCTCCGCCTGGGGCACCAGCATCCAATATGGGCACAGGTTCATGTCCTAGCTCCTCTTCTTCCAGTCCAGCTTTCTGCTTATGGCTTGGGAAAGCAGTGGAAGACCGCCCGTGCGCTTGGGCCCCTCACCCACTTGGGAGACCCAGAGGAAGCTCCTGGTTCCTGGCTTCAGATATGCTTAGCTCCAGATTTAGAGTAAAAGAGCAGATGGAAGATTTTTTTCTGTGTCTCCCTTCCTCTCTCCCCCGGTGAACCCATCTTCTTTTTTATAGGAGATGACTAGAAAAAATTTGCAATCCTTTGATACATTCAATGAAAATAAAAATTTGCACAATTGATGTCCATCAAATATGCTTAAGTAATGAAAGAATTACATGGACACAGAAAGGCAAACATATGACTATTTGCAGTGCACCTAGTCATTAATTCTGACTGAAAACAGATAACTGTACAAAAACATGGACACCCAGAGCACTTCATATCACTTGAGGGCCATTTCCATGCTGTTAGAGAAGGTAGCTATGAGGGCTATAGAATTTATTAGATAAAAATTTATTTTCTAGAACTTCTGCAATGTGGCAACATACATTCACAATGAAGGAACTTATTTATGAAAAAAAAAATAAAAGTAATTGGGACCAGTTTGTGAGTACTCAAATCTGGACTTCATTTCATGAGCAGTGTAGAGTTACGGAAGATATTGGTCTGTGGAGGCATGTGATCAAAAACAGTGTTTTAGTGAGATTAATCTGGCAGCAAAGTCCTCATCTAATGGAAGTTGGAGCCAGTGGATCTGTCACAAGTGATTCATCTATGTTACTACTATAGCACCAAGATAAGATCTTGATCTAGATTAAGAGCAGCCCAAAGCAGGGATGAATACATGGTTTATAATACAGCTTGTCTGTTATTAGTTCTAATGATGTAGAAGAATGCTTTGAACTTGTGAAAAAAGTGAGCACATGCTTTTCTGTTTATGATATTTCAAAGTGTGTTGGAATTATTCATTTTTAAATTAAAAATATTTTTATTTATTTGAGAGGCAGAGAGCAAACAAACATACAGGTGGACACTCTCCAAATACTTCAGATGGCCAGGTCTGGACCTCGCCAACCCTGGGAGCCAGCCAGGAACTCAATGTGGTCCTCCCATATGAATGGCAAAGACCCAACTACATAGCCATCACTGCTGCCTCACAGGGTCTGCATTGCTTTGAAGCTGGAGTCAAGTGTGCAACCAGGACTCCAAACCAGGAAGTCTGATGTACTAACTGCTAGGCAAATGCCTGTTCCTGAAGCTATTCCTTTTTTATATATATATATATATATATAAAGCTTTTATTTAAAGAATATAAATTTCCAAAGAACAGCTCATGGACCACAATGGCTCCCCCCCCCACAACTTCCCTCCCTCCCCCCACCCTCCCCTTTCCCGCTCCCTCTCCCCTTGCGTTCACATCAAGATTCATTTTCAATTCTCTTTGTACACAGAAGATCAATTTAGTACATATTACGTAAAGATTTCAACAGTTTGCCCTCACATAGAGACACAAAATGATAATACTGTTGGAGTACTAGTTATAGAATTAATTCACAATGTACAGCACATTAAGGACAGAGATCCTACATGATTTTTTTTTAAAAAAATTGATTAATTGTCTATGCAATTTCCAGTTTAACACCAAGATTTTTTAATCATTTGCAATTATCTTTATATAAAGAAGATCGATTCAATATATACTATGTAAGGATTTCATCAGTTTGCACCCACTCAGAAACACAAAGTGTAAAAATACTGTTTCAGTACTAGTAATAGCATCACTTCACATTGGATAACACATTAAGGACAGATCCCTCATGAGACGTAAGTACACAGTGACTCCTGATGTTGATTTAACAATTTGACACTCTTGTTTATGGCGTCAGTAATCTCCCTAGGCTCTGGTCATGAGTTGCCGAGGCTATGGAAGCCTTTAGGGTTAGCCGACTTCGATCTTATTCCCACAGGGCCATAGTCAAAGTGGAAGTTCTCTCCTCCCTTCAGAGAAAGGTACCTCCTTCTTTGATGGCCCCGTTCTTTCCACTGGGATCTCACTCGCAGAGATCT
Source organism: Sylvilagus floridanus (assembly GCA_949820135.1). Taxonomy (NCBI): domain Eukaryota; kingdom Metazoa; phylum Chordata; class Mammalia; order Lagomorpha; family Leporidae; genus Sylvilagus; species Sylvilagus floridanus. Next base: position 128,507,230 of record OX463244.1, read on the forward strand.
TTCATTTAGGTCTTCTGTTTTTTCCAGAGTGTCTTAGCTTTCCATGCCTAAAATATTCTCATGGGTTCTTGAGCCAGATCCGAATGCCTTAAGGGCTGATTCTGAGGCCAGAGTGCTATTTAGGACATCTGCCATTCTATGAGTCTGCTGTGTATCCTGCTTCCCATGTTGGATCATTCTCTCCCTTTTTCATTCTATCAGTTAGTATTAGCAGACACTAGTCTTGTTTGTGTGATCCCTTTGACTGTTAGACCTATCAGTATGATCAATTGTGAGCTATTCCTTTTTTTTAAGATTTATTTTATTTATTTGAAGGATAGAGTTACAAAGGTAGAGAAGGATAGAGAGAGGTAGAGACAGAGAGAGAGAGAGAGAGTGAGAAAAGAGACAGAAGTCTTCCATCTGCTGCTTGAGCTGGGTCTATCCGAAGCCAGAAGCCAGGAGTTTCTTCTGGGTCTCACACATGAGTGCGGGGGCCCAAGCATTTGGGCCATCTTCTACTGCTTTCCTAGCCCACATCAGAGAGCTGGATCAGAAGCAGAGCAGCTGTGACACGAACTGGCGCCCATATGGGATGCAGGTGCTGCAAGTGGTGGCTTTACCTGCTACGCCACCGTGCTGGTCCCTAAAACTATTCATTTAAAGTGTATATATGTATGTACCTTTACCAAGCATACACTTTAGGTTGTATTTCTACTCTCATGGGAGCTTCAAGTCTTTAATTGCATCAGTGTCTTAAGTGTGTGTGCTCAAGTCATTTGAAATGGTTCTGAGGATGTACATGTTCTGCCTCTGAATAGACTGGGTTCACTCTCAAGCTTAGATCTTAGCTAAACTTCAACTTAGCTATAAATACTGACTGAAGCACATCAGTTACTAGATCTAAATCTCCATGTCTAACTAATCTTACAAAAGGAGCACCAAAATTTCATATGAATGTCAGACAAGCAAATCAGTGGACTCAGATCACACTGTCACTTTTGTGGAGCCTTTTAATTTTAAAACACATCATAGTCAAGGAACATAGAGGTAGGGGAGAGCATCCCTTTTGTTAGTGCTGATGGTGTCATAAACTCAAATGTTGGCTAGAATTTGTTATGACTGAGGCTCAGTTTACCTTGAGACTCTTATTCCTAACAAATACAACTTAGTTATTGGTAAAATGATATATGCATTACCAGTGATCATAGAAATGCTTGTTTTTAAAGATAATAGCTTGCTTGTAATGATCCACCATAACAAAGACAGATCCCATTCCTGGGTCTCCAGATTAAAGCTGTGCTCAAAGCAGCATAACATTCGAAATCATGAAAAGTGGTTTTCATGTAGAAAAACAAAAGCAGTAGAAAAAGGCATTTTGAAACTTGGAGCATGGATATTGAGTTATTTTGAACAAGATCAATAGACATAAATAAGCAAGCCAGTGATATTGTGAAGAAATGCATGCATTTTAGAGTACATGTAAGAAAAGATACAACAAGTTTAGTCAAAGGAAAGATGCGGAACCAGGGATTTGAAGTGTGAGAAATTGCAAGGCAATGAAAGTTCTCCATGCATTTTGTTGAGATCTGTATTACACGGTCTCATATATGGAGATACAACTCATAGAGTGACCAGCTTTTCCCAGCTTGCCTGGGACCTTCTCAGTTTTAGCACTGGAGACTTCCAGCTTGGGAAAATTTCCTTTGGTTATCCTAAATCTTAGTATGCTTTCTTAATAGCATAAGCCTTAATTTTGTTCTGTCCTCACTTAACCACCTCCATTTTCATGCCCTTGTGGAATTCAACTGCACATCATGATAATTATCAATACCACGTATTTAAAATGACTGTTCATGTTTGAAAGTCTTCCAAGTAACACAAGCAAGGAGAAATTCTTTCATGTAGACTTTCACATCCATAGCACCTATTTAGTTCCATGGGCCTCAGGTTTATATACAAAATTCCTTAACATATTTTTAAACCTTGAACTAAAATTCTCATGCATTTACATTTAATCTGATGTTCAACAACACATTTGAGAAATTGGGAGAGGGAGCACAGTTTATTTGTCTAAAATTGATTTTAACTACAGAAACATTGCTATAAAATTTTATGGTTTAAAATCCCGTTGTTGGAAACATCTTTAGATGTGATAGAAGTACTGAAATAGATACAGTCTGGTAGCTGGTCACCAATGCAAACAAAAAAACCGCTGGGTCAGGAGCACAGCTGTTTGCAGAGGGCATTAAATTTTTTTACAATCTTTTTTTCCCATAGGCCAATATTCTTTTATGCATTGATTTATATTTTAATAATGACAGACTCTACTGGCATGAGCATTGCAATTCCTCAGAAATTAGATAAAATCATAATTTAGACATGGGATAAAAGGTGGAGGGAATTAGCATTTTGCAGCATTAATTAGCTTACTTGCCCTCGCTTATTACTGATCGAATGGAGGATGCTTAGTGCAGCAACAAACAGGGTGATAAGTATCCTTCAATTGTATGATCTGACATTGATGTTCTAATGCATGTAAATTCAATAGCTTTGCCTTGATTTTAAAAGTATGGTTTTTAAAATAGTGGTTCGTTTTAGATCTCTACGATAGGGAAGGTACAAAGGCAGCTACTGGATGTGAAATATAACATTGAAAGGAGTCCTGTTGAAAGGAATGCCTGGGCTGTGAAAACACGATTATGCAAGCTTTTCCCTGCTCAGTACTCTAATTCCTTCCCTAGCATTTCACCGTGTCGTATCTTCATTATGATTCACGGTTGCCAGAAGAAACTGGCAACCTTAGCAGGCAGGCATTTTGCTTCTAAATAATTGTTTGTGTTATTTTCCAAAGCACACAACTTCAATCTTGCTCACCCTGCTCCTCCCTAGCCCCTTGCCTGCCCCTTGTAGCTCCTGCTTTATTAGGCTCAACCTGTGCATTTTCTCCACTGTTGTCTCCCTGCACTGTGGTTCTCACTTTCCCTTTCCACATGGCTGCTTGGTTTGCAGATGCCTTCTTACAGATGTGTTCCCTCCCTTGACAAACAATTACTCCTGTTCCCCCCAGCAGGGGGCCATTAGGACATCATCACGGGTTCTGCTAAGTCATCTCACAATCACAGTTTTCTGCAATCACCTCTCATCTGAGACTCTCTAGGCATATGCCATGCAGGGATACTAGCAGTCACCACCGGCAGCACCTCCAGGCATATTATTTGTTATTTTGGTCCAGAAGTGTAACAGATAATGGCTAATACACTAATGTCTGAGGGCCTCATTGGACGCTTTGACTGGCATCATTTGCAGAAAACTTGCAGAAGACTGAATGGGCGATCCTGTGCTAGCTGAGGTGGGAGGAGGAAGGCATTTTTATATTCCCATAACAATTACACACAATGGCTTAAAACAGACTTGATAACAATAGTGATTTTGAAAAGTCATCTGTTTGCACAGACTTGCAGCATTTTTAGCTTTGGGCGAGTAAATGATCAGATTTTAGTTATTTTATGGAAAACAGTTGGCCAGACTCAGCTTATGTGACTACAGAATGAAAACCTAAAATGAATTCCTTTTAAATCAATTAAATACACACGCAACTGAACACTCATGGCTCTTTTTCATAATGTCTGACAGCTCAACCTATTAAATCGTCCTGTTTTAATAGGTAGGATCTCACAGGGATTTGGGTAAGTCTAACCTCAATATTTAATATATTATGAAATAAGTAGATTTTGGCATGATGCCACATTAACACTTGGATTGTTTTTTATTGATTCTCGGGTCTAGTTTACTGCTGCACTGGGGTGCAATGTGTCTTTGTGTAAAATCAAACAATGTGCTAACAAGCTAAGATTTCCACAGAGGCCCAGAAAGAAAATGAGGAAGGAGACACTGTTATCCCAGCCTGAAATTCCAGACATTCATTTGTTTCCCTCACAGGTTTGCCCAAGTTCCTTAACTGAACTTTCTCAGCCCTCCCAAATAAAATGTCATCCACTTAGATTCATTGATGAAAATGCTGTCAAGATCAGTGTGAGCGTCTGAATCACAATGTCTTTGGAGGACACAGTTTTATTTCTGTTCAGGACATACAGGTACTTGAACTAAGCCTTTAACACAGTCTGGCACAACAGACACTCAATAAGTGCTTATAGAACTGAATTTAATCCAAGGGTTGTATAGACTCTCTCCCTTAATGAGCTGGTGAGCATCACCTGAAACTGGAAAAAACAGTATATCGGCCACAGCAACCCAACCTCTCCTTGAATGTTAACTGATCACATACATTTGGAAAGATGCTCCTCCCAAAGTACTTGAATCCAGTGCTTTCTCGTAGGTATCTGGATAAGCTTCTCTGCTAAACGTAGCTTGCATTTTTCATCTGTTCATTTAAGCCAGTCATCCCTGCCTCCGCTTTCCCTTCTACTGAGAAGAAACAAGAAACTGTGGGGTCGGGTGTTGTGGCAAAGCTGGTTGCACTGCGACCTAGGATGTCCTCATTTCCTATTGGAGTACCAGTTTGAGTCCCACCTACTAAGCCTTGGATCCTGTCGCTTGCTAATGAACCCATGAAGGCAGCAGAACTTTCTGCCACCCATGTGGGAGATTCGGATGGAGTTCTTGGCTCCTGGTTTCACTCTAGTCCAGCTGTGGTTATTGCAGGCATTTGGGGAGGGAAACAGTCGGTAGAAGATAATTTCTCTCCATCTGTCACTCTGCCTTTCAAAATAAAGAAAGAAACTAGACCTGCTTGTTCTCTCCACCTGAACATTCACAAACTCTGTTAGGCAAAAAATAATAATTTGAATTCCTTATTCTCTATTTTAGTATCATCGCTATAACATTCACTTGGTAGATCTTGGTAGATTTAAGACAATAAAGAATAGGAGGAGGCATTGTGGTGTAGTGGGTAAAGCCACTGCTAGCATCCCATGTGGGTTCCAGTTGTAGTCCCAGCTGCTTCATTTCTATCCAGCTCCCTGCTAATGTGACTCAGAAATCAGCAGAAGATGTCCCAAATCTATGAGCCACTGCACTCACATAGGAGCCTGGATAAAGCTCCTGGTTCCTGGCTTTGGCCTGGCCCAGGCCAGCCATTGCAGCCATTTAGGGAGTGAGCTAGTGGTTGGAAGAAGATCTCTATCTCTCTGTAACTCTTTCAAATAAATAAAATAAATCTTAAAAAAAATAGAATAATACACTGTAGTTTGGCTGGGTAAATGGTATTAGTGACATAAAAATTCAGGAGCTCCAGACTTGTCTTTGAGCATCACATTCCAACTGTCAAATAGATCCAATATCTAAGCCCAGTAATTTTAAGAGGAAGCGAGGGAGGGAGAGAGGGAGGGAGGGAGGGACGGTGGGAGAGAAAGCATTATTTTCTTTTTGTACCTGAATGAAAATCCACATGGATATAAAGATTAACCTTGCAATTTTCAAATGATTAATTATAAATTATTCACTTAAAACATACTCAAAACAATGGGATTTGAAAGATGGTTTTAACTAAGCTTCCCCCCTCCCAAAATGGCAAAGGAGCTGGGGCTTGAAATATGAAATCATCCGGTTTCCATTTCTGAGAGGAATGAATGCATATTCAAATTCCAGGTTACAGGTCGAGTTGTCAACATGTATCCCTTACACATTCTTGGCATGGAACACCTACCTGATTGGCCCATCAAAAGCAAAGAGAAGACAAAGTAAAGACGGAAGAACCTATTGGAACCTGAGAGAAAACAGGATCAACCCAGAGTTACCACATAGATATGTGCACCCCATAAAGAAAGGGGTTTATTCTAGGTTTGAACTACACATTAGTGGTTCAAAGAGATGTGCATCAGAGGAAGTGAGAAGGGAGTACAGGTGAGAGAGTATAAAAAAAAAGGTAATGTGATAGGGAAAGTTCAAACAGGACAGGGGAAATTAGGAGGGTATTCAGACCCTTCCCCAGCCACCACCACCTAGCTTCCCTGCCACAGGAATTGGGAGCTGATAGAATAAGGGGAGACATATATCTCTTGATCTGTATGACTTGTGACTTTGCCAGCAGTATTCAAAATGCAGGGTCCTGCCTGCAAAAGGAAGAAAAATTAATCATCTCCATAACTCTTTGAGATCTGGTTTGAAATATCCATCCTTTGTTGAGCTTTGCTTTAGAAGCACAATATGTTTTGCCTAGTTGGTATGACATCAGTGCTCAGGGAAAATTAGAACATATGGGGTTATTTCAAAAAGTTCATGGAAAACAGAATTAAGAGACAAGTTTATTTTGGTAGAAATTTTTAATTCATGCATAGTTCTTTATAATAAACATTTTCATACTTTTTGAAGTACTCTCATATGCATGGATTTTGAGAAAATTCTACCAAAATAAACTTATCTTTTAATTCCATTGTCCTTGAGTTTTCTGAAGCTCCCTTGTATGATTGAAATGATGGAAATCCAATGGTAAAAATATACAAGATTTTGGGAGATGAGCCTAAAAAGGCTTAGAGAGAAAATGATGCAAAAAACAGTGAACGATAGGCTGAGATGGTATAATGAACTCAGAAGTTAAAGAGCAGCTCTTGGTTATTACCATGATTACAGGGAAATGATCTCTGCGTCTTGCAGATGGACCAGCAGGAAGATAAACCGGAAAACTGGAGGTGGAGAAGTCAGTGAAGATTTTGAATATAAAGAAGCTGAGAGTACGTCATTGTAAAAGTTAAAAGAAAGAATAAGGAAGGAGGAGGGAGAGGGGGAGTGTGGGTAGGAGAGAGGGTAGGGTGTGAAGTATGCTCCTAAAACTGTATTTATGAAATACATGAAATTTGCTCACATTATACAAATACAAAATGAAAAACATGAATTTCTCATTTAAATCATTGAGATGGAGACAAAAAGACAGATACATAGAAGTAGAAAAACAAGTTCACAGTAGGTTAGAGTATGAAAAAAATCAAATAGTAAGTGATGATCATAGTTATAAAAGCTGCTGAAGGCAAATTGAGTTACTGGCCCTAGGACCTTGGCAAAGCCAAGTTTCTTTTTATTATTTTCCATTATCGAATTGATATGTATATTAATATTCCACCAAACAGGGTGGCTGAACAGTTTAAGTGGACAAATATATAAAACTCTTTGAAAAATATCTGATATCCAATAAACACCAGATAACTGAGATTCTTGAGGACTTCTCCTTTGTCTCCTGAAAAATGCATGGATGTGATGATGCCACTGTCAGAAAAGGAATGTGAGAGGAAGTGCATATTGAACGATGGAGAAGATCAATTTCAGAAATCAAGGTGGGGCTGGCACTGTGGTATAGCAAGTAAAGCCTCTGCCTGCAATGCTGGCACCCCAAATGGGTGCTGGTTCGAGTCCCAGCTGCTCTACTTCCAATCTAGCTCTCTGCTATAGCCTGAGAGAGCAGTGGAAGATGGCCCAAGTACTTGGGCCCCTGCATCCACTTGGGAGACCCAGAGGAAGCTTCAGGCTTCTGACTTTGGATCGGATCGGTGCAGCTCCAGCCTTTGAGGCCATCTGGGGAGTGAACCAGCAGATGAAGGATCTCTCTCTCTGTCTCTGTCCTTCTCTCTCTCTCTTTCTCTCTCTCTTTCTCTCTCTCTCTCTCTCTCTCTCTCTCTCTCTCTCTCTCTCTACCTCTCTGTAGTTCTGCCTCTTAAATGGATAAATAAATCTTAAAAAAAAAATCAAGGTGTTCAGATTCTCTCTTGAGCTATAGCAGGTCTACCATAGGTCAGATCTCTGGCTGACAGAGAACAATCAGAAAGGATTAGAACCACCCTAGGTTCTTATAGCAGAGTGAGACTCTGGAGGGGAGAAAAGTCAACTCACTCTCATACAGATTGTAGCTATAGAGATATTTTAAGGCCAAGAACAAGAGAAGTTGAAGGCATTACTTTGAGTTATTTCAGTAATGAGAGAGGTTTAGGTCTTTTAGAGGTATGATTGATCTGGGACAGTGGCTGGGAACTTGAAGAGAGAGACATTTTGAAATAATAGCTATAGGAATTGAAATAGTTACCTAGTGATGAATAAAAGAAATGTAAAGTCACCTGCCTGTGGAATCTTTCTGCAAAATGTCTTTTCAGACTTCATTTTCCACACGGGTGATAAGTTTTAAAATTTAGATATTTTATGTCAACCATGAAACCCTGAATTTTTCCCAGATGAATTTTTCCCAGATGAATGCCACCAGACCCAGTACTGAATATGATTTTGGATTGTTGAAAAGTATGTGATGGGCAAGAAAGCTGTGTGTGTGCTGTTTTGTGTTGTGATGGTATAAAATGACACCGTTCACAGTTTCACTCTGCATTGCTTTGGGTTTCACCAGATCATGTTGAGAAGTTTCTTAATGATTATGCTAAATAATTAGACACATTATGAATTATTAAGCATTCACAATAATGTCTAGGTGGCACTACCTTCAGCAACCCAATGAGCACTGGGTCACTGTCTTCAGTTTCAGCCTCTTGTGTCAGGGGAGGTCCTGGACTTGTGACTGGCATTGTGCCCAGCAACTCTCTAGATCTTTTGGAGCACATAATAGGTTTTAAACTATTCATTTGAGGTAGTTGATATGGTCTCAGGGGAAAAAGATACTTTCCTTATGTCAAACCCTGCCTAGAGCCCTACTATTGGCTCTCTCTTGAGAACATGTCCTCTTCTGGTACATGTTTTATTCCTTCTCTAAGTCTTGACCTGAGATAAATCATGTGACTTGAACTGAGATTTTGACAAAAATTTTAATTGAGATTTAGCTCTAATTTTAAAAATATTTTCATTAAGATACTGAATTATGCTTTCCTGTGGAGCAGTTGAAGGTAGCTAATTAGCTTTCTTTTCTTCCTAGTCATATGGTAGGTAGGGAAAGAGGTGTTTAGTATTTCCTCTTCTTAAGTAGAACTGAGGAAGAGATGAACATGGCTGTTTCATGTCTCTTACACTTGTAGATGCACGATGCACTTGATCAACCTCAGATTCTCCTTTCATAGGCTCTTAGAGTACCTCTATTTGTTTGCCATAGTTTATCCCTACGAGGTCATCAAAATTATAGCCACTGAGAATTGAAATAAATCTTCCAATAATTGATCCAAAATCCATGAAGAGTCCCTTTAACAGCAAAAAGCAAACATTCCTTAAGAAGTTTCAGTCAAACATACACTAAATATTTGAGGCTAAATGAAGACTTGTTCTTTACTGCTGAGGAATTTACCCAACCGGAGATGTGGTAATGATGGGTTACCCATGAATTCTATCCCGGAGTGTATAAGCGGGCAGCCATCACTGACATCAGAAATACATAATTCAATAGACACGTTCCCTTCGGAAAACTGTCCATAATGGAGAGGATCACTTTAATTGTCACACCTAGCCTTTATGTCTGACATCTAGTGGCTACTCCAGGAATTGCAACTCAGAACATCAGACAACGTTAGCTGGTAAAGAACACTCCCCCATAGATGTGAGGTAGTTGAAATAAAAAAATGCATTCACACTGACTTCCTCTTTCACAGCGTTAGACTTACCACATAGATCCTCCTTTCCACCACATTTTCAAAATATGATCCTAAAGAATCTCAATATTTCTTAAAGAATTATTTATTTATTTGAAAGTCAGTTATAGAGAGGCGGGGCAAGGGAGGGGAGAGAGAGAGAGAGAGAGAGAGTCCTTCATCTGTTGGTTCACTCTCCAACTGCTGGTTCACTCTCCAAATGGCTGCAACAGCCGTAGCTGGGACGATCCGAAGCCAGGAACCAGGAGATTCTGGGTCTCCCATGTGGTTGCAGGGATGCAAGGACTTGGGCCACCTTCCACTGTTTTCTCAGGTCATTGCAGAGATCTGGATCAGAAGTGGAGCATTCAGGACTCAAACCAGCACCCATATGGGATGCCGGCACTGCAGCTGGTGGCGTGATCCATTACATCATAGCGTTGGCCCCAGAATCACAATATTTTTAAGTTAGAGAATTATCATACCAATTTTATTTAATAATATTCTAATCATTGTGCATGGATATGAAAAAGAGCAAAATTTTGAAATTTCTAATTTTAATGAGGTTTGCTCTAATACCAACTTGTTAGAAAGAATTTATACATATTTACTTTGGGTATAGTTTATCAGGTTTCCATCTTGAAACGTGTGGGGACATATTGTGAATTTATCTCACAAGCAAAACAGTGAAAGTAATTATAACTCAGAGATTTGCTTTGGGGATTTAGAAAGTTGAATGATGTAAATAATTTTTAACAGTCTAGAATGTTAAAATGTTCTATTATTTGGGTGATTATGATAATAAACATGTAGATTTTAATGCATGGTTATTAGTAATCTTGTTGACTGGGAGAGTATTATTTCTTCCACACATTAAGTATATTAATATATACTTAATACATCTAATATATACTTAATACATATTAAGTATATCTACTTTAAGAATTCAAATGCTATATGCGATACTCAACAAAGTTGAAGTTATAGGGATTCTAAATTTCAGTATCTACTCAGGTCCCTCTCATTCACATCTGCTATGTGCCTATCAAAGGTTATATGAGATGGTTGAGAATGACATTATAATCTGGGCTTCCCAGAACAGGAGTTGTGGCTCAATGGGCACACCAGCATCACACATCAGATTGCCAGTTTGAATTCTGGCTGCTCTGCTTCCCATCCTTCTTCCTGTTAATGCACTGTGACAGGCTGCCCACACAACAGATATGTGGATCAAAGGCAGTGCCTGTGTGTACACCCAGCAGAATCCAAACAGCATGACCAGTATTTTCAATAATTTCCTATTCTTCTTGCAGAAAAAGTGAGTACACTCTCACACAATTGAATGATGAACACCATAAACATAAAAATATGCACCAGAAATATGATACCAAATATAAAAATATAGAAAATGCACTAAATATATGTACACATATGCATTTATTATGTTAGATAAAAAAGGCATTAGATGCAAAAGGATTCACAAAAGTTCTAGAAGAGCATGTTATGAAAAGAAGCAACCATTTGAGCTGGAAAACGTCCAGATAGCCTTCATATGGACAGTTCTATTAAACAATGAAAATATAAAATATGAAAATATAATGAGTGGGAAAGGAAAGAGTACCTGAAATTTAAGGTATTGGAGGGAAATGGACATTTTGAGATTCGAGATTATTTACAGCCCTTGTCTCTTCTGTTGAGGAACCGTGTGTTTTGTTGTTGTTTTGTTTGCTGTCTTTTTTTTCTTCATAATACTTACTGAACTCTTTTACTAAGTGTAGGGTTAAAGTATATGATCATTAAATAAACCAAAAATAGATATTTGTAAAAATTAAGAGAGAGCATGTGAGAGAGAGGAGGAGGAAGGGATGGGGCATGGGCAGGAGGGAAGGTAGGGATTTAGTGTCACTATGTCCCTAAATCTGTATATATGCAATACAACAAACTTGTAAAACTTAAATAAAATTTTCAAAAACTTAATTAAATGGGATGATTTATCAGCTTGTGTTAGATGCTGACAAACATGCTCTGGAAAAAGTATACATTGTATTTAAGACCAAGCCAGCTGTCCCAGTGAAAAGACTTTTGGTCTTGTGTAAAGTTTGCAAACTACTGAATTGTCAACAGTCTTCTTGTTGGATGTTCTAATACTCATTAAGAGTACATGCATTATATCACTTCTGGAAAAAAGATGGTGTTCCAAAGTAAAAAAAAAAAAAAGATAATATGTATTCCATTAAACAAATCAACAGTTGGTATTTCCCTTGATGCCAACAGATAATACTACATTCTATAACTATTACCCTATAAAGGTATTTTGTGACATGGTCCACCTCTAATTTTACTTCCTCTGAAGCCAATTGTCAAATACATTTATTTCCAACGATTTAGACCTTTTACAAACACACATCTTTCTGTGATTGCCTTTAGGAGCACAACCTTAATTCAGGCTTTCTACACTCCTTCTGGTTTATGGTGATGTTCAACTCAAGCGAATTCGTTCATTGAAATCAATCTGTGGAAAAACTCACTGGTCTATAATTTAAGATTATTTGACTGCTCAATGGCAAACAATTACATAACATAATCATTTATTGAGCCTCAATTTGCATTCTTTGAAATTCTTTTACATAGTCTATCATAGATGAGAGTAGAGAAAGAACAGAAAAACAGCAGAAAACTCAAGACAACTTGGCCATTCTATATCAAAAGTTATATGTGCAAGTTGAAAAGGCTTTACAAAATTAGGAAAGTGATGAATGTCAGAATTGTGTAAAATATTTCATATTTGTGTATATTTACACTCAAACATGTGTCTGCATGCATTCGTGTTCAGACACACACACACGCACACACACACAGTTTTCGTAATGAACTCATCAGGGAGCTCCTCCATAATCTAGGCTGAAATTTGCAGAGAAGTCAGTTTTTTTTTTTCTTTTTCCTGACACTATTACATCAAAACAGTATCCAGGCATTAGACAGTGTTTATTAGCTTATAAGGCCAGAGATAATGATTCCATTCAATCAGAACGCATGAATAATTCAATAGTCCTAACTTCACATAATTTCTGGCTCCACTTTCAAAATCGGCAAAAGGGCCATTTGTATCATTTATTTATTTTTGGTGATGGTGGGAAAAAAATAAAGGAGGTTTTGTCAGGTGTGTGTGTGTCTTCAAGACAGCTCCATGGCTGACTCATTTTGAGTTGGTCAAAACAGTGCCAAAAGAACATGCATACATATGTAAATGAAAAAAAGATACTAAAAGAGGAATATACAACAATTAGCTCTATTAATTATTCTACATAAATTTATTGAAGGTATTTCAATCACGGTGAAAGGTTTAGTATTATTTCTTATGCCACTGCTAAGAAACAATTATGATTTCTGTAAGACCATTGAGGCTATAATTTCAAGGATCATTTTCTCAATGTGAAATTTGAAAAGTACATTTCAAAGAGGATGAACTGTTTTAAGTATCAAGGAGAATGAAATAATTTAATCTTAAGACATAGGATATTGATGCTTCCCATTATCTACCATAAATAATGAGAAGCAAAGGAACAGGGTACATTTTCCCTCTAAAGCCGCTCTGTCCTTTAGAAGCTCCTGTAGTGTACCATATCCACACAGTCCAAAATGGACATTATATGTAACGTTGAACACTCAAAATGTGGTGAGTGCAACTGAAAAGGTGAATGTTACACTTTATTTACTTTTAACTAATTAAAATTCAAATTGTTACATGTTACTGTTGGCAAATATTTCCTAGTGATACTTCTGTCCTTCAATAAGCTAATGACCTTTCCTAAAAATATAAAATGGCTAAAAATAATTTAGGAAACATAGAGGTTTAGATTGCCATTCTTTTTCTTGTTTATGCTCTTGTATTGAGTTGTTTCTCACCACATTCACAATGTTCTGAAGAAGAATAACCTACTGTAAAAGTTGAAGAATGGGAGTCAATGAGGTCAATTGATAGACTTGTCAGTTTCTTTTAAGGTTTGAAAACAACCAGTATATTCCTTGTCTCAATCATTTGTCTATAGAAAGAAAGTTATTATTAAATCCCAAGACACAGATGTATTTGTTAACTTCCAACTACAACCCATGTGTGTGCTGTGTGCTTGTGCATTCATATTGGCCATTAATTAAGGGCCACTTGGGGAGACTTGAAGTTCTTTAACTGGATTAGTGAAAGTTATCAAAAGAACCCATTGAGGTTTTTAGTTTACAATATGGGGTAGACGTTGAAAAGAACTTCCTAAATCAGAAATCATTGGTTTCTTCATCAAGGTCTTAAAATGAGAGTTGTCATTAAGAGGACTGGAGTAGAACCATCAACTCAATGTTGACACTAGTTACACAGTCACTGAAACATGATGTGCTGTATCAACAATCAGTGGCAAAATTCCAGAAACCAAATCTGGTAGTACTTAAGTATTTGGAGCTTAAGTTTGACACCAAAGATCACTCTCTATATAATAACCATAGTGGCTGATTTGGAAAGAAGATCACAAGAGGCATTAATAAATATTTTGTACGCATGTACTAACATATTTAAGAGTTGGGTAAATGGAGTGTTGTTAGACACAAATGCAGTACTTATGTCTATTTTTGTACCACTGTTGTTGTTTTGGTTAGAATTGACAGTTTTCCAAATTGTGATTTTGTGTATATCATTCCTCATCCTCTCAAAACCTTGCAGATTGCACATTCCTATTTTGTAAATGAATAAAAAAAGATCAAAAGCCTAACAAATTTCTTTATGGATTCATGGACAACAGTTGAAAAAAGGAGAAAGTACATGAATTCTCTGTGGTTATATGACCAGCAGGTGTTAGCGCTAAGTGAGTAAAGAACAATGTAGATCCAAATCCCTTTCTTATCTTCAGCACTATGTTCTCTCTCTAATCTTTAATATAAATTAAATGATTTTCAACATTTTTCTAATTGATTTGTGAGAGAGAAGAAGAGGGAAATAGAGGGAGCAAGAGAAAGGGTGAGAGAGAGGAGACAGAGTGGGGGAGAAGGAGAGAGAGAGATAGAGATAGAGAGATAGAGAGAGAGAGACTTCCAGTTGCTGTTTAATTTTCTCAAATGCCCAGCTGATAGACTGAAGCTGGGAGTAAAAAATTGAAGCCAGATCCTCCTTGTGGTTGTCAGGAATCCAGCTGCTTAAAGCATTACTGCTGCCTGTCTATGTTTACAGTAGCAGGAAGCTAGAGTCAGGAACCAGAGCCAGGGATTGAACCCAGGCACTCTGATGCAGAACCTGGGCACCCTAAATGGTGTCTTTTGGCACTCACACCAAAGTACCCAATATTTAAATATGTTGACAAATATGTGTTTATTAACAAAAATGAATGTCACCTTTTAGAGGAGACATTTTATCAAGGGTTTATTCTTTGGAGGTTGTCTATGGAATCAGGTAGTTGATGAAGCACCCAGTCCAAAGCACAGCAGAATTTTTTAAAAATTAGGCCCAAAGAAAGTCATTTTTTGGTCAATATTTGTTTTCTAGCCATCCTTTGTTGTGCATTTGCTTACTCAATATCAATGATTCTAATTTACTTCAGAAAACTCTTCATGATTTGAAAGTGACACTTTGTGGGAATGAAGTAGAGGTAGCTGTACTGCTGTTGGATCTCTGTATGCTTACTTGTCTCCAGTCAGCTCTCTTGCAGTGGCCTAGAGGAAAAACAAAAAAAAAGATGTCCAAGTATATTTGGGTAAATGAAGATGTGAATGATGACCTCATCGAAATACTAACAGAAGATCATCGGAATGTGCTGCTGTCCACAGTGACAACCCAGTTTCCTGGAGCATGTGGGCTGTGCTACAGGAATCCTTTCAGTGATAGAGATGGGTCATGCTGGATATGTTGTCAAGAGGAGAGTTGGCGAGAGAGATGCTTCATCAGCACTGAAGGTGTAAAGAACAGTACAAAAAACATATGAGTTAACAGTTTTGGCTATCTCATGGAAAACAAATGAACAGGATATGAAAGAATATTTTAACACCTTTGGAGAAGTTCTTATAGTGCAGGTCAAGAGAAATATTAAAATTGGTCATTCCAAAGGGTTTGGCTTTGTTTGTTTTAGAATGTGAAAACTAGGTGTCACAATGACATATGTTAGCTGGGTAATGACGGTACTGTAAGCTTCTTACTACTAAGCAAAGCCCAAATGAGACTTTGAGAAGCAGAAAGGTATTTGTTGGGTATCACATGGAGGACATGACTGCTGATAAGCTGTTGTGGTTCTTTTACAAGTGTAGAGAGGTGGAAGATGTCTTTATTTCCAAGACTTCAGAGATATTGGCTTTGTAATATTTTTCAAATGATCAGGTTTTGCAGTAACTTTGTAGGGAAGACTTGATCTTATCTTTAAAGGAATCAGTGTCCATGTATCCAATGCCAAACTTAATCACCATGCCAACAGATAGTAATAAGTGGAAGATTTGGTGATATTCCAGGTGGCTTTGGGAATCGGGATGGATTTGGTAACAGTAGAGGAGGTGGAGCTGGTCTGGGAAACAATCAAGGTAGTAATATGGGTGGGGGGATGAATGTTAGTGCTTTCAGCTTTTAATATAGCCATGATGGCTGCAGTCTAGGCAGCACGGCAGAACAGTTGGGATATAATAGACATGTTAGCCAGTCAGCAGAACTAGTCAGGTACATCAGGAAAAAAACAAAGTCAAGACAACATTCAGAGGGAGCCAAACCAGGACATCGGCTCTGTAAATAACTTTTACTTTGGCTGCAATTCTGGACCAGCAATTGGATGGATATTAGCATTCAACACAGAGTCAGGCAGTGGTTTAACAGTGAGTGGCTTTGCTCAAGCATGGATTCTAAATCCAGAGAATATAGACAGTGTACTGTGGTTGGTTAGTATATAATGGTGGAAATTCAATTTTTTCTAAACTCATGGTAAGTAGATTGTAAAATACATATGTACTAAGAATTTTCAAAGTTGGTTTGCTTGGTTTGGAATATATTCAGCAGTATTTTTGACATTTTTCTTTAGAAAAAAAGTAAGAACAAAAGGAATTTTATAAGTTTTGCTACATAAAGCATTGAAAAAAATTGAGTGATTGAAAGTGAACTATGTTTGCCTAATTGGAAAACAAATACATTACAATTGATATCAAAAGGTTCTGCTGTAATATTTTATCCCTAGACATGTCAAATTAATTATTTTCATATTCAAAGTGGAAACCATTGATTTATAACTATATTCTTTTCTCCTTGTTTTAATTTGAGCCCCACAATATGGATTTTTTTTCATTAGGAAAATCTGCCTTTTGGGAGATCATGGTGTCACAGTGTTTGTTATTTTGATTTTGTTTTTAAACACTTGTCTCCTTTCATATAAAAAAAGGATAATATGTAGCCATCATTTAATCTCTGTAGTTCTCATTGCAAATATTTAGGGAAGAAGTATTTCATTCAAACTAGTGCTGTAAATATTTTGCCATGGTAATACTTCTGTATACATGCTTTCTCATTCAAGAATTAGCCATTATGAGATCCCAAGATGGCAGAATAGGAAAAGGGAGGACTGTTCTAACCTATGGAAAATAATAAAATATTTTTGCTGGCGCCGCAGCTCAATAAGATAATCCTCTGCCTTTGGTGCTGGCACCCCAGGTTCTAGTCCTGGTCGGGGTGCCAGATTCTATCCCGGTTGCTCCTCTTCCATTCTAGCTCTCTGTTGTGGCCTGGGAGTCAAGTGGAGGATGGTCCAAGTTCTTGGGCCCTGCACCTGCATGGGAGACCAGGAGGAAGCACCTGGCTCCTGGCTTTGGATCAGCTCTGTGCGCTCACCACAGCGCGCTGGTTGCAGTGGCCACTGGGGGGTGAACCAACAGAAAGAAGACCTTTCTCTCTGTCTCTCTCTTTCACTGACTAACTCTGCCTGTTGAAAAAAAAAAAAAAAAAAAAGGAATCCTGCCTTTTGTAACAGAATGGATGCAGCTGGAAACCATTATACTTAGGGAAATCAGCCAGTCCCAAAAGAGAAATATCATATGTTTTCCCTGATGTGTGGTGACTAATAGTGTACCTAAAAGGTAATCTATGGGAGTGAAATTGACATTTTGATATTTAATGATTGTTTACAGCCCTGATATCGACAGTTGAGGAGCAATATGTTTTTTCATACTATTGATTGAACTTTGTACTTAGTGTTGGGTTAGTCTTATAAGTTTAACTGGCAAAAGTTTATAAACTTATAAGTTTAACTTGGCAAAAATTAAGAATTGGAATAAGAGAGAAGAGAGGAATAAGGGGGACAGCTTTAATGGGAGGAAGGGGAGAGAGTGGGAAATATCACTATGTTCCTGTATCTGTATATAGGAAATACATGAAATTTGTGTACCTTAAATAAAATAGAAATAAATAAATAAATAAATTGGTTGGGCATCATGCTGAAAAGGTTGTGTCTTTGACAGTGGGTGTCCCATTTTTATCCACTACTCTTTATTTCATGGAGTTGTATCAACACTATGAACATAAGCCTATGATATGGAACTAGAAGGCTGTTTGAACTTTGAAAGCTTGTATGGGATTCATGGAGGTGCTAAGGCATGAAAGGCTAGTATGAGTGAGCTAAGGAAGAGAGTGTGTGCAGAGACTTGGTGGTACATAATGGATGTGTTTTAAGTGTATCTCAATCCTGTGGCTTTGGTGTGACAGTGCGCAGAAAGCAATGATAGCAAATAACACAAAAATGCTTTTTTCATTCAAAGGACATCCATGTCTGTTGGAAGACTTTAAGTGAATCTTGTTCTTAGATAACTCATGTTCACTGAATTTGTTAAGTGAAGTGACACTTGTATATAGCCTGCCCCTTTGTCAACTGCTGTGAATGCTGTATAGTGTGTGTTCTCCAGTGTTACTTATCTGTAAGCGTGACAATGTGAGCTGAAGCTGCTGAGGTGAGAATGTGGATTGGAGTTGTGCCGTTTTTTGCAGGAGTACTTGGAAGCAAAGTTCACCAGTGAGCTCAGTTGTCTCAAAGAAAGGTGGCCGTTCATAGTCTGCTAGCTACCCATAGCAATGATGATTGAATAGAGGGCCAAGCCCTATAATAACAGTTGATTTCATCTTGTTTTACTCGGCAAAGGCCTTTTTTCCAATTAAAGCCATATTCCGTTTCCAGGTGTTAGGAAATAAACCTATTTCTTGGAGACTGACATTTAATTCACTACAGTCAGTAAGGAATGACTTCTTATGGAACCTTATCACCCCCAAACAATTGGTCCAGAACAGCCCTCAAAATAAATCTAAGTAGGCTATAATTAACTCATAACAATTTGCAGAAACCAAAACAGGAAGTCATATCCTAAACCTAACTAGGAGTCCGTATGTGTCATGACTGATGTCATAGAACTGACCCTTAGGCTGCCTGCCTGGGTCACAATCTCACTCACGTGTTTTGTCTGAGGGCAGTTTGTGAACCTCTGCAAACTTCACTTATCTCATCTATGCAGTGGGAAGAATATCTCTCCCAAACTGTTAATAAAAAGATTAAATGAAAACTAACCCACATTAGGGTGCTAGACATGAAGATAGCTCTAAACATTGCCATCAGTACATACTCTCCTGAAGCAACTTGGGATGTTTCTGACACAGTTTTATTCCTCTCTGTCCATCTGGTAGCCTGTCATATATTTATATGTATGTATACATGTATATATATATGTATGTATATATGTATATATATATATGTATGCATATGTATATAAAGGGTTGTAGAGAAGATCAAAACAAATTCCCAGAAATATGGAGCCTTATTCAGAAGTCATCTTCCTGAGCTATAACAAATAAAATGAGCATCATTGTTTTTGCCAACAGGCACTGTAAACACTCATTCATCTGTTCATTCTTCATAGAGCACAATTACTTCTGGGATTGTGATAAAAACTAAATATCGAAAGAGTATTTGGGCAATGTCAGTAGTCAAAAAATTTATATTTGATTCAAGGTGATAAGTGTTATATATAAATTGCAATAGGCTTACTTGACACTTTTAATAGGAAAGATAATAAAAATGTGAGATTAGAGGGAAATTCAGCAAGCATGCAATTTGGAAGGTGGGGAAAGAAAGAAAAGCTGGAAAATTATTTGTCAAATTAGAGCATATTATGGTTGGAGAAGGATAGGTCTACAAATCAGGGAGAAATCTAAAGAGTGAATTCGATCTTTCCTTTAAACTGCACAATATCCTCATCTATACAGTGAGTATCTATATTATTGGGTACTGCAGGAGTGAATTATATATTGTATTTGCTACCTGGTGAAAGATAAATAATTAATTATTTAGTTGTTATAATTTCTATCAGCAAATTTCCTGGCACATATTAGAAGTTTAATAAGTCATGGTTTCTGGCCGGCGCCCTGGCTCGCTAGGCTAATCCTCTGCCTGCGGCGCCAGCACCCCAGGTTCTAGTCCCAGTTGCTCCTCTTCCATTCCAGCTCTCTGCTGTGGCCCAGGAGTGCAGTGGAGGATGGTCCAAATCCTTGGGCCCTGCACCTGCATGGGAGACCAGGAGGAAGCATGTGGCTCCTGGCTTTAGATCGGTGCAGCGCGACAGCTGTAGCAACCATTTGGGGAGTGAACCAATGGAAGGAAGACCTTTCTATCTCTCTTTCTCTCTCACGAACTCTGCCTGTCAAAAAATAAAAAAGTCCCATTTCACAACTGTTTCATTGTGAAAGCCATTTGTATCTGCACCACCATTCCCTGCTGCATATCCATAATCTATAAAAATAACACACCTATATTAAAATAATATATTTCTGGGGCCTTTGCTGTGGTGTAGCAGGTAAAGCCGCCGCCTGCAGTGCCAGGATCCCATATGGGCTCCAGTTCAAGACATGGCTGCTCCACTTCCAATTCAGCTCTCTGCTATGGCATGGGAAAGCAGTAGAAGATGGCCCAAGTCCTTGGGTCCCTGCACTGGTGTGGCAGACCTGGAAGAAGCTCCTGGCTCCCGGCTTTGGATCAGCGCAGCTCCAGCTGTTGTGGCCAATTGGGGAGTGAACCAGCGGATGGAAGACCTCTCTCTCACTTTCTGCCTCTCCTTCTCTCCCTGCATAACTCTGACTTTCAAATCAATAAATAAATCTTTTAGGCCGGTGCCGTGGCTCAATAGACTAATCCTCCACCTTGTGGCGCCGGCATACCAGGTTCTAGTCCCAGTTGGGGCACCGGATTCTGTCCTGGTTGCCCCTCTTCCGAGGCCAGCTCTCTGCTGTGGCCCAGGAGTGCAGTGGAGGATGGCCCAGGTCCTTGGGCCCTGCACCCCATGGGAGACCATGAGAAGCACCTGGCTCCTGCCATCAGATCAGCGCCGTGCGCTGACTGGTGCAGCAGCCATTGGAGGGTGAACCAACGGCAAAAGGAAGACCTTTCTCTCTGTCACACTCTCTCACTGTCCACTCTGCCTGTCAAAAAATAAATAAATCAATAAATAAATCTTTTAAAGAATAATCTATTTCTGTATTTTCTTCTCTACTGCAACATAGTCTCTTTGAAAATATGTCTTACACATGTACTGGAAATACATCTGATTCATGAGTGTTGGCTGAACATATAATAAAATGCCTAGCACTTACTTGGTGAATGTTTCTTGAACTTTTAAGATTTCTAGGACACATTTTCCTTACCCCCAATCTTATGAGCTATGAGTATACTAATACTCTCTAAGGAAATTCCATATAGATAACTTCAGAATGTTAGGATGAAGCCCTTCTACTGCAGTTGTATTAGTTTTCCTTTGCTGCATAATATGATTACTACAAATTTAGAACTTGAAGCAAGCAATACACATTTAGTTTTTTCATTTGTACACATGCATTTTATATCACATTGATGCATAGTAATTGTGCATACTTATGGAGTATAATAATAGGCATATCCATCACCTCAGACCATTTTTAAATTTCTTTGTATTAGGAACATTCAAATTCTATTAGCTCTTTTGAAATACATGAATACAGATAGTTGTTGGCAACCATAGATATAATAGTGTACTGTAGTACATTAGAAGTTATTCCTCCTGTCCAATTGTACCCTTTACACATTAACCTCCACCACATGTATCCATACCTCTGCCACATCTTTGCAAGGCCTAGTAACCATAGTTCTAGTGTCCTCTTTTATAAGTCCAACTTTTCAGCTTTCACATAATCATATAAGTAAGAACATTCAGTATGTGTTTTCTGTGCCTAATTTGTTTCATTTAACCACTGTTCTAAAATTACATCCTTGTAAAGAATCACATACAGTTATATTTCAAAAAGCCTGTTGAGAAATGATATTAAAAGATAATTTTATATTGATGCAAACACATTTTGAAATCTATGTATAGGTTTTCAATAACATGTATGTTCCAGGTACTATAAAAGATCTCATCACAAGAGCTGATCAAGTCACTGTTTCTCATAGTGTCCATTTCACTTCAACAGGTTTCCACTTTGGTGCTCAGTTAGTCGTCGCCAATCAAGGGAAACAAATGATATTTGTCTCTTTGGGACTGGCTTAATTCACTCAGCATGATGTTTTCCAGATTCCTCCATTTTGTTGCAAATGACCGGATTTCATTGTTTTTGACTGCTGTATAGTATTCTGCAGAGTACATGTCCCATAATTTCCTAATCCAGTCTACTGTTGATGGGCATTTGGGTTGGTTCCAAGTCTTAGCTATTGTGAATTGAGCCGCAATAAACATTACTGTGCAGACGGCTTTTTTGTTTGCCAATTTAATTTCCTTTGGGTAAATTCCAAGGAGTGGGATGGCTGGGTTGAATGGTAGGGTTATATTCAGATTTCTGAGGAATCTCCAGACTGACGTCCATAGTGGCTTCACCAGTTTGCATTCCCACCAACAGTGGATTAGTGTCCCTTTTTCCCCACATCCTCTCCAGCATCTATTGTTGGTGGATTTCTGAATGTGAGCCATTCTCACCGGGGTGAGGTGAAACCTCATTGTGGTTTTGATTTGCATTTCCCTGATTGCTAGGGATCTTGAACATTTTTTCATGTGTCTGTTGGCCATTTGGATTTCCTCTTTTGAAAAATGTCTATTGAGGTCCTTGGCCCATCTCTTAAGTGGGTTGTTTGTTTTGATGTTGTGGAGTTTCTTAATTTCTTTGTAGATTCTGGTTATCAACCCTTTATCTGTTGCATAGTTTGCAAATATATTTTCCCATTCTGTCGGTTTCCTATTCACTTTGTGTTTCTGTGTGGGTGCAAACTGATGAAATCTTTACATAGTATATACTGAATCGATCTTCTTTATATAAAGATAATTTAAAATGATTAAAAAATCTTGGTGTTAAATTGGAAATTGCATAGAAAATTAATCAATTTAAAAATATATATATCATGTAGGATCTCTGTCCTTAACGTGCTATACATTGTGAATTAATACTATAACTGGTACTCCAACAGTATTTTTCACTTTGTGTTGCTATGTGAGGGCAAACTGTTGAAATCTTTACTTAATATATACTAAACTGACCTTCTGTATATAAAGAGAATTGAAAATGAATCTTGATGTGAACGGAAGGGGAGAGGGAGTGGGAAAGGGGAGGGTTGCGGGTGGGAGGGAAGTTATGGGGGGGAAGCCATTGTAATCTATAAGCTGTATTTTGGAAATTTATATTCTTTAAATAAAAGCGTTATTAAAAAAAGATCTCATCATATGTCTTGACTTCCAATATTTTTAACATCAAAATAAAACGTTCTTTCATTCCATTTTAATTAACTTAATGATGTACCTTTATTTCTTACTTTATGTTTTGGGCATGACTTACCCAGATTCTTTTGTTTAGAATCTCATGAGGGTATGACTAAGTTGTCAGTAGGGGCTGCATTCCTTTCAGTGGTCCAACTAGAAAACAATTTACTTCCCAGATCCTCAAGTTGTTGGTGGAATTAATTTGTAAAACTACTAGCAGTATGGAATCTTAAATAATGTGAAGCAATTACAGGAATGATATCTTTGATAACATAATCATGGTCGTGACATTCCATCACCTTTGCCAATACCCTAGCAACATTAGGGGTATCCAAAATTCTCTACTTCAGAATTCCAAAGAATCATTCTTAGTATTTTATTCTTTGTGTTTTCATTGAAGATTCAAGATCAGATCATAATAATAGTATACAGAGCTGCTATAGGCATTAAGAATTTAAAAAATAGAACAGAAGAAAGAATACAAAAATATTTCTGTTGTTATAATTCCCTGTGTTAGAAATCATGTAACTGAAGCATATTACTCTATGAATTTGTATCTATTAGTTGATCTATTATGGTAGAACCATCATTAAGAAGATAATTTATCACATTAGAAGAGTTGTAGTGTGTGTTATAAATTACTATAATAATACACTGCACCTGATTGTTATTAATTTTTGTGCTGCCTGATTTATTGTAACATTAAACCATTTGTATTTGAAGAGAGACAAATAGAAGTTTACTTTCTTGGTTCTGAGATGTATTGGACACAAGATGCTCAAGAATAATAATTAGAAATTGGCAGTTATATTTTCTGGGCCAGAGTCTGTTATTGTCTGGATATGATAATTTAAATAAAATCCCTAACTTTTTGAAAGTCAGTCTATTTTATAGAGCATAAAGGTGTTTGTGAGGCTGACCTGCCCAAAACATGATATTTGCCATGTCCTTAACCCTAGGTGATATTTAGCAATCTCTGTAGACATTTTGGGTTGTTATAACCAGGAAGTTGGTACTGATAACCAGTGGCTAGAATAGTGGGATGTTATCAAATATGCCACAACGAACAAGATAGCACTTCCTTCCTAACTAAGGATTCTTTGACACAAAAGCTTTTTAATAAGGTATAAAGAGAGAACAATGGGCAAAATCTCAAAATATTTGGGAGTAGGACATTCAGATCATTTGAAGAAGAGCATTCAGACAGAAAGGATTCGCAAGAGCAAAGGGTCAAATCCAAAGTATGACGGGCATGATTAAGGAAAATATTTTGTTTAAGGGATTTTAAATGATACCTTGCAGTTTTTCCTTAAGGCTCATGAGGCCCAAGGCAAATATTTAAGTAAAACTTTACTGCCTTTCATATTAAACCCTACTTCTTCTATGAGGCCAGTATCACCTTATTTCCAAAACCAGAAAAAGACACAACAGAGATTGAGACTATAGACAGATATCCCTGATGAACTTCGATGCAAAAATCCTCAACAAAATGCTAGCTATCAATTTCAAAAACACATCAGAAAAATCATTGCCTTAGACCAGGTAGGATTTATCCCTAATGTGCTGGGATGGGTTAACATACACAAATCAATAAATGTGATACGTCAGATTAACAAACTGAAGAACAAAAATCATATGATTATCTCAAGAAATGCAGAGAAAGCATTTGATAAAATACAACATTCTTTCATGATGAAAACCTTAAACAAATTGGGTATAGAAGAAATGTACCTCCACACAATCGAAGTAAAATATGATACACCAACAGCCCGCATCCAATTGAAATGGGGAAAAGCTGGATGCATTTCCATTAAGATCTGGGACCAGACAAGAATGTCTACTCTAATCATTACTATTCAATGTAGTTCTGAAAGTTTTATCCAGAGTCATTAAAAAAGAAAAAGAAACCAAAATGATACAAATGGTAAAGGAGGAAGTCAAATTATCCCTGCATGCAGGTGCTATGATCCTATGAATAAGGGTACCAAAAAACTCCACAAATTAATTTTGCAACTCATAAGAGAGTTTGGCAAAGTTGCAGAATATAAAACCAACACACAAAATTTAATAACATTTGTATATGCAAAAACTTCCATGAATGAGAAAAAACTTGTAAGATCAGTCCCATTCACAGTCGCTACAAAATATTTAAATGCCTTGGGATAAATTTAACCCAGGATGTCAAAGATGTCTACAAAAAATTACACAAATTTAAAGAAAGAAATAGAAGACACAAAAAAAGGAAAATCTTCCAGGTTCACAGATTGGAAGAATTAATATCACCAAATGTTCACATTATCCAAACCAATTTATAGATTCTAGGAAATCTCAAACAAATTGCCAAAGATAATTTCTCAGATCTAGTAAAATGACCCTAAAAATTATACAGAGTCACAAGATAACCTGAATAACTAAAGAAATCCTAAACAATAAACAACACAGCTACAGGCACCTCAATAGCAGATTTCAAGACATGTTACAGAGAAGTTATCAACAAAACAGCTTCATACTGGCACAAGAATAGACATATTAACCAATGGAATAGACTAGAGACCCCATAAGTTAATCCACAGATCTACAACTAACTAGTCTGACAAGCTAGCTAAAACCAATCCCTGGAAAAAGACAATCTCTTTAACAAATGATGTTGGGAAAATTGGATCTCTGCATGCAGATGTATGAAACAAGACCCTTACCTTACAGCCTTTACAAAATTCAACTCACAATGGATCAGGGATCTAAATCTAAGACCTGGAAGCATCAAATTACTGGAGGAAAACATAAGGGAAGTACCTCAAGACACTGGCCTAGAGAAGACAACTTGGATAAGACCCCAGAAGTACAGGCAACAAAGACCAAAATAGACAAATGAGATTATATCAAGCTAAAAAACTTCTGCATAGCAAAGGAAACAACAAAGTAAAGAGGCAACAGACAGAACTGGAGAAAATATTTGCAAATTATACTTCTGAAAAAATGATTAATATCCGGGATTTGTAAGGAATTCAAGAAACACAACAACAACAAAACAAGAAATTCATTTAAGAAATGGGCTAAGAATATAAACAGGCATTCCATGTGACCATGGAAGTATTATCAGAGAGATGAGACAGTGCTGTCTTTCAAGATGATGGATGTGGATGATGTACTCAGTAAGTGCTTGGACTCTAGAAGTTGAGGAAGCCAAGAAATGGATGTTCCCCTAAAATCTCCTAAAATAGAGCAAGGACTTGTTCATAACTTTACTCCTGTGTCAGATTTCAAAATTGCATAATTATAGAACAATTGTATTCTATAAGCCATCAAGGATGTAGTAACTGTTATGGTATATTTTATATACAGTGATTTTTCTACTTACTACTTGTTTAATTCTTTATGTTATGAAAGATTGAGCTTGCGATTATACTGTAAATCAAAAATATGTCATTGTGAAAATTAAATAAAAAATGAGAAAGGAAGGAGTAAGGAGGATGAGAAATATTAACTAGAATTTCTCCTAAGTACCACCTCCATAATGAGATCCTTTTGTTTAAACATTGTGATTCTAAATTCAAACTTTTATTCACTGAAGCAACTTAGAACACTACTGTTTTGACTAGTACTATGAAAAATGATAATAGCAGTAAGTCATCTTTATAAAATTACATGTAATTTCTTTTGATTCTTACAAAAATGCTTGGAAGGAGATCAAGGATCCGATATGTCTTCTGTAAGTTGTTATTGTTGCAAGTGGAACTATAACTCCAATCTAGGGATTGCATTCCTTTGCCTCATACATTAATTAATTAATTCTTTCATTAGTATATCAAATAGTTACTGAATACTTATAATATGCTAGGCACTGTGCTACCACATCTTGTAATAGCATATTATATGTTTATTTTGTCATATATTTAGATTGCTATTGATATATAGTAATGGCAAAGTACTATGCCATACTCTGTTTTCCTATTTGCTCATGTCATAGGGAAAATCCAACACTTTGTAAGGCTCCAAATGGGAACTTAATTTTCAGAAGCATGATCAATTTAAACAGGTATAAAGGGCAGAAATCATTTATATAAGCATCCTGTCCACATACACAATATTAACTAGCTCTTTCACTTTTATCACATGCCCTATGTACTATTTTACATGGGGAAAAATCAACACATGGTATTGCATCTAACAAAAAAAGCAATATTCGAGTAACTTACTTCTTTGATATAATATACATAATGGATTCCTGAATGCTATTTTAACCTTGACTCATTGTTATCAACTAGTTAGTTATTCTCATTAGAGTTAATCAGATTAGCTTTTCCTAAACTTATTTGACCATAAAGTTTTCCTAATCACTGAAGACTCATCAATCCTAATGGCTGCTTGCAGAAAAGAATCAGCAAAAAGTTGTCTTAGAAACTCTGATAGCTTCATAAGTTAATACTCATCTAATTTACATGTTTAATATACAACAAACGCAAGATACATCTGGATCACAAGTGATTTTTTTTTTATTTTTTGACAGGCAGAATTAGTCAGTGAAAGAGAGAGACAGAGAGAGAGTTATAGACAATGAGACAGAGACAGAGAGAAAGGTCTTCCTTCCGTTGGTTTATTCCCCTAATGGTCACCACGGCTGGCGCTGTGCCGATCTGAAGCCAGGAGCTGGGTACTTCCTCCCGGTTGCCCATGCAGGTAAAGTGACCCAAGCACTTGGGCCATCCTCCACTGTACTCCCGGGCCACAGCAGAGAGCTGGACTGGAAGAGGAGCAATCGGGACTAGAACCCAGGGTGCTGGAGGATTAGCCAAGTGAGCCACGGCGCCAGCCACAGTGATTTTAAAAATGAGCTATGATGAGATGATTACTGCAATGCACCTGCATGTGATTGGTCAGTTTAGGTGCCATGCTTCATACAATTTGCATATAATTTTCTAGCCACCTCTGATGAGATGCAGCTCAGAAAATTCTGTGTCAAAGTAGCTACATAAAGATCTGTAAATTTTTGAACCTGCTTATGTTTCTGTTTTTCAGTACTAGCACCAGGTTCTCTTGCAGCTGTATCTGGTGTTCCAGAAAATTTATCAGTACAACATAAAACACAGTTTGGGAAAAGCTAGTCAGTTTTCTCCTTGCTTGGCTTCCAGTCACAATGCTGATGCAACAACAATGAAGGGAGGTTTTGTAAATACAGAGTTTCTCTGTGGCAGTGTTTATCTTTGGCGGCATTCCAAAATGAAACATAAATTATGTCTGCATAATCATTTCCTTTGTTCCTTTTCATTGGCCTATGTCACTGATAATGTTCAGTGCATGGAGTCACAAATCATAAAATCGTAACATGTCAACTTTTAGGCACTTATATACTAAATTTGTTTTTATAATGTGGCACAGTTGAGCACACAAATATAAAAGCTGGATTTCCCCCTGCAAAATGAATAGAAGGATTCTTCGAAAATTCAGAGCCTGTGAACAGAAAAAGCAAAAATGGAGTTTGTACAATTGAGCTCCTCTTCATCAATGGAATTTATGCCAACATTTATCTTCCTTTATATCTGCTTACTATTTCTTATACTTCATTCTTGACACTCACAATAAGATCAGCCATGCCTCTGCTGTCCTTCCTAATGAATACACAGCAAGTGTCCAAACACAGCAATTTATCCCACTCTAATGCATTTTTACTTGTCTTTCTGTGTTTCTGACTGGATTGTAAAATCTCTGTGATCAGAGACCATCTTTCTAGTTCACTAGCATATCTCCAGTGCCTAGTATGGTATCTGGCCTGCTCATATCTACAGCTATATATCTGTATATTTATGCCTAAATTTTTATCTTTCTGGGCACAAGACCACCTACAGCGATGATAAGGATATAATCATACTATGACAATTCTGGCACTAATGACATTGAAGGACACAATGTTGACAATCTTCTGATGGCCATCTGATGGTGAAGAGCTGATTGATACTTATGATTACTAGATCAGCGTATACTCTCAGTAGTCATTTTTCCTGAAATGAGTGTCAATCAGATTTCAGATACATATGTGCTTTGCTAAAGTACTGTATTTTTCCTTCACTTCCTTCCTTTCTTCTCCTCTTTCTGTCCTTTTAACTGCCAGCTTTCCTTCCTTCCTCTCTGCCTTTCTTTCTCCTTTCCTTGATTCCTTACATCCCTCTATTCTTCCTGTTTTAAAATTGAGTTATTGTTTAGCAAAGAATATTTGCTATCACACAATTAAGTTCAGGGAAGCACTGGTAAGCTGGAATTCTGTGTTGTTGTAATTACTGATTTTTAAATAGGCCATGCTATGTGGTCGTTATTATGAAAAAACAATGGCAATAATTTCCATCACATTTTTTTCAGGTGAACCTTTGAGTATCTTAGATGCTTCTCATTGAATTTGCAGGTGGTGGATTTCAGAAAGGAGTTAAAAACTCTTTCTTCTAGCTCTTTAAAAATATATATGTATAGTATATTACCATTATCTCTAGGCATTCCATTGTGTAACAGAGCACCAGAACTTCTTTCTTCTATCTCAATATAACTCAATTCCCATTAATCAAACTTTATCATCCACACCTCCCTACCACTCTTCTCAGCCTCTGATAACCACCACTCTACTCTGAACTTCTTATGAGATCAACGTGTTTAGATTCCACATATAAGTAAGATCATGTGACTCTTGTGTTTCTGTGTGTGGCTTATTTACTGAACATAATTATTTACAGTTTTAACCATGTTGTTGCATATGATGGAATTTCATTCATTTTTTTATAGCTCAACAATATCATTGTGTTTATGTGTCATTCTCTTTATCCATTCATCGATGGACACATAGGTTGTTTGCATTTCTTGGTTATTTTGAATAGTGGTGCAATAAAAATGGGAGTGCATATGTTTCTTTAAAACATAGATTTTACATCTGTTTGACATATAGCTAGTAGTGGGATAGCTGGAAAACAGAGTAGTTTTATTTTAAGTTTTTAAAGAAACTCCCATACTCTTTTCCACAATGGCTCTACTAATTTACATTCCCACTAGCAGTGTATAAACATTCTTTTTTTCCATGTCCTCCCTATCACTTGTAATCATTTGTCTTTTTAATATTATAAACTTTAACTGGAGTAAGGTGACATTTCTTTGAGGTTTTGATTTCTATTTCCTTCATCATTAGCAGTATTAAGTATTGTGTGTTTATATGTGTGTGTGTACCTACCAGATGCATATCTTCCTTTGAAAAATGTTTACTTAGCTTTCTTGCCCATTTCAATTGGATTATTTGTTGTTTTAGGGTTGAATTGAGTTTTTTATGTTTTATTGGTATTAATCCTTTCTCCAATGTACAGTTTGAAAATGTTTCATGCCTTTGGTAGATTGTCTATTTTCTCTGTATATTTTTTGTATATTTTTCCTTTGCTATGCAAAAGATTTTTAATTGAAAATTCATTTATCATTTTCTTCTTAAAATTTTTAAGTTATACAAGTTTCATATATTTAATATATAAATATTTAAAAGTATAGTGATATTTCCCTCCCTTCTACCTACACTCCAACCCTTCTTCCTCCTTTCTCTCCCATCCCCACTCTTAAATTTTACAGAGCTATACTTTCAGTTTACTTAATAAACATAAGGTTAACCATATACTAAATAAAGGAATTCAGCAAGTAGTATGAAGAAATAACACTGTTCCTCAACAGAAGAGACAGGACTATAAGCAATCATTAAATTTCAACATGTCCATTTCACTCAAATATGTTACATTTTGGGTACTCTACCAGTTAGCCCTGATCAGGGAAAACATATGTCTTTAGGGCACTTGCTTATTTTGCTAAGGGTTTTATTTTAATTTATTTTACCTATAAACATTTTATTTAAGGTATATAAATATCATGCATTTTGTATATAAAACTAAGGAACATAGTGATTCTTTCCACCCTACCCTCCCTCCCACCCACACTCTCACCCTTTATCCTCATCCCTCTCTTCTTCCCGTTCTTATTTTTTACTAATACATATTTTTAAAAGATTATTTTATTTCTTTGAAAGAGTTACAGAAAGAGGTAGAGCCAGAGAAAGAGGTCTTACATTCTGCTGGTTCACTCCTCAAATGACCGCAATGGCCAGAGCTGAACTGATCCAAAACCGGGGGCCAGGAGCTTCTTCCAGGTCTCCCACATGGGTACAGGGTTCCAAGGACTTGGGCCATCTTCTACTGCTTTCCCAGGTCACAGCAGAATGCTGGATTGGAAGAAGAACAGCCAGGACTTGAACCAGCATCCAAATGGGATGCTGGCACTGAAGGTTGGGGCTTTAACCCACTGCACCACAGTGCTGGCCCCACTAAGATATATTTTTAATTATCTTTATACACATAAGATTAACCGTACACTAAGTAAAGAGTTCAACATATAGTATGGGGATGAACTGTTCCTCAATAGTTGAGACAAAGGCTATTCAAAGTCAATGTATCCCACAGTGTCAATTTCACTTCTATAGATTTCCTTTTAGGTACTCTATTGGCTTCCATATATAAGGAGAACATATTTGTCTTCTGGAGAATGGCTGATTTCACTAAGTATAATGTTTTCCATTTACAACCATTTTGATGAAAATGACAGGATTTCATTTTTCAGAACTGTGTAATATTTCACTGTGTACATATACCATAATTTTTTTATCCAGTCTTCAGTTGATGGATATCTGGGTTAATTCCATATCATAGTTATAATGAATTGAGTTGCAGTAAACATGGAGGAGGCAGATAATTCTTTGATATGCTGCCTTTATTTTCTTTGGGTAAATTCCCAGGAGTGAGTAGCTGGGTCTTATTGTAGGTCTATATTCAGATTTCTGAAGTATCTCCATACTGTTTTCCTCAGTAGCTGTGTCAGTTTACATTCCCACCAACAGTGGATTAGGGTACCTTTCCCCCTACATGCTCAACAGCATTTATTGTTTGTTGATTTCTGTATGAGATCCATTCATACTGGGATGAGGTGAAACCTCACTGTGGTTTTTATTCGAATTTCCCTAATGGTTAGTGATTCTGAGCATTTTTTCATGTGTCTATTCTCTATTTGCATTTCCTCCTTTGAAAGATGTCTGTTCAAGTCCTTTGCCCATTTCTTAACTGGATTGTTGGTTTTATTGTTGTTGAATTTCTTGTGCTCTTTGTAGATTCTGGATATTAATCTTTAATCAGTTGTGTAGTTTGTAAATATTTTTTCCCATTCTATCGGTTGCTTCTTCACATTGCTGAAGTGCAGAAGCTTCTCAGTTTGATGTAATACCATTTATCAATTTTGGCTTTGATTGCCTGTGCTTCTGGGGGCTTTTTCAAGAAGGCTTTGCCTATCCCAATATCTTGCAGAGTTTCCCCAATGTTCTCTAGTAAATGGATGATATGGTATCATAGATATGGGTCCTTGATCCATTTTAAATGCATTTTTAGAAGGTGTAAGGTAGGGGTCTAGTTTCATACTTCTGCTTTGAATATCTAGTTTCCCCAGCATCATTTGTTGAAGAGACTGTCCTTGCTCCAGGGATTGATTTTGGCTCTTTGTCAAATAAAAGTTGGTTGTAGATGCATGGATTGATTTATGGAGTTTCAATGGTCTATACATTCATTTATTTATTTATTTTTGCCATTACCAGGCTGTTTTCATTACAAATGTCCTGTAGTATGTTTTGAAATCTGGTATTGTGATTCCTCTGGCTTCGTTTTTGTTGTATAATATTGCTTTAGATATTCGGGGTCTCTTGTGTTTCCATATGAATTTTAACATTTTTTTTTAGATCTGAGAAGAGTCTTCTTTGTAATTTGATTGGGATCACATTGAATATGTAAATTGCCTTTGGTTTTCTAGTAGAATGGACATTTTGATGATATTGATACTTCCAATGCAGGAAAATGGAAGATTTTTCCATTTTAATGTTTTCTTTAATTTCTATCTTCACTTTTTTAACTTTCATGGTAGAGATCATTGACATCCTTTGTTAAATTTATTCTAAGGTATTTAATAGGTATTTAAATTTTTTGTAGCTATTGTGAATGGGATTGATTGAAAAATTTCTTTTGCAGCCATGGCCTTATCTATGTATAAAATTGCTTTTGGTTTTTGTGTGTTAATTTAATATCCTGCCACTTTACCAAGCTCTTCTATGAGTTCTGATAGTCTCTCAGTGGAGTCTTTCAGATCCCCTATATATAGAACCATGTCATCTACAAATAGGGATAGCTTAATTTCCTCCTTCCCAATTTGAATCCCTTTGATTTCTTTTTGTGCCTAATGGCTCTGGCTAAAACTTCCAGGGATTTTGAACAGCCATGGTGAGAGTGGGTATCATTGTCATGTTCCAGATCTTAGGGAGAATGCTTCCTTGTTTCCCCCATGCAAAAATATTCCGGCCATGTGTTCATCATAAGTTGCCTTATTTGTGTTGAGGAATGTTCCTTCTATACCCAGTTGGTTAAGAATTTCATCATAAAAGATGTTGCATTTTATCAAATGCTTTCTCTGCATCTCTTGAGATAGTCATATGGGTTTTGTTCTTCAGTTTGTTAATGTGATGTATCACATTGATTTGCAAATGTAGCATCCGTACATATGCAAATAAGTCCCACTTGATCTGCGTGAATGATCTTTCTGATGTATTGTTGGATATGATTAGCTCATAATTTATTGAGTATTTTTGCATCTATGTTCATCAAGGTTATTGGTCTGTAGTGCTCTTTCTTTTTGTACCTTTTTATGGCTTTGTAATTAAGCTGATGCTGGCTTCATAGAAGGACTTTGGGAAGAATCCCCCTTTTCAATTGTTTTGAATAGCTTGAGAAGGATTGGAATTAGTTCTTTAACTGTCTAGTAGAATTCAACAGTGAAGTCATCCGGTCCTAGGCTTTTTATTGTTGGGAGGGTCTTTATTACTGATTCAATCTCCTTGGTTATTGGTCTCTTTAGGTTTGTATGTCTACATGACTAAGTTTTGGTAGATTGTATGTGTCCAGGAACCCATTCACTCCTTCTAGGTTCCCAGATTTGTTGGCATACAGTTCTTTGTAATTCCTGATGTTTCTTTTTATTTCTGTTGTATCTGTTCTTACATTTTCTTTTTCACACCTGCTTTTATTGATTTGGGTTTTCTCCCCCTTTTTTCAGTTAGTTGGGCCAATGGTGTATCAGTTTTGTTTATTTTTTCAAAAAACCGGTTCTTCATCTCTACTTTTCACTGATCTTTTGTCTTATTTTTTGGTTTCAGTTTTGTATATTTCATCTTTAATTTTAGCTTTTTCTACGCTTCTACTAATTTTGACTTTGGTTTGTATTATTTTTCTAGGTTTTATAGATGCATTGATAGCTCATTTATTTGGTTCCTCTCCTATTTAATGATGTAGGTGTAAATTGGTATAAACTACCCTCTTACCATTGCTTTTTCTCACATACCATAGTTTTGATATTATGTATTAGCATCTTCATTCTTTTCCAGAAATTTTTTATTTCTCTTTTGATTTCTTGCATGACCCACTGTTTATTAAGGAGCACATTATTCAGTATCCATGTGTGTGCATATGATCTAGAGATTCTTGAGTTGTTAATTTCCAGATTCATTCCATTGCAGTCAAAGAAGATAGATCATATAATTAGATTTTTTTAATTTTCTGAGACTTGCTTCTTTTAAATAGCCAGGTGCCCTGTACTTGAGTCCATATACCTCTTCCCCTTACATATAGTCTATAAATTTCATCAGGTGTTATACACATGTAATAATATTGGTTCTTCTAATCTATGAACCACTGATATCTTTCCTTTGTGTCTTCTTCAATTTCTTTCATGAATATTTTCTAATTTTATTAGAGAGATACTTCATCTTTGGTTAAATTTATGCCTAGAGTTTTCTTAAAAAAAGCCTTATGAATGGGATTGTTTCTTGATTTTTTCCCAGTAATTCTATATTGATGTACAGAAATGTTACTGATTTGTATCCTATATCTTTGCTGAATTTGTTTATTAGTGGAATTTGGGCATACAGTGACAATTTGGCATACTCCTCTATTGTTTTGAAGCCTTTTGTTTCTTTGGCTTGCCTATTTGCTCTGGCTAAAGCTCCCAGTGTTGTGTTGAACAATAGTGATGAAAGTAGTCATCCTTGTCTTCCTCCACATCTTAGAGAAAAACTTCATCTTATCCTTTTCTCTATTCTTGTTAAATGGTCATTATTATGTTGAGGTATAACCCTTCTATCTCTAACTTATTCATAGGTTTTAAAATATTTATTTGTTCATCAAATGGAGAAATAGAGTTAGTTAGTTTCCATCCACTAGTTGACTCTCCAAATGCCCACAATGGCCACAAGCAGACTAAGATGAAACTGGGATCTTGGAGCTCCAGATTCACTTTATTTCTCGCAAATAGGTGGAACTCATTACCATTGATTCCCAGAGTCTACATTAGCAGGCAGGAGCCTGGTATCAAACCCAGTCTCTTTCCACAGGATGTGAAAATATTAAGCCATGTCTTAATGAATAGTCTTAATGCATTCACTCATAGTTTTTTTTTAATGATGAAAAAATGTTGAATTTTATAAAATGCTTTTTCTTTACCTATTGAAATGATCATATGTTTTTTATCTTCTGTTTGATGCAGAATATCATCTTTACAGATTTGTGTACATTAAGCCTTCCTTCCCTACCTTCCCATGGTTAATCTTATTTGATTTTGGTGCATAATCTTTTTAGTGTGCTGCTGAATTAAATTTGTCAATATTTTTTTGAGGATTTTTGTATCTATTTTCATCAAGGTATTCGCCTGCAATTTTCTTTGTTGTGTCCTTGTCTGATTTGGTATCCAAATAATATTGGTCTTACAGAATGAGTTCAGAAGAATGCCCTCTCCTCCTATTTGTTTGAATAATATGCTTAGTATCAGTTCTTCTTTAAACTTTTTATGGAATTCAGCAATGAAGTTTTCATACATTTTTATGGAAGATATTGTAATACAGATTCAATCTCATCAATTGTTATTGGTCTGTTTGAGTATTCTATTTCTTTGGGATTCAAGTTTGATAAATCATGTGTTTCCTGAAATTGATTGATTTATTCTAGGTTATCAAATTTGGAGACACATAATTGCTAATAATATCTAATGATTCTTGGCCGGTGCCGTGGCTTAGTAGGCTAATCCTCCACCTGCGCCACCGGCACACCGGGTTCTAGTCCTGGTCGGGGAACCGATTCTGTTCCGGTTGCCCCTCTTCCAGGCCAGCTCTCTGTTGTGGCCTGGTAGTGCAGTGGAGGATGGCCCAAGTGCTTGGGCCCTGCACCCCATGGGAGACCAGGAGAAGCACCTGGCTCCTGGCTTTGGATCAGCGTGGTGCGCCGGCTGCAGTGCACCAGCTGCAGTGGTCATTGGAGGGTGAACCAACGGTAAAGGAAGACTTTTCTCTTTGTCTCTCTCTCTCTCTCTCTCACTGTCCACTCTGCCTGTTAAAAATATATATATATATATATATATATATATATAATGATCCTTCATATTTGTACAGACATTTATGTCTTCCTTTTCATCTCTGATTCTATGTGAGTCATTTCTTATTCTGTTCTTTTATTTTTCTTTTGCTATTTAGTTAAGGGTTGAGTTATTTTGCTTAGTCCTTTCATAACAAATTAATAGTTTTGGTGATATTATTATTTCAATTCTATTATTTATTCTATCTTCTTTATTATTTCTTACTTTCTGCTAATTTAGTTTTTGTTTGTTCTTATTGTTCTAGTTCCTTAAGATACAGTACTATATTATTTGAGATATTTAGGTTTTCTTAATGTAGACATTAATTTCTCTAAACTTCCTTCTTCCTACAGCATTTACCACATTCCATAGATTTTAATATGCTACATTTCATTTTTGTTAATTTCAAGACATTTTTAAATATCCTTTATTAGTTATCCCTTGATCCATTGGTTGTTCAGGACCAAGTTGCTTAGTTTTCATGTATTTCTAAAGTAACCAATTTTTTGTTGATATTGATTTCTAGTTTTATTGTATTTTTGTCAGAAAAAATATTTGATATGATTTTTATTTGTTGAAACTTGTTTTGTGATCATATGCTCTATCCTGGAGAATGTTCCATGTGCTAATAGAGAAGAATGCATATTTTTCATCTGTTAGGTGGAATTTTCTGTAGATATCTACCAGATCCAATGCAAGGTAAAGAATAATTCTGTTTCTTTATTGATTATCTGTCTGGATAATCTATCTATTGATGATAGAGAAGTATTGCTGTATTAAAGTCTATCTCTTGCTTTATATTTATTGATATGTTTTATATAACTAGATGCTCCAATATTATATATATATACATATATATATATATATATATATATATATAATTATTTCCTATTGCCAAGTTGACATGTGTGTCATTATACAAGGGCATTCCATATCTATTCTTTTTTATGTAAAGATTTATTTATCTATATGAAAGTCACAACTGCAGAGATGAACAGAAAGAGAGAGAGAGATGAGGGGAGAAAGGTTTTCCATCTACTGGTGCACATATGATTATCTCATAGATGCAGAGAAAGCATTTGTTAAAATACAACATCATTTCATGATAAAAACCTTAAGCAATTTGGGTATAGAAGGAACATATCACAGCAATACATTAGGGTACCCTTTCCACATACTTTCACCAGCATTTGCATTTTTGATTTTTGGATCATAATCATACTAACTGTGATTAGGTAAAACCTCATTGTGGTTTTTGTTTGCATTTTCCTAATTTTATTTGCATTTCTTGAGCATCTTTTCATTTGATTGGGATCACATTGGATGTGTAAATTGCTTTGGGTAACATAGACATTTTGATAATATTAAGCCTTCAAATTCATTTACAAGGAAGATTTTCTAATATTTCTGTGTCTTCTATTTCTTTCTTTAATGTTTTATAATTTTCATGGTAGAAATCTTTCATATTCTTGGTTGGTTAAATGCATCCCAAGCTATTTAAATTTTTGTAGGTATTGTGAATGGGACTAATCTTACAAGTTCTTTCTCAATCATGCTATTATTTATATGTACATATGCTATTACCCTATTGATTTGTGTGTGTTGATTTTAGATCTTACAATATTGTCAAACTCTCTTATGATTTCCAATAATCACTTAGTGAAGTCTTTTGGTTCCTCTGTGCATAGAACCATTTCATCTGCAAATAGGGATAATTTGACTCTCTTCTTTTCCATCTGTATCCATTGATTTCTTTTTCTTATTTAATGACTCTGGCTAAAACTTTCACAACTATATTGAATAGTAATAATGAAAATGGGTATTTGTGCCTGGTTCCAAATCTTAGTGAAAATGCTTCTTGCTTTTCCCCATTCAATATATTTCTGGCCATGGATTTGTCATATATCACCTTGATTATGCTGGAATATGTTCCTTCTATAACCAATTTGCTTAAGTTTTTTTTATCATGAAGTTATGTTGCATTTTAGCATTTTGCTCTCTCTGCAACTTTGAGATAATTATATGTATCTTTTCTGACTTTAATGGAATGAAGCTGGAAATTAAAAACTTAAGAAACTCTAGATAATATATGAACATGTGGAGACTGAACAACATCCTCCTGAATGAACAATGGATCATAAAATAAAATAAAATAAAAAAACCTAGAAATGAGTGAAGACGACAACAGAGAATTTCAAAACTTATGAGATATAACAAAAGAAGTGTCAAGAGATGAGGGTTTATAGAAATTAGTGCTTACATAAAAAAATGAATGGCATCAAATAAATGATCTAAAAATGCATCTCAAGGATGTAGAAATACAAGCACAAACAAAACTCCAAATTAGTAGGAGGAAAGAAATAATAAAATTAGAGAAGAAATCAACAAACTTGAAACGAAATAAAAGAACTAGTTTTTAAAAAAAAAAAAATAAACTAAATTGATAAACCATTAACCAAACTAACACCCCAAAAGGGGGGAAAGACCCAAATTGTAGATGAACAGCAGTTTTTACAATGGATACCACTGAAATAAAAAGAATTATCAGGGTTTGCTACAAAAAACTGCATGCGTACATGCATGGATAGATTTCTGGACACACACAACCTACCAAAACTGTGACATGAAGACAGAAAACCTAAAAGACCAACAGCCAAGATGATGACTGATCATTAATAAAGACCTTCTAAACAAAGAAAAGCCCAGGGCCAGATGGCTTCACTGCTGATTTCTACCAAACTTTTAAAGAAGAACTAATTCCAATTCTTCTTACACCATTCAAAACAATTGAAAGGAAGGGAATCCTTCCAAACTCACTCTATGAGACCAGCATTACCTTAATTCTAAAACCAGGCACAGATACAACAAAAAAGAGAACTGTAGATCAATATCCCTGATGAACATAAATGTAAAAATCCTCAACAAAATGCTAGCTAATTGAATCCAACAACACATCAAAAAGATCAATCATCTGGAACATGTGATACTTTTCTCTGGTATGCAGGGATAAATCATACACATCAATAAATGTGATATGTCATATTAAGAAATTGAAGAAGAAACCTTATGATGTTTGTATCTATCAAAGAAGTTTTGATTATCATGAAGTTTACCAAGGATATATTTATGTTATAAAAAACTTTTTAGATGGTAACAACTTAACATTGATTATAAAAATAGAGAAAAATAAAATATTAAAATGCTAATAGGGAGCAGGTACTTAGACTAGTGGTTAAGATGCCCACATCCCACATTGGAATTCAGCTCAAACTCTTGACCTTATATTTCTGCCAAGGAAGACATTTTGTATATTTTTCAGCTGATGCTTTCCATTTTATTTTTTAAAATCACATCTATCTCTCTGTTAAACTTTTCTGTTAGAATACTGAAACTTTTTTTTTCTGTCTCACAGCTTGTTGAGTTTCCTTAAAAAAGAATTTTGAATTTTCCATCCTCGAGTTTGCATATATCAATTTGTAGAGTTTACTTTCTGGCATCTTATTTTGTTCACTAGTTGAAGACATCGTTCCCTGAAAGTTCTTCAAGTTTATTGGCATACCTTGTCATTTGCATATTGAAGGATTAGCTATTTGTTCCAGATTTTATAATTTCCCTTTCCTCATGCCTGTCCCTCTAGAAATTCTAAGCAGTCTACTTTCTCAGAGCCTGCAGACACCTCTGCTAGAGGGTATTCTCCTTCCAGATTTTCCACAACTTCACTCAAAGTGTTGTGGTGTTTCATCACTAGAAATGGCATAAAATCCTGTAGGTTTTCCTGCAATCTACATTTGGTGTATTGTTCAGACCAGACTTAATACTTGCTCACAAAAGATATTCTTTACCCCACAAGTCAGTGTCTGGGGCTGGAGTCAGACTAGATAACTTCTTCACAATCAGACACTGTGGTCAGACATTATGGTATTCTGCCTAGCTTTCAACCTCTTGTGGAGGGACCAGTTCCAGACTCCCATGCAATGATGTGACACCTATCTTTCTTTCATTCTGTTGAGTGGAAAACTTCTCTCTGTGTGTTTTGTTGCCTAGGGTTGGTGGAGGGATGAGGTGACAGACCCATGGTCACCAGTACTGCAGTGCTAGGTTACCCCAAGAACCAATACTCAGTGTAGTACAGAGGTAAGGACCAAGGCCCATGCTATTTTGGGCTGCCTCCTGCTGAGGTGCTCCCATGGGCAAAGACTTCTGCAATCAGGCACAGGTGATAATGGCTACATATAAGTCCTATTGACTAGGGCAGTGGATTGCCATGTTGCACAAAAGCAAGTCCAGAGGATTCACCTACCAACACTGGCTTGGGGACAGGCAATGTTAGGATCTCCCCATTATTATATTTTACCAGTCTGGCATTGTGTTCCAAGATACAGTCCTCTGCTCATTTCCTTGCCCTTCTCCCCAGTAACTGGAGTCTTGCCCATAGTTATCTGCTGCAGATCTGGGATTAGTGGTAAAGACAGTCCCTTGGCCACCCAATCTGTCACTAAGAAGAGTTGCACTGAGTCTCACATATGTAAGAACCGTCACAGATTTGTGGATCTTTGGCAGGTCTGCATGGGATTGTTGGTGATGCAGGCTGAAACATACTTGGTTCCACCAGGTGCAGCCCCCTGTCTGATACCAGGGCAGGTCTAGTAGCTCCATCTGTAAGCACTATTCTGAAGACAGCAGTCTTTGGGCTTTATCTGGTGATAGATCTTACTGCAGCACCAG
Organism: Sylvilagus floridanus; assembly: GCA_949820135.1. Taxonomy (NCBI): domain Eukaryota; kingdom Metazoa; phylum Chordata; class Mammalia; order Lagomorpha; family Leporidae; genus Sylvilagus; species Sylvilagus floridanus. The sequence goes on from OX463244.1 coordinate 128,548,689, forward strand.
TACTAAGTTCTATGGCAACATTTTGCACTCACTTTTCTGTTCTCCTTTCCTGTGTCTGGAGGTTTACTCCATGCTGTCTGTGTGAGGCTGGGAGAGGACTAGGGGAGGCAATCCCTTGGTCAATGGACTAAAGAGGATCCACAGGTTTAGTCTGTGGGTAGTGGATGTGATGGAGGACTGTGGGGCCCATTCAGCATTGGATTTCACCATTAGAGGCCTGGTAGTGGATTTCAATCTAACATCTGAATTTAATTTCTTCTACCTCTACCAACCAAGAGACACTGCCACCTTCTCCATGCTAAGCTGCATGGAGTTGGAGAGGGGATGACATGGACCATTCTTTTGTCTCTGCATTCGGTGTATCTTTTCTTATTACAGTGCTAAACCAGGCATATGGTCTCTCATCTGGCTTCCTTAGTTCTTATGAAGGTGACTTCTGAAGGGTAATTAGTTGTTCAAATGGGTGTTTTGGTGGGGAAACAGTTCCAGGAGTATCTTAATCAACAGCTAACTTGCTCTGCCCTCCAGACAGAGAGATTTTAATATTTCCTTTTTTTTAATTTTTTTTTTGACAGAGTGGACAGTGAGAGAGAGAGATAGAGAGAAAGGTCTTCCTTTGCCGTTGGTTCACCCTCGAGTGGCCGCCGCGGCCGGTGCACTGTGGCCAGCGCACTGTGCTGATCCGAAGGCAGGAGCCAGGTGCTTCTCCTGGTCTCCCATGAGGTGCAGGGCCCAAGCACTTGGGCCATCCTCCACTGCACTCCCGGGCCACAGCAGAGAGCTGACCTGGAAGAGGGGCAACAGGGACAGAATCCGGTGCCCCGACCGGGACTAGAACCCAGTGTGCCAGCACCGCAAGGCGGAGGATTAGCCTGTTGAGCCACGGCGCCAGCTCAGACAGAGAGATTTTAAGGAATTGTTTCATGTAATTGTGGATGCTCACCAGTCCAAAATCTGCAGAGTTGGCCACCAGGTTGTAGAAGTTGATTTTGCAATTGACTGAATTGTTTTGGCCTTGAGGGAAGTCTGCCTTTTGTTTTCCCCTTGCTGAGATGAGGCTACCACGTTACAGAGTGTCATCTGTTTGACTCAAGTCTGCTGGTTTCTTTAAACTCAACAACAACAACAGAAATGACCTCCATAGAAACATCTAGCATAATGTTTAGTTCAATACCTGAGTACTGGGGCCTAACTAAATTGATACATAAAATTATCCATCACAGTCTATAAAATATATCTCTTGTCTTTCTCCATAAATAACAGACATAAAGAGTTTGGAAGGCCAAAATTGTTAAGCAAATCTGGGTTATGATCTCTTCCAGCAGAGAAAGTATAAGTAATGAAGAGCCAGTACATGGGACCACTAGTTTTGTATGAAATTTAAAACAGGCTATGCCATCAATTTTTGTGACTATAAGAATTTATTTCACTTGTTATAAAAATGATGTGATTCAATTTCCTTATTAAGAACAACTATAAACTCACAAAAATACAGTTTGTGTATTTTACTCACTGTACAATCCAGTCATTCCTATTGTCTGATTACTTTTGTGATAAATACAGAAAATCTGATATTAAATACTAGAAATACAACCATAGAGGCTAGAAGATGGCTCTATACTAATTGGATTCCTAATTTGACAAAGTGATTATTTCTTGTTTCCACTCAATGATTAGTACTAGAAGAACCACAAAGTGTGTATGTAATACAATATCTTACTTTACATTCATAAGAATAAGACACCAAATTCTTTTTATCTGCATTTACACAAACCAAACTTTTTAAAAACACTGTGTATTTGAGAGGGGTCATGTGCAAATATAGGTGACCATCTGTGAGAAGTGTACTTCTGTATATCCAATATGTGAACGGCCTTCCCTGTCAGTAAACAAATGCTCAAAGAACTTGTCAGAAGCTAGACCAGGTACTTAAAGTCCTGCCTAAGAAAAATATTATGCAATTTAGTCTGACCCTCCTTGATGCATTCAAGTTCCATTATAGCTAAAGGGAATTGCATGTACATTTTTGGGAAACACTGTGTACTGTGCACAGAAAAGGAAAAGAAAATGGACATAAAATTTTAAATAAACAAAAGACAGAAGGGAAAACAAGAAACAAGGAACATTTTGCTACTGCACTCCTATGGTGATAATAGAAAGTATGGATGCTGGAAATGAAAGTGTATACTTTATAAAAAAGCTGAATTTGGTTTCATGCCCTGCCACCTATGTGTAAGACCAGATTTAAGAGTATATTTGGCAATCAGTACTTTCCCTATTCATTTGCTTCCATAAAACAGTAGGCATTTTGCATGGAGGTGTTGACTTTATTTTCCTATTTTTAGTTTTTTTTATTTTCAATGATTTAAAAATATAATAATTACAAATTCTACAATTAATGTAACTGAATAAGTATAAACTTTTAGAAATGTACACCAGGAAATACAACTGTGGAAATAATTTATTTATCAAAATATTCTTCAAGTAAAGATAGTCATGGATCATATAGGAATATATTTAAGATTACAATTTTAAGCATCAGTTTATATAAATATAAACAAGTTCCTATTAACATAAATAAAAATGGTACTTCTTTGAAGTAACTAAAATGTTGGGAATGTGTAAATATTTTGAATTCTTGCCACATAGCTAAGTATAAATTCCTAGCATGGATTTAAATCTTATAAAGAAATCTTGGCAAAAGAAAAAAAAAAAAAAAAACAACAGAAAATACTGAGTCAGTTCCATAAAGGGAAATAAATAGACTACAAATAGAATCACTTTATTTCCAAGTCAATTTATTTTGGCTAGCTGCACGGTAATAAAATATCTTTTCAATAGCGATGAAAGAATAGTTTGCAGTGCAAGCCATGAATAGACCTGTTACTAATGATTAATATGTACTACATGATAGTTAACATGCATAATAGAGATAGATATGGTTTCTGCAATATACTTTTATCAAATGCCATAAAAATTTTCCAATTTTCTTTTTAACTGACCAACATCCAATTATCCCTGTGTGTGGTTTCTGTGCACAAAGGAGACAGTTTCTCTCTCACGTTGCCACCATGACTCCTGCGGCTGGAGGAATTATTAAGATCACAGCCACTACTTTGATTTGCTTGAGCAGTTAATAATTCTGGAACTTATCTGGTCTCACTGGATGGATTTTTCAACATTTTAATAATAAAGTTGACAAGGATAATTATGATGAAGGCATTTATTAAGGGTCTACTCTCTACATGGATCAGTGTTCCTGCTCACAATACTCTTTATTTATATTCATAGCAAAATGCCTCCTACAGATGAGGAAACAGCTCAGAAAAGCTAAATTATTCTTCAGAGATCATACAGTTAACAGATGTCTTTTGAATGAGCAAGGCCAAAATGTCCACGGCCCTAAAGCTTCTTTTTCCTCCATTTACTACACTTTTATCTTTATTTGAATAAACACTTCTCTTGTAATCAAGAACTGAAGGGTAGATCAACACAAATACACTATTTCATACAAGTAATTTCACATGAAACAGAAAAAATTAACATTTCTCATAAAATTTATTTTGCAACAAAACTTATTAATGCAAATAAAGCACAAATAAATTAAAAGCCATGATGTCAGATCATATTATTTTACTTTAAAATGTAAAAAAAAAGGGTAACATTTTGTTACAAGTGTAAACACTTTTAAAGTGAGCACTACACCAAATAGATATACATTGTAGAAATGTGTGATTGTCTGGAAGACTTCTATATATTTAAATTCTAGAATTAGAGGACAGCCATCACATTAGAACATCGAAGATTATTGACGTTATATTATTTGGGCCATTGTCTAAATCCATAACCTGGAACAAAATATATGCCTTTAGTGCCAAGGTTCTGAAGCATCAATTTCTTGACTAAATGCTCCGTATTTTAGAATTCTGTAAAAATACATAAATATTAGTAGATTTTGCAGCAGATTGGATGCTAATAGCTTAATTTTTTCCTTCTCCTCAAACATTTTGAAATAGAAAAAGAAAACTTCCTTCTGTTTGACTCATTTGGGGTTTCCAGATGTCCAGGGTCAAAGGTTGGAAATAAAAGTATCAAGTTTTGGCCAACTCTCTCCAGCAACATGCGCCAATGTGTGAGAGCTTTCCCAGAGGGTATTCTTCTGTAGTTTTATTTTTCTCTTGCTTCTCCTGATAAGAGCTCCTTAAACCCTCTGATGAATTATGTCATTCTAATTCAAACTTGTTGGTGGCCCATGTCTCTTGTATTTATTCTTCAGCAATCAGCATGATTCTTTTTAAAAGTATAAATTTAGAAAACTGCTAATTTTTTTCTTAATGAGTCAGATGAGCCAGGTTCAATTTGATAACTTTTTGTGTTCTTTCTTTTGTTCAACTTCAGGTATCATAAGTGAGATGGGAGTAAGCTGATAAAAATATCAATACAACATGAGCATGATTTTATTTTTTTCTGCTGAGTAGGTGACAATTATCAATTGGTTCATGTTTTAACAATACTTTCTTGTTTTTGGTGTACATAGTTTTTCAGAAATTATTTTCAAAATTTAAATTTCATCAGTAAATATAAAAAATATTATTTTTGAAGGCTCGAATTATGTTGTCAACTTAAAGTATTCATATTATTTAAAAAAACGCAAAGTAACAACCAAGACTGTTTGTTCTTTCTAATTGTTTATGAAAGGTATAAAACAGTTTAATATCTTATAGTGAATAATTCAAATACATAGAAAAGGAACAAAAAAACTGATCTGTGTTAGTCTACTAAGATTAAATTAAGTAATCATTTGTGTTTTTCAAAAGGTTGTTATAGTGTTTGATTCATTTTGATGAACTGTAAAAAGAACCTTTCATTAAACACTATGTAATGCTGTAGGCTAAACCAATACCTCACAGTGCCATGATGAGAAAACCACAAAAGAGTGTGAAGAAAGAGAAGAAAGATTGAGCATGAGAAAACATAACTAAAAGATTCAAAATAGATGTAGCTAAACTCACCTATGCTCTATAATCAAGGTGGGAGAACATAATATATAAACAATGCACTGAAATTATAAGCATGGTAATGCACTTGGGTTTTGGTCTCAAAACCTCATACCTTCTATGTCAAGGGACACAATTATACCCATATACAAAAAGATAATTTACTATATATTTTTGTTGCAGTGATCATCATGGATTCATATGACAGACTTCTGGTAAGATCTATTCATATCTTTCAAAATTTGTGTTTAACCAACAATGACTATCCTTTGCTCTAAGAGTTTGTTGGATATGTTAAGTATCATATCTGAAAAATATGAGATTGTAAAGTTGCATTTTCTATTAAATATGTGAAAAACAACAAAGTACACTAATATTTTATTAAAAGCTAGCAAGTACCATATATGACCTTAAAATATGGTTATAAGTTTTAAAAACTTTAACCTATTGGGTAGGCATTTAGTATAATGGTTAAGATGTCTGCATATAATGGTATAATGGTTAAGAATATCTGCATTCCACATCAGAGTACCTGGGTTTGAGTTCTTGCCCTGATTCTAGCTTCCTGATAGTACTCCCCTGAGGAGCAGATGATGGCTCAAGTACTTGTTTCCCTGTCAAACGTGTGAAAGCCCTGGACTGAATTCCAGCTCCTGACTTCATCCTGGTTCAGCCTAGGCTGTTGAATTCAAAGAGTAAGTGAGTGGATGGGTGACCTCTGTCTACCTCTCTCTCCAACTCTTGCGTGTTTTCGATTGAAATGAAGATTTTTTTAAAAATTAATTGGGAACTATATTAGGTTAGGATCAATTATCTAACCAATTAAATTAAAAAAATACATTCACTTAAAACTATTCAATTACTATCAAACTCAGTGCTTAAGGGGAGAATTTTAGATGTCAGATTGCCTGATCAAATAACCAGCGTCACAATTGGGGTAGTAGCTTTGATTATTATCCTCTTTTTTTAAAATCTGTAAATACCTCATAGGTGTATTGTAATGTCTATAAAACACTTAGAACAAAGCCTAACACAATATATTATTTTTGGTAAGAATGCAGGCTTATGTCAGAGATTTTTTTGTTATATATTTTCATTTTGTTTTTCAAGTAAATAACTCTCAACTTGAAGGATAATTTTGTATTAATAAGTTGTACTTTGCTGATGAAATATGATTTCATTTATATTTATAAATAATATCACTAGAGACAGAGTAAATAAAATATCAGTCAAATGCAAAGGAAATAAGCAGAGAAAATAGGAATTGTATTCAGTTATTCTTAAATGATCAACCCTAATTAAAATACAAGTGATAGTCATATTACTTATTATAATGTGGACATTTAGTCAAGTGGTTATGATGCTGGTTAAGATACATACATCTCACATCAGAGTCCCTGGGCTTGACACATGGTTCTAGCTGGGTCCTGCCTCTACCTTCCTACTAATGGTCACCTTGAGAGACAGTGTGATAATAGCTCAAGAGATTGTGTTCCTACTACCCACGTGAGAGATCTGAATTGCATTTCTAATTTTCAGTTTCAGTTGTAACTTGGCCCAGCCCCAGCTGTTGTGGGTATTTTGGGGAGGTACCAGCTGATTCCTCTCTCTCTCTCTTTCCTTCCCCTTTCCCCACCCTCTCTCCATCTCTTTCTCCATCTTTCTGCCTCTGAAATAATAAGCAAGCAAATAAACATGTTTTAAATATTTATAACACAAAATAAAATTTAAGGAGATAATTATTGCTAGGGACAAAAGCAGCATTTCATAACAAAACAAAATCAATTCACAAAAGAATATAATAACATTAAAATATCTAATAACATAGGCTTAAATATGCAAAGCAAAACATGATACATTTAATGTAAAATATTTTACAATCCAGCTTTAATGTCAAATTTTAATATACTCTTTCAGAAACTGAGAAAATCAAATGGACACAATTTAAAAGTTTTGCAAGATTTGAAAAAAGAGATGTTTGACATAATAGATATCTTATAATTCTCTATCCCACAAATAGAAAATGCAAATTCTTGTCAAACACACATGACACATTTTAACAAATTGGCCACAAAGGAATCTTTAAAAATTTCCTGAAAAACTACTATGTGGGCTATATGAGTTGATGATAATGCAACAAAATAACAAACATAAGTGAGATTATAGCCAAATATTCCTTTCTCTCAATCTCAGAAACATAAAATTGTCCTAAATATCCTGGAAGTAAATTCTTCATCTGGAATCCAGGAGGAAGAAGAAGAGGAGGGCAGGAGGAAAGTAAGAAGCATAAAGAAGGAACTCCAAAGAATTCCAAAGAAAATAAAAGGTGGAAAGAAAAAAGAAAATATGCTAAACTAATAAAAAAGAAATCCTCCAAGAAGAAAAATATATATTCTGAAAAGAAGAAGTCAATATTAAAATACAGGCAAGACCAATCGAGAAACACATTCAAAAATACATATAATAATATTTAGAACAAAAATAGGGTGTGACAACAACTGGAATAAATTTTTTTTGTTTTATTTGAGAGGCAGAGAGGAAGAAAGAGAAAAGAGAGAGAAGAGAGAGAGAAGAGAGGGAGGAGAGAGAGAGAGAGAGAGACTTTCAAATTTCACTCCCCAAGTGCTTACAATGTTCATGGGGTTGAAGCCAGGAGGGTCATCAGTTAGGTTATCCCGCGTGAGTGGCAGTGACTCAATTACTTGAACCATACTGTGGCCTCCCAGGGTCTATATTTTCAAGAAAGAGAAATCAGGAGCCAGATCTGGGTATTCTAACAAAAGACATGAGCATTCTCACCTGCATACCCCAATGTGGAGATTTGTACAAAGCTGTAAAATTATGAGGAATAACTTAGTGCCTGAGATTTAAATCTAGATGCAGTAGACTATTTCACAGATAAGCATACATTCTAAAATTGATTTAAAAAGAAAGAAAATATAATATAGTTATAATATCAAATAATTGAATTAATAGTTATAATCTGCCTCTACAGACTGTATCATGATCAGACAAGTTTTATGAACTAGTTTTACTATCTCTTTAGAAAATATTATTATTCCACCTGGAACCAACCCAAATGCCCATCAACAGTAGACTGGATAAAGAAATTATTGGACATGTACTCTATAGGATTCTATACAGCAGTCAAAAACAATGAAATCCAGTCATTTGCAACAAGATGGAGGAATCTGGAAAACATCATTCTGAGTGAATTAAGCCAGTCCCAAAGGGACAAATATCATATGTTCTCCCTGATCAGCGACAACTAACTGAGCACCAAAGGGGAAACCTGTTGAAGTGAAATGGACACTACGAGAAACAGTGACTTGATCAGCTCTTGTGCTGACTGTTGTTGTACAATGTAATACTTTATCCATTGCAGTATTTTTTATCCTAGTACTAGTGGTTGAACTCTGTAATTAACACACAATTATTCTTAGGTGTTTAAATTTTAACTGAAAAGTGATCCCTGTGAAATATAAGAGTGGGAATAAGAGAGGGAGGAGATGTACAATTTGGGACATGCTCAATCGGACCTTCCCCAAATGATGGAGTTAGAATCATGCCAGGGGATTCCAATACAATCCCATCAAGGTGGCATGTACCAAGGCCATCTCACTAGCCCAAGTGATCAATTTCAGTTCACAATTGATCACACTCAAAGGGATCACACAAACAAGACTAGTGTCTGCTAATACTAACTGATAGAATGAAAAAGGGAGAGAATGATCCAACATGGGAAGCGGGATACACAGCAGACTCATAGAATGGCAGATGTCCTAAATAGCACTCTGGCCTCAGAATCAGCCCTTAAGGCATTCGGATCTGGCTGAAGAGCCCATGAGAATATTTTAGGCATGGAAAGCTAAGACACTCTGAAAAAAAAAAAAAAAAAGAAGACCTAAATGAAAGATCTCTGCGAGTGAGATCCCAGGGGAAAGAACGGGGCCATCAAAGAAGGAGGTACCTTTCTCTGAAGGGAGGAGAGAACTTCCACTTTGACTATGACCCTGTCAGAATAAGATCGAAGTCGGCGAACCCTAAAGACTTCCATAGCCTCGGCAACTCATGACTAGAGCCTAGGGAGATTACTGACGCCATAAACAAGAGTGTTAAATTGTTAAATCAACATCAGGAGTCACTGTGTACTTATGTCTCATTTGGGATCTGTCCTTACTGTGTTATCCAATGTGAAGTAATGCTATAACTAGTACTGAAACAGTATTTTTACACTTTGTGTTTCTGTGTGGGTGCAAACTGATGAAATCTTTACATAGTATATACTGAATCAATCTTCTGTATATAGATAATTAAAAATGAAAAAAAAATCTTGTTGTTAAATTGGAAATTGCCTAGAAAATTAATCAATTTTAAAAAAATATATCATGTAGTATCTCTGTCCTTAATGTGCTGTACATTGTGAATTAATGCTATAACTAGTATTTCAACAGAATTTTCACTTTGTGTCTCTATGTGAGGGCAAACTGTTGAAATCTTTACGTAATATGTACTAAACTGATCTTCTGTGTATAAAGAGAATTGAAAATGAATCTTGATGTGAATGCAAGGGGAGAGGGAGAGGGAAAACGGAGGGTAGCGGGTGGGAGGGAAGTTGTGGGGGGGCATTGTAATCCATAAGCTGTACTTTGGAAATTTATATTTTTTAAATAAAAGCTTTATTATATATATATATATAAGAAAATATTATTCTTCCAATCAAATTCTCATAAAAAAGTATAAATGAATGTAAACAGGCTAAATAGGATTACCTGTTTAGTTCTATAGATCATATAAATAATTTTCTTTATTTTTATTTTTTTATAATATTCAGTGCTTCAAAGTCCAAAAAATGTGACCTAGAATATATTAGCAAAGTGACTCACTACATCCACCATATATTCTTCAAATAAGACATTAGCATGGACAGTAACCATGCAGTCCAGACCTAAGAGCCCACTCTTTCAAATTTCTAGTCTTCCTCTTTTGAAATAGAGAAGCTTCCTCCTGGTCTCCATTGTGGGTGCAGGGCCCAAGCACTTGGGCCATCCTCCACTGCCTCCTGGGCCACAGCAGAGAGCTGGACTGGAAGAGGAGCAACCGGGACAGAACCTGGTGCCCCAACCAGGACTGGAACCCGGGTGCCAGCTTCACAGGTGGAGGATTAAGCTAGTGAGCCATGGCGCTGGATAAAGTTTTTTAAAAGATTTTTTTCCCCATTATTTCTCCACGGACTGACCCACGTTCTTTTCATTACATTAGTCCCCATTGTGTGTGCTCAATATCTTTAATCTTTTTTTTTCTTCTGAGCCTTTTGTTTACTCTCCTTTAAAAAATAAAGCACGTATTAAACCTTTCTGCTGGTCTTCTATTGCTACATAACAACTTACCACAAAATAAGCAGCAGGAACACAAATTCACTCTCTCAGAGGTGGTGTGGGTGAATGTTCTCTGCTCAGATTCTCACTGACGGGAACCAAGCTGCTGGACAGGGTGGCTCACCTGAATAATATTCAGTAATAATCAGGTTGTTGACAACATTTAGTTCTTGAGGTTGTGGGACTGGGTCCTTCTTTTCTTGCTGGCCAGTGACTGGGGCCCAGGTCTAGAGACTGCCTCCAGTTCTTTGCCCTGTTACTTTCTCATAAGTAGTACACAGCATGGCTATTTGGCTTGTCCAGGCCATTTGAAACTCTTTTCTGTGACACTTTTATCATACCAACAAGAGATACTATGTTTTCAAAAGGCTTATCTGTTTAGAGAGACTCAACCAGGATAGTCTCTCTTTTACCATATAGAGTATCATGTACTATAATCATTAGAGTGACATATTGTATTGATAGGTTCTAGTCACATGTAAAAAGGAGATGATGCAAAAGTGCGATCTACTGTAGATCATCTTAGTATTCTGCTTTCTTCAAATCAAAGGTAAACTAACACAAGAAAGCAAAACATCTATCTTTAAAAGTCCCTTTTTTATCTCCATGTACTATTGCACTAGAGATATTAGCCACATTTACTATTTTCTATACTTTCCTTAATTTCATTAAAATATACTTTCTTTTTTATTATTATTTTTATTTATTTGAAAGAGTTACAGAGAGAGGCAGTGACAGAGAGAGAGGTCTTCCATCCACTGCTTCACTCCCCAGATGGCTGCAACAGTTGGAGCTGCGCCAATGTGAAGCCAGAAGCCAGGAGCTTCTTCTGGGTCTCCCACGTGGGTTCAGGGGCCCAAAGACTTGGGCTATCTTCTACTGCTTTCCCAGGCCACAGCAGAGAGCTGGATCAGAAGAGGATCAGCCAGTACTAGAACCGACAGCCCTATAGGATGCTGGTGCTTCAGGCCAGGGCTTTAACCCACTGTGCCACAGTGCTGGCCCCAAAAATATAGTTTCTTTCTTTTTTTTTTTTTTTTTTTTTTGACAGGCAGGGTTAGACAGTGAGAGAGAGAGAGACAGAGGGAAAGGTCTTTCTTCCATTGGTTCACTCCCCAAATGGCCACTGCGCCAATCCAAGCCAGTAGCCAGGTGCTTCTTCCTTGTCTCCCATGCTGGTGCAGGGCCCAAGAACTTGGACCATCCACCACTGCTTTCCCAAGCCACAGAAGAGAGCTGGACTGGAAGAGGAGCAACCGGGACAGAATCCGGTGCCCCAACCAGGACTAGAACCTAGGATGCCAGCGCCGCAGGCGGAGGACTAGCCAAGTGAGCCACAGCACCAGCCAAATATACTTACTTTTAAAACTTTCCCCTACACTACCCTATTTCTTACTTTCTGTCTCAATTTTGAACATCTTTAAAAACATCATACCAAACATAAATGTATCATGTCTTTGTTCCCTATACTTATTTTCCTATTAGGAGAAAGTAAACTGTATTTTCTTCCAAATTAGAATCTTGAAGTCATCCTTAACCTTGCCTACTGCCTATTTCCTAAATAAGGCAGTCACTAAGTCTTGTCAATCTTACTTTGCAATGCTGAATCTTATCCCTTGCCAATCATATCAGCCATTATTTTCATTCAGTTCTTCCTGATCATCTAGGTGGTCTTTTATGTTTATCTGTCATCTACAATCTATTTTCGTCCTAAAAATGGAAATGTTCAAGGAGTGTGTAAAAGGCCCTTCCAGAATTCAAATTCCATAACTCTATCAACTTGTATTATTGATAAATAAGAAGCAGTCACAATCCACTATTCTTTGGAATTCGATTGAATCCACCTTGAAAAATCACACTAATACAAACCCTCCAAATTATTTTGATTTGCTTGTTTTAGATAATTATTCAGCTTTTGGAGACATCAACAAGGACAGATGAAATAGATTAAACATGCTTGCTAGTGCAGCTTCTTAACCCAACTGTACTCCTTGTTCACTCTTCACCCAACTTTGCAATTGCTTGCTTTAACTATCTTTTAGGATTTCAGTTAAATTTCGTCACGGTGATATCTCCCCTTGATTTTGCCTTCAGACATCTATCCACCTATCCACCTATTTCACATTTTTCTTTACCTTTATCTTGCTAAATTTGAGTTGCACTTCCAATCTTGTTCTCCAGCTATGCTCCCTAGTGCCTCAATCCAGCCTAGATTCCTGTCCTGGACATTATGGTAGTCATTATCATCTCACTTAGCACAGTTTGTTTCCACTTATCCATCCTCAGAAAAACAAGCATCTTCCTAAAGGTGAGATAATGACTCACTTTGGAAAATCTCTGGAATGTCAAAAATAAAACCATATTAAAATACATCATAGAGTGAAAAGAAGGCTTTGTTGCTTGAAGCATGATATAATGCTATGTCTTCATTTTGTTTGTATATATTCATTTTTCCTCCCAACAATGGCTATTTCTTGATGGTACAAGCTGATGTGTTAAAGTAAATAAAAATGATTATTTAAAAATATATATCTTATATGTTCATCCGGGATTTTGTTCTATACTTCTCTTACTGTTTTGTATCTTTTCTGGTTTAGGAATCGAGGTGATTCTGGCCTCATAGAAGGAGTTTCGGAGGATCTCCACTCTTTCAATTGGTAGAATGCCTACTATCCCTGATGAACACAGATGCAAAAATCCTCAGCAGAAGACTAATTCAATCAAACAGCACATCAGAAAGATCATTAAACCAAACTGTTTTGGATTTATCCCTGATATGCAGGGATGGTTCAACATTTGCAAACTTATAAATGTCATATATCAGGTTAACGAAATGAAGAATAAAAAAAGTATAATTATTTGAATAGATTGAGAGAAATTATTTGATAAAATGCAACATCCTTTCATCATGAAAACCTTAAGTAATTGAATATAGAAGAAAAATTCCTCAACAAAATCAAGACAATTTATGACAAACTCACAGCCAACATAATATTGAATGGGGAAATGTTGGAAGCATTTCCACTAAGAACCAGAACCAGACAAGGATGCCCACTTTTACTATTGCTATTCAATATAGCAATTATGAGATGATTCTAAACATAATGGAACCAGAAGAATATACTAAGAGATTTTGGAACTCATAGAAGAGGTTAGCAAAATGGCAGAATATAAAATTAACATACAAAAATCCATAGTAACCTTTTTATACACACACAATGCCATTGCTGAGAAAGAACTTGTAAGATCAATCCCTGTCACAATAGCTCCAAAAAGAATTAAATACCATGGGATAAATCTAATCAAGCATGTCAAGATCTCTATGATTAAAATTACAAAGTATTGAAGAAAGAATTAGAAGAAAAAACAAAAAATACAAAAATCTTCTAAGTTAATAGATCCAAAAATTAATATTATCAAAATGTCCATACTACCAAAAACAACTTACAGATTCAATGTGATCTCAATGAAAATACCAATGACATTCTTCTCAGATATAGAAAAACAATGCTTAAATTCATATGGAAAAAAAAGAGACCCGGATACATAAAGCACTCTTACACAACACAAAGTTAGAGGAATCACAATAACAGATTTCAAGAAATACTTCAGGGAAGTGGTAATGAAAACAGCCTGTTCCAAAAGAAAAATAGATATTTAGACCAACGAAACAAAATTTAAATACCAGAAATTAATCCACACATCTACAACTAACATATATTTGACAAGGGAGCTAAAATCAACCCCTGGAGCAAGAAGAGTCTTTTCAACAAATGATGCTGGGAAAACTGGATCTGCACATGCAGATAAATGAAACAAGACCTGTACTTTACACCTTACACCAAAATCCATTGAAAATGGATAAATAACCCAAATCTATATCCAAATACTATCACCAAATTTATATCCAAACTATCAAATTACAAGAGAACATTGAGGAAACTCTATAATAGGTTGGGATAGGCAAAGATTTGGAAGCAACCCCAGAAGCACAGACAATCAAAGCCAAAATTGACAAATGGGATTACATCAAGCTGAGAAGCTTCTGCACTGTGGAAGAAACACCCAGGAAAGTGAAAATACCAATGACAGAATGGGAGAAAATATTTACAAACAACAGAACTGATTAAAGATTAATATCCAGAATCTACAAATAGCTCAAGAAAATCAATAACAACCAAACCAATAATCTAATTAAGAAATGGGCAACAGACTTAAACAGGCAGAAGAGGAAATTCAAATGGTTAATAGACACATGAAAAAATGCTCAGGATCACTAGCCATCAGGGAAATGCAAATCAAAGGCACAATGAAGTTTCTCCTCACCCCAGTTTAGAATGGCTCTCATACAGAAATCGATAAACAATAAATGCTTGTGAGGTTATGGTGAGAAATGTACCCTAATCCACTTTTGGTGGGAATGTAAACTAGTACAGTCACTGTGGAAGACTGTATGGAGATACCTCAGAAAGCTGAACATAGATATACCACATGACCCAGCCACGCCACTCTTGAGAATTTGCCAAAGGGAAATGAAATCAGTGTATTATCTGTACCCACATGTTGTTGCAGCTCAATTGATAATAGCTATGATATGGAATCAACCCAGAAATTTATCAATTAATAACTGAATAATAAATTATGGTATATATACACTATGGAATACTACTTAGCTGTAAAAAGAATGAAATTGTGTCTTTTGTAACAAAATGGATGCAACTGGAAAACATTATACTTAGTGAAATAAGCCAGTCCCCCAAAAAACAGATGCCGTATATTTTCCCTGATCAGTGATAACTAATAGAGTACCAAAAATTTAATGTGTAGGTGTGAAATAGACATTTTGAGATTCGATGATTGTTTACAGTCAATGTCACCACTGTTGAGTAATAGTGTTTTTTTATTTTTCATACTATTTGTTGAACTCTTTAATTAGTGTATGGTTAATCTTATGAGTATAAAATAAATTTAAATTAGATCATTGTAAAAATTAACAAAGGGAATATAAAAGGAAGGAGGAGAAAAGAAGCGGAAGCCTGGGAACCTCGGCAAGAGGAAGGGTAGGGTGCGAAGAATCACTAAGTTCCTAAATCTGTACATACGAAATTTGTATACCTCAAATAAAATATAAAAAAAACATATATGCTAGATGTTGATACCAACAGGTAACTCCCAACTTCTAAGTGCATTTAAAGATATAATTCACCGTAACTTTGTAATATTTGGAGCTATACATTTGTATTTTAGAATCATATAATGGTGGGGAGAGGAGGCAAGACACTGGGGCTTACGATTAGGAGGCCCACATCTTACACTGGAGTATTTGGGTTCAGGTCCCAGCTCTTGGTTGTAGCATCCTGATAATGTGCACCCTGTGGAGACAGCAGGTAATGATTTAAGTATTGGATCCCAGCCAGCTACCTGGGAGACCCAATTTAAGTTCCCAACTCCTGGCTTTAGCCTAGCCCAGCTCTGACTGATGCAAGTACTAGATATGAACCATGAATGAAAGGTCACTGTCTATTTCTCTCTCTCTCTCTTTCTCTGTCTCTCTCTCTCACATGCACACAGATACACTTAAATATAAGTAATAAAAATTTTAAAAATCATATAAAAGTTATGTGATTTGAGAATTTTAAAGTTTTTGAAAAGTTAGTCCAACCCGGTTATTAACAGCAACAGTTTTCTTCTGGGCTTGTCCTTTATACTGTGGAATATTTTCTAGATATGTGTGGAAGGATAAAGTACTAACCATTGCTGGATAATGTTTTAAAAACCCTCAGGCCATCCGTAAGCTTAAAACGAGTTTGTGTCTTATATCTTTGCTTTCAAAGTCCTGCCGTGACTTTACACATATTTTTCTGGTAATTTAGATATCATTGAACTGGAGACTCCATAGTGAAAACATTTAATACACTTGAAGAAAAATAACAGTTTGATACACTACAAAAGTCTTTTTTTTTCTTACTTATATGTTTAAATTCAAAAATTTAATCTCCAACCTTTGCCAAATTCTCTAAATAAAGGTTTTTGCATTTGTTTCTGGAATAAAAATGCAAATTATTTGAAATGCTTTAAAAGTATTCAGTTTCTCAAAATGTTTCTAATGTGACATATTTTAAACTTCAAAGAAATGGTGATTTATTCAATAAAACAAGTTGTGTGCTTTTGAATGATGGCTCTAAGGTCCTTTGCTGGTCCATGCTTTCCCTTAAATCATTTTCTTTCTTATCTCCTTTTGAGGGCTTGAATAATGTTTTTCCCATTTGTAGCCTTTAGTCACTTTAATATTGTGTTTCTTAAGAGAAGACGAAAATACATTCTTTAAATATGATCAATATATTGACACGATATGTGATATGTTAAAGAATTTCTCTATTGAAATGGAAACATTTGCTGAAAATTAGTACCAGTTTGAAACAAATATTAGACAATTCTCTAAGTATATATTTAATAGAAAGAAAAATATCTATAAAGACACATCCCTTTTCCAATATTAAGAAATAGTATTTTACTATAGATGTTACTGTAGCTAAAGTCAATTTCTTAGATTTATTTAAGTGATAATTTTTCTCATCAGCATCATTAAAAGTATTTTCCAAGTCTTTGTTTATGTAAGGCACTTATTAAAGCTATGCACAGTCATAAAATAATCCCTTAACTTGTGAAGTTAATGATTCTACACAAATGTCTCGGACTGATATAAATAATATCTGTTGAGCAAATACTGTGTGATAGGCACTGTTCTTTATATTCAATTATTTATAGCTTTATACTATTTTACATAAAATCTCTTTTTTCAGATTAGGAAAAATGAGGCAAATAGGTTAATCTATTGTTCAAGTGACATAGCCATCAAGGAAAATAAACATTCAGAATTATATTCAGAACTCATTATCTAATTCGATATGGTATTCAACCTTTGAAAAATCAAACTGACATGTCAAATGTTGATTTTTTTAAAGCATTATCTTTTTTTTAAAATATTTGTTTTATTTACTTGAAAGACAGAGTTACAGAGAGAGGTAGAGACAGAGAGAAAGGTCTTCTATCTGGTGGTTCACTCCCCAGATGACCACAATGGCAAAAGCTATGCCAATCCAAAACCAGGAGTTTCTTCCAGGTCTCCCACGTGGGTGCAGGGGCCCAAGGACTTGGGTCATCTTCTACTGCTATCACAGGCCATAACAGAGAGCTGGATCAGAAGAGGAGCAGCCAGGACTTGAAGTGGTGCCCATATGGGATGCCGATACTTCAGGCCACAAAGTCCTGAAGCCACAGCACCTGAGCCACAACACCAGCCCCTAAAGTATTATCTTTAAAGATACCACTTAATAGTGGCATATATGAAGAAATAGAAACTGGCAACTAAAAATTAGGAAAGATGATGGATAACCATATGCTTTTTACTAGTTGAGGATGGGAGAAGAGAGACGGAAATTTAGATTTGTATTTGAGAGTCAAAAATTGCTAACAATATTGAGAAATACATTTATTTTTGACAGTGAAACTTTCTCAGATGGCCACCTATTTTAATACACCCTTCATATTTAATTTATACCTAATGTGCTATAGCTATGCATATTCCCCCTTCAAATCAGAAATGTTTCTGATCTATCTAAAAGTAACAATCTTCATTCCCGTAGGAATAATGTTTTTAAAATTTTTGTTATTTTTCTGTTATTCTGTAAATAATAACAACATCAAACTGCTACTAACCTTCATGGAATAAAAACAAAATTGAGCTGATAGTTGGACAAAAGCCTTTTATAAACTAATCACAGTCATGTAAAAATGATCCGAAAGCAATATTTTTAAGAATAAAATTACTCTCTTATTGTATGACTCAGAGCCTGAGTTAACGTACAGAGACACAGAGAGAAAATGAAGGGGATGAGAGTAAGTGACACCACACTGTTGCTTTCAATGCTGAGCTGGCCTAGTAACTGATTGGCTGTAACTTGTAGGTTTTTAAAAACTCTTTTAGGGAGATCTCCATGGGCTTTAATCAAATTCCTTCCTCAGTCTTCTACCATCTACTACAGTAAAGTGTTTCTGTGAGTGTGTACAAATACATTCTCAACTATTTTATGATCAAAATGAAGCTATGTGTGAATTTGGTTGACTGAAATCACCTTTTGGAGTAGGATGAATAGATATAAGTAAGCAAATATATATTAATATAAGTAATAGAAGAATTATGGGATATGGAGTACTATTTTTCTTGGTTAGTAACAGTTACACAGAGATATTTTATTGATTCTCTTCATGATGTAATGGCCCCCTTTCTCTCTTTCTTAATCTCCATCTACCCTAACCACATATTTTCCTAGGACAGAAAAACTATATTTATCAAGTATATTTTTATATATTCTCAAAGAAATAATTTTAAAAGTAACAAAACAGCTTAAAAACTTTTAATAATATTGAATATTTTCCACAAAGTGTATATCTGAGAAAGCTAGAACTAAGGAACAAATGTGTTTTAAAACATATAATAATAGAATCAACCACTCATTTGCTCTGGTGATGGAACAACCAGAGCATGGATAATTATAACAAAAGAGACTTTAGGTCCGGCATTACTAGTATTTGGACATACTTTTGCCTATTTTTTTAAATTATTAACTGTGGTATTTGCTTTTTTCTTATGAGAAATATTAAGGAGCAATGAAATGTCCAAAAGTTTTCATTTATGCCTGTTTGCCACAAGGCCTTTTCATTATCTTTGATTATAGCTTTGCACATTATTTCACAGATTCTATAATTAGCCAAGATTAGTTCTTGCCAACTGATGGAGCATTGAAATATATCTGAAATTTAACCATTCCTAATTACACTTGTCATGGTCTTCAGTGTTTATTCTTCTCTTCCCTAAAATTTCCCTAACCTCTCCCTGCAACAAAATGACATTCAAAGCAACTTTGTTGTGAGTTCTTCCTGCAGGCAAAAGCAAATAATTTCAAAATGATCTTTAAAAAAGTTGTGTCTTTCTTGTATCTTTTATTCTAGAGTAACTTCATTTATGTGCAAGTTCAACCAATGGCTCCTACCCTAATGAATCTTGACTGCAAAGATCTATTATCACCAGATGGGGATGTTGCATCAGGAAAGAGCACTCCTTTAAAAGGCATAAAACAAGGATTCCCTACAACTAGGAATGTGTAGAGGGCAAAAGGACATCTGAGTTTTCAAGATTTGAGAATGAAAAAAGTGACAAAAATATTCCAACAATACATAATTGTAGTAGTAATCTAGATGATTTGCATTAGTGGGATACTTGTAAGTTGAATTTGTTTTATGATTGTTTTTCCTTTTTTATATTGCTAACAAAAAAGCATTTTGTTATCAACTGTCATTTCTCCACCCAGGTAAAGCATTTAAGAACATCAAAATATATAGTATGCTAAGAAAGAAGGTAGAATGCCTCACTTTTTTGGTTGTTTTTCAAAAGTCTCTTAAGACAGTAATGTAAAACACTCCAATTTTATCATTTCTCAATTTGGTTTTCATTCCCCCTTGCATTCCCTTGTCTATAGAAAGAATGCTTTATTCTTAAGATAGCCCAGTAGATAAAAGTTTACAAATTTAATTACTATTATTGTAGTTTTGAAGAGAAAGTGGGAATGGTTGACAAAATAACTATTATTCATATGATCATCAACATTTCAAATAATGCGTTTGTTAATTGTATTACAGTCTTTACTGCATTCGTCTCTGTAGTGAACTTGGAGCATTAAAGATGTAGAAGATTTTTCAGGAGGGCTTCAGTTTAAGGAATTCCTTGAGATAGTCAGTTTAAAAATATCTATGTCTTTGATTTAATAATATTAAGTATAGTAAACACTGTTACTTGAATGGGTATATGCAAACCATAAATGCTAATTATTCAAGCATTGTTTATAATAAATGTTAAAAAGCAAACATGCATCAATAGATAAATGAATGGATTAAAAAATAATAATTTTTAGTTTCACTTATCTGAAATATCATACTTAGTTTGAATGTGGTAGATCAAGATGAATTGACCTGAAAAGATGTCTTTGACAGGGTTAAATTTGTAAAAAGTACACAATAATATGTGTTTTGCCATTTTAATTTAATGAAATCTTTTTAATCTCCATTAAAAAATATGGCTAAAAAGACACATGCGCCTGAAAGTGCAGTTTTTCATTTAATGCCCCTATTCTGCTCCAAGTGATCCCCAAAAATTACAAAACAAAGAAGTTCACTTAAAACTTTTGAACATAAGGGAGTTATACCATTATAAATGCATCAGTTTGTATTTCAAATCACAACTAATAAATCTTTCAAATCTGATTGCAGTGCATCACCTTTCAAGTTGCTTTGACAACCCCACATATCTAGGATGGATAGATCTGGGAAAAAATTAGCGATAAATATAATGACAATCAAAATAATAAGAATACTGATAAATTTATCTAAATATTTATGAGTATAATAAACCTTCGAATCCCACTTTCTGTGTATGTAGGACATTTGCTTATTGGAATTTCGAAAGGGCTTTCTCTGCTAACTTCCACAAGCTATATGCATTGATTACCAGCATTATCTATCTTAATTTCTCCTGTGTAGTTCCCACTTATGCAAATCCAGACCTGAAAAAACTGTTGTCAAGTATTCATCATGAAACCAGTGAGGATCATACACAGTTAAATATTTAGTTCTCATCTGTTTAAAATAGTAAATGAAAAATCTACCCTAAAAATCAGTATTTTGAACATAATAGACTGAGCTAAAAATGCCTGGTATTTTAGACAATTCACAGTGGGGGCCATATGTCATTTTTGGATGAGAGGTGGCAGAAAAGAAAATTGGAAAAACACTGTTAACCATAGCAAGTACTGAATCTATTCACAAAGGCTTGTTAGATGCTAACCAGCTCACTAGGTGCATCACAAAAATTATCAATTTAATTTCCAGAATATGAAATAAGCATTGGAATTTTATGCATTTACAAGAGTACAATGACACTTCTGAATTAAGTAGCCAGGACATATTGCAACCAAATATTATTCCTTTCTTCAGTATTTTTAAAATCCTTTATTTGCATACTTTTTGAGTCCTAGAGTTTGAAGGAGCTGTAAAAATAATAAGGAAAAGTTTTCAAAATACCAGAAATATATATGATGGTTTTGTTTTAAAAATGTGTTAAGAAGTATTACATGAAGTATCTTAGGAAGATTAATTACATTAGAAATAGTGGAAGATTGAATTGGAGTAGGGAGATAAGAGTGGACGGTACCAGTTACGTAGCTTTTGCAACTTTTCAGGCCTACGCTGAAAGGGGGTATTGAGAGTAATGCTATGACAAATTGATTCTCTTCAAACCTGAGGTAGAATATATCTAACTTAAACACAAACTACTGCTTTGGAAAGATTCCAATGTAAAAATTGGTTATTTTATAATCACATATAGACAAAGGTGGATAATATTAAACATATTACAAATGTATCAAATGATGAAATAATTTTATAACAGCACAAGTAACAAATAGTACTTAGTTATATGCATTTCCTGATGTAAATGAATAATTATTTCAAGTTTCTTTATTCAACATTTAAAGTAATTTTTTTTTTTTTGCAGAGCATTTGCTACATGCCAAGAATCAAGGTTTTCAATAGTGGTAATTATATAGCTAAAAAAATACCAACCAATGAAAGAGAAGAAAAGGATGCAGAATATAGCTTTCTAAATACTCTCATTCTTTCTCATTACATAATATGTTTATACTTACATTGTTCCTGACCTCTTAGAAATTGTGTGTAATCGGATTTGTGAAAATCAAAGCATATGTTGATTGCATACTTCTAAAAGAAATTCTGTGGTGAATTCTTTGTCATGAATTCATCAGCTGCAATGGTTCTATCAATATTTAATATCATAATCTATCAGGTTTGCTTAGAATTACTATTAGCTATATTTTTATTTCCTCAAACAACTTATAAATGCGACTTTCTCTATAAAAGGAGAAAATTGAATGCTAACCTTACAAAAGAATAATTATCCTGAGTTAAATTTATAAGAAGTTAGAAGGTTATTTTCTAATCCAGCTTGAATAAATTGAGCTGTTTAGTATTTCATCTTAGCTGTTTTCTAATCAATTGCACTCATTGTAGTGTAGGAACCATAAAATAATCTAAAAAATAGTGATGCCTTGAGTTAAAATTTGTTCATGAAATTTAAAGCTTTCTTGAAAAATGCGTACGTATTTCCTTCCATGCTCACAGTTGTAATTATGAGTTACAATTGACCATAGAAGGCCATAGATTTTTCCAGTGATGTAGAGTCTCAAAAACAAGATTTTGAAATGATGAGAAAAGAAATCAGGCTGTGGCCAGGATGTGTGTGGATTTGTACATTATGATGATAACTGATTCCCTGGCCACTCCCATATTAGTAGTACAGGACATGATTTACTGATAAATGCCTACTTAATTGTAAAGAAAGCACCAGCTTATCCTGGGTAGCAAATTAAACCCAGGAAATTCTCAGATCATGATTCATAATTTTAAGTGGCTTTTGATATTCATATTTCACATATTAAACACTAGTATGTAAAACTCTGAATACCAGTGTTTGGGGACCTACATTCTAGTTGAATAGACAATATATAGACCATCTGGAGAAAATATCATGATGTATAAGTAAAATGAAAATATGCATCTTAAACTATTTTTATTTTTTAATTTACTTATTTGCAAGGCAGAATTCAGAGCGGTAAAGGCAGAGGCAAAGTGTTCTTGCATCCATTGGTTCACACCCCTGCTGGCTATAACAACCAAAGTTGGGCTGCTCCAAAGCTGAGAGCCAGGAGCTTCTTCCTGGTCTCCCAGGTGGGTGCAAAGGCCCAAGGACTTGGGCCATCTTCCACTGTTTTCCCAGGCTATAACAGAGAGCTGGATCAGAAGAGGAGCAGCCGGGTCTTGAACTGGCACCCATATAGGTTATAGAAACAACTTACCAGTGACAGATTTACCAGTGACAGCTTTACCAGCTATGCCACAGCACTGGCCCCCCATCTTAAACTCTGACTGTCTTCCTCTCATTATTTATTTTTATTCCACATATTTATTTTCATTATCATTGTTTTCATGTGTTAGAACACTAATAACAAATATAAGTGAATATGTAATTGTAACAGGAAGATTACAGTCTGATGGTTAAAAAAAAAAGAAAAATCAGAAAATAAGATAACTGTTTCCCTACTTATAAAGATATCATGAAATTGAATTGTTTATTAAGCAATTGAAGCCATTTCTAACTAAAATTAATTAGTCAATATTTTTTAAATCATGATTTTATAAGAATATGAATATGAGATACCTTGCATTTTATATCAACAATATAAGTTTTATAGTTTCAGTAGCAGAACTCATTTTCCCTTGGTATTTTGAAATCAAGGCTAGGCCACTGCATTAAACCAATTAATCATGAAACAATTACTGCTTATGTGTGCTATACTTCATATGTTGTAAGTGTTATAATATAGTCATACATGATACCCATTGACCTCTGGGGATATCTTGTGTCTTGGCTCGGTTAGTTGAAAAGCAGAAAATACAAGAGATAGTACATGACTTGTAGTTTACAGCAATGTTTCTCAAAGCTGAAATATCATCATCGCCTAGCATTTTTTAGAAGTACAAGTACCTGTACCAACCCCCAGGTGTACTGAATAGGAAATACTGGGATTAGTACCCAAGCAATTTGTGCATTTGTGTTTTAATAACACACTTTAAGTGATTCTGACATGCACTAAGATTTGAGAACCACTGGCATTAGTTCTCCAACTTCAGAATTCGTAAAAGTCTGAACAGCTTGTTTATAATGCTCAGAGCAATGTTATAGCCATCAGGTTTCAAGAAGAATTTTCAGGGCCAGTGTCATGGCATAGCTACCTGCCTGTGATGCTGGCATCCTATATAGGAACTGGTTTGAGTCTTGCTCCCTTTTTGATCCAGCTCCTTGCTAATGGCCTGGGATGCAGCAGAAGATGTCCCAAGTGCTTGGGCCCCTGCACTGACTTGGGAGACTGAGAAGAGGCTCCTGGCTCCTGGCTTTGGGCCAGCCCAGCTCCTGCCATTGCAGCGAGTGAACCAGAGGATGGAACATGTCTCCATATTTCTCTCTCTCTCTCTTCCTTTCAAATAAATGAATACATCTTTGTAAAAATCCTCACTGTATATTGATAAACTGATTCTGAAATTTATGTGGAAATTCAAAAGGCCAATCTAACTCCCTGCTCATGTGCCTAGGAAAGAAAGCAGTGGACGATGACCCAAGTGTCTGAGCCCCTGGTACTCACATGGAGGCCTGGAAGAAGCTCTTGGCTTCCGGCTTCATCCTGGCTCAACCCTGGAAATTATGGCCATCTGTGGAGTGAACCAGTGGCTGGAAGATCTCTCTTTCTGCCTCTCCCTTTCTCTCTCTCTTTCTCTCTCTCTCTCTCTCTCTCTCACTCTGATTTAAAATAAATAAATAACAATTTAAGAAAAGAAAGAAATGATGATCTTGGGGCCAGCATTGTGGTATAGCAATTATACTCCAAGGTGACCCCTGCCCACTCCCTGACTTTCTTCAAGCCTTTGTTCAAATGACACCTCAGTCATCATCATCATCATCATATTAAAGATGGGGTTCACATCCAACAATGCACTCTAATACCAGTACCATAGTTTATTTCATTTCTAGGGCATATATCACCTTTAATGGACAATATAATTACTTATACTTTTGCTTGATATCTGTCTCCCCTCTCTAAAAAGTAAGCTCTGTGAAGATAGGGATTTGGAGAGTTTTGTCTGTTTATTTTGCTGATATATCCCAAGCATCTAGTTGCTTAATATCAACCATTAATTTGTTCTTATATATTTATTTTATTTTTTGACAGCCAGATTGGACAGTGAGAGAGAGAAACAGAGAGAAAGGTCTTCCTTTGCCATTGGTTCACCCTCCAATGGCCGCCATGGCCGGCGTGCTGCGGTCGGCGCACCACGCTGATCCGAAGGCAGGAGCCAGGTGCTTCTCCTGGTATCCCATGGGTGCAGGGCCCAAGCACTTGGGCCATCCTCCACTGCACTCCCTGGCCACAGCAGAGAGCAGGAAGAGGAGCAACCGGGACAGAATCCAGCACCCCGACTGGGACTAGAACCCAGTGTGCCGGTGCCGCAAGGTGGAGGATTAGCCTATTGAGCCGCGGCGCTGGCCTTGTTCTTATATCTTTTAATATTTTTTTCTCTCTTCTCTCTACCGTACAAAGTGTCAGGATGATTCCAGATTACTATAAAGATGTCTACTGCATCATAGTCATTCATTAAGTACTTCTCGAACTAATGGACATTGCAGTATTACATATAGGATAGCTCAGACACAGTGCAAATATCACAGACATATTCTAGAATTCTTTATCCTTGGAATTGTCAGCAGTGGAATAAAGCTGAAGAATCACAGTGGGAAAAGGGAAAAGAATAATATTATAAGACGAGATTGGGAAAGAAGTAGAGGAAAGGCTCATAAAAAAACTTACCTGTGATACAGGTAAGTTCTCATCCTTCATTCTGTTTATGTCATATATTCTGTTTATTGATGTGCATATAATTGAACCATCCATGCATCCCTGGGATAAATCCCACTTGGTCAGGGTGAATGATCATTTTGATGCATTGGATTAGGTGTGCTAGTGCTTTGTGGAGGATTTTCAAATGTATGTTGACTGGGGATATTGATCTATAGTTATCTATAGTTTTATTTTTGTTGTTGTATCCTTGCTAGATTTGGAGTTAAGGTCATATTTTCCATATAGAATGAGTTTGGAAGGGTCCTTTCTCTTTTGATTGTTTGAAATAGTTCGAACCGGCATTATTTTTTCCCTAAAAATCTGCTAGTATCCAGAAGTGAATTTTTCTGATCCTGGACTTTTCTTTGTTTGCACTCTTTATTTCTGATTTGATCTCATCATTGTTTATTGGTCTGTTTAGGTTTTCTGTCTTTGTGAGTCAATATTGGTAAGTTACATGTTTATACAAATTTATAATTTCTTCTTTGTTTCTTATTTATTGGCATAAAATTGTTCATAATATTTCCTAGTGATTCTTTGTGTTTCTATAGTATCAGCTATAATATCTCCTTTTTCATTTCTGATTTTATTAGCTAGAATCTTCTCTCTTCTTAGTCTGGCTAGCAATTTATCAATTTTGTTTATCTTTTCAAAGAACTAACTTTTCATTTAATTAATATTTTGTATAATTTATAAAATTCCCATTTTATTTTTTTCTCTCTAATTTTTATTATTTTATTTTTTACTAAATTTGGGCTTGGTTTGTTTTTATTTTTCTGTCCTTGAGATATGTATTTAGATTATTTATTTGATATCTTTTCTTTTTTTATGTAGGTGCTTATTACTACAAACATTGCTCTTAGTACTCTTTTTGCTGTATTGCATATGTTTTTATATGAATAAATAAATTCTCAGGATAAGAAAAAAAAGTGGAGTAGCAGAGTCTTGAACTAGTCACCATATGGGATGCTAGCATCACAGGCAGTGGCTTTACGTGCTACACCACAATGCCAACCCCAGGATTAATTTTTAAAATTAAAAAACTATGGGATTCTGAAAGAAAACTGCCACAATTTACTCAGGAACATCATAGAGATTTTTATGTATACAAATAACCTTATATGAAGCAATATGTCTATAAAATTAACTACATTATACAATATAGCTTACATGTAAAGACACATTGTCCTTATAGGAAGAAAATTAACACCAGAAAAGGAACTTTATTTTTTCCCCACTGGTTCCTTCAAAATCCATGTCATACCCACTTGTTTGACTGAAATGTATTGACATCTCAAATGTAACACAGCCAAATAGAACTCATTATTCTGCCTCCCAGGGAATCTCTTTTCAAATTTTCTTTTTCACTGAAGAGCCCCACCAATCACGTGGACATTATCCTTGAAGCCACTCTTTTTCTTAATCTTACTTATCAACTGTGAATCATCAATTTTGTACCCAAAATCTCTCTCAAGTCTTCACACTTTTCTTCATCATCATAATTGCCACTACCCTAGTCCTACCATCACCCTTCACTTTAACCACTGCAGTGGTTTCTCTTTTTTTAAGCTTTATTTATTTTATTTGAAAGTCAGAGTTACACAGAGAGAGGAGAGGCAGAGAGAGAGAGGTCTTCCATCTAATGGTTCACTCCCCAGGTGGCCACAATGGCAGGAGCTGCACCGATCTGAAGCCAGGAGCCAGGAGCTTCCTCCAGGTCTCCCACATGGGTGCAGGGGCCCAAGGACTTGGGCCATCTTCTACTGCTTTCCCAGGCCACAGTAGAGAGCTGGATAGGAAGTAGAGCAGCTGGGACTCGAACCAGCACCCATATGGAATGCCAGCTCCTCAGGCAAGGGTGTTAACCCGCTGCACCACAGCGCCGGCCCCTGCAGTGGTTTCTTAAGTAGTTATCCTTATGTCTTATCTCCTTCGGAATTTATTCTTCACATTTAAGCAACACTAATCTATTTATATGCAAGTGTGATCCTATAATTAAAATCCTTCAAAGGCTGCTGATGGATTTTAGGATTCAGACCAAAGTCCTTGAAAAGATGTGCATCATTTCCCACCTTCCTAAATAACCTCCATACAAATCTCATCATCTGGCACTTCCATACCTAACCTTTTCCCTTTCTATTGAAGTATCATCCCTCCTGTTTTCCTATCACAGGTTTTTGAAAACTCACTTCCTCCACATGATACCGTTTTGTGATGTAATCATGTACTTTCCAGCACTTCTGGTTAATGACCATTAATCCTTTAGATTTTATGCCACCTCAGGGAAGCCCACTTGATTCTTCAGAATGTGGTTCATCCTTCTTGAACATTTTCCTTAAAGCTCCTGTCAGTATAATTCATATTTTTCTGTTTTTTTCCCCAAAGTTAACTTTCCTTTCATTTGAAAGGTAGAAGAGAAAGAGAGAGAGAGAGAGAGAGAGAGAGAGAGAGAGAGAGAGAGAGAGATCTTTCGTCTTCCACAGCAGCTAGGACTGGGTCAGGCCAAAGCTAGGAGCCAAGAGTTTCACCTGGGTCTCCCACATGGGTGAAAGTGCCCAAGCACTTGGGCCATCTACTACTGCTTTCCCAAGTGCTTTAGCAAGAAGCTGAATCAACATGAACATCAAGGACTTGAACTCGTGTCCATATGGGATGCTGGCACTTCAGGCAGTGGTTTAACCCACTATGCCACTGCACTGGCCCCATAGTTTTCTTTTTGAATATTGGTCAATACTTGTGTCCCTCTCTAGACTGTAATCTCCAAAAGGGCAAGGATTTTCTCTGCACAACCACTCAGCCACTGAGAATAGAACCTGGAACATTTTATGCTCAATAAATATTTAATGGATGAAAGTACCATTTGAACAAAACAGAATCCATAAACAATAGCTCCAAGGAGCAAGAAGACACCATTAGCTCACTTAGTACTATAGATGTCAGGCAAAATAATGCAACAAAATCTTTAGCTTATGGAATTAACATTATAATTGACTTCTTTTGACTTTCCTTTGATTGCCTTTGGCATCTAGCTTAAGGTTCATTTGGATTATTATGGCATCCAAGAAAGTTTTCAAATAAGAATGGAAATTAGATGCCAAATCATTGACATAGAAGAGTTTCAATTCAAATCAAACAACAATTAAATCACAGATTTTAACACTTTTTTCATCTTTTAGAAAATTATATAGTTTACATACCAATTACACTAAAATATTTCAGTATCATAAATTTGGGAGCATGAGCCTTAAATAAATTTGTTTGGAGACTTTTTCTCACTTGTTTGCAGGAAGCTAAGTGTTGATCATGGCTTAGTAGATCAGGCGGCTACACAAAAGCCCTGCACAGGCGGTATGTATTAAGATCTGCTTTCGGGGTGCTGAGGGTTTTTTTTTTCTTTTTTTTTTTTGAAATGTGAGATCTAAAATAATTTGGTTTGCAGCCTCTCACCACTGTTCTCACTCCACACTTGCTGTTTTACATATGATTATTGAGTTGACCCGAAAGGCTTTTAGGTTGGGAGGCTGGAAGGTCAGTGTCCTTGCCACCTCCCAATCTCCGCCTGTACCTACCT
Source organism: Sylvilagus floridanus (assembly GCA_949820135.1). Lineage (NCBI taxonomy): Eukaryota > Metazoa > Chordata > Mammalia > Lagomorpha > Leporidae > Sylvilagus > Sylvilagus floridanus. The sequence continues at coordinate 128,578,216 of OX463244.1, forward strand.
CAGACGTGTCTTTGTACTATCCCTGCTGGACACTGCACCTTTCCGTAATTATAAATGTCTGTTTTCAGTCACTTCAAAGGTTTCCCAGCACTGGGAGTCCTCCTTCAAAGCCTCCACATTGCCGAAGAGATTCTGCCATTGACAGGAGGTCCTGCTTTGAAGTTTTTCATGCCATTTATTGATTTCCCCCCTTTAAAGATGTTCAGATTAGAAAATGCTTCACCCCCTTTGAAAATGTGCATATTTTCATGATGGTGAAGGGTTAATCCTTTGAAGATATTTACATTTTACAGCAATGTCCCTATATGAAGAAATTTGACATCAGAGATGCCACACGCTTTATGGAGCTTTCCTTTGCTCTGCTGGATCCTTCAAGATCCAGATCCTCTCAATTTAGTGTGTTGTTGGGATTTGTACTTTGGTTTTGTCGTTTTTAAGGCAATTCCAAAAAGCTCAATAAGTGGGCTGAAAAAACAGAGTTTGCACAATTTTGAAATAGTTTTTGTTCCAGTTGTTTATATGAGTCTACTTCACTTTGAGACACTTGGTGTTTAGGAATGTTTACAGAATGCTAGTGCTACACATAAGCTTCCACAAAGACTAGCTTTGAAAAGTAACTCCATGGTAGTTACAAAAAGCTTATTTCAATCATATTTTCCTTTGTGCACATGTCCTTCCTAATCTCTTAAGCAGGAGAGACAGGATCCTATGAGGATTATATTTTGAAATTGCATTTAGGAAGTTTGGTATAGTGCCTCACACATAGTAAGTTAGATATGATTTGGCAGTTAGGTGACCAAAACTAATTAGTCCAATACTGGGGAATGTACTAGGTAATGTTTCAGACATTAGCTTCAGGACCATACTTTCTCAGCAGAAGTACACTACTTCCCCTCTACTTAATTCATTTCAGCAATTCTGTCACTTGGAATTCCTGCCATTTAGCCTAAGAATTTTATTACTCTCAGAATAAAGTTCTCTTGGCAGTGGTAATACTTTAAATCCTAGCGTAAACAAAATCTCTGAAAGCACATCGTGGAGAATGGAGGAAACAATGTGCAGGAATAGAAATGGAGGTGGAGAAACTGATGATGGTAAAGAAGGTGGGATAAATGAAGCTTTCAAGCAATTTTTTCAGAGACTAAACGCTCGCAGACACACAACACAAACAATGAACCAAATTTACAGGTAAAAATAATCAATAGTGGCATGGTACACTATGTTGTAGATGCTAAAGCTACAGCGCCACACAAAAAGAAAAAATAAATGTTATAGAGATGAATTTTGATACCTCATGGGCTTGTAAACGCATATTAAATATAGTCCAGTTGTTACCAGGAATCATGTATGATCTTTTTGTGCATAATAGATATAAAGCAACTCTATTTAATCTCTGTATTTGGCATAATAAAATTCTAATCATAATACCACAGTAACACTTTCATTTTTCTGTATGTCAATTATTAACTTTCATTTATCTAACACTCTAAATGCATTGCTCCATTCAGTAATTTAATCATTAATTTATTTAGTGTTTATATAGTACCAATAAACATGTGAAAATATTTATTGTAAAAATGGCCAATAAACATGTGAAAAGATACTCAACTTGACTATTCATGAGGGCAGAATAAAGGTAGACCACAATAGACTACACATTTTATTTCCTGGGTGTTTAATACCAAGCGTTTTTAGAATTGTGGAAGAGCATGTTTTTCTTGTATATTTTTAGAAAAGGTAAAATTTGATATAGATTTTTGCTGGGTAATTAGGAAATGTTTTTGATTTATCCTTCAATCCAGAAATTTTCTTTTGCAGATTTTATGCATAGACATTGTGTTTGTAGGCTAAAGGAGGGGGAGACAAGAAATGAAATAAAGAGAAAAAATATGTAAATATACTTTAACAATGGAATGTTTAAATGAACCCTTGATGGTCCACAGTGTAAAATACTACCCAGGAGTTTAGCAAAAATCCATAAGCTACATCTATATGACCTGACATGGAAAGACTTTTCAATCATGTGGAAAGATAAAAATCAAGTTCAAGATAAAATTTACTAATATCAGCCATACAAAACGCACAAGGTGTGTGTCCTATTTATATTGATATGTGTGCATGTGAACAGAGTGATGACTTCTTTCTTTTGTTCTGAGTGCATTTGGGAGTGTTGATCACAGTAGGATTTCTCTTCACAAAAAGTCATCTAAATAAATGAATATTACCAGATTTCATCTCAAATGTGCAAATATTGATCATGTCTGTTAGTCTTCAATACGTATGTTATTTAGTTGCAACTTTTCCATTTCCTCAAAAAGCTAACATGCTTTTTCGTATTAATGTCCTGGGGGCATTAAGAAGACATGTTTTTAGATCAGGTAGTAACAAAATCACTGTCCTAATGACAACTTAGGTATAAACAGTTTGCTTCCATATGTGTAACTACTGGGTACACACAAGGAAGTATCTAGCAGAGTTCCCTGTATGTTTTTATGTCCAATTCAAACTCCCATCAGTCTCCCTAATCCTTGTATGATCTAAGGGTCTGTATTGGTATCAGGTCTTTAAAGGAAGTAATGTGAGCTTCTTGTGCTCGTCTTTGTAGATTACCTACCAAATTCTTTTCCAATTCTTCAACTGTAAATATTAGAAATAAAGCAATGCATTTTCTGAATTGTATGAGTAACACCAAAATGTTCATTTTCAAAGATATGTTTCATTTCAGAGTCCCTCTTTCTTTTTTCCCATTTTCCTTACATGAAAAAATATGTTTCTTATACTTAAGAAACTTAAACTATGACACAGTTTTACTCAAAATATTCCAAGATACTGATTATCTTCTATAGTCTTTTAACTATAAAGAAAAAATAGATGATAGATGGATAGATAAATAGATAGATCCTTTGTTTAAGAAGAACAGACTCTCCCTATTGATGTAAATTTTTACAACATATTTGATCTTAAAATGTATTGCACATTGTGTACATTTAGATACATTTCTAAATTTCATCTTTTTAAAATTTGTTCTGTTTTTTTGATACCTATAGAAATTTCTTGTGGATTTTAACTTAATTCCAACATATGAGCTTAGCTTGCATTGCTACTCTAGCTCCCTGACATTCAGACCTTCATTTTGAAGATTAAATATAATTTCCTTCTGTCCTGTATGAGACTGTGGATTTGTGGAATAATTATTTGTTTCTATTTTCTCATTGCTGAGCGTTATTAAAGGAGGTGCTCATTGGCATCTATTTCTCCAAGTCATAGAGACACATGATTTTTCAGTGAGTATATAGCAGACTTTATTGGCCTTTCTATATAATTCTACATTGTTTCATAGGATTATTTCATTCCAAAAATTAATATATACACTACTCTGAGGGAAAAACTGATGAGTTGCAGCTATTTATCTTCAACGGCAAGCATAAAAGCAATACCAATGAAACAAACTGTCCAAAATAAAATTCTCCATTAATAATTAGGTTACAAAATTGAAAATGTGGTAAAACATGTGCCTATAGACTTTGTTTATTTTATGAAATGTGGAGAGGGAGGGAGAGAGAGAAGGAGAAAGAGAGAGATTCCATTTGCTAGTTCACTCCCCAAATGGCCACAACAGACAGGACTGTGCCAGGCCAAAGCCAGGAGCCTGTAAATTCATCTGGGCTTCTCACATAGATGTCAGGGGCCCAAGTCATTTTGTCTTCTTCCACTGCTTTCCTAGATATATTAGCAGGAAGCTTGATTGGAAAAGGAATTGCTGGGACTCGGACCAGAGCTCATATGGGATGCTGGAATTGCAGGCGGTGACTCAACTCATTGCATTACATCAGCCTATGCCTATAGATTTTTAGATATTAATAACATACCTAAGGTTTTAGTTTATATAAGAGCTTGTACACATATGAGCTCTTCTTTCTCTTCTAAAACTGAAGCTTCCTTTAAATCATTAAACGTGTTAGTATTACTTGTCTTTATTTTTCCCCATAGAATAATGGGATTAATTTTCCTTTACAGGCTGCAGGCACTTTGAAAAACTTGTTGAGTTCTTCAAACTCCAAAATTTAAAAATAAAACAAATATCAACTAATGAACTAATAAATTCACTACTAATTAATGATTATTAGTGTATCTACTTTGTTATCAACTATCATCAGATACAAATACACGTAACAGGTCAAGGTACATGCATGTTACTTAAAAAACTAGAGATCCAAGACGGTTGAATAGGTTGTAGCATACTTCAAGCAACTCTGGGAAATGAAAATAATAAAGGAAAGACTACATTTCCAGGGGCCTAAGTGACGTAACATTTCAATGAAGAAGTGAAAACAATGAAGACTCTGTGGGACAAGAGAAGACAGAGACACCATTGCAACTAGCTGCCAGGTGCAGCCAGCTGCGAGCAGGAAGTCACAATTTTATGTCAAGGTAGTAAGAAATCATTGCATATGACTTTGCTCACAGTTTTAGCTGAGGGAATTCTCAGTCACCCACTGATTTTTGCTTTAGCTTGGACAGATGACTGGGGTCTGAGCAGCTGCTGAGCTTGGAACAGGGATTCTGCCTTGCTCCCTTTTCTCCCTCATTCCCATAGAACACCACAAGGCAGCATAAGTCCTGCAGTGCACCCCTGTTCTACACGTATCACAGTCAGAGTTAGGACAACCTGTGGGAAAAGGACCGATCACCTGCATTCTGTAACTGTGGGAGGTTTGGGGTTTTAGCCCCAGAACTATGCTCATGCACTTTATGTGACCAAGGGTGACTCGCCCTAGCTTTTGGGGACTAGCACCAGAAATCTGCTCCTACCATAGGCAATCTGGATAATAATCCTACTAAGCCCTGCAACACTAAAACTTTAAAAATTTGTTCTTAATATCTTGGTGACACAGGAATCTGCCTGGTGGATACAGGAAGAACCTACCTGCTTTCTACCTCTCTGTACTCATACCCTCCAGAGTAAATCTCCTGTATAACTTGCAGTCACCCTGTAGAACTGGAACAAGGTCCAGTTCACATCCCCTAGTCCCAGGACCAGGGCTGTTGGTATTATAAGCCATAGCACTAGTTAGATTCTCCTATCAAGAGCTTAGGAAGAAAGCATACATATCAAACAGCCCTAGAGCCACAGCAATTAATGCCACAAGCCCAGCATCACTCAAACTTTCCAACTGGACAAGGGAGCAGCCACCACAATTTCCCTTGTCACCAAGAACAAGACCTTGGCTATCACATTCACCAGGAAGACTTTCTCTGTGGACCAAAGATGCACATCCAAGGTAACCCTAATTCATCTCAAAGCCACATGTCTACCCTTACAAACTGCAGCAGACTAGTCCAATTTATCACTTATAGACACAGCTAACATTGACTAATAAAAAGAAATCACTCTGAGACAACTTTCCTGGGCTCAGCTAGAACGAAAGGCAAAGCTTGAGCTGAGTGATACTCTCTAAACCAGCTAAACCACAAAACTATTTTACAATAAAAAATCTACTCATAAAGAAGGGATGAATACACCAGAAGGGCAAATGAATACAGTTAGATTAAAGAAATGAGGAAATCAATGAATGACATGAATGAAATATTGCTAAAGAGATAGAACTTGTTAAGAAGAATACAATAATATTGGAAATGAGATCTTCAAGCAGAAAAATAAAAAATATGATTGAGACATGAAAAGCAAAATAGACCAAGTGCAAGAAAAGATTTCTGACCCCACGGACATTAATTTTGAAATAAACCATTCAGAAAAAAATAGAGAAAATAATTTAAGATTGAAGAAAGTCTATGTTAAATATGGGATATTGTTAAATGACCAATGTTTGTATTATAGGTATTCCTGAAGTAGAAGAAAAGGGAAAGGGCTTAGAGAACCTGCCAAATGAAATAATAGTTGAATGTTTCCCAGGTGTTGAAAGAAACATGGACATCCAGAAACAAGAAGCCAAAAGATCCCCTAGCAGACTCATGCAGAAAAGGTCTTCTCCACGGCATAATATAATCAAATTGTCCAAGGTTAAAGACAAGGAGAGAATACTAAAGACAGTAAGATAAAACCATCAAGTTACATATAAAAGAAAATAAATAGGATTAACAATGGACTTCTCAGTGGAAACCCTATAAGCCAGAAAAGAGTAGGATGATATATTCAAAGTCTTAAAAGACAAAAAGCTTCCAACCAAGAATATTATATCCAGCAGAGTTATCTTTTAAAAGTGAAGCAGAAATAAAATATTTCCAAAATAGGCAAAAAGTGAGAGAATTCACCGCCAATAAACCAGCTTTACAAGAAGTTCTGAAAAGTTCCCTTTATTAGAAGTAAGCATTATGAAAACACAGGACACTACAAAATTAGACTCATTATTCAATCAACAAAATGACAGACCTTAGTTCTAATTTATCAACACTAGCCTTGAATGTAAATGTATTAAATTTACTAACCAAAAAAATTAGTTTGGCTGAATGCATTAAAATAAAAAACACGACCTCACTATATGCTGACTTCAAAAAATTCATTTCACAAATATAGATACACACATACTGAAAGTGAAGGGTTAGAAAGATATACCAGGCATATGGAACAAAAAGTAAGCAGACGTAGATATCCTGATATCAGCTAAACAGACTTTAAATCAAAAATTGCAAAAAGAAATAAAGAATGGCATTATATATTGATAAAATTTCTGACTCAGAAAGAAAATATAATAATCATAAATATATATGCATCCAACCCAAGACCACCCAGATCTAAAGGGAGAAATAGATTGCAATACAAGAATAGTAGGTGACTTCAACATCCTACTCTCATCACCGAACAGATAATCTGGACTTCCCCTCCAAAAAAATAAAGATACATCAGAATTGAAACATGCTATCTAACAAATGGGCCCAACAGATATTTACAGAACATTTCACCACACAGCTACAGAATAAACATTCCCTTCTTCGACACATGGGATAATTTCTAGGATAGACCATGTATTAGGCACAATTAGGCCACAAATCAAATCTCAGCAAAAATAAAAAGTTTGAAATTATACCATGTATCTTCTCAGATCATAAAGGAATAAATAAAACTAGAAATCAACAATAAGAACAATGGAATACTCATAAATATTTGGAAATTCAACAGCATGTTACTGAATGATCAAGGTGTCATTGAAGAAATTTTAAAAAGTAATCAAAAATTTTCTTGAGGTAATTGAAGATGAAAACACAACATATTAAATCTGTGGGGTACAGCAAAATTAGTATTAAGAGGGGAGTTTATAGCATTAAGTGCTCACATTTAAAAAAAAAGAGAAATGTCTCAAATTAAAGATGTAATGATGTTTCTTGAAGACTTAGAAAAACAATAAAAAACCAAACCCCAAATCAGCAGAAGGTGAGAAATAATAAGAATTAGAGTACAAAGAAATGAAATTGAATCTAAAAAGCTACAAAAAATGAAAAAAAAACAAAAAAGTTGAAATTTTGAGAAGCTAAATATAGATAAATCTCTAGCCAGACTAACACACAAAGAGAAAGAACTCAAATAAATAAAATCAGAGATTATAAGGAGACGTTACAACTGACAGTGGTGAAATACAAAGGATCATATGCAAGTACTATGAAGAATTATATGCTAATAAACTGGAAAACTTCAAAGAAATGGATAAATTCCTGGATTCATATAACCTACAAAGATTAAATAAAAGAGACATAGACAACATAAACAGGACAATAACAAACAATGAGATTGAAGCAGTAATCAAAAGGCTCCCATCAAGGAAATGTCTAGGATGTGATAGCTTTAGTACTGAAATCTACAAAACATTCAAAGAGGAAATAACTCCAATACTCTTCAAAGTATTCCAAAATATTGAATAGGATGGAATTCTGCCAAACTCCTTTTATGAGACCAACATTACTTTGATAGCAAAACCAAAGACATGATACAAAAAGAAAACGATAACCTTGATGAACAGAGATGCAAAGATTCTCAACAAAATACTAGCAAATCGAATCCAAAACCACATCAAAAGGGTCATACATCATGATCAAGTGGGATTTATCTCAGAAATGCTAGAGTGGTTCAACATTGGCAAATCAATAAACATCATAAATCACATCAACAGAATGAAGAACAAAAAAACATATGGTCATATCAATATATGCAGAGAAATCATTTGATAAGATTCAACACCTTTCATGATAAAGATCCTCCATAAAGTAGGTATAGAAGGAACATTCCTCAAAGTTATAAAGGCTTTGCATCACAAACCAACAGCCAGTACCATATTGAATAGGGAAAAAAATGAAAGCATTCCCCCTCTGATCTGGAACAAGACAAGGATGTCTACTTTCACCACCCTTATTCAATAGAATACTGGAAGTTTGAGCAAAGTAATTAAGGAGGAGAAAGAAACAAAAGGCATCAACACTGGAAAAGAGGAAGCCAGATTATCCATGTTTGCAGATGACATGATGATCTACATATGAAAACATAAACACTTCACCAAAATTCTACTGGAATTCATAAGCCAATTAAGTAAATTTTTAGGTTTCAAAATAAACATGAAGAAATAGTAGCTTTTTGTATGCTAACGATGAGCTAACAGAAAGAGGAGTCAAGAGAGAAATCCCATTTACAATAACCACAAAAGACTCATATTTATGAGTAAATTTACCCAAAGAAGTGAAAGATTTCTACAATGAATATTATCAATATTGATGAAAGAATTAATCAAAGCACAAAAAAATGAAAAATATTCCTTCCTCATGGATAAGAAGTCAATATCATTAAAGCATCTATACTACCTAGAGCAATCTACAGATTCAATGAAATCCCTATCAAAATGTCAATTGCATTCATTACAGAGTTAGAAAAACAATTCTAAAATTCATTTGGAGTCACAAAAGACCCAGATTATACAAAGCTATCCTGAGCAAGAAAAAACAAGCTGGAAGCATCGCAATACCTGATTTCAAAGCAAAGTAAAAGTTATAGTAATTAAAATGGCTTGGTGCTGTCATAAAAACCAATGTAACAGAATAGAGAATACAGAAATTAATACATGTACATACAGCCAAACTGGTTTTTTTTTTTTTGACAGAAGTTTCAGACCATACAGTAGTGTAAGGATAATCTCTTCAACAAATGGTGCTGGCAAAACTGGATGTATATATGTAGAATGAAATTAGATTCATACCTTTCGCCACTTAGAAAAATCAACTCAAGATAAATTTAAAAAAACCTAAATTTACAACCTGAGATTATGAAGTTGTTGGAAAAAAACAAAGGGAAAATACTCTAGGACATTGGTGTAGGGGATGACTTCTTGGGCAAGATGCCCAAAGCACAGGCAACAAAAGGAAAACTAAACAAATGGGAATATATCAAACCGGGAAACTTCTGCACAACAAAGGAAATGAACAACAGAGTGAAGAGACAGCCAACAGAATGGGAAACAAATGTTTGCAAACTGTCTATCTGACAAAGAATTAATATTCTGAATATATCAGCAACTTAAAAAGCAAAGCAACTAAAATAAAACCAGACCTTTTGAGAAATAAGCAAAGGATATCAATAAACAGTTCTCAAAAGCAATACAAATGGCCATCAGTTATATGAAAAATTTCTCAACATAAATATCCATCACAGGAATGTGAATCAAAACCACAGTGAGATATCACCTCACACTTGTCAAACTGGCTAAAACCCAAAACTGAGAGTAACAAATGCTGGTGAGGATGTGGGCAAAGAGGAACACTTATACACCGCTGATGGAGTGTAAATTAGTGCAGCCACTGTGCAAAACAGTGTGGAGATTTCTTAAAAAACTAGAAACAGAATTGCCATATGATCCAGCAATCCTACTACAGGGTATATACCTAAAAGGCATGAATACACTGTATCAAAGAGATACCTGCACCGCCATGCAGGACTATTCACAATAGCCAAGACTTGGAATCAATCAAAGTGTCCATCATCAGATTAATGGATAAAGAAAATGTGTTGTATCTGAACAATGTAATATTATTCAGCTTTGTTTAAAAAAGAAAGAAATTTTACCATGTGCAGCAAAACGGATGTAACTGGAGTACATCATGTTGAGTGGAACAAATTGGGCCCGAAAGAAAAGTACCACGTGTTTTGCTTTGCATGTGGGAGCTAACATTTAAAAACCAAATATAAAAGAAAGAAAGAAAGAAAAATAAAAATAAGTCTGTGTGCATCAGCATTGTTGCAAATATGGGTTTGTCAAACTTTGTTTTACACCTTTGTCAACTCAATTGTTAAGAATGTAACACTACTGGGGCCGGCGCTGTGGTGCAGTAGGTTAATCCTCTGCCTGTGGTGCCAGCATCCCATATGGGTGCTGGTTCTAGTCCTGACTTCTCCACTTCCAGTCCAGCTCTCTGCTATGACCTGGGAAAGCAGTAGAAAATGACCCAATAAGATAAATTTTAAAAAAAGAAAATGGCCCAAATCTTCAGGCCCCTATACTCACATGGGAGAACCAGAGGAAGCTCTTGGCTCCTGACTTTGGATCAGCACAGTTCCAGCCATTGTCCCATTTGGGGAGTGAACCAACAGAAGGAATACCTTTCTTTCCATTTCACCCTCTCACTGTCTGTGACTCTACCTCACAAATAAATAAATAAATAAATAAATAAATAAATAAAAGAACATTACACTACTATAGTTTTAATGATCTATGACTATTTTAAAACTTAATTTAAATGAGAAAATGGTCATTTTCCATTCAATTATTTTTGTAGCCATTATCTATATTCCCAGTAAACTAGGGTCTTTTTTGGCTTTGTGCTGGTTGAACTTTTTTTCACTGAAATAATATGACTTTTTATTGTAATGTAATTTTAAAATATGTTATCTTAAAAACTAAACACACATACACACACACACACACACAAAGAAAAGGATGATTTTAAATTTATCAAACCATGACTTCTTGCTGTAGAAAACCTTCCAAAGATTTCATTTCTCTTATAGCACAGGACAAAGTAGATAGTTGCCTTTAAAGGACTCTTTAAAGTATTCTTCCATGGCCTGAGTCAATCTATTATTCTTCCACCTATTCACTCTGCTCCGGTCATGTTCTTTCTTTGACTCACTTGTGCTCACTCTGTTAGTTCTTCCCTGACATTCACCCCCAGAGCTGCACTGACACTCAATTTAACTCTAACTAGAGTCCATACTCAAATGTTACCTTCTTGGTGGAAAAATGGCTGACCATCTTACTTAAAATTACAAGTCCATGTCTTAAAGATTAAGAAGTTGGATGTGCAAATTTTTGTGTCAGTTTCAAAATGGGAAATGCTGGGAGTCATCTGTCTTAATCTCATGGCAAGAGAAAACTGAACAAATTTTAAATCAATGGGGTTGCAGGGCTAATGGCATTCCACATTTTGGAGAGACAAGTTCATCTAGGGAGACTCAGATGAAGACTGCTTACCTAAGAAGAAGCTACAGGAGCCATACACCAATAGGAATGATTTTGTGTTCTGTCTTTCACAAATGCCTGGAAGCCAAGTTACAACTGCATGACAGGAGAAACTTAGAGCAATTCCAGTAATTTCTTGAGTTTAACCTATAGTAACTCACCCAAGATCTTACTGTGAGGATCTGAAAAACAGCCTCTTCTGATTTGGGGAGGGAGAAAGTGAAGGACTCATTGTGAAATGTGTCCAGAACCTCCTCTAGAACAAATGCCACCTCTGCAATGGGAAAGATTTTGTCAGAACCTCACTTCAGGTGGAGGAAGGAGATTCTTCCAGCTCAAGCATTTTGCCCTCGCTAAGGGAAGAATTTCTGTAGCACAGAGTGGTTAAATATTTTTAAAATTATTTAAAAATTTATTTAATATATACAAATTTCAAATAATTTATATATGCAGATTTAGGAACATAGTGATACCATGCTTCTACCCTTCCTTTTCCTTCCTTTCAAATTCTGTCTTAATTTTTACAAGAATCTACTTTCTGTTTACTTTATACTAATAAGATTAACCTTGCAGTAAGTAAAGACTTCAACAAAAAGTAACAAGAAAAAACACTGTTCCTCAACAGCAGAGACAAAGGATATAAACAATCATCTCTCAAAATGTCAATTTCACTTCTATGCATTACAGTTTTCGAACTCTACTAGTTACCACAGATCAGGGAAAACATGTATTTGTCTTTATTGGATAAGCTAATTTTACTAAGTATATGGTAGCCAGTAGCATGCATTTTGTTGCAAAACACAGGATTTCTTTCTTTTTATGGCTGAATAGTACACTATAGTGTATATATGCCATAATTTCTTTATCCAGTTATCACACTTTGTACATCTGTATTGATTCCTTATTTTGTTGCTAATTGAGCTGTAACAAACATGGGGTACAGATAATGATTTCATATGCTGATACCATTTCCCATGAATAAACTTCCAGGAGTGAGATTGCTGGGTCATATAGTACATCTATTTTCAGCTTCCTGAGGTATCTCCATACTGCCTTCCACAATGGCTGTACTAGTTTCTATTCCTACCAACAGTGGATTAGAGTACCATTTTCCCCACATCCTTGCCAATATTTACTGTTTGTTGATTTCTGTATGAGAACCATTTTAACTGGGTTGAGGTGAAATTCATCGTGGTTTTGATTTTCATTTCCCCTATGGCTAGTGATCCTAAACTTTTTTTTTTTTTCATATGTCTCTTGGCCATTTGAATTTCCTCTTTTGAAAAAAATACCTGTTCAAGAGATTTGCCCATTTCTTGGCTGGATGGATTCTTTGTTTTACTCTTGTTGAGTTTCTTGAGCTATTTATATAAGCTAACTATTAAAGCATTATCAGTTTCATAGTTGGCAAATATTTTCCCCATTCTTTTTATTTCCTTTTAACTTTACTGGGTGTTTGCTTGGCAGTGCAGAAGATTCTCAGATTGACATAATCCCATTTGTCAATTTTGGCTTTGATTGCCTATGCATGTGGGATCTTTTCCAAGAAGTCATCACCTATGCCAATGTCTTAGAGAGTTTCCCTGGTGCTTTCCTCTGGTAATTTCATGGTATCACGTCAAGGATTCAGATTCTTGATCCATTTTTAGTTGATTTTTGTGTGTGGCGATCCATTATTCCCAGCACCATTTGTTGAAGAAACTGTCCTTATCCAGTGATTGAGTATCAAAGATTAGTTTTAGATGTGTGGATTGATTTATGGAGTTTCTATTCTGTTCCATTGTACTACATGTTTATTTCCATTCCAGAACCAGGCTGTTTTAATTATAACTGCCCTGTAGTATGTCTTAAAATCTGGTATTGTGATGCTTCCAGCTTGTATTTTCTGTATCAGTTTCTTCAGCTATTTGGGGTCTCTTGTTTTATCATACAGATTTTTAGCATTGTATTGTCCCTGAGAAGAATATCATTGATATTTTGATTAAGATCACATTGAATCTGTAAATGCTTTTGGAAGTTTGGACAGTTTGACAATATTAATTCTTCTAATCCATGAACATGGGAGATATTCCCATTTTGTTTTATGTCTTATTCCATTTCTTTCTTTAATGTTTTAGAATTTTCATTATAAAAAATCTTTCACCTCATTGGTTAAATGTATTTAAAGATTTGATTTCTCTGTAGTTATAGTGAATGGGATTAATCTTTGAAGTTCTATTTCAGCAATGGCATTGCCAGTGTTTACAAAAGCTATTTATGATACTCACATCTTTCTGTTGATTTTGATCCCTTAATCATCACATAGTGGACACTTTGCATCTTTTAACAGCTTTTGTATTAAAGTCTATTTTGTCTTATATTAGAATAGCTATACATGCTCATTTATTATTTTCCTTTAGCATGGAATATCTTTTTTCCATCCTTTTACTTCCAGTCTGCATGTATCTTTGTTGATGAGGTATATTTATTTTAGGCAGCATAGAGATGGGTATTGCTTTTTTTAATCAATTTGGCCAGTTTATTTCTTTTAACTGGAGAATTTAGGCTATTTACATGATGGCCCTGCCATTTTTCTATAAATATTCCTGTTGTTTGCTTTAGATTTCCTTTGTATTTTTGCTGGGAGATTTTCAGATTCTTTCAAAAGGATGATTATCTTTCTGTCTTTCTCTTTGTAGCACATCTTTAAACACCTCTTATAAGCCTGAGTGCGTGGAGACAAATTTTTCAATTTATGTTTGTTGTGGATGACTATCCTTCTGCATCTCTCTGTGTCAAACATCCTTTATGAACATTTGTAATGCTCAATGAGTGGTGAAGTAGTATTTCAATTTGTGTTTGTTATCAAAAGTCTTTTACCTTCACTCATAAATGAGGGTTTTGCATTATACAATATTCTAAGTTGGTTTTTTACCCTTTAAGTCTTGGACTGTATCTCTCTACTCTCTTGCTTTTTAACCCTTTTAGCAAGTCAAGGTGACTATTGATAAGAAATGACTTGGCTCTGCCACTTTTCCATAAATATTCTTATTATTTACTTTTAATTTCTTTTGCACTTTTATTGTGTTTTTTTTTTTGCCTTAGCATAATGATGGCTATATTTCTGTCTCTCTATGTGTATCATATACTTAAGCATCTTTTGTAAGGCTGAGTGAATGGCAACAAACTGTTTCAATTTCTGTTTTTGTGGAAAGTCTTTATTTCACCTTCATTCATAAAAGAAAGCTTTGCAGGGAATAGTCTTCTGGTTTGACAGTTTCTTTCTTCCAACACTTGGACTATATCTCAATGTTCTCTTCTAGCCTTTAGTATTTCTGAGGAAAAATTAGTTGTGTCTAATTGGAGATCCTCTGACAGTAATGGTGCATTTCTTTACTGCATATTTTAGAATATTTTCTTTATGTTTTACTCAGGAAAGTTTGAATATAATGTTTCATGGTGAAGACCTATTCTGATCAAGTCTATTAGGAGATCGGTGTGCCTTGTGTACCTGGATGTCCCTTTCTCCAGATTAAGGAGGTTTTCTCTAATTATTTCACGCAAGAGGACTTATAATCCATGATCTATCCATACTTTTAGAAACTCCTAAGACCCATAGAATGGGTATCTTGATAGTATCTTATTAACTGGAACACTGTTTTTAATGCGTCTAATATAATTTTCTTTTTTGATCTGAGATATTTCCAAATGTTTGTAATCAAGCTCATAAATTCTTTCTTCTGCCTCACCAAATCTGTTGGTAAGACTTTCTATTATATTTTATTCAAGCTATTGAATTCTTCATTTTTAATATTTCAGTTTCTCTCTTTTTAAGATTTATTATTTATTTGAAAGAGTTACAGAGAGAGGTAGTGACAGAGAGAGATCTTCCATCTGCTGGTTCACTCCCCAGATAGCTGCAAAGGCCGGAGCTGAACCAATTTGAAGCCAGGAACCAGGAGCTTCTTCTGGTCTCCCATGCAGGTGCAGGGGCCCAAGGACTTGGGTCATCTTCCACTGCCTCCACAGGTCACAGCAGAGAGCTGGATCAGAAGAAGAGCAGCCAGGATTAGAATTGGCACCCATATGGCATGCTGGCACTTCAGGCCAGGGGGTTAATCTGCTGCACCACAGTGCCAGGCTTTCAGTTACTCTTTAAAATCTCAATTCATGGGAAAATTTTTCCTCCATGTCATGTGTGTATTTCTTTAACTCATAAGTTTGCTTCTCATTGTTTCCGAATAATGCTATGATCAACCTGAAATTTTTTCAAGCATTTAATCACTCTCTTCATATTCACATTGTAATATTGAAGTGTTGTGTTACTTTGTTGGAGTCATGTTGTCTAATTTGTTCATGCTTCTTGAAATTCTGCATTTACTTTTAGGCATTTGTGCATTATTTTTGTTAATTTTTTCCTCTGACGTTGTTTATCTTTTAACTATGACTCTGTGGTTTAGAGGAGTGTTTGCTCTTTAAGGAAGTGCCCAGAGGGAGATGCTGGATGTGGTCCAGGAGCTCTGGTCACTGTCCTAGGTTGAGGCAAATGTCCAGGGAGACACTCAAATTTGGTGTGGTAGATCTTCTTTATTATCAGCAGGGGAGGATGTATGATCACCTCTGCTGGCAAAGTCACACCATCACTTCCTTTATTCCAAGGTGATCAATGTCATGGGTTAACCCACAGTGGGTGGAACACTCATCTGTGCTGCAGCATGAATCATACAATGGATTTGTACATTCCTTGTGTGAGTACAGATCCCTCTACAATTACCCAATCCAGGCAATCAGGAAGCATGGTGCTTCTGTTGCTACACGTAACAATTTCCCAGAGATCCAGCTATATACTGCACTCTATTGTGTAGGCACAAAGTTCCCACAGTCTCAGAACATCAGGCTCCCACAGTCATAGGGTGCAGAGGGTCTGCTCTGGCCATTAGCCTGTCCCATCCACAGAGAGCCAGAGCCAGTTGCATATTAGTGCTCTGTCTTGGTGGTTTGAGTCCCAAAGAGTCTGTGATGTTTTGAGAGCTGGGAGCTCTTCACAATCCTATGTGGGTGTCATCCCCTGTCTATCCTCCTTTCCAAACTCGAAATAAGTGGGAGCACAAATTTTACCTCTTTAATATCCCTGAATCACACATGTTCACAAGAGTTGCTGCAAGCCACATAGCAGACTCATAGAATGACAAACACCCTAAACAGCACTCTGGACTCAGAATCAGCCCTTAAGGCATTTGGTTCTGGCTGAAAAGCCTATGAAAGCATTTCATGCATGGAAATATAAGACACTTTGGCAAAAAATGATCTACATGAAATATCTTTGTGAGTGAGATCCCAGTGGAATGAAGGGGCCATCAAAGAAGGATGTACTTTTCTCTGAAGGGAGGAAAGAACTTCCACTTTGCTTATGATTTTGTCTAAATATTGATGGAGTTTGTGCACTCAAAAGACTTCCACAGCCTTAGCAGCTCAAGAGAAGAGCCTTGGGTTATCATTGATGTCATAAGTAAGAGTGTAAATTGTTAAATCAACAACAGGAGTCACTGTGCACCTGCACCCCATATAGGACCTTTGTCCTTAATGAGTTGTACTATGATAATTAACTGTAAAATGTGTCTTCAAACACTATACTTTGTGTGTCCGTGTGGGTACAAACTGTTTGAATCTTTACTTAGTACAGACTTCATCTTCTGTATATAAAGATAAGTAAAAATGTATCATAATAAATGGGATGGGAGAGGGAGTAGGAAGTGGGATGGGAGTGGGGGTGGGAGGGTGGGTATGGGGGGAAGGACTGCTATATTCCTAAAGCTGTACCTATGAACCCCTATGAAGTTTGTATTAATTAAATAAAAGTTCTCTAAAAAACCCCTGTGTAACAAGTTTTAAAGAATATGAACAAATATAGACTTCTAATTTAAAATACAGATGATACATATGTCATTATTAAAGTACATATATGTAATTTTAAAATGGCTTTTCTTATTAAAAAGCATCAAAGTGTTCCTATTTAAATAAACTTTAACTACCAAAAAAGAGGTGCTGCAGCCACTACTCAAGTCAAAACAGTGCTTTCATGAGAGCATTTCAGGAATGGAAAGCCAAGATTTAGTGGCAAAAACAGTTCTGCTTGAAGGATCTCTGTGGGTGAGACCCCAGTGGAAAGAAGCAGCCATTAAAGAAGGATATACTTTCATTTGAATAGAGGAGAGAACTTCCAGTTTACATATGGCCCTGCCTAAAAACCAATGGTGGTTGTGAACTCAAAAGGCTTCCAAGCCTTGGTAGCTCATGTCAAGAGCCTCCAGTGATTACTGATATCATAAATAAGATTGTCCATTGTTAAATCAACAACAGGAGTCACTGTACACTTGCTTCCCATGCTGGACCTCTGTCCTTAATGAGGTGTACTATGAGAATCAATGGTAAAACTTGTGTCTTCAAACTATACTTTATACTTTGTGTGTCTGTGTGGGTGCAAATAGTTGAAATCTCTCATTGGTAAAGAGTTGGTATTCTGTATATAAAGTCAATTAAAAACAAATCATAATGGAAAATGGAATGGGAGATGGAGTGGGAGATGGGATGGGAGTGGGGGTGGGAGGGTGTGAATGGGGGAAGAAACACTGTATCCCTAAAAGCTATACATATGAAAATTTGTATTCATTAAATAAAAACCTTCAAAAAATAGTGTCTTGTCCTTGCCAGATGCTTAGCACATACAGAAGAGCCACTGAAGTTGCTACTGATGTCAAATTGTGCCTTTTTCCAAGTATTTGTGGGGCACTGTGGGAGGTATGGGGACAGAGAAATGTATCCCTTTTTTGCTGTTTAGGTAGATACTCTGTCACATTAAGCCCCCAAGCCATTCAGTGACAGTGTATTCCACCTGGCACTCCCTTTAGCAATACCACCAGTAGCACATTCTGCTGTAGTTTGCTCTCCAAAGCTTGTGCTTCTTCTGTCTCTCTTTCTGGGGATCATGTGTCTGCACTTGTTGCTTTGCATTTGCACCTTCCATGCTAATCCATAGTGTCCAACAGGCTAATCCTCCACATTGCGGTGCCGGCTCACCGGGTTCTAGTCCCGGTCGGGGCACCGGATTCTGTCCTGGTTGCCCCTCTTCCAGGCCAGCCCTCTGCTGTGGCCTGGGAGTGCAGTGGAGGATGGCCCAAGTGCTTGGGCCCTGCACCCCATGGGAGACCAGGAAAAAGCACCTGGCACCTGGCTCCTGCCATCGGATGAGCACGGTGCGCCGGCCGCAGCGCGCCATCCGCGGCAGCCATTGGAGGGTGAACCAACGGCAAAGGAAGACCTTTCTGTCTGTCTCTCTCTCACTGTCCACTCTGCCTGTCAAAAATAAAAAAAGAAAAAAAAAGAAAAAAAAAGAAAAAAATATATACTAAACTGATCTTCTGTATATAAAGAGAATTGAAAATGAATCTTGATGTGCATGAAAGGGGAGAGGTAGCGGGAAAGGGGAGGGTTGTGGATGGGAGGAAAGTTATGGGGTGAAGCCATTGTAATCTATAAGCTGAAATTTGGAAATTTATATTCTTTAAATAAAAGCTTTAAAAAAATAGATAGGAAGCTCTGTATACAAAGAATGGAATAAGGGATAGAGTGAAAAAAGAAAACAAAAAAACCAGCAATTTATACCAGAGAAGAAGCACTTGTAAAGTTCTCAACCCAAAACATAAGCCTAATAAAAGCCTTGGATATAATTGGAAGAGTATAAACACCTCATCCCAACCCCAACAAGACTCAAGTACAACAACATTGGGTGTAGCTGAAAGAACTTCAAGACACCTACTCTCACTAAAGAGTACTTATGGAAGCTCAAAGTAAATACAAGAGGTTAAAGATGTAAATAGAGAAATTAAAAACCTATAGAACTTATAGTTTTACTTCAGATATTAAGCAAACAAAAATTTCTAACCAGATTAACACAAATCCTTCCACTAATATCTTTCCTCAATTACTCCTATAGCTAACTCTTACATTATTCCAATTTACTCTATTGGTAACTTCTGAGTACTATTTGAGCATCCGAAGAGGGCAGCCCCAACACAAACATACACGTATGCCCCATTTCATTTTTTTAAGAAATTATGTATTTGTTTATTTGGAAATGAGAGTTGCAGAGAGAAGGAGACAGAGACAGAGATAGAGATGGAGATAGAGATAGAGATAGAGATAGAGATAGAGATAGAGATAGAGATGATAGAGATGATAGAGATAGAGATAATGATATTCCATCTGCTGATATATTACCCAAATGGTCACAATGGCCAGGCCTGGGCCAGGCCACAACCAGGAGCCAATAATTTCATCAATGATCGGTTCCCAACCCCTTGGGCCATCTTCCCTTTCTTTTCCCAGGTCATTAGTTGGAAACTGGGTCATAGTTGGAGCAGCTGGAACACGAAACTGTGCCCATACGTGATGCCAAACCAGTCCCCATGTAGGATGCCAGCAGCTTTATTCACTACTCCACAATGTCAACCCCTTTTGAATCTTGTAATCTATATTTTGTATACTGCATTCATTTCCTTAAAACATGCTCTAATATTTATTTATTTTTATTATAATTCATAAATTTTTAATTTGTATCTGCCCTCTATTAAAATATAAACTCCAAATTCAGAGTTGTTTTTAGTGTGTTAGTTTATTGCTCTGTCCAAGGAACTAGATCAGTACTAGACGCATCATAGTTCCTCGGTGACAGGAAAAATACTGTGCAATAAATTTCAATTTCTATTAAACCTAGTAGCCTTTTGAATCTTTCCAATGTTTCTGAAAAGAACACTGTGTTTTTTATATTTATTTCTAGCATTCAGGATTATCCTATAGAAGATTTTTTAGAAAATCTATTTTGGTTCAAATACAGTTGGATTCTTCTTAAAGAATAGATTAATTTTTAACATAAAGATTTTTAATTACTTTAACTCCTGGTTAAAGGTTTAGAGACAGTTTCTAGCAATGCATAGAATTCTTTGTTGTGCATTTGTTTTTATTTGAGACAGAGAAGAACTTAGACAATGGCTATTTCTGAAATAATTGAGGGAGAGTAAGAAAGCCAATGTGGATGGATTATAAAAGTAATAAAGAGGATTGTAGAAGGCAGGTGCTGCAGCTCACTAGGCTAATCTTCTGCCTGCGGAGCCAGAACCCCAGGTTCTAGTCCCGGTTGGAGCACTGGATTCTGTCCCAGTTGCTCCTCTTCTACTGCAGCTCTCTGCTGTGGCCTGGGAAGGCAGTGGAGGATGCCCCAAGTGCTTGGGCCCTGCACCCACATGGGAGACCAGGAGGAAGTACCTGGCTCCTGGCTTAGGATAGGCACAGCACGCTGGCTGTAGTGGCCAATTGGGGGGTGAACCAATGGACAGAAGACATTTCTATCTGTCTCTCTCTCTCACTGTCTATAACTCTCTCTCTCATTGTCTAACTCTGCCTGGCCAAAAAAAAAAAAATTGTAGAAAGTAAGAAGAGAAGTAGTGAACAGAAATAAAAAGCGAATTCCAAGATAGCTAAAAAGGGAAAAATACATGTTGATTTTGACCAGAGGAAGAAAACAGAAGAAAAGTAGAGGAAGTAAGTGCCCAAGGGAGATCTGGACAGAAGTGTACAGTGGAAATTCTTCAGAAAAAGAGATATCCCATGTGGCAGTATAGATAGTACAAATAGGCGTCAGCAAGCATGACAGCCCCTGTGATTCTCACAGCTGGGGCTAGTAGAGATGCCTGCTATTGAGAGAGAGTTGAGAGCAGCCTGAGGTAGCCTGTGCCACTAGTGATATTGACTAAGGGAGAACCTTGCAAACCACACTGACTTTGTGTCAGTCCCAGAGCCCTAGCAGCGGCTAAGGCACCCACAAAACCCAATGAAAACAAAACATATTTTTTTCTCCCTAGGCACTGATCTCCTCTGAGGAGAGGAGGTGAGCTGAGTCTACACCAACAGAGCAGAACAAACCTACCCTCTGATAAAAAGAAAAATAGATTTACCATGTCCAATCTGGGTGTCACCTTGGACACTACCTTCACACTGGAGCACTGAGCAGAGCTCCCTGGCCACACCCACCACAATCCCCTAGGGGTTCACTGAAACAGTAGACATTCCAGTAAGCCACAGAGGCATAGTCCAAAGATAACAGCCACCACCACCACCACAACAAAAAATAAAGAAACCAATGAGTATCTCCACAAATGCTGAATAATAAATGTACCAATTCAAGAAACAGGAATAAGAAAGACAGTATGATTCCCCTAAAAGAAAACAACACTTCAATACTGGATTGTTAAGAAGAAGATATTGAAAGAAATCCCAGAAATGGAATTTAAAAAATTGATCATAGGATTACTTAGAAGTAATCAGAAGCAAATTCATGAACTAATGAAATCCATATGTGACTTGGAAGAAAATTTCTCCTACGAAATTGTGATCTTAAAGAGAAATCAAAATGAAATCTTGGAAATGAAGAATTCAACTGAACAAATAAAAAAATGCAGTGGAGAGCCTTAACGACAGAACCCATGAAGTGGAAGAGAGAATATCCAATTTAGAAGACAAATCCAGAAAATTATACAGTTGAATCTAAAACAAAAAGAAGAAATTAGAAAACAAAGAAGTCCTATTGAAAATATACAGGACACTATCAAATGACCCAACATACAGATTCTAGGAGTTCCTGAAAGCGTGGAAAGTGAGAAAGGATTAGAAGGCCTTTTTAGTGAAATAATAACAGAAAGCTTCCCTACCGTGGAGAAAAAAAAGATGGACATCCAAGAACAGGCAGGACATAGAACTTGACCAGAAAAGATCTTCGTCACGACACGTTGTAATCAAACTTTCAACAGTAAAACATAAAGAAAAGATTCTAAAATGTGCATGAGAGAAATGTCAGATTACTCTCAGAAGATCTCCAATTAAAAATCTCAGTGGGCTTCTCATCAGAAACCAAACAGGCTAGGAGAGAATGGCAAGATGTATTCCAAGTCTTAAGAGAAAAAAACTGTCAAATCAAAATAATCTGTAAAATGCCCTACACAGCTCTTAATTATGAATGAAGGCAAAATAAACACCTTCTATAAAAAACAGAAATTGAAAAATTTGTCACTACCATCCAGCCTTGCAAAAGATGCTTATGGATGTGCTGCACACAGAAACACAGAAACATAGAAACATGGTCATCACCATGACAGAAGGTAAAGGAAGGAAATCTCCCAGTAAAAGTAAAAAGAAAATCCAAAGTAAAAAATAGGAATATTTATGAGAAAATGGCAAGGCAAAGTAGTTACTTATAAATAGTCACCTTGAATGTAAATGGCCTCAATTCTCCATTTAAAAGGCACAGACTGGCTGAATGATTAAAAAAAAAAACAAAACTCATATATTTGATGCCTACAAGAAACACAACTCACCAATAAGGATGCACACAGACTGAAAATGAAAGGATGGAAAAAAGATATTCCATGCTAACAGACACCAAAGAATAGCTGGTGTTACTATCCTAATATCAGTCAAAATAGACTTTAACACAAAAACTTTTAAGAGAGGCAAAGAAGGGTACTACATAATGATTAAGGGATAAATTCAACAGGATGATGTAGCTAATATAAATGTACCTATAAGGTACCTGACTATTTAAAGGAAATGTTAATGCATTTAAAGGGAAACATAGACTCAAATGCAATAGTAATGGGGGAATTCAATACCCCCTCTTTCATCAATGGACAGATCAACCAGACAGAAAATCAGAAAACAACAGTTAATTGACACTAAAGACAAAATGGAGCTAACAGATATCTACAGAGTGTTCTGTACTACAGTTGCAGAATACACACTCTTCTCACCAGTGCATGGTACTTTCTCTAGGGTTGGCCACATGCTAGGCCATAAAGCAAGCCCCAGAAAATTCAAAAAATCAAAATCATACCATGCATCTTCTCTGATCACAATGAAATTAACTTGGAAATCAACAACTCAGGAATCCCCAGAATATATGCAAATTCATGGAGATTGTACAACATGCTTCTGAACGAAAAGTGGGTCATAGAAGAAATCAAAAGAGAAATCAAAAAATTTCTGAAAACAAATGAAGACAACAATACAGCACATCAAAATTTATGGGATACAGCAAAAGCAGTGTTAGGAAGAAAGGGTATAGCCATTGGAGCCTACATAATAATTTGGAAAGGCACCAAATAAATATGCTATCAATGATTTTCAAGGACCCAGAGAAACAATAGCAAGCCAAATCCAAAACTAGTAAGAGAAAAAGGAATAATTAAAATTAGAAAGATAATCAACAAAACTGAAACCAATAAAACAACACAAAAGAGCAGCAAAATGAAGAGCTGTTTAAAAAAAAAAAAAATTGACACACCACTGGCCAAACTAACCAAAAAAAAAGGTGAGAAAAGATCTAAATAAATAAAACTGGAGGTGAAGAAGGAAATTTAGCAACAGACAGCACATTACTAAATAAAATCATCAGAAATTAAAACATAGACCCATATGCCAACAAACCTGATATGTGCAAGAAATGGATAGATTCCCAGACACACACAACTTACCAAAATTGAGCCACAAGACAGATAACCTAAACAGACCCACAAGCAAGACAGATATTGAATCAGTAATAAAGAGCCTCCCAATAAGGAAAAGCCAAGGACTAGATGGCTTCATTGATGAATTCTACAACACGCTTAAAGAACTAACTCCAATTCTTTTTAAGCTTTTCAAAACGACTGAAAAGGAGGGAATTCTCTTAAAGTATTTCTATAAAGCCAGTATCACCTTAATTTCTAAACTGAAAAAGATACCACAGAGAAAGAAAACTACAGTCCAATTTCCCTGATGAACCTAGACGCAAAAATCCTCAACAAAATTCTAGCCAATCAAACCCAATAATACATCAGGAAGATCATTCACCCAGACAAATTAGGATTTATCCCTGGTATTCACATATGGTTCAACATTCGCAAATCAGTGTGTTACAACACATTAAGAAACTGAAAACAAAAACCATATGATTATCTCAATAAACACATAGACAGTATTTGATAAAATAAAATATTCTTTCATGATGAAAACTCTAAGCAAATTGGGTATAGGAGGAATGTTCCTCAACTTAATCAAAACAATTTATAACAACCCACAGCTAGCATCCTACTAAATATGGAAAAGGTAGAAGTATTCCTATTGAGATGAGGAACCAGACAAGGATGCCCACTATATTCAATATAGTCCTAGAAATTTTAGCCAGAGCCATTAGGCAAAAGCAAGAAATAAGAACAATACAAATTAGGAAGAGGGAAGTCAAACCATCCCTATTTGCAGATGTTCTATATAGAGGGGGTCCAAAAATCTCCACTAAGTGACTATTGGAACTCTTATAGAAGAGTTTGGTAAAGTAGCAGGATATAAAATCAACACACAAAAATCAACAGCCTTTGTATACACAGAGAATGCCATGGGTGAGAAAGAACTTCTAAGATCAAACTCATTCATAGTATCTACAAAAGCATCAAATACTTGTAATAAATTTAACCAAGGACATCAAAGATCTTTGAGAATTACAAACATTAAAAAAAAAGATTTAGAAGAAGACCAAGAAATAGAAAAATCTTCCATGTTCATGGGTTGGAGGAATTAATATCATCAAAATGTCCATTTAAAGTGATACCAATCAAAATACCAAGGGCATTCTTCTCAGATATAGAATAAATGATGCTGAAATTTATATGGAAACACAGGAGACCACAATAGCTAAAGCAATCTTACACAACAGAACCAGAGACATCATAATACCAGATTTCAAGACATACTACATGGCAGTAATAATCAAAACAGCCTGAAACTGGTACAAAAACAGATGAATAGACCAATGTAACAGCATAAGAACTCTAGCAATCAATCAAAGCTTCTACAACCAACTTATATTTGACAAAGAAGCTAAAATAAATCCCTGGAGAAAGGAAAGTCTCTTCAACAAATGGTGCTTAGAAAAATGGATTTCCACATGCAGCAGTATGAAGCAAGATCTTTACCTTACCTTACACAAATATCCACTCAAAATGAATTAAAGATCTAAATCTACAATCTAATGCCATCAAATTATTAGAAAACATTGGGGAAAGCCTGCAAGACATTGGCACTGGAAAAGTGTTCTTGGAAATGTCCCCAGAGGCACAGGCAATCAACGCCAAAATTAACAAATGGGATAATATCAAATTGGGAAGTTCTGTAGTGTAAAAGAAACAGTCAGCAAAGTGAAGAGGCAACTGACAGAATGGGAGAAATTATGTGGAAACTATACAACTGATAAAGGATTAGTAACTAGAATCTACAAAAGATCTAGAAACGTCACAACGACAAAACAAACAACCCAGTTAAGAGATGGGTCAAGACTTAAACAGATAGTTTTCAAAAAAAGAAATTCAAATGGCCAACACACACATGAAAAATTGTTCAGCAACACTAGCTCTGAGGGAAATGCAAATCAAAACCACAGTGAGGTTTCACCTCACCTCCATAAAAATGACTTTCATACAGAAATCAACAAACAACAAATACTGGCAAGGATGTGGGCTAGAGTCGGTACAGGGTGATCTGGGGAACTAAACCAGGTTAATAGTGAGTTTCAGAGAAAGTTAAGAGTGAGGAGTTGGTGACACCGCTTACTGAAGTTACTGTCTCAGAAGAATTGGCTCTGATTGTGAAGGAAATATGGGATTGTGATGAGGTGTTGAGGAGAAAAAAGGATGGAAAAATCCATATTGAGAGAGACTGTACTGTGTTTATAAACAAATGGAATTCAGGATAAGTGATTTTACAAGAAGGCTCATCAAAATGAATTGCAAGAATAATATTCATAAAATTTATTTTTTAAATTAAGATTTATTTATTGATTTGAAAGGCAGAGTTATAGAGAGGCAGAGAGAGAGAGAGAGAGAGAGAGAGAGAGAGAGAAGTCTTCTATCTGCTGGT
Source organism: Sylvilagus floridanus (assembly GCA_949820135.1). Lineage (NCBI taxonomy): Eukaryota > Metazoa > Chordata > Mammalia > Lagomorpha > Leporidae > Sylvilagus > Sylvilagus floridanus. Next base: position 128,604,645 of record OX463244.1, read on the forward strand.
TCACTCCCCAGATGGCCGCATGGCCAAGCTGATCCACGCCCAGGAGCCAGGAGTTTCTTCCAGGTCTCCCACGTGGGTGCAGGGACCCAAGGACTTGGGCCATTTTCTGCAGCTTTCCCAGGCCATAGCAGAGAACTGGATCAGAAGTGGAGCAGCCAGGACTTGATCCGGTGCCCATATAGGATGACAGTGCTGCAAGCTGTGACTTTATTCATTGCGGCACAGTGCTGACCCCGTGTTCATACACTTTCATTACTTATTTATTCTCCATTCACTATTCACTTTTCCCAATCTCATTTTCATTGTCCTTAATCTCTTTACCTACTCCTTTTTTCTTAATAACATCAGCATATATTGTAATATCTAAACATCTTGCTAAGTCTTCTCTCAATAAATTGGCTCTTCTAGCCTGCGCCATGGCTCAATAGGCTTATCCTCTGCCTGTGGCGCCGGCACCCCGGGTTCTAGTCCCAGTCGGGGCGCTGAATTCTGTCTCCATTGCTTCTCTTCCAGTCCAGCTCTCTGCTGTGGCCCGGGAGTGCAGTGGAGGATACTCCAGGTGCTTGGGCCCTGCACCCACATGGGAGACCAGGAGGAAGCACCTGGCTCCTGGATTCAGATCAGTGCAGCATGCCAGCCGCAATGTGCCGGCCGTAGCGGCCACTTGGGGGATTAAACCAACGGAAAAAGGAAGACCTTTCTCTCTGTCTCTCTCTCTCACTGTCTAATTCTGCCTGTCCAAAAAATAAATAAATAAATTGGCTCTTCTAATCTATAAATTCTTAGTGCTTTGTTTAAATAAAATTCTCCAGGTTTTTTTTTTCCTATGCTGCATGTTTTTTATTTTCTCTCTCTCTACTGAACTGCAAGTTTCCTAAAGGCAGAAACATGTATTCTTTTATGATTTATTCCTCTATAGTGATTCAAAAGACTAAATATTGCTCATGGTTTCATATATTTTATTGGTTTTAATTAAAATAAAACTAATGATATAGACAGAAAGATATTGTGTTTAGTTTAGATATTTCCACAATAACAAAGGCGTGGGCTCTTGAGAACTACACCAAATATTTCAGTTCTAATGTTCACATTAATTATTTTATTTATGAAGATGATACAGTTCCTTTTACATTAATGCAGTCAAATATTTGGGAATACATTATGTCCCATTGTCTTCTACAATTTATTTATTAGTTTCAAGTCATTGTTGCAACAAATTATCACCAATGTAGTAGCTTAAACAAGCACAAATTTATTATAATACAGTTTAGGAGATGAGAAATCTGGAATCAGTCATTGGACAAAAAACAAAGATGTTGACAAAGCTGTGTTTCCTCCTAAGACGTCAGGGAGCAACTGAGTCCCCGTGTTCTTCACCTTCCAGAAGTCACTTTCCTTTTGGGGCACATTTTCTCGCATCATATCACATTTACCTTCCTCCTGATTTTGAATACCTCATCTCTAACATGGTCACTTCTGCTTCCTACAAAGGCTCTTATAATATTCAGAATTCCCCCATTTTGAGATTCTTAACTTAATCACATCTGCAAGTTTCCTTTTACCACATAAGGCAATGTATTCACAGATTCTGGGATTGGAATGTGCTCATTTTGCAGTGAGTCATTATTTGTTTTACCATGGTATCCCAAATAATTTATTATGATTTTGTGTTATTTCTCCCTTCTAATAATTATATATATTTATATATATAAATCATGAAATCATAATTTACTGAAACCTGTGTCACCAAGTAGGATATACTAACTTTATGAAATAAACTTATACAAAGTAACATAAATTTATTATAATATTGATTACAAAGATAGAAGTGAAAACTATTTGAATGGTGCGTGAAAAGTAAGCATTCTTGTTTGCTAGGATTATCCAAAGCACAGTGCATCCTTTTTCTTTGCCTTCACATATGTTTTAAGAACCTATCTAACTTTTCCTAATGTGTCCTTACTTCACAATTTTAAATATGCTTGTTGGAGTTCTGCAAGGACTGAGGTTTAAGGAGTCTTAGGCTATTAGATTGGAAAGGGAATAAGGGTTACACTCTTCTCTCTATGACCTTTTGTAATTTATAAGTCCAAATGGACTGAACAACACTGAATAATTAATTCATGCTGTGTTTAAGCCCCTATGCTTGCATGTTTTACACCCTAATTATTATGAATTCCTTCCTTCTGCAAATCTTTGATTCCCCAACCTAAATCAGGTTAATATAGACTCATATGCTCCAATTATGGTGATATCTTTCTCTTAACCTTGGCAGAAGGAACATTATAGTAGGTCAAAAAGTATCTTTGAGTTTCATTGAGAAATTAACCCATAAGGGAATTGTGCTCATGGTTGCAGTGTTAATTAGTTTCACCATGAACATATTTTGTGGCTTAGTTAACATTCAGATGCTCTCTGCATTTAAAAAAAAATATACGCCCTAATATGCTGAAGCCAGTCAAATGTGATTTTTATTTAATAATTTTTTCTTGTAAATCAAGTAATTAGCACATTGTACATTTTGACTAATTAAGAAAAAAAACTGCCACCACACCCCCCTGTGAGCTATGCTGCTGGTGTTTTCCCAGTTATAAAGGTAGAGACATCAGGGAGTTACAATAGCTTTTTCATGAGATCCTGAAAAGAGGAAAAGAGATAACAAGCTCCTAGAATTGAAACCTGAGATAACTTACCCTCAAAAAGTTCTGTCCAAAATGCATGAGCTCAAATGAAAGGAAAAGGCAGATGATTTGAATGAAAACAAATGAAAGCAAATATATTCCCTCTATATATTCTCACTGCACATTCATGCAGAACACTGTGATGAGTTTGTCCTTCAGAAAAGGATAATGTTGTGTGTGATCACTTCATCTGTTAGTCTGATCTTGCATTGAAAGGACATAGGAAATGCCCTACTCTTATATAATGAAAATACAAGTCCTCTACATGATGATGAAAGTAGTGTGTCTGTGTTCCATATACTCCCTTAAGTAACAGTAAAGGAATATTTTAGTATGAGGAAAATTGATTTTTGATAAGCATCAAAAACCTTCACAGAATGCTCTCTCCCTTTTTAGAGCTACTCATGGTTTAAAGAATACCTACTTGAACATTTTGAGCAGCTTTTATTCTGTAGTCCACAAAAAAGTTTCAAACAAAAAGATATATATGACTGACTTTCTATAAAGACCTCATGAAGTTTGAACATGAGGAAATGTTATGTCCACTTTTCTGACATCCTGTTTTGTTTTATTCTGTATGTTTTTTTATTTCAATGAAACACTGATGATGTTTATTAAATTTCAAAAGATTCACATGGTTCATTTTGAATTATACTATCAATAGCTCTGATGATAGCATAAAATCACTTCATTTTATTCACTTATCTTTAAAAATTTTATTCATTTATTTGGGAGACAGAGAAACAAATTGAAAACTCCCTTCACTAGTTCATTTCTGAAATGCCCAAAAGAGCTGCGGCTGGGTCAGGCAAGTGTAAAGAGCTGGAAACTCCACTTAGTGGTAGTAGGGGCCCATCTGTTTTAGTTTTCCCCTGCCACTTCCCATGGTTTATATTACTCGCCACTTCCCAAGGAAGCTGGAATTGCAAGTGGAGCTGGGACTCTACTCAAGTACTTTGACTTGGGAATGAGGCATCTTAACTGCTGTGTTTACTGTTATTCCAAATGTGCACCCAGTCATTTTATTTAAGATAATAAATAAAACATCTTCTTCTTTCATACTAAGGCACCAAAAATATAGAGACTGCAATAATAGTTGATTATAGTGGTTTAGAGAAACTACGTAATTATCAAACAGTACCTATCTTATTCTATATGAATATTCATTATGAAATTTTGAATAAAATTTGGCCTAAGATTTTTTATATATATATATAAAGCTTTTATTTAAAGAATATAAATTTCCAAAGTACAGCTTATGGATTACAATGGCTCCCCCCCACACAACTTCCCTACCTCCCGCTACCCTCCCCTTTCCCGCTCCCTCTCCCCTTGCATTCACACCAAGATTCATTTTCAATTCTCTTTATACACAGAAGATCAGTTTAGTACATATTACGTAAAGATTTCAACAGTTTGCCCTCACATAGAGACACAAACTGAAATTATTGTTGGAGTACTAGTTATAGTATTAATTCACAATGCACAGCACATTAAGGACAGAGATCCTACATGATTTTTTTAAAGAATTGATTATCTATGCAATTTCCAATTTAACATCAAGATTTTTTAATCATTTTCAATTATTTTTATATACAGAAGATCTATCCAGTATATACTATGTAAAGATTTCATCAGTTTGCACCCACACAGAAACACAAAGTGTAAAAATACTGTTTCAGTACTAGAAATAGCATTATTTCACATTGGATAACACATTAAGAACAGATCCCTCATGAGATGTAAGTACACAGTGACTCCTGATGTTGATTTAACAATTTGACACTCTTGTTTATGGGGTCAGTAATCTCCCTAGGCTCTAGTCATGAGTTGCCGAGGCTATGGAAGCCTTTAGGGTTCGCCGACTTCGATCTTATTCCGACAGGGTCATAGTCAAAGTGGAAGTTCTCTCCTCCCTTCAGAGAAAGGTACCTCCTTCTTTGATGGACCCGTTCTTTCCACTGGGATCTCACTCGCAGAGATCTTTCATTTAGGTCTTCTTTTTTTGTTTTTCAGAGTGTCTTAGCTTTCTATGCCTAAAATATTCTCATGGGCTCTTGAGCCAGATCTGAATGCCTTAAGGGCTGATTCTGAGGCCAGAGTGCTATTTAGGACATCTGCTATTCTATGAGTCTGCTGTGTCTCCCACTTCCCATGTTGGATCATTCTCTCCCTTTTTCATTCTATCAGTTAGTATTAGCAGACACTAGTCTTGTTTGTGTGATCCCTTTGACTCTTAGAACTATCAGTGTGATCAGTTGTGAACTGAAATTGATCACTTGGACTAATGAGATGGCATTGGTACATGCCACCTTGATGGGATTGTATTGGAATCCCCTGGCACAGATTTTATATCCGTAATGCAACCAAATCAAAATGTTTGTAATAAAATCTGTCAATACAATATCGTAAAAAATTTGATTTATTGATTTGAGATGGAGGATTACAGAGAGAGGGAGAGACAGAGAGAGAAGTCTTCCATACTTCATTCCCCAAATGGCTGCAATGGCTGGAGCTGGTAGATCCAAAGCCAGGAGCCAGGAGCTTCTTCTGGTTCTCCCATGTGAGAGCAGGGTCTTTTATTCAGATATCAATAATTTTGTGTTGTCAAATTTGAAACCTTTTTATATTGTGTTAATTTTGGGGCTTGGTTAGAAATAGAATTTATACTCTTGTTTATTGTCTCTTTTACTGTTAATATTTTATAAAGGAAGAATGTACTTTGGAGGAAAACGCTAAATTAAATTTTTAGTCCATATTCTTCCAAAATATTAGCCTGTGTTTCTGATGACATAATAAATACCCCATGTATTTTCTACTGATTTAAAAACATCATCATAGGCCAATATTGTGGCCCAGCGGGTTAAGCTGCTACCTGCGATGCCAATGTCCGCAGAAGTTGGAGTCCAACTGCTTCAGTTCCAATCCAGCTCCCTGCTAATATAGCTGGGAAAGCAGCAGAATTTGGCACAATTACTTGGATCCTATCACTCATGTGGGAGACTGAGATGGAGTTTCAGGTTCATGGTGTGGACCTGATCTATCCCAGTAAATTTGGACTATTTAGGGTGTGAACCAGTAGATAGAATATCTCTGTCTCTGACTCTTCCTTCCTGTCTGTAACTCTGTATTTGGAATAAACATAAAATATTTAAAGATGTAAGAAGAATTTTAAAACCAAGATTTACTTTAACAAAATAAATATCACCATTGTAAAATTACAACATAAACTTTAGTAAATTTCTGAATAATATTCATGTGTTGCTGAAATGAATAACACTATTTTTCTCATGACCAATTCTGTTGTTTAGAATTTCTAGAGCAATATTTAAGGACATTGGTAACATTGTGTACTTTATCTAATTATTTAATTTATTATGCATCTAATATTGAACCATTAATTTGAATATTTGTAGAATTTATATATGAAGACACTTCAAAATGTTCATGGTGCAAAGAAATCTTGATATCCATCATAGTTCTTTTTTTTAAAGATTTATTTATTTTACTTGAAAGTCACAGTTAAAAAGAGAGAAAAGGAGAGGCAGAGAGAGAGAGAGAGAGGTCTTCCATCTGCTGGTTCTCATTAGATCTAGTAATATCATGACAACGTTGACACATTTCCCTTCATAACACTTTCTGTAAATGCCATTTATTGATGTATATTTTGTTTATTCTTATGTTACTTTCAAATTATACTTTCCCTGATTTATTATTTTATAGCAATATTTATAAATAAAATTGCTAGTATCTTCCTATATATATCTTATATCTTATATTGATATTCTTAAAAATAATTTCAATTCATTTCTTAAGTTATGATTTAATCAGTTTAAATTACAGCACAAGTATACTTTCTTGGAAAATGTGAAAAGAAATTAATCTGAGAAGTGGTATGGATTTGGTCTGTATTAGAGTATGGGCAGCAATTGTCACTGATAATTTCTGTTAGTTCTTCTTTGGTTATTGATTTGACTCTTTTCTTTATATAAATTTTGGTAATTTTTCCCTAAAATTTTTCCCCTTGTTCCAGGTTTACAAATTAATGTTCAAATGATACTTTTAATGAGCTTTTGTATATAAGGTTGTATGTAGTTTGTTTATTTGCTGTATCTTCAGTTTAAGTATTTTTCTTAACTTTAATTTTTTTGTTTTGTAAGAGTGTTTTTTATTTCTGAATTCATCTGTTTTGAAAATGTATATTTCTTTCACATTGCTATGAAGTTTGGAAGATAGAGGAAGTGAGGCACAGAAACATTTAAGCAATTTGCACGCCTTTACGCAGCAGTGCAGGGCAGAGCCAGCATTCAGTCTCACGCCCTTGTAACTCAGGCTCCATTTACTAAGCATTGCAGTGTGCTGCCTCTCAGATTTCATTAGCAAAGCAACTGTAACCGCAATCTTATTTTTGGGTGGGTGAAGATAACTCCTCAGAAGAAAATGTTTATATTTATAAATTGAAGTAATTATGTCATCCAATTTTGCTTTTCCATGAACAGAAAACACTTTTCTCAGGACTCTGAGGGCTTTGAATGGTGTTCTTCAGTAGTTAGATGATATTTTGACTCTTTTTTCTTAAGAGATGATGTTTCTTATTCAAAACTTTTTAACTCTCTGCTCTGTTTCCAATGTTTTAAGATTTAGGGTTGAGGGACAGGCTTCAGGACACAGTGAATTAACCCATCCCTTGAGATCCTGCATCCCTAGTCAGAGTGCCTGGTTTCAAGCTTTGCTTCCACTTTTGACCCAGTTTCCTGCTAATGTGGCTGTGAGGCAGCAGATGATGGCTCAGATATTGAGTCACTGCAGCTCCCAAGGGAGGCCTGGATGGAGCTCCTGGCTACTACAATGATTGAATGGAGAAACAACATTTCACTGAGAAAAACCTTTCAACCTAGCACAACTGAGGATGATGTTAGTGGTGGTCTTGCCATATATGGCCTTCCTGCATTTAGGTACATCTTTTCTACCCCCTAATTTATTGAACATTTTCATCATGAAAGGATGGTGAGTTTTGCTGAATGCTTTTTCTGCATCAAGATGTTCTTTTGATTTTCATTATTCACTATGTTAATGTGGAATATGACATTTGTTGATTCACATAAGTTTTATCTGTCTTGCCCTTGTGGGATAAATCCTGGTTGATCATGGGGAATAATTCTTATGACTTTGCTGTGAATAGCACAACTTGCAAAATAATATAGTTTCACATCCAGTTAGGGATGCATGTTGAAAACATTTGCTTCAGCCTCCACTATATTTCAAAATAGCAAACTTGTTTTTAAATTTTTTTTTTCATTTAAGTTGGAAAGAGAGATGAATAGATATCCTCTATGTTCTGGTCTACTCCTCAAATACCCAAAAGACTCAGGGCCAGTTAAGTTGAAGCTAGGAGCCAGAATTCATTCTGGATTCCCCAGGTGAGTAACAACTCAATACTTCAGTCATCCCTTGCTGCTCCAAAAATGTGTCCTTCTTAGAAAGCTGTAATAGGAAGCAGAGGTGGAACTGGAACCTAAGCTGTCTCATTCGGGACTCGGGTGTCCAGGGCAGCATCTAAAGGTCTGCACCAAACACTTCCCCTCTGAATGATGAACATGTCCACTGCCTTGTACTTGGGCAGGTTTCTAGTACAGTTTGTGCAGCAAATAAAGAGCATCATGAGGATGGAGCCTTTTAGAGCACGGCTGTTTCCACTTTTTACTTTGTCATCTTGGAAGCTAGAGCTCATAAGAATAATTTCAGTAGTTCCTTCTTTATTTAAATATACCCAGCTCCCTCTAGTCTTTATTTTATTTGTTTTTTATAAATTGTAACCAAACATGATTAACAATGATATTATTTTATTTGCATACTGCACAAAGTGATTGAATCAAGCAGATTAACGTGTCCATCACTTTAAGAAAAAAAACATTTATTTATTAATTTGAAAGTGAGAGAGAGCTAGTTTCCATCTACCAGTTTACTCCCCAAATGGCTGCAGTAACTGGAGATGGATTAATCTGAAGCCAGGAGCCACGAGATTCTTCTGGGTCTCCCACATGGGTGCAGGGTCCCAAGCACTTGAGCCATCCTCCAGTGCTTTGCCAGGTGCATTAGCAGGGAATTAGATCAGAAGCAGAATGGCCAGGAATAATATTAGTGCCCTTATGGTATGCCAGCACCTCAGACAGCATCTTTATATGCTACGCCACAGTGACAATCCCCATCACTTAAAAAAAAAAAAAAGATTTATTGATTTTGAAAGTCAGAGTTGCAGAGAGAGGAGGGATAGAGAGAGAGGTAGATATCTATCATCTGCTGGCTCACTCCCCAAATATCCAAAACAACCAGGGCTGGACCAGGCCGAACCCTGGAGCCAGGAGCTTCATTTAGGTCCCCCTTGTGGGTGGCAGGGGCCCAAGGACTTGGGCCATCTTCCACTGCTTTCCCTAGGACATTAGCAGGATACTGGATTGGAAGTAGAGCAGCCAAGACATGAACCAGAGCCCACATTCTGCACCACAAGCATTTCTTCTCCCCATACCCACCCTCGCACCCCCAAGCCATCCCACCTCCTATTCCCTTTCCAATCCTAATCTTCATTAAAATTCATTTTTAATTATCTTTATACACAGAATGTATCAATCACTTTTAAAACTTTGCATTTCTTCCTCCTAACTAGAACTTTGTACGTTTTAACTCCATCTACCCATCATCCTCCCCCATCCTCTGTTAATCACCATTCTACTTTCTGCTTCTATGAGATTGGTTGTTGTTTTAAATCCCACATTCATCTTAAAATATGTTTACCAATGTCCCATCAATTATCACTTTCTATCTTAGCAATCACCCCTGAGTCTTTATTTCTGAGTTCCCAACACAGTTCCTTGGAAAGAAGTCAAATGATCTTTTTTCAGTTCCTCTTTCTTGACCTCAGCATCCCTCAGTACTATTGATAAGCCCATCTTTATGCATTCTTTTTTTTTAACTTCCTTGATAACCACATTCATTGATTTTCTTTGGACAATGATTTTTTAAATTCTGCTTTGCAGAATCATTCCCCTTTATGTTGATATTACAATGAAAACTCTTCATGCCCTTCTTAGTATAATGTAAATTATGGCTATGCTAGTGATACTAAAATGTATGTCTCATCAAAGGGTTTGGCACTGAACTCTCACCACACAATGGACTAAACCCTATCTCCATTAGGATATCTTCAAATCTCCACAAACTCACCTAAGCAAGTCTAAATGCATGCCCTTCCCCGTTGTACTAAGCCAAGTCATCTTATTTTCCCTTGTCTCAGGAAACACAGTTAATGTCTTTAATTGCATTAAAAAATTCTAAAAGCCATCCCACATACCTCTATCACCTCCACATGCAGTATATTATTACTTTTACACTCCTGTTTATTATTCAGTTCTATCGATGCCACCGTCTTCAGTCATTTCCTTTTCTTTTTCATTTCCCTATTCTTTTCTCTTACCTCACTTTCACGTTATCATTGTATTTTCTCTTGCCCTATCCCCAACTGCAGGCTGTTATCAGAGTGATCTTTCAAGATATTGACACTACGTCCCTGACACAGAAGCTGAGAAACACTTTCTGGTTTATTTATAACAGGCTGACATCATTGGTTTCTATGAGCTCTCACTATTTTTGTCTTGTTGATTTCTCCTCCATTCTTGGTCATTCACTTCCCTTCTTTTCCTCTACAGTGTTTGATATAAATTTTAATAATTAGAAATTATGAAATGCTGTTTTTATATATAGAATTTTGCCATATAATCTCCTGCTTAGTTTTTCACTCATTACTAATCTTTAAGATCTAATTTTTTTAATGTTTATTTATATATTTCAGAGACAGAATTGGCTCGAATCTACTGCTTCACAGAGTGGCCAGGGCCAAGGCCACAATCCAGAAACTCAATCCAGGACTCCCATAAGAGACTAATTTCTTTAAATATTATCAATGCCTTTATCATAAATAGCTGATAACAAAATCTTATTCTCTCCCTTCAACACTTTTGATTTCCTGGCTTCACCACACCTGCTACAATTTTAACTCCCCTATATCTTTGTATTTACAAGAAGCTAGGTTTTATTAAAAAAAAAAAACTGTTGCTGATACACTTGAAATTATACCCACATGGGTTTATTTAGAAACAAAATGTCATTTAGGGCATGGTATTAGAATAAAACATTATTCATAATAATCTTATTTGATGTTTTAGAATTTTAAATTTTAAAGTTATTATATTCAATAGACTACAATATAGTTTACATTTGAAAACCCTGAGAGTGCTCATTGACAGCACTTGAATAATTTTTGAAAAAATTGCTTTCAAGTGACACAGAAATAATAACTAGTCTAATAAATAGCAAAATGTAAATTGACAGTTGCTTACAGCCGAAGATAAAGCATAGAGTATGAAGCAAAGGTGACAGAAGTTGTCGCTGTTCTAAAGTAATATTTAAAAAGAACTTATTTCACACATAGAAATGCCAGATGTTCTCAAAATTAATTCTTTTTAATGAAAATTCTTTGGTTGTGTTTATTTTCCCAGTTTCCACTAATCAGTTAACTGATCATATCAAAATCATACTATTCTTTCCTCTTTTATTATTATTTGGTTAAAGATTTTTACAAAATAGAACTTGGACGTTTTGTTTTCCCTTGTTTTTTTTTTTTTTCTCCCCCCTCTGGTTTTGGACCCTTCTTATTATCCTGACTTTACCTATCAGTAAGCTGATATCACATCACAAGTAAAGCAGAAAAGGAAGCAGTAAAAATATTTGAAAACTCTGGCATCCGCTTCTCTTGTTGGATGCACTTCTTTTCCACTGAGGTTGAAAAGTGCAGCATATTCACGGGCCACACTCACCAGCTGTGCCACTAAAGAATACACACAGGCATTCCAAATATGTCATTCCCTTTTGGATGTTGCCAATCTTGAATGAAGTCTTAAAGATTTAAAGAAATTAACAACTAAGGAGGATATTCATTTTTAAAAATTTACATTAGTATTTGAAAGGCAGCGTTACAGAGAGCAATAAAGATACATATATGTATAATATATAAAATAATTATTCATATTTATATAATTACTTATATATTTATATATAGAGACAGACAGATAGATATTTTCCATCCACAAGTTCATTCCCCAATATGGCTACAACGACAAGGACTGAGTGAGCCAAAGCCAGAAGCCAGGATTTTTTACCCGTCTCCTACATGGGTGCAGAGGCCCAAATAGTTGGGCATCTGCTGCTGCTTTCCAAGCACATTAGCAGGAGTTGGATCAGAAGTGGAGCAGCAGGGACACAAACCGGCGCCAACATGGGATGTTGGCATTACAGGCAGAAGCCTAACCCACTATGCCACAACATCAACTTCAGGAGAATATTCTTTAAAAATTAAAGCTAACTTGTTGAAAACATTTTTATAGAATCGCCTTGTCAATTTTCAGTTTTAGGTTTATAAGGATTTTCAATGTTCTTTTTTTGGAAAAAAAAAGGCTCAATTAGTTAAGTTTTAAACAGACAATAATGAAGACTCTGAGGTACTTGAGAGGCAGGAAGCACACTTTAGAGTTTTCAGAAAGATTCTAAAATGGTTTCGATACAAAAATGCATAGGAAATTATAACAATAAAAATAGCTAAATGACAGAAAATAGTCAAACTGGCTGTAACATAGCACTATTTACTGCAAACACAGACAACTTTTTGGCAAAAATAATTTAATTAGTATTTCTTTCTTTTGCGCAAGAAGTAATTGTTTTCAAATAACTTACCAAGTGTGTTATATGAGTTGATGGGGAAATACATATTGCTGAAACATGGACTCTTCTTTCAAGATTCTTCCCCTAATGCTCAAGTCAGCAATCAGATAAATTACAGTGATCTCAATGATAATATTCATTTAAGTTTACAAATCACATTAATGATATTTATTAGAAATTTGAAACATAAATAGGAGGCAAATTGTATTAAGTACCTAATTTAGAGGTGGCAAAATATGAAATGGAAAGAAGAAAATGGTATTATAGTACACTACTCACCAATATACAGGAATACTTGTATAAATATTTGATTATCAATTTATTTTCTGGATCTTCTTTCTATGAATTCTTGATATAAATTGTCACAATTTTTGTTCTACCCAGCCATTTACATTCTTAACCAGTTAACTTCCTGGTTGAGGTTTCATGACTATTATATAAAATTCCTGTTGCATCAAAATTTTGAAAACTGCAACTAGAAGTACTCTTCATTATGATGGAGGCCAGAGGACTTTATATTTGATAAATATTTTAAACCATTATCAGAGTACTTCATAAATCTATTAGCACATTTACTTATGATTAATATTTCCAAATGTCAACTCTCATAGAATGTGGTAATTTTGATATATGAGAGAAAAAGGAAAGACAATCTTTTCTTTCATATATAATAAGAGTTCCAGTAATGAAAAAATTCAGTATGAAAAATGATGGGCCCGCGCCACGGCTCAATAGGCTAATCCTCCACCTGCAGTGCCGGCACCCCAGGTTCTATTCCCATTTAGGGCGCCGGATTCTGTCCCGGCCACTCCTCTTCCAGTCCAGCTCTCTGCTGTGGCCAGGGAGTGCAGTGGAGAATGGCCCAAGTCCTTGGGCCCTGCACCCGCATGGGAGACCAGGAGGGGGCACCTGCCTTCTGGCTTCTGATCGGCACAGCAAGCAGGCCGCAGTGGCCATTTGGGGGTGAACCAATGGAAAGGAAGACCTTTCTCTCTGTCTCTCTCTCTCTCACTGTCTAACTCTGCCTGTTGGGGGAAAAAATGATGAAGTAACATTCTCGGCTTCACTATTGTTCATTAGTATTTATCATGTGGTATTTAAGTGAGTGTCATTGAGACAAACAGCTGTACTTGACAGCCAGTGAACGCAATACCATTATGTTAATCTTACCACTGGTTAATACCCATCTAACTATACCTTGAATATTCTGAAGTGTATAGCATCCCATTGCCTCTGTCACTCAGTGCTCAGAGACTAAGCTAAAACAAAAGTGAATTGACCAGTTTTCATATCTTCATTATTTTAAACATAAATTTTATATTACTGAGCCTGTACCATGGGGAAAGTCCTGAAAGTAGTGGAGAGAAATTAATAAAATGTCTAAATTTAAATCACAAGAATTTTTTTGGCATTATGAACTAAAGAGTATGGACTGAGCACTTTGTAACTGACATCAGTGCTGTAAAATTGTAATGTAGCTTTGATAATTATCTTCATTATTTTATTAGTATTTATCAAGATAAATATAGTATTTCTTTTCACTTTTAATTGAATCAGTATAATAGGAAGACAAGAAAAGGGTTGCCTGTCTCACAGAATTGTAGTCAAAGTTGATGACAAGGGAAAAGGTATGACGTTGATGATGGACAAACACAAATACAATAATTAACCTAGATTATATGATCATTCTACAGAAATTGTACAGGTAGAGCACAAGATGCACTTCTCCACAAATTTTAACTGCTGACCACAACTATAATTAAGAATAAAATATAATGCAATTAGTGTGCCCAAGTTGCTTACTTCTTCTCTCAATTGTATCAGCTGTCAAATACTTGGGGTTCAGACAAATTTAAAATGTAATTAATTTATTATTACTTAAAATAATACCTACAAATATTCTAGCTACTTAATGTATCAGCTTCATTAGATTTCTAGTTACCTCAACTTGGCTTTAAGTTAATTTAACATATGGCATGAACCAATTACATTTCCAGGTTGATCTCTCTCTCTCTCTCTCTCTCTCTCTCTCTCTCTCTCTCTCTCTCTTTAGACTTATCTATTTATTGAAAGTCACAGAAAGAGAGAAGGAGAGACAGAAAGAGATTTTTCCATCTGCTGGTTCACTTGCCAAATGGCCATGGTGGTCAAAGCTGGGCCAGCCAAAACCAAAAGTGAGGAATCTGGGTCTGCCAGAAGGGTGTCACGGGTCCAAGAACTTGCGTCAACTTTTTTTTTTACCTTTCAAGAGGAATTATCAGGAAACTAAATCAGAAGGGGAATAGTCAGCACTCAAACCAGCACACCTGGGCCCCATAGAATTTTATAGACCTGCCTTTCATGTCAAGAGTTGGAGTTAAAATAATCAGAGTATAGTTGGAGTGATTCCATTGTTTTTGAACTTGAATCAGATTTAATGACTTAGGAACTTACTGGATTGAGTTTCAAATGTTGATCTATAATTTATTCCCCCAAATGCACAATGCATTTTTTCATCTGTATGCAAGTTATGTTTGGTGTTTTTCTAAATACATAGGACATAACAAATGAAAATGATAAATAACTTGGAGATGTGACCCAATTGGTGCAGAAAATACCAAAGTTTACAGCAGAAAACATCCTTATACTCTCACAATCAAATTTTGAACATAGTAGAAGAGAAGAGCGGGTACAAAAATACCTGCTTATCTGCTTCCTCTGTACGGAATTGAAAGCAAAACTTCCTTCCTGTTTAAATTTATTTAATCGTTACAGGTCAAGGATGTACACAGTCTACAAAAAGTTCATAGAAATCCATATTATTAAGGACAGAGATCCTACATGATCTATTAAAACATCATACAGAGATTTCAAAACATTATTGCATCAAATAAACTTAGTTTTTAATCCCATTAATACACACATTTTAGAAGTACTGTTACACACTGTGTAAAACCAGAAGAATAAGGCCGGCACCATGGCTCAATAGGCTAATCCTACGCCTTGCGGCACCGGCACACTGGGTTCTAGTCCCAGTCGGGGCACCGGATTCTGTCCTGGTTGCCCCTCTTCCAGGCCAGCTCTCTGCTGTGGCCCAGGAGTGCAGTGGAGGATGGCCCAAGTGCTTGGGCCCTGCACCCATGGGAGACCAGGAGAAGCACCTGGCTCCTGCCTTCAGATCAGAGCGATGCGCCGGCCGCAGCGCTCCAGCCGCGGCGGCCATTGGAGAGTGAACTAATGGCAAAAGGAAGACCTTTCTCTCTGTCTCTCTCTCTCACTGTCCACTCTGCCTGTCAAAAAAAAAAAATAAATAACCAGAAGAATAGGGGCCAGTGCCATGGCATAGTAGATGAAGCCATGGCCTGCAGTGCCAGTAACCACTATGGGTACTGGTTTGACTCTCAGCCACTCCACTTCCAATCCAGCTCCCTGCTAATGCCCTTGGGAAAGCAGCTTGGTGTCATGAGTGCCTGATGTCACACAGCTCGACGGGGGCTAAGAGGGACTTGTCAGAGCATGGGGAAGAAAGGAAGACAAGGACACAAGATTGTCTTTCCAATGAGAGATTTCATTGCTTACACACCAGGTTTTTTTTTTTTTAATCACACTACTCATCAGCATGCTCATTGAGGTCAATACACTTACTAGTATCAATATACTTACCAATCTGTACTATTTCACACACTTATCGATAAACTTAACACAACTACTTAACGTGACTTAACTACTTAGCTACTTAGCTTAACATAACTACTTAATTTAACTACTTAGCTTAACATAACTACTTATCTTCTACTTACTATAACACTTAACTAACAGAATAATGCTACTTAACTACTACTTGACTTTCTCACTATAATAACACTTAACTATCAGAGTAACACTATTTCCTTTATGACTAGAGTACTACTGGAATCAATACCATTAATATCAATATCAATAATACTGCATAAACATATTCATTAATCCACAGATCACAGTATACAGTGTTAAAATAACTTTGAGGGCTATCCAATTATAAAGTATATGTACATCAAGGTCTCCAGCATTATTTGCAGATACCTTGCATAGGGTCAAAACACAGGGTCAAAGCATAGTTATATTACACATGACTAATGTTATTTGTAAAAGCTGTGTTTTCAAGGCTCGTATCACGGTCACAAAAAAGAGTGTCAGTGTTCAATGTCCAGAGCTCAACATCTCAGCAGATGCAGATCTCAGATCAGTCACTTACAGGCAGGAAGTTATGGGAAAGCTGTCACTCTGGACAGTGGGCTCGGAGCTCCCAGGTGGATGGCAAGGTGAGAAGTTGGAGAGGTCCCCCGCTGAGAGGCCTGGTCTGGCTCTGTGGCCAACTCTGGCAGCAGGCTGATAAGGACTCCAGGCAAGTCAGTGATGTAGCATCTCGGCTGGAGTTTTGATCCCATTGTCGCCTTGTGATGCTTAGCAAGGGGGCTAGCCAGCTGACTCTTTAGCTCCAAGTGCAAGGAGTTCCAGAGGTTCACATGCACTGGGCCCTTTGTCCGTTGTTGGCTTGTGCTGTTACCTGCTCCATGCAGAGTAACGGGTGGCCTCTTCAGCTCCAGATTTGTGGAGATCCAGATGTTCACACACACTGGGCCATAATCCCCGAGAGGATGGATAACAGCACAAAAGACTCCCTTTTTATTCCTAATTTTTTTCTGCAGCTCACCTGCTGTTGACATGCTGTCCACACTTGACAGTCCAGTCAGTTCAGAGTTCCACGAGGTGTCACCAATCCATTGTCTGGGCTCAGGTGTCTCCTGCTCATGTCCAATCCTCGTGCAAGTTGGTGAGGTACCTCCAGCTATAGCCCATAGCACACTCTTAACAGACTGTCCAGAGATGTCTGTCCAGTCTGATGAGGGGCATTTTTCTAGCAAGCACTGAGCTTGACATGAGTGATGTTGATCAGAGTCACGGCACCACTTGTCAGCTCCTTCAGCCGCAAAATGAACGATGCTGCTCGCAGCTAATTGGTCTTCAAAAGACTTTTACTTAGAAAGAGTGGGAAAGAGAGTGGGGGACTGGGAGAAGGGGGAGAGATGGCACGCACGTTCCTTAAGGGGGAAAGCTGGTGTGCCCCGCTCCTTCTCCCGCAGTCTGCTTATATACAGAATTCAACCAATCACAGTCAATCAATCACAGTCCATGCACAGAGCTCTCCAATCCGGCACTTGATATGCTCAGCTGTGGAGTCACGCAGCAGGCAGGGCATCAGCGCCATCTTGTTGTTTTCCACGATCCTCAGCTAGATGGAAAGTTCAATCAGCTGCTACATCCGCATTACTGCTATAAGCCAAGCCCAGCATGGGGGGGGGGGTCCCATGGCAAGCCTATCCATGGGTCCCCACAAGTGATGTCATCAGCTCCTGGCTTAGCATGAGTGACTCCATTTCATGTTACTTTCACTTTGTGGCTAAATGGTAGTTTTTGACTCTAGATGTTTTCCTGTGGAGTTTCCACAGTTCACCTCCTTCCACTGGTCAGGTAGACAGTGATTTGTGACTCTTTTGGGACTTCCTGTGGAGTTCTCCACACTTGGGCCCTACATCTAGTTGGGAGACTGAAGAAGCTCCTGGCTCCTAGTTTCTGGTTTTGGCTTGGCCCAGCTCTGGCTGTTGCAGCTTTTGGGGGAGTAAACCAGCAATGGAAGGCTTCTCTCTATCACTTTCTTTCTCTCTTTGTAACTCTGTCTTTCAAATAATAAAAGGTCAACAAAGAAACAAAGAGGAATAAATACATTCATAGAGTAATGTATCAGTATTATTTCCTAATAAAGAAGCAAGCTATTCCATTAATAAATAGCCCAAATTTGGAAGGCTAGTGTAAATGGAAAGCCTTTACATACGCTTTGCTGGTGATTCTTTCTGCCATTATTAGTCCACCCTTAGGCCAGGAGAGTCACAAGCTGTCCATCACAATGGTGAGTAATTTAGAGGGATACTACGCAAACTTTGGAATGTTCTAAGATAATTAGAAAATACCAAGGAATTAGCTACAATGTCATATACTTAAATAGAAGCTGGACCAAAAGAAAACCACAAGAGATAAATGGCTGGTAGTATCACAGCTTTGTTAAATCCAGGGAAGGAAGAGAAGATGTCAAGTTTCCTTAATTAGACTATCAGAATTCATTTCTCATTCAATTATGGATCATTGACTTCTTAGTGGACTCTTATGTCTATCATCTTCAGCAGTTGCAATGGGGGGTATTTAACACTACTTATTTTTTCACTAAAGAGTAACATAGGAACATGTATTCACGGAGAGTTTTACTAAGTCTGAGGCAAATATAGAATGTTCTTACTTTGGGGCTGGTGCTGTGGTGCAGCGGGTTGGGGTCCCAGCCTGTGACATCGCATACCATGTGGGGACAGGTTCCAAGTCCTGATGCTCCACATCCTAGCCAGCTCTCTGGTGTGGCCTAGGAAGGCATTGGAGGATGGCCCAAGTGCTTAGGCCCCTGTACCTGTGTGGGAGACATAGAAGAAACTCCTGGCTTTTGGCTTTGAATTGGCACAGCTCTGGCAGTAGGAGTCATTTGGGAAGTGAACCAATGGAATGGAAGACCTGTGTCTCTCTGCTCTACCTCTCTCTGTAACTCTATCTTTCAAATAAATAAAATAAATCTTTAAAAAAAGAATGTTTTATCTTTAAAAATAAATATGAAAAGAAATAAATGTAGTTAAGGAAATTTCTGTTTAACAAAAAATTAAAATAGATTACCACTTAAGATACTGAAAAACACAACCAAATAAAAAAGCTCAAAAATCCCAACAAGAATCAATCAACTAATGAAGATCTTTGCCAAGGAGTATAATAATAAACTGTGATAACTTAAGGAAAAGGGGAGGAAAGTAAGATAAAACTACAATGTATCTATAAAGGAAAACTAATTAGATTAACAGGATACTTCTCAAGAAAAACCTACAGGCTGGAAGTCAGTGGGATGATATATTCAGTTTCTTGAATGGGAGACCTGAATTGAACTCCAAGCTTCAGGATTCAGCCTGGCCCACCCAGAGATGTTGCAGGCACTTAGAAAGTGATCTGCAGATGGAGGATCCCTCTTTCTCACTCTGTGTGTGTGTGTGTGTGTGTGTGTGTGTGTGTGTGTGTGACTCTATTTCTATGCTTTTATTTTTTATTTTTTTAACTTTTACTTAACAAATATATATTTTCAAACCACAGATTTTGGATTACAGTGGCTCCCATCCAACTTCCCTCCCTCCCGCAACCCTCCCATCTCACACTCCCTCTCCCATTCCATTCACATCAGATTTATTTTCAATTCTCTTTATATACAGAAGATCAATTTAGTATATATTAAGTAAAGATTTCAACAGTTTGCACCCACACAGAAACACAAAGAGTAAGTACTGTTTGAGTACTAGTTATTAGCATTACTTCACATTGGACAACACATTAAGGACAGAGATACTACATGAAGAGTAAGTGCACAGTGACCTTTTGTTGACTTAACAAATTGACATTCTTGTTTATGGGGTCAGTATCACCCAGGCTCTTGTTATGAGTTGCCAAGGCTATGGAAGCCTTTTGAGTTCGCTGACTCTGATCTTATTTACACAAAGTCATAGTCAAAGTGGAAGTTCTCTCCTCCCTTCAGAGAAAGGTACCTCCTTCTTTGATGGCCCATTCTTTCCACTGGGATCTCACTCACAGAGATCTTTCATTTAGGTCTTTATTTATGCCAGAGTGTCTTAGCTTTCCGTGCCTAAAATACTCTCATGGGATCTTCAGCCAGATCCAGCCACCTTAAGGGCTGATTCTGAGGCCAGAGTGCTGGTTAGGACATCTGCCATTCTATGAGTCTGCTGTGTATCCCACTTCCCATGTTGGATCATTCTCTCCCTTTTTCATTCTATCAGTTAGCATTAGCAGACACTAGTCTTGTTTGTGTGATCCCTTTGACTCTTAGACCTATCAGTGTGATCAGTTGTGAACTGAAATTGATCACTTGGACTAGTGAAATGGCATTGGTACATGCCACCTTGATGGGATTGCATTGGAATCCCTGGCACTTTTCTAACTCTACCATTTGGGGCAAATCCAACTGAGCATGTCCAAAACAGGCATCTCTTCCCTGTCTTATTGCCACTCTTATATTTAACAGGGATCACTATCAGCTAAATTTAAACACCTAACAATAATTGTGTATTAATTAAAGAGTTCAACCAATAGTATTAAGTAGAACAAAAAAAAATACTAAAAGAGATAAAGCATTAGGTTGTTCATCAACAGTCAGGACAAGGGCTGATCAAGTCACTGTTTCTTATAGTGTCCATTTCACTTCAACAGGTTTCCCCTTTGGTGCTCAGTTAGCTGTCGCCGATCAGAGAGAACATATGATATTTGTCTCTTTGGGACTGGCTTAATTCACTCAGCATGATGTTTTCCAGATTCCTCCATCTTGTTGCAATGACCAATTTCATTGTGTTTTTTTACCACTGTATAGTATTCTATAGACTACAGGTCCTTGGCCGATCTCTAAATGGGATCTTTGTTTTTTGTTGTAGAGTTTCTTGATCGCTTGGTAGATTCTGGTTATCAACATTTATCTGTTGCATAGTTTACAAACATTTTTCCCATTCTGTCGGTTGCCTATTCACTTTCCTGACTATTTCTTTTGCAGTACAAAAACTTCTCAATTTGATACCATCCAAATAGTAAATTTTGGCTTTGACTGCCTGTGCCTCTGGGGTATTTTCTAAGAAGTCTTTGCCTTTGCCTATAACTTGCAGGGTTTCTCCAATGTTCTCTAATAATTTGATGGTGTTGCATCATAGATTTAAGTCTTTAATCCATGTTGAGTGAATTTTTGAGTAGGATGTAAGGTAGGGATCTTGCTTCATGCTTCTGCAGGTGGAAATTCAGTTTTCCTAGCACCATTTATTGAATAGACTGTCCTTGCCCCAGGAATTGGTTTTAGATACTTGATCAAATATAAGTTGGCTGTAGATGTTTGGATTCATTTCTGGTGTTTCTATTCTATTCCATTGGTTTATCCATCTGTTTCTGTACCAGTACCATGCTGTTTTGATAACTACTGCCCTGTAGTATGTCCTGAAATCTGGTATTGTGATGCCTCCGGCTTTGTTTTTGTTGTACAAGATTGCTTTAGCTATTTGAGGTCTCCTGTGTCTCCATATGAATTTCAGCCTCATTTTTTTCAGGTCTGAGAAGAAGGTCTTTGGTATTTTGATTGGTATTGCATTGAATCTATAACTTGCTTGTGGGAGAATGGACATTTTTGATGATATTGATTCTTCGAATCCATGAGCATGGAAGATTTTTCCATATTTTGGTATCCTCTTCTGTTTCTTTCTTTAAGGTTTTGTAATTTTCATCATAGAGATCTTTAATGTTCTTGGTTAAGTTTATTCCAAGGTATTTGATTACTTTTGTAGCTATTGTGAATGGGATTGATCTTAGAAGTTCTTCCTCAGCCATGGCTTTGCCTGTGTATACAAAGGCTGTTGATTTTTGTGCATTGATTTCATATCCTGCTTCTTTGCCAAACTCTTCTATGAGTTCCAATAGTCTCTTAGTAGAGTCCTTTGGATCCCCTAAATGAAGTATCATATCATCTGCAAAGAGGAATAGTTTGAGTTCTCCCTTCCCAATTTGTATCCCTTTAATTTCTTTTTCTTGCCTAATAGCTCTGGCTAAGTCTTCCAGCACTGTATTGAATAGCAGTGGTGAGAGTGGGCATCCCTGTCTGGTACCAGATCTCAATGGAAATGCTTCCAACTCTTCCCCATTCCATAGAATGCTGGCCATGGGTTTTTCTTAAATTGCTTTGATTGTATTGAGGAATGTGCTTTCTATACCCAGTTTGCTTAGCGTTTTCATCATGAAAGGGTGTCGTATTTTATCAAATGCTTTCTCTGCATCTATTGAGATAATCACATGGTTGGTTTTTTTTTTTTTTTTTTTTTTTTTTTTGCAGTCTGTTAATGTGGTGTATCACGTTGATTGTTTTGTGAACATTGAACCATCCTGCATACCAGGGATAAATCCCACTTGGTCTGGGTGGATGATGTTTGTGATGTGTTGTTGCATTCTGTTAGCCAGAATTTTATTGATGATTTTTGCGTCTATTTTCATCAGTGATATTGGTCTCTAATTCTCTTTCAATGCTGCATGTTTTTGTGGCTTAGGAATTAAGGTGATGCTGGCTTCATAGAAAGAATTTAGGAGGATTCCCTCTTTTTTGATTGTTCTGAATAGTTGGAGAAGAATTGGGGTTAGTTCTTCTTTAAATGTCTGGTGGAATTCAGCAGTGAATCCATCTGGTCCTGGGCTTTTCTTTGTTGGGAGGGCTTGTATTACTGTTTCAATTTCTGTCTCAGTTATGGGTCTCTTTAGGTTTTCTATGTCTTCCTGGTTCCATTTAGGTAGGTTGCATGTGTCTAGGAATCTACCCATTTCTGATAGATTTCCCTGTTTGCTGGCATACAAGTCCTTGTAGTAATTTCTGATGATTTGTTTTATTTCTGTGCTGTCTGTTGTTAGGGTTCCTTTTTCATCTCTGATTTTACTGATTTGGGTCTTTTCTTTTTTTTAGTTAGTTAGGCCAATGGGGTGTCAATTTTGTTTATCTTTTCAAAATACCAGCTCTTCGTTTGGCTAATCTTTTGTAATTTTTTTGGATTCGATTCTGTTGATTTCTTCTCTGATTTTAATTATTTCTCTTCTCCTACTAGCTTTGGGTCTGGTTTGCTGCAGCTTTCCTAGAACCTTGAGATGCATTGATAGCTCCTTTGCTTGATGCCTTCCCAATTTCTTGATGTAGGTACCTATTGCTATAAAATTTGCTCTCAACATTGCATTTGCTATATCTCATAAGTTTTGGTATGTTGTGTTGTTATCTTCATTTGCTTCCTGAAAGTTTTTGATTTTTTCTATGACCCAGTGTTCATTCAGGAGCATGTTGTTCAGTCTCCATGTGTTTGCATATGCTTTAGGGATTCCTGAGTTGCTAATTTCCAAGTTCATTCCTTTACAGTCTGTGAAGCTGCATGGCATGATTCTAATTCTTTTGAATTTCCTGAGACTTGCTTTATGGCTTAGTATGTGGTCAATCCTAGAGAAGGTTCCATGTACTGCTGAGAAGAATGTAAATGCTTTCTTTGTAGGATGAAAAGTTCTGTAGATATCTGTTAGGTCCATCTGGGCTGTAGTGTTGATTATATCTGTCTTCTTGTTGATCTCTTGTCTGGTTGGTCTGTCTATTTCTAGAGTGGAGTATTGAAGTCCCGCAGTATTATTGTATTGGAGTCTAAGTCTCCATTTAATTCCCTTAACATATCTTTTAAATAAACTGATTTCCTGTAACTAGGTGCATACACATTCATAATAGTTACATCTTCCTGTTGAATTGATCCCTTACTCATTATATAGTGCCCTACTTTGTCTCTCTTAACAGTGTTTGTGTTAAAATTTATTTTGTCTGATATTAATATGGCTACACCAGCTCTTTTTCATTTCTGTTGGCATGGAATATCTTTTTCCAACCTTTCACTTTCAGTCTGCATGCATCTTTGTTGGAAAGTAATGTCTTTTGTAAGCAGCAAATAGATGGGTTTTGTTCCTTAATCCATTCATCCAGTCTGTGTCTTGTAACTGGAGAGTTGAGGCCATTTACATTCCATGTGACTATTGATAAGTAGTGACTTTGCCCTGCCATTTTTCCAAAGATATTTCTAATATATGCTGTGAGTTTCCTGTCATCTTTTCTGTGAGGTTTCCTTCCTTTACCTTCTTTCATATTGATGGCCCTGTTTCTTGTTTCTGTGTGTAACACATCTTTAAGCATCTTTTGCAGGCCTGGACAAGTAGCAACAAATTCTTTCAATTCTGTTTGCAATGAAAGTTCTTTATTTCACCTTTATTCACAAATGAGAGCTTTGCAGGATATATATTCTGAGCTGGCAGTTTTTGTTCTCTTAGTACCTGGGCTATATCTCGCCATTCCCTCATAGCCTGTAGAGTTTCTGATGAGAAGTCTGCTGTGAGTCTAACTGGAGATCCTCTGAGAGTAATCTGACATTTCTCTCTTGCACATTTTAGAATCTTTTCTTTATGTTTCATGGTGGTTAGTTTGATTACAACGTGTTGTGGTGAGGATCTCTTTTGGTCATGCTTATTAGGGGTTCTATGAGCTTCCTGTACTTGGATGTCTCTATCCTTCTCCAATCCTGGGAAATTTTCTGCTAGTATCTCACTAAAAAGGCCTTCTAATCCTTTCTCTCTCTCCATGCCTTCAGGAACTCCTGGAACCCCAATGTTGGGTTTTTAAATAGCACCCTGTGGATTCCCAACAGTATTTTTTAAATTTCTAATTTCCTCTTCTTTTCTTTGGTTTGACTGTATATTTTCCTGTGCTCTGTCTTCTAAGTCCGACATTCTCTCTTCTGCTTCACCCATTCTGTTTTTAAGGTTCTCTAATGTATTTGTCATTTCATCTATTGAATTCTTCATTTCATTTTTATTTCTCTCCACTAACACAATTTCATCTTCTACTAGTTTCTTCATTTCATATTGATTCCTCCTTAAGATTTCATTTTCATGAGAGAGATTTTCTATCTCATCCATTATCAATTTCTGTAGTTCAAGAATTTGTTTTTGAAAACTTCTTAATGTTCTTATCAATTTTTTGAGATCCGCTTCTTGCATTTCTTCTATATTGTCGTCTTCATAATCTTGAAGTGGGGTGTCTTTTTCATTTGGGGGCATCATAGTGTCTTGCTTGCTCTTGTTACCTCGGTTTCTATTTTTGTTTGGCATATTGGAGATATTCTTTGATTCCTTCGCTGTGGTGTTTTTTCTCATTATATTATGACTCTAGATTAAGTGGACTGTCTGCTTTTATGGATCTTAGAGTCTTGTGATGGGTGTGGCCAGAGAGCTCTTTGGTTCTTCAGGGTTAAGGGTGTGCTGAAGGTGACTTACCCAGATTGTACCCTGGCTCGCTTGCTTGCTTTTTTTTTTTTTGACTCAGTTAGGAAGTAATTCTGCACAGCTGAGTGGAATTGAGGGTAGTTGATGTATATGTATGAAATCTGGCCTCTGTGGGTATTTGTCTGCTTACCCCTCGGACTACACAAAGAGATTATGCAGCCCTCAGTATGGTCTCAAATTTCTCTGCATTCTCTCACTGGTTACCAAGGTTAATGAGTTTGTGTACTCGGTGAGTTATCTGCCCCCCCCTCAGATTTTCACTGTCTCAGTTCGTTAGCTCCCCACTCTTTCACTAGATCTAACCTCTTGTTATTTCTCCCCACCAGAGTCAGGTTTTTATGCTTGGCTAATGGCGGGCATCATTTTACATACATAAAATGGCACCTGCTCTTTTTCTTGCTTGGCTTTGTAAGGTGAGTGTAGAGAGAGGCTAGTGTCCATGCCAGTTCCCCTTATTTATTTGTTTTTTTCTTTCCTCCTGTCAGCCTGGTGCACTTTCCCCAGTGGGACCTCAGGCCTCGTTCTGCTTTTCCCCACCAATGTCTCGGGTTACTGAGAGATTTTATCTCACTTCCCCTTCCAGTGCTCGTGCACAGATTCTGTGGCTGGGCTTCTGCGGATGCACTCCCACGCCTCTGCTCCTGTGGCTCAGCTTCCATGCAGTGGGTTACCTTGCTCTCCCAGTCGGTCCTCTCTGTCACATCCACTAGATCCGGAAGAGTTTCCTCTGCTGTTTTATTTCTGAGTCTTTTCCTGAGGCTACAGTAACTCCACTTTTATTAAACTATCTTTCACTATTCCGCAATCTTGGCTCTGCCTCTTCTTATATTTCTTTCTTTAATGTTTTGTAATTCTCACTGTAGTGATCTCTGAATTCCTTGGTTAAATTTATTCAAAAGTATTTCATTTTTTAAGCTATTGTGAATGGAATTGATTTTAGAAGTTCTTTCTCAGCTGTAGCATGTCTGTATATACAGAGACTGTTGATTTTTGTGTGTTGACTTTATATCCTGCTACTTTACCAAACACTTCTATGAGTTCCAGTATTCTCTTGGTGGATTATTTTGGATTCCTTATATATAGGATCATGTCATCTGCAATTAGGGATTGTTTGACTTCCCCATTCCCAATTTGTATGTCTTTGATTTCTTGCTTAATTGCCCTAGTAAAAATTTCAGGATTATATTGAATAGCAATGGTGAGAGCAGGCATCCCTATCTGGTACCATATCTAAGCGGGAATGCTTCCAACTTTTTCCCATTCAATAAGATGCTGGCTTTTGTTTGTTATAAATTGTTTTATTTAAGTTGAGGAATATTCCTTCTATACCCAATTTACTTCAAGTTTTCATCATGAAAGGGTATTGTATTTTATCAAATGCTTTCTCTGCATCTATTGAGATAATAATATGCTTTTGTTCTTCAATTTTTAATGTAATGTGACACATTGATTAATTTGCAAATGTTGAACTATCTTTGCATATGAGGGAAATATCCCAGTTGATCCAGATGAATGATCTTTCTGATGTGTTGTTGGATTTGATTGGCTAGAATTTTGCTGTTGATTGTTGCTTCAATGTTTATCAGAGAAATTGTTCTATAGTTCTCTTTCTCTGTAGCATTTTTTTCAGGTGTAGGAATTAAGGTGATGCTAGCTTCATAGAAAGAATTTGGGAGGATTCCTTCCCTTCTAATTGTTTTGAATAGCTTGAGAAGAAGTGGTGTTAATTCTTCTTTAAATGTTTGGTCAATAGGCCAATGCCATAGCATAGTGGGTAAAACTGCCACCTACAGTGCTGGCATCCCATATGGATGCCAGATAGAGCCCTGGCTGCTCTAATTCCAATCAAGCTCTCTGCTGTGTCCTGGGAAGCAGTGGAAAATGGTCCAAGTGCTTGGGCACCTGTGCCTGTGTGGAAGACCCAGAAAAAGCTCCTGGCTCCTGGCTTTGGATCAGCACAGCTCCACCCATTGTGACCATCTGGGGAATGAAGCAGCAGATGGAAGACCTCTTTATCTCTCTCTCTCTCTCTCTCTCTCTCTCTCTCTCTCTCTCTCTGCCTCTACCTCTCTGTTACTGTGCTTTTCAAATAAATAGACTTTAAAAAATAAAGTGAATGACATTATCAAATGATTATCACTAGCTAAGTCAGTTGTTTTTCTGAATGACCTAAAGATACTTGTTTGACAATAAATAAATAAATAAATAAATAAATAAATGTTTGATAGAGATCAGCAATGAAGACATCTGACCATCCAATCCTGGGCTTTTCTTTGTTGGGAAGGTCTTCATTACTGATTCAGTTTCTGTCTTGCTTTTGGGTACTTTATGTTTGCTAAGTCTTCATGGCTCAATTTCGGTAGGTTGTATGTGTCCAGGAAACTATCCATTTCTTCTAGCTTTCCCAGTTTATTATCATACAACTCTTTGTAGGAATTTCTGATGGTTATTTTTATTTTTCAGGTGTCTGTTCTTACATTTATTTTTCATCTCTCATTTTATTCACTTGGGTGTTTCCCTTTTTTTGGTTAATTGAATCAATGATATATCAATTTTTATTTATTTTTCATATAAAACAGCTTTTTATTGCACTGATTTTTTGTATTTTTCTTGTTTGGTTTTAATTTTGTTGTTTTCTTCTTTAATTTTAATTTTTTCTTTCCTCTTCCTAGTTTTGAGTTTGGTTTGTCGTTGAAATTCTAGGTCCTTGAGATGTGTTGATAGTCATTTATTTGGTACCTTTCCAGTAGGCACTAATTGCTATGAACTTTCCTCTTAACACTGCTTTTGCTATATCCCATAGATTTTGAAATGATGTATTGTCATATTCATTTGTTTTCAGAATTTTTTAATTTTCTTTTGATTTCTTCTATGACCCATTGTTCATTCAGGAGCATGTTGTTCAGTCTCCATGTTTTTACATATACTCTAGAGATTTTTAAGTTGTTGATTTATACCTTTAAACCTTGTTAAAAGGGAAGGTGAGTGGAATTATTTCAATTTTTTTAATTTGCTGTGAATTGCTTTGTGGCTTGTCATATGATCTATACTACAAAAAGTTACATGCACTGATGAGAAGAATGTGTATTCTGTCACTGTGGGGTGAACAGTTCTGTAGGTATGTTAGGTCCAGTTGTTCTATAATGTTGATTAACTCTGTTGTTTCCTTGCTTATTTTCTGTCTGGTTGATCTGTGCATTGCTGGAAATGGGGTATTGTAGTCCGCTGTTACAATTTATTGGAGTCTATGCCTCCCTTTAAGTCTATTAACAATTTTTTAAGTTGCCAGGTTCCCTGTAATTGGATACATATACTATTATTATAATCACATCTTCCTATTGGATTGATCCCTTAATCATTACATACTGTCCTTCATTGAATCTTTTAACAGTCGTTATGTTAAAGTCTATTTTGTCTGATATTTGGATGGTTATACCAGCTTTTTTTTTGGTTTCTGTTAGCATGGACTAACTTCTTCCAAACTTTCACTTTCAGACTGTGTATCTTTGTTGGTGAGATGTGTTTCTTGTAGTCAGCAAATCGATGGGTCTTGCTTTTCAATACACTAAGCAAATCTGTATCTTTTAAATGGAAAATTGGGGTAATTTACATTCAATGTGAATATTAATAAGTGGTGACTTGAGTGTGTCATTTTTCTGTAATCGTTTCTGGTTGTTTTCTTTGGACCACTTTTTTACTTCTACTGGTGGTTTTGCTACTCTCTCATTCTTTCATAATGGTGACTATCTTCCTATGTTTCTATGTATAGCACATCCTTAAAAGCATCTTCTGTAGGGCTGGGAGACTGTCAAAAATTCTTTCAATAGCTGTTTGTTATGGAAGATCTTTATCTCACCTTCATTCATAAAGGCAAGCTTTGCAGGGTACAGTGTTCTGGTTTTTTTGTTTTAAGGCTTGGATTATATGTAGCCATTCCCTTCTAGCCTGTAGGGTTTCTGATTACAAGTCAGCTGTGAGTCTAATTGGAGATCCTCTGAAAGAATGTGGCATTTTTCTCATGTCATGTTTAGAATCTTTTCTTTATGATTTATAGTGGAGAGTTTGACTAAATATGTCATGGTGAAGATCTTTTCTGTCTATTAGGATTTCTATGTGTTTCTTCTATTTGAATATCCCTTTCTGTCTCCAAATTGGGAAAGTTTTGTGTAATTATTTTACTAAATAGGCTTTCTATTCCTTTCTCTCTTTCCATTCCTTCAGGCACTCTTAAGATCTGTATATTGGGTCATTTGATAGTATCCCACAGGTCTCCAACACTGTTTTATAAGTTTTCTATTTTATCCTTCTCCTCCACCTCCTTCTCATTCTCATTCTTCTATTTTATGACTATAAGATTTCCAAAAATTTGTCTTCTAGTTCAGATATCCTTTCTTCTGCCTCATCAAATCTTCTGTTAAGACTTTCCACCACATTTTTTATTTGTTCCATTGAACTCTTCACATCTAAAATTACATTTTTAAAATTTATTTGACAGGTAGAGTTATAGACAATGAGAGAGAGAGACAGAGAGAAGGTCTTCCTTCCATTGGTTTACTCCCCAAATGGCTGCTATGGCCAGTGCTGTGCCCATCTGAAGCCAGGAGCCAGGTGCTTTCTCCGGGTCTCCCATGCCATCCTCCACTGCCCTCCCGGGCCACAGCAAACAGCTGAACTGGAAGAGGAGCAACCAGTAGTAGAACCTGGTACCCATATGGGATGCTGGTGCTGCAGCCAGAGGATTAACCAAGTGAGCCATGGCGCCAGCCCCTAAAATTACATTTTTATTTCTCTTTTTATTCTTGATTTCCTGGGCAAAATTTTCATTCATGTCTTGTATAGTTTTCTTTGGTTCATGGATTGGCTTTTGATTTTTTTGACTAATCCTATGATTGATTTTCTAAATTCCATTTCTGGCATTTCCTTGATCTCCTCATCTTGGCATTATAATATCGGTATCTTCTTGTGTTTCTCTGAGGGGTTCGTGGTGACTTACTTATTTTTGTTAATTGGATTTTAATTCTTATTTTTCTGCATTTTTGGAGTTTTTAAAAAAAATTTTTCCCTTCTGCTGACATTTTTTTGTGGGGTTGCTATACTTCTGTGTCTTCCTGGAAGATCTGCCCTTTCATTGAATAATGAACAGTCTGTACTGGGTCTGGTTTGGGAGCACTAGGGCAGGGCGAGTTTCCAGGGTAAGGATTCCCAGCTACACCCTGCAGCTTTTCAAGTAGCCACCTAGGCCCCAGGTCTCAGCACCTAAGGCTCCTCCAGACACTGCTGGCACAGGTACCACTTTGTTTCTGGTGGTTTTACAGCCATTTCCTATTTGATCTCTGAGACAGTGAAGGCTGTGGCCCATTCTCTCCATTCTTAGCTCTGGATCACACACTATAGTCACTGGCTTAATGGCTGCCTGCTACTGCTGCCAGTGCTGTGTTCAGGTGTTTCATCTCAGTGGGCTGTTACATGTGGGCCTGTGGGCTTCTCTGATTGTAGTCTTGATTTATCATTCTGAGTGAATTAAGCCAGTCCCAAAGGGACAAATATCATATGTTCTCCCTGATCAGTGACAACTAATTGAGCACCAAAGTTGAAACCTGTTGAAGTGAAATGGACACTATGAGAAACAGTTACTTGATCAGCTCTGGTGCTGACTGTTGTTGTACAATGTAATACTTTATCCATTTTAGTTTTTTTTATTCTAGTAATATTGGTTGAACTCTGTAATTAACAAACAATTATTCTTAGGTGTTTAAATTTTAACTGAAAAGTGATCCCTGTGAAATATAAGAGTGGGAATAAGAGAGGGAGATGTACAATTTGGGACATGCTCAATCGGAACTGCCCCAAATGATGGAGTTAGAGTTGTGCCATGGGATTCCAATACAATCCCATCAAGGTGGCATGTACCAAGGCCATCTCACTAGTCCAAGTGATCAATTTCAGTTCACAATTGATCACACTGATAGGTCTAAGAGTCAAAGGGATCACACAAACAAGACTAGTGTCTGCTAATACTAACTGATAGAATCAAAAAGGGAGAGAATGATCCAACATGGGAAGCGAGATACACAGCAGACTCATAGAATGGCAGATGTCCTAAATAGCACTCTGGCCTCAGAATCAGCCCTTAAGGCATTCAGATCTGGCTCAAGAGCCCATGAGAATATTTTATGCATGGAAAGCCAAGACACTGTGGCAAAAAAAAAGAAGACCTAAATGAAAGATCTCTGCGAGTGAGATCCCAGTGGAACGAACAGGGCCATCAAAGAAGGAGGTACCTTTCTCTGAAGGGAGGAGAGAACCTCCACTTTGACTATGACCCTGTTGGAATAAGATTGAAGTCAGCAAACCCTAAAGGCTTCCATAGCCTTGGCAACTCATGACTAGAGCCTAGGGAGATTCCTGACGCCATAAACAAGAGTGTCAAATTGTTAAATCAACTTCAGGAGTCACTGTGTACTTACGGCTCATGTGGGATCTGTCCTTAATGTGTTGTCCAATGTGAAGTAATGCTATAACTAGTACTGCAACAGTATTTTACACTTTGTGTTTCTGTGTGGGTGCAAACTGATGAAATCTTTACTTAGTATATACTGAATCAATCTTCTGTATATAAATATAATTAAAAATGAAAAAAAATCTTGGTGTAAATTGGAAATTGCATAGAAAATTAATCATTTTTTTAAAAAATACTATGTAGGCTCTCTGTCCTTAATGTGCTATACATTTTGAATTAATACTATAACTAGTACTCCAACAGTATTTTTCACTTTGTGTTGCTATGTGAGGGCAAACTGTTGAAATCTTTACTTAATATATACTAAACTGATCTTCTGTATATAAAGAGAATTGAAAATGAAAAAAAAATGGCATACAGTCTCAGACAGGTCACAGGGTTTGTTTTGAAGCAATTGGTTTGAATCAGCTGCCTCTCTCCACTTCCACTTGGACCTCAGGTGACCAACCACCAGCAGCCACTGGCTCCCTGTGTTCTCAACCGGGCCTGTGCTATTCTCTACCCACAGATTGCTGTCATCCATCCTAATCCCCACCCCCATCCCTGTCTCAAAAATGCCACTGGACCTGCCTGTCTATGGCTTCAGTTTTCTGAGCTTTCTGGGTGCATACCAACACTCACCATGCCAGTTTTATCTAGTTCTCCTCCTCCACTGGGGCTTCCTCGGCATTTTTCTCTTCTAATATCCATTGATTGTGTTCCTCCTATGCTTCTCGTCTCTGTTTCTCCTGAGGCCTTTGTGGTGAGCCGCTCACTAATCCGTTTTTTGGCATCCATCTGAATCTTTTACTTCTAATATTTCAGTTAGATTTCTTTTTAATATCTCAATTTCATGGGAAAATTTTTCTTCCATGTTATGTATGGATTTATTTATCTCATGAATTCGTTCTCATTGCTCTGGAATATTCCTATGATCAATCTTTTGAATTCCCTTTCAAGCATTTCATCAATCTCTTCATTTTCACTTTGTAATATTGAAGTATTGTGTTCCCTTGGAGGAATCATATTGTCTTACTATTTTTCCTTGAATCTCTATTCATATTGAGGCATTCGTGGAAATACCTATTGATTTTTTACTCTGATGGATTTTATATTTGAACTACCCTCTGTGGCTTACTGAAGTGTCTGCTCTTTCAGTAAGTACCCAGAGAGGAGTGTGTTGGGTATGACTAGGGAAATCTGGTCAGTGCCCCAGCGTGGAGTAGGTATCCAGGGTAACACCTATGTTGGGCATAGTAGGTCTCTTCTATTGTCAGGGAGTTTGTGGATATAATCACCTCTTTTGGCATAACAACACCCTCACCTCTCTTCCAAGATGATCACTGCCTATGGTTAGCCCACAGTGGGTGCAATGCTCACCTGTGCTGCCACATGAACCGCACAAAGGATCTGTGCAATTCTCAGTGTGAGCACAAATCCTGATTCAATGACACAACCCAGTCAATCAGGGAGCTCTTAGCCTCTGGTGCTGGATCCAATGATTGCTCAGAGATCCAGCCACAGCCTGCACCCTATCATGTAGGCAGAGGATTCCCACAGTCTGAGAACACATGGTTTCCACAGTCACAGTGAACATACGATGCACACAATCCACTCCACTAACTTATCCCCTCCAAGGAGAGAACAGAAACACTCCTAGAGGCAGCTGCCTGCGGTTGCTGAACCTTGGTGGTTTGAGCGCCTAAGCCTGGGATATGTTGAGAGACTGGGGGCACCTCAAAATCCTACATGAGTGCCAATCCCCACAGCCAGACTCAAAGTGGGGATTGCAAACTTTTCCCTCTGTTAAAATCCCCAAATTTCATGTGCCCACCAGAACCCCCAGTCACTACTTGTGTTAAAATGATTCCTTCTCCTGTGGGTTGCAGGGCACCCATGTGGGGGAATAAGGGATAAAACCCAGGCTTTCTATTTTGTTGGGTTATGCCAGTACTTTGCCCCTCCTTAGGGCCCCAGGCTGACTCAAAGACATTCGGTTCTGTGAGGCTCTCCTTCCAGCAATATCACCAGTGCCATGGGCACTGCCTTCTGCTCTCACCTTGCTCCCCAATGCTGGTGTATGCTCCAGCTCTTGGTAGCATGGATTGTGTTTACAGTCCATACTTATTTCTGTAAATCTGCATCTTCCATGCTGATCCACGGCATCCTTCTTACTTCTGTTAAATTTTCACTTCAGGTTTCTCTCCATCTTTCTTCTGGGAATAAATTTCTCCCAATTTTTTTCTGCTATTTTCTTCTTTTCTAAAGCAGTACAACTCTTCCTTATTCAGCCGTCTTTGAATCCCTGGTAGAAAGGTGTTGGCAATAGGCTCTAAGGAATAACCTATCAAAGAACTAACCATGAGTAAAGGCATTGAAACTTCCTTTATGCTCTAATTCATGGATCACTTTCTCTGGAAGAAGTCAGTTGGTGTGTCCACAGGATGCTGGCATGTAAAATCCATAAAGTCAGAAATTGTTAACTGATTTCCTTATTGATATTACACTGCCTGCCACATAGTAAGCAGTTGAAAGAATTTGTGTGTGATATGCATTAATGCATGCATAAGTGAATACTATAACATTATATGGTATAACACAATATGCCCTTTCTCCAAAGCATGTCTTTGGCACCTTTGTTTTGTTGTTTTTTGGGGGGGACAGGCAGATTTAGTCAGTGAGAGAGAGAGACAGAGAGAAAGGTATTCCTTCCATTGGTTCACCCCCCACATGGCCACTACAGCCAGCGTGCTGTGCCTATCCTAAGCCAGGAGCCAGGTACTTCCTCCTGGTTTCTCATGTGGGTGCAGGGCCCAAGCACTTGGGCCATCCTCCACTGCCTTCCCAGGTCACAACAGAGAGCTGGCCTGGAAGAGGAGCAACCGGGACAGAATCCAGCACCCAAATTGGGACTATAACCTGGGTTGCCAGTGCCACAGGCAGAGGATTAGCCTAGTGAGCTGCAGAACCTTTGTGAAAAAAATAAGATGGCTAAATGTCAGTGGATTAATTTCTAGACTCTCTATTCTGTTCCACTCACTGATCTATATTCAAGTTTCTATGCCATTTTAATTACTATAGCCTTACAGTATGTTTTGAAGTCTGGTATTGTGATGTTTCCAGCTTGAGTTTTTTCTTTTTCTTTCTTTTATTTCCCCAGGATCACCTGGCTATTATGGGTCTTTTGTGATTCCATATGAACATTAGGATTGCTTTTTATAAGTTTATAAATAATGTCTGCTAATACTAACTGATAGAATTAAGAAGGAGAGAACGATCCAACATGGGAAGTGGGATACACAACAGACTCATAGTCATTTTATTTTACAAGCATAGAAATAGGCTTCCTCCAAGATGGCGGAAAAGGGAGGGAGCACACTGATAGTCCAGGAAAAGATAGTTTAATAAAAGTGGAGATCCTATAGTTTCAGGGAAGAGTTAGGAAAAAAAACTACAGAGGAAGCTCTTCCAGAACTAGTGGGACAAGGTGGACCTATGTGGAATACACAGGCGCCCATGGCTCAGGACCCCAGCCTCTGAGTCTACACACCAGCACTGGAAAGGAAGGTGAGGAAAACCTCAGTAGCCCAAGACACTGGCGGGGAAATGGCAGGAAGAGCCTAGAGGAAATGACGCTTGAAAGTCCATGGGGGAAAGTTCACCAGGCTAACTAGAAGAGAGAAAAAAAATAAATAAATAAATAAAAGGGACCAGTATGGACACGATTCTCTCTCTACACTCACCTTACAAAGGCAAGCAAGACAAAGAGCAGGTGCCATTTTGGACATACATAAAAGCTGTGCCAGCCAAGCAGAAAAACCTGACTCTGGTGGGGAGAAATAACAGCAGGTTAAGACCTAGTGAATAAACTTAACCAAGAACATTAAAGATCTCTATGATGAAAATTACAAAACCTTAAAGAAAGAAACAGAAGAGGATACCAAAAAATGGAAAAATCTTCCATGCTCATGGATTCGAAGAATCAATTTCATCAAAATGTCCATTCTCCCACAAGCAAGTTATAGATTCAATGCAATACCAATCAAAAATACCAAAGACCATCTTCTCAGATCTGAAAAAATTTGGCTGAAATTCATATGGAGACACAGGAGACCTCAAATAGCTAAAGCAATCTTGTACAACAAAAACAAAGCCGGAGGCATCACAATACCAGATTTCAGGACATACTACAGGGCAGTAGTTATCAAAACAGCATGGTACTGGTACAGAAACAGATGGATAAACCAATGGAATAGAATAGAAACACCAGAAATGAATCCAAACATCTACAGCCAACTTATATTTGATCAAGTATCCAAAACCAATCCCTGGAGTATGGACAGTCTATTCAATAAATGGTGCTAGGAAAACTGAATTTCCACCTGCAGAAGCATGAAGCAAGATCCCTACCTTACATCCTACTCAAAAATTGACTCAACATGGATTAAAGACTTAAATCTATGATGCAACACCATCAAATTATTAGAGAACATTGGAGAAACCCTGCAAGATATAGGCAAAGGCAAAGGCAAAGACCTCTTGGAAAATACCCCAGAAGTACAGGCAGTCAAAGCCAAAATTTACTATTGGGATGGCATCAAATTGAGAAGTTTCTGTACTGCAAAAGAAATAGTCAGGAAAGTGAATAGGCAACCGACAGAATGGGAAAAATGTTTGTAAACTATGCTACAGATAAAGGGTTAATAACCAGAATCTGCCAAGAGATCAAGAAACTCTACAATAAAAAACAAAGAGACCATTAAGAGATGGGCCATGGACCTCAATATACATTTTTCAAAAGAGGAAATCCAAATGGCCAAGAGGCACATGAAAAAATGTTCAATATTACTAGCAATCAGGGAAATGCAAATCAAAACCACAATGAGGTTTCACCTCACCCCAGCTAAATGGCTCACAATCAGAAATCTACCACAAATAGATGCTGGAGAGGATGTGGGGAGAAAGGGACACTAACCCACTGTTGGTGGGGATGCAAACTGGTTAAGCCACTATGGAAGTCCATCTGGAGATTCCTGAGAAACCTGAATATAACCCTACTATTCAAGGCAGCCACCCCACTCCTTGGAATTTACCCAAAGGAAATCAAATTGACAAACAAAAAAGTCGTCTGCACATTAATGTTTATTGCAGCTCAATTCACAATAGCTAAGATTGGAACCAAACCAAATTCACACCAGGAGTAGACTGCGTAGAGAAATTATGGGACATGTACTCTATAGAATACTATACAGCAGTCAAAAACAATGAAATCTGGTAATTTGCACCAAGATGGAGGAATCTGGAAAACATCATGCTGAGTGAATTAAGCCAGTCCCAAAGAGACAAATATCATTTGTTTTCCCTGATCAGCGACAACTAACTGAGCACCAAAGGGGAAACCTATTGAAGTGAAATGGACACTATGAGACACAGTGACTTGATCAGCTCTTGTCCTGACTGTTGATGTACAATGTAAATCTTTATCCCTTTTAGTATTTTTTATGTTCTAGTACTAGTGGTTGAACTCTTTAGTTGACACACAGGTAATCTTACATGTTTAAATTTTAATTGAAAAGTGATCCCTGTTAAATATAAGAGTAGGAATAAGAGAGGAAAGAGATGTACAATTTGCGACATGCTCAATCGGACTTGCCCCAAATTATGGAGTTAAAAATGTGCCAGGGGATTCCAATACAATCTGATCAAGATGGCATGTACCAATGCCATCTCACTAGTCCAAACGATCATCTTCAGTTCAAAGTTGATCATACTGATAGGTCTAAGAGTCAAAGGGATCACACAAACAAGAGTAGTGTGTGCTAATACTAACTGATAGAATCAAAAAGGGAGGGAAGATGCAACATGGAAAGTGGGAGACAGGGCAGACTCATAGAATGGCAGATGTCCTAACCAGCACTCTGGCCTCAGAATCAGCCCTTAAGGCATTCGGATACGGCTCAAGAGCCCATGAGAACATTTTAGGCATGGAAAGCCAAGACACTCTGGAAAAAAAAAAGAAGACCTAAATGAAAGATCTCTGCGAGTGAGATCCCAGTGGCAAGAACAGGGCCATCAAAGAGGGAGGTACCTTTCTCTGAAGGGAGGAGAGAACTTCCACTTTGACTATGACCCTGTCGGAATAAGATTGAAGTCAGTGAACTCAAAAGGCTTCCATAGCCTTGGGAACTCATGACTAGAGCCTAGGGAGATTCCTGACACCATAAACAAGAGTGTCAAATTGTTAAATCAACAACAGGAGTCACTGTGTACTTACGGCTCATGTGGGATCTGTCCTTAATGTGTTGTCCAATGTGAAGTAATGCTATAACTAGTACTGAAACAGTATTTTTACACTTTGTGTTTCTGTGTGGGTGCAAACTGATGAAATCTTTACATAGTATATACTGAATTGATCTACTGTATATAAAGATAATTGAAATGAAAAAAAAACTTGGTGTTAAATTGGAAATTGCATAGAAAATTAATCATTTTTTAAAAAAAATACCATGTAGGCTCTCTGTCCTTAATGTGCTGTACATTGTGATTTAATGCTATAGCTAGTACTCCAACAGTATTTTTCACTTTGTGTCTCTATGTGAGGGCAAAATGTTGAAATCTTTACTTAATGTATACTACACTGATCTTCTGTATATAAAGAGAATTGAAAATGAATCTTGATGTGAATTGAAGGGGAGAGGGAGCGGGAAAGGGAGGATTTTGGGTGGGAGGGAAGTTATGGGGGGGGAGTCATTGTCATCCATAAGCTGTACTTTGGACATTTATATTCATTAGATAAAAGTTTTTTTAAAAAAACAGAAATATAAGAAGATACAAAAAATAATGTTCAATGTTCATGGGTTGCAAGAATCAATAAAATTAAAATGTCCATATTACCAAAAACAAGCTATAAGTTCAATGCTATAGCATTTAAAATACCAAAGGCATTCTTCTCAGATGGGGAAAAAATAATGCTAAAATTCATATGGAAACACAGGGACCCTGAATAGCTAAAGCAATATTATACAATAAAAACAAAGCTTGAGTCATCAGAATAACAGATTTCAAAACATACTACCGGACCTTTATAATCAAAACAACCTAGTACTGGTACAAAAACAGATGGTCAGATCATTGGAACAGGATAGAAACACCAGAAATCAATTCAAGCATCTTCAACCAACTTATCTTTGACAAAGGAACAAGAATAATCCCTGCATCAATGAAACTCTATTTAACCAATAGTGCAGGGATGGATGAAGCAAGACCCCTACCTTACACCTTATTCAAAAATCCACTCAAAATGGATTAAAGACTTTACCATCTATTGCAAAAAAATGGAGGAATCTGAAAAAACATAATGCTGAGTGAAATAAGCCAGTACCAAAGGGACAAGTATCATATGTTCTTCCTGATTGGTGACTACTGACCGAGCACCAAAAAGGAAACCTGTTGAATTGAAATGGACACTATGAGAAATAGTGATTTGATCAGCCCTTGTCCTGACTGTTGATTAATAACTTAATACTATCCCTTTTAGCTGTTTTTTTTTTTTGTTCTACTTAATACTGTTGGTTGAACTCTTAAATCAACACACAATTATTGTTAGGTGTTTAAATTTAACTGAAAAGTGATCCCTGTTAAATATAAGAGTAGCAATAAGACAGGGAAGAGATGCCCATTTTGGACATGCTCAGTTGGATTTGCCCCAAATGGTAGAGTTAGAAAAGTGCCAGGGATTCCAATGCAATCCCATCAAGGTTGTATATGTACCAACGCCATTTCACTAGTCCAAGGGATCAATTTCAGTTCACAATTGATCATAATGATAGGATTAAGAGTCAAAAGGATCACATAAACAAGACTAGTGTCTGCTAATACTAACTGAAGGAATTAAGAAGAAGAGAATGATACAACATGGGAAGCGGGATACACAACAGACTCATAGAATGGCAGATGTCCTAAACAGCACTCTGGCCTCAGAATCAGCCTTTAAGGCATTCAGATCTGGCTAAAAAGCCATGAGAGTATCATGAAAGTATTTCAGGCATGGAAAGCCAAGACACTCTGGCAAAACAAAACAAAACAAAACAAAACAAAAAAAAAACAAAAAAAAAACTAAATGAAAGATCTCTGTGAGTGGGATCCCAGCAGAAAGGATGGGCCAATGAAGAAGGAGGTACCTTTCTCTGAAGGGAGGAGAGAAATTCTGCTTTCACTATGACCTTGTCTAAATAAGATCAGAGCTGGCTATCATTCTAACATCAACAAACAATAAATGCTGATGAGGATGTGGAGAAAGAAATACCCTAATCTGCTTTTGGTGGGAATGTAAACTAGTGCAGCCATTATATGACAGTATAGAAATACCTCTTAATTCCTGGAAATTTACACAAAGGAAAGTAAATCAACATACGAAAGAGTTATATGTACCCCCATGTTTATTGCAGCTCAATTCATTATAGCTAAGATATAGAATCAACCCCGATGTCCATCAACTGATGACTGGATAAATAAATTGTGGTTTAGTACATAGTATTAGTATATAGTATATAATATTGTGGTTTAGTATGAAATACTACTCTGCTACAAAAAAGGATGAAATCCTGTTTTTTGCAACAAAATGGATGCAACTGGAAATCATTATATTTAGGGAAATAATAAGCCAGTCTGAAAAAAGCAAATACCACAAATTTTTCCTGATCTTTGATAACTAATGGGTTACCAAAAATGTAATGTACAAAAGTGAAATCACTTTGCATTTTCAGATTTGATTTTTTTACAGCTCTTGTCTCTATTATTGAGAAATATTTTTTCTTACTATTTACCGAGCTCTTTTCTTAGTATATGGTTAATCTTTTGAGCATAAAGTAAACTTAAAATATATCATTGTAAAAATAAGAGTTGTAATAAGAGAGGAAGAAGTAGGAATGTTGAGAGCATAGGTGAGAGGAAGTGTAGGGTGACCAGTATTGCTATGTTCCTATATCTGTATGAGTTACATGAAATTTGTTCACCTTAAATTTTAAAAAATTAAGAAATTTAAAAAATACATTCTACTAAGAAATTACTTTCTATCTCTGTAGAGACAGAATGACACAGAATATTTGGATATTTTAAAGCCATATAATAACAAAAGAAGAAAGATATGGAAGAAGAAGTAAAGAGTGAGACATTGAGGAGGATAAGGGGGATAAGAGGAGAAGAGGAAGAAGAGAAAAGGGTAAAATGAGAAAGAAAGGAAGGGAAAACAGGCAACTTGTGATTGATCTGTTTTGAATTTGAGACTACCACATTTCATAAAATCAACTTTATATTTTTATAAATTCAAATCTTAAAATTGTTCCTTGAAGGGAGTATGTTTTAAAAATTATTGCTAACATTTAAATGACTCTTTCATGATTATTAAAGTGATATCTGCTTTTGCCTAGAACCTCATCCTTACAAAAATCTCTGAACCCTACTGGCTAGGAAAAAAATGGCCCAATTTATTAAAGAAAAAAAACTATCTACCCAGAATACTTTATCCAGAGAAGCTCCCATTTATAAGTGAAATACAAATTACAAGTGAAATAAAGACTACTTGGCTAGCCTTACAAATGATACTTAAAGGTGTACTGCACACAAAATCAGAGAAAAATAATCAGAATCATTAAAGAATGTGAAGGCACAAACCTCCTAGTAATAATAAAAAGAATATCCAAAACAAACAAAAGGAATATTTAGACAAAAATTGTGAGACCAAGTCATTATTTATAAATGATAACCTTGAATATAAATGGGCTAACTTCTCCTATTAAAAGACACAGACTGACTGAATGGATTGATAAACAAGACACATTTATGTTGCCTACAAGAAACACACCTTATCAACAATGATACACACAAACTGAAAGTGAAAGAGTAAAAAAGTCATTTTATGTAAATAAAAATTTAAAAGTAGCAGGAGTGGCTATCTTAATATCTGACAAACTAAACTTTAAGACAAAAATTGCTAAAAAGAGACAAAGGAACTCATTATGTAATGATTAATGGAAGAATTAAACAAGAAGATGTGACTATTCTAAGTACATAGGTGCTGAATGCTAGGGCACCCAGCAATTTAAAGCAAATTTTAATGGATCTAAAGGGAGCCATAGGCTAAAAAACAACACCCCAATTTCATCAATGGACAGAGCAAGTAAACAAAAATCAATTAAGAATTAACAGTGTTAATGTACACTATTGACCAAATGAATCTAAATTATATCTACTGAATATTTCATCCCACAGTGACAGAAAACATATTCTAGGGCCAGAACTGTGGCACAGTGGGTTAACACCCTGGCCTGAAGTGCCGAAAACCCATATGGGTGCAGGTTTAAAACCTGGTGGCTCCACTTCCCATCCAGCTCTCTACTGTGGCCTGGGAAAGCAATGGAAGATGGCCCAATTCCTTGGGCCCCTGCACCCACATGGGAGATCCAGAAGAAGCTTCTGGCTCCTGGCTTCAGATTGGCACAGTTCCAGCTGTTGTGGCCAATTGGGGAGTGAACCATTGGATGGAAGACCTCTCTTTCTGCCTCTCCTCTCTCTCTGTGTAATTTTGACTTTCAAATAAAAAAATAAATCTTTAAAAAAATTACACACATTTTTTTCACCAGTGCATGTAACATTCTCTAGGATAGACCATATGCTAGGCCATAAAATAAAACAAGACTCAAGAAATAGAAAAGAACCCATACCATGTATCTATGCTTACCACAATGGAATGATTTCTGAAATTAATAACATAAGAAACTCTAGAAAATATACAAACACTTGGAGACTGAACAACATACTCTTGAATAAGCAGTAAATAATAGAAAAAAATCAAAAGGAAAATAAAAAAATTTCTTGAAACAAGTGATGATGGCAACATATCAAAGCTTATGGAATACAGCAAAGCACTGTTAATATAAAAGTTTACAGCATTTAGTGCTTACACCAAGAAATTAGAAGAATATCAAATCAATGACCTAACAAAATATCTACAGGATCTAGAAAAACAAGAGCAAAATACACACAAACTTAATAAGAAGAATAAAATTATAAAAATTAGAGAAGAAATGAACAAAATTGAAACAAAAAATACAAAGGATCAATGATGGAGAGCTGGTGTTTTTTAAAAAGGTAAATTGATAAAACATTGGCCCAACTAACCAAAAAAGAATATCTATGTTAATAAAATCTGAAATGAAAAATGAAATCCTAAAACTGATGCCACAAAAATGAAAATAATGATCATGAATTATTATAAAGATTTATGTAACAACAAATCAGAAAAACTAGAAGAAATGGATAGATTTTGGGACACTTTCAATTTACAAAAATTGAGGCAGAAATACATAGAAAATCTAAATCAACCAATGACCAAGACAGAGATTGAATCAGTAATAAATGCTCTCCACCAACACAGAAAAGCCAAAGGTCTGATGGCTTCACTGCTGAATTATAATCAGTCTCTTAAAGAATAACTAATTCTGATTCTTATATTGTTCAAAACAATGGAAATGGAGGAATCCTTCCAAACTCCTTCCATGAGGCCAGCATTGAAAACCAGAAAAAGATACAAGGAAAGTGAACTACAGACAAATATCTCAGAAAAAGATAGATGCAAAAATCCCCAAACAAAACACTAGGTAACTGAAACCAGAAACATATCTAAAAGATCATTTACTCAGACCAAGTTAGATTGATCCCAAAGATGCAGGGATAGTTCAATATAAACAAGACAATAAATGGATAAAAAAAACCCTATGATTATCTCAATAAATACAGAGAAAACTTTTGATAACATAGAACATCCTTTCATGATTAAAAAAAAAAACGTTAAGCAAAGTGGATATAGAAGGAGCACACATCAAGACAATCACACCAATATATGACAAACTCACAAGCAGTGTCATATTGAATGAGGAAAAGCTTGAGGCATTTCCCCTAAGTTCTGGAGCCAGAAAAGGTTGCCCACTGTCACTACTACTATTTAATATAATTCTGGAATTTTTAAAGTATTACCCAGAGTCATGAGGCAAGAAAAAGGAAACCAAAGGAATATGAATTGGAGAGAAGGAAGTAAGAGTATCTCTGCTTGCAGATAGCATGATCTTATATAGAAGAATCAGAAGACCACTAAGAGACTATTGGAACTCAAAAGACAGTATGGCAAAGTTGACAACTACAAAATCAACAGACAAAAGTCAAAGCCTTTATATGCACAAACAATACTATGGCTGAGAAATAATTTATAAGATTAGTTCCATATCCAATTGCTACCAAAAAATGTAAAACCTTGGGACAAATTTAACCAAAGATGTGAAAAATCTCTATAATAATTTTTATTATAAAATATTAATGTGGAAATAGAATAAGACCCCTCAAAAAATGGAAAAATCTTCCATGTTTTTGGATTGAAAGAATTAATGTCATCAAAATGTCCATACTATTCAAAACAATTTACAGATTAAATGTGATACCAATAAAAATACCAAGGACATTCTTTTCAGATCTAGAGAAAAATGCTATTAAAACACACCTGGAAACATAAAAAACCGTCAATAGCTAAAGTAACCTTAAACAGTAAGAACGAATACAGAAGCACCACAATAACAGATTTCAAAACTTAGTACATGGTAGTTATAATCAAAACAACACAAAAATAGATGTGTGGATCAATGAAATGGAATCAAAAACCCCAAAATTAATTCACACACCTACAACCAACTAATCTTTGACAAACAAGCTAAAATCACTTCCTGGATATAGGAAACTCTCTTCAACAAATGTTGTCAGGAAAACTAGATATCTACATGCAGAAATATGAAAAAAGACCCCTGCCTTACATCCAATACAAAATTCAACTCACAGTGGAGAAGGATCTAAATCTGTGACTGATATCATCAAATTACTAAGAGGAGAACATAGGGGAAACACTGTAAGACATTACATAGGCAAAAATTTCTTGAATAAGAACCAAGAAGCACAGGCAATAAAAATAAA
Source organism: Sylvilagus floridanus (assembly GCA_949820135.1). NCBI lineage: Eukaryota > Metazoa > Chordata > Mammalia > Lagomorpha > Leporidae > Sylvilagus > Sylvilagus floridanus. The sequence goes on from OX463244.1 coordinate 128,649,597, forward strand.
AAAAAAAAAAAAAACACACAAAAATGGGATTACATGAAGCTAAAAAGCTTCTGCACAGCAAAGGAAACACTCAACAAGGTGAAGAGGCAACCAACAGAATGGTAGAAATTATTTGCAATATATGTATCTGATAAAGGATTAATATTCATGATATATAAGCAGATCAAGAAACTCAGTAATAACAAAATAAACAATCTAGTTAAGAGGAAAATGATCACCTCCCAGCCATTTGGCTAAGATAATGTGTAAGAAATAAGCAAAAGACAGTCCCAAAGACACAAATGTTATTTGTTTTCCCTGATACATGAGAACTAACTGAGCACCAAAGGGGAAACCTGTTTAAGTAAAATGGACACTATGAGAAACAGTGACTTGATCAGCTCTTGTCCTGACTGATGATAAACAACTTAAGACTTTATCCCTTTTAGTATTTTTTATGTTCTAGTAATAGTGGTTGAACTCTTTAGTTGACACACAATTATTCTTGCGTGTTTAAATTTTAATTGAAAAGTGATCCCTGTTAAATATAAGAGTGGGAATAAGAGAGGGAGGAGATGTACAATTTGGGACATGCTCAATCGGACTTGCCCCAAATGATGGAGTTAAAAATGTGCCAGGGGATTCCAATACAATCTGATCAAGAGGCATGTACCAATGCCTTCTCACTAGTCCAAGTGATCATCTTCAGTTCGCAATTGATCATACTGATAGGTCTAAGAGTCAAAGGGATCACACAAAGAAGACTAGTGTCTGCTAATACTAACTGATAGAATCAAAAAGGGAGAGAATGATCCAACATGGAAAGTGGGAGACAGGGCAGACTCATAGAATGGCAGATGTCATAAATAGCACTCTGGCCTCAGAATCAGCCCTTAAGGCATTCGGATACTGCTCAAGAGCCCATGAGAACATTTTAGGCATGGAAAGCCAAGACACTCTGGAAAAAAAAAAAAGAAGAAGAGGACCTAAATGAAAGATCTCTGTGAGTGAGATCCCAGTGGAAAGAACGGGGCCATCAAAGAAGGAGGTACCTTTCTCTGAAGGGAGGAGAGAACTTCCACTTTGACTATGACCCTGTCAGAATAAGATCGAAGTCAGTGAACTCAAAAGGCTTCCATAGCCTTGGGAACTCATGACTAGAGCCTAGGGAGATTACTGACACCATAAACAAGAGTGTCAAATTGTTAAATCAACTTCAGGAGTCACTGTGTACTTATGTCTCATGTGGGATCTGTCCTTAATGTGTTGTCCAGTGTGAAGTAATGCTATAACTAGTACTGAAACAGTATTTTTACACTTTGTGTTTCTGTGTGGGTGCAAACTGATGAAATCTTTACATAGCATATACTCTGAATCGATCTACTGTATATAAAGATAATTGAAATGAAAAAAACTTGGTGTTAAATTGGAAATTGCATAGAAAATTAATCATTTTTTAAAAAAATACCATGTAGGCTCTCTGTCCTTAATGTGCTGTACATTGTGATTTAATGCTATAACTAGTACTCCAACAGTATTTTTCACTTTGTGCTGCTATGTAAAGGCAAACTGTTGAAATCTTTACTTAATGTATACTACACTGATCTTCTGTATATAAAGAGAGTTGAAAATGAATCTTGATGTGAATTGAAGGGGAGAGGGAGCGGGAAAGGGAGGATTTTGGGTGGGAGGGAAGTTATGGGGGGGAAGCCATTGTAATTCATAAGCTGTACTTTGGAAATTTATATTCATTAAATAAAAGTTAAAAAAAAGAAATAGGCAAAGGACAGGAAAACGCATTTTTCAATGGATGAAGTACAAATGACCAACAGACACATAAAATATGCTCAGGATTGGGAGTCAGTGCTGTGGCACAGGGGGTTTAAGCCCTGACCTGAAGCACCAGCATCTCATATGGGTGCCAGTTCGAGTCCTGGCTGCTCCTCTTCTGATCCAGCTCTCTGTCAACTCAATTGTTAAGAATGTTATACTAGGGATGGCGTCGTGGTGCATTCGGTAAATCCTTCACCTATGGTGCCAGCATCCCATATTGGTGACAGTTCCAGTCTGGCTTCTCCTATTCCAATCCAGCTCTCTGCTGTGGCATGGGAAAGCAATAGAAGATGACTCAAGTCCTTGGGCCCCTGCACCCACAGGGGAGACCTGGAAGAAGCTCCTGGCTCCTGGCTTCGAATCAGCTCAACTCTGACCATTGCAGCCATTTGCAGTTTGAAGACCTCTTTCTCTCTGGCTCTATATCTCTCTATAACTCCTTCAAATATTTAAAATAAATCTTTTTTAAAAAAAAGATGAAATCTTCTCTTTTGCCACTAAATGGATGCAACTGGCCACCATTGTGCTTAGTGAAATAAGCCAGACTGAAAAAGACAAATATCATATATTTTCTCTGACCTTTGGTAGCCAATATATAGAGTAAAAAAAAAAGAACCTGAATGCATAAGAGTGAAATTGACATCTTATGCTTTGGTTGCTGTTTATAGTCTTTGGCCTATGCTTGTGGAACAGTGGTCTCTCTAATTTTTACTTGTTGAACATTATATTTAGTGGAGTATCAAGCCTATGATTATAAAGTAATTTGAAAGTATGTTATTATAACAATTAAAATAAATAAAAGAAAGAAAGGAGGAGGAATGGAGGGGTTGAAGGAAGGAAAGTGGGAAGTACCCTTATATCCTTACAATTCTATCTGTGAAACAAATTAAATTAATTCTCTTTGTATTAATAAAATATTTTAAAAATATAATAAAATGTATTTCATAGGTGTCACTAGACAAAGCAGGTCAGACTACAGTCCTTCTTGTTGTAATTCTCTTTACTTTGTACTAAAGTCTTATGTCTACTAGGTAGTCCTTTCCACTTCTCTGAGCTAAATTTTCTTTGTAACAGGTCTTTTGGCTAAAAGATTTCCAGTTTTCCTTCAGTTTTGAGATTTTGAAATCTGCTGTGAACTTCAAACTTCTATAAGCCTAAAATTTTCATATTCATTAATGAATAATAAGTAGAACCTTGGCACTATAGTTAAGGAGGTGAAAATGAGATTTTTTTGTCAACTAGAAATGCTAGTAAGTATAATCACAAGAACTTTCTTGCAAACTACACACTTTATTATTTTTTCAAAGTGTAAGATCCTTTGTACTGTTTTCAAGCCCCCCAAAACACAATACAAGATAATGTTCTCTCAAGAGGGTCTCACTTTATTTGCCACAATCCAGTAAAAACTCTCCAAGACTCTACATAGAAACTTTTACAGAAAAGCAATGTATTGTAAAAGAGTAAAACATGGATATAAAATTTTGTCTTAGATTTCTGATTGAACCTTAATTTTGATACTTTTTTTTTCACTAGCTTATATCTTTGCCTATGGAAACTACAAATTAATTTGATTTGTTGCTTCTGGTTTACCTGACCTATACAAATACCTCCAGTATTTCACTTTGTTGGTGACATACTGTTAAGGCATCAGATTTTGTCATTTCATATTATTTTGCAGTCTAATAGAAATGGTCTTTTTCCCTCTTCCTCTGACACAATCTGCTGAAAGAGGTCATTTTAATCTGCTCCACTTCTCAGTAAAGTCTCTAAGATTGATTTTGAGATTTTGAATTTCTATTTTAGCTCCCTACATGAATGACACCAAACATTTTGTCAGGTATTCCATGTCATATCATATATAAAGAAAAGACAAATAGGGAAAAAATAATGGATGAGAGTTTCTTTTTACCACTGTCATTGTGACTTGATTGTGCCAATTTATTAAAAAATGTTCTTAATTTTGCCACTAAAATGTCACAAATAGTATTCAATGTTCACTTGAAAGTATGTATTCCCCCTCACTCTTTCACCACAGGTTTGCATTTTACTTAAGAAAGCATTGCAACCCTACAGCTTCTATGAGCTTAAAAAGCCAATGGCTCATTCAGCAGACATCTAGTTTATAATTTTATGCTGCAGAAGCAACTATTAGAAAGTAGTTCATAGAAAATGAGGTTTCTACAGTGATTCCTTATTTTTCTGTAACTATAATGATACTTTATTTAAGTGTGTAAATTCTGAGAATTGGCCGTATATTTATATTGTGAAAAGAATTCTAGGAAACTTTTACTTAATGTTAGAAAACAGTAGATAAGAATTTCTATTGGGCAGTAAAGTAATGTGTTTCTTTTTCTAAAGGCTAACTCGTAAATTCAGTGTCAGGTCTAAGATACCTTGAATATTTTAAGTATGTTTAAGTATACATTAGTTTCTCATTGTTTCTTTAATGAGTTATACCAAATTCTGTGGCTTGAAACAACACCAATTTATTATTTTATAGTTCTGGGGGTGAGAAGCTCAAAATGGGTCTCCTTGAACTGAATCAAGGGGAGGTCGAGCCTGGTTCCTTCGTGGGGGGCCCCAGAAGACAGACTTCTTTGCTCCTCCAGTGTCTTCTATCCACATGATTTGACTTGTGACCCTCTTCCTTCTTCAAAGACAGCATCATTGAGCCAAATTCTTTTCACCCATCATATCACAGTCTGTCTCTGTTTTACCTCCTGATTGCACCTACAAGGAACATGTAATTGTATTAGGTCTTCTTTCAAGGTCAGCTGATTAAAAGAATCTTAACTCCATTTGCAAACTTGATTCACCTTCAGCAGGTAGTCTAAAATCTTCCAATTCTGGGCCTTAGAACACAGACATCCCTGGGAGAAGTCACAATTCTACCCTCTAGCCACCAAAGATTCATGCTCATCCCATATGCAAGATAGAGTCACCCAATCCTGAAGTCTAAAAAGATCTCAACCTATAATATCAACTTAGTCCAAAAATCTGACCTGAGTCCCAGGAACTGAAAAGTCCTCAATCTTACCACAGACTAAATTACATGTGGGAAAGGTTCTGGGTACAATCCATCTTGAGGAACAATTCTTTTCCTGTACATCTGTAAACCATAAGGAAAATGTTACTGTTCCCATATTAAAATATAGGACACAGAGAGGGTGCCAGCTATGCAAAGACTTTTTGGATTTAAAGAAAAAAGGAGTCACCAGTTCCAAATAATTTCAAAATAAAGCAATTTTATATTAATGTAAATTACATATCAAGATATAATGATAATTTCTTAAATCAGAAAGATGACATATTCATTCTTTGTTGTTTTAAATTTTTTTATGTATTAGTAAGTCAGAGTTATATAGAGAGAGTGTGTAAGACAGAGATAGCCCTTCCATTTGCTGGTTTACTCCCCAGATGGCTGCAACTGCCAGGGTTAGGCTAGGCTGAAGCCAGGAGCTTCTTCTGGGTCTTTTACATGGGTGTCAGGCGTCCAAGCACCTGGCCATTTTTCTCTGATTTTCTCAAGCATTAGCAGGGAACTAGATTGGAGGTGGAACAGCCAGGACACAAATCAGTACCCAAATGGGATACTGATGTAGCAGGTGGCTGCTTTACACACTATGACACAATGCCAGCCCCCATTCTTTGCTTTTAAAAATGATTTATTTATTTATTTTGAAAGTCAGAGCTATAGAGTGGGGGGAGACATGGGGGAGAGAGAAAGAGAGACAAATAAAGAGAGAGAGAGAGAGAGAGAGAGAAGGGAAGAGAGAGTAAGAGAGAGAGAGAAAGTACTCCATTCTTGGTTCACTCCTCAGATGGCCACTGAGGCCAGAGCTGGGCCTAGATGAAGCCAGGAAATTTAATTGGAAGTGGAGCATCTGGGATTTGAACCAGTGCCCATAAGTGATGCTGGAACAGCAGATAGTGGCTTAACCTGAAACAACACAACACCAGACTGCATTCCTTGCTTTTCAATTTGTTTTTATTTCCAAGGTTTTAAAACTCATGTGGGAGACCAGGAAGAAACATCTGGCTCCTGGCTTTGGATCGGCACAGCACCAGCCATATGGGGGTGTGTGTGTGTGTGTGTGTGTGTGTGTGTGTGAACCAATGGAAGGAAGACCTTTCTCTCTGTGTCTCTCTCTCACTGTCTATCTCTATCAGTCAAAAAAAAGAAAAGAAAAGAAAAGAAGAGATAGATGTTTGGCTTAGCAGTTAAGATACTGGTTAAGACGCCTGCATCTCATATTAGGTAGCCTGGATTTGAGTCCTTGCTCTGTTCCCAATCCTAGCTTTCTGCAGTGCACATCCTGGGTAGCAGCAGGTAATGGTTGAAGTAAATGGGTCCCTGCCACTCCATGGGATCCCTGGATTGCGCGCTTACCTCCCCATTTCAGAATGGACCCTACCAGCCTCAGGCATCTGGGGAGTGAACTGGTGAATAGGTTCTCTCTCTCTCTCTCTCACCTCCCCTCCCAAAATAAATCTTAAAATTTTTTAAATAAATAGAAATCTGAGGCTGGTGCTGTGGTGTTGCAGGTAAAGCTGCAGCCTTCGGTGCCAGCATCCTATATGGGCGCTGGTTTGAGTCCCAGCTGCTCCACTTCTGATCCAGCTCTCTGCTGTAGCCTGGGAAAGCGATAGAAGACGGTCCAAGCCCTTGGGCTCCTGCATGTGGGTGCTGCATGGGAGACCAGGAAGAAACTCCTGGTTCCTGGCTTCAGATCAGCCTAGCTCCTGCTATTGCAGCCATTTGGGGAGTGAATCAGCGGATATAAGACCTTTCTCTCTGTCTCTCTCTTTCTCTGCCTCTGCCACTCTGTAACTGTATGCCTTTCCAATAAATAAAAATAAATTAAAAAAAAAGTTATTTGAAAGTAAGATGTATTTGCTAAAGATCCATGTTTAGCATGTTTAGTTAGTTTTATATATGATTTCAAAACCTCAATTTATTGCAATATAAGTGAATGGATGTACTAAAATATAGTTTTTTATAAAGTGGACCCATCATTTAGAAAAAATAGTTGTAGTAAAAATTATATTAAGAAATTATAAGGCCAGCGCCGTGGCTCAACAGGCTAATCCTCCGCCTTGTGGGGCCGGCACACCGGGTTCTAGTCCCGGTCGGGGCACCGGATTCTGTCCCGGTTGCCCCTCTTCCAGGCCAGCCCTCTGCTGTGGCCCAGGAGTGCAGTGGAGGATGGCCCAGGTGCTTGGGCCCTGCACCCCATGGGGAGACCAGGAAAAGCACCTGGCTCCTGGCTCCTGCCATCGGACGAGCACGGTGCGCCGGCCGCAGCGCGCCGACCGCGGCGGCCATTGGAGGGTGAACCAACGGCAAAGGAAGACCTTTCTCTCTGTCTCTCTCTCTCACTGTCCACTCTGCCTGTTAAAAAAAAATTATAAATTATGGTTACATTGGCTGTTATTTTATATTATCTTTGTATTTTATTAGCACATAAATTAAGTAGTTTTGCTGGAAACATTTGACCCCCTTTTCTGAACACATCCTACGTTGGTGTTTCAAAGCTTTATTTAGGTACTAAGTGCTATTTCCCTAATTTTTCTGCCTAGAAGGATTCAGTTACATCCATGTTGAAAAACAAATAAGCTGAAAAACTCAGCTGGAAGAGCTAAGCTGGGGAGGTAATGGTGTAATGGTGAGAAGAGGTTGAATCTATAAATTTTTGCTTTTATTACTCCATATCCCATAGCATGCTTAAAAAATCATTCCCAGGATGAGTTTACGTAATTTTTAGCCTATATTTTATATAATATCCTTATGAGTTCATGTTAACTTTATATTTTCAATTTATTAAGAATTAATTTTATGATATGCTGAAATAAGCTGTCTTAAATTTCTTTTATTAAAAATTATATTACCTTTCTTATTAACTTGAGATACATCCTTTAACAATGCTTAATATATATATATATATATATGGTTTTCATATCTTATAACATTGATACTTATGTCAATATTATGTTTTAATTATTGAATCATTAGAATGTAGGTTACTATTTTGTAATGCAAAAATCTCTCATTATCCTTTCAAAATTCTTTTTTGAATTTTATATTTTTTTAATTGTACTCCAAATTAACAAACTTGTCATTATGCAAAACTTCAATGAAGGCACTGACACTTAGCCTAGTAGTTAGGACACCCACGTCTCACACGTCAGACTGCCTGGGTTCAATCCCTAGCTTTGGCTCTTGACTCCAGCTTCCTGACAGTACTGACCCTGAGAGGCAGTGGTGATAGTTCAAATAATTGGGTTCCTGCCACTCACAAAGGAGTCCTGGACTATGTTCCCAGATCCTGGAACCAACCCTTGTACAACCTCTGGCTTTGCAGTCGTTTGAGCAGTGAACCAATGGATGGTGGGGACTTTTTCTTTCATTATATCTGTTTTTTAAACAAGTTTAAAAAAATCTGAGAAAAAATCTTTTAATGGATTAAATATACACTTACAGGATAACCCTGGAAAAATACCTTTTTATGTTATTAAATATTTTATTCATTATCATAACATGTTTTACATATATTTGAAGTTTCATTTACTATCATAGTGAATTTTTAAATATCTCTATTTAGGTTAGTACTGAAATTCAGTATTTTTCTCACTACATATTAAACTTTTCTTTGCTGTTTTGAATAACATATTTTTCTTGGTGACAGATTCTAAATTTAAGATGTTACAGATTTGCTAATTTTTTATTACCTTTGTGATTGAATCTTTTTTCTGACATTATTTCTCATAATATTTAAACTGTTTCAGGTGCATACCTTGGGCTTTCTCAGTACAATCAGATGATCTGTAAGTTGTTTTTTCTTAGCAATAGTTACATCTATAATGTTTTTTATGATAATGAAGTCAGGTGTTCAGAACTATTGAAAGTACAAGTGACTCCAGCGTTTTACCATTAAAAATTATCCAGCTTTTTGTCTTGAGATAGTCTTTATCATGTGAAGCAGATAATTTGGGATTTCTAATTTTGGTTAGTCTAAAAAAGAAATGAAGATTAAATTTTATCCATAAATAAGATGACATATCTTTTCTACTTCAGCTTAACTGTCCTTAAATTTGCTGAGTGAAACCTCATTGACCACGTTGTACTCTCTAATTTGATTTGCTAATAATTTATAGCAAAATTCATTTATCTTACACATAAACTAATCAAATTATTTATGTGCTTGTGTGATGTTATTTGTTGAGGTTTTGGTAGGAGTTGGGAAGTACACTAAATATTTTGAGATATTGTGTTTTACTGTGACTTGGATTAATTTAAATAGCGTAAGAAGTTATCAGAATGTTAAGGTTTGATATAACTCTACTAGTTGTATACGCATTTTACCTGACCTCAAGATGTTTATAATATAATTAGCATGCAACGTGCACCAAGATATAATGCTGAGAAAACTTGTAAAGTAATGCCAGGATAACTAACTGAATGCACAACATAAAGTAGATTGAAAGCCAGGATAGCTAGGTTCTTATCCAAGTTTTATGAGTATCCCTCCAATTCTATCTAGTCCTTCACTGCCACCTCAATATTTTGCTCAAAATGTAAGGTAGAAATCAATGACACCTAAAATCATGTGCATCATTATGTGACTATAAAAAACACTTGACTTACTCTAAGTCTTCATCATATTTTGCTTGCAGTCCTTTTTCATTTTTACAAACAAGGTTATGAAGGCTTGGAAAAATAGTCTAAGTTACTAAGAAACTAACGTATGTGGCACAACACACATGTGGTATGCCAGATACTCCTGGAATGTCTCCCATTGTATGTGGTCAAATGGAAATGTGTATCCTTAGGTCTCCGCTGCAAAAAGAAAATTTTCAGCAGTTTTCTGTGCCTTATTTTGCTGATCTTATTTGCTCTTCAGCGATCACATCTTAATTGACCAAATAGTTGATGGTGAAGTAAAAAATTTGCTTTCCTAACCTCATTCTATTCTTACACATCTATAATAGTATCTACAGAATGTGAGCTCCTAATTCACATTTTATCCATCACTTACTTTATCTCCACAGATGCAGGCGCAATTGTTCTTTTAGGACTCTGTTCAGCCCACAGATGTCTCCACAGCTGCTCTCTATTCCAAAGGGGGATTTATTCCTGGGAAGCAGTCATGTAGGTTTTCTGTTGTTTTGTTTTTTGGTTTATTTTCAATTAAAGCATTGCAAATAATTTCCTCCCTGTTGATGGAGGAAATTATCTTACTTGAGAGACAGCCTTGAAAGTCACATCAAGAAAAAGTCTGAAAATAAAGCATTATCTGTATTTCTGTTCATTCTTTAATTTCTGCTGAATGTTTTGTATAGTGGAGGCCCAAGAACTATAATCACCCAGGAGCTGATTCTCATGCTTCCTGGCTTCCTGTTTCTATGACTGAGTAGATATGCTGAAGCAAGGTAAAAACTGTCACAATTCATTCAAGGCAAAAAAAAAAAAATCTATCAAACAAACATCTACTTTAGACAAAATTGCCAATTTGAGCATAGCTTGGAGTTTGTTGGGAGCAAGTGATTCAAATGGCTGCCTTTATTAACTGCATTACGAGGCTTATGAATTTCCTGATTTTCTTTGTGCGGTAGGAATAGCCAAATAATTCAATAGAGTGTACTTGTAGTTATATCAGTTACATTTTTGTCTGCATTGCTGTACATACATCAAATATTTGCATTTGTGTAAAAAAAAGTTTTCCTTAAGATATCACTCAATCCAAAATTTAGCATCACTGAATATTCAAACTGTAAATTGTTTTACAGAGAAATAAGGCATTTGCTTCCATTTTACACATTAAAGGCTGGAAAACAAGAACTAACATGATTTACACCAAAGTCTTAGAGCGGATGCCTTAGAAGAATTAAAAGCACAATATCCTGATAAATAAGTCATCAGCATCACATTTGTTCTCTATTATTTGCATACATTCATCAGAGATCAAAACCACTAAATATTTCTAATATTAGAACTTTAAAAGCATGAGGGTTATTTTATGTCTATGTCTCAGTGTGTGTTTTCTTCTTTTGTTTGTTTTCATTTTGATGGGAGACAGTTAAAACATTTGGAGAGAGTACAAGTTTATCTCTTTAACATAGCATCGAAGGCATTCACAATTCAAAATTATAGGTCATAAACCTTTTAAAATCTAAAGCTAAATTTACACACTGTCTTAAAAGTGAGGCTTTTGAATGCTTAATTTATCTGTTGGGATACAATTAGAAGAAAGTAAGCCACGCAGATTCCATCTGTACAGTGAAGTACTTATGCCTCAGTGGCAAAAAGTGGTATTTATATTTAATGGCAAAGGTTACTATCAAAATATTCAGGATAAGTGGGAAATATAAGTGCAGAAATAGTTAATTTAGAGCAATCTAATATTGTGAAATATAACTAAACATCCATAATGCTGAAAGAATATACATTAACTTAATGCTTCACTCAGGAAATATCATTCCTAGTATTCAAACTACAGATTTGTTAGTAGACTGGAATCTTGTATGATGCAATTGAAAGTATTTAGTAATTTAAATATTATATATAATCTTATAACATGCTAAGAAAATAATTGTTAATGCTTCTGTTTCTTGTTTGTTCCTGTGTTTGTTAAATATACAGTGTTGTGTCATGCGTTTGAGTTTCCTCATCTGAAATGGCTCTGTTATAAAGACCTGTGTATTTTGATAACTAATTTTTAATGTGTGATTTTCATATCTAAAGTTTCACATGTATGAGTTTATAATTCTATAAATCAATCTTTCCTTAGGATGATATATATTGTGCTGAGAAAACTGAATCTACGTAATGATTTTTATACTACAATTAGAGACCAGAATTTTGTGATTTCCTTCAATGGAAGTAGCAAGATACAATATTAACAGCTATTACCTTGCATATTTTTTTCCGATTATCATTGGAGCAATTTTGTTTGGAAGCATTTGTGTTTCTCACCATGTTATGAAAACTATTTGTTGATTTAAAGTGCAAGGACTAATTTTTTTGAAGTGGAAATTTTGGTGTGCACAGAACTACATATGCAGTTGTATTTTTCCCCTCAATTATCTGGTCATGTTATAGACTGTCCACCACAAAACTCATGTACTTCTGCTTTTGAAAGATATTTGCTTGCAAAGGTTTAATTTAGTAATACACTCTTCTTCCCTTCTCTCATTTTCAATGCACAAAAAAAGGCATAATTGTATTTATTTGTACTACATTTTATAATAGACTGAATGTACAGATATCATCCTAATTTCTGCCAAATATTCTTCTCTTTAATTGAGCTACCCACTTTTCAAAATGCATTGGAAATAGTTTGGAGTAATAAATCTTCAACTAGTATCTTTTAATATGCTTTATATAGTGTACACTTATATATTACTTACATACAACTTGATCTATAAATGTGTCTAATATGAAATGTTCCAATAAGACTGGTACTCATAGCATGAAAAATTACAATAGCAATCACAATCTCTATGCAATAGTGTGTCTTAATATTAAAATATGAAGAAATTAAATAATTTATGAATTTGTTATTTAGGGCTATAAAGGTATTTTATTGATTTAGATTATATATTCACCTTTGTTCTTGATTGCTACAGGTTCATTAAAAGTTGCATTTGAATATTTCTTTTATCCCTTTTACATGTTAAACTGCTCCTCTGTCAACAACAACAACAACAAAAATGTGTAACTTGGAAACCAGGTCGTTTTAATGAAGCTTTTGAGTCTTACAAAATATGATTAATCTGATTAGTGATTCAGCCTCCTTTTATGCTTACATTATCTAACACAAAGAGCCCCCCTACAGGTTAAAGTTTAAATGTGGATTACCAGATAAAGCTAGTCCTGACGAGGTTTCTATGGTGCAAGGAAAAATTGGATTTGCTTTTCACCTCATCTCAGGCTCTGTCATCCTGGTTTTTGCCCTGTTCCCTTGTTCACAGCAAGGATATTAATTTTGCAGTAAAATCTTTAAGCAATTATGCAGATAGCTCCGAAAAAGCAACATACACACACAATAAGAGAAGCTTAACTGAAAAATGGACCCCAGATATTCATTAAAAACAGATGGCTCCATTGCCAACAGCATAACTTGGATGTTTGGGCTAAGCTGGTATTAATCTGCAACAACATGAAGAGGAGATGAAGCTGCTGGTGTACAGTCTCTATGTATTGCTTGTCCTTTTTGCTTACAAAGGGATATGATGATGATTTATGGCTGCCTTTTTCATAAATGTCCAAAAAAGCATTCCTTACTCCACGGTGAAGTGACATTTTAAGACTTTGTAGTACTAAATGCTGATGCTCATTTTTGAGACATTAACACAATATTAGGAATCATGTTATTTTTATTCTATAAAATAGTTATGAAAGTAGATAAATGGATTCCACTTAACAATTTTATTTTTGGTAATTTTGTTTTAAAATAAATGTATTCCTCTTATTAAAAGTGGGGTATACATTCATTAGTAACATTTAAAAGCGAATATAAAACACAATTTTGTACTTATTTAATAAAGTTGTCAAAAATATAGCCATTTATTGTTTGGATTATTTGCTAAGTAGAAACTGTGAAACTTTTGGTCTAAAAAAGAGTTTTTGATAAAATTTTCAATCTAAACAAAAATCATACAGGGAAGTATTTGGTCAAGGCTTTCAAGCAAACACATGGATGGTAGGAAAAAAAATCTATGTGATTGGAGTAATTGAAATAATGACATGGATAAAATACTTATTTATTAATTAACATAATTATCAAAGCAGTGAAAATATATGCAATAACTAGTGGAAGATCCACAAAGAATTTCAATCACTTTTTTTTTCTGTAGGCTAAATTAATCCAACTACAGAAATGCCCTTAGGATAGAATTGTCCTTAGATATTAGGTAGATTGAGCTATATCCAGGCATACCATCACCCAGCACAGCAGCAGCCATATTGAATGTTGTGTCCGAGGACTATTTGAAATACCTAGACGTTCTTCTGTGGCTTCATCCACATATGAGGGCCGAACCCAAAATGGCTGTTTGAAATGATTCTTGTTATAAATAAAAAGGCTTTTTTCTTCCCTGAGTATTAATAATTATTTTTGCTTATGGAAAATAGTACATATTTATTGTAGGAATGTAAATAATATAGTAAAAGTAAAAATGTTACCATTACCCCCAACTGTGCATTCTGAGTGGAAGACACTAATATATTTTATTGTATACTTAAATATATGTTTTTATACTCAGAGTCTTCAAAAATCTCATGAAAAATATACATTAGGAAAACACTATGCATAGATTTTAAAAAATTGCATCAAAATAAAATCCCTTCTTTTTTTTTTTTTTTTTTTTTTTTTTAGACAGGCAGAGTGGACAGTGAGAGAGAAAGACAGAGAGAAAGGTCTTCCTTTGCCATTGGTTCACCCTCCAATGGCTGCTGTGGCCAGGGCACTGCGGCCGGCGCACCGCACTCATCCGATGGCAGGAGCCAGGTGCCAGGTGCTTTTTCCTGGTCTCCCATGGGGTGCAGGGCCCAAGCACTCGGGCCATCCTCCACTGCACTCCCAGGCCACAGCAGAAAGTTGGACTGGAAGAGGGGCAACCGGGACAGAATCCGGCGCCCCAACCTGGACTAGCACCTGGTGTACTGGCGCCGCAAGGCGGAGGATTAGCCTGTTGAGCCACTGCGCCAGCTAAAATCCCTTCATTTCATTTTTCTATCAACGTGGAAGTATATTTTTAAAAATATTGGCATCTTATTGAATATTTTGGAATTTATCTTTATAATTCCACAATCCAGGTAATTATTTTCAATTTTATATAGTCCAGCATTCTTCTATCATCTCTTGGATAATTAAAAATTCATTTTACTATATCCCTGCAAGTAATAAGTACTTTAAAATTTTTGTTTCTATTTTTTATCACAAAGATAATATATTTATATAAAATCTGAATAAAACATATATTACCAATGCATTTGTCCAGCATTGTCCTCACAAGTAAAGAGCAGTATTTTTGGCAAATTGTATTCATACAGAATTCACCATGCCCTTTGATTAATTCAACTTTTTTTTTAAAAAGTGCGTTTAAAATCTGAATAAAAACCCTGCTGCTAGTGAAAATGATCATGTGTTAATAACCCTAAACTGTCTTTCAAATCCGATCTAATTTTCATCCTCCCTGTCCCACGTTTCAGTCGTACTCTGCACTTCCGCAGGCGCACACTTGCTGTTCCTCCAGAGTGCCCTCTGTTCTTTAACGCCAGCAGACCTTTGCACATTGCATTCCTCCTAACAGCCATGGAACTGCACTTGGGTCACTCTACTAACGCGGCATCCAGCCTGTGAACCATCTGTAACAGTCACTGCTGCTTCAGTGTAGAGACCAGTGCTTTTTACTCTGTGAGTCTCTTCTTTGAAAACATTGATTGGGATGTACGTCTTTCTCAACAGGTTGTGACAGGTTGTGAGTAGCTTCATGGCAAAATCTGCTTGCATTTGCAGCATTGGGTGAAATGCCTGATATCTACTAGGAGTTCTGGAAATGTTAGTTGAAATAAATAAAGACCTGAGACACCTCACCATGGAAAACAACAACAGCAACAGCACAACACAGAAACATGGCTACCTTCAGCAAGTCCCGAGAGGGGGCACATGGCTGAGACGGCTGTGCTCGCAGTGTATCCACGCACTTCAAGGTTTGAGAAGAGAGGACACCCTTGCTTGTTTGACAGCTTCCCTCCTTCCTTTCAGTACTGTCAATGAACCAAGCATACATATGGCTCACCAAAAAGAAACTGGCAAACTGGCACTGGGTCCAACCATGGCTGGGCCAGAGAAGATATGGCGAGATTTTGAAGCCAAGAGCAGAAGAGGCAGAATAGTGGTTGAATGAGGATTTGGTGTTCTCATGATTGCAGCCCTCTCCTTCCATTAACAGAGCTGAGGTACAGCTGAGTACTGAGGGGAGCAAAATGACCCTATTTTGATTGCCATAAGATAAATAATTCCTGGGTAGGGAACAATCCAACTCATGTATTAATACTCTCTGGTAAGTAGTCACTATGTGTAGTGAGCAAAGCACCATGTTAGCTGCTTATCAAAGCGGTTATGATCAATTTGATCAGCAGCTCTGTAAACCTTTTGGTACCACCTGCCTTGTAAAATATATTTTTTAAAAAAATATTGTTTTAAAGATTTATTTATTTTATTTGAAAGACAAAGTTACAGAGAGAGAGAGAGAGAGAAATATTTCATCTTCTGGTTCACTCCCCAAATAGCCACAACAACCGGATCTGAGCTGATCCAAAATCAGGAGCCAGGAACTTCTTTCCTGTCTTCCATGCAGATGCAGGGGCCCAAGGACCTGGGTCACCTTCCACTGCTTTCCCAGGCATGATAGCAAGGAGCTGGATCGGAAGTAGAGCAGTGGGGTCTCGAACCAGTGACCATATGGGATGCCAGCACTGCAGATAGCAGCTTTGAGAGCTACACCACAGTGCTGGTCCTGAAATATAGCTTTGAGGAGAAACTGAAGAAGGCAGAGAAAGGCAATTTGACTCACCTCAAAAGATGACTGGTTCAGTCCAATAGGACAGGATTCTCTGAAAAGAAGGGGCTTCCCCTTTATGGCAAGAAGCCAAAAAAGGAACCCACAGAGGTGAGATGGGGCTATTTCCCCATGGTTTGTGAAGCCACAGTGCATGGTTTCCAGTCTCCTAGAGTCTGTAAAACTGTACAACTATTTGTGCCCAATGGCTCTGTGAAGAACAATCATCCCATTTACAGAAAAAGAAATCTTCCCAATTGAAAAATTATCCCATTATGTTGCATTTGAAATCACTATCTAGATTAAACTTGGGAACATGAATTATATACCAAGATATAAGCTCAAATACCCAAACTATTCACTGGGTAATTGAAACTCTTCCTTAAGTTACTTCCTTCTACCAAGATTATTTTTTGTGTTGGTAATTCATCATGACAACTGTGCTTAAATATTCTGGTCATGGGATACAAGAAACATGCATATGAAAAGACAGTTTTGTGGTTTGCAAATATTTCAGTGATACCAAATGTCTCTTTCAGGTTAACATTTTGAAACAGGAAATGAGCAGAACATTAAAAAAATACAGCCTTATAGCGCATAAAAATTTAGTGTATTTCTTATGAGGAAATTTCATTCAGCAAATACTATTTTAAACTTGTTGGTAAATAAAATGTGTTAGATTCGGTTGAATAAGAATATAAATAAAGCATAATAAAGAAATGATTAAAACACATTTATTTTGAATTGAGATGGTTCCTAACATCTTGTTCTGGGAATTCAAGTTTGAAAGAGACCAAAATGTCAACATTTTAAAAACTAACAAGCATTAAACACGATGTATAATATGACCCAGATACTTTGCATTGATGATAAGGACCTTGTGCAAAGAAGGCAGAGGCCATGATCCCAGGTGGAAGGCAGGGAAATAAATCAATTCTGTGGGCACCATCAGCACCCCACATTCAACGGGACTCCCAAACACACGTGCAGGGCCTCAGCAGCTCATCCCGGCAATTCCATAGGACACCCACAAGTAACATTTTGTCTAGATGGTAGTAAGACGTTCTTATACAATTATTTAGGCAACTTGTTTGTTATTTCATTAATAAATTAAAGTGAACTTTTGCAAAAGGGATATGCTGGTGCTCATATGAAAATAACTGGAACTTGAAGGTAGTTTGTTCCTCACAGCCTAATTTTCATCTGTTTTTAAAAAGCACAACAATTAATACCATCAACTGAATATAAATAAAGGTATTTAGGAGAGAATGTGACAATTTTTAGAATACTATTTAAATGCTATTATTTTACTTATTTCCTTAACTGTAATTGTAATTCAGCCTAAAATAACTTTAAAAACTGAAAAGCAATATACACGATTGTATACACACATGTACCTTCAACAAGGTAATTTCACGTGTCCAACTTCCTCCCTACCAGAGAAGCCGTCAGTTGGCGTCTCTAAGAATCACTGATCTAGCTTCACATGGTTTCACCACTGAGTGCTTGGTACAGGGGCAGGTGTGGGGGGGGCAGGAGAAGCAGAAAAGCCATCAGCTGTGTTCTGGCCATGGGCATACTCCTGGCCAGCTTATCACAAGTTCTGGGGAGGTGCTCCTCAGACCTCTATGCTACTCTCAATGTACCAGAGCTTCTTGCTGGGGAGTTAGTCTCTTCTTTGTCTGATCAGGAGATAAAATACCTACAGTAGCAGAGAAAGGATATTGACTTTCAAACCTGGAGATAAGTTGTGCTTAATATTTTTCACTGGTAGCTAAATTGAAGACGTTGTGAAGATACTGGAGGAACAGTGATGAAATTACAAAGTGCAATGGATGTGCAGTGCTCAGGTGATGCTGGACTCATCTAATAAAGTTTTCATGATTTCTTATTTACGTTTTTTGTGCTTGAAGTCTAAAACACTTTTGGGAGCCGGGAATCTCTCTTTAACAGGTAAATCCAAATGGTTGGACTCCAAGAGAGACACTGTGATCAAGGATACAGGAGAGAATTCAGATCTCAGAAGTGACCACAGCAACTCAGCCACTACTCAACTCCATTGCAGCATGCTCCTTTTGAAACCTTCCTGATCTTTTTTTGAGAACCTAGAAATCTGATTTTAATGCAAAGTCCTAGTTTCAAGTGTTTTCAGTGTGAAGTAAAATCTGCATAGGAAAAACAAAACAAGTCCACAAGTTGCTTTTGGATCATAAATATGATTCCTGGTAGAAATTATGAAAAAAAATCAATACTAGACTTCCAACTATCAAACTGTGTGCCTAGCATTGTCTCCTGCTATAACTGGTACCACATGATTGGCTGTCTAAATGAGACTCAGTTGGCAAAGCACCTTTGACTTGGAGCTAGAACACTATGCGCTTTGCTGGCATGCTACAACAGTGATGCTCCATTTCATGGTGATAGTTGACTATGTATGTATATACTATGTGTGTGTGTGTGTGTGTGTGTGTATACAGATATGTATATACTATATATATACATAGAATAATTGAGACATAACAAGCTCATTTTCATACTTCTATTCCTTCTATTATGGAATCGATCTTGTTAGTTTAAATAGTCTGGCAATCTGGAAACATATATATATATATATATATATATATATATATATATATAAAGCTTTTACTTAAAGAATATAAATTTTCAAAGTACAGCTTATGGATTACAATGGCTTCCTCCCCTTCCATAACTTCCCTCCCATCCAAAACCCTCCCATTTCCTGCTCCCATTCCCCTTGCATTCACATCAAGATTCATTTTCAATTCTCTTTATACACAGAAGATCAGCTTAGTACATATTATGTAAAGATTTCAACAGTTTGCCCTCACATAGAGACACAAAGTGAAAATACTGTTGGAGTACTAGTTATAGTATTAATTCACAATGTACAGCACATTAAGGACAGAGAGCCTACATGATTTTTTTTTAAAAAAAATTGATTAATTATCTATGCAATTTCCAATTTAACACCAAGATTTTTTAATCATGTTCAATTATCTTTATATACAGAAGATCGATATCACAAAATTATGTGAGGAACCAAATTATTTATTTATTTAACCTTAAGAAAGCAAAGATGGGCTTGCGCCATGGCTCAACAGGCTAATCCTCCACCTTGCAGCGCCGGCACACCAGGTTATAGTCCTGGACGGGACACCGGATTCTGTCCCTGTTGCCCCTCTTCCAGGCCAGCTCTCTGCTGTGGCCAGGGAGTGCGGTGGAGGATGGCCCAAGTGCTTGGGCCCTGCACCCCATGGGAGACCAGGATAAACACCTGGCTCCTGCCATCGGATCAGCGTGGTGTGCCGGCTGCAGCACGCCGGCCGTGGGGCCATTGGAGGGTAAACCAACGGCAAAAGGAAGACCTTTCTCTCTGTCTCTCTCTCTCACTGTCCACTCTGCCTGTCAAAAAAAAAAAAAAAGAAAGAAAGAAAGCAAAGATGTATTCAGATACAAATGTAAAATGAACAGCTAACATTTGTTAACTAAGCACTTACGTTATTGGCAAGCTGTAGGCACTTTATAAACAATATTTATTTAAAGCCCACAACAACCTAACATACAGATACTTTTCTTGGCCTCATGTTATAGAAGAGGTTCTAGATGATCAGAAAATGAAAGTCATTTGCTCCAGGTCACACAGAAAGCATGTAGAATTTAAAGAAGGCCATACTCATCCCGGAATCTTGGCTTATAAGGAACATGTTCTACTGTTGCTGCTAGTTTTACTTACATTGAGTAATTCAATGAGTCAGATACTCTCAGCACCCCAGCGGTCCAGCAAGCATTATTGTAACCCTCATTCATAGATGAAAAATGGAGCCTCCCAGAGGGCAGTACTTTGCACATATTTGAAGAACAGGAAGATGGGTGCTAGTTCCAGCTCTGTGACCAAACCCAGGTGCTTTCTAGCACATCACAGTATTACTGTAATGCAATAATTTCAAAGACATTCTTCTTAAATGGGACCTAAATAACTCATGTTTCAATTAAAACTAATATCTGCTGAGTTCATATTCAATGTTGATTGACAGGTATATAGAACAAAATATTGCCAATATTTTTTTAAATGTTAAAAGTTGGTGAAGATTTTTACTTAATTTTAAGATAAATTCTTTTCCTTTAATACCAACTATGATTCTCCATACACAATATTTCTAGTTCATCATAAAGCATACCTATTATACTTTAAAGAATTTTTAAATCGGTCTGTTTAGTTCTACTTAATAACTGGATAGTACTTCTGAATATGAGTAATGTTTTATAGAAAATACTAATCACTTACTCCTGAATTTCCTGTCAGAATTGAAAGGAAAAGATATTGCTTCCATCTTTCTGTGATACTGACATCTATCTTAACTTTGGTGTGATTCTGATCTTTCTAAGCTAGCTTTATAAGTAAGCATTTTATTTAATGATTAACATTAGTATATTATGCTTTGAATATTATCTCACAGACAAATTATAATTAACTCTTGTAATTTTCTTTTATATTCAGGTCTCTAGTATTATTTTGAAAGAGCACATTACCTTTTTTCTAAATTATGTATATGCAAAGCCTATGAATTGTTACATTTTATGTAAATAGTAAATGATTTTCAACTATATATTTATGTAAAATACCAGAAATTTTAGACAGCACTTTAAAAATAATAACAATACCTTTTTACTTCATTAATTGGCTTCAAATGAATTGCAGCAGAATTATTTTTAAGCACAACTACAATTCCTCAGTTCGTTTTATATGAATTCTTAGAATTAAAATATGCTGTGCCTTTATGGTAGATATCTCAACATATATGGCTGGAAAAAAATTATAATTAAAACTCTACCAGTAGCCACTTGCAGCTTTTCATAGCGAAAAAAAGTACATGGGGCTGTGGGAAAACTTGACCAAGCAAACTCTAAGACTCATAATTTAAAAGTTTAACTTTTCCTCCCCCCCACCCTATAATGTAGACCTTGGTCTGGTCTGTTTCTTTCTGATTGTTTGACTCTTGTTCTCCTTAATGGAGGATGGTTTCATATTAAATTATTTATCGAAGTGGCTGATACTAGTTGAACAGATTCATTAAATTTCACAAGTTGTTGGAGGCTAGTTCACCGGGAAAAAAAAAAAAAACCTCTTTAGACTCTTTAAAGAACAAAAAGCGTCATGTTTTTTAGTTCTTTTAAAGCATTTAATAAAGCATGAAAAGATATGACATCAATCCTACTAAAACACAAGAGAAAATGAATGATGTTACTGTAAATCTTTACATCAATCACATCCAATACTTGGGAAAACAATATAGTTTTGTTTGCATTTCAGAAGTGACAAACAACTCTTGTGACTGGCTTAACATAGTCACTTTCTATTAGTCAAGACCAGAAGCAAGTCAGAATTAAAATGTGGCCCTGCGTTGCTAGGCAGCTGAGTTGTCTTGACATGGTGGTTAGTTTCCTTTTCACTGAATGACAACAGTGAAATGAAAGAAGTTTTGAAAAACTTGATAATGGTTTTCAAAGGAGGAGGATAATTGGTGGTGCTCGCTTGTGCAGTGCTGTGTGGAAACTTTCAGGCGGCCGTGAGAGAGGACTGTCACTAAAAATTTAAACTCTTGTACACAAACTTGACCTAGAGTCTTCTCCAGGTTTTGGCGGTTCGTTTTCAGAACACCCCTCTGAGACCAAGGGGTGTAGGATGAAAGCATTAAGACAGATGGGTAAAGCCCCAAAGGAAGAAAGGAATCAATAGTTGTGATTTAATCCATGGGTGAAAGGGAGGAATTAAGTAAAATCCCAAAAATGAAGAATGTGTAAAAAAACCTTTAGATAGCACCTATAACTAAAATGTTTTAATTGCATGGTTAGCTGCAATTGACCTGATACTTACATCAAATGCAGGGAGTAAAGACAGGTACAAAAATCTGTGATTTACTATGCCAGGAATAAAACAATTGGTCTGATGTGTGTTTTTTTTTTTAAATATTCTCTACTTGATAGCTAATTTAACTCAGTAAAATATCTCCAACATAACTCCCAAAACATATGAAAATAGTAACAACTTAAACATTTGTTGTCCGCGGTAATAACCAAATGGAAAGTTATTAACAAAAGCAAGCATACAAAAAATCAACCCCAAGCAAACAAACAACGCACACACAAGATACATGTGGCTCACTGGTTCACCCGAAACTACCTAATGCAAGAACGTTTTGTTTAACTATCTTGCCATTAATTTACCCAGAATTTTCAAAACTGAGCAAAATGGACTCATATTGAAAGAAGGGACCAATTAGTGTTGGATTAACATTCATGGTTATTTACAGTTGTTTTTGTACTTGTTCTTGTGCTCTGACTTCCTAAAATTTCACAATCCAAAGATTTAGAAAAATGGGGTTGTTTAGACGCAAAGTGCAATGAAGTGGCTGTGACCATTGTGTAGACACCACCTCTCTCATTATACCCTCTCAATCAACACTCAGTACACAGGAAACCACAATAAAGCGCATCTGCCACGGTTAATCTGCAGGCAAACCCACACCCATGTCTATGCCCGTTACTCTCCAGCCTTATTATTCTCAGATCCAAAGCTTCATAAGGGATCAGCCAAAGTCCATTAAAGTAAATAATAGCTAGAAATGACAGGCTTAGCAAGGATTGGGAGGAAGTTGAAGACCAATCTGAGCTCTGAGCTCTGATTAATAGAGAAAAGCATTAGGAGAAAAGGGGAGAAAAATGACCTCAGCCTGCTCCAAAGAATTCCTGAACCTTCGTTGTTAGGGCAAGTGCTACCATCTGAGACGTTAGTGATCCTTGAATTTCCTTCACTTTGATGCAGCTCAAATGGGAAAATTTTGAAGGTTCAGCAAGGCCCCAGACCTCAGCTGGAAAGCTGTCTGGAGTCAACCCTGTCAAAATTCTCTTGTGTAAGAGAAAGCCTTTATTAGCTAGATTGCAACAACAACAATAACAACACCACAAATGCCCTACACAGTTTCACAAGGAGGGGCCTCTCAGCTACATTGCAGATGCGTTTATTATTTCCTTATACCTAATCATTTTTTGAAACGGTGCAACCAAATTTAGCAAAATAAAACAATGATGATTTTTAAAATGATTGCCTTTTAGGAACTCGCTGGATTTAGTCTGCTTTTAGGAAAGATGATATGTATTTGTGTGTTGTGGGGACAGGAGGAGGGTACTAAAATATCTTTTTCAGTTTCATCTTGAAACGTGATATTTATTTTCATTGTATAACAACAAAAAATTCTCAAGCAGTCCAAGGTTTGTTGGGTAAAAATAAAACCATAAAATATTTCTGTTATTTCAACTGTGTTTATATAAATTGACCAGGGGGGAAAATCCCAAATTAGTTGTGAAAAAGGGTATTTTCTTTCCATCATTTTAAAAATTATTTTTACAGTCTCTGTTTGAAATTTCTTAATGCGAGAAGTCCAGATAAATGTCCCCCTCTCCTGCCTTGATTCCACATAAGTGCTCTGAGTCTTCAAATGAGACAGTGTTGAATTTTAGTACAGCTCTTAACAGAGTTTTGAACAAAGCTATACCTGGCAGATCTATTTGTGATTAAGAAAAACTCATGTCAAATCTGCTGTATAATAAAACAGAATTTCCCTTATAAAAAACCACAAACTTCTTTACCAAATGAGAATGGAAATGAGAGTAGTAGAAAGAGCTTATTAACAGTGAGCACTCCTTAAAGTAAAAGTTGAAAAATAAAGAAGCAGTTCCTGCTTGTCAGAAATCTCAGTACTGGGGACAGAAAGCATTTGCCAGAGGGAAGCAAGTATTAGGAAAGCTCTCGTGATTTGTTAGGAAGATAGCAATGACCCTGATGAGGACTCAGTGTTGGGAAGTCTCACCTTCAAATGCATTCCTTGTTCAAGTTTGCATTGTAGAATGCAATTTTCATAAATAAACTACAGAGGCAATATAGAACCATGGTTAATATGATGGTGTTTCACAGATATTGCTGATAACTTGGCTAATGCACTGTCAATGTGCACGTGGTACAATTTTCATATTTTAATCTTAAGTAGAACAAGAAATGACAATTATGAAAAGACAAAATAGATACCACCAACAGCTGTAATTGCTATCCAGGCTGCTCAAAGATGGGCAAAAGACACAGTAAATCAATATTAAGTTCTCCACAAATGCAGGTATCACAACAAGAACATCATATAACATCATTATAAGCAAATTCTAATACAATTTGGACAGTTGTGAGAGCACAGGATGAACACAGGGAATGTGAGGCCAACTTGTCCTCTGCAACTTCAGCTGATATCTTAGAGGGAAAAATGCCAGGGAATCAAGGCTGTGTATTTAGTTAAAGATGAAAACTGTGCTGGCTTTGGTAAATGAGTGTCATCTTTTTCACAATTTAAAATGTGAAGAGCATAAAGGGTTAAATGGCTCTGCCACATGCAATTATAACAAGCAGAAATTCTGGAGTTTTAACACACTAAGACTTGGGTGAAATGCTTCTGTATGTAATACTACATCTTAGACGTATATTATTTGGTGCTAACAAACATCTAATTAAACTAGTGGGTTAAAAAACCAACTCAACTTAAAAGAAATTACTAAAGACTAAAGCATGGTATAAATGTAATTAAAATACTGAAAATTGAAACTGTTCAATGCAAATCTTAAGGATGAGAAGCAAAATGAGGAGAAAAAGTAAACAAGCAAGGAAATAAACAAGTTCTTCAAGAAAGAGTTGTAGCTAATATAACAAATATGCAAAAGTTGTTTGGTCATAAAATTAAAGTAAATATGAGAATAGCAATAGCATTTCAGATTTGAGTTTTAGAATATAATGATTTAAATGGCCTAAAGAAAACAGGTCTGATTTTATACAGATCTTTCCAGGACTATTCCTTCCTTTGTGGGAAATAAAACAACAAATGTACGTGGAACCCAAAAAGAAGTTTTCATAAATTCTTATTGATCTTTTGTATTCATTTATAAATCATTTTACAGAATAATACAAATTGGAGAAATATTTGATATTTCAGTTGACGATTTTAAATAATTAAGTGAAATAAAATGTTTAGAATCGATTTATTTCCTCATCTTCTTCATTCTCATAATTAAGCCTAATTTTAAGTTCACAGGATCTTTCACTATTTCACATATATGCAGAATAAAAGAAATACTATTAAACAAATTTTCTAGTCTGTGCAAAAAATGCTGTAAATATGGAATAAAATTGGAATCATTTTGAGAACTATTTGGTACCAGAAGGTAATACATTAATCAAAGGACTAAAAGAATTAGACTTCCCTTCAAGTGTGTGTTTGTGTCATAATGAAAAACAACAAAAATACAATGACTACTGCCTTGTATTTGCACAAGATTTCATCTCCTTTGAACATTGTCCTTATGAAAGATTAGACAGTAGGCATTCCTAAGTTATTTTGCTATTTGTATAAATTAAAATTAAAATGCCCATTTAATATATTTCTGTATAAGTGGAATATATTTAGAAGCAGTTACACTCATGTTATTGTATACATTTTGCATATTCTGACCCATAGGTATTACCTCACATAACATGCCTATTTAGGCAAGTAGATTTTAAAGCCTTCTAATACAAATTGTTAGTCATATAAAGACCACTGAAATTTTAATTTTATTTATGCAAAACAAGAATTTTAATGATAAATCAACTGTATAAAGGAGATTCTTATACCAAATATTCTACATTAGCCTATTTAGTATAACTGTATTACCAGGAATTTATATGTGAAACATTTCCTTTAGAGTATTCTGTGTTCCTATCAAGACTTAAAACTGCATTTTTGTTCTTGATCTCAAAGAAGAATATTTAAAATAAAAAATAAATCTTTTTGACCCTTTCACTAAAGACTCAAAAGCAGAAGACTGTTACTTTCTACAATAAGAATGATTTTCAAATTCTCCACTAAGAACAAATTCAGGCCTTTAGGATAACCACAAGGTGTCTCCAATCTTTAAATTCTCTGAATTCCTCATCCCTCCATCCCCATATTTTAATATGGAATGAATCTACATAATCACATCATCATATGTGAAAACTTCAAAAGCATTCATCCATGTAGATAGAAAGTTTACTTTAGAAGGAATTTACCAAATATATACAAAATTTTATTAATGTAATATTATACACATCATAGTTACATTTATATAATTTTGTATATTGCCTTATTCATATACTATAGTACATATTGAATAAGATTTTAGAAATTAATTTATGAGTATACGTATATATTTGGGGACCTGACCTCTTAAAATCAATAATGGTACAATACCAAAAAAGGAAAAAGAAAAGTTTAACATCAAAGCACAGTTTAGTTTGTTTATCCATGACCAAGATTTAATCCTTAAATAATCCTATCAGTGAGCTACAATCAACTATTCCCAGGAAATAGAAATTCTGGAGTGGACTATATGCATCCGCAAATACGCACAAGTACAACTAAAATCCTGGTTTTTAAAGATTGAACCTATTGGTGAAAAATAATTACTAAAGCTGATCTCATTATAAAATATGAATATACAGCTAAGAATAAATCTCATTTAAAATAATTCCAGAGCCAGAAAGTCTTTATAATTCGAGGCTATGTATGGCTTATCTCTCTGTGTCCACAGAGAGAGAATGTCTCGTATGTGTGTATGTGTGTGTGTGTGTGTGTGTGTGTGGTGTGTATGTTTAATGGGATGCTGTTTATCCCACTATATCTTACCACTCTGTCTCTTTGGATAACAATCAGAGGACCCAGATGCTAAGGGTAAGTGATATTTTCCCACAAGCGGCTTCTGGCTCCTTGGCAGACGTGGCAGGCAGTTGCGTTGGCAGCCGCAGAGCTGCCTCTGGCTCTGTTGTGTGGCTTTGCTGGTGAAGGGATGCTTGGCCTGCCCTGTCCTCCTGGATACCATTTCCCTCTGACAGCCCTTGGGTTTTGTGAAGCTTTATTCTGTACAAATCCCTTGTGCAATCTCTGGATGAACTCTCTCAAGGCAAAATAGAGCTTTTCTTCATGGTTGTGTTTAATGATCAATTGAATGGCTAGCTCAGGTGCTCAGAAAAACCAAAATCAAACCCCAAACTTTTCCCATTTTTGTCACTATTTTGTTTTCATTTCTGTTTTCACCCCAAGCACACTGTATCCCAACTTAATTACCAGGGTGTTGGCCAAATGATTTTGTCTAAACGTTGTGCTTTGTGACTTTTATGTAGTAATTTAGGTAATCGCTTACAGTCCTTTGTTTCCCCCGCATCCATTATCATGAAAAAAAAAAAAGAATTGAAGATTTTTCTCAGGATTATAAACAAAAACAGATAAAATATCTCTTGCAAAATATACAAGGAGGGAATTTTGTAATCTTACCAAGGACAATTGGCTGATGAACTATTAATTAAAGCAAAGTAGTCGACTTCTGAAATTGATACAGAAGTAATACTTCATTCCTTGCAGGCTTGTAATCTGGATGACATTTTGAGGCATGTGCTCAAGTTGTACAAACAAAAGCACACAGCAGAGCCAAAGATGTTTTCAAAGACACCATTATAACTGTCTACCGAATAATTTGTGAGTCATTTTCACATGTTTCCTCACAGAAATACCAAAAAAGAAGTCACAAATGTGTATCGTGGATAAAATACGACACTGGTTTACTGTAGACTTGATTACAATCCTCAAGATCAAACAATATTTTGAGGGACCGATAGTCGCATTTCTTTTAAATTGAAATATCAATGGTGAGTTTTAATAACAGAAATATTGGGGCTCATTTTATATCAAAATGGCCACTCCAATTAAACGTAGGTTGAAATTGATTTCTTTGAATTCTGGCATTTTTATCTCATACAACTGTAAAAATCTAAAATAATTGATGCTGTGCTTTATAGTTTAACAAGTGAGTTGCTTGACAATCGAGAAAGGACAATACAGGTGTTAAGTGAATCTTCATTCATTTGCTTTAATTATCTAAAACATTTTCGTAGGAATTCTTCATATGCTTTTTGAAGAACCTGAAACTCTCTGGTTTGGAATGTGATGATATTATTAATTCAGTACAAATATAATTTAGAAAGGGGCTTCACAGAAGCTTCAAGGAGAAATGATGATCACACCCCTTTTCCATAACATTGAATCCGTTTTCGAAAGTACTAATTTTTAGGTTGAAGCCCCTCGGAAGCAAAAGACGTTCTTACTGCATCCAGTATTCTACAAATCCTGTGCTTTTCAGTCAGAAAATGCCCTCATTCTAATGTGAATCTGTGATACCTGATAAATCTGAAAAGTATTTATTATTAAAATAGCATAAGATTTAGAACATTACTTAATTGGGCTGCTATAAAGTATATATTCCTTTTGTGGGAAATGTTCCTGGATTGACTCTGTTCTTTCTTAAACACAGAACACTTAATAAACTGTTATGAAAATGAGAAATGTTAAGAAAAGTTTTCCTAAACATTTTAACCGGTTCATCTTTTAGTTCTAACTATGAAATATGACACTTTGAAGACTATAGTTAAATGTTTTCTTCCAACTTTTCTATGTTATGTAAGAACTCAAAATCTTGTAATTGTAGATCTGCATATTATACCGTGTTAATTTAAGCTACATTCCTCTGCTAGTAAGTTTTTTTCATAATTAAATACTTACATTATACTCTTTGCTTTTTCACACACATTAAGTTTTGGGAGTGTGAATTTCTGTGTTTAGAAGATATGAAAGAAAATAACTAAATGAGGCACATTTACAACAGTGTTCCCGGCAAGACTCAACAAAAACAGGAAGAAAACTAAATCTATGTTTGATTCTCTTTCTACCAGTAGGTGTCACTATTGGGACTACAAGGAAATGATCTCAAGACATCAAACAATTTACTTGATAGAAGATTGCACATTACCTATATAATCCAGAAGGTAATTTATTGAGCCATGCTAACCAAATAACCCTATGAAAAATTACTTGAATAAAATTTATCTCAAATACACAGTAAATCATCTGAAATGTGAAATGACCTTATGAAAAATATGTTGGCAAGGAATCCTAAGGTGAAAATGTATTAGCCATTCATTCCAACAATAACAGCAAAAGGCTTATGGGATTTTTGAAATATATAATAGAATAAAAGTGACTAAATACTTTCTTGAAATGATCATACTTCAAATAATATTGAATATAAAATATAAATGTTGGAAAACAAGAGCTGAATTAAAGTTTAATGCTTTGACGATTTTCAGGGTTAAATGTAGCCTCAATCTAATATTCTTGAGTAAGGACACTTGTGGAGTCAGGTCATTTTCATAAAGAGAAAAAAAAAAACTCTTGATTTTTTTCTGTGCAGAAATAGTTAATAAATATCTTCATCTTAGAAAATATTAAATCATTTCCAACTTCTGGTGGAAAAATCTTTCTTTTTCCACCAAAAGATACCTTAAAAACAGTAAGGTTATTTTTGGCTTAATTTGACAAAAACAGGCTCCGGTGATATTTTCATGTGAAATCTTACTAGAGAGGATTATATTTTGTCACATTTCTTCATTATAACTAGAAAATTGGGCCAATATCTTTTGTTTTTCAATTAATCAAAAAAAAAAAAAGCTTATGGATGTGCTAATTTAGCTAAAGATTTCACTGGTGTTTTGTTACTTGAGGAAAACATACGAATATGTGTGTAAAGTGTGCCCTCGCTGTACCATACAATGCCAAGAAATACAATTTTCTATTGAATGGTTCTAAAGCTTAAACTTTTATGGGACTCTCGTGTATGAATAAAAAAGTATAATTTGTTATTTCCTACTTGAATTATCGCAAAGGACCTCAAAGTGTCCCAGTAGCTCATTCATCAGAGCCTTGATTGTCCTTGTATTATTTGAGACAGAGCAGTTAGACACACTTTAAAAGAGAGGATGTCATTATGCAGTGTTTGGTACAGTAGATGCTTCGCTGATCCGCCTTGTATGCAACTTTCCAGGAATAGCGAAGTCATTGCGCCTGCTTTTCCAGGCCACAACCACAGGGACAACTGCACCGAGAGACACTCGCCAGTAGAGGCCTCTCTAGATTTGCCTTCTGAGTCGGAACTCAGAATGCGCCTGGAGTCTGCTGCAGTTAGCATAACTACTTGAAAAGATTCTTGTTGCATAGGGAAAAAGATCACTCTTTAATGCCCTTTTAAGTTTCACGATGTTGATTAATGTTGCCCTTTACATTAATGATGTTTCAAGTAAAAGAAAACAAATTTAAAATGGATAAATTCTATTGAGGATGCATTAATTAGACAGAGACTTTGCCATATG
This sequence comes from Sylvilagus floridanus, assembly GCA_949820135.1. NCBI lineage: Eukaryota > Metazoa > Chordata > Mammalia > Lagomorpha > Leporidae > Sylvilagus > Sylvilagus floridanus. The sequence goes on from OX463244.1 coordinate 128,680,303, forward strand.
CTGTGGCTGGAGGGCTTGCTGGCCTTTCTCTTGTAGTTACCTGTGTAAAATCCACCCTATCCTCTACATGAATGCCCAAGCTGAATAGCCATTTGAATGAAGGCTTTAGTTTGATTCGCCATACAAGGGGTACTGTGTCACTGTGTTTTCTTTCTAGGAGTCACTAAGTGATTTCTATATCTGTTGTCATGGTGATATAGCAAAGCAGGGGAAAATGGGGGCAACTTCAGGCTTTCTCCTCACCCTCTGCACTAAGATGTTGTTAGCAAGCCTATAAAACATTGGGCTTTATCTGGGCCTTCTTTTTGTTCTCTGATTGTCAATAAAACTCATTTTAAGGGTAACAAGGACATCTAAATGTCATCTGTCACAGTGTTAGAGAGATTAAGTTTGTTTAGGGACTTGTGCTGGACAAAGGCCACTATTTGTTCGGCAGATACAAAGCAGTGTTGGCTATCACAACTCTTGATTTAGAAGGAGGCCCCGAGACCATCGAGGAAAGATCATCTCAGTTGCAGGTGACGGAGAGGCCTTCTTGACATGACAGCATTAAAATGAAAGAAAAATAATTACGGTTTTCAATAAGATTCTGCAGTTCTGTCTCCCAGTCCTCTTTGTGGATGCCCCAGACCTAAAGTGCCCTCCGAGACCAGAGGTAAGGAAACACATTCAGGGAGACAGGCCTGTTTAAAAACATGACGTACCCACACGATGGCCCCTGAATGAATGATAAAGAGGGGGAAAGAGGCTTCGCAAGGAGAGTCTCACAATAATGTGTACTGCATTAATTCAGCATTTGCTCAATAATGAGGCTAAATGGAACATACAGATTAATGAAGACATTGGTGTTATTAAAATCAAACCCTGTGGTTCATATGCTTTTCTTAATAATGAACATTGTGGCTATTGGAGAGGAAGAACAGGATTTTTTCTATTAATTTGGCACACATCCCAGATCTCATTCAACCAGAACCTATCCCCAACAAAATGCAGCCCATGCCCTTCATCTGTCTTAGTCTCTCTATTTTATATGTGTTAATTTGAGGGAAAAATATTTCCTTTTATAAAATTTTTTAAATGAACCCAGAGTCAAGGTAATAATTAAATAATCTTAAAACTGGAATGCTGCTTCTATCTTAGGGGGTGATTGAGAAATATATAAAATTATGTGCATATAATGGGGCACTCACATCACATCTGCCTGCACTCAGTAAATTGATGTAACTATCTTGGGGCTTTTAGAGGCTGGTCACATCAATGCATCTCAAAATCTGTTTGATAGAAAATATTCACTGTAGAAAGGGCCACTATGCTAAAACTTAGATGAACTATTATAAATACTGGACAATGAGAGATTCTTTATTTATAACTTACTAGGTCTTAATAGTTTGGATGTTTATGAAATATGAACAAAGCAAAGCAATATGGTTCCTGTGAGCAAAAACCCATATATAACACATGTACCTGTGCACAAACACATTGCTTAGGCCAGAGTTCATATTTGGAGTGACAAAGACTAACTTCCTCCACGGTCTCAGCTCTATGGAGGCAGGAAATACACACGTATATCAGTGTTGTAAACTCAAGTGTCTAATCCATGAACTCTCACGTCAGCTTGAAATTTGACTTACATCATACTGAAAGAGGTCTGGGTGTACAAACCTAAGTGCAATTTACCTCAACTTTTAGACAGATTCCATTTTAGTTGAAAATTTGGTTGTTAATGAGATTCAACTTTAAAGTTCAACACCAACATCTAGAACTGGACTATACAAAAAACAAAACAAAAAAACCCCTGGGAATTGCACAGTCAAAAGTTGCAAACATGCTGTGATATTAAACATGTGCAATGACCATACAGAGCCACAGCTGCATTTCTGTTTAAAATGTTTCTGGAGCAAAAAACACCATGATGCTCAGTGTAATTTTGAAGGTGTATTTATTCTACACAAATTAATGAAAGCAAATACAGTATCAAGATGATGTTAGATCAATATTGTGGGCCTAGATGACTTTTGTTTAGTGTCTTCATAGCTCCGTCATTTGCTACTCATTCAGTCACACACACAGGACACCAGGGTGCTGGGAAAGACAGTACTCTGAGGGCATTTTGAGTTCAATTTGTGTTTCTCTCCTTATGCAAAACATGTGTTGTCATCAGCTATGGTTACAACTAGGGAATTATGATATACAATAAAATTTTACCACATTACTCTGAGATTATTTGTCATTTTTCAAAACACAGTCTTCGGAACAGTTGAATTATAGTTCTGGTGCATTAGAATTAAATATATTGGTTACATATTTCTTATTTATTAACTTGTGTACTTCCTATTTGTTAACCTCTTATTTCTTATAGTATTTGTGAAATTGTTCTCTAAAGGAATAAAAGCTAAATCTCTAGCCAAAGTTACATACAGCTTTGAAGTCATCCAGTAAAGACTACTTGTCGTTTATATTGAAAGCTATCAATAAGGTGACAGAAAACATTTGATAAATCCACTCTTGCCCAGAAGTACATACACACATGCTCAGAGATTTTATGTGTAAAGTCTCACTACGTTGTCCTTATGTTATCCTAGATGTTTTGTAGCTTCACAGACTGAGTCTAGTGAGAAAAGTAACAGGAAGAGGTTGCTACAGGATATCATTCTTTTCTAAATTTCTTGACATGAAAATCTTCTAAGTGTCTTGAAGTAGCATGAAATTCGGGTAAATTACTTAATTCCTCTGGCCTCCATTCCCTCTAGGATAATATACAGATAAGATGGAAATCCTTTAAGACCTGTTCCAGCTAAAAATATAGTTAACAAATTCATAAGCTGTTCATTTTTTAAAAATTTGTAGTTCTGAAATCAATTACTTTTATTTACAAAAAAATACTACTCACAAGAACTACATAATAAGAGTCATAGTTAACAAAATAATCAGTTCTGTTTAAGATTACTGTGCAAAATTAAGAATCTAAGCAGCTTATTTGTAACTACCATGGTCTTCATTTTTGACAAATTAGTGGCAGAAAGTGCATCAAATTGTGACCAAGTTCATTCATCAAGGTTATATTTCATCTTAAGTTTTTAACCACTCCTTTGCATTCAGTAAATAATAAAATAACAAATGAAGATCCATTAATGAAATCGACTTTCTGTTTTAGGATATCCACAATACACTTATTTGCAATGCTATTGTCACTTGAGCCACATCAAAAGAGAATATTTCTTCCTCCTCTTCTAACTCTCTCATTTTGCTTCCCAACTCTCAAATCATGCTTTGTACCCTTATGTTGATTAGTTATATAACATTTAATTTTATCATGAGTAAACTGACCTTTTACTGCATAGTAAAATAGTCTATGTTGCAAAATACCAATTTTTATCATGCATGATCATCTTCAAGTATATCTACAATAGATAATATGAATAATAAAGTCTAACATTGCCTTCTCAGGAATGTTTTCAGTTAGATAAAGTGCTCTATTAGTACAAAGTAGCTGAATATAAACATTAGATTGCTACAAATATATATCTAATATAACATTAGATTGTTACAAATATTTCTTATATTTATCTTATGTATGAACTGAAGACTAAATATTTTCTTCCAATTTTAAAATTTATTATTTGTCCAAGGTTTATTTTATTCAGCTACTAATTAAAATTGAAAAATATACCCCAATAGATCCTTATTTAAGCTTATAATTCATTATTCACAAACTAGTAATATGGGAAAATTTTCATAATGTTTATATAGTATAGGATCAATCTGATAGCGCATGCTTTGGAAAGAAGACTCTCAGATTTCTTTCTTAGTTGTAGCTGCACACTGTTGATGCCAATTTCTTAGAAAAGTAGAAAAATTGAGTAGTAAGTTTTCAAATAATTAAAATTCCTAATAAGACATTTAAAAATTAAAATCCTTTATTTTCATATTGATGACATTGATGGCATATCATCATCAAACAGTTTGAAGCCACTATATAAGAGAAAAAACAATAAAATGATTACGCAGTTAAAAAAACTTCTGTTTGGATCTCCTTTGCAGTTTTCAGAGATATAACTTAGGTCTTTGATTTTGTAATTTGCACTTGACATTAACTATTTATAAATTAAAAATCTGCTAATGAAATTATACAGCTAAGAAGGATTTATTCATAATATTGATAATTTAAAATTATTTTAGGAAAAATTTTAAAAATAAAATTGTTACTCTGAAATCACTGATAAAATCAATTATCCAATAAAAATTCTATTTCTGAATATATTATCTCCTTGACAAGTGACAAAAACATTGATCAAATTTTGAAAAAGTTAATTAGTCGTTTTTAGACTTATTGATGTTTTAATCTAAAATGCACATCATGTAAAAAAAATAGGAATTTGAGTTCTGCCCGAAAACCACTCTCTTAGCATACTTCAAATTGAAATGTCTGAATCTTTTTGTCACTCAGACTGAACACACATAAACTAAAAAACAGACTAATAAAACAGCTTAATGTATAAAGTCTGGAAATGTATAGATTTTTTTCTGTTCTCATTTGCTCTTGTGAACAATAGATTTTTCAGCCTGTAAGAGGAAAAATATTTAACAGCTATTTTTCTTGAGCTTCAGGCATCAATATCATTCTGCTTTGCTATAAATTGCAATAAACACTATGAAAGGACAGATTGTTTCTTTTTAATATCAATACATATGTTTCTGAATGTTTTTAGGTTTTTTTTTTCATATTATTCCAGAGATCATTCTTAGTGTGGGTTTGGATACAGTGACCTATTCATAGAGATACTCCGGTTCGTTTGTAAAATATTTTTCCTGTGCATTCCGAAGTAAAAAATGGTTTTGTTTTTGTTTTAATCTCCTGACACTTAATAACAAAAATATTATTTGAAATGTGAAAAAAATCAGAATACTATTATTTGAATTTGTACTTTAAATACTTTAAAAAGTATTTGCAATTAGTAATATAGGTGATATTGAATAAGCTAAACATATCTCCCAAAAGATAATTATCCAATTACTTTTAAATAGTAGTTGTCAAGTGAAAAATTATTAAGATCTTATTTAAGCCGTCTTTACATGAAATTTTCCTGCTCATGTAACCATGTACGACTGGAATGAAAGACCTGAGGAATGTAGTAATCACAAAAGGGTGAATACCTGTTCTGCAAAAGGCTCATTTGCACAGGAGTTCATATTTAATTGCAACACTATGTGTTAATCTGAAATAGCCAGATCTTCACTGGGTGGTAGCCATTCTGGAAAATCTAAGGATGCTGTTCACTGCTTTACTATAACCAGACTGAGTTTTTGCTTCTTTTCATTCCAGTTCTGCCTCATCCACCACGCACTGATTCCCCCAAAGGCTAATTTAGTTTACAATACTGAGTGTTCCTTTCTGCACTGCATTTTATCACTTTTCTTTCTCTACATATCTTCCTTTCACCAAAACCTTGATGTCTTGTTAAGGATTATACTTCCTTAATAAAACTTTGATAAGAATATTGTCTTTCATATTTTATTCTTTCTAATTATATAAACTTGATATTTCATAGAACTACTTTAAATAGTTTGGAAGAGTGAATATATTTTAAATATAAGTAATATTGTGCATTCTGAAAAGATTTGCTAAGTAAGACTCAAGTCTCTTTTTTTAATGCTTGTATTTATAGAATACAATTATTTGTGTTCTATAATTTGTTTTCTCTTCTTTGAAGGATGTTTTGAAGTTAAAAAAATTTCTTCAGAGAATCCTTTGCCCTACAGAGTGAAGAGGAAGGGGAGCATTATCTACCAGCATCAAAAACAAGTAAAAAATTGAAGAACTGCAGCAGTTTTATCATACTTAAAATTAGCTAAGAATTTAAGTCAAAATAAAAGTAGACTCCTGAATTCAAGCTATAATATTAGCAACACTCCTCATGGTGTGTTTCTCCATTCATCCTCTCATTTTAAAACACCTTTGAATGCTTTCTGAAAAGGCAGTGTAAGGAAATCTAACTAATCAGAAAGTTCTGAATTCAGATCCTCCTCTGGAAGAAGGAAAACAGTTTCTCAACGCTATGTTTCATTTGTCTGTAAAATGAGGATGAAGCTTATAACTATACAAGAATTAAGATAGATATTTGAAGAGCAGGTGTTGAACCTACGGTTAAGATACCCACATCCCTTATCAGAATTTGAATCCTGAAATCTGAAATTTGAAATCCTGAAATCATGGATTTGATCCCTCATTCTCTCAGTTACACCTTCTTTTCGAGACAGATCCTGGAAGAGATCAGTGATGACTCAAGGTGCTGGGATACCTGCTAACCACACGGGTGATCTAAATTGAGTTTCCTACTTCAAGTCTTGGTCTTGACCTGGCTAGAGCAGATATTTGAAGACTGAACCAGAAATAAGATCTCTCTTCCTCTTTCTCTCTCTCTGTCTTGCTTCTCTGATGAGTAAATTTAACATTTTAAAAAAATATAGGGCGTATTAAATAATTATTAGAAAAGCTGATAATGCAGGAAGTCTCAATGAAGTTGGCCATTGTGATATTGTTAGTATTTGCTAGCTGATTGAAAAATAATTATCATTGAAAAAACAAGAAAAAACCTGGATTTTACTCAAAGAGAACATGTGGGTTCTAACACGTATGAAATGAGTAGGATAGAACAATTCAGTGAATTACTTTGAGTTTAACTTTCCACTTCTATAAAATACTCTGTTTCTTTGAGTAAGCTATATGACCTGAGTTATGCCACTAATGCTTATGAGTATCTGATTTGTAGCATTTGCTGATTTTGTAGTGTGAGCTCTTCCATGGTGGTCAATTTCAAGTTATCAATGCAGAGTTGGGAAGAGTTGCACAGATGTACATCTATATATTATATAGTAAATTATTTCATATTCTGTCATACTATTTTCTGTTCCCAACATAAGAACTAATAATTAGAAAAAGTCTCAAAGACATTGAAAGTAACATAATTAAGATTTGATAATTTTGAGTATTTATTATCTTTTGTTTTAGAAAAACTTATTTCTGGTAAGTTTATTTTACTTGTTTTGATTTTAAAACATTGCTGTGTTCAGTAGCTGAACTCACAACAGTCTTAAAAATTTAACAATCATCCCTTTATGCCAAGAAAAGCCAACTCAAGTACACCAACGTATTAGGGATATATTAGATAATGTTTATGAAAAAAAATCTTTTACTAAGTCTTTTTAAAAAATTATCTTTAAGCCATTAAGCATTTATATTTATTTGTTATCACTATTATTTACCCAAGCATCTTTGTCACACTATAATGAATGATTGCTTTTGGCTGATTCAAGTGGGAAAAGTAGATGATACTACCAAGACAGTCTACTATTGGACACTTCAAAACCCAGAAACCATTTAAATTTCAGTCAGTGTAATCAGTCAGACCATGTTTCATTATCAAAAAACTATATTCAGTATTACTTAACAATTTTAGCTATTTTTGGTGATTTTATGATGTACAAATGCTATGAACATTATACTAAAATTATTTTAAGTACTTAATTTTAAATTGGCATTTAAAAACTCTTAACAGCATTTAGATATCACTCCAAAGAAAAGACTTTAGATATTTTTCTTCCAGACTCATGCATTTGCTTAAGCTAATTGATTTTTTAAAAATTAAGCATAGCAGGATTCAAAATTGGCACCCTGGGGAATCACTACCACCATAAAGAATTCTCTGAAAAATAAATTAAAGCAAAGTTAAGTAAATTAAGTGAAGGAAATCTCCCTCATGGAAACCTTAAAAATGCAAACATATTAAAACTCAGACAATTTATCCTATATTCAGAATATATACAAATATTTCTCCCTAATTATTCATGGGGTTTTCAATTGATTCAGCAAACTTTATTGAGTACTTACTATATTCCAAATGCTTACACTAAGTAATTTTGAATATTACATCCATTCCCAACTTTTCCTTTTTTAGTGTTTTTACAAAGCCTATTTAAAGTGGTTTACATTCCTGACAAACCTCACAAAATAAGATTTCACTTAGAGTTCACATATCTGTGTGATTCAGTTTAATAAAGAAGACTGTAGATCTTACTGTCCCTTTACTCGCCATGTAGTCTTTGATTTTCTAATGTGTTCGTGCTAATGCCACATTCAAAAAAATCTAAATTTAATCAGCGACATTTTTTGTATAATGCAACATGAAAAGAGAATAATCATTTAAATTGAGTAAAAAATTGTATCTATAAATTAAAATTTTGAAAGAAAAAATTTTATTTGACATTTCCTAGACTAAAAAGAATAGGAAACAGTATTCTTGTTACAACAGAAACAGCCTATATTACTACTCATGTCATAGATACAGACCTATATACAGACTTAGTATTATGTGTGTTTGGTTTACGTTTGAGAGGGAAGTTGAGTATATGATTTTCTCTCTAAATTCAGGAAATAAAATTCAAATATCTGGATAAATAACAATATCCTGGATGATTTAAAAGGCAACTCAATAAACAAATAATTACATCCATGCGCAGGTAAAAAGCCAGAATATTTTTCAAAATCATTATCACATACAATAAAAATTACTAGGTTCTCTGATTGATACAAATATAGCAATGCTTCACTAGCTATGTAAGAAAAATATATGTTGTTGGAATTTCCATGAATATTTTCCAAGTTTCAAGTGCATAATGGTGAAGTGCTATTAAGGGTTACATTTTTGCTTAGATGAAATAATCTTTGGAAACTCTCTTAACAAACAAGTACTGTGTTTGTACTCTTAGTGTTATATCAACATTGCTCCATAAAGCTGCGGATCCTTTATTTGTAGGTTTTATTATGATAGAACAGAGTGGCTTACAGAGAGGGAATGTGTAAATAAATCATAGCTTCTTAAAAAAATACAGACACCTTTAGAAAATTTCCACTGGCAATGGAACTTGTTTTGAACTATAATTTTATTTCAAAATAAATGTAACTTACTGAGATTCACATTCCTTAAAGTAACTCGGGAACAGGAAAGCAAAACAAAGAAATGGGTGAAGTCATAAATTGTAGTAGACCTAAAATGGAAAATCATTCTTAACCTGATTTAGTTTCCCCTTAAAATGGCAAAGTGGAAATAAAATGTTTTTGAATACCTGTCGAATAATTTACAGTATAATTTAAACACATATGTATTGTTTACTACTAATGGAATGGTGTTATTAGATGTTAGGTGACTACTTGTGCCAAAGATCAAAGAATGATGAATCACTCAATATCCCAAAGACAGAAACCATTGCTACCAAAAGAATCATTAGTGAAAGGAATGTCATATGAGCACAGGTCTTATCCTTGGAAGCACTGCTTATTAATTTTAAAAGACATAGATGAACTATTTTAAAACATTTGGTAACTTTAGGAAACAATTGTTTCCTGTTAAATATGAGAAAATGGAGAGTCACCAAAGTTTTGAAACAATGGCAACAGTTCATCAAAAAGAAAGAAAAAGGCCTAATTTCTTGGCTATCATCTTAAAAAATGCAATTTTATCTTACTTTTACATCTTTTAACTTCTTCAAATATCTATCATAAATTGTAGTTATAGATAACAATTATAAATCTTAGTGTTGTGATTGAAAGAATATCAACTGGATATTATGATACAAGTGAGCTCAAAACCAATCATGCTTGTCTTGAAAGTATTTTGCCTTTTATTTCACTCTTACTGAAAGGATAAGCTGAATTTATCACTTTTAAATGACGCTTGATTTTCACAAATAACTATTTCGATAATAATAATAATGATTTCTCTTTGTACAAACTCTTGATGTAACAGAAGCACACTGGAATGGGAAAAGTTGACATACTGAGTCTTTATTTATGCACTGTCTATTGAAAGAACATATTATTTGTTAGTCACTTTAAATGCACAAACTACTATGATGATGCAACTGAAGGGCTTATCTTCTGATGTTATATCATTAATAACATTGAAAGGTTAAAAACTGATGCTTAGTACTTGATGAGTAGGGAAGATTATTTATGGAATCATTTGCAGTGTGATTTCAGACCCCAAGTGCAATACATGACTTCATTGTATTATATACCCAGTGAATTCCATGATTAGCTGGGTCCTCAAAAGGAAACCATGCATTTCACTGTATACACTTCAAAGTGTACACAGACAGCAGAAGCTTACCAAATACAACAAAATTAACTTAGTTAAAATTATGACCCATGGAATTTCTTTTGTAATTTGATTTTTGAATAATGTATTAGAGTATGAATGTGGCCATCTATTCCTACCTGTCTTTTGGGATATTATACAACTTTGAAAATACTACTGGTTTTAATAGTAAGAAAAAGATGTAATTAGAAGCTTTAGTAACTTGAATTTGAATCTTTTTTTATCACATATTAACTTTATATCCCTAGCACTAGCGATTAACCATGCTCAATTTCCTAAACTGAAACAAAATAGGGACAAAAAATTTACCTAAAAGAGGTTTGTGAAGATTAATGAGAGAACACCTAGAAAAGCTAGACCAATGTCTGTCATGGATTAGTGGCTAAATATCACTCTTACTGGTCACATCTCCTTCAGAGACAAGTACACAGTTACATCTGTTTTTGCTGTTTTCATAAAATGATTGAAAATATGAAGGAAAATTTTACCCAAATAAATCAAATTTTTCGATTATTTGGGTCTATTAAAATCCTCTTGGTATTCTCAAACTTGACCTCTTGTATCAATTATATTTGTATTAGAGCAATTGGTATTGTACAAGCTCATCCACAAATAATTTACTATTGAGAAATATAATGAAAAATGTGTTCTCTAGGGAGTAAAATAAGAACTTTTAGAATGTTCCAAAATATTTCACAGAACATTATCAGCCTCTTATCAGCCATACTGCCTCTCCCACAGTACAACAACTGCTTATCCTGAGTGATTATTACTGTCTTGAAGATATTTTTGCCAATATAAAACATTTTAGAAGAGTCTAGTGGAAGACAGAAGCAAATGGAGATGAAAATTCCAGGAAGGAACCAGAATGGAACCAAGGAAGTGTGGAGAGGGAGTGAGTTATGGCCTTTTTTAAAAAGATTTATTTATTTTTATTTGAAGTCGGTTACACAGAGAAAGAAGGAGAGGTAGAGAGAGAGTGAAAGTCTTCCATCCGCTGGTTCACTCCCCAGTTGGCTGCAACAGCAGGAGCTGGGCCGATTGAAGCCAGAAGCCAGGAGCCTCCTCCAGGTCTCCCATGGGGGTGCAGGAGCCCAAGGACTTGGGCCATCTTCCGCTGCCCTTCCAGGCCACAGCAGAGAGCTGGATCAGAAGTGGAGCAGCCAGGACTCGAACCAGCAGCCATATGGGATGACGGCACTGAAAGCTGCGGCTTTACCAGCTACACCAAAGTGCCGCCCCTGAGCCATGGCATTCAAGAGAGATAAGAACCAAGGTGTTAAAGTAACCAACATCTACAAACAGTACAATGAGAAATCAAACTGAAGATAGTAACAGTAGGTCACTGTTGACCAATGTGCTTGTAATTTTCTTTCTTCTGTTTGTGTTTATTTATTTATTTTTATTTGAGAGAGAGAGAGAGAGAGAGAGAGAGAGAGAGAGAATCTTCCATACACTGACTCACTCACCAAATGCCCAGCTTTGGCTGGGGCAGGCTGAAGCCAGGAGCCAGCAACTCCATCCAGACCTTTCACCTGGGTGAAAATAATTGCTTATCCTAAGTGACCCAACTGCTGGGGCTATCACCTGTGGCCTCTCTGTACACATTAGCAGGGATCTGAACTGGAAGCAGAAGAGAGATGCAAACACAATCATTTTGATATGGGCTGGTGGGCACTCCAAATGAATTAACCATACCACAATATTTGCCCCTAATTTTCTTATACTGACCTAAAACCATCTACAGGGATTAAAGAAAAGTTTAACATTCTTTTTTTTAATATTTATTTTATTTATTTGAAAGACAGTTACAGAGAGAGGTAGAGACAGAGAGGTCTTCCATCCATTGGTTCACTCTCCAGATGGCTGCAATGGCTAGAGCTTGGCCAATCTGAAGCCAGGAGCTTCTTTCGGGTCTCCCACGTGGGTGCAGGGGCCCAAGTGCTTGGGCCATCTTCTACTGCTTTCCCAGGCCATAGCAGAGAGCTGGATTAGAAGAGGAGCAGCCGGGACTAGAACCGGCGCACATATGGGATGCCAGGGCTTTAACCCATGGCGCCACAGTTCTGGCCCCAAGTTCAACATTCTTAAGAGTTCCATTGTTCTACTCAGATGAACTTGCTGATATCCAGAGGGACTTCCAGAGTCCTAAATCCAATGAACATTTTTTTTTATTTTACTTCAGATCATCCAGAGTTGACACTGTTGAATACGTTTTCTTTAGAAAATTACCTTTCTGTGCTTTTATTTATAGTACTGTTTTATTTTCTTTTAGCTTTTTTTAAAATTTATTTGAGAGGCAGAGAGAAAGAAAGGAACAGCACCCTTGTCCAGTGGTTCACTCCCCAGATGCCTGCAATGGCTAGAGTTGATCTTGGAGAGAAGCCAAAGCTAGGAGTATAATCCAGGTCTTCCATGTGGGTGGCAGAAAACTAATTACTTGAGTCATTACCATTACCTCCCTGGGACTGCATTAGAAAGCTGGAAGCAGGAACTGGAGGCAGGTATTAAACCCAGGGATTAGAATATGGAACATAATGATTGTAACTTCTAGGTCAAATGCCCTTCTCCATGTAATTTGTTTTTGTCCCTACTTGTATATCATTTTATAATACCTTTCCATGCAGACTTTTGCATATCTATAGTTTAATTAACTGGATCCAAACAAGTCTCAAATGTTTATTTCTACTCTACCCTTTCCCTTTGAATGTCAGGCCCATAATCCCAGTTGACTACTTGGCATCTCCACCTAGCTGTCTCCAAAGCACTTCTGACTCATGACATCTTTTGGAATCTATCCTTTCTAAACACTTAGATGCCCAATTTCAGGACATACATACACCATCTATCCAGTTCCCTAATCCAGAATTCCAGGAGTAGTCAATCTCTAATCCAGTCTATCACTAATCCCCACAACCCATTTTAGTTTATTAATAATTCTCAAACCATCCTCTCCTCCTGCCACTAAATTCATTGTCTATACTATGGAAGGACAAATGGTTCAAAACCCAAAACCCATAATATACCTCCCTCTACTTTCAACAGCCCCTCATTCTTAAATGGTTTAATTATTCTTAAAATAATGATGATTTTTAAAAATATTCACTTAATATATTTGAAAGAGAGTTATATATAGAGAGAGAAACAGACAGAGGTCTTCCATTCACTGGTTCACTCTCCAAATGGCTGTAATAGCTGGATCAGAGCCCATAAGAAGGCAGGAGCTAGGAGCGTCTTCCCGGTTCTCCCACGTGAGTGCAGGGGCCTAAGGACTTTAACTGTCCTCCACTGCTTTCCCAGGCACATTAGCAGGGAGCTGGATAAGAACTGGAGCAGTCTGGACTCAAACTGTTGCCCATAAGGGATTCTGGCGCTGCAGGCCGGGGCTTTATCCCACAGCACCAGACTGAGATGTTTAATAAGTAAATAAAGCTTAGAATAATTTGTCTCTTGCCTTTCTATAGCACCAAAATGGATTAGTGTGGTTCCTATTTAAGATATTGAGTCAAGTGAAATGTCTTTCAAGGTAAAGGATAATTACATTTCTGAATATTGGAAGACAAGAAGAAGCTGAGACAAATGGTTTAAATATATATTTTAAAAATATATAAAAAAAAACTAATGAAAAATCAAGATCTCAGTGTTGGGAGTCAATAGGTATAGACTATGTGCATAAAACAGAAAAGGTACAACTTCTAGTAAACAAATAAAAAATTAAAAAGGAAATAAATTTATACATTAAGTATGTATAATTCCTAGTTTTAAATTAAATTATGCATTAAAATCAGCTGATTGAAGTCTAGAACTGATTACTAGACAAATGCAGGTAATCTTTTTTAAAAAATTGATGTCAATGTAAAATACAATATCATGTTACTGAAATGTATTTAAATGTGAAGAATAAGACATTCTATAGTCTAAGACATGTATGGCCTCTTAATTTGCATTTTCAATGTTGTCAAAGTTATCACATATAATTGGAGATAAGAATATGTTATATTTTATGTGATTATTTTCTGTGAGTTTTGGGATATATAAAGCATAATTTTTAGCTGACTAGACCAAAAAGCAAGTCTACACTGGTAAGATGAAAATTTGGCACTATTGATGACATTCAAAAGATGTTGCTGTGGGCTCTGAGGGGAACTCCAGTTATTAGCAGATGGATGCTCTTGTAGGTGTAGAAGTACCTCTTCATATCACTTTATCGCTCATGAAGTGTCACTCTGTGAGCTGCTTTCTGGGCAGAAGCCAAGCACTTCTGGAAGCTGAATAAGTCTTTCAGGCAACTAGAGTTCTATTCATTTCATTGAAACAATGAATCATGTATGAACTGGAAAACTGACTCAACAAGTGTTAAATAATGTGTTGTCTGTATAATTTTATCTGAGGTGTTACCATAAAGATTAGTTTTATATACATAGTTGAATGTAACAGCTCAATTATCTGTTATTAGGTGGTATATGTTTACACCATCATATTAGATGGTGTGTGTTTATCTCAATAATGAGTCCAGAAATTAAGAAAATTTAAGAATCGTGTTTTAGAGTTAACTTCAAAGTAAGGTTATTGTTCCAACAAAATATTCTGTGGGCATTTTGGTCATAAACTCTTTTGTTCAGGCTAACGTGATTTTTGGTTTCTTCACTAACTTATTTTTTGATTTCTTATTAGATTTGGAAAACTTAAAGTTGTTCAGGAAAATAAATAATTTGCAGATATCAGTTGTTTATTATGAAAGACATTTATTCTAAAATATAAATTACATGAATGTTTGGAGGTTTCGTAGCCACTTTTGAGTAAAGATGTGGATGCCAGGTAGGATGCGTTATGAATACAGTCATTTCACTGGTCCCTGCTCACATCATCACCAGCATAAATTACAGAGGGTAAAATCAGCACCAATTCTGGAAACTGAAGAAGAAATTCAAATAAACTTCTATGGATTCAGCATCAGTAGGATCATATCAAATGAAGTTATTCTAAGCTACCCATCTTTTAAAATAGCAATGCCAACAGGGAAGGCATTAGGTAACTTATAAATAAAGAAAAACAGCTTAATTAAGAGATTGCTTTTATCACATTTAATGCACAAAGTCAGCAGAGATCGCCTTCTGTATTTCGAAGGGAAATTTTGTTAGCCACAAAATCTATAGTAACACCCATTGTAGGCCGTGGGAGCCAGGCCGGAAGACAGCGGGAAGATCCTTTGAGCGTGTGCAGTTGACCTTCATATTTCTAACCTAAGATCTCGAGATGCGTCGTGATTCTCTTGTCTATTACACTGCTAAGGTTCACATAAGTAATCTTGTAAGCAACGGCAACAAGACTGAATTGGGACGAGCCTTTGGCTATTATGGATCACTTCAAAGTCTGTGGGTTCGCTTTTGTTGAATTTGAAGCCTGCTGGGATGCAGCTGATGCCGTCCAAGAACCGGATAAGGGACGCTGTGTGGCTGTCATTGTAACAGTGGAAAAAAAGAAGTCGAAATGGTGGCCCACTTCTCTCTTAGGTCGTCGCCCTCGAGATGATTATCATAGGAGAAGTCCACCTTGCAGCAGATCTCCAAGGAGAAGCCTCTCTCGCAACTGGAGCAGGTCCCCTTCTAGAGATAAGAGATATCACTGTCTCGGGAGAGAAATCACAAACCATCCAAATCCTTCTCTAGGTCCCCTAGCCCTTTTAGATCAACTGAAAGAAAACAGAACCAGTTTGGAAGAGAAGTGGGATAGAGGAGATGAATTCGTTTGACAGGAGTATATACAGAACATTTGTGCTTTCTTTGAGACTTCATAAACTTGGTTCATTTTTAAGATGTTTCAGCTGTTTGAATTTGTTTGTCTCTTGGAACAGTGACACATAAAAATACGTAATTATCTATGGTTTGAAGTGGATCTTATGAAGCATGTAATACCAAGAATTGCTGCTTTCCAATGTTCCCTTAAGCAAGATTGAATTTCCTTTTTAATTTTAGTCTTCATAGCCTGATGACTTCTAAATCCTGCCCGACTAAACAAAGTGCTATGTTTTACTATTGCAGAAACAATGTTGTCAAAAATTAAATTAAGACATATTTTCTTTCATAGGTGGTATACAGTATTCAGCTACAGAGAAATAAACAGTCTTTAAAACCTGGTATGCCACAAGACAGCAGGTAAAAATAAAATCTGCACCAGATTAGGAGTTCTTTAAAAACCTGGTTAATCTTACCCTGTGCAGAGGTTGTCTAGTGAGTGTAGAATCTGGTAAGTTTCAGGAACGTTTACCTTTGCTGAGGTCATAAATCCTCAATGTTATTGTGATATAGAATACAGAGCTTTTTATGACAGTCTTTATTTGGAAAGCTGAGATTTCAAAAAATACCCATGTCCTGCCACTTAAAGGGTACATTGTACAGCTGAACTTTGAGTTACTGTGCAAGACTTTTTTATGCCATTATTTATAATACATTTTTGTAAGAATCCTTGGGATTAACGTTACAAATTGTTTAATTTGAAAGTCTTTTTCCTTGAAAACTCAAATCTGTGCACTTGGTACCAAGTCCAGGTATAACACACCTATTGAAAGCCAACTTATATTTTCTTGTAAAGTGCTTTTGAATGAATGAAATATTCACATAGTTGAAAACACCCGTTGTATACGTTCTGAAGTATGCAGGTCCTAAGAGAGTATGCACGTGTTCTTCCTAATACACATTAATTGAACAATGATCCTAGTGCTTTACATGAATTATAAACATGTGCTGGAAAAAAAAATGAGCATTGGAGCTTACTCAATAATTTTTTTAAATAAATGAAAAGGTTAATTTATTTCAACTGTAATGACAACATCAAATCAAGTTTAGGAGGCGCCAAATTGTGGTTTTGTCACTTTTTAAAGTTAACTTTTTTAAATTTTTTATTCATTTACTTGAGAGACAGAGGGAGCTCCCATCCACTGCTTAACTTTCCTGAATGCCTACAACATTTAGGTCCAAAGCCAGAATTCAGGAGCTAAGAACTCCCAAGTCATCACTACTACTTCCCAGGGTCTGCTTTAGCAGGAAGCTGAAATCAAGAGCCAATGGCAGGAATCAAACCCAGGCAATGTGATGTGGGATGCGTGTCTCGTTACTTGTAGGACAAATAGCCTCCCCCGATAATGTGCTTTTGAAAATATATATATATATATATATATATATATACTCATATATACTATATGTTTAAAATGTTTAATAAAACTATGATAACTAAAACAATGGAACATAGATAGCAACAGATTAATGGAATAAATTAGATACATGAATTTACTTAATTTATACAAAAACAGGATATTTCTGTTATTGAAATAATATTTCATGAAGATTTCTTTGAATACTAGCTAGATATTTGCAAAGATAAATCTAGATTCTGATTTTACATAAATGTTTGACAAATAAAAGGTTTGGATCAAAAAGTAAATTACAAAATGTACCAGAAGGAAATGAAGGTGAATATAATATGGAGGTATAAAAATTTTTATAAACCTTTACAAACTAACAATGAAAGCACAAATGAATCAAGCAACAGAATTAACTTCATATGTTTTCCTAATTGTGCATGTCGCCATGAAGACTTTTCCTTCCACTTACCCGAAGGCCACAGGGATAATGAGAGAGTGAAACTCAAACTGGAGAGTATGGGTGCAATCAGAGTCTGCATGCTCCAAAGTACACACGTGGCTGCCCAGAACCCTAATAAAAAAGCTTCACAGGAGGAAGAAGAGAGAAAAAGGAACACAGAAAGGACTCGGCAAGAGGGCTCAGTCACTGCCGATTTCAGAAACACCAGCAAATGTACACTTTCTGAAGATGAGAGCACACCAAATGTGAAATGTCTATATCCCGCTTCTGAACAGCAGGAACGAGAACAGAGGTGAAGTGCTGGCAGCAGGAGTCCTGGGCTAGGCTTGGTTTATAGAAACAGAAAAAGTGGGGGATAAGAAGGATCACAGAGGCGTAGAATTTGGGGCAGCAGAGGAGAATTTAGATTTGCATTATGAATATCAAGCAACTAGGATACTATAATATATCTGCCTGACCAAACGAATGGCTTACTAACAGTTGGTCCAATGAAACTCAACTAACATAATATTGGACTCCAAAAAATACTAGCAGAATTTGAACTGAAAAATAACAAAATAGAAAAAGAGGCATTATAATTTCCTAATTGAAAAAAGCTAGTCACCAGGAAAATATTGCTATGCAGCTTTATAGAAAAATATAAAATATTTACTTAAGTTAAAAAAATAAAGCAATTGCCTAATTACCTCTCTAAGGAAGACCTTAGAGTAGATCTCCAAAAATTCAGTAGTCAAATGGAAAAGCACTAAATAAAATGAAGCATGATCTGCCAGAACTCCCTAAAAAAAAAAAAGTAAAATAACAAATGAGAAAAAAAATAAGGAAGAGAAGTCATAGAAATATAGTAGCAGATTTTTTTTATTTTCATTTTTTTCAAAGATTTTATTTATTTATTTGAGAGGCACAGTTACAGAGAGAGGGAGAGACAGAAAGGTCTTCCATCTGCTGGGTCACTCCCCAAATGGCTGCAACAGCTGGAGCTGTGCCATTCCAAAGTCAGAAGCTAGGGGCTTCTTCCAGGTCTCCCATGTGGGTGCGTGGGCCCATGCATTTGGGCCATCTTCCACTGCTTTCCCAAGCCATTAGCAGAGAGCTGGATAGGAAAAGGAGCAGTTGGAACACAAATGGGTGCCCATATGGGATTCTGGAGCCGCAAGCAGAGGCTTAGCCTACTACACCACAGCACTGGCCTGTTTCATTTATTTTTAAAAGATATATTACATATTTACTTGAATAGAGATAGAGGGAGAAATGATCTTCTATCTGCTGGTTTACCCCCCAAATGCCCATACCTGGGACTGGTGCAGACTGAAGCCAGGAGTCAAGAACTTCATCCAGGTCTCCCATGTGAGTGTCAGGAATCCAAGTACTTGAGTTGTTATCGGCTGATTCCACTTAGCAGGAAGTTGGAAGCAAAGTGGAAACTGTCTGAGGCACTCTAATAATGGATGTGGGCATCACAAGGAAGGGCCTAACATACTATAACACAATCCCCACTCTCCCCAAAATAACCAAAATTAAACAGAAATTGGAAGTGAGCTAGAAAGTCTTTAGGATATATATATACATATATATACCCCAAGCAAATATATATATATATATATATATATATATATATATATAAAATATATATATATGATAAAGCAAAGAGGATTGACCTATATATATTGAAAATAATCCAAGATAATGGAAGAAGATATTTAAACATATAATTTAAAAATCTTTCCTGAACTAGAAGACTTGAATTAGTGCATTGAAAATGACAGATCTATTTATGTATGCACCCATTAATTGCTTCTCTTTAAGTAAATGTTTACCTGATTATAAAAAAATTATCAAAGAAAACCTAGAACATAAAAGCCCACAAGAAAAATAATTCACATCTAACTTCACAAATTAGAGATTCTCTTTTACAAATTGATGCTAATCTTCTAGTTTTATGTGTTTTAAATAACTTCTCCCCATTTTTTCTTACCTTTTGGCTATCTTTATGGTACATTTTGAGGAAAATAAGTTCTTAATTTTAATATAATTGAATTAATCAAAAAACCAGAGATGCTAATCATAAACATTTTGTGTATCTGTTTTAACTTTTCTAAACTGAACTCAGCCTTTAATATATATTATAACATAATAAAAAATATTCTATGTAGTAAGCTAAGAATATTGTGTATATTTTGAGAAAAGATGATTATATTTAGACTTGTGTTCATTCTAAATAAGCAAATTACATATTTTTTCTCATGTGTTTGTGTATATTGAATAGACAATATACTCTTGAAATATACAATATACTCTTTTAGATTATAATTATGAAATCATGCATAATGGAAAGTTTATCATCTGCCCATCTCAGGTTCTCCTTCCATGTTTTTCACCAATAGGATATACCACAGACCTTGAGTTTTTTTTCCCATTAGTGTTAGAGTCATTTAGAGGTCCTTTAACATCAGTGATAGAGATATAGCCTATTCTTCCTGATGGCCATTTGGAATTCTATTGAAAGGATGGAATATAATTTGCCTAAGCAGAGTGTACACTACCATTTAAAAAATATTCTTCACTCAGGTGTGTGTTTGGGATAACAGTTAAGGTTATACCTGCTGTATCCACATCCTATATCAGTACCTGTTCCAAATCTTGGCTACTTTGCTTATGGTCCAGCTCCCCACTCTGTTAGGAAGGAGATGATGGCTCAGGTACTTGGGTCTTTGTCACCCATCTTGGAGACCCAAACTGAGTTCCTTTCTCCTGGCTTTGACCTGGCCCATCCCAGGCTATTGCAAACATTTAGAAAGTGAATCAACAGGATAAAGGATCTCTCTTTCTCTCTCTTCCTCACTCTCTGTCTTTCAAACAAATGAGAATGAATGAATGAATGAATGAATAATTTTTAACGACAAAAGATTTTTAACAATTTCCAGTACTGTGATAAGTGAAGGAAAGGTACACATTGCTGTTTTAACTAGAATGTTTTAAATTCTCATTTAAGCTAAGAATCATTACTGTCCACTTGCATTTCTTTGGAAATAGTCTATTAATGAACTTACTTCATTTTGCTGTTAGATGTTTATTTTTTTCTTGATTTAAAAGAATTCTTCTCATATCAAATAAAACAATATTTTGCATGTCCTATGTGTTGCAATTAGTCTTTTCCAGATTGCCTTTTTTTTCTCGGTGTGATTCATTTCAATTCTTCAGGCAGAAAATTTCAATTTTAATGTAGAGAAAATTACTTTGTGACTAAATTAGAAAGCTTCTCCCCTCAACATTTTTATTTTAATATTTTAATGTTTTCCTTGTGTTTAAACACTTTTTATCAAAAACAATGCACTATATTTCTTTGTATAAATGCAACATAATTTATTTTTCTTATTATATCTTATTATTTAGTTGATTCCTTTCTTCTTCATCTACAGGCAGTGTTGTAATGAACATCTATATATTTTTATGAACATTGCTTTATTCCTGCTTCCTTCAAAGAGCATTCTTACCCTAATACTTTACATCTGTTGCCCTGCCAAATTACGTGTCCACAAGTATTCAATACTAGCAGTTTTCAAAATGATCACGTAAAACATGTATTACGCAAAATAGTGCTTGCATTTCAAGATTTTTGCACCAATATAAACTTATCTTTTAATTCATTTTCCATAATTTTTTGGAGTCCCCTTGTATAGTTAGCATTTACTGGCACCATTGCCAATGCTTAATGTTGTCAGTTTTAAATATATTTTCACTTGTGGAAATTTATGCTCACTCTTGTGTTTCAACCAATACTCATTGCATTATTTATTCCCAGTCCTTAGTATCTTTTTCTTGTACCTTTTCTAACTTATTTTATTTCTCTGCCACTCAAACAAAAGACTGTAAAGAGAAAGGTTTGCTCTGGGTGAGTGTTAGATAAATTGAACAAAGCAAAATTCATGTTGTTACTTCTCCAAGTGGGAAGATCACTCTTTTCCAGCAACCTATTTAGATCTTCCTTTTTCAATGTAACAGCTCCATTTTTTCTAATGAAATGAAAAACATCATCTCAATTACATTACACCTGCTCTCATAGCCCATTTAAACTTCTATTGTTTTCTATTCTCACTTGTCTGAGGAAAAGGTGCACTGTGTCTATATGCCTGAACGAGGCTCAGACTTCCTATCATTTCCTTGCCTCCTCCTCATTATAGGATGACAACAAGAGGATGGCAATTCAACCTTTCTCCTCTGAAACTCTTCCATTGTACGTGGTAGAAAGCTCCAGGCAGACAGGCTGGAGACTTGCCTCCTTCTCCTTTGTCCTCCAAAGTCTGCAGTTGTAAAATCGCTCCTGCAAGATCAGACCCTTGCTAATTACAATACTAACATCTATTAACTTTTTCATTCATGGCCAATTTTCATTCATTTCTTAAGGCTAATACTAATTGCAACTTTAAAAAAATAATAATGCTAAATAGGGCAAGCAACCTGGGAACCCAAATGGTATATTCCTCTCTTGATACATATTCTCTCATAAGACACATTCACAGAGGAGGGGGAAATTCCCTCCAAAGAGCTGGCACTGCAGATTATTTTTTAAAAAAATTTATATTTATTCTAGGGTTACTGAATATATTGGAGGTTTTTTTTTTTTTTAACATACAAAGTGAGAGTTTGGGGATAATCAACTTGGCAAGCAGTCTCAATGGAGAATTTAAAATGAGAGAAAACATGGTGAAGAGAAAATAATCAGCAAAGTACTAGATCTTGAAAAGACATGTGGGATAAACCAATGGGACTTTTAGTAAACATGATCTTTGTCAAATCTGCTTTTAAAATAGTCTGCAACAATTCCAGAGATATTTACTAGTTAAGAAAATAACCACTTTCCTAAAATGATTCCTTTGTCTGATCTGCAATTTATCTTCTAGCTTCCATCATAATATTAAAATATTAGCTAAAATAACTTAAATTTATCCTAGGAAGATGAAGAAGAGAAAGATGCATTTTTCTTTATGATTTTGGCAAGAATTTGTTGACATCTCTATCATACAATTGTTCATTTCTTTTATATATATATATATATATATATATATATATATATAAAGCTTTTATTTAAAGAATATAAATTTCCAAAGTACAGCTTATGGATTACAATGGCTCCCCCCCCCACAACTTCTCTCCCTCCCCCTACCCTCCCCTTTCCCGTTCCCTCTCCCCTTCTGTTCACATCAAGATTCATTTTCAATTCTCTTTATACACAGAAGATCAATTTAGTACATATTACGTAAAGATTTCAACAATTGTTCATTTCTAAGTAGGGAAAATCAGAATCGTCAGTTGCCTGTATTAACCTCTGGGACTTCTGATGATTATTATTCAAAACTGCATTTTAGGCTTCTACTTACTAGTCTATATGTTGTTGTCATTATCAGAAGCCAAATTAGCAGAGAATTGTATTATAGAATAGGCTAAGTTTGAAGAGAATATGAGAGTCATTGAAATTTGTTATGTATTCAGGTGTTCACTAAATTGAAATGGAAGCAACTTTACTGTCCTTAATTCATTGTTCAGTAGCACATACAGCTGTGGGTGGGTGGCACCCTTATGCGGGACTTTGTCTCTTCTGGTTAAAGAGCTGCCTTCAGAGCTGACATGATCCACAGTTGTCACATAAGCAGATGTGGATTCCCTTAGCACTGATCCTTGTCCCCAGTAACCTCAGCCCTCATCCTGTATTTCCATTCCCCATCCAGTCACTTTCAGACTTTCCACAACTGGGCAAGGGCCCATAAGAGTCTCAATCTGATGATCACTCAAAGGCTCAGAACCTCCATGTGGCAATTCTTGAAGGGACCCTCTGCTTCAGATTGTTGAGTTTTTCTTTACCAATCATGAAAAAATACACTTCAACGGAGGAGAGAGAAATAGAAACAGAAGGTACTGACCTTACATGCATTGTAAATGCAATTAAATCACTGCTTTTATTACATAGTAAAATAGATGCCATGATTAAACTTACTTAGAAATAAGTTGATTGAAATCTGAAATATGACTGCATGCAGCAAAAAACAGTTAAGCAAGCACTTACTTGATACCCCAATGTTAGGATTATGGAATATCAGAATAAATGAAAGGAAAATAGAGCTTAGAAGAATAAACAGCTCTTGTGCTGACTGTTGTTGTACAAATTAATACTTCATCCATTTTAGTATTTTTGTTATCCTAGTACTAGCGGTTGAACTCTGTAATTAACAAACAATTATTCTTAGGTGTTTAAATTTTAACTGAAAAGTGATCCCTGTGAAATATAAGACTGGGAATAAGAGAGGGAAGAGATGTACAATTTGGGACATGCTGAATCTGACCTGCCCCAAATGATGGAATTAGAATCGTGCCAGGGGATTCCAATACAATCCCATCAAGGTGGCATGTACCAAGGCCATCTCACTAGTCCAAGTGATCATCTTCAGTTCACAATTGATCACACTGATAGGTCTAAGAGTCAAAGGGATCACACAAACAAGACTAGTGTCTGCTAATACTAACTGATAGAATCAAAGAGGGAGAGAATGATCCAACATGGGAAGCAAGATACACAGCAGACTCATAGAATGGCAGATGTCCTAAATAGCACTCTGGCCTCAGAATCAGCCCTTAAGGCATTCGGATCTGGCTCAAGAGCCCATGAGAATATTTTAGGCATGGAAAGCCAAGACACTCTGGAAAAAACAAGAAGACCTAAATGAAAGATCTCTGTGAGTGAGATCCCAGTGGAACGAACGGGGCCATCAAAGAAGGAGGTACCTTTCTCTGAAGGGAGGAGAGAACTTCCACTTTGACTATGACCCTGTTGGAATAACATCGAGGTCGGCGAACCCTAAAGGCTTCCATAGCCTTGGGAACTCATGACTAGAGCCTAGGGAGATTACTGACACCATAAACAAGAGTGTCAAATTGTTAAATCAACATCAGGAGTCACTGTGTACTTGTGTCTCATGAGGGATCTGTCCTTAATGTGTTGTCCAATGTGAAGTAATGCTATAACTAGTACTGAAACAGTATTTTTACACTTTGTGTTTCTGTGTGGGTGCAAACTGATGAAATCTTTACATAGTATATACTGAATTGATCTTCTGTATATAAAAATAATTGCAAATGATTAAAAAATCTTGGTGTTAAATTGGAAAAAAAAGAATAAACATATCAGTTACAACATACACGTTTTTTGCAATCAATTTCTAGTCTAGGCTATCAATGTAATCTTTTACCTCTACAGCATTCCAGTTGGAGTCCTACCTTTCTTTTGTATTTTGTGCAAACCTACTCCCTTTATTTGTTACCATTTCCACCTATTGACACCAAATCAAAGCAGAGTGGGATGGGACTTTTTTTTTGTGATCCAAGGAAGAGCTTCTTACTCATTCTGGTATAATTGGTAACCCTACAGAAGGATCCCAGGCACATACTGAGTGAGTATTATGGTAAAGCAGACCATATCTGTAGTAAAATATACATATATAAATTTCAACAGTATATTTTAAAAGTCTTAATGGGGGATATCAATCTCCAAAATCCCTCCATAAAGTATTGTGCTCAGAATTTCAAAACTTTAAGGAACAGATGATTCTATCTATGCAAATTTTCAGAGATTATTTTTATGATATAAAATGATGCTATTTGCTTTCAGACCCAAACTAATAAAATATAAAGTATATGGTTTTAAAAATAGTATAGTACAATTTAAATTTGAATAAATACAAAATATAAGTAAAATTTTATTTTTTGTGAAGAGATCCTTGAAGTGAAGTATAGCAAAACCAACACTAATATCTACCATTTCATAACATTTTCTGAAATTCAAGTCAATAACATTATTTATGAAAATAAAAATTTTATATGATATTAAGAATGAAGATTAGCACCTTTTGTTGATCAATAATTCAATTCCCATGAAACCAAAATTAATCTACTGAAATACTATCATTCAGTAAGTGACTAAGTATAAACAAATTCATATGAATTATATACTGTGTAAAAATACCATTTCTTTAACAAATTGAAATTGATACTACTTAAAAATTGAAAGAGTAATTCAATATTAAGAAATTAATGTTATTCTATTTTAATACACTATCATCTTGACAACTTCACATGACCCATATTACATAAATATTGAGCTAAATTTTTTGTATGTTATTTTTATATTTATTAAATTATAATATAGTTGTGATAATATATTTACAGCCATACATTATATTATTTATATCTAATTAAAGTACTTAATTTGTCAGAGTACTTTTAGATTTACAGAAAAATGGAATGGAAGATTCAGAGATGTTTGCACATTCCAAGTGTCCCAACTTATACAACCACCTTCATTGTAAACATTGCCAGACTGATACATTTATTTCAACTGATCAGCTTACACTGACATATTGTCACTCAGAGTCCACAGTTTACACTTTGCTTCTCTCTTGGTGCTGTACATTTTATGTGTTTAGACAAATTTATAAATGACATGTATTAGGACTATATTAACATGTAGAGTAATTTCTAAACTCAAAAAGATACTGGCTATGAATTTGTCATAAGTAACATTAAATGTAGTCACATATGTTTATATTACCTTTCT
This sequence comes from Sylvilagus floridanus, assembly GCA_949820135.1. NCBI lineage: Eukaryota > Metazoa > Chordata > Mammalia > Lagomorpha > Leporidae > Sylvilagus > Sylvilagus floridanus. The sequence goes on from OX463244.1 coordinate 128,706,663, forward strand.
GTGATGAAATAAATATAACAAATTGCAAGTGTTTAATCATTCCTGATTCTTGAGATAAGCTTTACTTGAACATGATATAAGACATTTCTGATTTTTTGATTCAATCAGCAAATATTTTGTTGAAAATGTTTCTATTTATGTTTGTCAGGAATATTGGTCTATAGTTTTTCTTGTGTTGTTGTGTCTTTGTGTAGTTATAGAATTAAGGTAATCTTCATAGACCAAGTTTGGAATAGCTCCTTCCATTTCAATTTTGTAAGTTTGAGAATATTTAGTGTTAATTTTTCCTTATGAGTTTGGTAGAATTCAGAAAAAAAGCCATCTCTTGTTTGACTTTTCTTTGGTTGGAGATTTTTGATTACTGATTCAATCTCATTATTGTATTTGCTCTGTTCATGTTTCTTTGGGTTCATGATTTAATTTTGGTTAAGCTATATGTATCCAGAAATTTATTCATTTCCTGTAGATTTTCCGATTTTTTGGCATATAATTCATAACAGTCCTTAATGAAGTTTGGATTTTTGTGATACCAGATATATTTCCTGTTCATCAAGAAAAATGGGGCTGTAGTTCATGTGGGTCAGCTGGACTTCCTATGCCCTCTGGATTCTGGTTGGATACAGGAAGGTAACTGTGTTAGAGTCCACGACCCAAGTCCCAGGTGGGATTTCACTGCCTTGCGTTGAAGAAATCAATCTAGGAGGATAGCCCTAAGTTTGCAGAGGCAAGTCCTCAGCTTCTAAGACAGTGGGGGAAAAGCCTGCCCTGCTGTGCCAAGTCACCTGACCTACCTTGCAAGTGCAATGCACTGCTTGGACTCAAGTGATGGAATCACTGTTGCTACTGGGTCTCTGAATTTATACGACTGTGGTTCTTTTTGCCAGCTTGGTGGAATGTCTGCGAATTCCAAGGATAATACATGTAGGAGTTTCTCATCCATGGGCAGTGTGTCAGTATGTCTGAAAGTGAGTCCTTTCTCAACAGCATCATGCTGCTGCAGCCTGTACTGTGGGGGTGGATTGAGAGACCATGTGAGTCACTATCCTGATTCATAGCTAGAGTGTGTTCTCCAGGAAGCTACTCTTGCTGAGCTCCAAGCATGTAGTGATTGCGAATCCCTCCTTTGGCTAAGATTACCCATCTCTGGTGTCCATGGAGATGGGATATTTTGGGACTCTCCCACTGAACTTTTCCATACAATGGGGATTCTTCTCTACAACAGAGCAGACCTGGCAGTTGCTGTAGTGTTTTGTCCCTCTCTTTATGTTACCATCCCAGATCCCTGTTTCCTATGGGATTCCAGTGTTCTACCTGGGGTAAGCACATCAAAATGCAGTTATTTTATGTGTTATTTTGGTTCTTCCCTGTGGAGGAGGAGATGAATGTTGGGCAGTCTTGGAACTCTCTTTATTATTTCTCATAAATGCATATGAAAGTACAATTAACTGAAACTCAGAAAATTAAAAAATCTGTATGATTTCTAACTCTAAAATCTAATTTTTTTCCCTCTATGTCATGGCATCTTCTCTGCAACAAAATAATAGGAGGTAGAATTGTTCTCATTTTTATTGAAAGGACTGTCAACTCAGACACTTTTATTGAATCAAAACACTAGTTCATTTTTTGTACTGTCAAATTAGCCAAATCCACTTATATTTAGAATTTTTAAAATCAAACAAACAAAACAAAATTCTGGAGATAATATTAATTTTTCCTCAGTTTCTCCTGGTTGTAGTAGATACAATACAATGTTGCAATTCTGTATGTTAGCTGTTCATCTTCACCTCTTTTGACTTTCTAACAATTTAATCATGGTTGACAGAATTAATGTGGTCCAATGGAAAACACTGGAAAGATACAATCATGAGAGCTGTGATATTAACAAAAACCACCTAATTATGCATAATTTTCTTTCTTAATCTGTAAAAGAGTACAAACACTGCATTTTGCTTACAAGTTATAGAATCCTACGGGGTGGGGGGAAAGACTCAAAACAGAGAAAGTGAACACTGCTTAATTCCAGAAAATATGATTGTTTACATTAAAATATCCCAAATAATCTACACATAAATGGTTTGAATCTTTTAAAGAGCTTAGTAATATTACTGGAAACAAATTAATACATACAAATCATGTCCATGTAAGAGCAATGAGATAAAATAGTTTTAGTATTATTTCTGAATTTTCAGCAATATTAAAAATATCAAACATTTAGAAAATAACAATGGGGCCGGCACTGTGGCGCAGTGGGTTAATGCCCTGGCCTGAAGTGCCAGCATCCCATATGGGCGCCAGTTCGAGATCCGGTTGCTCCTCTTCCAATCCAGCTCTCTGCTGTGGCCTGGGAAAGCACAAGAGGATGGCCCAAGTGCTTGGGCCCTTGCACCTGCATGGGAGACCAGGAAGAAGCACTTGGCTACTGGCTTCAGATCAGCGCAGCTCAGGCCATTATGGCCACTTGGGGAGTGAACCAAGAGAAGGAAGACCTTTTTCTGTCTCTGCCTCTCACTATCTGTAACTCTACCTCTCAAATAAATAAATAAAATCTTTTTTTTAAAAAAAAAAGTAGTGGGTAAGGCAATTTTTCTAAACAAAAAGGACATAATAAGAGAAGGAGTTTTCTTTGTGGACTTCCTTTCCTACTCACAGCTTAGACAAAAATTGTAACACTGTCTGATACAGCACTAAATGTGTGTAAAACAATTGTAGGGCAAAAGGACATGTGTAGTGGAAAGTTTGCTCTTTTAATTTGTTTTTTTTTTAATTTTTATTGATATAAAGTGAACATAGTTCATGTATTTCATAGGTACAAATCTAAGAAGATAATTATAATGTTCTAATTACTCTCTCTCCCTCAAATCCCCTCCTTCCTTCCTTCCTTTTTTTCCTTTAATTTTTGCAAGTGCATAATTTCAGTCCACTCTGATGACAAGCTTAATGCACTACTAACCAAAATATTCAACAGGTAAAAAGTATAAAGACCACAGTGACACAGGAGTATAAACAAGGGCTAAATAAAACAATCAAATCACAAGATGTCTGTTCCATTCCTATACTTCATTTTGTATTCTATGCTAACAACTACGTATCAGAGAAAACATAGAATATTTGTCTTTTGGGGACCGGCTTGTTTCATGAAGCGTAACAGTTTCAAGTTGCATCCATTTTGTTGCTTAAGACAGGAATTCATTCTTTTTTATGGCTGAGCAGTATTCCATAGAGTATATAAATCACATTTTCTTCATCCAGTCATCTGTTGAGGGACATTTGGCTTGATTTCACATCTTAGTTATTGTGAATTGAGCTGCAAGAACCATAGGGGTACAAATCAGTCTTTCCTATGCTGATTTCATTTCATGTAGTTAAATTCCCAGGAGTGGGATGCCTGGGTCATATGGTAGATCTATGTTTAGGTGTTGCTGGAGAGCACCACATGGACTGAATTCTGCTGAGAACTCACCTGGCTGGGTTGCAAAGCTGAACAGTAGGTTGTGTGACTGGCAACAGTCAGTTGCATGATGCCCAGGCAGAAAAGGAAATGCTGTGGGCTCCGGGAAACAACAGTTGAAGCTTTCTATCCTGGTTAGTGTTTGCTGGGCAAGAATGTCTTTTCTTCAGGGTTTCTCTGTACTGTGATCGTTGCCCTAGTTACTAGTGTTTAAGTACCAGGTATTACCTGTGGTTTTCATATTCTTTCTTATAAACACCAAAACTTACTATTTCTTGTTTTTCTGTTTTAATTTCCTTGTTGTAAGACCCTGATTTTGTAGAACTTCACATTGTTTATTATTAACCTTTTATGTCACTGCTGATAGTAAAAACTGGGAACAACCGTACATCGGGCCTCTGCCATTGCCTTTGGTCCTTGACAGAGAACCCCTGGTTTCCCCACACTGAATATCTTAATCTGAGTCTGCTTATTTATTGTATGTTCCTCTTTGGGGTCAACCTGACACCCTTCCATGCTGGATGTAGCTAGGTTTCTGAGGAATCTCCTATTGTCTTCCATAATGGTTATGATATTGGATCAGGCAGGTAGCTAGATTAGGGTCAGGACTTGGAAACCAAACCTCCTCCACCACAAGTAGTCCTATCCACCCACCTGTCAATCACATGATCCTTTCCCCAGGATGCACTTCCCCTTACCTGGGGTCTGTGGGCAGTATCATGTAGCCACTCCCCCTGTTAAGCTCCTAAGAAGACCAGCAAAGGAAAGGGGCCCCTCTCCTTCTCTCTCTTTCTCCCACTCTCTGTGTCTCTCACTCTCTCTCTCCACATGGATCCAAAAAAAGCAGGGTATGGAAATCTCTCTCTCTTTTCCCCTCCTGGCCCACTCTCCCTGAACAATGCCCACCTATGGTGTGGGGTTTCCTCACCTTGTAAATAAAATTTATCACTTTTCCCATTGTCTTTGTGCCTGTATTTAGAATGCTTCTCTAAGAAATAGGCAAGAGCCTAGAATAGGAATTTAGGGCCAACCTAGCCCACAACAGAGGTACTAGTTTACAATCCCACCAATGATGTATCAGGGTGCCTTTTTCCCCACATCCTCACCAGCATTTATTATTTTTTTTTGATTTTTTGGATGTGGTGAGGTAAAACCTCATTTGGGCTTTTATTTTCATTTCCCTGATGGCTAGGGATCTTGAGCATTTTTTCATATGTCTGTTAGCCTTTGGCTATTTTTCAATTGAATTGCTTGTTTTGTTATTCTGAAGTTTCTTGAGTTTTTTACACATCTGTATATTAATTATCAGTTACATAATTTGCTAATACTTTTTCCCATTCAGTCAGTTGCCTCTTCACTTTATTGACTATTTCCATTGCATCAGAAGATATTTGGAACCTTCTTAGCTTGATGTAATCCCATTTGTCTATTTTTGGTTTTAACGCCTGTGCTTCTGTGGTCTTTTCCAAGAAGTGTTTGCTATGCCAATGCCTTCAAGAGTTTCCTCAATGTTTTCCTCTAGTAATTTGATGGTTCCAGGTCACAAATTTAGGTCTTTGATTTATTGTGATTGATTTTTCTATAAGGGGTAAAGTAAGGGTATTCTTTCATAATTCTGCCTGCAGAGATGATTTGCCCAGCACCATTTTTTGAAGAGACTGTTTTCTCCAGGAATTGATTTTAGCTCCTTTGTGCAAGATTAGTTGCTTGAAGCTACATGGATTAATTTCTAGGATTTAATTTCTGTTCCATTATTCTACATGTTTTATTTTTCCAGTACCAGGCTATTTTGATCATGACTGTCTTATAAAAATCTTGAAATCTGGTGCTGTGATGCCTCCAGCTTTGTTTTTGTTGTTTAAATCGCTTTAGTTACTTGGGGCCTCTTGTGTTTCCATATGAATTTTAGCATAATTTTTTCTACATCTGAGAAGTACATCCTTAGTGTTTTGCTTGGGATCCTACAGAATCAGTAAATTGCTCTAGGTAGAATAGACATTTTGATCATGTTAATTATTCCATTACAGAAACATGGAAGAATCTTCCATTTTTTGGTCTTCTATTTCTTTCCTTAATGCTTTGTAATTTTCATTGTAGAGAACTTTCACGTCATTAGTTAAATTTATTCCATGGTATTTATATTTTTGGTAGCTTTTGTGAATGGTACTGATTTTACAAATTTTTTCCCAGCTCTAGCATTGTTTCTAGCATTCTCAATTTTTGTAGATTGTATTTGTGAAGATATCTATCGAATTCTTCAAGATTTTCCAATTTGTTGGCATTTGGCTGTTTGTAGTAATTCCTGATGAATCTTTCTATTTCTATTGTGTACATTGCAACATCTCCCTTTTCATCTCTGATTTTGTTAATCTGTGTGTTCTCTCTGTCTCTCCATCTCACCCTTTTTTCAGTTAGTTGGGCCAATTGTGTAACAAATTTGTTTATTTTTCAAAAAGCCAGCTCTGAATTTCACTGATCGTTTTTATTTTTGTATTTCAATATGTTTACTTCTTCTCTAAGTTTAATTATTTCTTTCCTACTACTAATTTTGGTTTTGATTTGCTGTGGTTTTTCTAGGTATCTGAGGTGGTTTGTTAGATCATTTGGTGCCTTTTCAATTTCTTGATGTAAGCACTAATTGCTATAAACTTTCCTCTTAACACTGTTTTTGTTGTATCCAATAAGTTTTGATATGTTGTGATGTCATCTTCACCTGTCTCTGAGAATTTTTTGATTTCTCTTCTGATTTCTTCTATGACCCATGGTTTATTCAGAAGCTTTTGTGCTTTCCTCCATATGTTTGCATATTTTCTAGTCTCTTTAGTTGTTAACATCCAGCTTCATTCCGTTGTAGTCAGAGAAGACACATGGTATAAATTCAATTTTTTTGAATTTGTTAAGACTTGTTTTATGGCCTAGCATGAAATCTAGCCTAAGGAAAGTTTTAGGCACTAATGAAGAGAATGTGTATTCTTCAATTGTGAGATGAAATGTTCTACATATATTAGTTAGATCCATTTGGTCTATAATGTGGATTAGCTCTGTTGTTTCCTTGTTGATTTTCTAAGTCATTGATGAAAATGGAGTGTTGAAGTCCCCCATTATTATTGTATTGGGGTTTTTGTTCCTTTAGATCCACTAACATTTGTTTTAAATATCCTGTCACCCTGGCATTAGATGCATGTACGTTTACTATAGTCACATCTCCATGTTGAAATGATTGCTTAATTATTAGATACTGCCCTTCTTTGTCTCTTTTAACAGTTTTTGTGCTAAAGTATATTTTTCTGATATTAGGGTGGCTACATCTGCTCATTTTTGCATTCTGTTAGCATTGACCATCTTTTCCTATCCTTTCACTCTCAGTCTGTGTATCTTTATTGGTAATGTGAGTTTCTTGTAGGCAACTAATAGATGAGTTTTGTTTTTTAATCCATTCAGCCAATTTATATCTTTTAATGGGAGAATTTATTCCTTTTACTTTAAAAGTTATTATGAATTAATAATGACCATCCTGCCATTTCCCCATAATTTCCACGTTCACATTATTTTATGGTAATGACTACCTTTCTCTGTTTCAGTGTGTAGCACTTCCATAAGTATCATTTGTAAGGCTAGATGTGTGGTGACAAATTCTTTTATGCACTTAAACTTGAAAATAAAATACTTAGACTATGATAAGTTAAAGCAATCAAAAACTATACATGGAAACACATTCAAAAATACTAGAAATAAAGCAAAAGGGAACTCAAAATGTCAAATAATTCACAATGAAGGAGAAAGAGAAGAAAATCAAAATGAGATAAAAAATAAAGTGAAAAATTTAATTCCAAACCTGCCAATAATTTAATTGGGCTACAAACACCAATTAAAAGGCAGTTAGTGTGGGGCCAGTACTGTGGTATAGCAGATAAAGCTGCTGTCTGAGGTGTCAGCATCTCATATGGGTGGTGGTTCAACTCCCTACTGCTCCACTCCCAATCCTCCCTGCTGATGGCCTGGGGAAGCAGCAAAAGATAACTCAAGTGCTTGGGCCCCGGTACCTGTGTGGGAAATCCAGAATAAGCTCCTGGCTCCTGGCTTTAAATCAGCTCAGCTCCAGCCACTGCAGCCATTTGGGGAGTGAACCAGTGGATGGAGGACCTCTCTCTCTGTCTCTCCCTCTATCTGTAACTCTATCTCTCAAATAAATAAATAAATGAATCTTTTAAAAAAAAGCAGAGAGTGGCAACTGACTTAAAAACATGACCCCAGTTTATGATGTTTATAAGAAATTCACTAACGACAGATAAGAAGAAAAAGTTTATAAAATGTGGCAAAGAAATATCTGGCAAATATTATTCAAAGCAAAGTAGGAATTGCTACAAGCAGATAACACAAATTGATTTCATGCAAAGAAAGTGATCAAAGAAATAAAAGCACATCATTCTATAATGATAAAATGTTCTGTTATCAATACAAAGATATTTAAATGTGTTTGCATAAAAAGCAGCAAAATATGTTAAGTAAAATCCAACAGAACCAAAACACTTACAAATATATGTGAAAACTAGAATACTCCTTTCTCAAAAAGTGATAAAAAAAAAACTAGACACAAAACAGCAGTCATAGAACTCAACAATGTCATCAATGAACAAGATTTAATTTATAGCATGTATCCAATCAATGTAGAGTGCACATTCTTTACAAGTTCCCATGAAATGCATACCAAGAAACATCTTACAGTATGCCATAAAACGTTAAAACATTGAAATCATACACATTGTGTTCTCTCATGACAATTAATCAAACAGACAACAGAAATATAAATGTCAACATACTTCAGAACAAAAAAAATTACTTGTACATAAGCATGGATTAAAAAAAAGGGTTAAAGGATATTTCAAAGACATAGTGTATTAAATCAAAATAAAACATTAAAAATTTTGGGACAAAGCTCAAGCAGTGCTGTGAAGGAAATTTATAGCATTAAATACAAGCATTAGAAAAACAAGAAAGTAATCATATGAGTAATTTAAGTTTCCATTTCAAGGCAAAAAAAAAGTAGAATATACAGATGCAAGCAAAAGGAAACAAAGAGCAGAATCAACGAAACTGAAATCAGGAAAATAAGTGGAACAAAGGAAAACTGTACAGACTCTGCACATATCAAAACGGCAATAAGAAAATAAGGGAATAAAGTTAACAACTCAGACTAAATGGATCAATTCCTTAAAAATCACAATACTATCATGATTCATCCAATATAAAATAGATAATATAAATAGTGCAATGACTTTTAAGAAAATTTATTTCTTAATTTTGAAATTCCCCTAAACAAGGTCCAGATTGCTTCACTATAGCATTCTACCAGCTGTGATAGAAGAACTGATTCTACAGCATGTCTTCTAGAAAACAGAAGAAAATGCAACATTTTCCAAACAATTTTGTAAAGCTAATGTAACTCCCATACCAAAATCAGTATGAAGAGAGTAACTACAGGTAAATATTCTCAATAATACAGACACACAAATTGTTTAACATAATGTTCAAAACAAAATTTAGTCATTTTTTAAATGTAGAACTACATTCCATGACCAAATGAGGTTTATTCCAAGGTTACAGGGCTGATTTAGTATATTTAAAAATAATGGATCTACCATAAAGAGTGAAAGAAAATATTCACATCATCATATCAATCAATATATGAAACATGTTTAATAAAATACCAGCATCTATTAACGATAAAGCTCTCAGAAAAATTAAATAATTATGTACTCTTCAATTTGATAAAAAAAACTTACCAAAAATATACAGTTAGCATGATACTTAAAGGAGAAAGGCAATGTCTTTCTTCATATGATTGAGAATCAAGGAAGGATGTTTACTGTCACCAAAAACAGTAATAGAAATTGTAGCCAGGGTAATAAGGTAAGAAAAGGAAATAACAAACCTGTATATTGGAAAGGAAAAAACAAAATGGTTCTTGTCAACCACAGTTGACAAGCAGTCTAGTCTAGACAGAAAACTCAAAGGAATCAATAGAAACTTCTAACCCTTATAAATGAAGTTTAGCAACTTTTTGAATTATAAGCATTAAAAACCACCAGCATGTTTTATATACTGATAGGTGAAATTAGAATGTACTATTAGTTATAACCAAGGAGATATATAGAATATGGAATGCTATGCATTATTAATCTATGGAAACATACACAGAACTTTAGAGCTGAAAGTTACACTATTCTAAGGGATGAATTTTAAAAGATGATCAAATAAATACATAAATAAATACTGTGTTTACAAACTAGAAGATAATATAAGAAAACTGTCAATTTTCCCAAGTTCCTTCTTGGGACTTGGCCCAACCTTGGCATTTCAGGCATTTGGGAAGTAAACTAGCAGGTGGAAGATCTCTGTGCTTCTCCATCTCTGCCTTTCAAGTGAATAATTAATAAATAAGTAAATATTTTTTAAAATAGAACTTAGTAATATATAAAAAGTATTTCAATTAAAAATGAATAAAAACAGGAAGGAACATTTTATTAAGGATATACTGATGGTTAAAGACAAAACGAAAAAGAAAAGGAAAAGAAAATCACATAAAAGGGTATTCAACCTCATCAGCATTCAGGAAATGAAAGTTAAAATCATAATGAGATATCACATATTTATCAAACTATGCAAGCAACTTAATATAACCTACTAGTTACATTTTTGGTGTTTATCCAAGGGAGAAATATTTTATATACATATTTGTTCATGAATATTTAAGGTCCAAACTTGAAATAGCCTGGATAACCTTCAATAGGTGGAAGACTAAATAAACTGCACTACAAGGAATCAACCAATGATAAACACAATAACTTGGATGAATTTCCTAAGAATTGCACTTGAGTGGAAAAAGGCATTTCCAGAAAATCATATGATAAAATTGTAATTCCATTTACATAGCTTTCTTAATATGAAAATATTGTAAAGATGGAGAACATATTATGGCTATTAGTGTTTAAAGAAGAGGTGTGATTATAAAGGAAATAGGTTTGTTCATAAAAGGACAACACTGGGTATTGCAGTGGTGAGTACAGTATTTTCTTTCTTGACTATAGCAGTGCCAATTTCTTGATTCTGATATTTTACTATTGTTTTGCAAGATGTTATCATTAACACAAACCGGGTAGAAGGTACTTAAGATCTCGCTGCACTTATTTTCTACAATCATGTTAATCTAAAATTACCACAAATTAAAAATTCAATTTAAAAAATTAAAGACTTCAAGAAAGTAGAGAAGAAAAATAAAAAATAGATACTGCAATAATGGAGCTAACAATAAATTATTAATCATTTGATTACACATAGCATTCCATTTTAAAATAAACAATATAGAGCCTGATAAAATAAATACAAAATTAACTTATACACTGCTCACATAAATATCTCCAAATAGAAGAATTCAGAACATATGAAAGAAATTGGGTGGTAAAAAAAGTTATACTGTGAAAAGTTAACTAAAAGAAAGTTGTTTGAGTTGTTTTATAACAGAGTAGATTTTAAGGTAAGAGATATTAAAGCCAGAGAACAGACATTTTGCTTACTAAAAATGTTAATCTACTGAGAAAATGTAACAATCCTAAATATATATGCATTTAGTAACATAGTGTCAAAATATTGAAAAAAAAACTTGAGAGGTTTAATAGGAGAAATTTAGAAACTTCTAAATTCATATGTGTTTAAGATTTTAATATCTTTTTTTAGTGTGTGATAGAATTGTTAATGGAAATAAAAAGCAACCTTCAGAATTTCTGTATAAACTACACTGTTTCCTTTTGCAAATTTATACATGTAAATTTATACACATGAAATATATATGCAAAAGGGTTATGGAACTGGAAGGTGTCAGGGAAAAATAGTGTTTTCTATATATCCTCTAAATTATTTTAAATGTTCTAGTAAGCATAAGCCATTTTAATCAAAAGATACAAATACGATATTTCATTTTTTCTATTTAACTCTATCAGAATTTTAACATCTACTGTATAAATGACACTAGAAATAAACAGTAATAAAGACACTTATTGAGTTTTCTCCCCTATTGTTACTCATATTCCCTAATGTTTTCTATGTGGTGTCTTTGTCCCAAATTGACAATATGCCAACTGAGTCAGGACCATGTCTAATTCTATAATTGGAGGGCTGTGCACACCATTATCACTGCCTTGCTAATGTTGTAATACAATCAGAGTAATAAGATGGGTTGGATTTCCACATCTGTTAAACAGATACATGGGGATGTTGTGGCTATGTGTTCCCATTACTTTTTTTCCCCTTTTATATACTGTTGGGTTAATAACCCAGTAGGCTATACATGCAATGAAAATTACTTTTCTAAACTGTGTACAAATCTGGAAAGAAGCGGGATTTGTACAGTCTATCACTGGTGTCCTGAAAAAAAGCAAGAAATGGCTACGGTGAAGAAATTCTGCCAGGAAGAATTATTGGGTAGATATGGAAATCAAACCTTATCAAAGCAAAAATGGGTGTTATGTCCATGTTTACAAGGCTTCTTTTATGGTCTTTCTTACTGCCCTGTCCTCAGCAATTTGAATATTGCCTATCATATGATAGACGCCTGTTATAGCTTCAGTTGTGTTCATAAAAAAGATATATTCAGATGCTAATCTCCAATATTTGTGAGTGTGACCTTATTTAGAAACTAGGTTTTTGCTGATATACTGAAGATGGGGTTTATTAGGGTGAGTTCTAATCCAGTGTAACTGTGTCCTTTTATAGGAAAAGACAAAGAAGAAACACAATGTGACAACAGTCTGGAAGTACAGTGATGCAGCTAAGTCAACGCCACCAAAAGCTGGAAAGAAACAGAAAAGGATCCAATTCATGGTGTCAGAGGGAACATTGCCTACTGATCCCTTGATTGCAGACTCCCAGCCCCAAAACTATGACAAAAATAACTTCGCTTGCTTTAAGCCCCTCGATTTGTGGTACATTGTTCTGGCAACCCAATGAAAGTAGTATAGTGCTCAATAGTTGTTTAATAAAATATTTTCAAGTTAAAATTATTCCAAGTTAAAATTATTTTCAAGTTAAACTCTGACTTAAAATGTATAATATCATTATCATTAGATATAGAGTAAAATTTATTCTGGAAGTAATGAAAGGATCTAGGGAAACATGCTGTCTTATTTCATGTGTGTCCCAAGGAATTTTCCTGTAATGCTTCTACAATTAATCTCAAAAATTCCTTGTATAATGCTTTACAGCCAAAATACATTCATATTTATACATACTTTGTAACTGAGACACCTGAGCAACATCATAAAACTAATCTGATGGTGTTTTGTGTCCATTTCAAGGCAGTAGCATTATAATGCTCTTGAGTGTCATTGGTTTACCAGGCTCTATTAGTTGGTCTTTTCATATAAGACATCTCATTGAATTTCAATTATTTCTTTTTTGCAGTTTTAACATTCAAGTAGAGATTATTTCCTTCAGAACTGTTATAAGTGGTAGCAAATTCATTCAAAATTGGGTATTCTCAACTGTAACCCAAACCCTTTATTTTATAACATGAATATAGTTCATTTGATTGGTTAATTCAAAACTTTTTTAACATTTCTTTATTGATTGAGCCTTATCATAAGTACATGTGCTTTATCTCAACCACATTGTGATCATTTCTTCAAATTCCTATTGAAAAGATCTAGTTTAATATTGTAAGTAAATCACTACTGAAAGATAGTTTTAAAGGGACTGTGATGGTCCAAAAAGGAAACAGATGCAGATCCAACCTACAATAGGAATTTGACAGCAACAACACATCAAACACACAAATAATAATGCAATGTTCCCATTGATATGGACATATAAATTGTTGTGGGGACTCTGAGGAGGAATGATTCTTCTGTAGTGGAAATTTCCTATCCTCATGGTACTGAGAAAATCCACTGAATAAATCACTGCTAGTTTGTATGTTGGGTGCTATTGTCTCCACTGCCCAAATGAAGCTACTGATTCATAGAGAAGTGAAGCAACTTGTCCAAGTTAACAGTCCAAATAAAGCCAAAACTAGGATTTGAATGCAAATCTGCCTGTCTTACCACTCATGCTCTAAACCACATTTTTGCTGCTTCTCTGTCTTCTCTGATTTTCCTCATTTTAGAGTATGATTCCTTGGATAGTTATTCCTATAGATGGGTACAAGTTAAAGCTTACAGTCTAATAGTAGACCATTTTTAAAAATATGTATTTAGTTATTTTGAAAGGCAGAGAGAGAAAGAAAGAGAGAATCTTTCATCTATAGGTTCACTCCCAAAATGGCCACAACAGCCAGGTGTCGGTCAGGCCAAAGCCATAACTGCATCTTAGTCTCCCATATGCGTGGCAGGGATCCAAGAATCTGAACCATCTTCTGTTGCCGTCCCAAGAACATTAGCAAGAAGATTGATCAGAAGCAGAGTAGCAGGGACTAGCATCGTGGCATACTGGATAAAACACCACCTGCAACAGTGCTCTCCTATATGGCCACCAGTTCATAGCCTTGCTGCTACACTTCCAATTTGGTTCCCTGTTAATGGCCTGGGAAAGCTACGGAAGATGGCCTAAGTTCTTGGACCCCTGCTTACCCACATGGAAGACTTGGATAAAACACTTCTGGATTTGGCCTGGCTCAACCATGGTTGTTTTGGCCACTTTGGGTAGTGAACCAGCAGATGGATCATCTCTCACTCGCTCCAACTCTCAAATAAGTAAAATAATTCTTAAAAGAAAAGAAAAGCATAGTAGCAAGGAGTTCAACCAGCGCTCCAACATGATATGCTGATATCGCAAATGGCAGCTAACCCTGCTTTGCCACAGTGCTGACCCCCATTTCTCATCTGTATCTGAGTATATATTGAGTGCAGTGAACGTTTATCACAATGTCTAGTGATTCCTCTATACCTAAATCTTAATGTATTTGGAAAACTGCCTCATTCCTTCTAAAATTCAGTAAATATGGAATTTCCCATGTATTTCTTCTTGTGTTATTCTCCCTGAAATTCTCCTTGGGACAGTTGGCTTCCTATATGCAGACTCCTTATAGACCAAATATCCTTATAGACCCTTATAGACCAAATATCCTATAGACCCTTATAGACCAAATATCCTATAGACCCTTACAGACCAAATATCCTATAGACCCTTATAGACCAAATATTTTTATAGACCCTTATAGAACAAATATCTCTTAGGTCAGCTCACATTTTCTATAGCCTGCCTGAGCATCCAAAAAATACAACTGCTGCCAATCACTGCAGGCTTACGGATAATGCTGACAATAAAGTCTTACTACTCCTAAAAGTTTCTCAGCACTTTTCCTTCTATTAGTCATCTTCCCGTTTCCAGCTTTCTACCTTACTGCTAAATTCAACGCCAAGCCCATTCCCAACCACTTGCCTCAGCTTAAACATCAATACCTGGTCCTCAGTGGCAGAGATACTGAAGAGTGTGTGTTTTTGGGAAAATGTTTATCATTAGTTTGTTGATGTTGATACAACAGAATCAGGAGATCGAGATAGCTATATTGGGTCATTTCTGTTTCCCACTTTAAGTTTATGCACAGTTTTGGTCACTAGTCACTAGGACTGCAACCTGTTGCTTTCACACTGTTACTAGGCTATCCGTAAATGGATTATATTATTAGACATTTCAGTTTAGACACATCTGCATGGGAACAAGCATTGAGTTGAGCAAGCTTAGAGAAGATACCAAGGAGAGTTTTCATTTCTGTTTTCTTGCAATATAGGAATTCCATGAAATAAATCCTGCAAATTTAATTCAAAAGAAAAAAAGGATATTTTAAAATAATTATACAAACATAAGTGGTTATTCTTTTATTATTGATATACCTTATAGTTTTGAAAGATTATTTTTGAGTTATGTCATATCTAAGAGATACTCAGGGTAGATTCTGTGCTGCAGACTTAAGCTGCCACTTGAGACCTCTGCATCATCTATCTAGAGTGCTGATTTAGAGCCAGCGGTGTGGCGTAGCAGTGCTGGCATCCCATATGGACTCCAGTTCAAGTCCCAGCTGCTCCACCTCTGATCCAGCTCTCCGCTCTGGCCTGAGAGGGCAGTGGAAGATGGCCCAAATCCTTGGGCCCCTGCACATGTCCACATGGGAGACCCAAAGGAAGCTCCTGGCTCCTGGCTTCAGATCAGCACAGCTCTGGCTGTTGTGGCCATTTGGAGAGTGAATCAACAGATGGAAGACCTCTCTCTCTCCCTGCCTCTGCCTCTCTGTGGCTCTGCCTTTCAAATAAATAAATAAATAAATATTTTTTTTAAAAAAAAAGGAATGCAAATTCAAGTCCTGGCTGCTCCTCTTTTGTTTCAGTGTCCCACTAATGCAATTGGGAAGGCTTGGGAAGACAACAGATGATGGCCAAGTACTTGGGACTTTGCCACCAAAATGGGAGACCTGGATGGAGTTTCTGGCTCCTGCCGTTGGTCTGGCCCAGCCCCAACTATTGTGGGCATTTTGGGAGTGAACCAGTGAATGGAAAATCTCTCCCTCTCTCTCTCTCTCCATCTTTCCCTGTCTTTCTCTATCACACTGCATTTCATATAAATAAATAATCTCTTTAAAAAGTAAATAAAAAAGAAAGTTAACAGGGGCTGGTGCTGTGGTGCAATGGGTAAAGCCACCGCCTGCAGTGCCAGCATCCCATATGGGCGCCAGTTTGAGTCCCAGCTGCTCCACTTCCAATCCAGCCCTCTGCTATGGCCAGGGAAAGCAGTGGAAGATGTCTCATGCCCTTGGCCCCTTGTGCCTATGTGGGAGACCCGGAAGAAGCTATAGACTCCTGGCTTCGGATTGACACAGCTCTGGCCACTAGGGCCATTTGGGGAGGGAACCAGCAGAGGTGTTTTAGAAACACGTCTCTCTCTTTCTCTCTGCCTCCGCCTCTTTGTAACTCTGCCTTTCAAATAAATAAATAAATCTTTAAAAAAAAGTTAGCAAATTTTTGTGGGATAAAATGAGTAAGTAATACAAAGTAATTTATCATCATTATGGGGATCATATTTTACTATCGGCATTATTTATCATATAATAAAATATATACCTTTTTTGGAATTTCTCATTGGAATTATTTATTTTTTAATATGTATAACAAATGTCCTTGGGGTCACTTTATATTTCTAAGGTATTTCAAAGGTCATTGTAAATATTCTTGATAGCATAAAAAAAGCAGTTATAAATAGTTCAAAAATTTTAAAGAAAAAAACCAATTTCCATTATAAAACAAATACATCTGCTACAATTGGGTATAATTGGAAGGCCTTCAGGCTTATCTCAACCTCTTAGATATCTAAAGATTGGAAAACTGTCAGATGTCTTATTATGTGAAACTAATATACTCTCTATGAATAAAAGCTAAAACATATGGGAGAAAGTATTACAGTTCTAGTACCAGAAATCATGCATGAAAGAAAGTGAACATTAATCAGGGATTAATTTGAAATAGAATGCTGTAAAACTTAATGAATTTTTCTAAAACACATGAATAAATCTTAATTTTAATTTTACATCTGAACTGATAGAATTTTGTCATATTGTCCATTTTGAATAAGTTAATTGGTATAGTGAAATTTCTGGTATGTAATAATAACTAAAATATTTAGCAATTCCATAAAATGTAAAATATACCTATTAAAAACAGCTATTTTCGGTCAGTGCTGGGGCTCAATAGGCTAATCCTCCGCCTGCGGCTCCGGCACAATGGGTTCTAGTCCTGATCGGGGCACTGGATTCTGTCCCAGTTGCCCCTCTTCCAGTCCAGCTCTCTGCTGTGGCCAGGGAGTGCAGTGGAGGATGGCCCAAGTACTTGGGCCCTGCAACCGCATGGGAGACCAGGAGAAGCACCTGGCTCCCAGCTTCAGATCAGCGGTGTGCGCCGGCCGCAGTGGCCATTGGGGGTTGAACCAAAGGCAAAGGAAGACCTTTCTCTCTGTCTCTCTCTCTCTCACTGTCCACTCTGCTTTTCAAAAAAAAAATTAAAATTAAAAAAAAAACAGCTATTTTCAGTATTTGAGGTGGTTACTTTTAAAGCCACCTATTATGGAGGACTGATGAGATTTATAAACATTGAGTCTGTAAATCTCTTAATATTTCTCAATTCTTTCAAGATTTTCTTTTCAGATAAAGATAATTAAAATTCTCTACAAAAGTAATGTTAATTTATGGCAGACTTTTCTGTGGTACTAAAAAATAGATTTTTGGAATGAATTAATACTTAATGTTATGATATTTAAAACTTCTCAATTCCTAATATAACTAAGGATAAAAAAGTAATTTTCTGACTGATAAAATAAGATAGTCTTAATCCCCTACCAGGGAAATACATTTTAAGTGTAGGTATATGAGAGTTATCCTGCCCTTTTAAAACTCCTGGAGTCTTTTGTTGGCTGAAAATGTATCTAAGTAGGACAAATCCTTAAATCTCATTTAACAATTTCACCATTGAAGTGTGTATAGGAGAGAAGAATGTCTAAGAGTCTCTGTAAACATTCACATTAAGAGGTGAGGACAGGTTGGATTCAGTAGATGGAGCCATCTAGTCGATACATGTCACAGTGGGAAGACAGATATGGAGCAAGGGCAGCAAAGAGACATTGAGTGCTTCGAGGAAAAGCTGATGGGAAAAGTTGTCTGAGACAGCAGATAAAGCATCGTGAGAAGAAGGCTTTTGAGGATGGCAAAATCCCAACTTGCATAATCGGGGTCAGAAATCTCATCCCATTGCCTTGATACTTCTACTCAACAAATAGACACGTTGTGATCGTTCCTGCCAAAGTCAACAAACAGACACTGTGGTTGTTTTATTTTCCTGCAGACTTCCTTTCACTCTCTATAGGAGCAATGTATTAATCAATAAGTTTTCTTTAATAATTTTTTTTCAAAATCCCCAAATATCTTTTTTAGTTGAAAGAACCTGAGTACACACGAGGCATTGAATGATAGAATAAGGCTGAGTTTTAGGGTCTTAGATCTGAGTTCTTTTCAAGAGCCCAACACCATGGCCACAGGTTCAGGTGCAGCCAACATCCCCCTCTTTAGTAAATAAAATCTTCAGCCTAATCTCTGGCTTTGAAATGCAACCAGCGAGATTTTGCCAGCAGACTGTGGGAACTCTCTCATATCAAAGCCTGATGCCATGCTAAGATTTGTTCAAATAGAATGGAGAGAAAACAACTATAAATCAAGCTGTTCTTTGTGAATCTAATTCAAGATCCCCTTGTGTGGTGAGAAAATAGGGATGTTTATGTCTAATGGAGGTTATAATAGTAACTGTATCGAATGTAGACTAGGATAAACTGTTGGATGGATTCTATGTGGGAAATAATACTGAAATATTGCTTTTCAAATCTTCAAAACAAAATATGCTACTCCAAAACAAAACCAATAAACAAAATCCTGTGGCAGAAATAATTGTATTATTGTGAATAACAATTAAACTATGCTTATTTTTTAAAATCTAAATTGTACTTGTTTGTAAGAACTATTGAGATAAACATATCTATCATGTGCCTGCACAGAAATATAAATAGGTCAGCATGATTTGGAGGCTCTTCAAAGCAGAAAATGTAAAATAATTCTTCTCTCAATCTTCCCTTATAGCTCACGGTTCTTACCAGACTTACAGAGAATTGAACTTGAGTAATAGCTCCATTAGAGCTCTTTTCCAGGAGCCAGTTCCCGTGGTCTCCCTGGGTCCAGCTGCCGATGACTCACAGAGGAAGTGGTGGAGATTAGGGTGTATGGGGGAAAAATCAGAACAACACAGAAATAAAGCAAATCAACCAACCATTACCTTTTGTGCCAAACAGAACAATGGCTTAACTAGTGTGGTTCAGAATGATCCGTCTTATTCCACTCATTTATGCTATTCCTGTTGGAAGGACCACCAGGAAATCTGTGAACCACTATGGAACACACACCGGAATCCATGGCACATCTCAATTAATATTCCCTCCTGACTCAACTAGAACAATGAAGAACATCAAGCAGTTTAATCTCCGGCAATAATTCCTTTTGTTAGGTTGAGAGGTTTTCCCCTTGAATTAGGTTTTAAGATCGGATTTTCAAAATTAGTTAGTTATTCTATGAATTGTAAGGCAGAAAGCCCAGATTTTATAAACACATGCATATGTCTAGGAAGAACATAATGAAGTCTGTGTGTTATTTAGGACTTTGCTGCTATTGGTAATTTTTACTTTCACTGCAATAAAATCAGTCTTTTATTAGCAAACAATTGTAACTAAACTGCACAGTTGTTAAAAATCTTCTTCCAATTTTCCTTAAAGGGTAAGAAATGTAAATGGGTTCTTTATATATTCCAGTAGAATTAAATTTGATTAGGAAGATTTATAAAGATTCTTCAGATTCTTAACTTAGTTACTGATGAGCTAAATATTTCATGGATTAAAATATTTTCAAACATCCATAATTATATATATGTATATAAGCTTGCATAGTCTCAAATGTTTATGAGATATGTATAAAGGATATGTAGTTTATATATATATATATATATATATATGGGGAGAGAGAAAAAAATTAGAATAATCATTACTGTTTCAGCATTTATGTCTGAACATAATGACCTACAAACACTATCTACTCCTGTGACCACTGAAAAACAAAGATTAAAATAATTAGTCAATTCTGAATGTCAATAAACAATTTAGAATTTTAAACATATTTAAAAAATAATTAATGTATAAATATTGTTTTTATTATCAGGCCCAGAAAGAGGTGGAGAAATAGCTGATAAATTATCTTCAAAATATACAAATACTAGAGGCTTCAGTTTCCAGAGCTATTTATTTCTGTTCAAAATTGGTTGAAGTGACGGTTTTACAACTCTGAATTGTTCACTTTAAACAGGTGAATTGTTTAATAAAGCTGTTTTAAAAATAGTTAAGGCAGTTTCCTTATAATGTAAAATGTTTAGATTATTTAAAATAAATTTTGTAGAGTGTTTTCTAAATATTAACAATAGTCAAAAGTTTTAAATATGATCAAATGAAATCACTAATTGTCCTTTATGTCTTCAAAATAAATAGCAATGGCATTTTTAAAAGCACACTTTCTTGTTTATAATAATATAAAAGGAAGAATTATATTCTATTGACACTACTATATAAAATACAAACCTTCTAAGTGTGTAAAATTATCTAGAGATAAAACATTCTTTTTTATTGACAAAATAAACGATATTTTGATGGTTCTAAAAGAAATTTTAACATGAAAATATTTAAAGCATTGCTTTATTTGATTGAATTCATGAAATCATTTTTATCAGATTTAATTTTATTATCACATTGTAAGTTATATTTTTTTTTGACAGGCAGAGTGGACAGTGAGAGAGAGACAGAGAGAAAGGTCTTCCTTTGCTGTTGGTTCACCCTCCAGTGGCCGCTGCCAACAGGGCACCGTGCTGATCCGAAGGCAGGAGCCAGGTGCTTTTCCTGGTCTCCCATGGGGGTGCAGGGCCCAAGCACTTGGGCCATCTTCCACTGCACTCCCTGGCCACAGCAGAGAGCTGGACTGGAAGAGGGGCAACCAGAATCTGGCACCCCGACCGGGACTAGAACCTGGTGTGCTGGTGCCGCAGGCGGTGGATTAGCCTAGTGAGCCGCGGCGCCAGCCTTGTGAGTTACTTTTAAACCTTATTTTTATTTGGAAGGCAGAGAAACAGAGAGAGATGGATGCAGAGATAGAGCTCCTGTCTGCTGACTCATCCCTTCTAAGCACACAACGACCAGTAGCCAGGGATTCAATTCAGGTGTCCTATGTGAGTAGCAGGAACTCAACCACTTGAGCCATCACTGCTGCCTCCCAAGGTCTGAATTAGCTGAAAGCTGGAATCAGGAGCTTGAGCCAGAGATCAAACCCAGGTGCGTCAATACAGGAGGTAAGCACCCCAGCTGGTGTCTCAAATGTGAGGTTAAATACTCACCCTAACGTTGATTAATATTAAATGATTTAGATTTATAAATAATTCTGTTTAAGTAATATCACTGAATTGAGTCATTGTCCTTTATAATTTTGCCAACATAATTTGCTGAATCATATTTCTAAGGCTACCTGTAAGAGCATTGCAGTAAAAACAAAACAGCCGGAGTCTTGTTTTTCCTCAAAGAAACATTTTACATAATGAGTACAAATTTCAAAAGTACAACTTTAGGAATACAGTGATTCTTCACACCATAAGCACTCTACCACCCACATTCCCACCCCACCTCCTTCTTTCTCTCCAATTCCCAATCACATTCTCCCTTAAGATTCATTTTCAATTAACTGTATGTATAGAAAACCAACTCTATACCAAATAAAAATTTCAACAATTTGCGCGTGCACACACACACACACACAAACTGAGAACAAGTTTTACAGTTAATTCTCATAATACAACTCATTGAGGACAGAAGTCCTGCATGGGAAGTAAGTGCAAGTGACTCCTGTTGTTAATTTAACAATTAACACTCTTAAGTATGATGTCAGTGATCACCTGAGGCTCTTGACATAAGCTGCCAAGACTATGGAAGCCTTTTGAATCCACAATCTCCATCAGTATTTAACCAAGGCCATAAGCAAAGTGGAAGTTCTCTTCTCCATTCAGAGAAAAGTACATCCTTGTTTTATGGCCACTTTGTTTTTGTTTTTTTGTGTTTTTTTTGTTTTTGTTTTTTTTTTTTTTTTTGCTAGGCAGAGTTAGACAGTGAGAGAGAGAGAAACAGAGTTGCTCCGATCCAAAGCCAGGAGGCGGGTACTTCCTCCCAGTCTCTCAAGCGGGTGCAGGGACCCAAGCACTTAGGCCATCCTCTGCTGTCCTCCCAGGCCACAGCAGAGAGCTGGACTTGAAGAGGAGTAACTGGGACTAGAACCCGGGGTGCAGGCGGAGGATTAGCCTAGTGAGCCATGGCGCTGGCCTTGATGGCCACTTCTCTCCACTTGGGGTATCTTTCAAAGAGATTCTTCACATAGGACTTTTTTTTTTCTTTTTTGCCACAGTATCTTTTCTTTCCTTGCCTGAAATGATTTTATGGGCTTTTCAGTCCAAACAGAATGCCTTAAGAGCTGAATCTGAGATCAGAGTGCTATTTCAAGAGATTGTCATTCTGAGTCTGATGTGGACTGCTTCCCATGTTGGAATAGTCTCTCCTTTTTAATTCTACCTATTATTATTACCAGGCATTTGATCTTATTTATATGATCCCTTTAACACTTAACCCTATCTATATGATCACTTTAACACTTAATATGGTCGCTAGAATACTTAAGATGGCATTTTTACCACCCAGCTTCTTTTTTTTTTTTTTTTTTTAACAGAGTGGACAGTGAGAGAGAGACAGAGAGAAAGGTCTTCCTTTGCCTTTGGTTCACCCTCCAATGGCTGCCGCGGGCGCGCTGCAGCCGATGCACCACGCTGATCTGAAGCCAGGAGCCAGGTGCTTCTCCTGGTCTCCCATGGGTGCAGGGCCCAAGCACTTGGGCCATCCTCCACTGCACTCCCTGGCCACAGCAGAGAGCTGGCCTGGAAGAGGGGCAACCAGGACAGAATCTGGTGCCCCGACCAGGACGAGAACCCGGTGTGCTGGCGAGGCAAGGCGGAGGATTAGCCTATTGAGTCACGGCGCTGGCCCACCCAGCTTCTTAATGCCTATTCTCTGTCTCTGGATTTGCAATTGCACTTAATCCAGTGCAAAATATGGACTTAATGTCTATGTGAATTGACTTGTGCAGGAAAACACTTGTCACAATGCCCAAAGTGACATTTCTAGAAGCGAGTATGGCCATTTTGATACTCAGTATTTACCAAATGATTCACACTTTAGCCTCATATGGATCCCAAGAGACCTAACCAAGTGTATGTCGATGCTTGGCCTCTGCCTACTCTGAAGTGCACTTTCTCATTTGCATAAAAGAATTAAATTAGTCCAATGTATCAACTGCAGCCAGCAAGCAATAGGTTCTCTAAGAAAAGAGGTTGAGAGTAGGAGAAGGTGATTAGCAGGACTAAGCAATTATAATGTGTGTGAGAAAGCTGCACTAATAATAGTGTATAGTCAACAAATATTTATTGCACAGCTGCCATGAGCAGTCTTTTAAACAGACATTTACAGATTTAGATAGCAACACAAACTGTATGAAATCAAGAATATTTTCTGTGACATTTTGTAAACATAGTTTTTGATCTGCAAAGATACTAATTGCATAGAGTTCTACTTTATATGTGCTCATATGTATGTGTTTGTAGCAATAAGGATATTTTATATATTTATTTTATAGTTATAAATAATAACCATTATATGCACTCAAAGAGTGTTTATTTCTTTTTTAAATTTATATAAGGTGAACAAATTTCATGTATTTCACGTATTCAGATTATCAGAATTTTTTTTCCTGATACATAATTTTCACTGTGTATTCTATAGACTTTCCATCATGTGTTTCTTTCAAATAAGTTTGTGACAAATGTATGGGAATTTCACACTGTGTGTCTTTGAAGGCATAAACCCCACACACATCTATGTTATACATGTCGTGGTGCCTTAATGTTAATGTTCCTGTACATGATCAAAGGATAATTTCACAAATCACATGGCTTATTGCCACACAGAGAATTTTATTTTACTTTATTTTATTTGGCTTCACAAGATTTAAAAACAGGGAGTATAAGGAGAACAAAACTCATAGGAAATAAACACAATAGATGAGGCACATAAACCACACAGTGGGTGAGCACCAAAAATATTAAAATCTAGTTGTTCTGTTAGGACAGAAACTGGTGCCTGTGGAATGTAATGTCCAGTATGGGGTGCAGTTTTATTTCAGCAGTTCTCAGGAGAATCTGGCTTAACCAATATGACTGCTAATGTCCCTCCATGCCAGAGAATGTTGTTGGTAGAAGGTAACCTGCCTGGCCTGAGCTGTCAGATTGTCGGCCAAGCTCTCGAGTTGATAGATAATTTGAAGTCCAGGTATTGAGGTCAGTAACAGTGTAAGGTAACACTCCTAAGGAGATGGGGGATTCACTCCACGTTCTCACACCCCAGGGTCTGACAAGGTATCACACTCACACTCAGGAAAAGCAGAGAAAATACATTCCAAATTAATTCTTTTTTGTTTTTTAAGGTTTATTTCTTTGAAAGTTAGTTACACACACACACACAGAGAGAGAGAGAGAGAGAGAGAGAGAGAGAGAGAGATCCTCCAACTGCTGGTTCAGCTCCCAGATGGCCACAACGGCCAGGGAGCCAGGAGATTCTTCTGGGTCTCCTATGTGGGTAGCAGGGGCATCTTCCACTACTTTTCCAGGCCATTTGCAGGGAGCTGGATCAGAAATGGAGTAGCTGGCCTTGAACCGGTGCCCAAATACTTTTTCCTGCTGGCCACAAAGCTCTAATTTTAAGTTCAATTTATTTCGACAGCTGCTACATGACATTTATCATTGAAATAGAAGCTTCTTGAAAATAAGTAGTTCCAATTGGAATAAGTGCATTATCGTCCATTTTATTAAATCAGGATGATAAGTTTTCAGACTCATCTCTAATTATGTAACGATTTGTGTTGAGATTCACTTGTATTTACAGAATGAGTATATTCAGCTATGTTTTCATTGTAGGAATATTTTAAAATGTACTTGTCACTATTGTGATGGCTAATTTAGTTAAATCTAAAGAACATAGTCCACAATGTCACTTAATTATGTCCTATACGGGGAAACAGTGAAAGTAAACAAATGCCTTGATGCTTTCTCCACTGAAATCTCCAAGCTGTGCATTTCTTCTCTTGTCCTAGGAACTTTGTACATTACAAATATCCTCTGAGTGGGCCTTTGACACAGGATGGCGTGAGGACATGGACATCGATTATGAAATACATATTTGTAAAGAATATTTCTTATTTCTAGATGAACTAAATACAATTTAACACTTGAATATTTTGTTTTCATACCTAAATTGATTGTCAAGTTTACCTACATAGATGAACCACGCTTTGACAACCACTGGCCACATCACTGATGACATCAAACGCACAAAGCCAAACAGGGAAATGTGAAATCCTTCCTTCACTAACCAAAATGATTTGGGTTCAAATATTAACTTCCTTCATTTTAGTGAATTTGGAATGTAAGAAAAATCAGTCATACCTAAAATCTATTTACTGTGTCAAATAAACATATGTATGAATTCATCATGTTATGAGGCACACTTGTTAAGCTCATAAATTATAAAAATAGAATTTTAATTACCAACCTAATTACAAATTGAAGTGTTGCTTAATGAAGTAACAATTCTAAAATGTGGGATGTTTCTGCACATTTTATTTAGAAATATTAAATCTATTTCCAAATTGATTCCCATATTCTGTGGCATTTTTATGTAGCTGTATTCATTATCAATAACACTCTTCTCAATTTACAAATGATGAAGTCGACATAAAACAATGACTTTTCCCATGTCTTTTAAATAAAAATCAAATATTTTACCACCATATCTATTCAACACAGTTTTTTTGTTTAAAAAAAGTCTTCTGCAATAAATATTAATTCTTCAATAACTGCTGTGTTCACTTATGACAATATCTAATTAATTTTAAATGCCATTTATTAGCCATTGTCCCAACAAGTACAGATGAATTAAGAGGCATAATGCTTTTATTGTACAGAATGTCTATACTCTCAAATTAAACCCACACTGTAGTCAAAACTCATTTGATGCTTGCCTTTCCTACTTTGTAGATGAGATGGTCTCATAAGGCAGAAGAGGGTAAGGATGTGTTGGACAACTCTATAAGTACAGTCTCAAGACTCTTGTCATCTTAGCTGTCTAAATTACTTCAACAGGACTCAAGGGAATGCAAAGGGGAGAAATGACATGACAAACAATTATATTCTAACACTCTATTTATGACAATGCCCTTTCAGATTATTGTTCCTCCAGACTGACACATTGCTGTAATCCCAGGGATGAATCAGGGGACTTAGAGTTAGATCATGCACAGCTTGTAGGCAAAGAAAAAAAAATACAAAGGAAGAGCTGACATTCAGGAAATATAGAGTGACTCAAGGATAAATTCAGCTGGGATGAGCTTAATTTATCAATGTCAATAACAACGGTGAACACATCGCAAGAATACATGCATATTAATTGAAAATAATTCAGATTAAATCACTGCAGTTTGACATTTTGAGATAGGCACTTTATCTTTTCAAGAAAAAGAGCACTATAAAATCTTTAATCTGGAAACACATCTTAATTGCATGTTATCACCTCCTAATTGCTTCTATATTATATTAAACATTTTGCTAATTACTAGCCTGATCATGGTGTAAATAGCTTGAGGCAAGAGCTCACATCTAGCTGAACACTAGGGCACAGGAGGCCCACGAGCAAGTTCAGCACGCAATGGAGTCATGGACTTGGATCTTCTTCAGGGGCAATCAACCTTGATTCTGGTCTCTGGTGAGCTGGAGATGAAGAGGCAATGGTGAAGATCAGAGATGTTTTATTCACTGTCAGATTCTAAAGTTATTTTTGGAAAATTTGGCTTTCTTTCTGACATTACAAATTCATGATTTCATATGTGATGTGTGAATTCCTAACTCTTCATAAGACAAAATGATAGCTACTCTTTAACCTTTCTCTATCAGACTTTGTAAAGATACGGTGCCGCTGAATATCAACTGCTTATGTGGAATCTTTGGCCAATAGACATGTAAAATCATATACATATATTATATACACACATATATATATATATCAATTTCTATATAAATTTAGAATCCTCCCTTAAAGTGATACAGAATTTAAAATGTATGAAATATCTATATCTGAATTACAAATCCTTTCCTGAAGAAAATAATTAACTAAATAGTGACAAAATCTATCCTCAAAAGCATATGAAAGCAAGAATATAATGATGTCTTTACAGTAATACAAGTCCTAAAAAGCTCATTAAAGCAATGAAATGGTGAGTTACTTGTTTTTCTTTTGATAGGATTCTTAGTCAAGGTTTCTCCTTGTCTTCTGTTTCTTCATTAATAAGAAAATCTCTTGTTTGCAACAATTTGGGGAATTTGAATGATTGTGCAATATTTTCCAGGAGAAAAATTTTCCAAGGCATATTAAAAGGCTCAAATGTTCTATTCCACTTGCAAGATTTTTTTCTTATGGAATGGATAGTGAAAACATATGTTTTGTTTTGTAAAAATTTATTTATTTGTTTATTTATTTATTTGAAAGACTTAATTGCAGAGAGGCAGAGGCAGAGAGGTCTTCCATCTACTGGTTCACTTTCCAAATGGTCAATCTGAAACTATGAGACAGAAGCTTCTTCTGGGTCTCCCATGCAGATGCAGGCTATTGCTTTCCCAGGCCACAGCAGAGAGCTGGATTGGAAGTAGAACAGCCAGGACTTGAACCATCACCCATATAGGATGCTGGCACTGCAGGAGGGCGCATTATCTGCTACGCCAAAGCAACATCTCCAGAAACATGCTTTGGAAGCTTTGATATAATGATCTTTATGATAGCATTTAATTAGATTAGTTATAAAAACAAGGATGCATTTTGGGATATTTGTCAATATTCCAGTTTTCTTCTTCTCAGGAACATGATAAGATTGCCTCTGACTCTCCCCAATGTTAGTGTGTCAGGGACCACCACATGGCCTGAATTCTTAAAGGCCTAGATTTCTGAGACTACCATGTGGTCTGAATTCTGCTGGAGGCGTGCTTCGCCAGATTGCAAAGGTGAAGGGTCAAGTTATGTCCATGGCAAAGGTCATTTGACATGATGCTGAGGCAGATAAGGAAATGCCATGGGCTCCAGTAAACAGCAAGTGGACGTTCTTCCCAGTTAATAATTAGTCCCTTCAAGACCCCTACATGTGTGATCGTTCTCTTAATCCCAGCTTCCAAGCCAACAAGTCCTTCCTGTAAACACCAAAACTCCTCATTGTTCCCTGTTTCACCATGTTAAATGCCTTCATCATGAAATCCTGTTTCCAAGAAACTACAATTTTTTATGATTAATTGATCATGTCACCATTAGTAATAAACACTTGGAGTAACCAGGCATCTGGGCCTCTGCTTCTGCCTCCACCATTGGCAATGGACAGAGTGTCCCCTGGCTTCCCCACATTACAATCATTAATCTGAGTCTGCTTCCTTAATCTATGTGACACCCGTCCTCTTTCAGGTTAACCTGACACCCTATGGTGCTGGATGGAGCACTTGTTATGGTCATATGACTTTCAAGGCAGTCGTTAGGGACTGAATTGCATTCCCTCTAAACTTACATCATACTGAAGCACTAATCCCCATGGTGACTGATTTTGGAGACTGGACTTTTAGGGAAGTAGATAAAATTGAAGGAGATCAAAAGGGTGGGACCTCAATGTGACAGGATCAGTGCAAGTGAAAGAACAGAACGTGACACAGGAGCTCTGTTTGTCTCCCTGTATGTGAGCAAAGGGAAGAATATGCATGTGAGCAAATGGCATGGAGTCAGCCATATTCAAGCCCGAAAGTGGGACCTCACCAAAAACCAACTCTGAGGACACCTTCATTTTGGACTTCTAGACTTGAGAATTGGGGAAAGTAAATTTCTGTAATTTAAGCCACTGCTTACATGGTATTTTGTTAGAACAGATTAAGGCTGAACCCACAACAATCTTACATGAGTGAGCAATATAAACCTCTTTGTTCTTTGTTTGAAGTCTCAGAAATCTGTTTTTGCTCATCTGTATTTGTTTATATCTTCTGCAAAATCTTTACTATATAATAAGCCAAAATATATTTTGGAGGCCAGCACAGTGGGTTAAGCAGCCGCCTGCAACACTAGCATCACATAGAGGCACTGCCCCACTTCGGATCCAGCTCCCTGCGAATGACCCTGAGAGAGCAATGGAGATGGTTCATGTTCTTGGGCCCCTGTCACCCATGTGGGAGACCCAGATGGAGTTCCAGGTTCTTGGCTTCTGCCTGCCTCAACCCCAGCCATTGCATCCATTTAGGGAGTGAACTGTAGATAGAAGATCTCTCACTCTCCATCTTTCCTCACTCTCTATAACTCTGCCTTTCAAATAAACAAATAAATAAATATTTTAAAAATAGTATATATATATATATAATAAAAATGAATCAATATAATTTTATTAACAATGGATAATTATTAGAAATATACTGGATTGTGATCCAATAAGGTATAAAATACAAATGATCTCTATCAGAAAAACTTTCAAGTTAAACCATACTTTATTTTGTCTTCTATAGTACTTTGTTTCTTACATGTGCCAGTGTTTGATACACAAGCTGTGTTTTTCATATAAATTTCTGTTCACTTCTACTTCTACAGTTCCGCTTCCATTTATTATTAATATTGTTTACTCTGAACAGTTTTATGTCTTATTTTTAACTTGATGATACTCAATTGTGTGTATTGGCATCCATGTTAGCATTGATTTGCTTTAATTATCCAGAAAACAAATGATAATCTCCAATAAAGAAAAAAGAAACATATAAAATGTTGAGAAAATTGATTAATATTTGCATGGTCTTTTTCCATGTATTCTATTATTTTCTCTATTTAGTGCCTACTTGCCTTCAGTTATCTATAATACTTCTTAATTTTATGGTAGATAAAACACCTAATCTAAAATTTTGATTAAAGAAATATATGTAAGCAATCTGCTCTTTTTACATACGTCCAGAGGTATCCATATCTCTTTCTGATGCTGGAGTATGGTTTCCTATTATTTTTATAGCACATAATGCTCTATTCCATTTCATTTTAAAGGTAATTATAATTTGATATCATTAGGTAGTTGTTAGGGTCAAATAAACATAGCCAAGCCCACAGTGAATTTCAATAAATTCCAGTACTACTATTCTGTTTCCTCCTTTTCCCCTTTACCTTAAAATTACAAAAAATTACTAAGAAAAATACTTTTGCATTCGGTAATTTTATCATCTGTTTAAACTGGTTAGGTTCTTTCTTTTATACACCTTATGTTTCATCATAATCGTATCTTTCAAAACTGCTCTTGTCTTTTTCCCTTTTATTTTTAAAACAAACTCTCTCAGACACTGAATACCTCTCTCCTGTATAAAGTTTGACTATATGTATTTGATAAAGCAAATAATTATCCATAGATGTTCTGAATTCCCATTTCTGTGCTCTGAATTTCTCTTTGGATATACCTAACCTAAGAATGCTGCTCTTTTAGAAGTTTTTTAAAAGGCAGAGAATGGCTACTGAACAGAACTTTTAGGGTTGCTATTATGTCCTGAGTCACCATTGAAAGTAGAACTTTGCAGAGATCTGTTTAACAAGTGTATTTCATATTCCCACTACCACCACACAGATGATATTTTCTTGAAAATGTTATCTCATCCATATTCAAATATATCATCACAATGACTAGTAATTCATACTGAGTAGTAAAACATGAGCCATTAGCTGTATTCCAAATATATAAACACTCACGCAGTAATTTTAATGATGTAAGTTATGGTAAGTGTGCGTAGCAACAGAGGCCATGCCCTGAACAGATGAATTTTCCTTAAAGGATGCTTATTAGTTCATTTTTCCTAATGAAGCTTTCACTTAAGCAGAAGTTCCTCCTCCTCCGCCTCCTCACTTCCTTCCTGTTCCCTTTTCTAAAAGCTAAGACTATTGTCCGCCTTTCTGAAAGGAGAGTAATTTGCTTAGATTAAAGAGAAATTCCAAATCTTTTCAATCTGTCCTGAGAGAAGACTCCAGGAAGGTTTAGCGGACGTGAGAAAATGAAGTGATCCTTGAGCAATTATAGTTAATTCTAATGAATCATATAATGTTAAGGTGGAAAAGGAGTTAGAAATCATTTAGTAATTTTTATTTTATGCATAATGAAGGTGAAACAATGAGAACCTAAGAAACTTGTCAGAGGTGGTTAAGCAGAAGTATTTAGGCTGGATTAAACAGTTTAGTCAGCGATTGTTTTACTTGTCCTATATTATCTAAGCAGAGGAAGCTGTCCAAATGTTTTCTCCCCTCTACTTATATAGCTTATGGAGAAGGACAGTAAGTTGTGTGTAAACAGTAAGATTCAAAGATCATCTCAGGGAACATGAAGTTGGCAACATACATGAGAAGAAAATGTTAGTGGTTATGCAGAGATCTGGGCAGTGACGGCTAAAAGTCAAGCTACGGGAGCTTTGTCTCAATCTAAAAAAAAAAAAAAAAAAACAAAACAAAACTTTTGGTGACCTTAATTAGCAATCGTCTGGGAGACCTCTGTGAATTATGCCAAAATTGGGGGCATTTTTCTTCCTCTGTGAGGTATATCCTCTTTGGATAAATCAGCATGTTAAACCAGATAGCTTTGTTTAAGACCTACACTGAGATTTTTCTCAATTTTTAAAGCAATGTATGTAATTAATGTTCTCCTACCTCTGAAGTCATTTCTCGTTATTCGTAAATTGGAATTTAATCTTTCTAAAACACTATGTTCATTATGTCACTCCTTTTCTTGTAAAAGTCAGAAGAAGCTCCCATTGCACACAATAGAACCAGAATTTCCCCAGGCCACACCAGCCTATGGAAGCAAATGAGATCCCATTAACATTAATAACTTAAGTCTTACTGCCTTGTGCCCTCCCATGAATTACACAAGACCTAAGCCTCTTGCAAAGCACTCACCCCACCCAAGTCTTTCTGATAGTTCCCAGAGGGAGTTTCACTCCTGCTCAAAACAAATTCAGCATGCTGAGTATGGCTGCTTCCTAACTCCAGGCCTCTCATTCTGCTACTCTTCATTCCTCCAATCCTGCTGGGGCCATTGCTGCTTTCAAAGACATGCCATGGCAGGGCAGGGGGCACAGCTGATGCTGATGCTCGGTGCCACCATTACTCCATTCGATGCTGCCTTTTCTGGGCAGTACCATCAATGTCCAACAGTTGCCACCTGCCCAAGGCTGTGCAGGGATCCACAGTGAAAGGAGGCACACACTGCTGACTACCATGGGCTATCAAAAAGACTGTCTCCTTCCCAAGGTTGTACAATGTTCTTTCCTTTTCAAGTATTTTGGTTGTTGCTGCTGTTGTCATGGTTTTAGATTTTAGAGCAAGGAAGGATGAGAAAAGTTTTGTTTCATAGCAGTGAAGTTCTGAGACCTGAGCCAGAAGTGGTATCCCATGGGAGCTGTATTAGAAGCAAAGCAGCCAGGACTTGAACCACGACTGGAATGCTGACATTACAATGGGTGGCTTAACCTGCTGTGCTACGAAACTGGCCCCCTCCACATTAATATTTGTCTGTGAACTCTCGAAGCTCATTCTTTTTATATATACCAAACAATTCATCTCCCTCTTTACCTTTTCCTACAAAGGTTTACATCTGCTTCTCACCATATTATCAGCATTATTATCTCACCATATTGTGAGCATTAGCTGACTCTAGAACTCACACTCCTTAGAGGGCCATGACCTTCAGCTTTTGTGTAAATGCAGAGAAATGAGGGGCTGGCTCTGTGGTGTAGCTGATAAAACCACTCCCTGCAGTGCTGACATCCCAGTGGGCACCGCTTCAAGTCCTGGCTGCTTTAATTGTGATCCAGCTCTCTGCTATGGCCCGGGAAAGCAGTAGAAGATGGGCTAAATCCTTGGACCTCTGCACCCACAGGGGAGACCTGGAAGAAGCTCCTGGCTCCTGGCTTTGGATCAGCTCACTTGGAGACTGAACCAGCGAATAGAAGGCCTCTCTCTTTCTCTGCTTATGCCTCTCTGTAACGCTGCCATTAAAATAAACAAATAAACCTTAAAAAAATAAATGTAGAGAAATGAAATGAAATGAACTTATCTGAGGCACCTGACCTTGCTAATGTCACGAATCCATCTATCTTTTCTCCTAATGGGTTTAGGGAAAAGCTGATTAAAGTCCTTTTTGGCACCCTGCTATATTAGTTTTCTTATGTTACTACGTCACAAAGTACAATGGACTCTGTGCCTTAAGCAGCAGAAATTTATTTTCCTCCACTTTTGGAGGCTAGAATCCCAAGATCAGGGTATCAGTAGAGTTAGTTTTTTTCTTTCTTTTTTTTTTTTTTTGACAGGCAGATTGGACAGTGAGAGAGAGAAACAGAGAGAAAGGTCTTTCTTTGCCATTGGTTCACCCTCCAATGGCTGCTGCAGCCAGTACACTGCGCTGATCCAAAGTCAGGAGCCAGGTGCTTCTCCTGGTCTCCCATGCAGGTGCAGGGCCCAGGCACTTGGGCCATCCTCCACTGCACTCCCGGGCCACAGCAGAGAGCTGGACAGGAAGAGGAGCAACCGGGACAGAATCTAGCGCCCCGACCGGGACTAGAACCCAGTGTGCTGGTGCCGCAGGTGGAGGATTAGCCTATTGAGCCATGGTGCAGGCCAAGTTGGTTTCTTCTAAGACCTCTCTCCTGGCTTTTAAATGGTCATCCTTACCTGTATCTACATATAGTCTTCTCACTGTGTCTTTGCCCGAATCTTCTTTTCTTACAAAGACACTAGTCTTATTTGATTACAGCCCACCTAATCACCTAATTTTTTTAAGATTTATTTTATTTATTTGAAAGAGAGAGTTACGAGAAAGGTAGAGACAGAGAGACAGAGAGAGAAGACTTCCATCTGCTGGTTCACTCCCCAGATGGCTGCAATGGTTGGACTGCGCCGATACGAAACCAGGAGCCAGAAGCTTCTTCTGGGTCTCCAATATGGGCACAGGGGCCCAAGGACTTGGGCCATCTTCTACTGTTTTTCCAGGCCATAGCAGAGAGCTGGATCGGAAGAGAAGCTGCTGCACTAGAACCAGCGCACATATGGGATGCCAGAACTTCAGGCTAGGGCTTTAACTTGCCACAGCGCTGGCCCCCTAATCACCTTATTTTGACCTAATAATGTTGGTCTCATAGAATGTATTTGGAAATATTTTCCTCCTCTATGTTTTGCAAGAACTTGAGAATTAGTGTCAATTCTTCTTAATTTTTTTTTAGAAGTCTCCATTGTAGTTATCTGGTCTTAGAATTTCTTTGTTAATAGGTTTTTAATTACTGCTTCTATCCCTTTACTTGCTATATGTCTGTTGAGGTTTTCTATTTCTTTATGAGTCAGTTTGGTTATATCTATGACTTTAAGAATTTTTCTGCTTTATCCAGATTATTAAATTTTGATATAAGATTAATTTCCTTTTAATTTTATAGATCAGTAATACAATTCTACTTGGATTTTATTATTTTAGTTATTGGCATCATCTTGTTTTTCCTATTTTAATTTTTCTGTTTTAATCAATTTTGTTGATCTTTCAAAGAGCCAATTTTTTGTTTCATTAATCATATCAAAAATCAGCTTTGAATGCTGGTATTGACATTAATGTATTTCCATCAGAAAGATAAGAACAACTCAGAAGAAACTCTTGGACATCTGTTACATAAATTAACATTTAACATTTGAAGAATATCAATTTTGCAGCAATAGAGACTGAGCCAATTACTTCAATAACTGGTCCAACCTCTGCTAGCATTTGTAAGTAGTGATTTTCTTCTCCCATTTAAGTACCCATCGTCCTCTTTACAACCATGTCAGTAGGGTAGAGGATACTTAAAAATGTTAATGAGTCTGAGATATTATAATTAGATGTAGATTGTTATTAAGGAGAGGCCTTAGACTCTCATAATATCAGGGAAATAAAAATGGTTGAATTTGGAATCTCTAGTAATTCAGCGGAAAGGTTATTGCTGTCTTGGATTCTACTCCTTTGCCAGAGGTGGATAAAACTATTGCAAGTACATACAAAACTTATAAAACACAAAGAAAAAAAACCTAAAACATTTAAACAAGGACATAAACAAGAAAACAAGCCAGCTGGTAAAGCAAAATGGAAATTGTACTAACACAGATTCTTTGGTTTCCTTCCAATAACTGTTCTAGTTTGCCGCCTTAGGTCTGTGGTTTTTGAATGCTTTCCAGCTGTCAATCTGAAATGAAGATGGACAATCCAGTAAACTCACTCCCAAATCACCCCAAAAGTAAATCAAATTTGAATCAAACCACTGGAAACAGAGAGGAAAGTGAAGAGTGATGTTAAAATATGTAGTTTTCATTTCCATAACTCTATTTTCCTGATTTGCATTAGGGTAGATGTGTTGAAATTCAGAAAGAATGAGAATTTAAATGATACATTATCCACAGAACTCTACAAGCCAAAATGCAACTGTGGAAGATGACAAAATTTTAAGTGCTCATGAAATAATCCCATTCTCCAACTTTCATTATAAAAACGCAACTGGTTTTAAGTATTGCTTATTATTGGTAACCATTTTTCAAACTTACAGAAGTTAATATTTCTAATTTGTATATATTAAGGGTTATAATCATATTATTTTCTGAAAGAAAAGCAGAGAAACATATTTTTTCTTTTGTGGTTTTCTCCACAAATTTTTGCCTCCCTAATCCATTATTATAATAGGAAAAGAAGACAAACAAAACCAAAAATTAATGTTATAGCTAAAATATAAAGACTTCAGAACTATCCCATAACAGTGGTTTTGGAGGTGAAGGAAGTTCACTGATTAAAAGTTGAAATCTATTAGCTTTATAGGAAAAAGTAAGGTAGCAAAAAGTCAAAATTTGCTCAAGACCAGCTAAATTGACAGTAATATTCGGGGTAAGAATTGAATTTTAGGTCTTGCAGTGCAGAGGAGTTTCTTCTACCACCCTTACTTAATATTAACTGTCATTTCTTCCCTATCCAACCTACAGCATCAAAAATTAATGCTTTATTTTATTATTTTTATATATAGGTCTCTTAAAGATGTATTTTATTTGTTTGAAAGAGTTACAGAGAGACAAGGAAAGACAAGGAAAGAGAGGGAGGGAGAGAGAGAGAGGGAGAGAGAGACAGGGAGGGAGGGAGGGAGAGAGAGAGAGAGAGAATCTTGAATTCGCTAGCTCATTTCCCAGATGGCCACAATGTCCAAGGCTATGCCTGATCATAACCATGATTCAGGAGACTCCTCTGGGTCTCCCAAGTAGGTGCAGGGGCCCAAACTCTTGGGCCAGATTCCCCTGCTTTTCCCAGGAGCATTAGCAGGGAGCTGAACTGGAAGTGGAGCAGCCAGTTCTCAAACAGGTGCTATATGGTATAGCAGCATCACAGGCAGCAGCCTTACCACTAAGCCACAATGCAGGCGCTATAGATTATTTTAATGGTGGTATAAATTCTACTAATAAAGTTGATTTCAACAGTCATGGTGTTTAGATCAAATTAATTAATGACAAATTAATTTTTTCAAGTTTATTTCACATATTCCTTAGGATGTTTAAATATTAACCTTTATTGTGATTTTATACTGATATATCTGATTATTTATCATTTATGTTTTCCCAACTTCCAAAAATATGAAATACTATTGACATCCTGAGAAACAGATATTTGACATAGTGTGAAGTAGTGACTTGGGACACATACATCCTGGTGCTTGGTCCAAGTCTCAACCCTGCTTTGGATTCCACTTTCCTGTTAATGTGCACCCTAGAAGGCAGCAAATGATGGCTGAAATTCTTAGGCTCTTCACACTCATGTGGGAGACCCAAATGGAGTTCTAGGATGCTTATTTCAGTCAGCCCAGCCCAGGCTATTGTGGCCATTTGGGGAATGAAGCAGCAGATCTAGAATTTCTTTCAATTTCTCCCTCACTATGTCTCTGCCTTTCAAGTAAAATGAATTTAAAAAATTAAACAATATTAACAAAATTAAAAACATATATTAGAGAATAGCAAATCAATAAATTATAGGGAGCCATTAAAAATCCAAGTGGCAAAGACAAAAAGCATCTGGGAACAATTATGCAAGAAGAAACTAATTTATCAGAGGCTAATTCAAACAAAATTTCCGTTTGAGCTTTCCTAACCCAAGAGGAAATTAGAAACACGGTGTTTTATAGAGCTCTCATTTGAAAAAATATGGTGAATCTCTTTTTATTTTGTTTTGGGAAACTCAATTCTAAAACAAAAACATTTGCCAAAACCAATGAAGGATACAACAACAAAACAAGCTATGGACCAACATGTCTGATGAACACAGATATAAATCTTCTCAGCAAAATATTAGACAATAGAATCCAATAGCATATCAAAAAATTATTCAGAATGACCAAGTGGGATTCAGCCCAGGGATGTGAGGATGTTTCAACATATACAAACCTATAATCAGTATACTCTACATCAACAAAATAAAGGCTAAAACCTTTCATTTTGATAGATGCAGAAAAGGCATTTGTTAATAATCAACATTGCCTCATGGTAAAAAACTTTGAACTTAGGTATAGAAGGAACATATGTCAATAGAATAAAGGTCATGTATAACAAGTCAACAGCTAGCATCATATTGAATTAGGAGAAGCTGAAGGCTTTCTCTCTAAGATCTGGAATAAGACAATGATGCCCACTTTTATTCAACATAGAATAGAAAGCCCTATCCAGAGCCAGTAGGCCAGAGAAAGTAAGAACATTCACACTGAAGAGGAGATCAAATTGTCACTGTTAGCAGATGACATGATCTTAAATAAAGAAAATTACAATATTTCCAGTAAAAACTGTTAGAATTAATAAATAAATTCATAAAAATTTCAGAATACAAAATCAATATGCAAAACTTAGCAGCTTATCTGTGACCAATAATGAATTATT
Source organism: Sylvilagus floridanus (assembly GCA_949820135.1). Classification (NCBI taxonomy): domain Eukaryota; kingdom Metazoa; phylum Chordata; class Mammalia; order Lagomorpha; family Leporidae; genus Sylvilagus; species Sylvilagus floridanus. The sequence continues at coordinate 128,744,860 of OX463244.1, forward strand.
TGAAATAGAATTCATAAACCAATCCCGTTCACAGTAGCTACAAAAATGTAGAAAACCTAGGAATAAACTTAATTGAAGAGATGAAAGATCACTACAATGAAAATTAAAAAAAGTTTATGAACAAAATAAAAGAAGATACACAAAAATATGGAAAGACACCTGTGTTCATGGACTAGAAGAATAAATATTGCTAGAATTTTCATAATACCTAAAGTGATCTACAAATTCCATGCAATCCCTATCAAAATACAAATGACATTATTCACAGCACTAGAAAAAACTATCCTAAAATTTACATGGAAGTATAAATGACTCGACTGCCCAAGCAATCTTGAACAAAAAGTACAAAACTAGAAACATTATAATACCCGATTTAAGACTTATTATGATGATATTGTAACCAAAATAGCATAGTACTCGCTTAAAACTGATACATAGACCAATGGAAAAGAATACATATCCTAGAAATAAATACTTACATCTAAATTCTACTGTTTCTTGACAAATTAGCCATAAACATTCACTGGGAAAAGAACAATTTCTTTGACAAATGGTGCCAGGAAAATGGAATATCCGATGCTGAAGATTGAAACTCAAACTCGTACCAATCTTCTTACGTAAAAATCTAGCATCTAAAACTATGAAACTACGAGAAGAAAACATAAGGGCACATTTCAAGAAATTGGCATATAGCATGATTTTTTGGGTATCAGAAACATAGGCAACAAAAGCAAAACTAGATACATGAGATTACATTAAATGAGAAAACTCCTGGACATCAAAAGTAAGATCAGCACAGTATAGAGATAATTAGTGGAATGGGAGAAATATTTACAAACTATGTATACAACAAAAGACACATTCAGAATATATAAAGAGCTCAAAAAACCTTTACAACAAACAAATGACACAGATACAATATGTGCAATGGATATGAATAGACATTTCTCAAATGAAACAGTATAAATGGCCAATGAATACATGAAAAACAAGAAAGCTAGCACTGGGCCGGCGCTGTGGCTCAACAGGCTAATCCTCCATCTTGCGGCGCCGGCACACCGGGTTCTAGTCCCGGTCTGGGCGCCGGATTCTGTCCCGGTTGCCCCTCTTCCAGGCCAGCCCTCTGCTGTGGCCTGGGAGTGCAGTGGAGGATGGCCCAGGTGCTTGGGCCCTGCACCCCATGGGGAGACCAGGAAAAGCACCTGGCTCCTGGATCCTGCCATTGGACGAGCACGGTGTGCCGGCCGCAGTGCGCCGACCGCGGCGGCCATTGGAGGGTGAACCAACGGCAAAGGAAGACCTTTCTCTCTGTCTCTCTCTCTCACTGTCCACTCTGCCTGTAAAAAAAAAAAAAAAAAGAAAGCTAGCACTAACTATCAGGAAAATGAAAATCAAAAGCACAATGAGGTATCATCTCACTCCAGTTAGAATGGTAATTACCAAAAATAAAAAGAAATCCTGTTCACTGTTAGTGAGAATGCAAGATAGTATAGTGACACTACGGGATTTCCCACTGTAAGTCCTAAAAGTTATTGAACCTTCCTCTTTGTCCTCTCTTTGAATATTTTCTTCGTGGGAAAACAATGGGCATGCCATGAAGACATTCCAGCAGTCTTCTGTGGTGAGGGGTCGGGTCTACCTGCCAGTAGGCAAAAAAACCTTTTTCATTAAAAGCTGAATACTGGCAACTTTCTTTGTCTTCATAAATTTAGGTCCATTTTTATAAAACAGAGAAAATAGGTTTTTTTTATAATCTTTGTATAAATCAAAATGCTCACCCGATTCTTTAAAGACTTAGAAGCAATTACCATAGTTTTAAAAAAAAAAAAAGTGTTTTAAAGATACCATTTTAAACCAAAAGTTTGTGCTTCCAGAATCTGCATTCTTCCAAACCTGCCATGATAAGATAAGAACACTCCCATTGTCTTGAAATTCTGGGTCAATCTCTCATGTGCATTGGGGTCAGTTCCTCATTGGGACAGACCAGGACGTTTTTTCTCTCACTACTTCTAGGAAGCATTCCCTGTTCTCTCTCTCTTCCTGTCGCTCATGTTGTAGAACGCAAGCTCTTCAGCACTGGCTCTTCAGTACTGGCTCTAGTACGGCTGCTTTCCTCCAGGTTGCTAGAGCCTTCTTAGTCTTTCCTGATGACCAGCTGATGATTGACTGCCTTTGACTCTGTGCTTGCTTTCAGCAGTTTACAAGACAAATACATACAAAGATAGTTCATTGTCAATGCATCTCTCAAGAAAGTTTCTTTTCTCTTCCAAACCAATTCTGGAGGAGACGGTTAGGCTAGCAGTCAAGACACTTATGTCCCACACAAGAATGCCTGGGTTCCAGTCACCACTCTGTCCTAGACTTCCGTATCCTGACAATGTAGATAATGCAGACACATGGGTGGCAGTAACTGGGTCCCTGTGCCACCCATGGGAGAAAACTTTATCCAATTTCTGACTTCAGGCTTCCACCTCAGCTCAGCCCAACCCCAGACCTGTAGGTGTTGTGGAATGAGTCAGTAGCAAAGAGAGCTGTTTCTCTCAAATAAATTTAAAGCAACCACTCCTTTCATACAGGTTCATTGCATTGTAAGGACTCAGCACTATCCATCTCTTAAACCGATAAGCCCAGACATGTTTTTCCTGCATCTCTAATTTAAAACTCAATTTAATATTGTCATCTATTCCTCCCAAATGTAGCAGAAATAAGAACATCCTCATAAACTAATTTAAACCAGATCATTGCAGTTGGGTACAAAAATTACCTTTCCAACTTACCTGGCCTTTTATTTCACTTTGTGAGAATTCTACTCACAACACCTTTCAAATTATTCAGAATATTTTTTTCTCCAAACAATGTTCAATGGATTGTCCCAGACACTACTCTCCATAGATTAAAAACATGCAAACTCGAAATCAGTAAATGACCTTGCCTCTCTCCAGCACCCCATCAAGATTGATTATTCAAAGACTGGACTTTTGAATGAGACTAAGTTAAATTCAGGTACTACAGTGACAAGTAGTATAGCACAGTAGTTGCATGCCCTCACAATCTCCATTTAATGTTTTCTGGATATGTAAATGTGCCCCAAAGCAGAGGCTTGTGGGGTAGTCCTCTTTTCTGTCTATGCAGAGCAGAGCACTGTGCTCCACATACACAGAGTGGGACCCACATGATTTGGGCGATCAGGTTCAGGCTAACTCAAATCTGAAATCAGAAACTATCAATATCTTATGGTATAATACTCAGCAAGAGAATTTATCTCCTCGGTTGTAAAAAATGAAAGAAATCACTCATAAGGCAAATATGAGAACTCAATTTAACAAAATGCGTGGAACGTGGTATGCAACTAATCTACATTATTTTCCTTAATAAATGCCTGATTTTAGTTGTCAGCAAAAAGTATTTATATAGGCCTTCTATATGATTTGATATGTAGAACGTGTCTTTTTAAGATCCAGAGACCCAAAGCTTTAAAAACCAATTCCTGAAGGTTTATCATATGAGAGAAGAAAAAAATAAGCCCTTTGTTTTCCTTAAGAATAAAATGCATTTCAGGGGCCAGCGTTGTGGTGTATTGGGTAAATCTGCAGCTTGTGATGCCAGCATCCCCTATGGCACCAGTCCACTTCTGACCCAACCCCCTACTAACGGCCTTGGAAAAACAGCAGAAGACGGCCAAAAGTTTGGGCCCCTGCACTCATGTGGAGACTTGGAAGAAGCTCTTTGCTCCTGGATTTGGCCTGGCCCAGCCCTGGTAGTTGTGGCCATCTAGGGAGTGAATCAATGGATGGAAGATCTTTCTGTCTGTCTCTCCTTCTGTTTGTAACTCTGATTTTCAAATAAATAAATAAATATTATAAAAATTTATTTCAACTTCACTTAGTATTTTGTTCAAGGCTGTCAGTTACATGTATTTATCATCTTCATTTTTACACAGACTTAAGTAATCATAGCACATCAATTTTTATTTTGCTACAGTAAGCTCAAAGACCCTATCTAGAAGCTGTGTTTGCCCCAACATGCAATATTTTACTCACTGTGCTTATTTGTGGAAGAATGATGAAAATTAAGGTATGGAGCTATATAGAAATCAGTTCTCTAAGCTCCTTCTTAGGGTTATCTTCACTTTATATCTTTACATATTTTTATTAGCTTCACCTTTTCCATTAAGATTTATTTTTTTGGGAATTGCTAGAAGATGGTTAGAGTGATTCAAATATATGTAAATGTTGTTGTGGAAAATTTAGTAAAGGGGCTTAAAAAGACTCAAAAAATTTTAAAATTTTAAATAAAATACTAAAAGCTGCCATTTAAGTAGCATTCTTGAGGCCCACATTGTAGTACAGCCGGTTAAGTCACTGCTTGATACACAAACGGCCCATATCAGAGCTCCTAGTTCAAGGCTGGCCGCTCTGTGTCTAATCCAGCCTCCTGATAATGTCCTTTGTGCAGCACATGGTGGACCACGTTCTTGGTCCCTTGCTACCCAGTTGAGAGACCTGGATGGAGTTTAGGCTTCTGGCTTCTGTCTGATCTAACCCTGATCATTGCAGCCATTTGGAGAGTGAACCAGCAGATGAAATATCTACTTTTCCTTCTCTCTGTAACTCTGCCTTTCAAATAAATAATGATAATAAATTCTTATATGATAAAGAATTAAAGAAATGAGGTTTTTCAAAGATGTATTTATTTGAATGGTAGAGTTGCAGAGAGTGAGGGAGAAAGGGAGAAACAGAGAGAGAGAGAGAGAGATCTCCTATCTGCTGGTTCACAGCCCAGATGACCACAATGGTCAAGGTTGAGCCAATCCAAAGTCAGGAGCCAGGAGCTTCTTCCAGATCTTTCACATGGGTGGCAGGAATACAAGCACTTGGGCCATCTTCTGTTGCTTTCCGGAAGCCATTAACAGAGAACTGGATAGGAAGTGCAGTATCTGGAACTCCACCCAGTGCCCACATGGGATACCAGCACCGCAGATGGCAGCTTTACCCATTGTGCCACATGGCCATTGCAGCTGAGTTTTTAGAAGTTTGATTTTAGGGTTATTCATATACGTATCGAGGAAGATAAAATATTATTATTACCCTGATGTTTTCATTATCCAGTATCAAAAACTTAACAGATAGTAAATGTGCTAGATATGGTTATAATTATCTATTTCCAGAAAGAGAGAAAGAAAGAAATAGGATAGAAAGAAAGAAAGAGGATAGAAAGAAAGAAAGAAAGAAAGAAAGAAAGAAAGAAGAGAGACAGAGAAGATGAAGATGAAGGAGGTGGAGGAGAAGGAGAAGAACAGTTATTAGAATTGGAGGAGAATAATGAAAAACACAAAACATAACTGAGCAGCCTAGAACAATAAACATTTCCTCTCTGGGTCTCTGTTAGGAACCTAAGAGCAGCTTAGCTGGGGTCTTGGCTCCCAGTGCATCTTGAGGTTGCAGTCAAGATGTGGGCTAGGGCTCAGTGAAGTATGTCCAAGATTGGACGACGCATTTCCAAGGTATCTCTAGTGCATGCTCATTCTTCAGAGCCTGCTGGCAGGTAGGCCGGGCCCCTCACCACAGAAGACTGCTGGAATGTCTTCACGACATGCCCACTGTTTTTCCATGGAGAAAACGTTCAAAGAGAGGACACAGAGGAAGGTTCAATAACTTTTAGGACTTACAGCGGGAAATCCCGTAGTCACTTAGGCCACACTCTAGTCACTAGTTAGGAAACACAACCCGCACTCAAGGAGAGGGGAGACAACCTACTTTGCTTGAATGTGGGAGTATCAAATACTTTTTAAATGTGTTTTAAAATCACCTCAATACTTCATCCAATTTCTATTCAATATTCTAAATCAGTGTTCAAATTTCTCTGTTTTTCCCCCAATTTTGATTTTTGCAGTTATTTTGGTTTGTCTGAACAGAACAACCAAAAAGTACTTAACATTTTTTGAAGCAGTGTCAAATTTTCCTTTGGTCACCAAATTTGAAATATGCTGACAACCAAATATATGAGATATAAAATGGGGTTCTTTCTAAGCAGTCTCTTGATGATAGTCATCCACTGCTTTGTTTCTACAAGGCTTATTGTTTTTTCATAAGTAACACTTCCAAAGTAATATAGTAGCTTTTCCTAGGCAACCTTTAACCTAGAATCTGTGTTACCACTTTGGTCATATTGCTAATACGCCACAGGTGTACACTACAGGAGCGAGTGAAAAAAGAGACAGGGATATGATGATAGTTAATTGTCCATAATCTATTTATCCCAAGGAGCACTTGTACATCTGTTACATATTTAGGTATGTGCTACTAGTAGTTTTTTCATGATTTTTGAGCAGGGAAACCTCTATACCTAAAGAACCATGAAAAAAGAAAATGCTATCAAGGGCCTTGAACGCAGTAAGACAAAGGAAACACAGCTTTTTGTGTCTCGGAAATGAATGGCTACATTCATTTCAACAGGGATTTTGCTTTAAATGTAACATATTAGGTGTGGGCATAAAACACTTGACTCTCATTTCAGAATGAATTACTTTGGCAAATGTAAGTACTTAAATAGATACTTTAACAATTAATTTCTTAAATAAGCTTTAGTATTGTAACAATTTCTTCAATGAGTATTTTTATCTTGTAGTAAATATTTTAAAATGTTACCCTGTTCTTTCATTAACATATACATATACATAGATGTGTATGTACACTGAGAAAATTTTGAAGTAGCTCCTAAAATTTATCCTGTATGCTTGCTGTTTTTTAACTCCTATTTTGAGTAAAAATTTTTATTGTATTTCAAAATCAATTAATTAATTATTTTGAAATATTTTGTAGGTATAATTAATCTTGCATAAATGATATTCTGAATGTTCAAAACAAAAAAATTGGAAAGTTCATAGTTGACAATATCATCATCACATATGAGATATGGAGATGAAATCACGTACTGAAAAATCAATGTTCCAATTAACTATCTAGAAAACAGTTTGAAAAATTCTTAGTAGATAGTTGATTGTTTCTTTAGCTAGTAACATTTCCATTTTATAAATAAAATACTCAATGTTTTTTGATAATATGTTTTCACTATCTACATTTTAATGCCTGACAAATAAACTGCCTCATTATTTATAACTATATGAATTTACAAGCATTTACTCTGATTTTTCCTAGCTATTCAAAGAAATGTCAGGAATGTAATTAGCAGGAAATTTCAAATACTGTTCAACTTTATTTCACAGGCACAAGCACTCATATCAAGAAACGAACACAAACAAGACTCCTGTTTGCAGCTGGCCTTAAGCCTTGAGAGCAGTGGACTTGGTTGTCTCGATCCAATTTCTAACGCTTACTTACTGTTAAGTTTTCTTCCTTGCTTACTTGCTTCTCTAAATTTCCAAACCACCAGAGGATGATTTCCTTAAGAATGTTCTCTCAGGTATGTTCAGAATATTAATTAGGCCCATCTATTCCTGTCGGTTAATAACAATGTCCATGGGTTGAATGGATGCCGTGACCTGTGAAAGAGCTATTCATACGCTTTAGTCTGTCCTAGCACATTCTTTAACAAGTGAACACAGACCTTTTGCACAGTCATCTTCAATGTTTCAACTGTGTTTCATGTTTGGTTCTTGAAACTCCAGCCATATAGCTTTTCTTCCTCTTTTGGGGAAGACTTTCTTGCACTACTCATTTAATTGCTTCTGCCTTTATGACTATTTTACTGCCATACCTATGGGGCTTCTTACTGTATTTGCTAGTAACTGAAGGGGATTTTAAAGGAATTAAATGTATTCTGACTAAATCTTCTGGGGCATGCAAAGTCATCTCAAACAATTAGCAATAATTAAAAAGCATCTATTCAGAATGGATAAAAGGTAAATAGATTTCATTTAAATATAGTAGTTGGTATAGTTCTCCCAATTGCATGCATTTTTCTAATCTCCTGTTGGCAAATAACTTTGGAAAGAAAGCATTGGCTTTTGTCATTTTGATTACCTTTTTACCTATAAGGGCTAATAACAACTTGTTTTAATAACCAAATTATTTATTTGAACTTTTTATGTTACAACTAATATTGGATATAATGCCTGAATAAAATATAGGTCATTTTTTGATTTTTAACGTTAATGTGGACTGGCTGCAGATCTGTGGTTGTTTCATTTTTGCTATTTTTTATACATTTTATTCCAATATTTATCTGCCTCAGTTAACTATTCTTTGGTACATTGAAAGTGTTAAATGCTTAACTATTTTCAAAATCTCTTTAAATTGTTTTAAATTAAGACTTATAAATAATCAGGAAATATATTTTTTCATAAATGCAGGTACCTCCTTATATATTATATGCTATCTATAACTATATGTGATGCATAGCTTTTTGTATATTTGCACATGCACATATGAGTGCATACACACATGGATTTATACAAAAACAAACACATGGAAGTTCTTTTTATCAAAAATGCATAGTTTAGTAGATAGGGAAACCACATAATGAGGTTCTTTGAGAAAGACACAAGGGAAGACATCTAAAATCTGAACTTGATATTTAGTGTTGTAACACCATTCTTCAGAATTTTTAATAAAAGTTCCACTTTATTTTACATGATTAATTAACATATTTAAAAAATCCTACCCAGACTGTGAAAAAAATATGACATGGAATGAAATAGACTGGAGAAAGAAAGAAAGAAAGAAAGAAAGAAAGAAAGAAAGAAAGAAAGAAAGAAAGAAGGAAAGAAAGGCAGGAAGGAAGAGAGAGAAAGAGAGAGAAAGAAAGAAATAAGAAAGAAAGAGAGAGAAATGAATAAGTATTCAAAAATGAAAAAATATGGCATTTATTTTCACAGGCTACCCAAACTCAACCATTCCATGGTAGTCAGAAATATGTATAACAATTTTTGAAACAAAAATATCACCATTAAGATCACAATCTGGTGTAATTGGGGTTAAGCTTACAAATTTGATCTGTGTGACTTAGTTTCATTCATGTGTAACTGCCTACTTAGCCATTTTGCAAATGCATCATAAGAAACTAGAAACAAAACAGAGGGAATTTGTAACCATCAATAGAGCTAAAAGACAAAAACAAAACTGAAGATGGACTCACATTCTAGCGATGGTGGGTTGGTTATAGAGTCTTCATGTACTGAGAGGACTCATTGCTTCCAAGTGCAAGCATTCTCATCTTTTTGGAAACGGAATAGATCTTACATCATGATGGACTGCTAAAAGGATAGGAAGGTGTGGATTTGGAAAGTGGTTCTGCTAACTAATGAAGGCATTTCAGCTCACCATCTGTGAATCCTTTTTTATTAATGTTTATTTATTTGAGAAGCAGAGATAGACACACAGACATGAAAAGAGCTCCTACTGACTAGTTAACTCCTCAAACACTCACAATGCAAATTATCTTTCCCTGCCCGACCCCCACCAAACTAGCTGGGAATCAGAAACTCAATCCAGGTTCAGTAATTGCAGAAACACAATTGCGTGTTGAGTATCACCACTGTCTCCTAAGGTTCTCATTATCAGGAAGTTGGAGTCAAGAACCAGAACCGGGACTCCAACCCAGACACCCCAAGTGGTTTGCAAGTATCCGAACTGGTAGCCTAACTGGTGTGATATCTACTAGGCCAAGCACTTGCCCTCCAAATATGAGTTTTTACAAGCAGGATAATAAAATATTCCTTCAGGAGCAGCTGTGAGGATTAAGAGATAACCTAAATGTAATAACATAATAAAATAACATTTCTAGGAAATGAAACAATAAAATTTTCTTATAATTTGTCACATGTAATACTGCTAGATAGCTAAATTGTTAACTTCTAAAAGCAGAATGGCACCCTTAACAAGACACAATGAAACTATAATAAAGAACTTTAATGAACATAAACTACTAAGTAGCATAAAAATCAAATATTCAACATTTGGACTGTATTTCAAAAGGAGATTTCTAGGGCTACCTCAACATGTAAAGTCCCTGGAATTTTTACTCTCATCCCTGAAGGCTTATATTCCTTTCCTAGTGGCATGGAAGATGGTGGCATACCTCTAAGGGATTCCTTTCTTGTGATGATTCCCATCCCTTATTTGACCCATTCTAGATCTGGCCCCTGGATGCCCCAGCCTTGCCAGGAGAACTTTCCAGCTCAGCATCATTTTATCATTCTTGACAACTAGTACCCGTATTTAGTAGTTGTTTCATTTCCAAAAAAAAAAAAAAAGAAAGAAAAGCAAAGAAAAACCCTTATTGTTTAAAATCAACATGTTATGATCAAATAAATAAACCTAATAGCTTAATTTTCCATGTTTTTTAAAGATATATTTATTTTATTCATTTGAAAGGCAGAGTGACAGAAACAGAGACATCTTCCATGTATTGATTTACTCTCCTAATGGCAATAAAAGCCAGTGTGAGCCAGGCTGAAGCCAGGAGCCATAAACTCCATCCTGGTCTCCCACCTGGGTGGCAGAGACCCACGTACCTGGCTAATCTTCCACTGCCTTCCCAGGTACATTAGCAGGAAGATGGACCAGAAGCAGAGTAGCCAAGACTCAAACAGTCACTCTGCTACAGACGCCAGTGCAACAAAGAGCAGCTCAACTGGCTCCTGTTTTTATCATCTTAACAGAACAGTCGTGTTTGACTCAGTGCACACTGACATTGCATAATTTATACCCGCAGATTTTGAACAGATTTAATATAGATATCTATCCAATAGAGAACCTTATGATGCCATAATTTAGAAGGAAACATTTTAATATACTGTCACAATATATTAGAATGGGGAAAAAAGAAATTCTAAAATTGAATTATTTATTGTTTGATAATGGTAAAGAAGCATCTCACTTAGCAACACTTTAGAAAATTTTGCATATGTAATTTCATGGAGGAAACTGAAAAAAATCAAGTCATTATGCTCACAATTTTATTAGGCAGAAATTTCAAAGCATTGGGTTACAAATGAGATCCCAAATATATAAGATGACACAGAGTTATGACATTATTGGTTAACAAATTTTACCTTGACATAAATGGGGAAAAATAATTTGAAATTAAAATCAAATCTAACTATTGGACAGATGACTTTTGAGGAATGTTTGGAAGTTAGGTATGGAGAAAGTACATTTGAGGGTATCAAATTTTATGAGCTCTGCTAGAATTTGCTTTTTGGGAATCCCTAGCATTATTAGTAGATAAAGAGCACTCCTTTCTGGCTACCTAATTCATATATTTTATTTTTTTTAAGATCTATTTATTTATTTATTTGAAAGGCTAAGTTACAGATAAACAGAGAGAGAGAGAGAGAGAGAGAGAGAGAGAGAGAGAGAGAGAAAGTCTTCCATCTACTGGTTCATTCCCCCAAATGACTGCAATGGCCGGAGCTGGGCCAATCCAAAGCCAGGAACCAGGAGCTTCTTCAAGATCTCCCATGTGGGTTCAGGGGCCCAAGGACTTGGGCCATCCTCCACTGCTTTCCCAGGCTCATTATCAGGGAACTGGATTGGGAATAGAGCAGCCAGGATTTGAACCAGCACCCATATGGAATACCGGCATTGCAGGCCGGCACTTTAACCCGCTGCGCCACAGCACCAACCTTGTGAATCGATATTAAGCATTATTCCAGGGGCCAATGTCATGGCACAATGGATTAATCCTCTGCCTGTAACACCAGCATCTCATAGATTGGAATGCCCGTTTGAGTCCCAGCTCCCTGCTAATGTTCCTGGGAAGCATCAGAAGGTCACCCAAAAACTTAAGCCCCTGTCACCCAGGTTGGAAAGCTAGTTGGAGTTTCTGGCTCCTGGATTCATCCATTACAGCCATTTGGGGAGTGAAATAGCAGATGAAAAATCTTTCTTTCTCTCTCTCTCTTTCTTTCTCTGTCACCCCCCCCCCCCCCCCCAGGCAGAGTTAAACAGTGAGAGAGAGTTACAGACAGTGAGATAGAGGCAGAGAGAAAGTTCTTCCTTCCGTTGGCTCACTCCCCAAATGGCCACTGCAGCCGGCGCTGTGCCGATCCGAAGCCAGGAGCCAGGTACCCCCTCCCAGTCTCCTATGCAAGTGCAGGGACCCCAAGCACTTGGGCCATCCTCCACTGCCCTCCCAGGCCACAGCAGAGAGCTGGACCGGAAGAGGAGCAACTGGGACTAGTACCCGGCACCCCAACCGGGACTAGAACCCCGGGGTGCCAGCACCGCAGGTGGAGGATTAGCCAAGTGAGCTACAGCGCTAGCCCTCTGTCACTCTTTCAAATACTTGTAATACGATACAACACAATGGAATATGATAGAATGAAAGCCAAGTGCATACATGTAATATTATGGTAAAAAAAAAAAAGACAAAGTTCAGCAGTACCATTTAATAGCTGTGCTCTGGAATACTGGAATATACAGATTGCTATGTTGCTTTATTTTGTGTCAGTTTTTGTTTGTTTGTCAAGCATTTGCAATGTGATAATGTTGTGGGAAAGATAGGTAGCTAGGGGAGGAACTGAGGTTTGACAGCTCCAGCTGAATTGCTGCTGAAGTTCTTTACCAAACCACTATAGATAACCCTTCATTGACTCATGGCGTGGATGATTGACAGTTCCAGGAGATTCCCATTTTGAAGAAGCAACGTGCCACCACACATTTTCAGCTGGCCCATAAGATGCCCTGGCCTGGCCTGCATGACAAGTCCCCCTCTGTGAACTATCCACACTCCCTTTTTTGTGCACAACCCAAGCCTCCTTTTCTATGCATGGTGCAAGCCCACCTCCCATTTCCTGTAGTGGAAACAGCAAGTTCCATAATTGTGAACTTGCAACACGTGTTAGCTATAAATATTCAACATGTGGTCTTCTGTGTATAAAGTTAATTGCAAATGGATCTTAGTGGAGAATGGTACTGGGAATAAAGGGATGAGGAGAAGGGGTAGGAGTGTGGATGGGAGGGTGGGTATGGTGGGAAGAATCACTACATTCCTACAGTTGTATGTATGAAATGAATGACATCTATAAAGCTTAAATAAAGTATTTCTTTGGGAAAAATTTAAATTTAAAAAATATATCCAATATGGCTGATGGACATACCCCACCCCCAACAAACACACCCTGCAACCTTTAGATCATTTAATGTCATTATAACAAAATTTCCATGGGGAGCACTCCCATGTCCATTATGTGCCTGATGCTGATATTTCTGAAATGAAATGGGTGCTTGAGCCCTGTCCCAAACTGCACTCCCTTTGGCATATATACAACTGGGCTCCATCTTGGACATCAGCCATTACACCTCTGGAAGGTATAAAGGAAAAACTTAACTTTCTGAGGGTGTTTTTCATTAGTTGGAGACTTTTTCCTTTATAGAAGGTTTTTTTTTCACAGATGGAGATTTTTCCATGGAGAGGGGTTGTTCTATTGGGCCTTTTGGTTTTGGGGCAGTTTGTTCATGCATGACTTGGCTCTTGAGCTTGCACTTTGGTGAATAAATCTTGCTCTCCTGTTCGCCTTTATAGCTACACTTTTGAATTCTTTCATGCAAAGAGGGAAGAACCTGTAGGAAGCCTAGCCAGAAATCCCATATCCCACAGCAGTAAGGTAGATGTAACCCAATACAGATCATAATTCTGAAGATGAGGTGACAAATTGAACAAACAGCAAGATGGAGTTCAATTTTTTATTATTCTTTCATAATTAACAGAGAAAGCCTATTTTTTGTCATAACTTTTGCTTTTGAATCTCATGAGAACAGGCTGTTTCCAAATATAAAGATATAAGATGATAAAGACTTACATCAAATTGGAAAACCTAGCATGCCATATTGATTCTATGAACTGAGGGACCTTCTTTAAACCTTTACACCTATTTTCTCCTCTAAAGTGGGATCAGTATCTTTTATTTCTGACACTTAAGAAAATAGGCAAATCATTTAAGATGTGTGGAATTATAATGGTTTCTTGAAGAACTGTTAAGAAAATGCAACAAAATGAGGCATCTGAACAAAAGAAGGAACTCAGTAAGTTGTCATATAAAAAATGCTGAGACATATTTTTCCTGTTGATAAGGTTCTATGGACAATATGTGTTTTGAGCAGAGAGAATCTTTAAAAATATTATGTCCTCTTCAACCCAGATCATGACCCTGAAAAGTCTACGTATGGTCAGAGTTTTGAGATCTTCAGAAGCAACCAGGTCTTTTGACAACCACAATTAATTCTTTTGTATATTATCAAGCTACCCTGAATTTTAATTTTAAAATATAATTTACTATGGAAAAATTTTGTAAATGAACTTATTCTTCACTTAACTGATAATTCACACAGAAAAAGACCAGACTATTGAACATGAAAGCTATATCAATCTAATGTAAACTGTCCTTGAGATTGGGATATAGAGCCTGTGAATAATCAAGTAGAAACAGCTTGATATTTTCTTATGAAAAACAGAACCTTAATGCAGCTTATAAAAACTAATATGTGCGTACATGTACCTAACACAGACAATCCCTGACTTACAATGTTTCCAGTTATGGTTTTTTGACTTTATAATAGTGTGAATATGATATGTATTCAATAGAAACCACACTTTAAATTTTGATCTTTTCTCAGGCTAGTGATATGCAATTCAAAACCCTTGTAATGCTGGGCAGCAGTAGTGAGCCACTGCTCCCAGTGAACCATGTAATAATTGGGGAAAGAAGGATCCCAGACTGATGAGCATTGTGTTGGTGGAGATATCATTTTTGTACTAGAAGCATCTGTTTATAGGCTAAGAAATTAATAATCTGATCAATATTTTATTTTTAAAGACTTATTTATTTTAAAGTCAGAGTTACACAGAGAGAGAAGGAGACACACACACACACACACACAGAGAGAGAGAGAGAGAGAGATTGAGAGAGAGAAAGGTCTCCATCTACTGGTTCACTCCCTAGATGGACACAATGGTTGGAACTGTGCTGAGCCAAAGTCAGGAACCAGAAGCTTCCTCTGGGTCACGCATGCAGGTGCAGGGGCCCACGGACTTGAGCCATCTTCTACTGATGTCCCAGGACATAGCAGAGAGCTGGATTGAAAGTGGAGTAGCTGGGACTCGAACTGGTGCTCATATGAGATGCTGGCACTGCAGGTGGTGGCTTTATCCACTACACCACAGCACTGGCCCCAATGATCAATACTTTTAAGAGTTCCCAAACTATGAGAATCAACACTGGATTCTGATGTCTGCTAAGAGAAACTATTTTGGTAAACCCCATAAGTACATTGTAAAATTAGACTCATAAGACTCTGAAAGGCTATTATCTAGGAATAAAAGGATACTAAAATGAAGTACGAATACTCAGCCTACAAACATTGAAAATCCTGAATGCGGTCAAGTTATCTGAGATTGCAAATATCCTAATGACATTTGGAAGTAAAATTATTTATTACTATAATGTTTCACAAAATTATTGACCCTGAATAAACATTAACTGCATATTCATTGAGAGAAAACAAATGATTGAACCCAAGAGAAACAAGAGCAGTAGAAACAGATTCATACTATAGTGTCACAATAGCAGAGTAGACAGACCCATCCTATTAACATATCTATGGTATACATTTAAAAAGATAAGCAGTTACAAATGTTGAAATGCAGAGGAATTTAAAACCATAAAAAGAAGACAGATATTCTAGACATGAAAATTATAGTGAATTACACAAGAAACTTGCTGGAAATTTTACTAGTAGCTAAAACATAACTGAAGAGAGAGCTCATAAGCTAGAAGAGAAATCAAAAGAGAAGTCCAGAATGAAGTAATAACAGAAAGACCCACTTGGGAGACATATAATGTAGCTATAAATAAGAGTACATGCTGATACAGACACAAATAGAGTAATAGAGAGATAAGAGATATAAATATAGGGAGAGAAAGAGAAGTAGAAGAAAGAGAAGGAGTAAAGGGAGGATGAGAGAAAGAAAGAGAGAGAGAGAGAGAGAGACCATTAGAGGGAAGAAAGGAGAGATAGAAGCAATATTTTAAAAGATCATTACTGTGAGGGTGAGCATTTAGCCTAGAAGTTACGATTTTGTTTGGGACATCCAGTTCCATATCCGAGTGCCCGAGTTAAAGTCCCAGCTCCACTTTCAATTCCAGTGTTCTTGCTGATGTGCATACTGTGAGAAAGCAGTGACGGAACCAAGTTAGGTCCCTGTTACCTACATGAGAGACCCAGATTGTGTTCCTGGCTCCTGGCTTTGGTGCAACCCAGCCCTGGCTATTGTAGGCATTTGGGGAGTGAACTGGTAGATGAAAAATCTTTCCCTGTCAGCCTCTCTGTCTGTCTGTCTCTCTGCCTCCCAAATAATAAAATGAATTTAAAATATTGTTTATTTACTTCAAAGAGCTACAATGGGTAGGTGTTGTGAGACAAAGACATCTTCTGTCTGCTGGTTCACTCCCTAAATAGGCACAATAGCAAGGGCTGAACTAGGCCAAAACGAGGAGCCAGGGGCTTCATCCTGGTGTCCTACATTGGTGCAGGTTCCCAAATACGTGGGCCATCTTCAAAGTATTTTCACAGGCCATTAGCAGGGAGCTGAACTGGAAGAAGAGTGGCCAGGATGTTAACTGGCTCCCACAGCAGGGTTGCATTATCCACTCCACCACAAAGCCAGCCCCTAAACTGAACATTTTAAAATAGGTAATCATTGGTAATTTTCCAAATATTGACAAAACATCAAGCTATATATACAAAAAGCCTCACAAACTACAAATGAGATCACACATAAACATACACGAGCACTCACACACATATATGCACACACATCTAGTCATACTAAGTGTGTACTTTAAATTTTTGCTTGTTTATTTGAAAGGCACAGAGACAGAGATAAACAGAGATTTGTCATCTGATGTCCACACCGCAAAGGCTCACAACAGCTGAAGCTGAGTTAGGGCAAAGCTGGGAGCCAGAAAATCCATCTGGGTCCTGAATGCTAAATAATATTCCACTGTATGGATTCACCACTTTTATTTCTTCATTAACTGATGGGAGATTGGATTATAGTTCATTGTTTAAAAATAAAAAAGGAAGCAATGTTAAAAGGACATAGGTTCAATGTGAACAAGTTTCCAATGGTCAAAAGTGGAACAATTCAAGTAGCAAAATAACTATTGGATTATAACTACAAGAATTACAAGTATTCATGAGCCTATACTGATGAAATAAGTGGTTAGATAAATACACAGAGAAGATCAGGGGAATCTCACAGAAAATAATTCAAAAAAATTTTTAGACACTCTCCTTTCCAGAACTTGTACCACAATTCCTACATACATCACACACACACACACACACACACACACACACACACACACCACAGAGAGTATTAAAAGAAGATTCTAAGATAAAATGTTGCAAACTTTCTTTTTCAGACTGTCTATAGATATTTTATCCACTGTCACCATTTCTACTCAACAATTGTACCTGTAGGTCTAGTCAGTACAATAATGAAGAAAAGAAGAAAAAAAGAAGGTATTCTAACTGAAAATAAGAAATAAAACTATCATTTTAGAATGCACATTTGAACACCTCAAAAATCCAACTGAATCTACAGGCAAGTTAAGAAAATTGAAAAATGGCTTAAGTCCCTTATTTAACACAAAATAAATGTAAAAATTCATTGTTTATACAAAATTATCAACTAGAAGACTAGTTACAACAGCGTGATTGTCAGTCATATTAAAATTATAAAATATCTCTGAATAATCTTTGTCGAATATGTATCTGACTTCTAAGAAATAAACTATAAAGGGACTAAATTAAAGAGGATGCAAATTAGTAAACTCTATTACATTTTCTTGATTTGGAGAGCTTAATATTTTAGATATGCTTGCTCTTCACAGGTTGATTAATTTGTTCATTGAAATGATAATAGATTTCAATTTTTAGATGTACTTATGAACTCTTTCTACAATGTATATGTAATTCAAAAGACCAAAAGTAATATATATATATATATATATATATATATATAATATCCATATATATTGATATTGTAGATATAAAATCTAAAGAAAAAGGGAAGAAGAATATCTCAGGAATTTATGGTAAAGAAAAATTATCAGGGCCGACGCTGTAGCACAGCAGGTTAATGATCAGGCCTGAAGCGCCGGCATACCATGTGGGTGCCAGTTCAAGACCTGATTGCTCCACTTCCAATCCAGCTCTCTGTTGTGGCCTGGGAAACCAGTAGAAGATGGCCCAAGTGCTTGGGCCCCTGCACCCGCATGGGAGACCTGGAAGAAGTTCCTGGCTCCTGGCTTCAGACTGGCACAGTTCTCACCATTGTGGCCAATTGGGGAATGAACCATCAGATGAAAGACCTCTCTCTCTGCCTCTCCTCTCTCTGTATAACTCTAATTTTCAAATAAATAAATAAATCTTTTAAAAGTTCTCAAAAGAGGCCATAGAAAGAACTGAGTATAAAATAATAAAATTTTCAAAATTTTCAAACAACTTTATAGTGTGTACATTTGTCAAAACTCATTGGAGCTGCACTTAAACGTGTACATCTTCTTGTATGCAAATCTGATGGAATAAACTTAATTTAACAATGAATTATAACCCAATTGTCCATCAGCTAAAGGAATGAAGAAATAAAAGTGGTGTATTCACACAGTGGAATGTTATTTAGCATTCAGAAGTAGTGGCATACAGATACTTGCTACAACATGCATAAACCTTGGGTTTCTAACAGGTATTCTCTTCTATCATTCCATTGCTAGGCAAAGTGAAATAGAGCCAGTCACAAAAAATAAAAAATCAAATATTTGGTAATTTCATTTACATGAAGTGCCCAAAATAGAAAAGCCAACAGAGAGAAGTAGATTGGAGCTGCCTAGGGTTTGAGATATTGAATGAAAATGGCTAAAGTCTAATAAATGGTGAGAATTTTCTTTTTATGATGTTATAAATATTCTAAAATGGATCAAGGTAACAATTGCACAAGTCTTGATATACTGAAAATATTGAATATACACTTTCAGTGGATGAATGAAGCTATGATGGAAAATCTACAAACAAAACTAGAAAGCGAATAAAATAGAAATACGAATGTTTAGAATATTTATTATAAACATTACCTTTGGGTGGAAAGAATGAGAAATGCTTACAGTAATAAATTATAATAACATGACACTAATAGAGAGGTTTCCCTGTGAAACCAGTGGTTGGGAAAGTATACAAGAGTTGCTTCAAGGGGCAGGTGGTGCAGTAGGTTAATCCTCCTTCTGCGGCGCCGGCATTTCAAATGGGTGCCAGTTCTAGTCCTGGCTGCTCCTTTTCCAATCAGGCTCTCTGCTATGGCCTGGGAAAGCAGTAGAATATGGCCCAAGTCCTTGGGCCCCTGCATCCACATGGGTGACCTGAAAGAAGCACCTGGGTCCTGGCTTCGGATTGGCGAAGCTCTGGCCGTTGCAGCCTTCTGGGGAGTGAACCAATGGAAGGAAGAACTTTCTCTCTGCCTCTCCCTCTCACTGTCTATAACTCTACCTCTCAAATAAATAAATAAAATCTTAAAAAAAAAAACAGTTGCTTCAAGAAAACTAGCAATGTTTTGCTTCATGGTATTTACAAGAGTATTGGTTTTTGAGAGCCATGCACTGGTATTCTGAACACTTTTTTAATGCATATTTGTTTATTGATTGATTGGTTGATTAACATATATTTTATTTATTTGAAAGACAGAGTAACTGAGAAAGAGAAAAAGATCTCATACCCCATAAGGATGATGGAGTTGTAGGAAGCAGCTGAACTCGCTGTACCACAATTTTGGCCCTTACGGTTTGTTTTAGCATACATTTATAAAGACATAATCCGTGAGAAATTAATAAGCTCAGAAATATCTGATATATTATTTGTTCTTTAACATAACCCTGGAAGGTAGTTATTGCTATCCTCATTTTTCTGCTAATGAAACAGGCTCTGTGAAGTCAAATCACTGCCCAAGGTCAAAATTTGCAAACAGCTGTGGCCATGTTGTGGTACACCAAGTTCAGTTGCTGCCTGCAACACTGGCATCCCATATGAGGGCTGGTTCATTTCCTGACTGCTCCAATTCCAATATAGCTCTATACTAATATCCCTGGGAAAGCAGCAGAAGATGGCCCAAGTGCTTTGGCTGCTGCCATCCGCGTGCGACACCTGGATAGATTTCCAGTCTCATGGCTTTGGCCTGGCCTATCTCTGGCTATTGAGACCATTTCTTAAGTGAACCAGTGGATGGAAGATCTTTTTCTCTCTCTGTTTCTCCTTTTCTCTCTGTAACTCCACCTTCAAAGGAATGAATAATTTTTTTAAAAAAAATAGGTTAATACAACGAAAGAAATTATTAGCAAAATTGTGACTTTCTGGAATCTGCCTTTTTGCATGTGTGAAATTAATCTAAAACCTGTATACAAACTAAAGGTCATGCATCAGGAATGGTGTGATATTATTCAGGATCTGATATACATCCATAAACACGACACATGCATATGTAAATACTACATTTGTGAATAAGCTTATGTGTGCTTAGGATTCCGATGGATACACATTCATACACACATGTTTGTATTAATTACATGTGTATATATAAATACTGTCCTTATGCCTAGGTGTACTTTGGGATCAAATAGACAAACATGCATATATATTCACACATATTTTCTTTACACATGCATATATAAATAACACCTGTGCATATGTGTGTATATATATATTTGGAGTCAAAAAGGCATACATGGCACATTTTCTGTTTTCAAGAATAAATTACTATTACAAATCAACTGTGTGGAATATTTTGTACAGGGTTACATAATCAATGAGTGTGAAGAGTACCAAGAATCTGAAACATGCTGTAATATTTTTTTTTATTTTTTGGTTAACTTTTAATTAATGAATATAAATTTCCAAAGTACACCTTATGGATTACAATGGCTTCCCCCCCCCATAACTTCCCTCCCACCTGCAACCCTCCCCTTTCCCGCTCCCTCTCCCCTTCTATTCACATCAAGATTCCTTTTCAATTCTCTTTATATACAAAAGATCAGTTTAGTATACATTAAGTAAAGATTTCAACAGTTTGCCCCCACATAGCAACACAAAGTGAAAAATACTGTTGGAGTACTAGTTATAGGCATTAAATCACAATGTACAGCACATTAAGGACAGAGACCCTACACAATATTTTTTAAAAATTGATTAATTTTCTATGTAATTTCCAATTTAACACCAAGTTTTTTTTTTCATTTTCAATTATCTTTATATACAGAAGATTGATTCAGTATATACTAAGTAAAGATTTCATCAGTTTGCAACCACACAGAAATACAAAGTGTAAAAATACTGTTTCAATACTGTACCAATGCTATCTCACTAGTCCAAGTGATCAATTTCAGTTCACAATTGATCACACTGATAGGTCTAAGAGTCAAAGGGATCACACAAACAGGACTAGTGTCTGTGAATACTAACTGATAGAATCAAGAAGGGAGAGAAGGATCCAACATGGGAAGTGGGAGACACAGCAGACTCATAGAATGGCAGATGTCCTAAATAGCACTCTCGCCTCAGAATCAGCCCTTAACGCATTCAGATCTGGCTCAAGAGCACAGGAGAACATTTTAGGCATGGAAAGCCAAGACACTCTGGAAAAAAAAATTTAAAAAAGAAGACCTAAATGAAAGATGCCTGCGAGTGAGATCCCAGTGGAAAGAATGGGGCCATCAAAGAAGGAGGTACCTTTCTCTGAAGGGAGGAGAGAACTTCCACTTTGACTATGACCCTGTTGGAATAAGATCGAAGTTGGCAAACCCTAAAGGCTTCCATAGCCTCGGCAACTCATGACTAGAGCCTAGGGAGATTACTGACGCCATAAACAAGAGTGTCAAATTGTTAAATCAACATCAGGAGTCACTGAGTACTTAGGTCTCATGTGGGATCTGTCCTTAATGTGTTGTCCAATGTGAAGTAATGCTATAACTAGTACTGAAACAGTATTTTTACACTTTGTGTTTCTGTGTGGGTGCAAACTGATGAAATCTTTACTTAGTATATACATGCTGAATATTTTTAAGTTGGAGATTCATGAGTTTCTCTTTGTTTGCTTGCTTTCTATCTCTACCAACGCACTACATTCTTCTAGAGGACAAAGGCTTCTCTAGGTTTTTTTATAGTTATTTCTTGTGTGTTCTTTATCATCCCTAATAGGTAGGATAGTATCAATAGATAAAATTTATCTGAAAATATATCATTCGATGAGTTGTTCTCTTTTGTCTTGTTTGTTTGATTTTAAATCTGTTACTGAGACTACTTGCCATCAAATAATCACTATTTGATCTCTAAATAGAGGGGTAATTAGTAAACTGTTCATTCAAGCATGTGATACCATTTTGGTCTCTTTCTTTCATGTAACATGTCAAATGAAGGAGGAGAAATTTTACACTTCAATTGATCCGTGTCCCAAACACACACAAGAAAAATAAAAAGCCACAATCAATAACAGACACCAATTCCTTCCTTTCTAATTTTTATTTATTTTTATGAGAAAGAGAAGAGAGAGAGAGATTTCATTTGTTGGATCAAATTCCTACAATAGCCAGGGCTAAGCCAGACCAAAGCCAGAAGCCAGGAACTCTGTGTGGGTCTCCTATGTGAGTTGCTGGCCACAAAATGCTTGAATCATCATCTGGTGGCTCCCAAGGTGCACATGCTGGCTGCTGGAAATGGAAACAGAGTAGCCAGATCTAAACCAGGCACTCCAGTATGTGATGTGTGTGTTCTAAGCAGTGATTAACCACTGCACCAAATGCCTGCCTCTGACTCAACATAAAGTGTGTAAGGAAATCATATTTATTGTAAATAATAGAACAAGCTGAAATTTCATCATGCCGTATAGAAGTAGAAATAGTTAAAATTAATATATTAACTTAATTAACACCTGCTTAAATATTAAACAGAATTATAGGAATTTTTTGAGTCACACCTAAACTTACCAACGCTTATGCCTATAAAATTCTGCTGTTTTGTTGTACCTCCAATTACTGTTGGGGCAGAGAAGCATGGTTACAAATATATTCTTATTCATGGTAATTGAGATTCCTTTTAAGTATTCCTTTAGCACACCCTCCCCATTCCAAATTCCAGCAGAAGGTTTTCTAATGGATTTTAAGCTTAAACATGATTGTCCTAATATTTGATTTTATTCATGATATTAAACTCAAAGGATTGTTTTATAATCATATGGGATATTCTCCCTAATAAATCATAATCCATGAATATGGTTGAGCTCTACTATCCTCCGATGACCTTCTAAGAAACTGTTCTGGTTTCTATTGCTACATAACAACCCACCCTAAAATTAACTCTATGAACTTGATTGGGATTTCTTATACGGTTACAGCTGGAAGGCAGTTGGGGATGGAGTCTCAGACCAGGCTCATTGTCCATGAATGGTGTCTTCTCTCATATATCTGGAGATTCAGCTGAGAAATCTAGAATGGTAGTAGACGACCTGGCTTCTGTCACTCTACGTGTCATTTCTGCATGAGACTTGCTTCCCATATGACAGTCTTGGGATAACCAGTCTTTCTTTATAGTGGCTGGCTTCCTCCTATGTGCTCCTTCTATGGGAAAAAAGAAGAGGCAGTTGGGCTTATGATCTGCCTTTGAATGGTATCAGTCCCTGCTATGTTGGGTGTATTGGGCCTGTCCAGATTCACTGTAGGAGCAGATTACATAAAGTTACTAATACTGGAAGGCATGGCTTATGGGGGCAATCTTGGAGGAGGGTAAGTAGTTTTTCACTTTCTCTCAAGTCAAGAAAACAAACACAGACTATGTATAAGACGTACACACATACCTTTCTGCGGCTGGGGTTGTGATGTAGTGGGTAAAGCTGCTACTAACTGTGACACCAACAACTCGTATGGGTTCTGGTTCAAGTCCCAGCTATTCCACTTCTTATTCAGCTCCCTGCTAATGTGCCTGGGAGAGCAGCAGAGGATGACACAAGTCCTTGGGCCCCTACACCCATGTGGGAGACTTGGAAGAAGATCCTGGCTCTTGACTTTGACCTGGCACAGCCCCACAGTTGTGGCCATTAGGAGAGTGAACCAGTGGATGGAGGATCTCTCTCTCTTGCTTTGTCTCTCCCTCTCTCTCTGTAACTCTGCCTTTTAAATAAAATAATTTTTAAAAAGACATACATTTTTTGCTTTATCTCTGAATATTTGCTTAGCACTCTTCATATTTTTAAAATATTTATTTATTTATTTGCAAGTCAGAGTTACACAGAGAGAGGAGAGACAGAGAGAGAGAGAGACAGAGAGATCTTCCATCCGATGGTTCACTCCCCAGTTGGCCGCAATGACCAGAGCTGCACCGATCTGAAGCCAGGAGCCAGGAGCTTCCTCTGGGTCCCACACATGGGTGCAGGGGCCCAAGGACTTCGGCCATCTTCTGCTGCTTTCCCAGGCCATAGCAGAGAGCTGGATCGGAAATGGAGCAGCCGAGTCTCGAACTGGCGCCCATATGGGATGCCAGCACATAAGACTAGGGCATTAACCCACTGCACCACAGCGCCGGCCATGCACTCTTCATTTTTGAAACCTAGCTTCAACAATATCTATTCTGTACCACAAAAAATCACTTCCATACTATGTCCAAATAGGAGTGGTATTCAGGAGAGACCTTCACTTTTTTTGAAAGATTCATGATATCTTAATTAAAAAGTCATATGGCACTCGAGCATTTTAACATATATTTACCAAATACTACGTGATTGAAACCACATTAAGTGTTACAGATACACCAGTTAACAAGACACTGCCCTCTAATCAGAGAGCTGAGGCTGGGGACAGGCAAACCAAGTAGCACTCACATTTCCATTTCTCCTTGCACAGCTTCTCATATAGTTCTCCAGAACTCTTTTTCTCAGACCCTAATATTTTATCTGAAATCTCCTTCATTCTGAAAAGAAACTATCATTCAGGTTCCAAGAAGAGTTTAGCAAATGAAACAGTACAAATGATAAATGTTAACTGTTATTCCTTCTTCCCTTCCACTACATGATTTCAGGTGGGATTTATTAAGAGAAGATGTATTTCTTCTTCTGGGTCATGAAGAACATTTTTTCTTTATCTGTATCCTCTAAGGAAGCCCATGGTGCAAACATATAAAATGTCAGAAATAATTAAGAAAAATGCAGGGGTGTCCAACAACCTAAAATTACACCTTTTGGTGATGTCTACTTTTCATGTCTTGGTCCCCTGACAGATATAAACTCCAACTTATCACATCCTTTAGATGGTGTCGTGTTAAATCAATGTGGATGAGCACACAGTACAGTAAAAGGGGGGGGGGGGTGAAAAGAAATTCTTTTAAAAAGCAGAGGTCATGTCTTCCAGGAGGTCACTGTGTATTATGCAATCAGTACACAATGTGGAAACCTTCAGAATGGTCGCATAATAGCCTCCTAATTTGTTCCATAATTTTTACTAGTTTCAATCATACTTTTATCTTATTACTTTCTAACTTGCTGTTTTCTTTAAACCCCAAAATTGTTTCTGTAAACATCTTCCTTGGTTTTTCTCCTGTCTTTCAATAGTATGTGTTTAGAACAGTATGGTAGTAAAATCATACTGAGAAAGTGGCCACCTCATAGTATAAAATGTGATAACTCACCATCCTGGCTCTCTCATTTATGAGGACATTGTATACTTTTCTACCTCAGCTGAAATCCTTACTCTACTTGCACAAACTAATTTTAATGAAGTACACTTAAAATCAGAATTTTTAAAATTCTGCCTTCAGTCATACTAAATAGAAATGAATATTATCACTACTCTACTCTTTATTTGAAGCACATCTACTAAAATCTTTGAACAAGAGGATAAATATCTGTAATTTCATGCTTTTAATTATTTATTAGTAGCGGTACTTACAATAAAACAAATGCATCAGTCTTAAGGAATGCTAAATACTTTTCTTAATTACTTGCTAACAAAATTTGGAACTGTTCTTTTATTTTTTAACACAGACGTGAAAATGAGGCACTAGTAGGGCATAAAATTTTCCCAAGTGCACCCACCAGGAAGTAGAGAAATTGGTTTTAAACCCAAGCTCATGACATCCTATTATGGGAGGTGAGGGAGATTAAGCACCATTGTCCCCACTCTTGTTTTTCTCATATATGTGGAGAAGGGCCCACCAGTGTAACAGCATGGGCCCATCTCTCCTACTTTCTACAACTTGCTTCCCATTATTGGAGAAGGAATGACTTACCTAGTTGACAAGTTTGCGAAGTTGAGGAAATTGCCCATAGTGAGCATAGACTTAGCTGTGTTTTTCCAAGCCTTACATTCTAGACAGGTCAGCGCCATCCTTGGACCAACCTTAGTCCTAGATGAGTAAATATATTTAATTCCAGGGTATAATATTACGTATTTCATTTGCTTATAGATATAAATCACATTCTCCAGTATTACCTAAATAAAAATCAAGGGCTTAAATGGCCTTGGCTTTCCATTTCTAAAAAGCTTGAACAGAAAAGAAATTCCGATTTTCAGGTTGCTAAAGATGCCAACAACGCTGAGGCCTTATCTGATCACTAACAATTCCAGTGAATGGAATCCTATTTGATTATATTTAACTCACATCGAAGATGCAGTACTGTTTGCAAATATATGTTTCTGCAAGTTCTATAATATCCTGGATATTTCAAACACACAAAAAAATCCCCTAAGTGAGAAAGTAAAACCTACACTCTTGTGCTTAGATCTATGAGGAGTTTTTTGTTAAGTTTGTAGGAAAATGAGTATTATGAAAAAAAACTGTGTGTGGACTTCAAAGAATGTTTGCACCAAAATAAACTTATTGTTTAGCTATACTTTTTCTTGCATGTTTTCAAGCACCCTTGTATTTCTTCTAAAAATATTTATCTATTTATTTGAGAGGCAGAGTTACAGATAGAGAGAGGGAGAGAGAGAGAGATCTATACACTGGTTCACTCCCCAAATGACCCCAAGGGTTGGAACCGGGTCGATCTGAAGCCAGGAGCCATGAGTATTTTCTAGGTCTCCCACGTGGGTGCAGGGGCCCAAGCATTTGGGCCATTTTCCATTGTTTTTCCAGGCCATCAGCAGGGAGCTGGATTGGAGTGGAGCTGCCAGGAATCACCTGCAGTGCCCATATGGGATGCTGGCACTGCAGGCAGAAGCTTAACCTACTATGCCGCAGACCCTCATCCTTTTATTTTTGCCATTATTTTTACCATTGCAAAATGCTCTTAGAGGAAATGCAGTCACAGGGTATGCTTAGTGCATGCACTTCCAAATTCCCAAAACATCTTAAATTCAACTTCTCATTTGGTGATCACAAGACAATTATTTGGAATAATTATTATTTGGAATTATTTATTCCAAATAATTATTTGGAATCATTTAAACTAATGCATACTTAAAAGAATTTGGGGAATTTAAAATATATGTGTTTTAAATGATTTAACTGTAAAAATATTTTTGAAGGCCGATTTTCCATATTCACATATATGTGTAGAAATAGTAATGTTTCTATTTTACATACATAAAATCAGTATTTTCTGTATTTATTGCTTTTACTTTGTTCTTTCCTCTAAGGGGGTATCAGGAGCCCTGGAACTCTGGACGTCCTAAAAGGCAGATCTAAATGAACCTCTATCTGAGTGTATAGTGAAAGGAAATAGTTGTCTTGCCAACTGGGACAAAACTAATGCTTTCAAACCCCAACTTCTACTCAGGTAACCTTTTAGTTCAGCAGTTTTCAGATATACTTGGAT
Organism: Sylvilagus floridanus; assembly: GCA_949820135.1. Classification (NCBI taxonomy): domain Eukaryota; kingdom Metazoa; phylum Chordata; class Mammalia; order Lagomorpha; family Leporidae; genus Sylvilagus; species Sylvilagus floridanus. The sequence goes on from OX463244.1 coordinate 128,772,670, forward strand.
ACAAAAAGTCAGTTATCTTACTGTCAGTAGAAATTTATCAGCTGAATGACCTTTTTATCTTTTGTTCAAAAGTTGGGTTTCTCAATTTGTAATTTTACTTAGGGTACTTGGACCATATAACAAGACTTCCAATTATCACAGCTGAGCAAGTTTCAATGCACTTAAACACTTAAATCTGCAAGTCAAAGTCTGCAATATAAATGTTATCTCCTGTGTTTTACTCCAGCATGTTTATTAAATCTAGTATTGAAAACATTTTCTTGATTTCCCAAATATTTGTAAATTATTTTTTAGAAGTTTATAAATTATAGAAAAGTTAAAAATGAATAAAAAGTATCTAGAAATCATCACTGTTTTTACTCTTTTTGCTCTTTATTCCTTCTTTCAAAAATCTGTTACTTAATAGTTAATCACTATCACAGCTTGTTAGAGCAGTGTAATGGCATGTCATAATATTTTTACTCATAATATATTTGACCTACTACATTATTGCTAATTTGTAGTATTTTTAACTACTATTGTCTATATTCTTTTCATGTGAGTCTTTGATGATATGGCACGTTGAATCAACCAGTATGTCATTTTGTATGTTGTCAAATTATTCCCTAAATTCTAGAATTTCTAGAATATAGAACAATTTCAGCAATTTGTGTTCTTTCTTAGAAGAAAAATCCCTATCATCATACTATCCTACATTGGGATTTTCCAATAGAATAATTCTCACTGGGAGCTTTTTGACATTTATATAACTAGTGAAGTTGAATTCCTTTATACTTAGTGAATATTCATGATTTTAAAGTGAATTATATGTACCCAGCCCTTATGTCCTTCTTTGTTGTATATGCTTGCTGTTTTCCTTTCCTTTTTTTTTTTGATTTTTATATCAAAAGTATATTTTAATTTGGTTGAAATCAAATTAAACCTTCCTCTTGATAACTTCACTTTTGCCCTTAGAAAATCTTTCTCAAACCCAATATTAGAAAAAATAAATTATCTATAATTTCTTCTGAGTACTTGATTTTGCTACATTGAATTCACTTATGGCATAAATGTTAGCATCCAGTTAGGGAAAAAGGCCTCCATTTGACCAATGCATTTTCAAGATTTCATTTGATACCATGTCAACTTCATGAAGAACACATTACTATTCTTAGAATATCAGGGACATAGAGCTACTATTCTTGCACACGCTCAAATATTTGAACAGTTGTGTGTTGAAAAGTTGTAATCCATGTTCACATCTATAGACTCCACAGCAGTTTTAATGATGTAAATTAACTTTTGACAAACATTTCTTAAAGTGTTGCTTAATCATGCTTGATTTTAAAATCCCCCTTCAGTCAATTCCAGTATTTGTGCCATGCCACCAAGAAACTTCCTTTGCTCTGTGTTTCCATCTCATGAAAGACTTTCCTAGTAGGCACTTCTCACTGGAGACTTGAATGGGCATCTCCCCTCTACTATCATCACTGATATCTTCTTCCCCACTTCTTACCAAGCATAGATCAGGTCTTTAATTTCACACAGGCTTTGGTGAGAAAAGATCTGGAGATAACTTAAAACGAATCTTTCTGAAAGTTTGGAAATAATGAAAGGGACATTCAAAATCAAGAATAATAGAACAATAATGTACAGTTCCAATCATCAAGACACTCACATTGAATTCCAAGGAGGCAGAGGAAGCTCACCCCAACCAATAATGGGCAACACATTCAAAAACTACCTCCACCAAAGGGCTCCAAAATTTTTGTGCTTCAGAATGAACCAACGCAAAAATTTTAAATTGAAATTTTAAATGAAATTTTATAAACATATGAAATTATATTTGCATTGTAAAATATAATACCATGATAGTTTTAAAGATTAGATATGTATTCAATGATATGAAATGTGTTAAATATACTTAAAGTTTCAAAATCTTAAGTTTGAAATTAAGTTTGGCATTGACAATTCTATTGCCTGTGGTGCACTGGCTTTTTTTCCTCTTCTAATCCCAGGCACTTTGAACACTGTTGGAAATAATGTGTTGCAGACATGCAAAGTCCAGGAACCACATCACAAAAGACCAGTGGTGAAAATGATACAGCAATGGCGTCAAGAAATTCAATCACAAAGATAAGGATCTCTTAAGGAGGTAGACCTCCATTCCAAAGAAACATGTTTTGCCAAGAAGCATAATAAGAAGGGCTTGAAAAAGTTGTAGGACAGCTGTGAGTACACATGCAGAGGTCACCAGGCCCTTGTGATGCCCAGGTGTCAAGCCCAAGATCCCAAAGGGTGTCCACTTCTTGCTCGTTTGACTTGCCTACTCACCAAGCTTATGTTGGGGAAGGTGCTCATGCCTGCATTGCCAAGTGATTCAGGCTTTGCAAGTCAATGGCCAAGGCTCAAACCAGGCTGTGTGTGTAGCTCTAATTCATGCTACAGCTTCAATTCCCACACAGCCTCAGGCTCCCAAATGTTCTCAGATGCCCTTGAACTCTCCACAGTAATAATGTCAGTCCAACAGCATGGAGCCTGAAGGACAGGTGTGATCTCTGGGCTGCTGTGTGCATGGAACCGGTAGATTCCTGTCCAAGTTGTACAAACAAAACAAAGGGGGGAAGAAAAAAAGTGTAAAACTCAAACTCCAAGGAAGAGACATTAGAATTGGACTGCTTTTTTATAGCTTATTAACTTAATGTTTAGGATGTATACAATAAGCATGCATTTGTGGATTAATTTTATAATTATAATACTAGAGACTTGTGCTTTTTAATTTGTTAAAAGGTCATGCAAGGAATCTATCAAGCAAGGAAATAATATTGATAATTTATTAATCAAATAAAGGTTAACAATCAGATGAATGCAACATGCAAAATAGCCTCAAAAATTTGTGGAAAAGTGGAACTAAAAGATACTTATTTTATTGCAAAAGAACTTTGAAGTAGATCCATAACTTTTTCATTGTATGTATTTTCCACAAACATTTTTATGAGAAAACAGGCATGGATTTCAAATTTTTACACCAAAATAAACAACTTTTAGTTTCATTTTTGTACACACTCATTAAAATGATTTCATAAACTACTGTATAAATTATGAATAAAACATAAATTAAACACTGCTTATAATTCTCAATATGTACTTTGAAAATGAATAGACTATAAAAGAAAATCAAGTGACTTTGATGGACCTGGCTTTTTCCTTTTTATTTTTACTTTCTCTTCTCCTGGAACTTACAGAAAGATCAATAATAAATGAGGGGCCGGTGCCATGGCTCACTTGGTTAAGCCTCTGCCTGCAGTGCCAGCATCCCATATGGGTGCCGGGTTCTAGTCCCGATTGGTTGCTCTCCTTCCAGTCCAGCTCTCTGCTGCGGCCCGGGAGGGCAGTGGAGGATGGCCCAAGTGCTTGGGACCCTGCACCCACATGGGAGACCAGGGGAAGGCACCTGGCTTCTTGCTTTGGATGGGTGCAGCGCCGGCCGTAGTGGCCATTTGGGAGGTGAACCCACGGAAGGAAGACCTTTCTCTCTGTCTCTCTCTCTCACTGTTTAACCTAACTCAGCCTGTCAAATTAAAAAAGAATGAATAAATGAAACCAAAATGTTTTAAGTAGTATACTATAAACTATTTGAGACATTTGAAGACTGTAAAGTTCTGGGTAAATTCATTTTTAAAGAATTGAAAATTCACTAGAAAAATTATCAACAGTTTAAAATTTAACTAATTCAGGTAAAAAAGTTTCTGGACTTCTCAAATATAGGCTTTTGTTTTAAAGGTTTATTTATTTATTTGAAAGGATGAGCTACAGTGAAATAAAGAGGCAAAGAGGTCCTCCTTCTGCCGGTTCACTCCCCAAATGGCTACAACAGCCAGGGTCAGACCATATGAAACCAGGAGCCAGGAGCTTCTTCAGGATCTCCCAATGGTGCAGGGGGCTAAGTACTTGTATCATGTTCCATTGCTTTCCAAGATGCATTAGCAGAGAGCTGGATTGGAAGTAGAGCAGCCGGGACTTGAACCAGCATCCAGATGGGATGGGGGCACAGCAGGCAGAGGCTATGCCACAGTGCCAGCCTCTAAAATATGGTCTTTAAAAAAAGAATTATTTATTTATTTGAAAGGCAGAGCTACAGAGAAGCAAAGGCAGAGAGAGAGAGATAGAGAGTCTTCCATCCATTTGGCCACAATGACCAGAGCTGTTCCCATTCAAAGCCTGGAGCCATCGACTTCCTCCGGGTCTCCCATGTGGGTACAGGGGCCCAATGACTTGGGTTATCTTCTACTGCTTCCCCAGGCCATAGCAGAGAGCTAGATAGGAAGTGGAGCAGCCAGGACGCAAACCAGTGCCCATATGGGATGCTGGCACTGCTGGCGGCAGCTTTACCCACTACGCCACAGCACTGACCCCTAAAATACAGTCTTGATAAATTAGCCTTATTATCTTTACCATACTCAAGGTAAATGAAAAAATATTATTATATAAGGTAGTGATAAACCGAGAATCTGAAAATATGATATTTAAATTTGTCTTTTACCTATGTCTGTAATACAGTGATTACTATAGTTACTAAATAGTTAGGTAAACTGAGGGACAAACAGACTGATAACCTAAATACAGATCTGACAAAAGTTATAAGTGAACTTGCATAACAATTCCAACTCCGTGTTAACACATTAACATAGAAGAAAAAGTCAAACAACTATGGTAACCAAGATTATTCTACTGTCTCCTTTCCTGGAATCTACTAATGGCAAAAGAAATCCTGAAATTGAAAGGCTGCTATGGTTTTTGAAATGTTGCAAGCTATTACTCTCTACTAATACACACACTTGGTATTGGCAACTCCTGTTATAATTTCCTGTTTCTGAATTTTTCTTAAAAGCTGGAGAACTATGTTCCGGGCGCTGTGAATTAAGTGAAATGAAATTATTTCAAAAAGCAAATAATCTCTGAGTGAAAGCTCTAGAGGCTTCTTGTAAATAGTAGTCGAAATGAACTTTGCCTGATTGGTTTTCTTTGCAAGGGTCTTTTTATAGTCTGAGTCACATTTTGTACCATGTTTCAAACAGTGTTACTGTGGATATGGAGTCTGTGATATGTGGATACGTTATTACATTTTGGGGGAAAATATTTGTGGCAAAGTTTTTAAAGAGTAGTGACAGTATAGAACAAATCTACATTTATCCTTTGAAATTTAGTAACTCACGAAACACAAGGTTTAGTAACACAAAGTCTGGTTTGGAAGGAAATTAAAGCCTGTATTTTGTTTTTGAAGTTTCCAAATTCTCTTCTGATAATCCACCATCCCAATCACACACTGGAGAGTAATAATCAGAACATCATATTGCAAAGGTGCATTACTCAACCCTTCAATGCCCACTGTATGTCTTCAAGACTGGTTTCAATAGGATACCAAAGGAGAAAAGCAGCAAACCTACATGATCCTTGGAATTTTTAAAAACAACAATGGAAAAGACAGTAATTTATGTACTGAATACCCCTCTGTCCTATTCAGCACATTTTGTAGAGTATCTCATTTTCAAAAGGACTTTGACAGGTCACCTTTAATAAAATCAAAGCTTTTAAGGGGAAAGGACTGATGATATTGTAGCCCTGATATTCTCTTGCTACCAGATGGGCATGATGTTAGCTGCTTAACTTAGCACAGTGTTAGCTGCAAGATGCATGAGTTCCAAAATGATTCTAAGTGTTCATTTAACATGAGGCTTCCTTTGAGAAAAGGCTGCCAGTGGTGCATAATTGTGCCAAATGTGCAGTAGTTTCATAATGTGGGCTGTAATCCACTAGGAACTAAATCCTGCTATTACTCTCTTTAGGGAGACTTCTAAAATTCTACTCTTATTGTGAATAGCAACCTGGAGTAGTTAGAGGTTACTGGAAATCTCCTTAAAAAATTGCTGCACATGTGTCAAAGCTTTCTTAATGCAAGGCACATAATGTGTTTATCAATTGGACCCTTCCTAGGGACACAAGATGATGCTTCCAACACATCATTTCTTCTCCGACAAATGACTCCTTTATTTTATGTATTATGGCTTTAATTATAATTAAATCTAAAAAATTAAATAATTATTGCCTTCTTCAGGAATTAGAACACTGTGTGTACTGACAAAAGATAACCTATTTCCATGGTGTTGATATACAACAGGATGTAGTTTTATTGAACTAATAGACATGTGCAGAGGCATGACTTTCATATGACTATTTTGGTTTACCACTCACGTGTGTGTGTGTGTGTGTGTGTGTGTGTGTTGCATTAATGACAGTCACTCATCTAAAGAATAAATGCAGCAACTATTTCCCAGAGCACAGTCATATTCTGTAACTCTTCAGGCAGGAAGTGAAGAGCTCCTCATCGAACTGAATCAACCAGAGGCCTTTAAATGAAACCAAATGCTTTTACTCAAATTGAAATTTGGCCAGGACACTGGAGCTAGTGCCTCTACTCTTCCACAAAGCGCCAGGACTCTGGCTTTACGTCCTATCTGAAAACCGATGCCTGTGGTCAAAAAGTACCTTTCATTCATTTGCTGTCAGGTAACCCTGAGCTCAAGCTGCAGTGTTGAAGGTGAAGAAAACAGGAATCTGTACAAACAGAAGATTGGTGGTACCAGTATTCGTTGGGGCCATTGTTTTATTATGCTGTTTTTTTTTAAAGATTTATTTTTTTATTTGAAAGTAGTCAGAGTTACAGAAAAAGGGAGAAATGGAGAGAGAGTTATCTTCCATCTACCATGTCATTCCCTAGATGGTTTCGATGGCCAGCGCTGGGCCAGGCCAGAGTCAGGAGTCAGGAGTTTCTTCCAGGTCTCCCATATGGGTAGTGGGAGCCCAAACACTTGACTCATCTTCCAGTTCTTTTCCCAGGCCATTAGCGTTGAGCTAGATTGAAAATGGTCAACGCTAAAACGAGAACTCAAAGAGTAGATTCCACTTTGTGTGACTATATGAGGGCAAAGGGACGAATTCATTACTTAACACATGCTAAATTGATCACATGTATACAAAGAAAATTGAAAACGAATCTGGATGTGAACGAAAGGGTGGAAGGAGTGGGCAAGGGGGGAGGGTTGCGGGGGGAGAGGGAAAATATGGGGGGAAACCCATTGTAATCCATAAGTCATACCTTGGAAATTTATATCCTAAATAAAAAAAAAAAAAAAAAGAAAATGGAGCAGCCAGGTCACAAACCACTGCCCATATGGGATGCTGGAAACACAGGTGGCAGATTTATTCATATTCTACAATGCCAGTCCCAGTTTTATTTTTTAAAGAGGAAAATATAGATATTTTTTCTCAGACAAGTTATCAGTTCCCTCCCTTGTTTCAAAGACCAATAAATACATTGGCTCTAAATGACTAGGTTTGGTTCTGCATTGTGGCACACTGGGTTAAGTCTCTGTGATGCTGGTGTGAGGCCTGGCTACTCTGCTTTGGATCCAGCTTACTGCTATTGTTCCTAGGAAGGCAACAGATGATGGTCCAAGTCCTTGGGTCACTGTTACCCATGCTGGAAACCAGGATTGCTCACTTGCCTCCTATCTTTGGCCTGGCCCAGACCTAGTTGTTGTAGCCATTTGGGGAGAGAACCAGTGGATGGAAGATCTCACCTACTCTCTCTCGTTGTCCCTCCCTCCAGCTGTCATCACTCTGCCTTTAAAACAATTAAAGAAATATTCTAAATAAATAAGTGCTCATAATTTATCATGGAAATTAATTAACTTTGCTGTTATCTAGCTAAAATTTTTTTCACTCAGTATTTTTTCAAATATTTATATATAATGATAGCACATTTTAAATTTCTGCTCTTAATACAGCTTATGTAATGGCCCTAGTCCTTGGGCCCCTGCACCCCTATTGGAGCCTCTGGAAGAAGCTACTGGCTCCTGGCTTCAGATCGGCCCATCTCCCGGTGTTGCAGCCATTTGGGGAGTGAACCAGAGAATAGAAGACCTTTCTCTCTGCCTCTCCATCTTTATGTCTGTAACCCTGCCTCTCAAAAAAATAAAATGAATTTTTAAAAAAGTAGAGTTTGTATACATCATGAAATGATTAAAATATTAACAAATTTGTCTTGAGGTGGGGATTGGCATAGTGGTTAAGAACCGGTTGGAATGCTTGCATCCCATGTCAGACTGTTTGAGTTCAAGTTCTGGCTCCACTCTCTGTTTCAACTTCCTACTAATGGACACCATGTGAGGCAGCAGATAACAGCTGAAACAGTCGGGTCCTCACTATACACTGGAAGGCTTTCACTGAGTGCTGCCTCCCCTCCTCAGCCTGGCCAGCCCCCGCTCTTGGGAGGCACTTGGGGAATGACCCATAAACTGGAGATCTCTGTCTCTTTCTTTCTCTCTTTCTGCCTTTCAAATAAATAAAACATATGAAAACTAAAATTTAAAAATTTTCGTGAAAGCACTGTAGTAATATAGATTCCAGACAGTCATTTGGATTTATCAGTATTAATTGAGATAAGCTGCATGGTGGGTATCTAGTTGCAGATGGAAGAGGGTCTTCTTGCTGACACTTGATAGAAAAGAATTCTTTGTGAATACCCAGTTATAATATAATATATAATGTGATAAAACAGTATTTTGATACTTTCAAATACAGTATAATTTTAGTGTGCTTCAAAAAGACTGAATAAATAGATAATAAATGTATCTTTTAACAAGAGAAAGGCTTAAAGTATTTTTAGCAGCTTTAATTATTATAATAAGATTTGGCTTTTATTAACTAAGGAAACATTAAAGGAAAAGGTAATTCTGATGTTAGTTAAAAGGAATGATAATGTAATTCAATTTACCAGTGTAATAGTTTTCAGCTTAGGTTTTATGTTTAGATATCACACAATTATCTAAGTCTCACTACTTGTGAGTAGAATTTATTTTCTCATTTATCTTTATACTCATAGAACTAATCCCAAAGTTACTCTTAAATGTACTGCTCAAGCTTTTCTATTTTCATTTGGGTCAGGAGGTCAGAACACTATTCTCATGAGGTCAGGGTCATCCTCATTAGCGTTGCTCTGTTCTGAGGCCGCCGATTACGCCTTTCGTCCAAAGAAGCCTGGGGTGCCAGGAAGGAAGGCAGATGGATCCAGAAGAATCTATCATAGCCGTAAGTGCCCCTACTAATGGCAGGTCAGGACTGTCATTTTCATATACAAAGAATAGCATATTTTTACTCTTCAGTTTCTATATTCTTAAATTCCCTCATTGGGGAAAAAAAGTGCCTATGTCAAGAAAAAGCCAAAGTGAAGTCAGTAATTTTAATTTAAAAGGACTGCTGCCCCAATACTAAAGGAAGAGTTTTAGAGTTTTTAAAGCATTGAGTTTATAAAATAATGTGTAAAATGAATTGAACTAAAGATTTTCCACAGAATGCTTAGTAACATGAAGAAATTCTCATAATTTTAACTCATTAACATTCCCAGTATGATGTTAAATTGGGTGAAACTTTTTATACATAATTCCAAAATAATATTGCATATTATATCTCTGAAGGAAACAACTCCCACAAAGAGCAAGGCCAACGTGCAAAAGGCAGCAGAATGAGGAGTAGGATGAGTGGGGAAGGGGAAGAGAGAAGACAGGAGAAATCAAGAGTGACTAGGCCGGCGCCACGGCTCAATAGGCTAATCCTCCGCCTGCAGCGCCGGCACACCGGGTTCTAGTCCCGGCCCAGTTGCCCCTCTTCCAGTCCAGCTCTCTGCTATGGCCTGGGAGTGCAGTGGAGGATGGCCCAAGTGCTTGGGCCCTGCACCCCATGGGAGACCAGGAGAAGCACCTGGCTCCTGCCTTCGGATCAGTGCGGTGGGCTGGCCACAGCGCACTGGCCGTGGCAGCCATTGGAGGGTGAACCAATGGAAAAGGAAGACCTTTCTCTCTGTCTCTCTCTCTCACTGTCCACTCTGCCTGTCAAAAAAAAAAATAAATAATGACTGTAAATGGTGTAATTTGGCACCCTGGATTCACCTGTGTCAGAAGTAGGCCTAATTTACTGCTAGCATTTTAATTGCATGAGATTATAAATCTATTCTTTTTTTTTCTTAAATTGATCCAAGGAACCCAAAATCTACTTACTCATACAATTGCCATTTCTTCAACACATAGGTACTTAGCTAAAAAATTAAGCTATACAATAGTGTAAAATTTGAAACTCATATTTTCATGCTTTAATGTTTTGAGATCAGTGTTTCTGTACATTTTATAGGGAGCAAAAAATAACATTTTTCTCTAACAAAAAGGAAAAAAAGAGATTCCAACTTTTTAGGATCCTACTAGTAAACAAAATGCTCAAGGATTACTCGAAAAATATCGTAGAAGCATTTTATATGATACATTTCAAAAGGAGTTTAAAACTTATCCATTTACTTAGTATTGTGTTGAATATTTATTGTGTTGACAGACAGGTGCGCAGTGGAGTTTCAAAGATAACTTGGGAGACCATAGGCAACACAGAGAGGAGCAAATCTACGTGGAGTCGATTGGGAAAAGAGAGTCAGGGAGTGAGGAAGTCTCACCGGAGGGCTGGGCTGTGACTCTCACAGGCAAATTAATGATGATAGATAAGCAAGTAGATAAGTAGGTAGATAGAGATGGATAGCTAGGTAGGTAAGTAAAGATAGACAGGGATATATAGGTAGATGAAAGATAGATAGTAGAGATTCATGCTCATTTCATATATAAATTTTCAAACATATCATTGTTTGCCTCCCTTGATGTTCCAGTCATGGTTATTTCTTTCCATTGCAGAAGTATTAAAAACAAATCCTTGGAGGCTCCAATTGCTTTCGCAGGCTGTCACATTTCAACATGAAGTGCCTATAAAAGTGCTTGTTTATTTCTCCTTAACTGGATAAGCTAACGATGAAGAAAGGCCTCAGATGAATAAGGAACAGAGAAAGGAGTTTTTGAGAGGTGAGTAGATTCGTGATGTTTCTTGGGTCGTTCCTGGCAGCTGCGTCGCAGGTTTCTGACTTTTGCAATTGTACAAGGCACCTGGAGACAGAAGTAGCAATCCTCCGCCATGTCTGATGTGTCTGGAAATAAGTATCTCTTATGTAAAGGACGGAAGAACTTGCCGACGTTACTCTGCAGATGGCCGAGCTCAGTGTGAGTATCTAAATTTACCAACAAAACGGTGTGTCAATAATAGAGCAGATCTCTCTGCTGCTGTTTCACTTTGACGACATCAGGCAGCATTTTCAACCAGGCATACCGGTTCCTCCACCCTGCCTGATGAAGCCATCCAGTCTTCTCTCTGGTTCCGTCCCTCCTGCTGCGTAGGTACTAGCAAATCATGATGGTATATGGATGCCTTGCTTCTGAAACTACTGAACTGGGGCCCAGATCTTTAACTTCCAAAGCTCTGGCTGAGCTTACACAATTGTCATTGTATGTTAAAGAAAACTTGCAGGAGAAGTGTTCTCTGGAGGATTCCTATAAAATACTGTACTTAGTTCTACTGAAAGGAAAGGTAACCCAAGCAAAAATAACAGACTATTAGAATGAGAAAAGTGGATTCTAGAAATCGCAGGAGAATAAACTCATTTGGATTGTAAACTCTGCTATTTTAGTAAGTTTCATGGAAAAGCATGACAGGATTAATTTTTAAAAATTGAAATGTTAAAAGGAATGGATCTAGCGTACATATGGCCTGATGTTAACTGACTGAGGTGAGTGTCTTGTTAGGAACAGCTACATAACATTGCAAACGCAAAACTGAGAATTAATATATATTTCCCTATTATGAAAAAGAATCATAAAATTTTAAAAATGTTAAAAATCCAGCATATATCATAAATAAAAGGGCCCACACAAGCTTCAATAGCATCTCAGTAATTTATGTCTGATTCCAAACAATTTTCCAGGAGCATTCTAACCCACTGCACCACAGTGCTGACCCCCAAATCTTGTGTGTGTGTGTGTGTGTGTGTGTTTTTAAGATTTTTATTTATTTATTTATTTGAGAGGTAGAGTTACAGACAGTGAGAGGGAGAAATAGAGAGAAAGGTCTTCCATTTGTTGATTCACTCCCTAAATGGCCACAATAGCAAGAGCTGCACTGATCCGAAGCCCACATGGGTGCAGGGGCCCAAGGACTTGGTCCATCTTCTACTGCCTTCCCAGGCTATAGCAGAGAGTTGGATCGGAAGTGGAGCAGCCAGGACTCGAACTGGCACCCATATGGTCTGCCGGTCTTGCAGGCAGAGGATTAAGCTACTGCGCCACAGAGCCGGCCTCAAATCTCAATCTTAAATTACCATTTCTTGTAATTCTATGTCTCTCTAAGAATCTCATCAGTTTATGTCTAAAGAGAAAAAATTGACATGGATAGCTCCAGGCCAGATCTGCCTTTAGGAGACCTCCACATGGGTATCTAATACCTCAGACTGTGCTAGGATCTTCCCCACCAGACCTAACCAGCAGCTGCTCCAGTATCCAATGTGAGGATCCCGGAAGAGTGTCACCCATAGCACCTTCCTCTCTCTCACACCCAAGCTGATGTCCCAGCTCAGAGGTGGTCAGGTAGGGAGTGAACTGTCCTTAATTCGGCCTGTGATTCTATTCAGATTTTCACTGGGTGGACTGAGGGCCATCCACATTTGGGAGAGCAACCTGCTTCACTCAGGCTACGGATCCCAGGGTGAATGGCATTCAGAAACACCCTGATAGACACATCCAGAGTAATGTTTAACCAAGGATCTGGTTCAGTGGCCTAGTCCAGGTAAGTCACAATTAACCATCATACCATCTGCAATCTAGTCATCATAAATGTCAAAGGAGTGATTTTAAAGTGCAAATCTGATCACTGACCATCTGCTAAAATAATTTCTATGATTTGTCTGTTAAGTTTAGGAAACAGAACCAGATCCTGCTGATGGCTTGGAAGACCCTATGTTGCCCTGGCCTCTGGTTACTTTGCTTCCTCACATATCAGCTTTCCTGGATAGCCATGTTTCAGCCTTACTGGCCATCTTTCACGATTGAGCACTTCTGCATTCCTCTCACTAGTCTCTGTGCCCTTGAATTCCCATTGCTTGGAATGTTGCTTATGCCCAGACACCCATGGCATCTTGGGAAAGCAAATACAAAACTCAGTCACGTCCTTAAGCAAGTTTCTCTGATTTCTACCTCCCCACTATCACCATCATCCCACAGTGTACGCAGAAAATTATTTATTAATATTGGAATAATTTTATTTTCATGATGAGAAGTTAACTTAGTTTGTAAATATGGATTAATCTGACAATTAATACCTTTTAGTTGTTACCCATGGCACTGCCTAGTTATGTCCCCACCCCCACCCTAATACTGTTTCTCTTTGAGAACAGTGTGGGTTAAGGACAAGCTTCTTCCCAGCCACCTGATTTAGCGGATGAAATCCAAGATGACCTAAAGCAAATCTCATGCTTCATTATAGTCTCATTTCATGTGAAAAAAATCATTCCTACCTGAGCCATCACAGTTTACAATCAAAACGTCAACCAGCAAAAAGACCATAAAAGGACAAAAATAAAGCAACTTATAGATTCTGAGAATTACTTTGGCCCTTTCCCAGATAATGCATAAATATTCTTCCACTTACTAGCATATTCCTTTCCCCTATTTCTGTTTCCTGATATCTATGACTCCTCAGGCCCCAGAAAATTGAAAAGATTTTTTTAAAGATTTATTTATTTATTTATTTATTTGAGAGGCGGAGTTGCAGAGAGAAACAGAGAGCTCTTCCATCTGCTGGTTTATTCCACAAATGGCCACAATAGCTGGAGCTCGGCCCATCCAAAGCTAAGATCCAGAGCCTTCTTCCAGGTCTCCTACATGGGTACAGGGGCCCAAGCACTTGGGCCATCTTCTATTGCTTTCCCAGGTGCATTAGCAGGGAGCTTAAAAGGAAGTGGAGCAGATGGGCATAGAACTCATGCCTAGATGGGATCCTGGCACTGCAAGCAGTGGCTTTACCCACTATGCCACAATGCCAGCCCTAAAGATTGAAAGGTTGACATGTAAGTTGGATCTGGATTCTCTTTGGTTATTGAATGAAACTTGTGCTGTTGATGCTCAGCTTTGGTTTCATTATAGCCTTTTTGATATGGAATAGACAAAGGATCATAATTTTGGATTCCTCTCTACATAGCGGCGTCCTCCCAACAATGGGGTTAAATGCTCACACAGAAGCTGCGGTTGATTGTGAACATACTTACTATTATATCACCAGCTCCTATGAAATTGCCTGGCAGATACTAACCTGTTCAATAAGCATTTGTTGAACATTGAGTGAAGAAGGCCCTCCCCTGATAGTTCCGCCAAGAAGTGAGACTCCATTAAAAAGCAAAGTAAATAACCAAACGCCTGGGAGAATTGCTCTAGGTTCCCATTGCAGTCCTCCTCTACTCCAGGTGTCTTGGATTCTAAAGCTTTTGATATCTCTGCTTGGCCTTGTTTTCTCTGTTAGATTTTAGAAATAATCTCTTCATGTTATTTATCTTTCTCTTCACCTAAAATGCCATGCCATATACTGTCTTGTGTATGCCTTCCTCTCTCTCTACAACTTGAGGCTCCAGAAGATATACCACTGCCCAACTTGGATCTTAGTAGGGAGTAGGACATCTCCAGACACCCTTCCATGCCTAGGAGACACATCAGAGAGATCTAACTGGAAGCAAGAGTTTTGAACTTACCCTGCTGGCTTGAATTACTATGTTTTGTGTTTCCCAGGCTGTAAATCATGCTGTAAATGCATCCTGGCTTGATTTACTATGTCTTGTGTTTCCTGGGCTGTATGTCATGCTCTAAATGCACCCATCTTCCCATTTGTTCCATTGTCATCAATCTAAACAAGGAGATATTGTACTCTCTACATACACTTAAAAATTAATTTAAATTTAGTTCTTAGGGCCAGCCCTGTGACATAGTAGGCTAAGCTTCTGTCTGTGTTGCCAGCATTCCACATGGGAGCCAGTTCATATTCCAGCTGCTCCTCTTCCAGTCCAGCTCTCTGCTCTGGCCTGTGAATGCAGTGGAAGATTCCCCAAGTTCTTGGGCCCCTGCACCTGCATAGGAGACCTGGAAGACGCTCCAGGCTCCTGGCTTTGGATCTGTCCAGCTCCAGTCATTGCAGCCATTTGGGGAGTGAACCAACATTTGGAGGACCTTTCTCTCTGGCTCTTCCTCTCTCTGTAACTCTACCTCTCAAATGAATAAATAAATCTTTAAAAAAATTTGAACACATCTCTGGAAACTGTTATTTAGAAGTGAGAAGATCTTTCAGCATCCTCCTTTTCATATATTCTTTCTTTTTTTTTTATAACGCTTTTATTTAAAGAATATAAATTTCCAAAATACAGCTTATAGATTACAATGGCTTTCCCCCCCATAACTTCCCTCCCACCCGCAACCCTCCCCTTTCCCACTCCCTCTCCCCTTGCATTCACATCAAGGTTCATTTTCAATTCTCTTTATATACAGAAGATCAGTTTAGTATATATTAAGTAAAGATTTCAACAGTTTGCCCTCACATAGCAACACAAAGTGAAAAATACTGTTGGAGTATTAGTTATAGTATTAATTCACAATGTATAGCACATTAAGGACAGAGATCCTACATGATATATATTTTTTAAATTGATTAATTTTCTATGCAATTTCCAATTTAACACCAAAATTTTTTTTTCATTTTTAATTATCTTTATATACAGAAGATTGATTCAGTATATACTAAGTAAAGATTTCATCAGTTTGCAACCACACAGAAACACAAAGTGTAAAATACTGTTTCAGTACTAGTTATAGCATTACTTCACATTGGACAACACATTAAGGACAGATCCCACATGAGACGTAAGTACGCAGTGACTCCTGAAGTTGATTTAACAATTTGACACTCTTGTTTATGGCGTCAGTAATCTCCCTAGGGTCCAGTCATGAGTTGCCAAGGCTATGGAAGCCTTTAGCTTCAATCTTATTCTGACAGGGTCATAGTCAAAGTGGAGGTTCTCTCCTCCCTTCAGAGAAAGGTACCTCCTTCTTTGATGGCCCCATTCGTTCCACATATATTCTTTCATTACCTGTGTTGAGATTTGTTTTTTCTTTAGCTGCTTAAGGTAGTTCAAATAATAAATTAGTGCTTTCCAAGAGTTAACATTAAGTTTAAAAGATTTTCCTAGAGAATTGTATACTATCAGAATTAGGCTTATTGAAAATATAATGGTCAGTGTGACGAATAGAAAATCAGCAGGGCATGGCATTTGCTCCAGAGAACTTGTACCTGTCATTAGGGAAATCTATTTAACTATGGGGAAATAGGCAGTGACTTCTTATTCTTCCAGAAAGTCAGGAAAATATGTTAATGACAACTCTGCAGATAAAATTGAAGCAGCTGAGTTACTAGCCTACAGACCATAATAAATCTTGAGCAAAAAATTTTAAACTCTGTGGACTTAAACGGGACTAAATCAACAAAATATTTTAAGATTTCCAGGAAAACACCCACTTTTGTTTAACTGGTCATTCTAAGCAGCTATATTTGAAATTACCATGCAAATATTTATTTTGATTCCTACTTATCCACTTAGCAATCTATAATCAATAATGAAATAAACATTTTCATTCATTTGAGTGCTTATTATGATGAAGATATTTCACATGAGGCTTGAACCGTATTAAGTCATGTATCTCCTTAATTATTTGAGTTAGGGAAACTATAATGTCAATTTTACAGCTGAGGATACGGAGGTTCAGAATAGTTTATTATCCTCATCAAGATCACTTAGCTACTAGTGGTATCTGAAATTTGAAACAAAGTATTTGATCAGTGATTTTCAACTGGAGACAAATTGACTACATCTGGAAATATTTTTAGTGTTCACTATCTATGGAATATTTATAGTTCACTACTTAAACAATACTTGTGGAATTCATTAAAGATATTAAAGATATTAGACAACAATAGTATAGTGTCACTTACCATAATTTAAGTAATTATTTACTTTGTTTATTTAGCCAAAATATGTTTTTCTTAATTTGGATCTATACAAGTTAACCTTACCCATAGAGTTGTATGAAAATACAGATGTCTAGATCTCATGTCTTATTGAATCTATTTACTTCTTATTTTAGGTATATTATTTCTATATTATGTATATAATATCTAATAATTATTTTTATAAAACCATGCTCATTCATTTTAAAAATATTTAATTACTTACTTTTTAGTTTATTTTAAAAGTTGAGAAAGAGATTGAGACCACACAGACACACATAAACATACGTACGTGAGAAGGAGAGAGAAAGTGAGAGGGTGACAGAGAGATCTTCCATTTGCTGGTTAATTCTGCAAATGCCTGCAACAACTGAGAATGTGTCAGGCTAAAGCCAGGAGGTCAGAGCTCTATCTGGGTCTCCCACATATATCACAAGTATCCTAGTACTTGGGCCACTATCTTCTTCCTTCCAAAGTACATATTAGCAGGCAATGGGATTAGAAGTAGAGTAGCCAGGTCTAGAACCAAACATTCCAACATGGATTGTAGGTTTCCCAAGTTGTCACTTAACTACACAGCCAAATGTCCACCCCCTCATCCTTTTTTATAAGTTATATGTGATATTTACTGAATTTTTTAAAAGGAGCTTAACGTTGTGCAGACAGATAGTTTATCCTTATTTACTTTTGGAATTACTTTATTATCATATTGTTCATATTGCAGAAACAATCAGCATTGTTGTCACTCACAGAGTTTTATTGCGAGCTATTATTAGTTTTTTCACATTTGAAAATCTTCAGTAATAAGTTAATAAGAGCTATTAAGTCTCTATCATCTATAAATAGTTTGTTTTACTCTAATGCTTATATAATGACTCTTCTATAAGCTATCAGTGTTTTTTTTGTTTGTTTGTTTGTTTTTGGCAAAGAAAGAATAGCATGGACATGGAAAGTCAAAACACCTTGGAAAAGGATTAAACCAGATACATCACACTATTGACAATTGAAAAAACACACTAAGGTAAAGCCTTTTGATGACATCATGAAGACAAATCTAAGACTGGGTTAAAAATAAAATAGCTTCAGAACAGTTCTAGCCTAAAATCTAATGAAGTATGAAAATTTAACAGCTTATGCTTTCATTATCTGAAATGAAACATTTGAAAATAATATCTGATTTTCCATGGCCCCTTTAGAAATTCTTTAGTCTTCTAATATTTCATGGTAATTCAATAATTTTCCTAGGTTCACTAAGAATCTATTGCCATTCTACCAAAATATAATTGGAAAAAAAATGATTCTGCAATCAAGGCCTCACTTGGAGTATTACTGTTAAGAAGAATGCTTATTTAATCCAATATGACAAGCCAAATTTACAGAATCATGTTATCTATTAAACTAATGCCTACAAAGTACTTTAAGAAAACAGCCCTGGCACATGGCTGTAAAATTACAGCTTTACAGGTGAGAAGAAAACTCATTTCTTTGTCCCAAGATGACTATGTTCTGGGGACTTGAAGAGAAAAACAAGTTCATTGAAATGTACATGTATTACAGATGAAATACAGAAGAAGCTTTTTGAATCTTGATTTTCTACTCTTAGGACAACAGATCAGAGATGCCTTTAAAATTAAAACCCAATAAGATTTCTCATGGAAACTTCTAGAAAGAAGTTACTCTTGTGATTGTTCAATACTGCATGGCCCTGGATCTTTCCCTGGCTTCATATATAACAGTAGTTGGGCCAAATATTGAGACCTTCCTTATTTTGTGATCAAGAATAATCTTTATCTGAGTTTGTTAAGTCACAATGGAGAGAGAAATTATAGAAAAGTTCCATATGGGGAATAAGGACTATCACATATCTTTCTAATGAAACACCATAGCCTCTGGTGAATTAGTTGATCCTATAGGAGTGTGCACCTGTTTTAACACTGAGTAGGCTAGTTTACATCTCTGTAGAAGTGGACATTAACTTCCTAAAAATTAATAGTATTAAAAATGAAATAATTTCTGTCTATAAATATATAATCTTAGCCGGCGCCGTGGCTCAACAGGCTAATCCTCCGCCTTGCGGCGCCGGCACACCGGGTTCTAGTCCCGGTCGGGGCGCCGGATTCTGTCCCGGTTGCCCCTCTTCCAGGCCAGCCCTCTGCTGTGGCCCAGGAGTGCAGTGGAGGATGGCCCAAGTGCTTGGGCCCTGCACCCCATGGGAGACCAGGAAAAAGCACCTAGCACCTGGCTCCTGCCATCGGATGAGCGCGGTGTGCCGGCCGCAGTGCGCCATCCGCGGCAGCCATTGGAGGGTGAACCAACGGCAAAGGAAGACCTTTCTCTCTGTCTCTCACTGTCCACTCTGCCTGTCAAAAAAATAAATAAATAAAAATAAATAAGTATATAATCTGTGTCTGGTAGAATGCATTTAACCAATGGCTATTGGTCAGTTTAGCAAGTTTTGCATTGATTTGTAAATTTATTTCAGTATTACTTACTTGGCTACAAATCTGAGGTATTTTGAGTTTTCTTTGAACTGGTGTTGCTCCCCCATGAATTAATGAATTAAATATTTGATTAAATTAGTTTTATGGTAGGCATGATTTCTCCTTTCCATTAGAAAATTATCTTGTAACACTTCCTGTTCCAGAAAAAGTAATATTTAGTCATCATCTGGAAACGAAACAGAAAATATATTGGTGGAGCAACATAACAACAAAGTATTTCAGTTAAGAAACTAGCTCCACAATGTTCTTGTGATTATGAAATTATTACTTTTACTATTTATATACATGTGCCAGTTTTTTATAATTTGAGTATTCATCATCACTTCTCTACAGAGAAAGCTAATAAAATTTGTTTAATACTAAGAATGTAGATATTAAAACACCATTAATAAGATTCTAGAATCTGATTATAGAGAATATTTCTTGAGTGGTTAATGAAAAAATAGTGTTAAACATGATTAATAGATAGAGAATGTATATTAGAAAAAATAAAAGATACGTGTTTAAAATGAAGGCAGGAAGGTACAAGACCAATTGTAAATATTTATGACAGCATTAGATGTGTCCATAAATCTGAATTATATCCTTCTGTTCTAGGAGAAAAAAAGAAAAAGTATAATAGTCCAAGAGATTTTCAGTGATTTCAAGGACAGTATGTGCAATGGCATGCAAGCAATAAAGTGCCTGATATGGAGCTTGGGTCCATTTAGTAGGAAGTCCTTTGACACTGGACAGCTGAACACAAGGTCTCAATTTCTAAGGTCCTTTGCCTATATTTTAAGGATGTTGAGATACTGTGTTTTCTCATGGTCATTCATGCGGTAGTTCTGTTCTGTATTGTCATTTATGATCATACTGGTAACAGAAATTTGCATATATGCAATTTTATTTACTAAGAAAAATATGGTTGAACTTCCAACATTTTAGTCCTAGGATGTATACCTGGCATAAATAAATGTCTTTAATATTTATTAATGTGTGGCATAAATAAACTAGATATATGTGCCACTTTTAATTTTGTTATTATTTATTTATTTGAAAGGCAGAGTGACAGAAAGAGAGAGAGAGATCTCCATTCATTGGTTCATTCCTCAAATTCCTGCAACAGCTGAAGCTGGAAACAGAAATTCCATCTAGTTCTCTCACATGGGTGGCAGAAACTCAAGTACTTGGGCCATCATATATTGCCTGCCTGGGTGTAGATTAGCAGCAAACTGGATTGAAAGTGCAGGAGGGGTTTGATCTCAAGCATTCCAGTAAGTGATGCAGCCATCTGGACCAGTGGCTTAACCAGCTGAGCCATAATGTCCACACTTGGGCCACTGTGTTCTTAACCACAGTCTTCTCTGTCTGCTCCCTTAACACTGAGTGTCTTTGTTATAGGTAAGCATATAGGTTGGAGCTGTGGGTACAGTGAGGATGGAGGCCTGATTTCCTGCAGAAGGAAAAGACAGATTCTCTCAAGGATGAAAGTATAAAGACTAAAGGAACCCATAAGTAAGAACTTGCTACTCTACTGTTGCAGGATAAAGCTAACTACAGTGGAGTGAAAGTAAGTACTTAAAAGCTCACAAAAAGAAAAAATGCATTCTATGGAGTTGGATTCCTATTTTCCTTTAGAGGGCATAGATAAAAAATCTCAGCTGTCAAAAATTAAATTATGTAGATTAAATTATTAAAGTTGAACAAACACAAAAGTCTAATTAACATAGAGGACAAAATATACTGTAAATATTTCTTCAGGTCATTTGCCAAGTTTCCCAGGGGGAAAAGAATCACTGTTAACAAGACATGTTGTGTGTTTTCAATTTCCCCAGGACCAAAAGGCATTGCCTTAAAAGTACTTCCAACACTATGGGATGTGACTAATGAGCCACAGGAATTTTAAATTAGGTCTCCTGTCTTTTAGTTAATTTTAGCACAATTTACATTTAAGGATAGATAAGAAAGTAGTCAGCTAGAGTAAGAGGACACATCATTTTGATGGCTGAGGATCTGTTTTAGAACAATGCTAGAAAGTTTTAAACATGCTTCAGGGATTGTTTTCTAGAGATGAAGTTATGGAAAAGAAGGAAGGTGAAAAATTTAGATTCACTTGCTGTCTCTGAACCTAAGAGAATAAATTGCACATAATTCCAATTGGAAGGCCCAAACCAGGCCTATACTATAAAGTCACATAGTCATTTTGATAGGATTCCTTCTATATCAGATACACTACAGCATAAACTCTAAAGATAGCATTAAAAGTGTTATCTTGTTCTACATACATCTTTTTTTTAAGATTTTATTTATTTTATTTGAGAGTTAGAGTTACAGACAGTGAAAGGGAGAGACAGAGAAAAAGATCTTCCCTCTGTTGGTTCACTCCCCAAATGTCCACAACAGCCAGAGCTGCACAGATCTGAAGCCAGGAGCCAGGCACGTCTTCCTGGTCTCCCATGTGGGTGCAGGGGCCCAAGGACTTGAGCCATCTTCCACTGCTTTCCCCAGGCCATAGCAGAGAGTGGGACTGGAAGAGGGCAGCTGGGACTAGAACCGGCACCCATATGGGATGCCGGTACTGCTAGGGGAGGATTAACCAACTGCTGCATGGCACCAGCCCCTCTACATACATCTTAAGTGAATGTGTCAAATATTGGATGCTAAAATATGACAGACATGTTTTATATAGCAGGGATACAACGTAGAATAAGACAAAGTCCTTTCCTCGCAAGAGCTCAAAATACATTGTATTACAATATTTTATTGATGTTCTTAAAATTGGGAGCTATATAATAGTGTCATGTTTTTATCAAGATTAGAACATTTAAGATAAAAGTACTTCCTATCATAGCAATTATTTCATTTATACATAAATTTATGCATAAATTGGAATCTGCAAGCTGAATCAATTTGGCTTTATAAAAATCCACTGCAGTGTCTCTATTTTTCCCATTTTTCACAGATAAAAAATTATCAAGAACCTCACTGACTTGTAAGTCACCAACTTTGACACAGAGTGTGTAGTATTAAAAGTGTCTTATTCTTTCTAAAGGAAGAATATGATACATTACTGTGCAGACGGCGGGGGGGAACCCAATACAGAAACACAGACATGCTAACATATCATCTATCAACTGCAGAAATTAGGATAATCAAGTCCAGTTTTAAAATGCAGTATTCATCCTGGGATTTTCCATGCACTAACATCTACATGTGAATTTTTAATCAAATGCTCTTAAAACATCTTGATAAGATCTGAAGTATTCATTCTTGTGGAATTTACATTTTTATTAGGGGAACAGGTAAAGATTATTTCGGGTTGCTTGGGACATGACTATTGTACGGCTGACTTGGAGTTGTGTTTAAGGGTCTGAGGACAGCACGCGGTTACAGACTATGGAAGACAGGCCATAATGAGAATTGGAAGATCAAGAAAATATTTTCAGGGAGCCAAAGATAAACTCAAGAATTCGGACTGCTTTTGTTTTTTCTTCTAAAGAGTATGTTCCAACTTTTTGAAAAATAACTAACCCTCCTTTTTAACAGGTCCTAAAATAGACAAATTACATGGCTGAAAATTAAGTGGCCACAAAGAAATGGAAATAAAAGACCCAGTGCCCTAACTAAGGAGTTGTGTCCTCAATCAGCAAAGTTGCCTATATTGAAAACCATGATTTTGACAGCAAAACAAAGACTGCAAGAAGCTGAAACTCAGAGAACTGATATAACTGTTCAGAACATATCAAACGTAAAAAGCTTTTTGTGTTCTATAAGCATTTAGTTTTGCAAATGTTTACCCTTATCCTGAATTACATTCTTCAAGGTTAACACATTCATTTGAAGATTGGCAGAGGAATAAGAGAAGCGATGAATGAACTGAGCATACACATTTCTCTAGCACAAAATTTTAGCAGACTTTACTACATTCTTTTAAAAGTTAGTTGTGGCATAGCGGGTCAAGCTGCTGTCTGACATCAGCATCCTATATCGGCACTGGATCAAGTCCCAGCTGCTCCACTTCAGATCCAGCTCCCTGCTAATGGCCTAGGAGAAGTACTGGAAGATAGCCCAGGTGTTTAGAAAACTGTTGCCCTTTGACTCTTAATCCTATCATTATGATCATATGGGAGACGCTGATGGAGATCCTGGCTCTCAGCTTTGGTGTGGCTCAGCACTGGCCATTGTGGCCTCCTGAGGAGTGAACCACCTGATGGAAGAACTCTTTCTCTCTCTTAGTCTCCTCCCTTTCTCTCTCTGACTCTGAATACAAATAAACAAATAAATCTTAAAATGAATAAGTAAATAAAGATATATGAGGGTGGACATTTACAGCAGTGGAATGCCAAGCTCAAGCCCTGACTTCTTGGCTTCTTATTCTACTTCCTGCCAATGGGCACCCTGCAAGGTGCACTTGGGCCCCTGGCACCCACGTGAAAGAACCTGTCTGCTGCGAACATTTGGGGAATGAGTCAGCAGATGGAACATCTTTATCTCTGTCTCTGCCTTTCAAATAAAATGAAAAGCAAAAACAAAAACAACCAAAAACGCTGACACACAGGAATTGACATTTTAGCCTAGTAGGTTCAAGGTTTAATACCTAGCTTAACTCCTCACTCCAGCTTCCCGCCACTGCAGTTCCTGGGAGGCAGTGGTGGTGTAACTGTAATCCTACTATGCATAGAGGAGACCTGGATTGTGTTCCCAGCTCATGGCTTTGGCCCCAGCCCAGCCATAGCCCAACCCCACCTCAACTCTGTCATGGCGACATTCTAGGGGTGAAGAGCATGGGAACTTTCTCTGCCTACTTCTAAAAGACAAATAAATAAATAATTACTTAATTAAAACAGATACATGACCCTTAATGGGAGAAGAAGATTAGAGCTTTTGAGAAAAAAATTCTAAAGAAAAGCAGAAGAATGTAAAGCTAGAAATATCCACATAGGAGGTCCAGGGAGGCTTCAAAATCCCCATACTGAACAAAATGATCAGAAATCAAGGCAAGTGGAGTCTCAGATAATTACTTGGAAATAATCAGATATAATTCAGCATAGCCAACCTACTTGACTTTAACTACCAATTTATAGGGCTGTTCCATAATAACTGTTAAAGATAGGATGAGTGGGGACCGGCTCTGTGGCATAGTAGACTAACCTCCACCTGCGATGCCAACATTCCATATGGGCCCTAGTTCATGTCCTGGCTGCTCCACTTCCAATCCAGCCTCCTGCTAATGGCGTGGGAAAATAGTAGAAGATGGCCCAAGTGCTTGTATCCCTGCACCCACTTGAGAGACCCAGAAGAAACTCCTAGCACTTGGCTTCAAATCAGCTCAACTCTCGCTATTGCAGCCAATTGGGGAGTGAATCAACTGATGGAAGACCTTTCTCTCTGTCTCTCCATCTCTGTCTGTAATTCTGCTTCTCAAATAAATAAATAAAATCTTAAAAAAGGGGTGTGTGTGGGAAATAATACTAATTTTTAAAAGGGTATTTCTTCTTTCCAAAGAAATTTATCATGTTTGTAATGCTCCATGTACTAAAAATATTTTAAAATAATTTTAAAATCTTGATTGGATGGTTTTCCCCAAGAACTACAAAGCCAAAATCTTCCTGCTATTGTGAGACAAAATACAGGTATCTACAATTAAAAAAAAAAAAACTGTAAATCTTCCCACTCCA
Source organism: Sylvilagus floridanus (assembly GCA_949820135.1). Classification (NCBI taxonomy): domain Eukaryota; kingdom Metazoa; phylum Chordata; class Mammalia; order Lagomorpha; family Leporidae; genus Sylvilagus; species Sylvilagus floridanus. The sequence goes on from OX463244.1 coordinate 128,797,826, forward strand.
ATACTATTGTCTGAATTACTTGGCTTAACTTGATGTTTATTCTTCGGTAAACTATGCTCCTAAGAACTCCTTGAAGGGTGAGCCTTTGTCCTAGTAAAGTGGGAAGCCTGCATCTCAAAAGCTTGGCTGGGCTTGAGTCCTGGATCCACTTATTTTATATATATATATATATATATATATATATATTTGACAGATAGAGTTAGACAATGAAAGAGAGAGACAGAGAGAAAGGTCTTCCTTCCGTTGATTCACCCCCCAAATGGCCGCTACAGCCTGAGCTATGCTGACCCAAAGCCAAGAGCCAGATGCTTCCTCCCAGTCTCCCATGTGGGTGCAGGGGCCCAAGCACTTGGGCCATCCTCCACTGCCCTCCTCGGCCACAGCAGAGAGCTGGACTGGAAGAGGAGCAATAGGGACTAGAACCCGGAGCCTATATGGGATGCCCACCCTGCAGGTGGAGGATTAACCAGGTGAGCCACAGTACCGGCCCCTCGCTGGCTCCACTTCTATTCCAGCTTCCTGCTCGTGGAGACCTGGTAGGCAGCAGTGATGACTCAAGTGACGGGGCACCTGGCACACACATGGGAGAACTGGACTGAACGCACAGCTCAAAGCTTCAGCTTGTCCCCCCATGGTCGTTGAGTGCGTCTGCGGAGTGAGCCAGAGGATGAGAGTTCTCTCTCTCTCTCCCCCTCCCCACCCTGCTTCTCAAATAAATTAAATACATACATATATACATTTTTTAATTCTAAAAAAAAGCCTCCACAGGACTCTTGGAGAACTATTTTCCTACACAAACAGAATCCTATGCATTTTTCTGTAAATTCCAACTTTAGTGTAATCTGAGTATCCCTCTGGACACATACATAGGGCTGTAAGGAAAATGTTCATTCTGCCTAAAATATGCTCTTGCATTATCTTTGCAAGATTTTCTCAATTCCTTCAGGTCCCAGTTTATCTCCCCATCTGTTATTTTCTAACAAATCTCCCTGTTTTATTTTATTCTTAGTACACAGTCATTCCCTGAAATTATCTTGTTTTATTTATTTGTTTACTTATTTATTTCCCACTCCTACTGGAAAATAAATAGCAAAAGATAGACTTTTATTCAGTATTTGCTTTTATGTCAACATGTAGAATAGGACATGAACATTGTAGGTATATGTTAAATGTTTGTTAAATGAATAATGAATAAGCTCATTCCTTTTTTATATTTGCATAGCATTTCACAGCATGAATGTACCTTAATTTATTCAACCTGTCTCCAATTAATTGACAATACAGTTTGATGATTTATTTTTGCCACTTATATAATGCTACAATAAACAATCTTATACACATCTCCTTACATATTTGTGGTTTATTTCTTCTTGATGCATTCCCCAAACACTGAGATTACTTGGCTAACTGATGTGTATATGTGTGTACATACAGGCCTGTGTGTGTGTATGTGCATATTTGTAGATAAATAAATAAACAGATATAATTTTATAGATACTACCAAATCTGTTCCAAAGGGGTGACAGCATTTCAGACTCCTGCCAGCATGTATGAGTTCCTAGTTCCCTATATCCTTATCAGCAGTGGACATTACACACACAACACTCACAGATATGAATGAACACATACATTTTTGTCAGTCTACTGAATTAAAAATATTCTTTCACTATTTTTTCATTTTTATTGACTGCTACTGAAATTAAAAATATTTTATTATATCAATATTTGTTTTCTCTTAACAGTGCTTCCTCTGTGATTTGCTGCCATACATCGCTGCCAAATTTCATTTTGCTGCTGATGTATTTCTTAGCAACTTACCTGTCATTGTTGTATAGACTTCAAATATTGTTTCTAAATCTCAGATTCAATTGTGGTATATTTTTCCTGACAAAAAGCTCAAATGCCTTTGTAGCCAGTACTCTTTTATTTTATTTATTTATTTATTTATTTTTTTGGACAAGCAGAGTTAGACAGTGAGAGAGAGAGAGATAGAGAGAAAAGTCTTCCTTCCATTGGTTCACCCCCCACATGGCCGCTATTGTCAGCGCGCTGCACCAATCCAAAGCCAGGAGCCAGGTGCTTCCTCCTGGTCTCCCATGCGGGTGCAGGGACCCAAGCACTTGAGCCATCCTCCATTGCCCTCCTGAGCCACAGCAGAGAGCTGGTCTGGAAGAGGAGCAACCAGGACAGAATCGGGCACCCCAACCGGGACTAGAACCCAGGGTGCCGGCGCCTCTGGCAAAGGATTAGCCTAGTGAGCTGCGTTGCAGGCAGCTTGTAACCAGAACTCTTAATTTTTCTTCGCAATGTTTCTTGAATTGATTCTGAAAGGTCTTCCTACAACACAGTTACACAAATATTGTTATGTTACTAACATTATGTATGTATATTTATATCTTTAAACCTTCTAGACTTTATTTTTGTGAATAATGTAACAAAATGATCTTATTACTTTTCCTACAAATGGGTAGCCAAATATGCCAAATGTATTTCTGAGATGCACAATAAAATGAAAGGCCATCTTTTTTTACATATTAAGTTCTAATTTATATATTTTAGATCTCTATGCAGTCCCACTAATGTATTCTTCTGTTATTACCTCAATAGGTTTTGTAGGTGCCATAGGCTGGGTATTTGTGTCTCCCAAAATTCACTTGTGGAAACTCTGATAGCCAATGCAATGCTGCTACATTTTCGGAAGGTAATTGGGACATGAGGGATAAATCCTCATCAATAAAATTGGGGTTCCTCTAAAAGAGACAGGAGAGTTATGACCTCTCTCTGACTTGTGCAGGTAAAGCAAGAAGAACGCATCTGTAAATCAGCAAGAAGGCCCCTTTAAGGAACCAGATTATCCAGCACCTTCACCTTGGACTTTCAAGCATCCAGAACTCTGAGTAATAAGGTTCTGCTGTTTAAACCATGCAATGCATGCTATTTTTATTTTATCAGCCAAATTAAGTATACAGCTTTGATCACTCTAGATTTACAGTAAGTTTTAAATCACGTTGAGTCCTTCAAAATTCACCTTTGTTTTAAAAACTCAGCAGTTTTCCACTGATGCTCTTTTTTAAAAGATTTATTTTATTTATTTGAAAGACAGAGTTACAGAGAGAGGTAGAGATACAGAGAGAGGTTTTCCATCCACTGGTTCACTTCCCAGATGGCCGCAACGGCTGGAGCTGCGCCGATCCAAGGCAGGAGCCAGGAGCTTCTTCTGGGTCCCCCACATGGGTGCAGGGGCTCAAGCATCTTCTACTGCTTTCCCAGGCCATAGCAGAGAGCTGGATCGGAAGAGGAGCAGCCAGGACTAGAACCGGTGCCCATATGGGATGCCGATGCCTCAGGCCAGGGCTTTAACCCGCAGCACCACAGCGCTGGCCCCTCCACCGATGCTTTTAATAGAGTTAATCTTTGTTAGCAGGGATTCTGATAGACTTAAAAAAAAAAAGATTGTTTATTTATTTATTTGAGAGGTAGAGTTACAGAAAGAGAGGGAGAGGCAGAGAGAGAAGTCTTCCATCTGCTGGTTCACTCCCCAAACTGCCACAACAGCTGCAGCTGTGCTGATCCAAATCCAGGAGCCAGGAGCTTCTTCCAGGTCTCTCACACAGGTGCAGGGGCCCAAGGACTTGTGCCATCTTTCACTGCTTTCCTAGGCCATCAGTACAGAGTTGGATCACAAGAGGATCAGTTAAAATATGAGCTGGAGCCCATATGTGATGCTGGTGCTGCAGGTGGATGCTTAGCCCACTGCGCTACACATGAGCTCCCCTGATAGACTTTCAAAATTAATGTATTTAGCCATTTGGGAAGATGGATATTCTCCTAATATTGAGTTGACACTGATTCATTTCCCATCATGTATGACTCCTCCTCATGGTATGAACTCTACTTTTAATTTATGCATTGATGTATCCCACACATTCCAACCAGCTATATCTCTAGGGTAGAGGCATGTGGCACCCAGTGATCAGCATTATCTCATCACCTACTAATGGTTAGACAGTCCTGTGACCCAAGCTGGGCAATGAACCCAAAGAGAAGGTGCTCTGCGGGTTTTTGAGACCAATTACCTACCTCCATAAAGATGCTCCATATGTAACCCATTCTCTCTATCTGCCTTGAGCCAGTTAGGAAGGCTAGAGGCCTGATATTGCTGGCAGTCCCTAGAGATCCTCAATGGAAGCAGCAGTTGAAAGTGGAACAGAAAAGCAAAAAAGCAAAATAGAGCACCAAATATAATTCAAAACTTCTTTGTAAGCCACTGGTGCTTCTTACCCTTCAACCTAAGTCAGAGTCTCCTCAAGGCTTGTTCAAACACAGATTCTGGTGGGCCTTTGGCCTAGTGTTTGAGACAACCAATAGGATGCCTGTATCCCATTTCACAGTGCCCGTGTTTGATGATCTCTGTTGACTTGAAGTCCCCCTAGCACAGACCCTGGACAGCAGTGGTGACAAGTAAATTAATTTGGATTCTGCCATCAATGTAGGACCCCTGGACTGAGTTCCCAGCTCCAGGCTTCAGCCCAGTCCTATCTCCGTGCGCTTTCTCTTTCTCTCTCTCCCTCTCTCTCTCTCTCTCTGTCTCTCTCTCTCTCTCCCCCTCTCCTCTCTCTCAAACACATAAATAAAAATGTTCAAAATTCACACAGATTCTTGGCTGCCCCTCCAGAGAGCCTGACTCGGTAGTTCCAGGTGAATCTGGAGACCTATATCTCTAACAAGATCTCTGGAGGTGCTAATACTGTGCATTCACTGAGCACATTTTGAGAGGCAATACCCTGCATTGTCTCAGTGAATTTCAATCCATTTCCTCCTAGTTGACTCCTTTTCCATCAATAATATTTATATTCATTTTATGGAATTCCATGCTTTGTCTTTCTTAATTTATTCCTTTGGTGAATTAGAGGTTTTGTTACCCACCATGAGAATAATTGTAAGTTGCTGTTGTTGTTATTGCCTATTTCCAAAGCATATGAATATGTATTTTATACATATTTGTATATATACAGTTTTGTAACATTAGTATTCAGGCAATTTACTGAAATTATAATGAGTAATGACTTACATTGTAATTTCTTTAGTTTTCAATATATAAAATCTGCTGCATCCAGGATTTTAGCAGAAAACAGTCAACACACTAAATTTTTCATTGAAGGGAGTTTAATGGGCTATTTACAGAGGAGTTAACACGTTTGAAGGAATATGACTGAGATGGGAAAGCATTCAAGTGAGAGATCAGCATAATATTTTTCATACTTGCAAGCACTCTTAAAGTTTATTTCCACTAATACACTCTGAAATTTATTTCTATGAACACACTCTGTACATTAGCAAAACAAGCAATGACTTCCAAAGAGAAAACGCAGAGAATAAGATAGACTAAAAAACATAACATAACTGAATAGAATAATCGATGATGCCTTTAATAATGAATATTCTTATAACATGACTAATGATATTCCACTTTATTTAAAACACAGAAGTCATAACAGGTGATGAAGATGAAGAGAACGGGATAATGTTTTCATCCTACGGTAGGGAATACATCAATGTAGGTAAAACTCAAGAACAGAAGAAATTGAGTTGAAATATGTATGTTAAGATCTAAAGGAGATATAATAGGCAAAAGGAAATGGGAAATAAAACTTTAACAAATAAATTTTAAAAAGTAATAAGTAATCATGATGGATCAAATAAAAAGCAGATAAGGAAAACACAAGAAACACAGGACCAGAGCAGAAGAGTGTGGGTGACATAAACAACATAATCAAGCAAGGAAAAACTCAGGCATATTAGAATTCACAAAACAATAAATGGATTAAATTTCCCAATTCAAAGGTTTAAGAAATACTGTTATAATCTTTTATTTAAAGATAATATCTAAAAAGTAATGCTACAGAAACTTTGAAAATGAGTTGATGGTAAATGAGGTATTAAGAATATGCTAACCCAAAGAAAGCAGTTATATTAAGATTAGAAAAAAGAACATTCAAAGTAAAGTACACTGAAAGTGAAAAAGAGCTACAATGGATATTGATAAGCCAATAAGAAGATACAGCAGTCATGAAATTTTGTGTCATAGTTTTGAATCTTTTCAAACTAAAAGCTGATGTAAACACCAGGTAAGTTCTCAATTCACTGACTGAAAATGTCACAGGCATAGTGGGAAACCTTAACACACCCATGCCACTGAAGCAGTGATTAGGTGACTAAAAACTAAGAAAGTTACAAGTCAAGTGTAACAAACCTTTCTTGCAAAGTCAGATAAGAAACATTTTAGATTTGCAGGCAGTGTGCTCTCTGTCACACAGCTTAATTCTGCTGTTATAACATGAATGCAACCATAACCAATACATAAACTAAAGGTACTGATGATAGCTGATTCTGCCTGGAACAGTAATTTGCTAATCTCTCATAGAGATGATTTGAATAACACAGGAGAATCTATCTATAAATGCATGGGACAATACAATTAGAGAGCAACTATTCCACTCCCAGAACACCACTTGGGTGGTGAGGGGGCACTCCTGTTTCCTTGATGAAATCAGTGACTTTTCTAATCACTCCCAGAAATTTTTTGAAAATCCTACAATTACTTTGAATGACAACACACACTTAATTCATTAAGCAAAATGTATAGTGCTATGCAAAAGTTGAAATTTCAAGCTTCATTTAATATTAGAGCTTCTAGCTTATCTCTTTAATCTTGATAGGAAGACATTAATGCAAGACATAAGGGTATACTCAACTTCTGCAGTATGAGGGGCTTCAAAAAATTAATTAAAAATGCAATTTAAGTGAAAAAATTTTTGAAATCCATGAGTATGAGTGCATGAATTGTGATCCCAGTCATAATATCTGCATTATTGAATGAAGATTCTCTAAAATCGGAAATCTATAAAACCTATGGTAACATGGGTGGTATGGCAGAATGAACACCTATGTGCTAATAGTATCAAAGATTAGCAAATTAGGATTAGTTAGTTAATTTACAGCTAATCATAGCAAGGTTGTGAGTGGAACCCTCACTTCTAAAGAACCAATCACACAAACACAAAAAGAATCCTTTGCTATACATAAGAAAAGCCCTGATACTTCTTGGGTCAAAGCCATTTTCTTTCATTGCAGAATCCTAGCTGCTCCTCCGTTCTCCCAATACTTGAAGATTAAGGCCAGACACTGCAGGTCTGGTTCTGATAATAGTGATGGTACAGCAGTCAACCCATGGCAATGGGCTAGACTACAGCTGGGGCAAGGAGACATCCCCAAAAGGTTAGAGGGAGTTTTTACTACTATCCCAAAGTATGAGGGATCCTCATTCATGGAAAATTAGTATTATGAAAAAACTACATATGGTTTTAAATTTTTTGCCCCCAAATAACTTACCTTTTTATTTATTTATTTATTTGACAGGTAGAGTTACAGACAGTGAGAGAGAGAAAGGTCTTTCTTCTGTTGGTTCACACCCCAGATGGCCGCTAAGGCTGGAGCTACTCCGATCCAAAGCCAGGAGCCAGGTGCTTCTTCCTGGTCTCTCAGGCGGGTGCAGGGCCCAAGCACTTGAGCCATCCTCCACTGTCCTCCTGGGCCACAGCAGAGAGCTGGACTGGAGGTGCAGCTGGGAGGCTGGTGTTGCAGAAGTAGAATTAACCAAGTGAGCCATGGCACCGGCCCCAATAACTTATCTTTTAATGCCAGTTTTTTACAAACTTTATAAATTTTTTTTGTTGTTTATTTGTGAGACAGAGGGAGAGAGAAACAGCAAGAGAGAGAGACTGAGAGTGAGCTAGAGACTGACACACAGAAGGACAGCTCCCTGCCACTAGTTCACTCTCTCTTACAATCCACTTTAGTTCTCTACTCTGGTGGCACAAGAGCATCAAACAATTTATATATTGTGTGACTTACAGTCTGTGAAACACGTAGCAGGCTGGTTAGGTGGTCTCATCCACAGAATACTTGAAGTGAATTTGAAGCAATCCTAATCTTTCCACAGAGGTGTGGGTAATAGTCAGTGTCCATCAATAATTGTTTCCAGAAGAGTTCTCTCTCTCTCTCTCTCTCTCTCTCTCTCTCTCTCTCTCTCTTGTCCTAATTTATCTCTGGCTGAAGTCTGAGTGGGCAATTCACATGAACTGGAGAGAGTTTATGGGACAGAATCGCAAAGTCAATTTTCAGGACTCCCTGTTCAATAAAATGGTAGAACCTATCACAGTAAATGACAATGTAGTTGATCATAATTTTTTTGGTCTCAGTCAAATATGAGGTAACAGTTTTTCCAATATAACGCACTTCTACATAGAAATTCTTCGATACCTATGGACATTTGACATAAAGAACCATGGAATTCTTTGCACAGTGAAAATCTCAATGAACATCCCAAATCGCCCAGGCTATATTTTCAGGAAATAAATGTTAGAAATAAAGTTAAATATTCGGATATTAAGAAGACTTCTTTAAATAACCCCTCGGATAACCTGGGAGATCAAATCTAAAATTAAATTCTAATTACAAACCAACAAAGTACTACTTCACTCATCATGTGAATGTGATGGAAATGCTAAGTCTAAGAAAATGTATATTGCTTAAATCATTTTTAAGAATAAAAAGAGAAGCAAAAATAGGAATAAAGAAGACTTGGGATGAAAAGAAAAAAGTAGGTTTGGCTGAGGCAATGTGATGTCAGGTTACACCTGCACACTGGTTACCATAGCAACAATAGATTTTTTTTAAGGTGGACCAAAAGAATGTAACATTGGCTATATAAGGAGTTAAAAATATTATATATTTCTAATCAAGATTATGAAGAAATATGGAGTATCTTAAGCATCCGGAGGAATAAAATGCTAGTGATAATTATTGAATTTTGTCTTTTTAAAAATATTTCTTACTTGAAGCTATTCTACAGTAGAAAATAAAGCAAAGCAGAGCATACATTAACAATTGTATAAAATGGAATTAAATTAGTTTAAGCAAAGGGCCAACAGATTGCTGTTAAATGAAATGGGATATCTAAAGTTAAATAATTCCATCCTAATTCACTTGGTTGTAATAAAACATTTAAGCATACACATTATGGATATAAGGTCACCCACTGTTTTGAGTCTCCCAAAAAGAAGCTCACAGCTAAGTTATAAATTAATTTAAAAGGTTTTATAAAATTGTAAATGTTTTGCTGAGCCCTTAGAAATGCTTCCAAGGGAAATTACTAAGAATGCAATAAAAATATTTTTAACAGGCTTAAGCTGACAATTTAAACTTTTCTAACATGAAAGATGATTAGTTTTCAAAACCAACTCAGCATTAAATTTTCGTAAAGATCTGAATCAATTTACAGAAATAAAATATTTTCTCAATTGTGTTATTGCTTTTCTTCTCCCAGTTTTCCTGTTAATGGAAAATTTAGAATGATTTCAGGAAAATAAAACCAGCAGACAGTTCTGAGATTCATTTCAAACTGAAAGATTTTTAATCTCTGTTTTAATTCTGTCTTATTCAAGAGTTGAGAATACACAGTAGGATGCTGGTTGTTGAGGAACCAAGTGTTGAGCCGTGGCTTGGGAGCTCACTTCCCATACCTACAGTGCCTGGGATCAAGTCCTGCCACCATTTCCTATCCAGTTTCCTGCTAATACACTTAAGAGGTGGCAGATAATGGTCCATGTATAAGTTTCTACCACCCATGTGGGAGAACCAGAGAGAATTCCTGGTTCCCTGCATTTGGCTTGTCCAAACCCTGGCTGTTAGAGGCATTTGGGGATTGAACCAGTATATGGAAAATCTCTCTCTTTCTCTCCCCCACCCAGTCTCCCCCCCCATCACATCTTTTCATAAAGAAATAAATACAATTTTTTAAAAAAATACAGTCAGCCTCCATTCAGGCTTTGATTACTGGTTTTTATATACACTTTCAAATGTATCATTGATTAGTCTATCAGTGCAATACAGATAAATGAGTCGTGTCTCACCAAAGAATAAAAGTGTAAATATATGTTTAATTATATATAAATATAATAAATAACAATTAATAATAAATGGAGCTGTTCAGGTTCCTTCTCCTTTGCCCTCTCCCAGAACAGAGAACTCAGTTCTAACCAGATGCAGGTTGTTCAGAAAGAGTGTGTAGAATAAGAATTGAAGTAAACCTTGAAAGATGTGGCATTATTTGCCAGGTGGGCAGTAGGACTGTATATACACTGTACCCTTTATCACTAACTTCATCCTCTTACGTAAGAGAGGAAATGACTGAGTTATAGGAAGTGAGCAAACACTGTATTATGTGGAATAAATGTTTTGGTCATATAATCTGACTTTCAGATATGACCTTCCTTTATGAGTACAGCATGACATGGGGGAATGGTTGTCACAGAGTATGTTAAGTGTTGGTTCCCGTAGGTAGATTCGATGGTCATTGCATTTGTAGTTGCACAGTTGTTTAGTTATTATTGTAATGATCACCATACCACATCTATTGAAACTAGAAGACCATTAACAATGCTTTTAACTTTATCAAGAAGGGGTAAGTAACCTACTACTAATAGTTTCGAAAACAATGACACAAGGGGGTTGGAGGTGGAAATGAGTAGAGTTACAATAATACACCAAGTTTTTTTTAAGCAAATGGATAATGTTTGAGCATTTAATGAATAAATAACATCCACCCCAAAGTAAGTTCTAAATAATTTTTCCTATGTAAAGCTTATTCTTTTAAATTTGACATGTTCTATTTTTAAACAAGGATATTTAATTAAAAACTTGATTTCTAAATAAGTTCTTTTAATAATTATGATGAATCCTAATATAACATTGATGCTTTTATGCTTTGTAAATCCCATTGTCAATTTGTTGCAGCCTTCATTCTTGGTTATTACGTTGTTCAAGCTGGATTTTGTTTGGTTATTTTCTTGCTAAAATCTGCATCATTCTTTCTCTGTTTTAAAATCAACTGACATCAAAGCATTTTTAGTCATATTGAAAAACCCTCATCAATTGCTGTTTGTTTCTCTTTGGTAAGTATCTGCTAAGGTTGCCAGGCTCAGGCAACCTTAGCAGATATATTCTTTTCCCATGTTCTCCTATCCTGTTTCCTGCAGCATCTGATGTAAAACAGATTTTAAAGCACATAACAGAACAGAGGTCAACATGAAAGGCTCCAGGATCCTGGCCTTTGGTTTTTGCTTCTGGTCTTTATTATTATAACAAATAATTAGTTGAACTATTATTTTCCATGTCATATAAAAACACTGGAATGAAAGATCTTTCTTTATAAACATAGATTAGAAGTTTCAAGGGATTTTCAAATATGTAAGAATATGTATAAGGGAAAAATTAACACAAAATAATCAGGGTGAACTGTAACATTCTTAAACTTCTCAAACCTGGGGAACAACAGGCATCCCTGCCCATGCTCCTCTTGTCCTCTCCTGTTTTCATCCAGAATGTGTCTTCAAATTCTATTCCCTGCTGCCCATCTGGCAACATGCACTAATGAGTTCTCCTGTTTCCTTCTGTAGCCAAAGTATGTCCTTGCCAGTTTGCAAGCACACACAAATCTCACCCATTTCGAAACAATAACCCCTCTTTTCCTCTCTTAGTGGTACCCAAAGCTTCCACCTCACTCTCTCATAAAAGTCAAACTTCTTTTTTTTAAAGATTTTATTTATTTATTTGACAGGAAGAATTACAGACAGTGAGAGAGAGAGAAACAAAAAGAAAGGTCTTCCTTCCATTGGTTCACTCCCCAATGGCAGCTATGGCCAGTGCACTGTGCCGATCCAAAGCCAGGAGCCAGGTGCTTCTTCCTGGTCTCCCACGCGGGTGCAGGGCCCCAAGCACTTGAGCCATCCTCCACTGTCCTCCCAAGCCATAGCAGAGAGCTGGACTGGAAGAGGAGCAACCTGGACTAGTACCCGACGCCCATATGGGATGCCAGCACTGCAGGCGGAAGATTAACTAAGTGAGCTAAGGTGCTGGCCCCAAAAGTCAAACTTCTACTCTTTTCAGTCCACTCCTTCAACTTCCTCTTCCTCCTTAACCTATCCCAGTCTGCTTCTATGAACATCATCATCTGCTAAAGCCACCAAATCCAAAGGCCATTTTTCAATGCTCCTCTGAATAGCAGTCAACTGCGAAGAACTTGGCTTCCTTCTTGAAACATTCTCATCCTGGGCCTCAAAACCCTACCTGAAGGTAAAAAATGTTGGTCATGTTTTATCTTCCCTGCAGATCTCCCTGTACCCTCTCCTATGTCCTTCTTCTCTCCCATTGTCTTTTCCCAGACTGGAGAGATCTTAAGCTCTTCTACTTCACCATCCTTTGGAATTGAGATTAATGAATGAATTGGTTGAAAAGGGAGGAAAGCAGTAGAGGGATCAAAGAAATGAGAGATCCTTACAGCAGAAAGAATTGATATTTATGTAACAAAGTATCAGGTGGAAGATAGGAAAGAAGAAAGAAGACAATGTGAACAATATAGTTTTATTTATTCTGTAGAAGCTACTTTTACTGTGAAGTGCTAAACACACTAAAATGTTTTAAGAAAGAGACTTTGGAGCAGGTGGAGCCTGAAAGAGGTGGAGCAGGGAATTTGATTGAATCTTTAACGATTGACTGAATATTTAAATGTCTTCTGTGTTGTTTACACACCTGCAAGAAAGGGATGGAGATATTTTGAAAATATACTCAGTGGCTTGATTTTTCTTTGGTTAAAATCATTCATTCCTGCATTAATATATACCAGCTTTATGTGAATTATTTTAAATGGATGTATTCAGCCCATATACCACTTCAGAATAATACAGTCAGATAGCCATTTGGTAGCTGGCATTTGCACTGAGATATGTAAACAGTATTACCAAGTCCAGAACAGAAACTCATCTTGCATTGCACCTCTCCTCTCTCCTCCCTACAAACCAGTCTTTTCCTGGGTTTCTTATCATCCTGAAAGCCACCCCTATCTATTGAGTTTTTCTACAAATTTTAGACTTATCCAAGATCAACCATTAAGAAAACAAATAGTGTAGCCCTATGTCAAGAAAAATGTCTAAAAATAACAAAACCAACCAAAAAAGCTTAACAATGAGCAATTTATGATCTCACACAATTAGAAGTTTAAAAGGACTAGTTTCCAGGATTGCTAAATCAAAGTTACATTGCTAACACCCCTGTGATTTTTGTGCTTCAGCATTATCAGGGGATCCCCTTAAAAGTACAGTTCCAAATACATTGTATTATCGCAATGAGGTTGTACCAAAATCATACAGAAAGTAATGTTTTAGGAAAAGATATGCACATGCTATCTAAAGGAAACCATATATGGCAATATAAATTCCAGGTGTATTGGCATAGATTCTGAAACAAGGTTCTCTGGGTTTGAATCTCAGCTCTGGCAGATACTAGGTGTGTCACCTTGAGAAAATGACTTAACCCCTCTGTGCTTCCATTATCTTTGAAAATAAACATGATACTAATACTATTTTCTAATGGGTATGCTGTGAAGATGACATAATTTAATGCATGCATAGGGTTTAAAACAATATTTAGGGGGGTTTCCAACATGGCAGAAGAACAACAGGGCCGTCTTATTTAGGCTGGATGAAATTAATATTAAAAGTGGAGAAAATATCTCTCAGGGTAAAGCTGAAGGGGAACTTCAGTGGGAGATCCTGGGAAAGAAGTAGAAATGGCCCAAACCTGTGCAAAAGAGCAGACATGCAGCAAAAGACTCAGCAGCTTGGATCTGGGGCTAAGGCACCTTCCCTGGCAAGCCAGGTGATATTGGACTCAACAGGCCCATGCCACTGTTGAAAAGATGGGAGGGAGAATTTAGTGAACTTCATCTTTTTGAGTCTGACCTGGATCCCTCAGGACAGCCGGGTGACTGCTCAACCAAAGCTGGGAAAAAAAAATGGCGCATCTCTTTCCCAATCCCTCTCCCTGCTACAACAGAGACTTGCAGCCAGCAGTGGGAGGGCTGGCACTATTTTTGGACACAAGCAGGTAACAGCTGCCCCAGCTCATGTATGCACACCCAGCAATTACTGGGGTCGTCCTCCACCCAGAGGGGGCAACCACAGTAGTTCAAGAGCAACCAAGGGAGACGCTCTCCACCTGGCCATCTGCACCCACCCAGCAATGGGAGGGGAGGGGAGCTATCTCTACGGAAGGAAAGTGCCACCTACAGGAAGCCCCTACCTGCCCAGCACAATTGTGAAGTGACTAGGGCTGCAGTTGGTGGGTATTTTGCATGCCTGTGAACCACAGATCCTACCAAAAAGACTTGCATTCCCCACTGACATCGAATCTAATTGGGAGGACTGGACTCCATCCAGAATGCTGGAACACATAGACAGTGGCTCTGGAAACACCTCCATCTCCTTGTAGACAGGATGGGCTAGCAGAGTGGAGTGGCCCCACTGGCCCTCCTTGACCCTGAGAGCCCTGGAAGCTGAGACTGAGAAAACACGATGGCTATGTGAGAGGAGGCAGGGTGTAGATGGGTTTCTGGGCAGAAGCAGATTGCTGCTTCATACTCTCAGAGCTACTTGGTTGCCTAGAGCAGCTCATAACAGAGGAATTGTGCTCACAGGAAACTCTGCAGATCATATGTGTGGTACATAAGGTGGTGCAGATGAGTGAACAACTGGGGACTAACAGTTGGACATTCCTCAGGTTGAAGGAGAAGGGGTGGTTACACCAACAGAGGTGGCCATTGCTCTCTATCCAATTAACCAGAAGAGAGCTACCATGCCCAACTTGGGTGTTACCCTTGATACTCACCCCAACCTAGAGCACTGTACAGAGAGCTCCCTGGCCACACCTACCACACACCTCTTGGTATTCACTGAAAATCTAGCTTTTCCTCTAAGCCACACAGTGGTATAAATCAAAGATAAAAGACATCAGATAGAAACAAAAATTTATAAATGCCTAAAAATAAATGCAGAAATTCAAAAAACAAGAATAAAGAAGGCACTCTGAGCCCGCCAAAGGAAGACTACAACATTTGAATATTAAAATGTGAAGATGAGTAGATTGAGGAAATGCCTGAAATGGAATTCAAAAAATTAATCATAAGATTACTCAAAAGCAATCAGAAGCAAATCTAAGAACTAAAGAAAGTGAAATATGATATGAATGAAAAATTTTCCCAAGAAGAGAAATCAAAATGAAATACTAGAAATGAAAAAGTCAATAGATCAAATAAAAAATGCACTGGAAAGCCTTTACAACAGAATTGGTGAGGTAGAAGAATGAATATTCAAGCTAGAAGTCAAATCTCTGTAAATTTTACAATTGGAACAAAAACAAGAAGAAATTAGAAAACTTAAAAATAATGTTGGAAATATATGGGATATTATCGAATGACCCAACAAGTGGGTGTTAGGAGTGCCTGAAGGTGTGGAAAGAAAGAAGGGACTAGAAGGCCTACTTAGTGAAATAATTACAGAAAGCTACCTTAATTTGGAGAAAGAAAAAAATATCCAAGTACAAGAAGCACATAGAATTCCTAACAGACATGACCAGAAGAAATCAGAAACCCTTCCCATAGAAAACAATGGCAAGATACACTTCAAATCTTAAGAGAAAAAAATTGTCAGTGCATAATACTGTATCCTGAAAAGCTCTCATTTATAAATGAAGGTGAAATAAAGACTTCCCATAACAAACAGAAATTGAAAAAAATTGTCACCACTTGTCCAGCCTTACAAAAGAAGCTTAAGGATGTGCTATACACAGAAACACAGAAAGAAAGCCATTATCATGAAAGAATGTGAAGACAGAAAATCTCCCACTAAAAGTACAAAATAAATCCAAATCAAATGATAGGCCCAAGTAGTTAGGTATCAAGAGTTACCTAGAATGTAAATGTCCTCAACTCTCCAGTTAAAAGATACAAACTGGCCAAATGGATTAAAAAACAAAACCTATCTATTTGCTGACTACAAGAAACACCTCACCAACAAAGATACATGTAGACTGAAAGTGAAAGAATTGAAAGAGATATTCCATGCTAAAAAAAAGGGGGGGCAGGTATAGCAATCCTAATATCAGGCAAAATAGACTTTGACACAAAAACTGCTTAAAGAGACAAAGAAGGACCCTATGTAATGAATAAGGGATCAATACAACAGGAAGATGCGACTATGATAAATGTATATGCACTCAACAATAAGGCACCTGGCTATCTAAAAGAACTGTTAACAGATAAAGGGTGACATAGACTCCAATACAATAGTAACAGAGGACTTCAACACCCCACCTTCATTACTGGATAGATCAACCAAACAGAAAATCAACAAAGAAACAACAGAGCTAATTGACACTATGAACCAAAAGGATCTAACTGATATCTACAGAACTTTTCACCCCACAGTGGCAGAATACACTCTGCAGTGCATGGAGCTTTCTCTAGGATAGACCACATACTAGGCCATAAGCAAGTCTCAGCAAATTCAAAAATATCAAAATCACACCATGTACCTACTCTGATCACAATGGATTGAAGCTTGAAACCAACAACTTAAGAATCTCAAAAACAATGGTTCATAAAAGAAATCAAGGCCGGCGCCCAGGCTCAACAGGCTAATCCTCCGCCTTGTGGGGTTGGCACACCGGGTTCTAGTCCTGGTTGGGGTGCTGGATTCTGTCCCGGTTGCCCCTCTTCAAGGCCAGCTCTCTTCTGTGGCCCGGGAGTGCAGTGGAGGATGGCCCAAGTGCTTGGGCCCTGCACCCCATGGGAGACCAGGAAAAGCACCTTGCACCTGGCTCCTGCCATCGGATGAGCGCGGTGCACCGGCCGCAGCGCACCGACCGCGGTGGCGATTGGAGGGTGAACCAACGGCAAAGGAAGACCTTTCTCTCTGTCTCTCTCTCTCACTGTCCACTCTGCCTGTCAAAAAAAAAAAAAAAAAAAGAAATCAAAAGATAAATAAAAAAATTCTGGAAATGAATGAAAACAACAATATGTCATATCAAAACACAGCAAAAGCAGTGTTAAAAAGGAAGTTTATAGCAGTTAGTACCTACATCGAAAAACTGGAAAGTCACCAAATAAATGAGCTATCAATGCATCTCAAAGACATAGAAATCAATAACAAATCAAATCCTAAATTAGTAGGAGGAAAGACATAATTAAAATTAAGGAATAAATAAACAAAAGTGAAACCAAAAAAATACAAAAGATTGATGAAATGAAGAGCTGACTTTCTGAAAAAAAAAACAAAAAACAAAATTGACACACCATTGGCCCAACAAAGAAAAAATTAGAGGGAGAAGACCCAAATCAACAAAATCAGGGATGAAAAAGGAAATGTAACAACAGAAACCACAGAAATAAAAAGATTGATCTGGAATTACTATAAAGAACTGTATGATAACAAATCAGAAAACATTTGCTCTAGAAACATTCTCATATGGAATCACACAGAGACACTGTATTTTTAAAATACATGCATTTTTGTTTATTCATACATTAAAATATTGTGAACATCTAAATATGTTACCCAGAGATAAAAGATGGATACCAGCAATCATAATTTTGAACACAGAAGCAAAATGTATGAATGATACTTAGGATTCTCTATTTTAATTTTATTCCATGATTTTCTGATATCTTTTATACTAATTGTAGAAAAACATGCATGAGAATGAAAACCATCACATTAAATATAATGTTTATATCTGGAGAAGGAGGAAGCTTGATAGAGTAATCCATTATATATGCAATATTTTATTCCTTAGATTACTTTGAATAACAGACTTAAAATATTATATTTTTAATATTTAAATATTAGAAATTGGTTGTAAGATGATACATAGAACTTTGTTGTCATTCTCTTGTCATTTTCTATATATTTATCACATTTCATAGGAAAAATGAATTAAGTAAAAATACTTTTGTTACTTAAAATGTGATTTTATTCAACAATGATAGTCACTGTGCACCTACTCCCCATGTAGGATGTCTGTCCTTAATGTGTTGTACTATGCGAATTAATGGTAAAACTATTACTCAAACAGTACTTTATACTTTGTGTATCTGTGTGGGTGCAAACTGTGGAAATCTTTACTTAGTATATACCAAGTTGATCCTCTGTATATAAAGATAAATGAAAATGAATTTTGATACAGAATGGATGGCAGAGGGAGTAGGAGATGGGATGGTTGCAGGTGGGAGGGAGGTTATGGGGGGAAAAGCTGCTATTATCCAAAAGTTGTACTTTCAAAATTTATATTTATTAAATAAAAATTTTTTTTAAAAGAGACACCAGCTGGAATGCCTGCATCTCATATCTGATTCCTGGGTTCTAATCACAGCTCTACTCCTAAATAAATAAATAAATAAATAAATTTTTAGAATGTGATTTTATTATTTGGAGTTACGTCACAAGTATGAAGTAATTATTAATTTTTTCCAAGACCACAAGCAAATAGGTACATGAAACCAGTGCATATTATGTACATAATTTTTAAGACTAAAATTAAATGTAATAAATGTTTAAAATACTACTCTTTAGAAACTCATTTGTGCAAACCTGTTCATTCCTTCTTTTTAAGAAAACTATAAAAGTAAGGAATTACAAAACAGTGATGCAGGGCTGGCAACCCATATGGGAGCTGGCATGAGCCTCAGCTGCTCCACTTCTGATCCAGCCCTCTGTCATGGCCTGGAAAAGCAGTAGAAGATGGTCCAAGTCCTTGGGCCCCTGCATCAGCATGAGCGACCTGGAAGAAACTCCTGGCTCCTGGCTTCAGATCAGCCCAGCTCTGGCCATTGTGGCCATTTGAGGAGTGAGTTGGCAGATGTGTCTATCTGTGTGTCTATCTCTGCCTCTCTGTAGATCTGCCTTTCAAATAAATAAATCTTAAAAGAAAATGACACATACAAGAAAAGAGTGTATAGAAAAATAACAAATTGTTGGAAAGTGCATAGTTTGTGGAGTGTTTACGAATTTTCCAGTGTAAAACCAAACACAACCCAGAATACGTGCATTTGCAGCTATTAACAAGAATGCAACAGACAGACCTGCTAGAATTCCAGTGGTTGATCAGGCTCAAAAATATCTGGTACCCAGGAAAGGAGAAGTAAAATGCAGAAAAGTCTGTATGCTGAGAAACCTCTCCCCATTGAGAACCGGATTCTCATTCAAAGGAGAGAAAGTTCATGCTATTTATTTATTTATTATTTAGTTTTATTTGAAAGGAAGATGCGCGCACACACACACAGAGACAGAGAAAAACAGAGATAGGATCTCCCATCTGCAGACTCATTACTGAAATGCCTGCAACAGCCAGGGTGGTGCCAGGTAGAAGCCAGGAGCCAGGAACTCAATCCGTGTTGCCCACTTGGGTGGAGGAGACTCAACTTCCCGAACTATCATTTCTTGCCTCCCAGGTGCACATTAGCAGGAAGCTGGAATGGGGAGCAGAGCCAGAACTCAAACCAGGCACTCCAATTCGAGATGCAGTTATCACAACCGCATCTCAACCGCTATACCAGTGCTCTCCCCAGTTCAGGGTTTTTTGTAAAAGAAGTGAATATACATCTGAGGTGAACTAAGAGATTTAGGAGTCAAATAGCATAATTACTGGATCTCAGTCTGTTCATCCAGATGAAAATCTTACCAGTTGCACTCTTAACCCTGTACTCAACATATTCTTACTTAGATCTTCTTTTGCTTTTCAATTAAATATAAATCACAACAAAGGATCAGCTGTCACTTAAAGGAAAGTTTGCAACATGAAAGAAGCAAAGCAAGATGAGTATATAAGAAAGGCCAAAAGTAAAGATGTAACTCAGAGCAAATAGTGACTAACTGGTATCCTCAACATTTCAGATCATTTACAACCACAAAGGAAGAACAACTGCTATGAAAAGGTAATGTTAAATTAGAAAGTTCTTGGATATTTAAAGTATGATTTCAGGGCTGGTGCTGTGGTGAAGTGACTTAATCCTCTGCCTGCAGTGCCTGCATCCTCTATAGGCGCCAGTTCTAGTACCGGCTGCTCCTCTTCCAATTCAGGTCTCTGCTATGGCCTGGGAAAGCAGTAGAAGATGGTCCAAATCCTTAGGCCCCTGCACCTGCATGGGAGACCAGAAGAAGCACCTGGCTCCTGGCTTTGGATCAGCACAGCTCCGGCCGTTGCAGCCATTTGGGGAGTGAACCAGCAGACTAAAGACCTTTCTCTCTGTCTCCCTCTCATTGTCTGTAACTCTACCTCTTAAATAAATAAATAAAATATTTAAAAATAAAAATAAAGAAAGTATGATTTCAAAACCTGTGTCTGAAGGGTTAGAAAATGAATTAGAGGGGCCAGCGCTGTGGAGCAGTGGGTTGTCCTGAAGTGCCGGCATCCCATATGGTGCTGGGTCTAGTCCCAGCTGCTCTTCTTCCCATCCAGCTCTCTGCTATGGCCTGGGATAGCAGTAGAAGATGGCCCAAGTCCTTGGGCCCCTGCACCCACATGGGAGACCTGAAAGAAGCTCTTGGCTCCTGGCTTCAGATCAGTGCATCTCTGGCTGTTGCGGCCATCTGGAAAGTGAACCAGCGGATGGAAGACCTCTCTCTCTGTCTCTACCTCTCTCTATAGCTGCCATTCAAATAAATAAAAAAAAAGAAAGAAAAAGAATTAGAAGCATTGTCTCAAAATGTAGATGCCAATTACAATGTAGCAGTGAAAAAAAGTTCAAATGATCATAAGACTCAAAATCTAAAAAGAGAAGAGAAAAAATAGAAGATAAGATTGCAAAGAGGATACTAGTGGTTGGGTATTGATGGTGGTGCTATCAAGGGCACTAGTAGATGTCTAATGTTCTAATCAGACTCATGGCTTCAGCCTGACTCAATACTGACCACTGTGGACATTTGGGGATCAAACTTGAAGATGGAAGATCTCTCTCTTTCACGCTGTCTCTCTCCTCCCCCCGTAACTCTGCATTTCAAATAAATAAAATATATTTCAAAAAAAAAGCAAGGAGTTATAAAACTTTTTTAAAAGTCTATGATCCTTAGTAAGTGAATGAGTGTGATAATATGCATGGAATTATATGTATAAGGTCCAGTTGGAGGGACTACTTAAAACTACCTTAGAATTCATCATAGACTTTTTTGGCTTTCATCTATTCAGAAACATTCCTCTCTTTTTCTACGAATGCATCTCCTTTCCTTGGGATGGTGAATAACAATTTTTCTTTACTACAACCAATTGATTCATTGAAGATCCATTTACAATACAACATAGTGTGCAGGTGACCCTGGCTTAGCCATATTATAGTGAGTGGTCACTGTACTTGGTCTAAAACCATGGTATTCTATTTGAGCCAAGATAATTAGAACCTTTGATACCATTATATGTATATTTCTATTTAAGCCAGGAGGAAAATCAGTCTTCCCTCTGATCTTTTGAAACATGCTATGACCTCATGTATATTCTCCACTTCTATGATTTGGAGAAAGTTTTCTGAATTGAAGAAAAAATCTTTCCATAATCCAGAAACAGGCTAAAATGGGATATAGAAAGAAAGAGGAAGAAGTATGACAACCTTATTACAGACTAGATCTACTTCCTCAGTTAGAAGTCATTATATATATATTTTTTTGTTTAGGCAAAATGAAAATGATTTAACTTGCTTACAGAAAATAACATTCTTTGTCCTATATCTCAGAGATATGCTAAATGCAAACTATAATTTCATTCATATCCTTAATTGTTGCAGAACCCCTCAATCAGTGTATAGGGCTTGAACATCCATTTCAAAGTTGGAACAACAGCTATTGCTCAAGGAAAATGAGCCAAGTAGAAGGAATTAGACATTTGCAATTAAACTGAATAAAAATAGTTCACCAGTATTATCACGGGGCATATAAAATCACATATTAATCAACTAGCATTGGGCCTGACATATAGTAGGGATTCAGTAAATAGATGTTCCTCTGTACTTTTTGAAATTAATACAAAATAGGAACAGTTCCCTCTCCAATATGTATACAGATATATTTAGTCTCCATTATAGTTTGAAACTATATTGAGTTTAATGTTAGAGAAAATTGATATCTTTTCTGATACTTTTAAATTGAAGATGATATTTAAACTATAAATTCGGGATTTCAGTTTCTACATCTGGCTTGAGTATGAATTATGTAACTATTTGTCCACTTAATTTTGTTTCCCCATCTTGTTTATTATTTTTTTTAAGATTTATTTTGAGTCAAGCGTTGTAGTACAGCATGTTAAGCCACTGCCTGCAACAACAGCTTCCCATATGGGCACCAGTTCAAGCTCCACTTGCTGCACTTCTGATCCAGCTTCCTATTAATGTCACTGGGAAAGAATCAGAAGATAGTAAACGTGCTTGGACACCTGCCCCCATGTGTCAGACCTGGATGGAGTTCAGGCTCCTGGCCTTGGCTTAGCCAAGTCCTTGCTGTTGTAGCCTTCTGTGGAGTGAACCACAGATGGAAGATCTCTCTATCTCCCCCTCTCTCTTATTTTATTTTTTTAAAAGGCAGAGTGACAGAGGCATAGGGAGAGAAAGATGGAGAGAGAGAGAGAGATCTTCCAATTCACTGACTATGCAAATGGCTGACGGTTGGGGCTGGACCAAGCTGAAACCAGGAATCAGCAGCTCCATGTTGGTCTCCCATGAGAGTTGTAGAGACATACTTGGGCCATCTTCTGCTGTTTTCCCCAGTACTTTAGCAGGGAACTGTATCAGAAGCAGAGAAGCTGGGGTTGGAACCAGAGATCCGGAGCTCGAATATGGGATGCCAATAACGTGTTGCACATCACAACATTGGACGTGTATTTTCCCATTTCTTAATAGCAGTTCTTTTAAATTTTTTTATTTTTTGAAAAATACACGAAATTGCAATATTTTATTTTTAATTAATGTGTAAAAACTCTATATTCTACATTCACTCTACTTTGCAGTGGAATGCCAGGAATTATTTTCTCCTATCTAACAATAACTTAGTATCCAGTAATTTACCTTCCTCCAAACCTCCTTCTCCAGGAGTCTCTGCAACTTCTAGCAACCACCATTTAACTTTCAATTTCTATGAAAAAAACTAATCAACTTTTTAAAATTCCACCTATAAGTGATATCAAGAACAATTCTTTTGTGCCTAGCTTATTTCACTTAGCATAATAACCCATTCTTTTTTAATTATTTGCAATCATATTGTACTATATCAAAAATTTTGAGCAATCTATAGAGTACATTCACTCTTATTCTATGTTGTATCCATATCTATGTCTACATTCTATAGCTGTAAAATTTATGAATATACTGGGCAGGGAGACAGGAGAGGAGAGGAAGGAATGAGAGAGGCAGAGAAAGAAACAAGAAATAACAGTGAACTTGAAGACTTTAAAATACTATGTTTATTTAAAGTACCTAATACAGAGGCCACCACTATGACATAGCAGTTTAAGCTGTTGCTTGCAACTTCAGCTTCCTATATTAGAGCATAGATTCCAGTCCAGTCTGCTCCACTTACAATCCAACTCCTTGCTAATGTTCCTGGAACAGCACAGGGAGATTGCCCAAGTCTTTTGGTCATTGCCATGCATGAGGGTGACCCATTTGGAGTTCCATGCTCCTCGCTTCTATCTGGTTCAACCCTAGCCATTACAGCCATTTGGGGAATGAACCAGTGGGTAGAAGATATACTCTCTATCTCTGTCTCTTCTTCTGTCTCTGTCATGCTGCCTTTCAAATAAATAATTAAAAATTTTTTTAATGTAGAAGATAATTTTCCATAAACTTGTTTCTCACAAACCATCTATTTTATGCTTACCTCAATTAACATGCAACATTTCAAAGATATTCTAAGATAAAAAAATTGGACTAGAATAAGGAATTATTAATTTTATTTTTAATTAATTACTTGAGAAGCTGAGAGAAAAAGAGAGAGAGAGACAGAGAGTGAGACTCAGGGAGAAGGAGAACTCCCATACACTAGTTCATTCCTCAAAGGCCCACAATGATTGGGGTTGGAACAAGGCTAAAGCAAGAAATTTGGAGCTTCATCCAGGTCTCCCATGTGAGTGGCAAGAATCTGGTCACTTAAACAATCATTGCTGCCTCTCTGTACCAGTGGGACGCTGGAGGCAGGAATCTAACCCAGGAGCTCCAATACGAGATGCAGGGATTGTAACTGATAAACTGAACACTCAATCCTAATTTTATATTAAATCTGATATTGACCACTAGAATGAATAATATTGCTTGAATCATACTTTAAAATTTATTTAATCATCTGATATGAATTATCATAGTCCCTGTGGATTTAAAAAAACTGAATTCTGTTTGACAATTCAGTAGTCTTATCAGGACCATAACGATGCAAAGAAGTTGAAGATTTCCTTGTGTATCTTTTCAACTTCCTTGTTAATATTCCTCTCTAACAATGTGAATTTCTCTTTCCTATCTTCAAACAGGCTTAGAAGGGTTTCAGTACTAAAGTTGGTGGTCCACTTCCATGCTCGGTTGCTATGACTGTAGTCCATGGCTACAATGAGCTTCTCATTTATGTTCTATCCCAGCCAATGAATATTGCTAGACAGAATCCTTAAAATTCAAGCATCTCTTTTTCATCCTCTCTGTTTACTCAGTTTTACAATGCTTTTTTTGGCATGTAGAATGTCTGCCTCCATTAGGTTTTAACAGTAAATAATGGGCTTACACACACAGCAGAGTCATAGAATGACAAATGCCCTAAACATCTCTCTGGCCTCAGAATCAGCCCTTAAGCCATTCAGATCTGGCTAAAAAGCCTATGAAGCATTTCAGGCTTGGAAAGCCAAGACACTGTGGCAAAAAAAAAAAAAAAATGGCCTACATGAAAGATCTCTGTGAGTGAGATCCCAGTGGAAAGAAGGGACCATTAAAGAAGGAGTACCTTTCTCTGAAGGAAGAAAAAAACTTCCACTTTGCTTATGGCCCTGTCTAAATAATGACTGAGTTTGTAGACTTAAAAGGCTTCCATAGCCTTGGCAGCTCATGACAAGAGCCTTGGGTGATCACTGATGTAATAATAAATAAGAATGTCAATTATTAAATCAACAACAGAAGTCACTGTGCACTTGCTCTACATGTAGGACCTCTGTCCTTAATGAGACATACTATGAGAATTAATGGTAAAGCTTGTCTTCCCACATTACTTTATACGTCTATATGGGTGCAAACTGTTGAAATCTTTATTTAGGATAGAGTTGATCTTCTGTATATAAAGATAATTAAAAATGAATCTTAATGAAGAATGGAATGGGAGAGGGAGTAGGGGTAGGTTGGCGGGCATGAGAGGAAGAACTGCTATATTTCATAAGCTGTACCTATGAAATTTATATTTATTAAATAAAACCTTTAAAAAACATAGGCTTACAGCTGTCACTCTTTATCTTAGTAGGAATGTCCTACTATGATTAGTAGGAATTGGTTTCAAAGAATGGGACTTGGGATCCTACCACGGAGAGACTTCAGGCTCATTGGGGTAACATTTGGGGGAACATGGAAAAAAAGAATAGTTCAGTTTATCTAAGGTCTATCTAACTGTAATGAAACGTGAGTTTTTACTCAATGACAAATCATCGTGAAACTTAAAACCTTTGAGCGTTTCATTAACATCCCAGCCTATTAACTTTTCCATCATTTTTATTGTCACTTTATTAGCTAGGATTGGAATGTATTGTGGACTTCTCTCCCCTGTTACAGGGGGCGGGGCAGGGAGCAGGCAAGGGTGTCTAAGTGACCAAGGGAGAGAAGGTGAGTGGTGGTTCCAGCAGGCAGGACTGAGCCCCAGGACTCTTCTGTAACTGGAGGGAGAGTATGCCTGCAGGTACTAAAGACGTAGCTTTCTCAAAGTTCTTCCCTCATGGCTTGCTTAGCTTTTACTTTCATTTTGTATTAAACAAAAAGTCATTTGAGGGCTATTTAATGCTCTGGTTTGTGTTTTTCAATACCAGATAAAAGTTAAACAGATGAACCATTTGGGGGGTAAGAATTGGGAAATCCACGCCTGCTAAAATGCTTTAAAGTTCCAAAATGGTTTTGTTTTTTTAAACCCATTTTCCATGTTCCAGCAGCTGTGGGTTTTCCCAGGGCTCCCCCTGTGGCTCAAAAGGGAGCTGCTTAATGCTTAACAGATGAGCCAATTGAGTTTTTAAATGCAAAATTAAACTTAAAGTGCACAAAGAGCACTGGGGAATCGACAGCCAAGAATAGACTGGAGGAAAACAGTGAGCCTCCAGCACTGGGCTGTGGGGAGACACAGGCTCTTCTGCAACCAGCAGCCACGGAGAGGGTGGGACAGTCACATTGGTTCTCAAATCATCCCTCTTCAAGTCTGCAATTATACTCTGTATTACAAAAGTTTTTTTTCTTAACTACTGATGGATTAACGTGCATGTCTATTTTTCTTTAAGAATGTATATTTTAAAAAGAAATAGATATAAGGACTTGTGTGCTTGGTCTCCATCAGGTTTGCTTTCTCAGTGATGATGAGAGAATTGGGTACCGTCAGCATTTTTATGCCTTCAGGTCTCTAGTGCCTTCCTTGCTTCCTGCAACCCATACAATCTCAGCAAATCCAAATTCTCAGAACACTCTGCTTTGAACAAGAGGAGTCAGAACCACTGTGAATTTTGGATGGGACATAGTTTGCCCAGTCACTTGATAAACTGTTTCATCATTCATCTAAATATTTGGAAATAAGAAAGTATTAAAAATTAGATTTATAAGAAAAGTTTTTGCTGACTTTATTAAAAGTCTTCTCAAAACAAATCATTCGGACACTTCTAAAACAGAATCTCCATTTAATTGTTTTAAGTACTTTTAAGAGACTTCCAATATCATCAAAACTAAAGTGTCATAATTATATTTTATTGAAGATGTTAAAATAATTGTTAGCTTTCAGCTGGCAGAAATCTAGGGGGCAATCCAATGATTTCAACACATTTTTCATAGTAATATGGATGGGCATTCCAGAATGTAATACAGCCCAACAAGGCTCATCAGTCTCTTACTGTCTCTGGGCAATACAGACGGCAAATTTCTTAGCATTTAATGGAGAAATACCCCTTGTTGCCTATTGCATTTTAACTGTACTTGAGAAATACTTAGGGTACTATGAAAAAGTAAATGGAAATCACATTATAAGATTTCTATCGCTCAGATCTTGCATTTATACTAGGCTTTTAAGTTTGGGGGAAAAATGAAGACTTTTGAGTAGCTTGGTTTTGAATATATGGAGAGTAACTAAAAGTGTTATTAACAGGCCTGCAGAAATTTCCCATTAACATACCAAGAACAGGATGGTAGAAAACTTCAAGTTCACATTTGATACATCCCTTAAGTCCAGCAAATTAAGTTACAAGGTTAAATAAGGTTAAATACTGCATATGTATATACACATATTTGTATCTGTATGTATACACACAGATAACAGGTTTTTTTAAAATTGTATATTCAATTACAAATTGCATTCTTCGGCCATTTTTAATTCTTTCCAATTCTCTGTGTAAGTTCTATTTTAAGAGTTGAGAGCTATCATGATTTACTCCCACTCCTCTCTTTCCCCAAAGAACACAACAACAAAGCAACCCTCTGAAAAACATAAATGAGCAAACTGTAACTCAAATAGTTATCATTGAGATGTTTTTCTCCATATTTATTCTGATACTTGTGAACTCTCGTTTAATGAAAGTTATTTTCTTTAATCATTTAAATTTAAAGTGTTGGTTGTTAAATGGCAATTTCTAAAAAATAGGTTATAGATAAATATACCTACTCTGCATTTGTAACTGTGTGTTCAGATTTGTACCTCCTAGGTAATGGAATCCACTTGAGTCACTAACTAGCGCCAGCATTGTCAGTTTGCCTGAAGGAAAGATACTGATGAGGTTGTGCTTCTGTGAAAGCAATCATATGGTTAATTGCTTTACTGTGAACCTAGCCATTGTGATTAAAGCCTAGGACTTACATGTAGGTAGAGCAGAGCTTCCATGCTTCAAGGCACTCCTTGGCATATCTAGTACTCTCCAGGCTTTGAGAAAATGTGCTGAAACACCAGCATATTTCCCTGAGGATTTTCTGTGTTTGGAGATCATTCAATCATCAGACCATATTCAAACAAAAACTGGGTTAATTTGAATATGTAATCGTTGGATCCCATATTCATCTATATATAACTTCTTTGAAAGGGTGATCATCAGAATGCAGATTTAAATAAACAAGAACATAGTCAAAATTTGACATATTATGTACTTGACTCTAATGTGAATCTGTGCTCACTCCCAAAGGGTTTGATACCTGTCATCTACTAATGCCTGCATACTGCTACTGGTGTGGTTCATGGACATAAATTAAAAAGGCAATTTGCTCTCTTTTTGGATATAATGCTGTGGCTTATCTTTTCATAATTCCAAATTTAGTAATTTCTCATAAAATTTGATTAGCAATATTTATATTTATCAGTAAACACAAATATACATGTAATTACTCAGAAGAGTGTGTGTGTATATTTATTTGTATACATATACATAGATTAAATAAGATACATAAAAAGTTCAAAACTTTTATTTAATCTTTTTTCTTCCTTTGTAAAATTACATAGAACTAAAATGTTTATCCCTTTTTTTCCCCTTCAGTGAAATGTTGGTTCAGAGTTCATTCACCTTTTACAAAGAGATTCTAAATTTTAATCAAGTAGGGAACTATAATTTTTTTAATTACCTAACACACTTTTGGTGTTTTCAGAAGTGGAGGCTTGACATGCATTGTTGTATAAAAAAGCAGCTATCCATGTTTCGGTTATTCAAACCCAACACCATTTTGGCCAGATTTTTAATATACTCAAGGGAGTTCACAAGGATAATTGATGATGGGTTCAAATTACTTGTATCTTATTTATTTTAAAATCTATCCCAGAATCTTTTATTACATTTAGGGCAATAATATCACTCTATCAATTATAGGAACAATGAATTTTATTAATTTAACTGTATTTATTGCTCCTCCACAACCTCATAAAACTGACCTGAGTATATAAAGCTTCTTAGAAACCCTACTTCCTTAGACATAGATAGTTAATAAAATTTACTATTTCAAGAAATATTAACCAAAAAAGCAATCATATTATGGCATATTCCTCATCATTTTGCATTGTTTGCCAAACAGTTGCCTTCATTTTCAGGGTGGGTCTGTGAATGTTAATAGCAGATTCATCACGTGCGGAAGCAGAGAGCATGCAAGCCATGTTGGGCACATACGTCCTTTGCAGGGAATAGCATCACACAAAGCACACTGCACCAATTGCTTTATTTCAAAAACGGAATCTTTCCTTGCTCTTTCAGACTTATTTGACTTGAGATCTCATATTACTGTAAAAAATTTGCCCATAAAAAAGTTAAATAAGAAAATTGAAATAGAAGAAACAGACTCACATAACCTGCATTCCCCAATGCAAAAATCAAATATGCAAATAGGAAAATGGGGGGACTCTGCTACTCTTTCCCTGATTAAATTGTCACTGCTGGAGATTACATGGAATTTTATTCCCTTTACAGCCATATTCAATTGGACAGACAGAAAAATATATTGTCACAGACGAGACCCACCACCTGGGTACACTGTGCTTCCAGTTGCCTGCAGAGGTCTTGTCCCAAACTTTGCAGCTACCCCCTTTAAAAAAGAAAAGTAGTAGAGGTCATCATTAATGACAGACTGGATGGTGCCTAAAGTCCTTGCCAACCCGGAGATTCCAGTAAAATAAAACACCTCCTCCCACTTCCAAATAATAGCCCACGGTTCACTTCTCATGTAACAAAACCTTTACCAGCTCACATCCTTTTTATATCCTAAAAACATTTCATTCCTTTGGCATCAGACTTTGATTTGAAAATTGTCTATCATCTATCTATTTATCTATATTATCTGTCATCTATTTGTCATCCATCATAAATGTATCATCTGTGTTTCTCAGCTCTTCCTGTGTCTGCACTTTATTTCCTAGCTGATTGGTGAATTAATTTCCTGCTTATCAGTTTTCACACAGAACCTCCCTCCTGCCACACACACATCCTTTCACCCAGCTGTCCTTTCGAGGTGAATATATTCGTCTTTTGTTAGAATAGGATATAAAAACAGAAGGATTACCTTTGCCTCTGTTATGCCTTGCCGCGGTTCTGAAATGTCTGCCTGGGTGAAATAGAAGTTAGTGCTCAGTGACGATGTCGCCTGTCTGTGTCACTCTGCACTGCGGGCTGAGCAGGGAGCTGCCTCCAGCTGCAGAACAGGGGCCTCAATATTAAGGACGCACAGAACGAGTGTGTTAATGAGATTTTTTTTCCATTGCAAAGAAATGTAACCACAAGCACAGGGTATTTAACAATTAAAGAGGTTATAGGGTTATGTTTCTGAATTGCAGCTGTTAGCAAAAATAAATAAATAATAATAATAACAAAAACAGTGATGCTTCATGCAATGACAAGGAAATAGGAGCAAATCTATTTGCCTTAAGATTTGTAGTAGACATGCATGTGCGACTTTGCTACAGCAGAGAAGGAATTGATCCCCAAAGAATGTGTAGGTGGTTTAATGTATGGCTGGAAATATTTTCATTTATGTTATCAGGAAAATTAAACTAAAGGATCTTTTTCCTAGAAAAGATTACTATTTTATTCATTGATGCAACTGCATCTGAAAATCGCTTCCTCTCTGGTTGGGTGGTTGAGTAAACAATGAAATTCCTCATTTCTGTCATCCAGATGGGTAAATGTATAGTGCAATCAAGCAGTTTTTCCACGCTAAAATCCCAAACTTCCTTGCATTTGGTAACACAGACACATATATCATGCTTAAACATGGCATTCTGTTCCAACTTTGGTATTTTAAAAATCGTTACTTTCTAATATCATGCAAGCCCTTTCGTCAATTCAGGTATCTTTTTGCTGTCAGAATTAAAAGTGGAGTCATGTGTGTTCTACTGGATAGAGGAAATGTGTACTTCAATCCTTTAGACCCTGTTGTGTTTGCTTTTTTTTCTGTCTTTCCCATGTTTGTTTTCCTTTTGTCTTCTCAAGACTTCCCAGGGTTTTTGTTTTATCATATTGTTCTCTTTGTATTTTTCAACTGCTCTTTGACAAAAGTTCTATATTTAATCTAATTTTCTTCTTTTGTTTAATTTCCCCCTTGTTTCTTATTATTTTTGTTTTGTTTTGTTTTCCCTCCTCTTTACTGGAGTATTACATTTTCTTTTGAACACACAGTTCCCAAAGTCAGAATAGTACTGCATGGGCAATCCATTCAGTTGAATTCTCTTGTGTGACTTTTATCGACTTTCCCAGTTCTGGCTATTTTTCATTATTTTTTTTTCATCTATTATATTTCCTTTTTGGTTACTATTAGCCTTCTTTCTCATTCTCCCCTTTGATGTCTTGATTTCCTAGGTACCCAGTCATAACTAAACTGACCCCCACTTATTCAACACTCAGAATAATCACTATGTTCAATGTATGGTGTATATGTCCCTGAACTCTCCCTACAACTCTGCAAGTCGGCATTCTCATCATCATTCCAGATAAGGAAAGACAGCAGCCAAAGATTAGGTATTACCTTTAGGCCTCATAGTAGCTAGGATAGGAAATATTTGTTCCTAGAGTTTTCTGGCACCAATCACCCCTTCTTCCAGCGAAGCCAGAATCAAAATGTTCATATTTTGGTTGTGCCACATATAAGGAGAAATATGCTCACTCATTTAAACTTCACAAATATGAACTCCTTCCATTACTTGTATGCATTTGTACCCAAAATTATTAAATAGAGATTGTTCCTTATGACTTCTTATTAATAGCATTTATCAATTTTAGTTTTATTTGCACCTTAAAAAAACCTTTAAAGTCAATATTTCCAACAAAATCTCTAACTAAAAATACATTCGGTTTTACTTTGTATGTATATCAATCTACTATGATTCCAAATGTGGATAAGCCTTGCCAGTAAGTCCCTCTAGTATAACAACAAGAAATGGCAACTCCAGAAGCATGAAGAGACTGTGTTGTCGACAAGCTCCATAGCATTTTATCAGCCTTTCCAGTAATAACATCAGTGATCAAATATGTTTTTACAGCAGTCAAATTAGTGGATCAGACATCTAATCCTGCCTCCTTGCAGCTGCTTTTCCTCATCTTTCCCTCCACATACTATAGTTTCCTTTTGGGAAAATAAGAAAATTATGGGTTCCCTTGTATTCCTCATTCAGCTTTAGAAAGCCTCATCCTTCTTACTATGACAATGACTTGCAGGTGTCATTCTCTAAACAGATCACTTTGCAAGCTTCATAAACTCACTCTGTGTACATTACTACCTTCTCTATCTTATTCTTGCAATGATATTCTATCTAACCATCTAAACATATACAGACATCCATAAATACACAAGCATATTTACCATCAAGACGCAGACCACTATCTGATATTTTATCAGAAGTCTCTAAAATTGTTGCAGCTATTGTCATGAAAAAGTTCTATTTTTAGGCTTTGGACAAGAGTTTTACAATATTCTCTTTGATGGATTGTAGTCCTGAAAGCTCTTCATATAATAAGTAGCAATTAATGTTTCTACCCAGAAGTCTCCTAAGGAATAGTGAAAGAATAAACTTAGCACCTAGCAGGCCTGAAATAGCTGGAGAGTTTTGACCACAAGGGTAGGATAGCAGTAATGAAGTGATTAGATAAAAAGACTAGAGGGGAAGACTTGATTTCAAATTTCAGCTCTATAATTTGCTACCTTTTTGACTTGAAACTAAAACTGCTTCTTTGCATGATGGAGGTAATATTGCATACCTCAAAGATCTGTTTGGAAAATTTAATCAGTAAATAAATTTAATGCATTCAGGACGGAATTTGGCATCGAGTCAGTTCAGTGTAAGAGACAGCTGTCTCCATCATCATCCTTATCACTATTATCCTTACAGTAACCAGAAATTGATTTCCCCTTCTTTAGCTTCTCTTGGCACTGTGTACTGGACCAAAGTCTTTTATACAGTTTACGAGCAGCATTTGAGGTCCCAGTATTTTCTTCCATTATTATTGTTGTTCTTGCCAAATTACTGCAAATTCATTATATATAACCCAAGTAACAACTTTAAGGTCAAAATCAAATGTATACTGAACAAAGCACAAGTGAAAAAGCTCTTCAGCATACACTTGTAAAGTAGTGGGAATTTATGTCTATTGAGAAGTCTTTAAAAGTACAAACCACTTAACAGTCCTGTTGCTATAACAAATTTTACCCGAATTTCATTTTCTTAACAAAAATTTCCAGGGTTAAACTTTATGCCTGACATGTAGAAAATGTTCAGTGAATTACTTTAGTAAGTAGCTGAACTAAGCCCATTTATCTTAACTTGCTTCACCCAAGACAGTTGTCATGCATCTATCCATTCAGTAAGCACTTATTTTGTCTACAGTGTGACAGTGACTGCCCTCAAAGTAAGCTACACAAGGGCAAAAACCATTTGTTTCATATATCCATATTGATCTATATCTATATCTAATTTATATCTATATCTATATCTACATATATCTTCAAGACTTAGCACGGTGCCTAGAATGCAATAGGCACCAAAGAAATATTTATTCTATAAATCAGTTAAATTCTACTTTTATATTGATAGCCTTTCAGAGAGAGAGAGAGAAAGATGGGGAGAGAGAGGAACAGTCTAGAAAATTGCATGATTAAAAACAAAAGTTGCAAAGAATGCAATGGTAATAAGACCGACCTTTCACAATTACCCATCAGGCTTGAAATTTGCTTCAAGGGTTCATTACTGTGAATCAGTATGTCAGAATTTTCGTAACGATTCTCCAAATTAATAGTTCATCCTTGAAATTAACAAAAAGGGAGGGGGGGAGAAGGAGATTTTAAAATAGTGAGGGTTATAATCAACAGTTATAAATATACAGCCTTTCAATTATATGAAGTTTGGCAACTATGATTTTTGGGAGAAGGGAGGTCCAACTATACCTATTTTATTGGGAGTTCTTCGCTAAGATTGAAGTAGTGTACTAGGTTGAAAATTATAGAATTATTGCTTAGGGACTTGATAAATTATCAACATAATTTGTATAAATGAACAAAAAGTTTCAGTGACCAACCAAGTTCACCTGTTCTCTGATGTCTAACAAAATAAACCATTTCATCGCTATATCATAAGACCAATTAATATAAATGCTACATGAATAATTCCATGAATAGCTACATTTCAAATTATCTGTAAGACATTCAAAAACACTAACCAAAAGCATCAAATATGCAATAAAATATTCAACATGTGGTCCTTATTGTTTTCTATTAAAAAAGTTTCAAAATAATAGCTACTTCAGTTATTTAGCATAATGTACTTCTATTCAATTAAGCCCCTAAATCCAGATTAAGACCAGAGTTGGTTCCAATGAGCATGTTTTTTTTTTCCTTTCCCAGCCATTCATATTGAATTTTAAATTCATGTTAGCAACTGCCTCTACAATACAAGGAGGAAAAGGAGGGAGTGGGGCTAGAGGTGGCGCTGAAAAAGTTTCTGAATGAAAGCTTGCAGTTTAATCTTGGAAGATGAGACTCTTGGAGCGTTCTTCTACCTAAACATCACACAGATTTGTATGCAAATAACAATTTGGAAGCATTTTTTAAATCCATAATTGGAAAATTGCAACTAACAAGTAACAATTCGAACAATTAAAAAAAGAAAGCAATGATCAATTCTACAGTAAAATTTTCCATCTGGAAGGGAAAGACAGAGATTTGGGGGATGGTATATTTATAACATTGCTATATGAGAGGAATAAGGGGAATTATGTTAATTTCATTGAAAGTTAGCACTTTGGGACAGGTCACAATTACACATTCATTCTACACTCTATTAGTTTCATGCTGCTTTTTAGCTAGGCAGCATAAATATTCTTGAGAAATGAATTTATCTGTTTATTCTTCTATACCCACAACAGTGAAGGGTGACTCTGGAGGAACCAGGATCAAGGCTTTAACTTGAATGAGTGTAAGCATGTGTGATTATTTCTTTCAGATTTATAACAACATTCTTGCTGTTAACAAATATAAATGTAACATTTACTAGGAAATAAGAGACTGCAGACGGAAATAAACAAACCAGGATGTAGTTCATCTAAGTAAACACTGAGGTTGTAAACCTTCAAACTCAAATATCAAGAGCCCTGCAAATTAATGCTACACACAATAGACCTTTTGGAAGCTAACTTAATCCACCCCCCTGAATCTACATGAGGGCCATGCATAACAATGCAGGAGCTGGGTTTCCATTAAGAGTTTCCTCTGCAGGCTGTCAGCTGTTTGAAGAAATAACAATTTCCTAGGCATGAAAGCTTTTTCAGAAGGTTCCCACTGATCTGTAATAAAAGTGACTTTCCTTTTTTTTTTTTCCTGCTTCTTTCTCTGCCCCCGACTCTTCAGATGTAACTTTGTGGGGAGGAAAGGGCTGGACTAAGACCATAGGCCCCCTACTAGTTTACCTTTCGTGGATTATCAGTGCAGGTGTTAATATAATTGAAGGTGTGGTAGCAGATACAGCCCCCTAATAGCTTTTCCTATATGGAGATTACCTAGGTAGAGAAAGCCAGAGTACCTGAAGAATAGGCAAGTGAGTACCTTATTAACATATCACCATTCAGCGGCAGCTGCATATCTGGAAGAAGAAGAAGAAGGGAAAAAAAACCTTTAAAGAGCCTATTCATCTATGTTAATGGGCCCATTGCACAGTACATTGTGTGAGAAATTAAGTCTCTGGCTGTGAACTTCCTGTGCTGTGCAAGCTGCCTTGACTCTTTTCTATTGCTTCAGTGTTATTATCTCCTCCTGGAAATAAAAACAATCATGTTCTCACATTTGAGAAGCCAAAACATTCCTCGATAACAAACAGGAGATGCTGGGTGAAAGTTTCTTTTGTCTCCCTTATTAAGGGAAAAAATATGTTTTGAAATTAAAGCAATCCCCAAATTTACATCAAAGCACATCAAATTATCTGGGCTGCCCCATGAATAACAAAGATTTTTTTTCTCTCTCATAAAATACTCAATTTAAATGACTTTCCTACTTATTGTTGCTTTTTTTACTATTAATTTTTATAGGCAATATATGTTAATTTATTCAAATTATACATGATTTTTTTTAAATGTACAACTGGCAAAAGAACTGCTTTCCTCCTGTAAGATAGGTATAATATAGACACTTAAGAAAGAATGCTATTTGTTCTCAGTAAATAATTTCAATTTCAGTAAAAGTCTGGCAAGTACTTAAAAATGAAAATGGAAAACAATGAAATTAAAGAAATTCCCCACTTAGTTAAAAGTCCGAGATGTTTGCTTCTGTATTTTTTTTTTTCTTGACTCTTACAGAACCACCATATGAACCTATGTACATTTGGCTTAGAATCAAATCCTCTTCAGATTAATAGAACACGTTACCATCATTTTGTGTTAATATTACATCATCATCATCATCATCATCTCTAACTTCTTCATCATAAAAGGACTGATGATCAATAATAATTGATCACAACTCAATTAACAGAAAATCTCCCAGTACAATTCAAAGAATCTAGTTTCCCACAGACTTAAAGCATTTTCAATTTAACTCAATATATTTTACTATTTAACAGGTTTAATGAGAATGGGAGACAATAAAAAGAATACCCTAATTCAATTTGCTACGTTGCTTTGCTGATATACATTCTGTCTTCATTGGTAGCTATTGTCCAGAGAAAAAATATAATTACATAAGACATTATAAGTCTTTATCTTTAAAACATGGCAAGCAAAACCAATGGGGAAACAAGAGGTTGGATATATCCAAAATATATATGTACATCATAAAGTTCATAAGGATATTCTTGGAGAATTAAAGACTTTAGATAATTCACTGGGTTTGTTTGCTTTCTGAAAAAAGAATTGGTAGAAGTAGGAAAAAGTGAAATTGATCCTTTTGTGAATGACATTATGGTAAGGATGTCCCTTTATTTTGTAAGTAAAATCAGCATTAGTTATCTGAAATAATATGCATATTCAAGCTTTGTTTCAGACAGATGGTTAAATTTTCTAGACTACTACTTATTAGTACTCTGGCTTATTTATTTATTTATATTTATTTACTTATTTAAAACATTGGAAGAGATGAATATGTTTGCTTTGGAGTCAGTTGCTTTAGCACCTGTGTAATGTCAATAAATGTTATACTTTTGTAAACCCTGAAAGTAATTTCGGAGCCGGCGCTGTGACACAGTAGATTAATCACATGTCTCCAGTGCCATCATCCTGTTTGGGTGACAGTTCTAGTCCTGGCTGCTCCTCTTTGATTTGGCTTTCTGCTGTGACCTGGAAAGCAGAGGAAGATGGTCCAAGCACTTGGGCCCCTGCACCTGCCTGGGAGACCCAGAAGAAGCTGCTGGCTCCTGGCTTCTGATCCGTCCAGCTCTGGCCATTGCAGCCATTTGGAGAATGAACCAGCAGATGGAAGACCTTTCTCTCTGTCTCTCCCTCTCATTGTCTGTAATTCTACCTCTCAAATAAATAAATAAAATCTTAAAAAAAATGTTTCTAACTTTCTGCAGGCTTCTTAAAAAACTTAAATTTTTAGGCTATTGTAGGAATAGAAATGAACTATTCTTTGCTTAATTAGTTTATATTTCACATTCCTTTCTAAAGACTACTAAAGAAACAGGGTTTTCTGGATCTAGTTTTTCTTTCCCAGATTTTGTTATTTTACCCTCTGTTTACATGGGTTCCTTACAAATTCCCCCCCTCCCCTCCTGCCCCAGACGACATATCTTCCAATGCTTTGGGTTAACAATTTATGGTCATCATATCTTGTTGAAGGTACTGAAATACAAAGCGGTGAAAACTTGTGTTTTCTATAGCGAGGAAGCTGTTGATATTTGAGAAATCATGGAGTGAAATCAAGAGTTAAAAACCAAAACTGTGTTGTCCCTGAAAATAATTCAGATTAACGGTCATTCACAGTCCTGCTAACACAAACCAACTCTATGCTCCAGGTAATCAGGGTGACACTGTTGCCAGCACAAAAGTGACATCAGAACTTATCTTCATTGGCATCAGAAATGCCAGCCGTATCACCTCTGACTGCATGGCCCCACGTCTATTAACCTTATTGATTTGGAGTCCTGCTGGGGCCTCCCTGGAAAACTGCTCCCTGCTGAAAGGCTGAAGTGGATCAATCCTAAACCATGAACAAAAACTCAATAAAACAACACAGTAAGGACCTTTAACCATTAAGTATTCCTTAAAGTAAATCAAATTAAGGACCTTGCCGTAATGAAGTTCTTTAAGATTTGGAGATGTCAATTGATTCTAAGTCCTCAAAAGTAAACTATGGCCTAGAAGGGACATCAGGCTGTTACAAGAGACACCTTTTATCTGTTGTGAAGTAATTAGCTGGATATAATAAGGAGTGCTGCATTTGTGTATTCAAGATGATGGTCCTGTGGAAATAAGTGATTTTAAGTCAAACTTTAACATGTTGCCATTATTTTCATAACAAAATTGAACTTTATGTAGATTTACCACAGAAAATATCCCAGGGGGAAGAAAAATGTTTTTCTCACCAGCTTCTAAAATAAACTTATTTTACTTAGTTGTTTTCTGTAACATGCCATTGAATTTTCTAACATTTTTAGTTAATGTAACCCTTTTCAAATTCACAGTTAACAAAGATGAGAACTGGAAAGGTTCTGAGTTCCCTATTTCTCTACAAAGGCAGAAATAATCTACATATATAACAGGACTGCTGCAAACCCATTCATATTTAAATGTAACTGGATTCCTTAGGATTTCAATTCTCATCTTTCCAAATTTCATATTCTTTGGGTTTTGTTTATGCACTGAGCCCTGATTTAGGCTTCAAGAAAAATCTCATCCCCTGAAAATTAAACAATGACTTCATTTTTAGCAAAATTCTGAGGAACTTATCAATGCTCATCTTTAAATCATAGGTGACAAATTCACAATTAAATATGCGTATGAATAAATAGTACTTAACATATTTACTTTTTATATCATATATGTGTACATATAATGCATATGTATATAAATACTTATTTACTCTTGAATGTTTCTACTTTGTCATAATTATTTCCTAAAAATTATTCACCCAATGTTACAAGTGCATACACGTACAATTTTAAATAAAACACATTCGCAGTTAAGAATGTAGACACAGCTTCTATTTTTTTTGGCTAGCTCACATTTTTGTTTTCTAAAATACTTTGTATGATATTTTATAAAATGTAGCATTGAAGTTTTTTTTCATTAATAGAAAATACGCATTATATTGGCTTGTTCATTGAAAAAAGAACCAATCAGCTATTATGTGAAAAATAATACTGTGCACCTAGAATGAAAACTCATGTGTGTTCACTAAAATGGTATTTATATATGGTCAATAAGGCATAATAGCTATGTGAAAAACTCACACAGAATATATCACATATTATCTCTATTTAGCACCTCTGGGCAAGAAAATTGTAAAGGAAAAAAAATCAAAATTACTGTTTTGCCTTATTGACAGCTCTCTGAGGAATACACTGGAATGAGTTCTGTCTGCCCAACTAATTGATAATTATTTAATTAGCAATTTATAATGACAATGGGATTTTACCCCCACTGGTCCATCTCCTCCTTAAGACCAAAGTAGAAAACCTTGTGCGTTTTTGCACAAACTTCTGGGAGTTTGCACTGGTCAAAGTGTGCCTCCCTGAGATTTGCAAAGTTAAACTCTAAAGAGTAGAGTGTGCCACCACCTCCTTTAAATCGCAGCATTTCCTCTTCCCATTACTGAGGGATGACTGGCATTTGAACAATGTGTGTGGGTGTACAGCCTTGTTGTGTCGCTGTGGACAGTTCTAACAGCAGCTTCATTAGTTCTTTTTACAACAAAAGATAGGGTTTTTCCCCCTGCCTTTTTCTTTCTTCCCGTTAGTTGGCATGCGGGTTGGATTTTCCTGGGACCCCCTGCTTGACTTTTTTTATTCTAGAAGTTCTTTAGAATGGCGCAGCTATTCGAACACTAGGAATTGTAACTGATCGACTGTTTGCAGAGGAACTCATGAAAGTTCTCTTTGTTCTCCCTCCTTTAACCAGGTTTGCCAGCCCCTCCCTCCCACCAACCAAAAAGGAAAAGGAAATCCACTTTTAATTATACATTGATGGAAATCACAGTGTGAAAAAGGCTCATTCACTGTAGAATGCCCATTTTATACTTTATTACAACAAAAAGAGGTGCTTGTATCAGAACAGCAATTCTCAATCCTGAGCAAAAGCTAAGTTAAAATGTATCTTTCTCTATAACATCACTGTTCAATTTAGTTTCCTATTCTAGACCAACTAACTGAAGAATTGTTGAGTAAAAAACTGAGTAGCAGATAAAAATATATATACACACACATATATATGTGTAATCATACATATATACATGTGTAATCTTATATATATATATATATAAACACATGTGTAATCTATTAACCATACATATAGGGGTTTTATGTAGATAAAAAGAGTAAGATTGAGAGATTGAATCTGTACATAAATTTCTAAAAACATTTTACTTATTAATTTTATTTTTCCCTTTATCAGATTGCTCTAGAATTGCTGGATTTTCTTTTTTCAATTTTCACTATTTATTTGAGAGTCAGAGAGTGTAATAGACAGAGAGCTCTTATTCACTGATTTGCTACCAAATGCCCACAATGACTGGGGCTGGGCCAGGCCCATCCCTCTAAAAGCATTTTTTAAAAGGCTAGTTATCTGATTAAAGATTTTTAACAATTTGTTCTTACAACTTCCATGCAAAAAAAAAAAAAAAAAAAAAAACAAATGGGTGGTAATCAAACAAGGAGATGGAACTGTGAAATCTAGTGGGGTATAATGAGGGAAAAGGTATATTTTGTTGATCAATAGATCATAAGAAAATCTCAATATTCTGTCTAGGAATGAAATAAAGGAGGTAAAAATAAAGGACCAAAGATATTCATAATCTTGAAATAGAGTTACAACTTCCATTGCTGCCTTTTCAGTTTTTTACTTCTAAGGCATAAACTCATTGTCTTGAGATTAGGAACTGTTTTATTTTTTCCTTTTAATGATTTGTTCATGTAAGAAAAAAAGGTAGTAATGGCCTAAAATCTTCATGCCAGAGGACCAAGTCTGAGCTACAGTGATGCTGTCTGCCGACACTTCACACTCAGATGTGTCATCACTAGGTTCCACCACGTCTGCGTGAGGCAGGCAGGACAATTCACTGCTTACAGGCAAAGGACCCAAAGCTAGAGAGAATAACTAAATTTGCCAGGTCCATAAAGCAAACAAAGTTAGCAAGAGTACTTCAATAATAAAAGACTTGGTATAGAACTAGACATTTCATGAATTATTTGGGGGCTGAGCTATTTAAGGGAAGGTCTGGAAGTGGAGAGTAGAGAATCAATATGCAATATGCAATCATGAGCAGGTTTATATGAGGAGAACAAGCAAGACCTTGCAGGAGCATTTGAGAAACTGAGTTCATCTCACAGTCTAGTTGTACAATGACTGGAGACCTTGAGAAGTGCTATGGAAACTGCCCTATCTTGAGGAAATCTTGCTTCTATAGGGGAGAAGAAATAATAACTTTTTCTCATCCATCTTCAAGGTCATGGTTGGCTGCTCTACAACTAATGACAGATTAACAAGAGAAAACCATGACAAATTTATTTAGCAAAGTTTTATGTGACTCAGGAATCTTCAGGGAGACTCAAAAATCCAGGGAAAGCTGCAGTTCAGTTTTATTCTTAGATTGAAAGAAAAATGGATAATGTAGAAATCTGAGTAGATAAGAAAGGCATGAGCTAACAGTAACAAACTAGCACAAGGTTGAGAGGCGCCCAGAATGGTCTGTCTGTTCAGATTCTTTCTTGGCCTCAGCGTGGAGGATAGGACACCTCTGGAATGAAGATTTTATGACCTACTTTCTGGCAAGGTGGATCAGAAAATTCTTTTATAGCCAACTTCACAGGGACAGGCAAGGGAATGTCAAAGTGATTTTCTTGCTTTTGTGGTTTTCTCAATTACCAAGGTGTCATATTTTGGGGTGCCATGTGATAGGCCCTATCATTTCTTTACTCACAGCCAAGTTTGTATTGGTGGGCTTGGGACTGTGGTGGGTCAGTAGGGACAGGAGTCATAAATGCAACTGGATACAAAGCAGCAATAATTTGGAGTCTAATGGGGATCCTTTGTATCTGTCCCCCACCATATCTGATTGCCATGACCTTCTTTTTTTTTTTTTGACAGGCAGAGTGGACAGTGAGAGAGAGTGACAGAGAGAAAAGTCTTCCTTTACCGTTGGTTCACCCTCCAATGGCTGCTGCGGCTGGCGCACCGCACTGATCCAAAGCTGGGAGCCAGGTGCTTCTCCTGGT
Source organism: Sylvilagus floridanus (assembly GCA_949820135.1). Taxonomy (NCBI): domain Eukaryota; kingdom Metazoa; phylum Chordata; class Mammalia; order Lagomorpha; family Leporidae; genus Sylvilagus; species Sylvilagus floridanus. The sequence continues at coordinate 128,840,326 of OX463244.1, forward strand.
CTCCTATGCAGGTGCAGGGCCCAAGCACTTGGGCCATCCTCCACTGCACTCCCCGGCCACAGCACAGAGCTGGCCTGGAAGAGGGACAATTGGGACAGAATCCGGTGCCCCGACCGGGACTAGAACCCGGTGTGCCAGTGCTGCAAGGCAGAGAATTAGCCTATTGAGCTGCAGCGCCGGCCTGATTGCCATGACCTTCTAACAGTAATGGTTTCCTCACGTCTACTTTCCAAATCTTACAAAAGCCCTTGCTGGACAACTCTAACTCAGAAACATGCAAAGCAAGGGATTCTGGAAAATATAATATCCAACTTTAAATAGGAGTGGGAGTACCAAGTTGATAATGCTCACCTTGGTCTAAGGCCACAAAGCTAGGAAGTAGCAGATCCAAAACTAGATGAGGTCACCAACTCTGAGAACAAGTCTGTTTCCATTCTATTAGGCTATGTTGAGTTGTCAGAACCAATGAGAGGCTTTGCAGCGATGAGGGCAAGGCATTCATCTAGATGGTGAGTGTAACAGATATCCAACTCAAAACAGCTTAAACCAAAAAGGGAATTTATTGTCAAACAGGAATAATTGTTATACAGAGATGTATTGCTTAATTGAAATATTCAGACTGCAAGGATAACTAGATCCTAGGATTCTAATGATATTGTCAGAACTCAATTTTTTTGTTTCCCCCTCCATTTTTTGCATTCCTTTGAATTGGCTTATTCTTTTCTTCTGCAAATGATAAAGCAGAAATATTGAAACAATTTTAGATTCTGAAGGTATAAATTATTCTACAGAAGACACAGTTTGATGCCTATATTCTATAACCTCAATTCTAAAAGGAAGGAATAGAATTAGGAAATAAGAATTTCCAAATATTCTTAGCAAAATATTATAATTTAATATCATAGGCCTAGCTCAGATCACATACCCACTAGTGGATCAATAGAGGTCAAGAAACAGAAAAACAAGTACTACATAAATTCAAAGCAATAGTTCAAAAACTTTTTGAAAAAATATAAATATAAAGTTCCTTTAGAAGTTCATCTTGTGAAATGATGGAGTTAGAATCGTGCCAGGGGATTCCAATACAATCCCATCAAGGTGGCATGTACCAAGGCCATCTCACTAGTCCAAGTGATCAATTTCAGTTCACAATTGATCACACTGATAGGTCTAAGAGTCAAAGGGATCACACAAACAAGACTAGTGTCTGCTAATACTAACTGATAGAATGAAAAAGGGAGAGAATGATCCAACATGAGAAGCAGGATACACAGCAGACTCATAGAATGGCAGATGTCCTAAATAGCACTCTGGCCTCAGAATCAGCCCTTAAGGCATTCGGATCTGGCTCAAGAGCCCATGAGAATATTTTAGGCATGGAAAGCTAAGACACTCTGGAAAAAACAGAAGACCTAAATGAAAGATCTCTGCGAGTGAGATCCCAGTGGAAAGAACGGGGCCATCAAAGAAGGAGGTACCTTTCTCTGAAGGGAGGAGAGAACTTCCACTTTGACTATGGCCCTGTGGGAATAAGATCGAAGTCGGCTAACCCTAAAGGCTTCCATAGCCTTGGCAACTCATGACCAGAGCCTAGGGAGATTACTGACGCCATAAACAAGAGTGTCAAATTGTTAAATCAACATCAGGAGTCACTGTGTACTTACGTCTCATGAGGGATCTGTCCTTAATGTGTTATCCAATGTGAAGTGATGCTATTACTAGCACTGAAACAGTATTTTTACACTTTGTGTTTCTGAGTGGGTGCAAACTGATGAAATCCTTTCATAGTATATATTGAATCGATCTTCTTTATATAAAGATAATTGCAAATGATTAAAAAATCTTGGTGTTAAACTGGAAATTGCATAGACAATTAATCAATTTTTTAAAAAAAAAATCATGTAGGATCTCTGTCCTTAATGTGCTGTACATTGTGAATTAATACTATAACTAGTACTCCAACAGTATTATCATTTTGTGTCTCTATGCGAGGGCAAACCGTTGAAATCTTTACGTAATATGTACTAAATTGATCTTCTGTGTATAAAGAGAATTGAAAATGAATCTTGATGTGAACAGAAGGGGAGAGGGAGCGGGAAAGGGGAGGGTGGGGGGAGGGAGGGAAGTTGTGTGGGGGGGGAGCCATTGTGGTCCATGAGCTGTTCTTTGGAAATTTATATTCTTTAAATAAAAGCTTTATATATAAAAAAAAAAAAAAAAAAGAAACAGAAAAACAAGTACTACATAAATTCAAAGCAATAGTTCAAAAACTTTTTGAAAAAATATAACTAAAAACTAACTATATTTTGGTGCAGAAATTTATCTGAAATGCAAGCATAGTTTTTCCATAGCATGCATTTTCCACAAACTTTTTGAAGACTTCTTATATACATGGATTTCAAAAGTTTTTGCAACAAAATAAAGTTATCTTTTATTTTGATTTCCCATGAACTATTTGACATACCCCATCTGTGGATCCAAGAATTAGAACTTACAGAATTAAAGTAGAAATGTGGTTGTCAGAGTCTAGGAGTAAGGTGGAGATGAGGAGTGTGATTCTATCAAAGGATATAAATTTCCAATTAGATAAGAAAGATGAATCTTTGATATCTGTTGAACAGCAGATTGACTCTAGTTAACAACAATGATGCACTGTATATTTTAAAATTGTTAAAAGAACAGATTTTAAATGTCCTCACTACAGAAATCGTACATGAAATAATAAATATGTCAACTAGCTTGATATAATCACCCCATAATGTGTATATACATATAACAAAATCTCATAAATCCATAAAATTACGATATGCTGTTTAAAAAATTAAAATTTTTTTATAAAGCTTTTATTTAAAAAATATAAATTTCCAAAGTACAGCTTATGGATTACAAAACCATTGAGTGCAAGGGATGATTGTTCATGAGTTAGCTTCATGTTTCTTCCTGGAATCAGGCAGAAAAGAATGCTATCCAGACTTGAGTGGGAGAAAGGGAGTGGCTTTCATAAGCTTAAGAACAGAGAATAGATAACAAATGACCACCATATTGTTTAAAGTTCCTTTTTCACTCGACTTTGTTATTAAATAAAGCAAGTGAAGAAATGTTAAGTTGATCAACATTAGGAATATAAACATTCGTAAAGCAAAACTGCAATGGAACAATTATTTTGACCATATTTTAGCTCTATTCAGTGCTATTCTGGGAAATAAAGAGGATATAAAAGTTTAATGTTTCATCTCTATCTCCCATCACAATATTCATATTGTCATTGAGGAGAGAAACATACACATGATAATGAGCAGGCAATTGAAGACAGAATGTAACTAATGGCTACTTAAAGAGAAATGGGTCAAAAAGAATATCAGCCCATTAAGAGTAGACTTCATAGGTATACCGCAGCTCACAAAAGAATGGAACTTTGGCCAGTTTTCATAGATTCCTAGAAAGAAGGGAAGATACTCTACACTGGAGAAAGAAAGTGGATGTGGATGTAGAAACAGGACAAATGTTGCTTTTTAGAACTTTTCATCTCAGGAGCTCAGCTAAAAACATATAGATGATTGGGAAGACTGTATCTTTTGGTTGAGAAGGAATTCAATTTATTTTCAGAATTTTTGGATTGACATAAAATTACTCAGGGTACTGGTTTGTATATAGACCTGTCATGATTCATCATACAAAGGAGTTGTTAATTTTTCAAAGCAATGTCTAGGACCTACATAAATAAAATCTAAGTTCTCTGTTTTACAAGATCTTCGTAAACTGACTCAATGTTGAAAGCCGTTAGAAAACCATGAATAGGGGTTGGCCTTGTGGCATAGCATATTAAGTTGCCACCTGCAATGCCAGCTTTCCATATAAGTGGTGGCTTATGTCCCAGCTGCTCCATTTCTGATCCAGTTCCCTGCTAATGTCCTGAGATGGGAGTGGAAGATGCCCCAGTTGCTTGAGACCATGCCACATGTGTAGGAGACAGGGATGGAATTTCTGGCTCTTGGCTTCAGCCTACCCCAAGCCTGACTATTGTGCTGGTTTGGGAATGAACAAAGGGAGGAAGATTTCAGTATATGTCTCCTCTCCACCCTCCCACCCATGTGTGTGTGTGTTTGTGTGTGTGTGTATGTCTGTATGTCTGTGTGTATCTATCTCTTTCTCCTTCTCTGTCACTTTACCTTTCAAATAAATAATATAAATCTTTTTTTATTTTATTTGACAGGTAGAGATATAGATAGTGAGAGAGAGAGAGAGACAGAGAGAAAGGTCTTCCTTCAGTTAGTTCACCCCCTAAATGGCCACTACGCCAGCGCTGCAATCCGAAGCCAGGAGCCAGGTGCTTCCTCCTGGTCTCCCATGAGGGTGCAGGGGCCCAAGCACTTGGGCTATCCTCCACAGCCCTCCGGGGCCACAGCAGAGAACTGGACTGGAAGAGGAACAACTGGGACTAGAACCCAGTGCCCATATGTGATGTCAGCAGGCAGAGGATTAACCAAATGAGCCATGGTACCATCCCCTAAAATAAATCTTTTTAAACAGACCAAATAGGAGACCATAAGACAGTAAGCAGAGTAAACAGGAACATGGTTGGCTGGCTCATTCTGTCTCCCACCATAAGTTTTATCTTTTTTTTGCAGGAAAATATATATAAGATGGAGAAAAGTTCAGGGTGCTCTTAAATATTCAGCATATCAGCCAACAATAAAAGTGTCACTTCTCACACTAAGGTAAAAACTGTGTATGCTACTTTGCATCTTAGGATGCCTTGTTGTGACACAAAAATCACAACTCTCAAACTTGTAATAGAAAGAGCATCTTTTTTGTGTGTGTGAATGAACCACTGCCCCAGCCCTAATTTGATAGATCTCTCCTTCTTAGTATGAAAAAAAAAAATCAGAAGATTCATTCTCTGCTTCCCCTAAATTTAATTTTTAAACTTTGCTTTAATTTTAATTGGTCTACAGAAAAGAACACATAAATATATGTGCTTGTATTCTTTATAAAAATAACTTCCACCTTTATGATCTGAACCAACAACAATCCATCGTTATAAGCAACATTTCCATTCTTAAAGTAAAATTAGAATTAATGTTAATGAGTTATGGGTTCTTAATGATGAAGTTAAAAGAAGCAGGGATGTCTCCCAAATCCTCTGTGCTATGCAGTTAGCCTCGAACTTTGGAAACAGAGGTAGATAGTCAAAATTTCTAAATATCTAAAGGTAAAGATGTATAATGGAGGAGAGTGCAAGATGGCTGAATAAGGAAAAGAGGAATTGCTTTAGGAGGGAAAATAGCAGGGAAAAATGGAGAATTTGCATTCCCAGAGGAGAGTTGCAGAGAAATCAGCAGTGGAAATTCCACAGAAGGAAGAGGGACACTGTGGATCAGGGTGGAAGGTATGGATATGTAGCAACCAGCACAGACACAACACATGATCCCTGAAGCCAAGAGAAGGAAGATACATCAGCTTTGGAGAGCAAGGTGCAAGCAGCTGCAGCAGCTGGTGCCAGTTGGTGACATTGCCAAAGGGAGAGCCTTGCAGACCAAACTATCTTTGAGACTTCCCCAGAACCTTAATGGGGCAGAGTACTCACCTAACCCAGTGAAAAAAAGCACATTTATTTCTGTCCATAGCCCAAAAAGGATGCCTGGCAACTGGCAAGAGAAGGCACCATTTTGATGCAGGAAGTGGCTATGGAGCTCTTGTGTGCGTGTGTGATCTTGGGATTTTACCTGCTGATTTTGCGCTTGACTGGGAGGGTTGACAAGGGACTGGACACTCACATAGGACTGTGAAGTGCCCCAGCTTCTCAGCGTATCACAGGCTCCAGGGCTCAAAACACCAAGGCAGACTTCACATTGTCAGTTGGCTCTGAGAACATCTTTTCTCTCTATGTGGATGGGACAGGGTAGGGAGGCAAAGGGGATCCTCTGTACCCTGTGACTGTGGGAACCTCATGTGCCAAGACTGCGAGAACTCTGTGATTTCACAAGAGGATGCAAAATGTGGCTAGTCTCGGCAGTCACAATGTCTGGTGACAGAGACTCAGAGCCACCTGATTGCCTGGGGTGGGTCCCTGCAAAGGGACCATGTTCACACTGAGAATGGCACAGAAGCTGTGTGCCAGGCATACAGCAGTGCAGATGAGTGTTATTCATACTGTGGGCTAACGCTGGGCATGTATCACCTTGGAAGAGTGGAGGTGAGGGTTTGATTATGTCAACAGAGGTGATGATATGCTCCCCCCTGCTAACAATAGAAGAGATCGACCATGCCCAACTTGGGTGTCACCAGGGTACTCAGCCCACCCTGGAGTACTAACCAAAGCTCCCTGGCCACACCCAGCACACACCTCTAGGATATTCACTGAAAGGGCAGACACTTCATTAAGTCATAGATGTATAGTTCAGATAAAAGCCATCAGAGGAGATAACTGACAAGTATTTCCACAAATGCCTAAAAATAAATGCAGAAATTTAAGAAACAAGAATAAGGAAGACATCATAACTTCCCCAAAGGAACACAAAAACACTTTAATAGAATGTGAAGATGAACAGATTTATGAAATGCCTGAAAAGGAATTCAACAGATTGATCATAGGATTACTTAGAAGAAATGAGAAGCAAATTAATGAGTTAAAGAAATCCATACATGACATCAAGGAAAAGTTTTCCCATGAAATTGAGATTTTCAGGAGAAATCAAACTGAAATATTAGAAATGAAGGATTCAGTATGTCAAAAAAAAAAAAAAAAAAAGAAAACAGTGGAAAGCCTTAACAACAGACTTGGTGAGGCAGAAGAAAGAATATCTGAGCTAGAAGACAAATCTTTGGAAATAACTCAGGCCAAAAAAAAATTGAAAAAATTAAAAGCAATGTTCAATATTTATAGAATATTATCAAAAGTCCCAACATGAAAGTTTTATGATTTCCTGAAGGAGTGGAAAGAGAATGGATTGGAAGGTCTCTTCAGTGAAATAATCACAGAAAACTTCTCTAATTTGGAGACAGAAAGGGATGTCTAAGTATGTGAGACACATAGAACTGCTAACAGCCATGACCAGAAAAGACCTTCACCATAACACATTGTAGTCAAACTTTCAACAGTGAAACATAAATAAAATATTTTAAATATACATGAGAGAAATGCCAGATTGCTTTAAGAGAATATCCAATTAGACTCACAACTGATTTCTAGAGGTTTAAGGCAGAAATATAGCCCAAGACTTTTTTTAAAAAAATTATTTATTTATATGAAAGTCAGAATTTCAGAGAGAGAAGGAGAGATAGAGAGAAAGAGGAAGTGATCTTCCATCTGCTGGTCATTCCCCCAAATGGCCACAAGGACTGGGTTTGGCTGAAGCCAGGAGGAAGGAATTTTTCCCACATCTTCCACATTGGTGCAGGGGCCCAAACACTTGAGTCATCCTCTGCTACTTTACCAGGAAAATTAGCAGGGAGCTGGATTGGAATTGGAGCAGCCAGGATTCAAACCAGGGTAAATATGGGATGCTAGGGCTGTAGGCCATGGCTTTAATCTGCTGGGGCACAGAGCCAGACTCATAGTTCAAGTCTTCTAACAAAAAAATAACAGCTAACCCAGAATATGTACCTCACAAAGCTTTCATTTATGAATGAAGGTGAAACAAAGCTCTTCCATAACAAATAGAAATTTAAAGAATTAGTCACCACTTGTCCAGCCTTTCAAATGATGCTTAAGGATATGCTACACACAGAAACACAGAAATATAGTCATCACTAAGAAAGAATGTGAAGGCAAAAATCCCCCAGTAAAAGTACAAAGAAAATCCAAAGCAAACAATATGAATATTTATGGAAAAATGGCAGGGCCAAGCCATTACTTATCAATAACAACCTTGAATGTAAATGGTCTAAATTTCATAATTAAAAAATACAAACTGGATAAATAGATTAAAAAATAAAAAACCCATCTATTTGCTGCCTGCAAGAAACATACCTCACCAACAAAGATACAGACAGATTGATAGTGAAAGGATGGAAAAAGCTATTTCATGCTAACATACACACACACACACAAAATCAAGTATAGACATCCTAAAATCAGACACAGTAGACTTTAATGCAAAGCATTTAAAAGAGATAATGAATGGCATTATGTAATGATAAAGAAATCAATTCAACAGGAAGATTTGACAATTATAAATGCATATTCACCCAATGCCAAAGGCCCTTGTTATTTAAAACAAATGTTAATGGATCTTAAGGGAGCCATACACTCCAATATAATTGTAATGGGAGACTTCAAAACCCTACTTTTATCAATGGACAGATCAATTTGGCAGAAAATCAACAAAGAAACAGCAGAGTTAACCAGCACTATGGACCAAATGGACCTAATGCTATTACAGAACCTTTCATCCCATTGTTACTAAATACATATCCTTTTCATCAGCATGGAACATTCTCTAGGATAAACCATATGCTAGGTCAATAAAGCGAATATCAGCAAATACAAACCATTGAAGTCATACCATGTATTTTTTCTGAACCCATGAAATGAAGCTAGAAATTAACAACTCAAGAATCTCTAGAAAATACCCAAACACATGGAAACTGAACAACACGGTCCTCAATGAACAGTGAGTCATAAAAGAAATCAAAAGGGAAATCAAAAAATTTTTGGAAATAAATGAAGATCACAGTACAACATATGAAAACTTATAGGATACAGCAAAGACAGCATTAAGCGGGAAGTTTATAGTAATAGGTACCTACATCAGTAAATTGGAAAGCCATCAATGAACTATCAATGCATCTCAAGGACATAAAGAAAAAAAGAAACCCAAATGAGTAGGAAGAAAGAAATAAGTTAAAATTGGAGAAGAGAGGCTGGCACTGTGGCATAATGGGTAAAGCTGTTGCATACAGTGCCAGTATCCCATTTGGGTGCCGGGTCAAGTCCTGGCTGCTCCACTTCCGATCCAGCACACTGCTATGGCCTGAGAAAGCAATGGAATGTGGTCCAAGTTCTTGGGCCCCTGTACCTACATGGAAGACCCAGAAGAAGGTCCTGGCTCTTGGCTTCAGATTGGCCCTGCTCTATCCATTGGGGCCCATTTGGGGAGTGAACCAATGGATGGAAGACTTTTCTCTCTCTATCTGCCTTGGCCTCTCTGTAACTGCCTTTCAAATAAATAAATAAATCTTTTAAAAATGGAGAAGAAATAACCAAAATTGAAACAAAAAAATCAGAGAAATGAAGAGCTAGTTTTTTGAAAAATATAAACAAAATTGATACACCATTGGCCCAACTAACCAGAAAAAAAAAGAGAGTAGAACTAAATTAATATAATCAGAGATGAAAAACGAGATGTTACAATGGATATCACAGAAATAAAAAGAATCATCAGGAATTAGTACAAACAGCCAACAAATTGGAAAATTTAGAAAAAAATGGATAGATTCTTGGACAAATATAATCTACCAATATTGAGTCATGAAGGTCTAAACAGACCAATAAACAAGATGGAAAGTGAGTCAGTAATAAAGATCCTCTCAACAAATAAAAGCCCTGGACTGAATTTCTTCACTTCTGAGTTATACCAGGCATTTCAAGAGGAACTGATTCCAATTCTTCTTAAGCTATTTAAAGCAATTAAAATAAAGGAAATCATCTCAAACTGCTTTCATGAGTCCAGCATAACCTTAATTCCAAAACCAGAAAAAGATACAATTAAAGAGGACAATAGCCCAATATCCCTGATGAACATAGATGCAAAAATCCTCAACAAAATACTAGCTAACTGAATCCAACAACAAATCAGAAAGATCATTCACCCAGACCAGGTGGGATTTATCTCTGTTATACAGGGATGGTTAAGATATGCTGATCAATAAATGTGATACATCACATTAACAAACTGATGAGTAAAAACTATATGATTATCTCAATAGATGCAGAGAAAGCATTTGATAAAATACAACATTCTTTTATTATCAAATCCTTAAGCAAATTGAGTATGGAAAGAACATTACTCAACACAAGGTAATTTATGACAAATCCACAGCCAGCATCTTATTGAATGGGAAAAAGTCGTAAGCATTCCCACTAAGACCTGGAACCAGATGAAGATGTCCACTCTCACCAATGATATTCAATACAGTCCTAGAAGTTTTAGCTAGAGCCATTAAGCAAGAAAAGGCAATCAAAGGAATACAAATTGGAAAGGAAGAGGTCAAATCATCCATTTTTACAGATGACATGAATCTATATATAAGGAAACCAAAAGACTCTACTAAGAGACTTTTAGAACTTATAAAAAAGTTTGGTAAAGTGGCCGAATATAAATTAACATACAAAAATCAATAGCTTTTAGTAAAGAGTTTGCCACAGCTGAGAATGAACTTCTAAGATCAGTCTCATTCACAATAGCTACCAAAAAATTAAATATCTTGGAATACATTTAACCAAGGAGGTGAAAGATCACTATGATGAAAATTACAAAATGTTAAAGAAAGACATAAGAAAAGACACATAAAAAAAATGGAAAAATCATCAGTGTTGTTGGATTGGAAGAACTAATATCATGTAAATGTCCATACTACTGAAAGAAACTTACAGATTCAATGCAATCCCAATCAAAAGAGCAGCAAGAGGCTGAGAAATAGGATTCTTATTCTAGGCAATCTCATTCCTGGCATTTTCTTAATGAGGATTAAGGCATATGGGTCCCAGTTTGAGTCCCCATTGCTGCACTTCTGATCCAGCTCTCTGCTAATGTGCCTGGAAATGCAGCAGAGGATGGTCCAAGTCCTTGGGTCCCTGCACCCACATGGGAGACCTGGAAGATGCTCCTGGCTCCTGGCTTCAGCCTGGCCCAGTCCTAGTCATTGAGGCCATTTGGAGGGTGAACCAGCAGATGCAAGACCTGTCTCTCTCTGCCTCTACCTCTCTTTGTAACTCTGCTTTTCATATAAATAAGAATAAATCTTTACAAAAAATTGCATTTTATATGTGTGGTCTCAAGTTGTGTTAAGTATACATACCTTAACCCTCTATTCTGAGGTGAAGTCATTATTTCCAAGAGTGAGAAGAGGCATTCTACCCTCATCTGCTGCAGACCAAATAGTTGTTTTGTTTTTACTGGTGTTGGTTTTACCTTTGCATTAGCATCCCATTTACTAGCAATGATTTGAGTCTCATTAAACATTTATGAGATAGGTAATACTTCAATTATACAGAGAGTAAATTATAAAAATGAAAATATAATAACAGTTGCTATTTATTGAGAATTTATTTTGCACCAATTACTGTGCTATGTTTTATACACATATCCATTTTACCATAAATCCCTGAGATAAAACTGTCATCTCCATTGTATGATAAGAAAATTAAACAAAATTAGAAATGACTGACATAAGAATTTATGTACACTGAGTTTATCCATAGCTATCTCCTTCCTTTAAAGTGCTCCATGGAAAGACAACACACATGGGGCCAACGTTGTGGCATAGCAGGTCAAGCTGCTGCCTGTGACATTTGCAGCCCATATGGGTGCAAGTTCATTTCCTGGCTGCTCCACTTTCAATCCAGCTCCTTGCTAATCCACCTGGGAAAGCAACAGAGGATGGTCCCAGTGTTTGTGTCCCTGCCACCCACATAGGAGACCCAGAAGAAGATCCTGGCTCCTGGCTTTTGCCTGGCTCAGCCCTGGCTGTTGTGGCCTTCTGGGGAGTGAACCAGTGGATGGAAGATCTTTCTGTTTCTCTCTCTCTCTCTCTCTCTCTCTCTGTATCTCTGACTTTAAAATAAAATAATTTTTTTAAGAAGAAGAGCTTATATACACATATACCATTTCAATTACTTTCTCCTGAAAGTACTTAATAACAAATGTGTAAATGTTTTCCGTACAGTTACAGTGGAAGGTGCAATCAAATTGTCCTCTGGACCCCATCTCTGTTAGCCTAAGCACAGACTTTCCTTCTGCAATTAGGTACATCTACATAGCTTCCTGGATCTTCCTACCAGAGACACAGATTCTTATCCCCATTTCTCTCTATCTACCAGTCTAGTTTCTATTCTTTTTTAAAGTAAAACTGCTCAAAGTGAATTTAGGTTATCCTTGTCTTCACTTTTGATTTTTCCAACTGGGCTTCTGTCTCCTCCACTCCGTGGAATGGCTCCAGGCAAGATCATCAATGGTGTGTATCTTGTCAAATAGAATGATAGCATCTTAACCTATCTCTTAAGATATTCCATAAAGCTGAATCTTCCCTTTCTGTAATGACTTTCTCTCTTAAATTCCATGATATTTTAATGGATTTATTTAGCTAAAATATATTGATAGGTTACTTATCAGAACTATACAATGCCCTCCCACCAAAAAAAGGTCTTCATGAGGAACACAGAAATTAATATTGTCAATAAATGGTTAAAATGTATTGTGCATCAGGTATTGCTACATGCTATAAAAAATGAATCAGGAAAGAGAAAGAAGGAGAGTTGTGAGGGAGGTTGTCCTTTTAGACAAGATATTCAGAGATGACTTCCTGACAAGGTGATGGCTGAACCATGAATATGAAGCAGAACACAGTAGCTCACGGGGAAAGCACACTTCAAGCAGAGAAGGCAGCCAGTGAAGAGCCCTGAAGTGTACGAGGACCAGCTGTGTTTCGGGAATCCTGAAGAGGCCAGTGTGGCACAAGCAAAATGAGGAAGGAAAACCAAAGAGATGAGATCAGAGAAATGCAGTACAAACTGCCAAAGGCCCCAGGGACATGGAAAGGGTTGACTTTCAACACAGATGAGATGAGGATCCACAGCAGGATGCAGACCAGAGGAGTAACATCTGAATTCCTTACAGTATCTCTTGCCTTCTGATACAAGAGAGGTGGACCCAGGGAAGCTATTCTAGCAGTTCAGGCAATAGATGGAGGAAGCCTGGACAAGGCTAGAAGCAATGAACATATTGAGAACTGGTGGCAGACTGGTCTTACTTTGAAAAGAGAAGCATCATCTAATTTGTCAGTATTAAACTTCCCATTTTTTATTTTGCCTCACTGGCTTCTTCTCAGTCTCCTTTACTGGTATATTTTGTGTTCAGCCTCTAAAGTTTCATATATTCAAGTCTCAATGTTCCTTCATATTGTTTTCCATACACATTCCCTTTCTGAATGATCTTATTATGTTCAGTGGTTTTAAATATTACCTACCTGATAATCACTATCTTAGAGCCCCAGACCTTGAAATTTCTTCTGAACTCCAAACTCTCATATTTAAACAATTGATTTACATAGCATGAATGTAAACGAAACTATCAAAACTAACATATTCCAAAGGCGATTGCTTCCCTGTATCCCTAATCAGTCCTTGGATAGTCTTTCCCATATGAGTAATACATTTGATTACTCAGACAAAAATAATGAGTTTAAAATAATCTATTTTCACTCTGGCCTCAGAATCAGCCCTTTAGGCATTCAGATATGACTAAAAAGCCCATGAGAGTTTCGCAGGCATGGAAAGCCAAGACACTGTGGCAAAAAAATTTACCTAAATGAAAGATCTCTGTGAGTGAGATCCCAGTGAAAAAAACAGGCCATCAAAGAAGGAGGTACCTTTCTCTGAAGGGAGGGAAGAACTTCCACTTTAATTATGGCCTTGTCTAAATAAGGTCGAACTTTGTGAACTCAAGAGGCTTCCATAACCTTGGCAGCTCATGACAAGAGACTCGGGTGATTACTGACGTCATAAATAAGAGTGTCAATTGTTAAATCAACACCAGGAGTCACTGTGCACCTGCTCTCCATGTAGGACCTCTGTCCCTAATGTGTTGTACTATGCGAATTAATGGTAAAACTACTACTCAAACAGTACTCTATACTTTGTGTGTCTGTGTGGATGCAGTCTGTTGAAATCTTTACTTAGTATACACTAAGTTGATCTTCTGTATATAAAGATAATTGAGAATGAATCTTGATGAAGAATGGGATGGGAGAAGGAGTGGGAGATGGGATGGTTGCAGGTGGGAAAGAGGTTATGGGGGGAAAAGCCACTATAATTCAGAAGTGGTACTTTAGAAATTTATATTTATTGAATAAAAGTTGAAAAAAATAATCTGCTTTTAAAATATTATTTATTTTATTTGAAAGGCAGAGTTAGAGAGAGGCTGAGGCAGAGAGAGAGAGAGAGAGAGAGAGAGAGAGGTTTTCTGCCTGCTGGTTCACTCCCCAGATGGCCAGATGGCCGCAATGGCCAGAGCTGTACCAATCCAAAGCCAGGAGCCAGGAATTTCTTCTGCATCTCCCACTTGGGTGCAGGGGCCCAAGGACTTGAGCCATCTTCTACTGCATTCCCTGGCCATAGCAGAGAGCTGGATCAGAAGTGGAGCAACTGAGATTTGAACCGGCACCCATATGGGATGCCGGCACTGCAGGCAATGGCTTTACTCACTATACCAAAGTGCCAGCCCTGATGCATTCACATATCTTCAACTCTGAGGAAAATTCTACAGCTGAACTTCTTTCCAGGCTTATTCTTATTTACTGCAAACTATAGTCACACATTCTGAAAAAAATTTGGCAACTGTCAAGACTTATAGATTCTGTAACTATTTTTGTGCAGTCAAACAAGAACTGGCACATTTACTGTTGGACAGCAGTAGGAATCCCTCTCACGCTGTGTCCTTGTCTCACTCTCCTCTGTGGGCTTCTGTAGCTGATCCATTTAACACACAATGAAAATAGTTTACTCGAGCTGGCACTGTGGCTTACTAGGCTAATCTACTGCCTGCGGCTTCGGTACCCTGGGTTCTAGTCCAGGTCAGGGTGCCTGATTCTGTCCCGGTTGCCCCTCTTCCAGTCCAGCTCTCTGCTGTGGACTGGGAGTGCAGTGGAGGATGGCCCAAGTGCTTGGGCTCTGCACCGCTTGGGAGACCAGGAGAAGCACCTGGCTCCTGCCATTGGATCAGCGCAGTGCGCTGGCTGCAGTGGCCATTGGAGGGTGGACCAACAGTAAAGGAAGACCTTTTTTTCTGTCTCTCTCTCTCTCTCACTGTCCACTCTGCCTGTCCAGAAAAAAAAAAAGAAAGAAAGAAAATGGTTTACTACTCTTTCCTTATGTTAATGATTACTGGTTTTCAATCTATCTTGCCACGAATATGATCACTTTATTTGAATAATTTTTTGCATCACAATCTTTTATAAGATCTACAAAAGTTCATTCAAATATATATTATTTGAAAACTATGCACAGATTTCAGATACTTTCATACCAAAATAAGTTTATCTTTTAATTCCAGTGTTTGACAAACTTTTTAAAGTCCCCTCATGTTTGAACTCTCCCATTAATATAGAACAATAGTTACAACATCACTACATTATCATTTCTGAACATTATTTTATGAAAGTATTCTTTAAGAATAGAGATTAATGAGTATGTTCTTGGAAAATAAAGTCACTCATAAAAGCATAAATGATCTTATAAAATTGTATCATCTTATATGTGTTTTTAAGGATGCTAAAGCATGACAATGCTTTAAAATATATAAAATATATTGCAAATTATTTTAAATATGTCTTTAAAGTTATAGACAACTAAACATTATCTTTTTGAAGGAAAACATCCATAACAGAGGCCCAGTGATAGATGACTATTGACTTAAGATGGTTTGACTTAGCAATTTTTGACTATATCATGGTGCAAAACTATATCATACAATCATTCTGGTTTTCATTTTATATACCATTTTCAACAAGTTATATGAGCTATAGGCCTTGAGTTAGATGATTTTGCCCAACCATAGGTTAATGTAAATATCCTGAGCGTGTTTTATGGTAGATTGGACTAAGCTATGATGTTTAGTAGGCTAGGCACATTAAAAATATCTTTGGCTTAATAGTATTTTCAACTTATGAAGGTTTTTTTTGGATGTTATCTCATTTTAAGTCAGAGAGATCTGTGTAAGGGAGTTGTGATCATAATCAAAGACTAGATACAGGATGAAAGGAAGAATTTAGGGTTAAATCAACTTCTTCTAGAAAAATGCGTGTGATTGAGAAGCAGTCCTCATGGGGTTTTCACACAGACTAGTGGTACTCCTTAAATTTTCTTCTTTTTCACTGCTTTTCATAAGAAATAAAGGCATATATATTCACATAAAACTTGAAAAAGTGAGTCAATTTTGTCCTTTGATCAATTTTAAGTCAGAAATTGTCAGGTTTTCCTGTTCAAATCCAATCCAAGGTAATATATGCCTTTCTATAACTCTCCAAAGGGCTACTCGAGCTGTGTACACACTCCGACCCCACAGCAAGGTGTTTACTCCCCTCTTCTTACATGGAATTAGTCACCTATCCTCCATGAGTGTGAATAAAGTCACTGTTGTGAAGTCCTCCAGAATACAGATTCTTGTGCCTTTAAAATAATAAAAAGACTTATTAATTTATTTGAAGGACAGAGTGACAGGGAGAGACAGAGAGAATGATCCTCTATCCCCTGGTTCATTCCTCCAAATGCTGGCAATAGCCAAGGCTAAGACAGGATGCATCCAGGAGCCAGGAACTCCATCCTGGTCTTCCTTGTGAGTGTCAGGAACCCAAGTACTTTGGCTGTTATTTGCTGCCTCCAAAGCGTTTTAGCAGGAAGCTGGTTTGGAAGCACAGAGAAGTAGGGACTCGAAGCAGACACTTAACGTGGAATGTGGGCATCACAAATGTTGGGTTAGTTTGTGGCACCTCAACCCCAACCCCAGTTGTACCTCTTTAAATGAGGTAATCTGAAATTTTTTTTCATTTGGCTAAACTCAAGTCATAAAAAGAATCTGATTACATTCAGACAATAAGTGAGCTAGTCCATTTAAGGTGTTTACATTTGTGCTAAAAACAATGATTTATTCAGTTGACGGTTTTACTTATTAGAGACTGTAACTATATCATAAAATGTTTTCAGGACATTCATGGTTTCCCCCTTTGCCTTGCACTGCTTTACTTTTTAACATCTACCTCCGCAGAAATTGCTACTATCTGACATGTGGTGTTTATGATTCTCAACTCATATTTAAACATTTATTATAACTGTTTTTGTCCAGAAACACTATTTGGCTGGATTATTGTCAGTATAGCAACATTGCCATCTCTTTCAAGATCTCCTCCACAATGACATTTCAGAGTCCCATTTTGCACATCCTTCTGGGGGAGAGATGCAATCCAGTGATATCTTGAAGGCTTGATAATAGAAGGGAAGGATGTGATGCTCTGGAGGTACTTTCAGGCAGACGCTGGGCAGGTTGCAAACATGATGATCACAACAGGTCTGGCAAGCTCACCTGCTTCTGTTCTATAGCAGCTGAGGCAGTGAAAAATGGCTTCTCAAGATCAGCATCGCTGCCTGAAATAGCTGGAGTCTTCCTTTATGTGCCTGGGATTTCCAGTGCTTTCTGAAGCACATCTGGAAAACTACTAGCTAAGCTGTTGCAACTGAGATTATCACTAGAGGATTCCCTTATTTATATTCTTCTAGGTTTTTTCAATTGATATACATATCTCTAATACCATGCATCAAAATCTTTCATACTTAGAATATAATGGGGCCAGTGCTGTGGCAAAGTGGATAAAGCTGCCGCCTGCAGTGCCTGCATCCCATATGGGTGCCGGTTCGAGTCCCAGCTGTTCCACTTCTAATCCAGCTCTCTGCTATGGCCTGGGAGGGCAGTAGAAGATGGCCCAAGTGCTTGGACCCCTGTACCTATGTGGGAGACCTGGAAGAAGCTCCTAGAAGCTCCTAGCTGGGCTTCGGATCAGCCCAGCTCCAGCCGTTGCAGCCAATTGGGGAGTGAATCAGTGAATGGAAGACTCTCTCTCTCTGCCTCTGCCTCTCTCTCTGTGTCTGTAACTGTCTCTCAAATAAATAAATAAAATCTTAAAAAGAAGAATATAAGGTGGCTTCTAATTTCCTGATAAAACTCTAATAGAAATGAGTATTGTTCTTTACACAAATAGTAACCTTCTGTATCTTTACCTCTTCAATTTTTTAATAAAATATGTATTTTAGATTAATCCATGTCAATCATATGTTTTATATCATTCATTTTAATTTATATATATTATACCAATGGTTTATTCATTAGAATTTTTATTTCATGACAAGTAAATCCTATTAGGAAACAGTTATTTGACTTCCAAAGTTTTGTTACCATCAATATTCTTGAATGAAAATCTTTTGTCGAAGGAGGTACCTTTCTCTGAAGGGAGGAGAGAACTTCCACTTTGACTATGACCTTGTCTAAATATGATCGGAGTTGGTGAACTCAAAAGGCTTCCATAGCCTTGGCAGCTCATGACAAGAGCCTAGGGTGATTACTGATGCCATAAACAAGAGTGTCAATTTGTTAAGTCAACAACAGGAGTCACTGTGCACTTACTCCTCATGTAGGATCTCTGTCCTTAATGTGCTGTACATTGTGATTTAATGCTATAACTAGTACTCAAACAGTATTTTTCACTTTGTGTTTCTATGTGGGTGCAAACTGTTGAAATCTTTACTCAATATATACTAAACTGATCTTCTGTATATAAAGAGAATTGAAAATGAATCTTGATGTGAATGGAAGGGGAGAGGGAGCAGGAAAGGGGAGGGTTGTGGGTGGGAGGGAAGTTATGGGGGGGAAGCCATTGTAATCCATATGCTGTACTTTGGAAATGTATGTTCATTGAATAAATGTTAAAAAAAAAGAAAATCCTTTTTCTTTCCTGACTACTAGATACTTTCTCTGAGGTCTACACTAGGAGTAGCATTGATCCTTCCAACTGGGTGAGAATTTCCTCTACTCTCAAAGCTCAGTAAAGCCTGGTGCAGTCAAATTTTAAATTTTTGTTAGTATCATTGTTTTATGATATTGTGTTACTCTAATTTGAATTCTTAAAATTCCTAGGTAATAAAAGCATAAATGAAGCTGCTTTGGTGTCATGTAAGTCATAAAATTCTGCTTAAATGAATGCTTTTGTGTCAAAAGCTATTTTACAGTTAGAGATCATGGGGACATGAAAATAAGCCAGCTATTGAATATTATACCATATAGCACATGAAATAGGAATTCTTTGTTTAAGGATGATTTCCTGTTACTTGACAATGAATGGCTTGAGGACTGGATTCATATTTTTATTTATAAACCCTTTGACCTAAACTTCCAGTTAAAGTTGGAGGAATACAAACATTTGAATTCCTCCCCTCTGTAAACCAGCTAAACATCGCAAAGAATAAAATGAATTGTAAACTGTTCCAATAATCTAGGAAACAGCTACCAATTACAATTATTGAAATTTGAAGTACAGATCAATTTGAAGGAGAATGAAAAAGAGAAAAAAAATGTCTATAGGTAAGAGTGCAATGTTAAGGATTCTCTTACAATAAAGCGTCCCAACTTGGTACACTACGATATAGTCGAGTGTTTTCTGAAGTTTCTCTGAATCCAGGAAACATCAAAAGGTGGAGGTGAAGGAGAAACTGCAGTGAAGTGCCACTCCTACAAGATGAAAGTAATCTATTTCTCAGGGTAAGAGGGGAGGGCAATTTGCTGTAAAGGTACCAGTCATAGGCAGCTGAAAATAAATAAGTGGATGTGAGACTTTCATGCAAAATAGGTGACACTGGAGATTCCTCAGTGAGCCTCACAAACATTCTACCCTCTCTGGGAAGCAACTCAGGCATATTCTCAAGGCAAGGCCAAAGTGTATTTGCCATAGCAGCTCGGATGCCAGTTGGGATGCTCATGGCCCACGTTGGAGTTTCTCCATTCTTTTCCTTTCTCCACTTCCAATGCCAGCTTTCTGCTAATGTGCACTGTGGGAGGCAGCAGATATTGCATGGTTCAGGTATGCTAATCCTTTCCACAAACATTGAGACCCAGTTGGAGTTTGGGCTTCTAGCTTCTACTTGATCTCCATCTTCAGGTGTTGGGGGCATTTGGGGAGTCAATCAGCCGATGGAAGATCTCTCTCTTTCTCTCTCTCTCTTTGTCTTTCAAATAAAAATAAATAGATTTTATAAAAAGTTCTAAGACACCACATCTGGAATATATTTGCCTGATTCTCCTGTTCAAACACCTCCTCGCTTCTGTGTTTTTGCTAAAGTAATATGCAAGATGGAATTGCCACAGTAGATGATAACTAGTAACTAGAAGAAAATAGGCTTGGAGCTAAGTAAAAGAATAAACTAAAAACACGTGCAGAGGAGAGAAAGAAAAAAAAAGAAGTAAAAAGAAAATTGATATACAAAGGCAAGAAAAATATTTATAGCAAAATAATTATGCTAAGGGACAAGGATGGTTAACATAGTACTTGGCACATAGTATGTAACTGACAATTGTGTATACATCAGTACACACACCATACATGTACTTGTGCCAGTGTGTTCGATGCTGGGTATGCAGTGAAGATAAGTCCCTACCTACAAGAAATTACAGTTCAGTGGTGGAAGCATATTAAAAACCACATATACACACATATGGCATCTATGGCAAGTGCTTTGTGTAAGGGAGATGTGAGTGACTTTAACACAGGAATTTAACATGGTCAAAAATAGCAAGAATGGATTTTCTCGGGAAGGGTCCTTTACATTGAAAGCTGAACAATGAACAATAACTAAAAAAGAGAAAACATGTGTCCAGGAGAGAAATGGCACGAGCTAAGGTCCTAAGATAAGCAGAAGCCTGGTAGATACCAGAAGTTGACAAGAGACTATTAGGACTGGAGTGACAAGAGAAAGAGGGTGTGTGGTATGCAGTGAGGCAGGAAGAAAGCAGATTCACTGTTCTGTTCACTTAGACTTTCTCTATCAGAGTTTTTACTTTTCTTTTTCTCAAATAACTAATGTTTTCTTAAAAAAAAATTTAAAGGATTTAAATATGGGGAGGATTATCTATGGGGATTATCTATGGGGAACAACAGCTCAATTGTGCGGTGGGGATATGTTGTGAAATACTTGTTAAATGGGTGGGATTAATCATGATATGTTCTCCACAGAAATTTTAGTAGTAATTAAAAATGAAAAAAAAACAGCCTAAATGTACAATAAGAATTTGTTTAAATGAACCTTAATACTTATATACATATACATAATATATGTATATTACATATGTATGCGTATATATATGTGTGTATATATGTATGTATATATACATAATATATATGTATATGTATACATAAAATATATATATATACATATACAATACTTATATACATATATATTTTGAGGTTGTTTGAATTGAAAATACTTAAAAGTATTATCTATTAGTCTAAAGTCTGTCCTCAATATAGTAAGTGAATGTTACAATAAAATTTACAGCCTGTTCCCAGCTGAGACTGGCACTGTTTCTAAAACAAAATATAACCACGTATATGGCATAAAGTATTGGCAAAATGCAGATCTAAATGGGAGGAAAGAATAAATTTGGCAGTTATCAGGTTAATTTGTGTTTTTTTTTAAAAAGACAACATAAACCAAAATAATAATCTATGCAGCTCTGATGTACTATCTGATTCACTTTGGAAGTTTTATTTTCATTGCTGCACAGAAAAATAAAGCAACACAGGAAATTAAGAATCATCAATACAAAGAATTCATTGACTGAATAAATAAATGTGCAATTTTGTTGTGAGATAATTTCCTCCATAAAATGGTCCTGCTTTAGCTTCCTCAGAAGAAAGGGAAAAAGGAGAATGCAATGGCTTCAGAATAAATAAATAATGGAAGAATTTCAAAACAGAATGAGGCTCTGCTTTGAACTATCCAATCTTCTTGGGGCTGCAAATTGTGCAGGAACAGGGAATAGTTTTTCTCATGAGTTTTCTTCCAATCAGGAAGAAAATATAACATGAGCCTTTCTCATGGATTTCAACATACCTAATCATACACTTGGTGGCAAGAGAAGAAGGATATGAAAAATTCATAAAGAATTTATGTACATAGTATGCTCAGCTCAATTTTCATCATGTAAAATTCTTGAAATAAAAATCATTTATTTTGATGTAATAATTCACATTACAATTCATAGTGTATACATGAAACAAACAAATCAATGTTTGAATTATTCTGTTATGTCATTTTGTTTAGACCTTTTCAATATAGTAAAGTTTTCTAGTAGTTTTTTCAATAGAGGATTGTTTTTCATTTATCTTTTTTTCTGTGTCTTCATGTTTCATAATATATTTCAGAGCCAAAATGTGTTATTATTGTCATAACAGATTCTCTTTACGTAAAGGTAAACTTTGATATGAATCCAAACTTTTAGTTTAGAATTTGACTGGGGCAACATCATATGTAAGATAATACAGTGAAGTGTGGAGTGTTATAAGTTCTGTCTTGTAAATGTAGCAGACGTGGGTTTGAACCACAGCTTTACC
Source organism: Sylvilagus floridanus (assembly GCA_949820135.1). NCBI lineage: Eukaryota > Metazoa > Chordata > Mammalia > Lagomorpha > Leporidae > Sylvilagus > Sylvilagus floridanus. The sequence continues at coordinate 128,862,697 of OX463244.1, forward strand.
ACTTATAAGCAGTGTGATGTTAGGAAATTTACTTAACTTCACAAATATACTTCAGATAATGTTACTATCCTGCATAAAACTTCAAAGATCTTCAAACCACAGAAAATAAAATGCAAATATGAAATTGCCTGTGAGTTTCTCATGACTTAATGGTTGTGCATCTTCGTGTCCCTGCCCTTCTCATTTCTCATCAATATTGTTTACTTTGCCTTAAGCCTGATGCTTTCCCCTTTCCAATGAGCATTCAATTTCAATCCATCCATGTCAAATTTTATATTGGTTCCTAAATATGCATTTAATTTGCGAATAACATGAAGATGACACCATGCATATATGGACCCTGCACACATGGTTGAAAGTTATGAGTTATAACCTCTAACAGTTCCAAAAAGCATCTTGTGAACAATGAGGAGTGTGTATTCGACATTCTTTATTTGCAATATCATCAGTTCTATTTCTCAGATTTTTCACTCGAGGTTAATGACAAAATTTTGTCTTTGACTTGAAATAATAAAAATATCAGTGGTGACAATCTATGCAACAGTTTAACTCTATTAATTGGCAGAAAAGTGGTTAGAAATACAAAATTTTTAAAAACATTTTAAAGCTTTTTGGGTTTTATATATTATTGTCCTCTGCTATATTGAGTAGTTCATCAATCAATCAATGATTGAAATAAAAGTAGGTGCATACCTTAACAACCATGAAGGAAAAACAAACAGATATCTTGATGTAGCAAAACTAACATTGCAGACCCCCTAAACCAATGCCAATAATTGCCTATCTGTAAACCTCTTATTATTTCTGTTTTAGATTGTCAGATTTCTATAACAAAATACTTCGACTAGGTAATTTATAAGTAATAGAATGTATTTCTTATAGTTACAGAAACTGTGGAAGCTATGGTTAAGGCACTGACAGATTTGGTGTCCAGTAAGGGCTCACTTTCTGCTTCAAAGATGGTTGTTCCTTGTTGCATCCTCACAGAATGGAAGGAACAAACGCTGTGTCCTCACATTGCAGATGGGTAAGGCTGCTCCCTTCCATCTCTTTTATAAGGGCACTAATCCCATTTGTGAAGAGGGAGCCCTCATGACTTAATCGTTTCACAAAAGGCCCCATCTCTTAACACCACCACAATGGGGATTAGGTTTCAACATGAATTTTAGAGAGACACATTGAGATCTTAGCAGTATGAGTGAAAAATAGATTACTACTTTTTTAAACTTTTGAAAACCTTGCTTCCTGCTATATGCATGTGAAATCATCTCTAGATGATACAATTGGCAGCTTTATTTGAACAAAACAAAAAATCTATCACAATCGATTCCTTCTGGCAACTTCAGTATGTATTGATTTTGTAATTTTTTTTTTTTGACAGGCAGAGTGGACAGTGAGAGAGAGAGAGAGAGAAATAGAAAGGTCTTCCTTTTCTGTTGGTTCACCCTCCAATGGCTGCTGCAGCTGGCATGCTGTGGCAGGCGCACCATGCTGATCCGAAGCAAATGTTTTTATGGATAAAAATATGTAATCTTTAAATTTTGAAGACAATCACTCAGAATTTCCCGCATTTTCACATGGACGAAGTCAGTGACCATTGGATTCTACTTCATGGGATCCTACAGGGTCTTTGAGAGCAGCTGGGATAGAAAATCCTGGGAAATGGGAAGTTTAAGGGAATCCAGTTCCTAGGATTTGCCCTCCCAGCTCCTTTCTACATAACTTTTATTCATCCAATCTTGGAGTCATATTTCTTTATAAGTCAAAGTTCATATATATTGGAGCAAGAAGCTTGAAGAACACTTGACTAAATGATATCTGGGGTCTTAAGATCTAAGTTTCTTTGATGATCTAGGTTCTTTGCCACCTTCTATTCTGTGGTAAAATAGAAATAATCATTATACAAATACTTAGCATATTCTCATGGGAGACATTTGTGTTACAGACTCCAGATTCATTATATAATTAGTAAAATGAGGCATATATGTGAGAAGGTAACCAAAAATGTATGTGCAGCTTGAACAGAGGATACAATGTATAACAATGGGTGAGCAGATTAGGAACAGACCCCTCCAGGTAGAATCATAGTGAGAGGTGTATTTTAATGAGTCCCTCAGGTCATCTCAAGTGAGGCCCCACCCCCACCAATGCCATATTTTAATGAAACTCTTACCTTTAATCCCTACATTAATATAGTTGTTCTATGTGTCTTGATTTTACAGTTGGCTAATGCAGCTGATTGCCTTGAGTTTTGTTTAAATAAAAAGGCTTTTGATATTGCACTTTTTTTTGACAGGCAGAGTGGACAGTGAGAGAGAGAGACAGAGAGAAAGGTCTTCCTTTGCCGTTGGTTCACCCTTCAATGGCTGCCGCGGCCGGCGCACTGTGCTGATCCAAAGGCAGGAGCCAGGTGCTTCTCCTGGTCTCCCATGCGGGTGCAGGGCTCAAGCATTTGGGTTATCCTCCACTCCACTCCTGAGCCACAGCAGAGAGCTGGACTGGAAGAGGGGCAACCAGGACAGAATCCGGCGCCCCGACCAGGACTAGAATCTGGGGTGCCAGTGCCGCAGGCAGAGGATTAGCCTATTGAGCCGCCACATGGGCCTGATATTGTACTTTTAAAGTATTGGGCAACCTATCCCCTAATTTCATGGGTGTTCTTGATGGGAATTAGGTGTAGGCCCAGTTGTCTCATAAATAAAGAGACGCATATCATCATAATCTACTTCATTGCTTTCTGTCATATTCTTAGAAAGTTAATACAATTGCATCAACCTCTTTGTTTCTTTCTTTTCCGTCCATTTCATTCAAATTAACCCAACCATTTTGTTAAATGTAAAAGAAAATAACTTGTGCTTTTAAATTTAGTCAAGATTTTTCTCTTTGTCATGAATTATAAACTAACAAGAAAGAGAAAATAAACTAATAGTATGATGATTGCAGGAGGCAATTCTGAATCATTTGCAAAATCTGTTAATCTGTTGAAGATTACAGTCAGCACACTTCTGTTCAGAGCCTGCCTTTTCACAATTATCATGCTGGAATATTAAGTGACAGGCAGATATGGATGCATTTGTAACTGGACATGATTTCCCATAGCAATGAACCTAGCTTTGTCCTCGAATGAAGAGTTGGGAGAAAACCCTTTCCACCTGTCTGTGTCCACCTCAGGACAGTTTCCTGACCATCTTGATAGGGAACCTTTTGCAACTAGTTTTGACTAGTTTCTTATTTTCCTCAGGTAATCTCCACTTATTATGCCCACTGTTTCCCTTCATCTCCTAGACATTTGAACAACAAAGTCCAATGGGTAATGAAGAAATTGTGCTATAAAGCAAAATGTCTTTCTTTATATATGACTATTTATGTATGATTCATCTGTACTCTCAATCAGTCTAAAAGTCTAAAAGTTGCTGTGAAATTTAGGTGCTCTGAAAAAAGAGACAGCAGGAGAAATAACACTTTATTATTGCTCCGCTTTAATGTGTGAATATAAGCAGAGCCCTTGGTTTGTGTGTAAGTATGGGCCGAGGCCCACGAGTCCCTAATATTTAGACTTTTGATATTAAATGCTGATAATAAACATTTAAAAATATTGTGACATATTTGTGCATCTTAAATATGTAATATTTGGTTCTTACACTTTGACTCAGAAATTGTATCTCGGGGCCAGCACTGTGGCATAGCAGGTAAGGGCGACGCCTGCAGTGCCTGCATCCCATATGGGTGCTGGTTTGAGTGCCAGGTGCTCCACTTCCCATCCGGCTCTCTGCTATGGGTTGGGAAAGCAGTAGAAGATGGCCCAAGTCCTTGGGCCCCTGCATCATGTGGGAGACCTGGAAGAAGCTCCTGGTTCCTGGCTTCAGATTGGTACAGCTCCAGCAGTTGCAACCAACTGGGTAGTGACCAAGGGGATGGAAGACCTCTCTCTCTCTCTCTCTCTCTCTCTCTCTCTCTCTCTCTGCCTCTCCTTCTCTCCCTGTGTAACTCTATCAAATAAATAAGTAAATTTAAAAAAAAAAGAACTTGTATCTCTCCCAAAGTTTACAAAGCCATGGAAAGGTAACTGTTGCACTGTTTTTTTCATCCCTTCTTTCCTCTAAGTGGGCTTAGTTCAAAGAGATTTTTAAGGGACCAAGTAGGGAAGCAGAAAAGGAGTTAGAGGAAGAGTTGGCATCACTGATGAAAACAGCCCTAACTTAACTCAACATCCTGATGGCTCCCATTTCTCATTCTCTCTCTCTCTTTCTCTCTTCTTTCTTTCTCTTTGTTTCTTCCTCTTTTAAGAATTTTTTATTTATTTGAAAAGCAGAGTAGCATAGAGAAAAAGAGAGACAGAAAGAGATCTTCCAACTTCTAGTTCACTCCTCAAATGGCTGCAATGGCCAGAACCAGAACAGGACTCTACCAGGCCAAAGCCAGGAACTGGCAGCTTCTGGGTCTCCCATGTGGGTGTAGGGGACCAAGCACTTGGGCTGTCTTCTGTTGCAGCAGGGAGCTGCACTGGAAGTAAAGCAGTTGGGACTCAAACTGGTGCCCATATAGGATTCCAGCATCACAGGCAGCAGCTTAACCTGCTATGCTACAATGCTGGCCCCAGTGGCTTTCGATTCTTAGAAAGGATGTAGCTTCTGCTCATGTACACAGTGTATTAGTTTCTAAATGCCATTACACTCTTCTTTAACAAAAGTTTATTTATTATTTTCATCTACTTGAAAGGTAGATAAAGAATATCTTCCATGCTCTGGTTCATTCTCCCAAATGGCTGCATCAGCCAGGATTGGGCCAGATCAAAGCCGGGACCTGACTCCATCAGGTCTCCAGTGTGGGTCTCATTGACACAGGTACTGCTGTCTCCCAGGCTGCATTAGCAGGAAGCTGGATTGGGAGCAGAGAAGCTGGGACTGGAACTCGCACCACAATAGAAGATGTGGTTGTCTCGAGCAGTAGCTTAACTTGCAAACACCTGCCCCATTATACTCTTTGAATAGGGAAAGCATAAATGCCTCTTATCTCAGAATATCCAGATCTCTGTCAACAATATGCTATAGAAAACCAGCTTAGAAGCATGAATTGAAAACCCTGAAACTAGCCATGTTTCTTTAATTTACTCGGAAATATTGGCAAGCTACCTACAGCTCTGCAATATCTTATCTACAAAGTTAACAAAAGAAGACACATTTAATCTGTGACATTTTCAGCACCGCCTAACTACCTAACAGTTTGCTTTAAAGAAAGAGTGACAAATTCCACAGAGAAAATCTTTTCCTAAAACAAGGCAGTGATAGCTGAAACTTTAAAAAAAAAAAAAAAGTTAAAGAATACAAATGACAAGGCTAGTTTATGTAAAAGTTAGCATTTTCTCAAACCAGAAAGAGGTCATAAAATGCAATATGGTAATCAAGGCTCTAGTAGGGTTTGCTGGGTTCAGGGTCAGAAGCATAAAGACTTGGGCATGTGCTGGTCACCGGGGGAAAAGACAAGACGGTTTGGAGTGTGGGAGCACATTAAACAGAGGGGTGGAGTCAGGCTCACTGTTCATGGCAAAGAACCTAGTGCAACCCTCCTGACTTCAAAGGAAGCTGAAAATGTCTCCTATCCCAAGTTTCGGTTTGTGAGGAGCTACAAACTCAAGGATGCAGAGAAAACAGCCACACCCTCCCACCTGGAGCTCACCAAATGCCCTGTGGAATCAGAGACACCTTGAAACTGTTTCTAGATTGAGGCCCAGTGAGCTGAGTAGAGGCAGATATAAAACCTGCAAGGGCAGAGAAGACAGGTCAACACGCAATCTGAGGGAGAGACACAAATACAAGCATCCTACAACATAAAACTAATCTGCCAAATGCTAAAGCAAATGAAAAAAATTGAATGCTAAGATGGATGAAAGAAACTAAATTATTGGAATGGGGATTCATTCCAGGCAAATTCAGATCTGATAGAATAGTAGATGAAAGCTTTAAATTTTATGGGGCAGGTACTGTGGTACAATGGATTGAGTCACTGCTTGGACACCCACATCCTATGTGGGTGCCTGTTCAGATCTTGCTACTCTGCTTTCAATCCAACTTCTTGCTAATGTGCCTTAGGGGGCAGCAGATGATGGCTCAAGTGCTGGATCTCCAGCTACCCACAAGAGAAATCAGGATGGAGTTCCTGGTTCCTGTCATTCCTAGCTTGTGTGGGCATTTGGGGAGTGAACAAATGAATCAAAGATATCTCATTCTCTCTCTCTCTCTCTCTCTCCTCTCCTGACTCTGCCTTTCAAATAAATAAATAAATACACATTTCAAAAAAATTTAAAGTATAAATAAACACTGTGTATCAAATATCATATTGTATCCCATAAAAATGTATAATTATTATTAGTAAATAAAGACAAACATCTACCCTCTTATACTTTCAAAGAAAAGAATGTTTGACTTCCATTCTTTAATAAGAATGAGTTTATGAAACAAAAAGTCGAAAGTAATAAAAAGGAAGATAGACATAAGCATAAAATATTAGACACAAAAAGCATAATAATTAAAATGAAATATAATGTAATACAGTGGGATAAACTTAAGGCTGGATATGGTTAGAAAAGAAGTTAGTAAACAAATATGGTATTATAATGTTAAAGACAGAAAGATGTGAAGAGCAGTTTTTTTAAGGTTTATTTATTTACTTATTTTAAAGTCAGAATTACAGAGAAAGAGAGAGAGATGGTGATCTTCCATCTATTGGTTCATACTCCAAATGGCCTCAACAACTGGAGCTGGGCCAGGCCAAAGCCAGGAGCCCAGAGCTTCTTCGAGGTCTCTCACATGAATTCAGGGGCCCAAATACTTGGGCAATCCTTTGCTGGTTTCCCAGATGCATTAGCAGGAAGCTGGATCAGAAGCAGAGCACCCCAATGGGATGCTGGCACTGCAGGCAGTGGCTTAACCTGCTGAGCCACAGTGCCAGCCTCATGAAGAGCACTTAAGGAGCATCACATATCAAGTGGAAATGGCTCAACACTGATCCAAAAAGTGTTGCAAAATCATACTATAGAGAGTGGTAAAAAATTTCCTTATTTAGAGAGATAATTACAGATGACTTGCTAGAATTAAAATTGTGCTCCAAATATATGCAGAATAAAGAAAAATAAATTCACATGTTGACACATTCTAGACATACTTATAGATCATCAGCTATAAACAGAACACCTAAAAATGGCCACCATATATATATATATATATATATATATGGCATATAAACTAACAGCAATAATTCTTTGCTAGAATTATTTGGCATCAATTCAGGGCAGAATTGATTACAATTATATATATATATATATATATATATATTTTTTTTTTTACAGGCAGAGTGGACAGTGAGAGAGAGAGACAGAGAGAAAGGTCTTCCTTTGCCGTTGGTTCACCCTCCAATGGCTGCCGCGGCCGGCGCGCTGCGGCCGGCGCACCGCGCTCCTCCGATGGCAGGAGCCAGGAGCCAGGTGCTTTTCCTGGTCTCCCCATGGGGTGCAGGGCCCAAGCACCTGGGCCATCCTCCACTGCACTCCTGGGCCACAGCAGAGGGCTGGCCTGGAAGAGGGGCAACCGGGACAGAATCCGGTGCCCCGACCGGGACTAGAACCCGGTGTGCCGGCGCCGCAAGGCGGAGGATTAGCCTGTTGAGCCACGGCGCCGGCCCTATATATATATATTTTAAAGATTTATTTATTTGACAGCCAGAGTTACACAGAGAGAGGAGAGGCAGAGAGAGAGAAAGGTCTTCCATCCGATGGTTCACTCCCATTTGGCCGAAACGGCTGGAGCTGCGCTAATCCAAAGCCACGAGCCAGGAGCTTCCTCCAGGTCTCCCATGCAGGTGCAAGGGCCCAAGGACTTAGGCCATCCTCCACTGCTTTCCCAGGCCACAAAAGAGAGCCAGAGAAGTAGTGGAGCAGCTGGGTCTCGAACCGGAGCCCGTATGGGATATCGGCACTTCAGGCCAGGCATCACAACGCAGGCCCCTAAAATTATATCATCAATGATAGAAAGAATATATCAAAGCAGAATTTTATTCCCAAATTGTCCTTTAAGTGTAAAAGCAAAGATGATATTTGCCAACATAAAAGTCTAAAAAAAGCAGATCCATCCACAAGTCATCACTCAATATTAAATAATAATTATGATGTAATTATTAAAGGGTGTACTTTTGGTAAAATGAAAGTAGACATAGGTGAAATATGTTAAATATATGAAATTATGGTGTATAGTAATATGTGTGAAAGCTATTTAATATTAACTATTTAAACATTAAACCATTTTTAGTTAACAAAGAGAAGGAAAAACTGCTATGCTTAGCAATAGCAAATAATATGGGGTAAAAGTTAATCAATGGGAATATAATGCATGTGAAAAGTATTATGTGGTTAGAAGTATAGAAAGATATTGAGAATAAATATGTATATATGCTAAAAAACTAAAGATTATCTCTAAAAGGATATAAAAACCCGTAGCTTCCAAACCAGTTAGAAAAAGACGAAAAATTATGACATTAAATATTTAATTCTTATATTTTTATATATTTAAGAAATGGTGACAATAACACAAATAAAGTGTAAGAATAATTCCAAATCTGACAGTAGTCATATTAAAATTACGTGGATAAAACTTATATTACAGAGATTATCAGCTTGTAAAGAAAAGAAATAAAGTAAGATATATGGTCTGCCTACAAGGAACATTCCCTAAGCAAAACCATACAGGATAAAGGGAATAAAGTGAAGAAAACAAATATACTTGTGAATTATTAATCACCAAGTAGTGTGATAATATTAGTATCAGACAAATATATTTGAACTAAAAGACCATTAAAGAAATAAAAATTACATACTAATAAAAAGAAAAACAATAATCACGAATTTATTTGACTTTAATAACACAGCTTCAAAATACATAAAGCAATAATTGACAGAGGTGCCAAGAAAAATGGACTAGTATATATTCATGGTGGATTATGTTTACACACCTTATCAGACACTGATAGATCAACTAAATTAGGAGGGATTTGGAGGCTCAGAGAGGGGATTGCCAACATGGGCCATTGTAGTAATCCCTTAACCCTAATTGGTTTTGTCCCTCCACTCTTGACCTCTTACAGCAGTAGTACTTTCTGGTTCTATACCATATTTATGGAACTGAGAGATACAGTGCTCTTCACTGTGTTTTTTTTTCTTGTATTTATTCTTTTAGACTTTTAAAAACTATCATTAACTGTACATTTATCAAACAAAAATCATGAGGTAGAACTACAATGAGTTCCCATATACCCCTCACCCATTTCCCCTATTAACATTTCATATCGGTATCTTCATCCCAAATAAGGAACCACACCCAGATTCTCTAGTTGTTTTTTTTTTTTTTTTTTAATCCAAAACTCTTTTTATCCCTCTCACCCCTTCCAGACTCTGGTGATCAATATCCTGAGTTCAGATTGAGATTTTTGTTCCTTTAAAATATGATTGGTCATTAAATTTTCCCTTTCAGGCTTAAAATTGGCCTTTCAAATTCCCAAAATTAAACATCTTGCTATAAACTTTGAGGAATGCATTAAATTTGCAATTAATTTGTGAAGATTGATATTTTTCCACAGCCATGAATCTTTCTATCCAGGAAACGAGTATATTTCTCCATTTATTCAGGTCGACATAAATGCCCTCAGCAAAGTTATATAATTGTCTTCATATAATTATTGTGCTGTCTAGGAGAAGAATATTAGATGGAAAAAGTGCTAGTAGTTAAAGATTTGATATGGCAATTTGCTCTAATTAGTTAGTTTGACTAATAATGCTCTAAGTCACAGTTCATCTAGCTTCTCCAGTTAGCTGCATTGTGAAGTTATCTTATCCTTATGACTGTCAGTCTCTCATTCATCATCATTTTTTTTTCAAAAATATTAAAGAAATAGTGATTTAGGATATAATTTACACTCTCTCTGAAACCTGAATTGAGAAGACAACTAAAATGTGGTCTCTACCCATAAGAGGTGCAGAAATTCAAGCTTGAGTAAGGAAAAAGAAGATGGAAACAGATTCCAAAAGTAAGAAACTGTAAGAAAAAGATACCCAAGGAAGGAAAGGACCCAGAAACAGAAGAAACCGCAGACTGTCTAGCAGAGACCTACTAATTCCTCCCAGACCTTTGATCCATTGACATCAGCACAATGTAATTTACAATTCACTGATGGATACACAAAAATTTAAACATAAAAATAAAATAATTATATTAGCAAGTACACACTTCAAAATATTGTGATTAAATGAGAACAAACTTCAAATCTCATTTTTGAACTAAAGAACACCATCAGGTCTTCTGTTGAGTCACTTTAACTGTATTTTTCATTAATAGAGTTGAATATTTTGTGGTTAATTCATTGGCCTACGTTTTAATTTTTAAATATCTTCCAGGTATCTGATTTACTGGAAGGAATATAATCCATCCTAAAATGAAACTACTTGTTGACATTTTTAAACAATGCATTGCTAAGATTCTGCCAAGGACTTTTAAAAGTCAAATTCTGCAAAGAGCAGCTTGAATTAGACGAACAAAAATAATTTATGTTACCCAAAAGGACATTTCTAATTTAATACCTAGGATAAACTAATTGAAAATCTAAAATTATACTGCTTTCCTGTAGTGTGCAAAAAGGGATTATAACATGAAAAAAAATTCGTAATTCTGAATACACCATACATTTCTGACTCATAGTTCTACTGTCATCTCTTGCGATCAGGTGATATTTAGGTCTGTGTTAATGGATTAGGGTCCACTGATCTCAGTTGGAGAATATGAGTCACTCCTGCTGATCGTTGTGTGCTTTTGTCAGCACTGCCTTCTCTGCTAGCAAAGTTTGATTCCACTGAAGTCCGTCCCAAATAATCATCTGTATAAACAGTGATACATGGTTTTAAACTTGAAGAATATTTTCTAAGCAGCTGAACTAACTCTTTTATTTAACTTTTACTTAAGAGCTGTGCTACATGCTGTGACTCTTGTGAAAAAATAAAATTTTGTTTTAGGATGAAATACATGGATGGTTTATTTGATCAGATTGGGAGTGTTCATCACATGGTAGCCATTAGTGCCAAAGATGCACCACAACACTGAGAGTTTGAACAGGATCCTTTGACATGGTTTAGGGAAGATAAATCATAATAACAATTTGCTTATTTTTTAACAAAAGTTTATTGAATTTGTGCAAACTGTTGTTCGTCAATGAAATGAGATTTCTGTTCTGATGGAGGTTCTACTCTAGAAATCAATAAATATATGAGAAAATACTTAGCAGCCAAAGGACTTCAGTTCCACAAAAGAAGCAAAGAGTGGGTAGATTTTGGGATTGTTTTATGTGGAATATTCCGAAAGGCCTCCCAGAGACAAGGGCATCTCACTGAAACTCGGGGTCAGTGGAAGAACACCTCTCCAGAATTGTACCCATGAAGACTGTTGGGAGTGAGGGAGGAAGCACAAGATCTCAAGAGAGACGCAGACAGGAGCCAGAACATGCACTGTTTGCAGTTCATTTTCTACCGTTTACAGATTGTTTCTAATTTCAAAGGATCCCTGTTATAATCAGAACATGCATACACTTAAACATACAGATTATTTCTTCACACACACTCCCCATTTTTATGTTTCATAAAAATATTCATGACAGAGCCTCCCAAGTAAAAGCAACTAATGTTCATTCATGACCTAGTTTCTTTTTTAATTTTTCAAAGATTTATTTGAAAGACAGAGAGAGAGAGAGAGAGAGTGAGAGAGAAAGAATTATATCTTGCATGTGTTATTTCACTCCCCAAATGGCCACATGGCCAAGGCTGCCCAGGCCGGAAACAGGTACCAGGAGCTTCTTCTAGGCCCCCACACAGGGGCCGGATCCCTAACACTTGGACCATTTCCACTGCTTTTCCCAGGCCAGTGGGAGGGAGGTGGATTGGAAATGGAGCAGCTAGGACTTGAACTGGAGCTCATATGGGATGCCGGCCTCACAGGTGGCAGCTTTTCCCTCTACGCCACAATGCCAGGTCCTTTACCTTCTTTTTCTAAATTGAAAAATTATTTAATTATTTGAAAAATCAGAGGGGAGGAAGGAGAGAGAGAGAGAGAGAGCGAGAGAGAGAGCGAGCTCTCATCCACTGTTTACTCCCCCGAATTTCTACCACAGCCTAGACTGGGCCTTAGTCAAAACTGGGGGCCATGAATTCAGCTCAGGTCTACCATACGTATGTCAGGAGCACAATTACTTGAGCCATCACTGCAGCTGCCCTGGGTTTACTTTAGCAGAAAACTGGAATCAAGAGCTGGGTTTTGAATGCATGTACCTCTAGACAGGATGTGGATGTCTTAACTAGCTTCTTAACTGCTAGGTTAAGCACCACCCCAACTTTCCTTTAATTCTAAAACTTCCACCAAGACTTTTCTGCATTCATTGTCTAAATAGCCAAAAAATGCCTTGCATGAGCAATAAATTGAACTGACGTGCAGCTTTTTGATACACGATTGTTACAATCAGTGAAACTGATGGGAAAAAATGTAAACTCAGAACATTTTGCTATGTTGTTATTTGGAGACTGGGCACTCAACTTCTCCCTCATTACCATGTAATTTATTTTTCTGGAATTTCAAGTTTTTATTGCTTACAGTTTAAAACTGACAGCATAAAACATGACAAATTCATTTCAAAAACCTCACATTGGGTTTTATGGTGCGCAGGCACACTTCTGTGAAGAAAAAGTCATTATTCAAAATTTTCAGTTTTCTCCAAGAAACTTCATTTTGACTCCTAATCTTGAAAAAGTTGATTTTAAGAATCAAAGAACTTAAAAATAATGTTGAATTTTAAAGTGTATTGTTTTAATTTTGCTTTAGTGGATAACAAAAGTTTTAAAATTTATAAATGAAAATGGCTCTATAAATGGTACAACATAAACAAAGAGTAATAGTTACTATTTTGTGACTGCTACATTGTAGGACAAAAATGCCAGTGAATGAGAATTACAATTATCCCTTCCTAGATATGAGGCGACAGATTTGGAAAAGTAGTTTGCCCAAATAACATGGTCATTTCTCAGTGTTATCCTTTTAATGTGACAATCACATCAAAATTCCTTCCCCTCAACCTCCACTGTCTCTCTCCAATAAAAATTCCTTACCTCTGGTGTTACAATCCAGGCCCCAATATTGTTTCTCTGTGTTTTTTTTTTTTTTTTTTGACAGGCAGAGTTAGACAGTGAGAGAGAGAGAGAGAGAGAGAGAGAGAGAGACAGATCTTCCTTTTTCCGTTGGTTCACCCACCAAATGACAGCTATGGCCAGTGCGCTGTGCCGATCCAAAGCCAAGAACCAGGTGCTTCCTCCTGGTCTCCCATGAGGATGCAGGGCCCAAGCACTTGGGCCATCCTCCACTGCCCTCTCGGGCCACAGCAGAGAACTGGACTGGAAGAGGGGCACCCAGGACAGAACCGGTGCCCCGACAGGGATTAGAACCTGGGTGCCGGTGCCGCAGGTGGAGGATTAGCCAAGTGAGCTGTGGTGCCGGCCATTTCTCTGTATTTTATTTCTTTCTGTTTAAAAAAAATCATTTGTGACTATTTGGGATAAATTTTTTTTTATATAAAGCTTTTATTTAAAGAATATAAATTTCCAAAGAACAGCTTATGGATTACAATGCCCCCCCCACAACTTCTCTCCCTCCCCTACCCTCCCCTTTCCCGCTCCCTCTCCCCTTCTGTTCACATCAAGATTCATTTTCAAATCTCTTTATACACAGAAGATCAATTTAGTACATATTACGTAAAGATTTCAACGGTTTGCCCTCACACAGAGACACAAAATGATAATACTGTTGGAGATTTTAAAATTATGATTTAAGGTCCTATCTATATTTTAATACATAAATAGCCAATAGAAGTCTTTAATATATTATAACATTGCAAGGAATCTTCTATTCAGTAAAATAGTACAATCTTGGAAAACTGTAAAACATATTGATTTGGTTTACTTAATTGCCTATATATTTGCTTAGAAAAGAGCCTAATAAAATGAATGTAAATCACATACTGATACATTTCTTGTTTTTAGTTGAAGGAATTCTTTAAAATATACACATATCTTTTTCAAGGGTTGCATGAAAATACATGGTAAGCAAAATTTTCAAAAATGAAAACACACTAAATGTCTGCCACAAGATTGGGGAGGCATTGATTTTATTGGGGGAGAGAAAATGGAATCACTAGTGCTCACCATGATTTAAAGATTGTTACTCTCCCAAATACATAATCGCTGGAAAGTTGACTCGATTACTCTTTCAGTAGCGAATCACATTTTGACTGATCTTGTTTTAGGCAGTGTGAATAAAGTATGACAAACAAAGCAAACATGATTATTGGTTGTGTTAGGAAGGTATTTATAGAAACAATAGAAATCTCTGATATAATAAGCAGAAAAGGATTTAACAATTGGCTTAGAGGCTTACAACATTAGCAATAAGTCTGGAGGACTGGATTCTAATGTAGAGCTCATAAGAAAAACATCAAGCCATAGACAGTTCTCACCAGGGGTTTGTGCAAGGCGAAAATGTGGGGAGTGAGGTTAGCCCGGAATGACTGAGATCTGCATTCATCCTTGTAGCTGTGAATTGGAGGCAAAAAGACACTGGTGATTTCCTCACCCCTACTTTCAACTTCTCTAAAAAGATGACTGCAGTCCAGGAAGCATCTCTGCCTCTGGACACCCAACAAGGTGGACACTGGACACTCAGGCATTGCTGTAGAAAAATCCATGTCTCCATTACTGTGTTAGACAGCAGGAAATGCCCCAAGCAGCAGAAAAATGGACTCCACCACAGGTTTAATTTCACAAGAGTATATTCATACATGGAACATGATGTACACAGAAATTTTCTACCCTTACAACACAGATAGGCAACTCATGGGTCCAACTATAGATGTGCATTTCCTGCTGTCCTTAGCCAGTAGGCTCCCTTCATGAGAAGTTACAGTTTGGGTAAAGGATGCATAAAGGCTTATAAGGTCTATGAGTGGAGAGTTACAGACAGAGAGAATAAGTTCAAAGGCTCTGCGATCTATGAATGAGTAGGGTATTCAAGGAATTCAGTGAAAGCCAGTGTGGCTGGAGAGCAAGCACACAAGTGGATCAGACAGGAGGCAAAGGCCAGGCCCTGCGGGCCCTGCAAGTTCTGTTAGGAATTTTGCCATCATGTCAAAGTTCAGTGTGCATTCTTCTGAAGGAGTTTAAGCAGGTGTAGTGACATGATCCAATTCATGTTTCTAAAAGATCGTGTTGGCCTCTGTGTGAGGAACAGATAGGAAAGGAGCAAAAGTAAAAGTGGGGAGATCAGTTAGGAGGCTAATGCTGAGGGTCAGGCAAGTGACAATGATTTAAGGTACTTGTAAGATAGCTAATTGGAGGTATCACATGAACAGTAGGAGTTAAAATTTGGCAGCTTAGTTGAGGTCTGGATAGGAGGTTAATGTTAATCAAAGGGGACTAACAGATGGCATTGAGAACCATGAAAGTAAATGAGATCAGGTAGGAAGGAGAAAGAAGATGACCTGGAGCTAACCACTGAGGAGAGTCTACATTTAGAAATTGTCAGTCATGAATCCTGACAGTCAAGCTTTTCCAAAACTTTGTAGGCTTTTATCTGTTGATTCCAGAAAGTTCTGCATGCCAACAAATCACACACAAGTCTTTTTGAGATAATTTTCAGTTCTATGTGCCTTTGCTTGATTAACTAACTCTCTGTAGTTTCTCTTTTTTGAAAGGGTTTCCTTGAGACTTTCTGGGCTTCTGTGAAGATGTCGCTACTGATTGGATATTTGTCTAGATGTTTAAACCAAATAATTATTTTTTTTTAAATTTTTGACAGGCAGAGTTAGACAGTGAGAGAGAGAGACACAGAGAAAGGTCTTCCTTCCGTTGGTTCACCCCCCCATATGGCCGCTATGGCCAGCGTACTGCGCCAATCCAAAGCCAGGAGCCAGGTGCTTCCTCCTGGTCTCCCATGTGAGTGCAGGGTCCAAGCACTTGGGCCATCCTCTACTGCACTCCTGGTCCACAGCAGAGAGCTGCACTGGTACAGGAGCAACCGGGACTAGAACCCGGCGCCCATATGGGATGCTGGCGCCACAGGTGGAGGATTAAACCAGCCCATTTTTTTCCTTTGATTCATCTTTCTCATAACATCAAATGAACACAGCCAAAAATCACAAGCTGGACTGTCCATGGCCTGTTTCCCTGCCTCTTTTCCTAGAATTACAGTTCATGCACTGTGTTAGTCACCTCTCAAGAGTCCACATGTGACACCCTTTTTAACCCCTGACATGGTAGAGAAGAGGCATCACTTCTACAATCATTTCATTGGCTGGTGTAAGTCACAGTCCAACTGCAAGGAAGCCAGGAAAACACTGGGGAGCAGACGGCACATCATGAATAGCCATCCTGACCTTTTGTATAAATCTTATACCTTTGTATAAATCTTCCATTAATACAAACCAACAAAATCAAATGTTGTGGGCACAACTGCATCTCCCTTAATGCTAATTTTCAAATTCTTAGGTTCTAATTAGTATTTCTTATGTTTGTGTCCTGCCACCCTCCTTTATCCCTTGAAGAATGGGGATGACCTATGACCTGTGAGCCGGAAACCCAGCTCCACATTCTAAATCATTTGTTTTTTTTCAGAGTAAACCTAAAAGTGGACAAGGATAAGAAGCATAACTTAGTTTTAAAGAGGATAAAGAAAAAGATGGCAAAAATGTTCTCTAACTGGACACAATTTCTTTCCCTGAAAGGAAACAGTAAACTGTTTCCTATTTCTTTTCTCTTGCCTGCATGGTTGATTACTGTTCCAAATACCCCCCTTTTTCCTTCATTTACACTCCCAGTGCCCCCATCATTTGATTCTGTTTTTAGTTATCTATCTTCTTTTGGCCAATGAGATACTAGTAGGTGTGCCTTGAGCCAAAGCTTGAAAGCTGCTTGTGAGATTATGTGTAAACTCTTGTATAGGCCCAGTATTGTGGCATAGTGGGTAAAGCAGTCGCCATAATGGGCGTTGATTCAAGTCCCAGCTGCTCTACTTCCAATCCTGCTCCCTGCCAATGCACCTCAGAAGGCAGTGGAAAGCGACCCAATTCTTTGACCCTTTATATCCATGAAAGAGACCCAGAAGAATATATTGGCTCCTGGCTTCAGACGAGCCTGTTTCCAGCTGTTGTAGCCCTTTGGGAAGTGAAGCAGTAGATGGAAGATTTCTCTGTCTCTCAGTCTCTCTCTCTCTCTGTAACTTTTTCAAATAAATAAAAATCTTAAAAATCAAAAAACTCACGTGTAAAGTACTTATTATTGTGTACACTGAGATTCTGTTATTGATTTATATATTCCCTAACAGTATGCAAGTAGGTAGGTTGTGACTTTTCCATTAAGGATTGACAAGGTGCCAGAAGTATGACTTTTGATTGTGAATTCATTCCCTCTAAGTTCAGGTTCTTGATTAGCTAAGATCTAAGAGTAGAAATATATGGATCAGAAAATCACACATCCAAGTTTTGAACTTATTTCAAAGATGAATTGCTTATATCATTGCATGCATTTTTCCACTTTCATCAAAAATAATTTTGTATTACTTAACCTGTATAAGCTTAAATACTGCTTTCTGTGTAGCTTAAAACCTGAGACAGAGCAAAAACTTAATGTAAAATAAAATTCTAAACACTGATTACACTCCATTCTCACTTCTTAATTGTTACAAACTCTAGTTAGCTAATGATTTGCTGCCTATCCTGGCTCTTTTTTCAGTCTGGCTAACTCTGGCCTCACAGGTACTTTTCAAAGGCTACAGTCCATTTGATACTGTGCTTTCAAGTATGGGGTGAAAAGCTTTCTCAGCTCATCCTATCTACTCTGAGCACTGCGAGACCTCCTTCCCAGGGGACACACTGCTAAATTCTCCCAATCTAGGTCAGGCCAGGCCCATTATTCTCTGCCCACATTTATTTTTCCCTACAGAAAAGGCTCAGATATTCTGATGGCAGTATGTTTGCTGTTCATTCTCATTGTTAAACTAAATCTGCTAAAACAACACAGACCAGGTAATGGTCTCTTCTGGCCACAGACTGCAATGTAAGACGATGTGGGCAGCAGTGGCTGCAGGTGCTCCTCCCAGAGGACCCAATCCCCTCCACACACACCTCTCCCACACACACTGATGGCTCCTTACTGCAAACACCAGCAAGCGAATACCCAGGGCATTCTCTGTGGCAAGAATTGCAGTGCTGCTGTGTATGGGTCAGTTAGGGTACCCCTGGGAGAAAGTGTCAGCATGGAGATTAGGGAATTTGCAGGTGAATAGCCCAGGTTTCTCATTGTCCTGTTGGGTTAACTCTGAGACTTGTTCCATTCTGTGTCCCAGAGTCCTCCAGGGACTCACAGTGATAATCTAATTAAGAATCCACCTTATGTTACTTCATTCCCTTTCCTGTCTTGTACTTCTACTGTTTCAAAGATCTTTTATGCAATCATCTTCTAAATAAACTACTTGAACTCAAACTTTTGTCATAAGATTTGACTGTAAAGGAACCCAGTACAAAACAATGCCTACATTAAAAACAAAAGCAAGGGCTGGTGCTGTGGCGCAGTGGGTTAATCCTCTGCCTGAGGTGCCTGCATCCCATATGGGCGCTGGTTCTAGTCCTGGCTGCTCATCTTTCAATCTAGCTCTCTACTATGGCCTAGGAAAGCAGTAGAAGATGGCCCAAGTGTTTGGTCCCCTGTCGCTGCGTGGGAGACCCAGAGGAAGCTCCTGGCTCCTGGCTTCGGATTGGCACAGCTCCAACTGGGGAGTGAACAAGCAGAGGAAGACCTTTCTCTCTGTCTCTTTCTCTCACTGTCTATAACTCTACCTCTCAAATGAATAAAATCTTAAAAACAAAACAACAAAATAGAAACAGAGACAAAAGAGCAATGAGGGAAGGAAAGTGAAATTAAAAAATTACCTTAGTCAATTAATTACTTATTTGACAGGAGGCTGAGGGGAGTGGGATCCGGCTCAATAAAATCAGTAACTGAATTCTTAAACACACATTCATGCAAAGATTCTGTTTGGATTTATGATGATAGATTTTGCTTTCAACGATGACATAGCTAAAGCGAAACACTGTAATCTTTTGGCCCCTGTGTCTCTTAGAGATGGAGCATAGTGAAGACAGCACAGGAGTCCTGTGATGGGGCCCTGCGGCCTCCATCAGCTGCACAGCCTGGGGCATGTGTGCAATCTTCCTCATCTGTTCAATGGCAACCTCACCGTGGTTGTTTTGAGGATTAACTGATATGACTTATGCAAAGAGAAATAAACGCGCAGAGTCGTCTGAGGCTACACTGGTAGGACACAATAATGGTCAATTCCCTTCCCTTCAGTTTAATTGGCTATGTTTGTGTTCTGGTCCAGACACCTTTCTAAATTTCTTCATGATTGTTAATTGACATAATATTTGCATGTGTTTGTTGGGTACAGTACAATAATTCAGTACATGCATACAATGTGTAAAGATGAAGTCAGGAAAATTAGCATCTCCATTTCCTCAAGTTCTTATCGTTTTTATATTAGGAACTTCCAGACTCCAGGTATTTTGAAATACAGCATGCATTATTATACACTGCAGTTACCCTACTGTGCTATACAGCACAAGAACTAATTCCTCCTATCGGACTCTATTTTGGTAACTTTTATCTAACCTCTCTCTGCCCTCCCCTCTCCACCCTACCCTTCTTAATCTCCACTGACCTCTAACTACCTGTACTCTCTTCTATAAGCTCAACGTTTTTAGCTTTCACAGATGAGTGAGAATATGCCTTTCTGTACCTGACTTCTTTCATTTAACATGTTCCATCCCCATTGACACAAATGATGGGATTTCATTACTTTATGGTTGAATGATACTCCATTGTGTCTATGCACCAGGTTTTCTTTGTCCATTCATCCATAGATGGACACCTTGGTCGATTCCATATCTTTAGTATTGTGAAGAGTACTGCATAAAACATGGGTGTACAAATACCTCTGTTATAATGATTTAATTTTGTTTTGATATGTATCCAATAAGGAGATTGCTAGATCATATGGGAGTTCTATTTGTGGGTTTTTGATATCCTCCATACTATACTCAATAGTTTCTTTACAAATTTATATTCTTTTTTCTATTTGTAATTTTTTATTTATATAAAATGAACAAATTCCATGTATTTCATATATACAGATTTAAGAGCATAGTGACACTTCCCACTCTTCCCTCCCTCCTGCCCATACTCCCACCTTTCTCCCTCCTTCCTTTCTCATTTCTTCTTTCAAATTTTACAATAACATATTTTATTTATTTTAGAATCGTAAGATTGACCCTCCACTAAGTAAAGAATTCAATAAATAGTAAGAAGTAAAAAATGATGTTCCTCAACAGTAGAGACAAGGGCTGTAAAAAATAATCAGTTCTCAAAATGCCAGTTTTGGGGCCAGTGCAATGACGTAGCAGGTAAAGCCACCACCTGCAGTGCCGGCATCCCATATGGGTGCCGGTTCAAGTCCTGGCTGCTCCACTTCCCATTCAGCTCTCTGCTATGGCCTCAGAAAGCAGTAGAAGATGGCTCAAGTCCTTGGGCCACTGCATCCGTGTGGGAGACCCAGAAGAAGCTCCTAGCTCCTGGCTTTGGATCAGTACAGTTCCAGCCATTGTGACCTTCTGGGGAGTAAACCAGCAGATGGAAGACCTCTCTCTCTCTCTGCCTCTGCTTCTCTGTATCACTGCCTTTCAAATAAATAAATAAATCTTAAAAACAAATGTCAGTTTTGCTCATATATATTACTTTTTTTGTACTCTATTGTCAGGGAGCAGGGAAAACATATGGGATTTGTCTTTTTGAGACTGGCTTATTTCACTAAGTATAATGTTTTCCAGTTGCAACCACTTTGTTGCAAAAGACAAGATTACATTATTTTCTATTGTTGAGTAGTCTTCCACAGTGTGTATACACCACATTTTCTTTATCCAGTCATTGGTTGATGGGTTTCTGTGTTGATTCCATATCTTAGCTATTGTAAATTGAACTGCAATAAATATAGGGGTACTCTTTCATAGGTTAATTTCATTTTATTTGGGTAAGTTCCCAAGAGTGGAATGGCTGGGTCATATAGCAGATCTATTTTCAGATTTCTGAAGACTCTCTACACTGTAGAGTTTCAAACTGTTAGTTTGCATTCCCACCAACAGTGGATTAGGGTACCTTTCCTCTCACATCCTCTCTAGCTTTTGTTTTTTTGGTTTTGTTTTTTGACAGGCAGACTTAGACAATGAGAAAGAGTGAGAGAGAGAGAGAGAGTTATAGACAGTGAGAGAGAGACAGAGAGAAAGGTCTTCCTTCCATTGGTTCACTCCTCTGATGGCTGCTATGGCCGGCGGTGGGCTGATCCGAAGCCAGGAGCCGTGTGCTTCCTCCTGGTCTCCCATGTAGGTGCAGGAACCCAAGCACTTGAGCCATCCTCCATTGCCCTCCCCCGGCCACAGCAGAGAGCTGGACTGGAAGAGGAGCAACCGGGACTAGAATCTGGGGTGCCAGCACCGCAGGCGGAGAATTAGCCAAGTGAGCCAGGGCGCCGGCCTCTCGCTTTTATTGTTTTTAAATTTCTGTATGACAGCTATTCTAACTGGAGTGAGGTAAAATCTCATTGTGGTTTTTATTTGCATTTCCTTGATGACTAGTGATTCTGAGCAATTTTTTATTTGTCTGTTGGCCATTTGAATTACATCTTTTGAAAAAATTCCTGTTTAAGTCCTTTGACCACTTCTTACTGGATTGTCTGTTACATTCTTATCAAGAGTAAGGCTTTGCCTTTCTTTGTATCTTTGCCAGCATTTGTTATTTTTATCTTTTCATAAAAGTCATTCTAACTGAGGTGAGACAGTATCTCATCATGGTTTTGGTTTGTATTTCCCCAATAATGAGTAATATTAAACATTTGTTCACATACTCATTGACCATTTGAATGTGTTTTATTGTGAAACATCTATTCAGATCACTTGCCCATTTTAAAATGAAATTATTTGTTTTTTTTTGCTGTTGAATTTTTATTATATATATATTCTGGATATTAATCCATTGTCTGATGAATAGTTTGTAGATATTTCCCCATTCTGTAGATTGTTTTTTCATTCTATCAATAGCTTTGTTGTGCAGAAGTTTCTGATATAATTTCATGTATCTATTTTGCTTCTTTTTAAAGATTTGTTTATTTGAAAGGCAAAGTGACAGATAGAAAGGTAGAGATGAGAAAGAAAGATTTTCCATTTGTTCCTTCATTTCCCAAACAGCCAGGCTGGGCCAGGCCAAAGCCAAGAGTCAGAATCTCAATATTGATTTCCCATGTGGATGGCAGGGGTCCTAAGTAGTCAGGCCATCTTCTGCTGCCTTTCCAGGTGCATAAGTAGAGAGCTGGATTGAAAGTCCCATGCAGCTGGGACTTGAACTGTTGCCCTAGTATATAATGCCAGCATTGTAGGCAGTGACTTAAACTGCTGCAGCATACTGCCAGCCCCTCTATCATGCTTTTGTTGCCTATGTGTTTGGGTTTTTCTAAGTCTTTGACTTCATCTAAAATGCTTCCTCTGTGTTTTCTTCTAATAATTTCATAGTTTCAGGCCTTATGCCTAAGTCCATTTTTTCAGTAATTATTGTAAATGGTGACAGGTACAAATCTAATTTTATTCATGAGGACTCTTTTTTGGAAGTTGATAGGATCAAAACAAAAACCAGATAAATGGCTAGACCATCAGGCCTTCAGAGATGACATTTAAGTAAAGGTATTTCCAGAAAGATTAAAATTGAATCATCTTTTTTTAATTTTTTTGTTAGTTATTGACAGAAATTTAAAATATATTAATGACTAAATTAATAATTACTAAAAGCAAATACATAAGGGCTGGTACTTTGGCACAGTGGATTAAGGCACTGCCTGTCATGCTAGTATCGTTTGTGGGCACTGGTTCAAGTCTCTGCTGGTCCACTTCCAATCACGCTCCCTTTTAATACTCCTGAGACAGCAGTGGGAGATGATACAAGTAATTGGGTCCTTGCATACTTGTGGGAGACCCAGATGAAGCTTATAGCTCCTGTCTTTGATCTGGCCCAGCCCTGGCCATTTTGACCATTTGGTGGATTAACTAGTGGATAGATCTCTCTTTCTCTGCCTCTGCTTCCCATCTCTGTAACTCTGCCTTTCAAATAAACTAAAAAAGCAAATACAACAAATATTTAATGATTCCACACTTTCCCTCTATCCTCTGTGTGTGTGACACACATGATTTTTACAAAGTTAATCATTTTTAAAATGCAGCCTACAACCTTAATTTGAAAAAGTAAATAATGAAACATTCAGCAAGATTTTCTAAGGAGGTTTTAACTGTTGATTATAATGAGAAATCTTATATGTATCCTAAAGTCAGAATGAGAAATTAATAACTAAAATGACATGCTTTTAAAAATCAATAATTAAATCAACAAGTATTAATTGATTTCTTCTTAGAATTGAGAGATGTGAATTAGATACTATAGAGCACAAGAACAAATGTTTTTTTTGGGTTGCACTTTGTAGATTATAAGTTGCCCTGGGTGGGGCATTGGTGACAGAAAGGTCTTGTTGTAGGGTGGGTTTTGTGGTACAACAGGTTAAGCCACCCATATCCCACATGTGCCTGGGTTGTATCTGAGCTACTGCATATTTCCCAATCCAACCTCCTGCTAATGCCCCTGGGAGGTAGCCAGTGATGTCCCAGGTACTTGGGTTTCTGCCACCCATGTGGGAAATTCAAATGGAGGGCCTACCTTCAGCCTGGGTTAACTCCAGCTGTCGCAGCTGCAGGCAGAGGAAACCAGCCAATGGAAAATCTCTCTTTCTCTGTGTCTCCATCTCTCACTCTGTCAAATTTGCCTTCAAATAAATAAAATCTTTCTTTTTTAAAAAAGAAAGGAATGCCTCATTGTACTTTTTTTAAAGATTTTATTTATTTATCTGAAAGTCAGAGTTACACAGAGAGAGAAGGAGAGGCAGAGAGAAGAGAGGTCTTCCATCTGCTGGTTCACTCCTCAGATGGCTGCAACATCCAGAGTTGTGTCAATCCAAAGCCAGGAGCCAGGAGCTTCTTCTGGGTCTCCCAAATGAATGCAGAGGTCCAAGGGATTCAGCCATCTTCCAATGCTTCCCAGGCCACAGCAGAGAGCTGGATCAGAAGTGGAGCAGCAGGGACTTGAACTTGTGGCCATGTGGGATGCCGGCACTGCTGGTGGCAGCTTTACCCACTATACCAAAGTGCCAGTTCCTCATTGTACTTGTTTTATAGGTAAGGCAATTCAACCTCATTTGGACTTACTTGGTCAAGATATTAAAGTTAAGAACAGTAGACTCAGGAACTTGAGTCTTCAGACTATACATTTTCATCATTATCATGCCATTTTGTTATAGTTTCCTACTGATATGTACTTAGGAAAAAATGTACTCTCCTTCAAAGTTTAACACATTTCTTTAATAAAAAGGGAGCAATTTATTTATTTGTTTGAAAAAAGAAGAGTGTGTGAGAGAGAGAGCATCTCCCATCAGCTCATTCTCCCTAAATGGTCTCAATGGCCTGGTTTGAACCAAGCCGAAGTCAGGAGCCAGGAACTCCATCCAGGTCTCCTATGTGGGTGGCAGGGGCCCCAGTACTTGGGCCATCTTCTGCTGCTTTTCCAGGCACAGTAGCAGGGAGCTGAATCAGAAGGGGAATAGCTGAGATTCAAACTGGCACTCTGATACAGGATGCTAGTGGTGTTCCATGCAGCGGCTTCACCTGCTGTGCCACAATGCCCACCCCTACGGTCTGTTTTTATTGAAATAAAGTCAGAGCCAAGTGTTAGTATCTGAAGACAATGGCCAGTTTTCTTTCACAGTAGTAGTTTTCTTGCTGGCAGCCCCAGTTTTAGACTCACAGTTTTATAGCCTGATTGGCTTTTTCCCAGAGCAAGATTTCTTACCTCATCAGCATTGTCTGTGAAAACTGTGCAGTATGAAAATGATTAAAACGTTTGAAATCACTGCAAATGGTCTTAAGTGTTTTGCAATGTCTCCCATATGCTTGTACAGGCCTCCTGTCCCATCTCCAAAAGTTGAACTCTGATGTTCATCTTTGTCAGTCTTAGATTCTGCATTTCTTTCAATCCATTATCTGGATTCCAGCACAGAAGAGGCACTGTTGACCTTATTGCAGACCCATTCCCGGCGCCTCACCTGAAGAGGAAGGGAACAAGCAAAGGTGCAGTGTACAGAATGTCACTGTAAAAGAGAACAAGAAGCAGACTGCTGCTAAGAGCTTCAGATTAGGACAGTGCCCCCGGTGTGGAGCGAGGGCACATTCGAGCCTTTCTTACGCGGGGATCTGTCTGGCCCTCCTCAGGGTCAGGCGGTGTGACTTGATCACAGCAGGATAAGAATGCACACCCAGGGCAAATCTGTAAACACCAGCTTAATCTGCATGGGCAGAGTCCCTGTCATCTCCTCTGACAGAAGAAGCCCCCAGGACACGTTCCAGTGCTGACAGTCACCTCGGTGTCTTAAAAACCCTGTCTGATTTATCACAGAGCCTTTAGAAACATTAGAAAGCTGGACTGGGAAAGAAGTGAATATTTCTCATAATTTACTCCTCTAAAGGTAAAATAGCTCCTAATTTTACAATATGGTGAAAATAAAACTGGTTTTGTGACTCCAGGGACTGCAGTGTCTTTCAGATCATTACATAATATCCTGTTTAATTACTAGTGCGTTTTCAGGCACTCTGACTACCAGGTATTAGAGCACATGCCTGTCTAATGTGATAAAGATAATCATCTCAATATCTAAAGTAGTTTCTTGATGTGTGTCAGTCTAATACACAAAACCGGGATAATCTTTAAGAAAGGATATCAGCAGACATATATACATAAAATTAATATTGCTCAAAATTAAACTATAATAAAGACATATAATTAACACATGGTGTATAATTTTCTCCGTCCTGGGAATTTTGCATGTGAATTTTTATTATACTACATTTAATGAGAACCAAATAATTACTCCCATTCCACCCCCCTGACAAACACACACACACACATAGAAATCTAGATGATTCTGACCATTGAAATCTCATTTCTGTGTTAAACAAAATTCTTTTCATGTAGAGGTAGGTGGTCAGGAACAATTCCTAGAATTTGATGTATGCTGTTAACTTTCTTTTTCAGAAAAAAATACACTCAGAAAACTTGGCATTCAGTTTCAAGGGATTCACCAACTCCCTAAAACCCTAGTACCCTGGGTTAAGAAGTCCTAATGTACACATTCAAGTGAATGATCGCTTCCAACTATGGCCAAAGCACTATGGAGGGATGGGCAATTCCCAAAGTCATTCTGTGCTGTCATCGCAGCTGGAAAATGTGGACCTTAAATTTCCTCTTAATGCCTTGCCTGAGTTCACCTGAGAATTGCTTAACTTTCTGCTTTACTTTCATTTACGTCAACATCCTGGCTAATTCCTGGGTAAACATACGTTTGACTATACATATATGGAGAGAAACATATTGAAAACATTAACTGTTAAAAAAATGGTCTACATTAGTTACTTCCATATATGTTCATTTGAATAAGGTGAAACATCAAGAAAACTAGTTACCAGGAGCCTTATTTATCCAAGATGAATACCTAGAGATATTCTTTGGTATTAGTGTCAGCGTTTGCAAGAAAAAATTATCCCATTAAAGTAGCCCTCATGAATAATTCAGAGAGTTCAATTTAATAGAGGAAGGGGGAGACAGAAACAGGTTATCAAATTTGTTGGAAACCCATGTTGCTGCACAGCATTTTTTTTATGAGCAGTTATAATGTAGGTTATTCTTTGTCTGTATCTACATGAAGAAGTAGATCTCTAACCTAAAATGTTTTGCCTTTAATTTTCTTCTTTGTAGCATTCATAAATAGTTTTTAAATAATACTGCCCCCCCCCCAAATAAAACCCCTGTGATGTGAATAGTGAATTCTACTTCTTAGGCTTTGGGGCATTAATTAATATGAAACATTTGCCTAGGTTGAAATAGTGACAACTTAATGGAACTATGACTTTTTGTATGGTAAAGATTTTCATGAATGTAAGTGTAGTTGACATTGGTTGTTTATACCTTCAGGTTGGGGTACAGGGGAAAAAACAGAAACCACTCTAGAAATTCCAATTATGAAATAATTCGCAGTGAGAATTAGAGATTCTACTACCCCTGGAAGGACTAGAGGAGCAAAGTGTGGAGAAGGAAGTGGGCAGGATTAAAGAGGACAGCATGGAAGAGCAGTTCACCAAGCATGAGGAGCATCTCTTCTATCTCTTCTTGGTGCAAGTTCACACACCAGTGTTCCACCCAAAAAAAAACTACGGATATGGAATACTGCAGATTTGAACTTAGCCACCAATAATCTTTGAATTTTCATTATCACTCAACAAACATGTTTTCTAATGTAAATGGCATGTTATTTACTCTGAGAAAAAAAGACAATGTCACAATCTGCTTTTCTGTGTTTTGAGTGACTACTACTTACCATATTAATCATCTACACACAACTTCTAAAGATAAAACTATGCATGTTAATAATAATGGCCCAAATAACCACTAAGTTACATAGGGATGAAAATCGTAACTGCCTTCTCCTTTCCTTACTTCTCATTATTATCATCATTGCAATAAAGACACTAAGTGGGGGGAAATTATGCAACCGGAAGTGTGAGAGAGGGCTTTGTGGCAGAGCTGACAGTGAAGTTTTTAAGGGGAATAGGAATGACAAGGACTGTGCGTTGTGTTTCCTTGGATGCAGAGCCTGAGAAGGAGACTGGCATGCAGGAAGTTTACTATGAGATGTTTTCAGAGCCAAGAGCTGGGAAAAAAAAAGGAGGAAATAAAGTGGGCAGAAGAGAAACCAAGGTGGAAAGGGACTCAATCCCACCGGAAGCTGCAGCCTTAGGAGCCTTGACGATGGAACAGGCTGCAGACATTTCCCAGGCAGGGGCTAGAAGTGCTGATCGTTACAACCACACGTCAGTTATTGGACATGGTTTACCTTGGAAGGGTACACAGCTTGGGGAAATTTCCTTTCTTCAGCTGATCCAATCCCTGAAGAGAGCTGAGACCTAAGGGTGATCTGCAAACAGCACTCCTAGAACCTCGGTGAGATTCTAGGTTTCCAAAAGGGAGGCACATCAAGTGTCATCACAGCAAAGATGGGATAGTCAAATGTTGGAACATTTCAGGTAGAAAGCATACTGCATCAGTTGCACTAGAGATAGGAATTAGGGGCACATTGAAAAACTGTGTGTGTGTGTGTGTGTGTTTATGTGTGTATAGCTACAGTTACGGTGGGCATAATTTGGCCACGTATGGAAATGCATTAAATGTCAGGCTGAGGTTTTTCAAATAATGTAGTAACACATTACAAATTCTTCTATACAGCTTTGAAAGGAAAACTTGTACCTAGGAGAGCAAATCTGGCAAGGTTGTATTGTAGATGATAGATCAGAGAGGATAAAACCTGAAGTCAAGTAGGAAAAAATAATGTTGGCATATTTTATATCACATATCTCTATTCTTTAATAACTGATCTCATTTATAAACAGAAGTTTTCCATGAAAATAGAGGTGATAATGGTATAAACATAAAAGGGCTTTAGGGAAAGCTCTTTAATAAGTGCTTCCTCTCAGCTGAAGCTGCAGAACCCATCTTAGACCGTGAAGAAAAGACCAGAAAGACACCTTATATCAGATATGCTTTTTTAAAAAAGATTTATTTCTTTATTTAAAGGCAGAGTTACAGAGAGGAAGGGAGAGAGAGAGAGAGAGAGAGAGAGAGAGAGAGAGAGAGATCTTCCATCTGCTCGTTTATTCCCCAAATGGTCACAATGGCCAAAACTGGAGCCAGGAGTTTCATCTGGGTCACCCATGTGGGTGCAATGGAAACGTAGGTCATCTGCTACTGCTTTCTCAGGTGCATTAGCAGAGAGCTGGATCAAAAGTGGAGTAGCTGGAACACGAACCAGCACCCATATACAACACTTGTGGCATCATAGGCGTTGGCTTAACCCATTATGCCATGGTGCCAGCCCCAAATTGGATACTCCTGAGCCACTGTACCAGAGGTCCTCTCCCTTCAGATTTTTTATAAAGGAAAATACTTGTAATAAACTTTATGTGTTTATCACCATAGTTGGATCACTAAAACCTGCAACCAGATTCAGCTTGACATGATAGCCAATGGCTTGACAACATACAAGATTTGTGAGTAACCTATGTCATTGGATAAGAGTAACAGAAATATCTTTTCCCTTAGGAGGAGTACCATTTAATTAGGGATATAAGAATTCTACCTCCAAACAATCATGACCATGACACATGATGGCATTTCAACAACTATGGGGAAAAATGGAATTAAAAGATAATATCTGTTGGGATCAGTGCTGTGGCGTACCAGGTAAAAACTGCAGCTTGCAGTGCCAGCATCCCATATGGTTCTGGTTCGAGTCCCAGCTGCTCCACTTCCCATTCAGCTCTCTGCTATGGCCTGGGGAAGAAGCAGAAGATGGCCCAAGTCCTTGGATCCCTGCACCTGCGTGGGAGACCCAGAAAACGTTCCTGGTCCCTGGTTTCCAATTGCTGCAGCACCAGCCATTGCAGCCATTTAGGGACTGAACCAGCAGATAGAAGACCTCTCTCTCTCTCTGCCTCTGCCTCTCTGTAGCTCTGCCTTTCAAATAAATAAGTCTTTAAAAAAGAGATAATATGTATTTTCCATGAAATAAGAAGATAAAAATTAAAAGATAATGTGCATTTTCCTTGAATTTTGATGTGCCTATCATATATAATTAGGCCCCTATTTCATTCCATGCCACTGAAGTTATATCATATAGGAATTCACGGGAAAAAAAATACAGTGAGGATTTTTTTCACTGGAGAAGGTTTTGATAGGAAGAGAGAAACAGGAATCCATGGACAATGGTCAGTTTGCCTAAGAGACAGTAAAACATAAAGTTGAGAATGAAGATGACGTGTTTTTTGTGGTATGGTACAATTGATTTAAAAAGACCCAAAATTGATTTGGATAGCTACAGGGATGGGAGAGAATAGATGATGGAAGGCTGGCATGACACTCAGGGATGGGCAGTTTCATATGAGCAGAAGTAGAGATTTATTTAAATCATAGTCCATGCAAGTGACTTTCAGGAGCTTATGTGCAAAACAGAATAAACTGGAGAGCACCTTGGGTATGACCAACCAACACGTTACAATAATGACCTAGGAGCAGTGGGCTAAAGAGTGTGAGTCATGTACCATTATCTCTGACTCCCTCCCTTTAAAACTTAAACAAATTGAAGTACCATACTATGTAGATAATTGCAACTTTCCTCATACGTTTTCTCATTGAGCGGAGGGAAGGCAGATTTTAATTATGGATACTTTTTGAAGAAGAAACTGTGAGTTCATAAGTGACATGCCGAGGTCAGCAAGTAAATGAGAAATAAACAGCGGTCCTTGGAGGCTTGTTCCTCTCTCTGCTGCTGCAGCGTTCCTCAGCTTAGCACATTGAGTCTCATCATGGGTGTGTTCTATTAATTTTGGATTTTTAAAACTGCCTATAATTTTATCATGCTATTACTTCATTACAGACACTTTAAGAAAATGGCCTTGCACTGACTCACTCTCTTATCTTACACTTAAGTAAAATGACCCCCTAAGAATGGTTTTCTGCACAGCAGAGCCCTCCGAGCTGTCAAGCCCAGACGCTTGTTTCCCGTTTAATGGAGAGGGCTTGCATGGGTGAAATGGTTTTATCTGAACCTAAACCCTTGCCATCAATAAGTGACTGGCCTGAAGGCACGAAGTGACAGAGTAATACTTTCAAAATTAATTTCCTCAACTGGTGTTGCTGGTCTTTGGAGAGTGGCCTCCTCTATGGGACATTGCTTCAGAAGGAAAAGGGAACATTTTATCGTTTACAATTGTCATTCGTTTTCTTTAATCCCATGGGGTGAACTGAACCTCTGTAAGATTTGCAGTTCTGCAGTGGATTCAACACAGTCTCAGAGAAATCTACTCTTTGCAAACCTGAAAAAATAAAAATTATTTTTAAAATAGCAGTTTGCATGACCTATGATGAGAAGGTAAGACTAAGGACACTCAATTTTTGAAGGCCTACAAACTATTCCATCTTAATCCTCACAGAATTCCTTTGAAGTTGCCTGATTTTTTGTTTTGTTGTTGTTGTTGTTTGTTTAATTTAAAAGCTGAGGCTCAAGAATTGAGCCATTTGAACAAAGCCATAGAGATAAACAGTGCCAGAATGTTCAACTCTGCATGCTGGGTTTTTCCCACATTGCCGCAAAGTTTCAGGATAACCCTCTCTACACGGAAGTGTCTTTTCTGCTACCCTTATGGGCAACTGGGGCTATCATTTTCATGGGGGCAATAAGACCAATCCAAACTTCTAATTCTAAACAGCTTTATAATTTTAATTTTTCCAGACCAGTTATTGTTTGTGCACATTAAAAGGCTGATATATCTTGTCAATGAGTAGTGTGCACTTTTATATCTTTTCTTTTGGCTGATTTTTTTTTTTCAGAAATCACTCCATAAACAACATTCTAATTTAGCAAAGAAAGTCTACCTTGAATTTCTACTTGGTGCCAATTTATGTTGTAACATTACTGACAGTGTCACTTCATTTGCCTAGTTGCCTATGGTCTAAATGTAGGTAATTTACAAACCTTTAACAATTTTCAGCTTTGCTAAATGGTATGGAGAACTACAATTACATTTCAAATGCACTGGCGCTCTGTATGTCAGTAAAAGCACCTACAAAGACATAATTACAATGTAATTGCCCACAAGTTCATGAAGTAAACATACATTATTAGAAGGCACTCGTCTGTTCAATTTAAGTAACATTACAGCTAACATATTACAAAAATAGGGAGCCATTTTGTGACTAGTTACTGTAATAACAGGAGTTGAAATTAAAACGTGGTGCCTAAGTATATGTATTCTTAAGATCATTTCAGATATGTTATTCAATATCCAATGACTTGCTTTTAACCTTTAAAATTGTATTTTAAATATTGCATTCATTTTGTGGAAATATTTACAATCAATAAATGTGTCAGATCTGATTGAAAATAGGTGTTATGGAAAAAGCTTTTCAAAAAAGTTTTAGCTCTGGTAAGAAATGCATAAATTCATATGTGCTGTATATTTAGCAATGCAATAGAAGTATAATAAGATGACCAAAGAAAATCCAATGGTATGCAGAACACACGAATCAGGAGCTTAATATCATGATAGCACTTTTATACTTATGTTGATTGGATTATTACACATCTGTCACATAATATACATTTCTTATCCCAAAGGAGCTGTATCACATGTTTTGGGAAAAGCAAGATGTACATAGGTCCTAAAGCACAACATTGGCTCAAAACATTTCCATGATTCTTAAAACCACAGACGGTTCTTTGAAATAATGTGGAAGAAGTCAGTGGTGGAGTGGGAATCTAAGGAAGGAGTGGACCTGACATTCCTACTTGCATGATTTATTAGCAATCATTTTATTTTTAATACAGCATCTTCTGATGCTTTTCAAAGCACTTATAGACTTGATCTTAACACCATAGTTAGCAGGCTGAAGAACAGGAAAAGAGACAAGAAGACAAAATGCCTCTTCCCGTTTTAGGATAGTCAGATTTTAGCCACAACAAAAGAAAATGAACAAAATAAAGTTTTGGCAAGGTAGTTCACAAGAGCTTTCTTAACTGAGTGGAATCTACTGTATTGCAGGATAAAAAAGTCTTTCTAGATCATTCTCCATCTTCATTTTCCTAATAGACTATGTCAATTCCTGCAAAATAGCGCTGGTCATTACAGTAACTCCCTGTTTAAGGCCAATTAGAGAAAAGTACTTGGGCACTTACTTCTGTGTAGACTCAGTTAACTTCCTGCAATTTCTCCATGTATTGATAAAGAGAGAATTTAGGCATAATGATTGAGTCTTATCAGATTTTGTAGAAATTTGAATACAACCACTGCCTTATTTTCAAC
The DNA here is from genome assembly GCA_949820135.1 of Sylvilagus floridanus. Lineage (NCBI taxonomy): Eukaryota > Metazoa > Chordata > Mammalia > Lagomorpha > Leporidae > Sylvilagus > Sylvilagus floridanus. Next base: position 128,895,919 of record OX463244.1, read on the forward strand.
TGTTTAGACCTGTGGATTTATGCTAACATCTTGTCAGGCTTGCATAAGGCAGTAATTGCACTTATCAATAACACTTAATGAAAACAAGTTTACCTATTAGAATTGAAAGAAATAGGGGCCAGTGCCTTGGCTCACTTGGTTAATTCTCCACCTCTGGCTCCGGCATCGCATATGAGTGCCGGATTCTAGTTCCGGTTGCTCCTCTTCCAGTCCAGCTCTCTGCTGTCCCCCGGAAGGCAGTGGAGGATGGTCCAAGTGCTTGGGCTCCTGCACTCGCGAGGGAGACAAGAAAGAAACTCCTGGCTCCTGGCTTCAGATCAGCGTAGATCCGGCTGTAGCGGGCATTTGGGGGTGAACCAATGGAAGAAAGACCTTTCTCTCTGTCTCTCACTGTCTAACTCTAGCTGTCAAAAAAAGAAAAAAAAGAATTGAAGGAAATATATATAAAAAACTAAATTCCTACTAGGAAAATGAGGGGCCTACAAAATGTTTATGGAAAATGTGTATCTTGAAAAGCTTTACGTGGATTTCAAAATACTTAGCACCAAAATGAACTTATCTTTCAATTTCACTTTCCATGAATTTTTGAATGGATCTTGTATATGAAAATAGTGTTTCTTGAATTTGTTCTTAATAAATTGTTAAATTCTTTTCCTGGTTCAAAGTACAATGGAAATTTTAAGAGCTAGTAGGAATGTAGAAAAAAAGTCATCATTGAAAGTATCCTCTTCAAAAATATACCCATTTTTTTTTTCTCAATACTCTATGGTTTAAAAAGGTAATTTGTGCACTAATTTTCATAATCCTACATTTTCTCCTAATTTTTTTCAGTACTCTTTTACAACTGTTTGACTTCACGTGAATCTAAGCCTTCTGAAAGACTTCTCCAGCTATTTCCTCCGGATTTACATGTGAGGAAGTTTGCTAAGTAGACCCAATACACCCAAAATAGATCACATTTTCCCGACTTCTGATCAGCCACATGGACCCCGCCCAGAGTCCTGAGCAATGCTCACCAGCTGGTTATGAATAGGACTTATCTCTTGGTGTAGGCTAGTTGGGCAGTTCAGCCATAGGAAATTAGTGGATAATTAAAACTTTATCATAATCATGGTAGGCAGATAGTCCATTTTCTGCTTGTGCACTGGAATTATACTTTTACTTGGTACACTTGCTGTATACCCATATATTCTCTGAAGATGACAGAGTGGTAACTTTCTGAAGAAAGCACAATTTTTATCCATCAACATTTTATTGGGTGCTAAAGCAAGTGTGATTCCTCTAGACCTGGTGTGCACTAAGGAAAAGGAACAGAGCAAGTAGACTTTCAAACCTATAAGCAATTACAGCTTCCTTTTTTGCTAATTTTAATTGCTTTATGGCTAAAATTTCATAGCTAGAGCTCACAAGAGCTTTATTTCTGGGTTCCTGAGGAGAATTTTTATCTCTCTCTATACTTTGAATATATATTTATAAAGTGTGTACTCTCCCTTAATGAGATGTGAAATTCTACAGCTAAAGGTATCTTTGAATGTCTTAAGAAGTGATTATTTTTAAAGTAAAAATGATCATATATCATGTAAAACTTTAAGCCTAATTAGCTGAATAGAGGTCAAAATTGTTTTTCAGCCCAAAGATTAAGAGCACAGATTCCAGATTCTAAAGTTAATATGTGAAGAATGCTCATGTGAAGATTTTACAAAGACTTGCCTTATGAACACACAGTCTACATTAGACTTTCTCTTAGTCCAAATAAACGGCTTAGAACAAAGAACTGGTACAGTATTATCTTAGATCTTTTTTAAAAAGCGGACCTAAGGGATGCATCATGAAACATAAGGTGATTTTGGATTCCAGGATTCGCAGAATGATATGCAGGGGGCCACTAATAATAAAATAGACTGCATCTGTTGTTAGAGGAACTTCACAAGAGTGGTCTTATTGATAAGTATAAAAAGTAACCTTAACTCCCCACTGAGAGGGGCCCGGCACTGTGGCGCCGTAGGTTGATCCTCTGCCTGCAGCACCAGCATCCCATATGGGGGCCGGTTCTAGTCCCTGCTGCTCCTCTTCCCATCCAGCTCTCTGCTACGGCCTCGGAAGGCAGTAGAAGATGGTCTAAGTCCTTGAGCCCCTGCACCCTTATGGGAGACCTGGAAGAAGCACCTGGCCCCTGGCTTTGGGTAGGCACAGCTCCGGCTGTTGCAGCCGTTTGGGAGTGAACCAGCGGACGGAAGACCTTTCTTTCTGTCTCTCTCTCTCTCACTGTCTGTAACTCTACCTCTCAAATAAATAAATAAAATCTTAAAAAGAAAAGAAAAAAATCAGTTTCCCAAACTCCCACCAAAAAAAAAAAATAAAGAACAAAAATCCCCACTGAGGGTTGACTTTCACCATCTGACAAAATCAGAAAGTGGAAAGCCACTCAGTCTAATAAAGGAAGCTTGGTCTCTCACCTTGCCTCCTCCCTCTTTTCTTTCCTTTTTATAGTTTATTTATTTTCATTTGTTTGAAAGGCAAAGCAACAGAGAGAAGAGAAGAGAGAGAGAGAGTCTACCAAATGCCTACAACAGCCAGACCTGAGCAAGGTTGAAGGCAGGGGCCAGGAGCTCCATCTGGGTCTTCCACGCAGGTGGCAGGGATCTAAGTACTTGACTCATCATCAACTGCTGCCTCCCAGGGTGTGCATTAGTAGGCAGCTGGATACTATACAGATGTGGGACACTATCTCAGGCACTCTCAGATGGAATTTAGGCATCTCAAGCTATGGCCTAATGTACTGTGTCACAATACCCACCCCCATCTCCTCTTCTTGAACCTGAAATGACCAACATAGTTATCAAGTAAAGAATAATTACAAAATAGTAGAAGATTGAAATATAATCCCTGCATGATTGTGCAGATAGCCATTAACTCTAAGTTTTAGCTTGTGAAAAGGGAAGGGAAGTTTTAATTTTGGAATAAAATTGAAGTATTGATAAATGCTTTCTACTGGATGCTGTCTAATTTGTGAAAGGAAAAACTAAATTAGACACTTTCAATCATTCATGAAGTCAACTTTGTAGTCTCTCCATATGATATAAAAGCCACAATACCTAGTACAAATTATTCTCATTGGAGTGCTTTATAAGATTGAGCAACAAACTAGTCAGTCCTTGATTTAAACACTCTGTGATGTAATTTTTGGTTCTGTAGTGAATTCCCAAATAGCTAATTCTTCTATCTGCTGTGAAATTCACAGATGGGCCATACAACATTTTATCTACCAGAGAATGGTCAGAATCCACCTCAGGTTATGGTTTCATTGCCATCACATTTGTATATTTTCTTGGAAGACCAACCATGATTGCATTAGGAACATAGAATTCATAAGAAGCTTTGGCAGGTTGTATACATAAGTAAATTGAAATGAATCCTTATCTATCAGATTGAACATGCTTTTATTTATCTTTAAAAATTGCAATACTACTTAAATAGAAATATCTATACCCAAAGCCATTGAAGAGCCATATCATCTCTTTCTCAAAGATTTAAGATTAAAACTTGAGAGCAAAAAGTGCCTTTTTATTTTACTTTGTTATAGTTTATGTAAGGTAGAATAAATATACAGTAAACTGCACATGTTTTAAAAGAACCCTTTGATAAGTTTTATCATGTGTATACACCCATGGAACCAATACCCCAATTACAATAGTTAACTTATCAATGATCCTTCTATATTTTCCGTTGCCCCACTATAATTCCTCTTTTCCACTCCTCTATGCCTCCAGTAAACATGGATAACACCAATTGGCTTCCTTTCCCTACAGACTAGTGTGAATTCTCCAGGATTTTATATAAATGGAATCAAACAGTATGATCTTTTCTAAAAAAAAATTTCTATTAGTTTTAACAGTCAGTGTGCTTTGTAGATACAATTCTAAGAACATAATGATTATTCTGAGATTCACTCATGTTGCTACATACATCAATAGTTGATTCCTCTTTGTTGCTAAATAATATCTCCCTGTATGAATAAGCTACAATTTGCTTTTTACCTATTGCACATTACCTGTTGGAGATTATACAGTTTGTAGTTACTCCTGATGAAGATGATACAAATATTCAAGTATGTACAAATATTTGAATGGACATATGAGGATGCTTAAGAAAGATCTTGGGAAATGAGATTGAGAGATAAGCTTACTTTGATGCAAAATTTTTTTAAATCCTTGCATAAAGAAGTCTTCATAAAGTTTATGAAAATGCATATTATAAAAACTTATGCATGGTTTTCAAAAATTATTTGCACCAAAATCAATTTATCTTTGAGTTCAATTTTCCACAAATCTTTTGCAATCCCCTTGTATGTTTTCATTTCTCTTTGGTAATCACCTGGGAGTGTAATGACTGCTCTTATGGTAGATGTATGTTAACTCCATGTATGTATAATCCCTTTGGTTTTCAGTGAGTGTTGGACTTTTTACACCTTTTGTCAGCTTTATTCCTGAATATTTTATATTTTTGATGCTATTGGAGATGGCATTTTTTTCTACTTCAATTTTTATTGTTAGGATATAGAAATACAGTTTAATTTAAAAATTTTTATAATTTTTTCTGGAATGTAAAAACTAAATATTTATGGGGTACCATGTGAATCCTGATAGCTGTATTCACTGTGTAATGTTCAAGTCAGTGTAAACTTGTCTATCTGAGAGAATCTTCATTTCTTTATGGTGAAAGCATTTAAAATCCTTTCTTATGGCTTTTTTTTAAAGAAATGCATTCCATACTTTATCATTGTCTATAGTCTTCCTATTGTGTATACACTGCCAGAACTTCTTATTCCTGTCTAATATAAACTAGTACTAATTAATCAACGCTTCCCCATCCTCCTCTTCTCCAGTTGTCCTTGACCTCTGGTCACTACCATCCTACTCTCAACATCAATGAAACCAACTTTTTTAGGTTGCACACGGAGATGAGGTCACATTGTTCTTGTCTTTCTGTGCTTGACTCATTGTACTTAACAGAAGGGCCTCCAGTTCCTCATGTGTTACTGTAAATAACTAGATTTCATCATATTCATTGCTGAATAGCATTCCATTGTGTATATGGATTTTCTTCACCCATTTATCAGCTGAAGGACACTTAAGTTGCTTCCACTTCTTGTTTACTATGAACAGTGATGCAGTAAACAAGGAAGTACAGATATCTGACAGACTGATTTGTTTCGGATATCCATGGGTGTTTCAAAAAGTTCATGGAAAAATAGAAGTAAAAGTTCATTTTGGTGTCATAGAAATTTTGAAATCCATGTGTTATCTTTTCATAATATACATTTTCAGGGACTTTAAAAAATCTATCATATACCCAGTAGTGGGGTTTCTGAGTCATGATAGTTCTATTTTTGAATGATAGTCACTTTGGAGTGAGATGAGATCCTCAGTTTGATTTACATTTTTATGATGATTATTGATGTTGAACATTTTTTATCAGGTGTGTGTTGGTTATTTTAACTTTTTTTGTATTTATCTTGGAACTTTTCTTTTTGTTATATTTACTTATTAATTCCAGTAGCCTTTATTATAGATTCCATCAGAGTTCCTAGATAGATGATCATATAATATGTGCAGAATAATAGCTTTTTTTCACTTTGCAATCTGATGATTGTTTATTTCTTTTTCTTGACTTACTACCTTGAGCCTGGTACAGTGATGAATAGAATTAGTAAAACTGGACATCTTTGACTTGTTTTGCTTTTTTTGTTTTTAGATTTATTTATTTATTTGAAAGTCAGAGTTAGAGAAAGAGAGGCAAAGAAAAAGAGACAGAGACAGAGAGAAAAAGAGAAAAAGAAAAAGAGAGAGAGAGAGGTCTTCCATATGCTTGTTCACTGCCCCGTTGGCAGCAACGACTGGAGCTGTGCTGATCCGAAGCCAGGAGTCAGGACCTTCTTCCAGGTCTCCCACATTGGTGCAGGAGCCCAAGGACTTGGGCCATCCTCTACTGCTTTCCCAGGCCACAGCAGAGAGCTGGATAGGAAGTGGAGCAGCCTGGATTTGAACCGGCGTCCATATGGGATGCCAGCACTGCAGGCAGCGTCTTTACCCATTACACCACAGTGCTGGCCCTGTGATACAATTTCTGACTCGAAGTGTAAGAACCAAATATTACATATTTGAAATACACAAATATGTCACAATATTTTTAAATGCTTATTTATTATCAACATTTAATAACAAAAGTCTATATATGAGGCACTTGTGGGCCCAAGGCCCACACTTACCCACATACCAACTTGTTTTGCTTTTAGGTTAAAAGCAATCATCCTTTCACTACTAAGTATAATGTTAATTAGTAAATATTTTGTTAATCTCCTGTATCAGATTGAAAAATTTCCTTCCATTCCTAGTTTCCTGTGAGTTATTTTTTAATCTGCAATGCACATTGCACATTGGATTATGCCAAATATTTCCTCTGCAGCTGTTGAAATGATCAATGACTTTCTTATTTTGTCTGCTAAAATGGTAAAATTATATTGATTAAATTGTAAATGTTTGTTAAATAATTCCTTGAATAAACCCCAGAATGTTTTATGTAGTAAATCTTATTTATTTATTTATTTATTTATTTATTTTGACAGGCAGAGTTAGACACAGAGAGAGAGAGAGAGACAGACAGAGAGAAAGGTCTTCCTTTTCCTTTGGTTCACCTCTAAAATGGCCGCTACGGCCAGCATGCTGTGCCAATCTGAAGCCAGGAGCCAGGAGCTTCCTCCTGGTCTCCCATGGGGTGCAGGGCCCAAGCACTTGGGCCATCCTCTACTGCCCTCCTGGGCCACAGCAGAGGGCTGGACAGGTAGAGGAGCAACTGGGACAGAATCCAGCACCCCAAATGGGACTAGAACCTGGGGTGCAGGCGCTGCAAGCAGAGGATTAGCAAAGTGAGCCTAAGGATTTTTTTAAAATCCATTTTGATGCAGCATATTGGTCACAAGCTTTTGTATTATTTCTTTTTCTAATTTTAAATCTAGAGTCATTTGGGTCTAATTAAATGAGTATGGAAATACTGTTTCCTCTTCAATTTTTTCAAAGGGTTGTGTGGAATTGGTATTATTTCTTCCATAAATGTTGATAGGTTTCTCATTCAAATTGTCTGGTTTTAGAGTTTCCTTTGTGAAAAGATGTAAATGTAAATTCAATTTCTTTAATAGATACAATGCTATCATAATAGATATCATGTGCCTTTTGAGTGATCATTGAAAGTTTCAATAGTTTCCGTTCAAGAACTGCATTAATTTTATCTAAACTGCCAGACTTATTAGCAAAAGTTGTTCATCATATCCCCTTATTATCATTATAATAACTTTAAAATCTTTAATGTCTCTGCTTTCATTCCTGATATTATTAATTTATGTTTGCACTCTTATTTTTATGATCAGTATAGCTAGAGGGTTATAAATTTTAGTGATCTCAGAAAAGTAGCTTTTGGATTTGTGTATTTTCTCTTTGATTTTATGATATCTGTTTCATTGATTTTCTCTTTGATCTCTATTACTTTATTTCTTGAGCTTTCTTTCATTCATCTTCTATTTTATTAAAAAGAAGCTGAGGTTGTTGATTTGAGCCCCTTCTTATCTTCTCAAGAAGGGGTTTTATATTATAAGTTTAGCTTCATCACATAAATTTTGATATGTTGTATTTTGATTTTCATTCAGTTCAAAATATTTCTAATATCCTGTTTTGACCTATGGCTAATTTTGAAATATGGTCCTTATTTTCTAAACTTTGGGAGGTTTCCTAGTTATCTTTTCGTTATTAATTGATAATTACATTCCATTGTGAAAGAGTACATAATTTGTATAATTTAAATCCATCTTGGAAAATGTTTGAAAAGCATAATTAAATGTTGAGGGATGAGATGTTTTACAAGCATCAATTGGGTCAATTGATTGACAGGGTCAATCATTTTCTATATCCTTCTTGATTTTCTCAACACTCACTTCATGTATCTGGAGCTCTGCAATTAGATGTATGAACATTTACAATTATTATATCCTCTTGAAGATTTGATCTCTTTGTCTTTGTTAAAATATCGTTTGCTCTGAATTCTCTATGGTTTTTCTTAATATAGTCAACCTGGTATTACTTTGATTACTATTAGCATAGGGTATCTGTTTATTTCCTTTCACTTGATAATATGTGTTTTATTTTAAAACTACATTCTTTTTTAAGATTTAGTTATTTATTTGAAAGGCAGAAACACAGAGATAGAGATCTGCCATCGGCTGGTTCACTCCCCAAATGGCTGCAACAGCTGGGGCTGGACCAGGCTGAAGCCTGGAGACAGGACGTTTTTCCAGGTCTCCCATGTAGGGGCCATCTTCTGCTGCTTTCCCAGGGGCAATAGCAGGGAGCTGGATCAGAAATGGAGCAGCCAGGACTTGAACCTGCACCCTATGGGAAGCCAGCACTGCAGGCAGAGTCTTAACCTTCTACGCCACAGTGTTGGCTCCAAAACTACACTCTTATGGGTAATATATTGTTGTGTGTCCTTACATTAAACTTCCTGGAAGAATGAGATGGATTAACAGGAATCAGCAAATAATAATCCTTTGGCCAAATTGAAATCACTACTTTTTTTTTTTTAATAAATAAATTTGTTTTCTGAGCATAGTCACACTTAGTTTTTACTTGTTGCCTGTGGCTGCTTTCTTCCTACAATGTCAAGTTTGAGTAGTTCCAACAGAGATCATATGTCTTATAAAGATCAACGTATTTGCTATCAAATTCTTTATAAAATAAGTTTGCTAACCCTTTGATTAGAGTGAATCAAGAGGCCTGTGCCACGGCTCACTAGGCTAATCTTCCACCTGCGACGCAGGCATCCCGGGTTCTAGTCCCGGTCGGGTCGCCGGATTCTGTCCCGGTTGCTCCTCTTCCAGGCCAGCTCTCTGCTGTGGCCGGGGAAGGCAGTGGAGGATGGCCCAAGTGCTTGGGCCCTGCACCCCATGGGAGACCAGGAGGAAGCTCCTGGTTCCTGGCTTTGGATTGGCGCAGCATGCCGGCCATGACAGCCATTTGGGGGGTGAACCAATGGAAGGAAGACCTTTCTCTCCCTCTCTCTCACTGTCTAACTCTGCCTGTCAAAAAAAAGAAAGAAAGAAAAAGAAAAAAAAGAGTGAATCAAGGATGATGTAAAATAATTAGAAAGATTCTAGCAATAGTTCTAGTAAGCCACCAAATAAGTCTGACATTTAACAGGCTTTCCCAAATGTTTATCATCACTGGACCACTATTCAGCATTTACTTCTGCATTAAATCAGTCAGGAGGCATTTTGTTAACCACCAACTGCTCTGTGAATAAAGCAGAACACGGGCAAAGTAATGTATGGAGCAGCACTGCCACTTTATTCATTCAGCACTGCCTGTCCTGATAACACATATTCTTTGATGTTTACTCTGCAAAAGCCTGAAGTACCTTCCCCAATCTCTATCATGGCTTGTAAAATAAGTATTTTTCTTTTGTAGTAAGGTGTTCAAATATGCATATTTTAATGTTATTGAGTATATGTCATTCTTTTAATATATATTGAGTGGATTTCCACTGTATATAGATTGTTCATTCAACTATAAGTCAAAAATCTCTTCCTGCCCAACCAATGTAATTTTTCTCTTCAAATTTTAAGACATTTAAAAATAAATTCCACAAAGCATATACATATTAAAAGAGTATGTTTGTAAACATTAAATATTTGTGGTGGACCAGTAAGATATCCTGAAGCCGTAGTACTTTTCACCTCATCTTAAATCACACCCTATTGTATTAAAAGTAGAGCCATTTCACTTTCAGCATATGAACCTACAATATTTCCATGGAATGGCAAATGTACTTTAATGCTTCTTTATTAGAAATGAATGGTGGCAAAACAAATTTTGAAGATACAGTTGTAAGGCTCATTCTTGAGAATTCAGTTGTGTTAAAATAGTCTCTCAATAAAAACTGATTAATTCAGATAGTAATTTTTATCATCCACACCTTAAGAATTAACCTGCCTTTTGATCATATTCTATTTCTTCATCACTTTGAAGTAAGATGTTAAACAAAACTCCCAGAAATTTTAACACATAGCTCAATGCTATAAAGAAGAGCAAGTGTGAGAAATATTCACTGAAAACAAATACTTAATAATTTGATTAATCAGAGAACACTTAGGTATCTAACAAGCTAATTGTAATGTATTGGAAGTCATATGTATTGAAATAGAATAGTTTCCAGATTAGAGGTGTAACTGACGGGTTCTATAATAAACTAAAATCAATAGATGCGATAAAATGTCTACTCCTCTCCACATTTGAAAGACTCACAAGTTAAAACAGGCAACTTGGAACTGAAAGTGTCCATATAACCACCAGGGGATCATTTCAGCAAAGGTGTCTGGCAACTCAGGGGTGAAGGAACCTTCCTCTGAATATGGGAAAACTCGATTCCAGAGAATTGCAACGAATTATGATATTTGGAAGAGCTACAGCCGTATCTAACCATACTGCTTAAAGGATATTGTGCCCATATGAGTGTCAGCTGTATAAATAACTTGTAACTTTGAGAAGGTACAAGAGAATATTAATAACTAAATAAATATGTCATTAAATTCAAAACATACCCTGTAAGACCTTTATAGGTGTGTTACATTTTATATGAAGAACAAAAAGTAGCATGTTTGTAATTAAGTAAATATTATAGTAACTATAGCTTATATTTGAAGCTTATCACTCCCCAGGGAACAGATATTTAATTTGTGGTCACGATAACAACAACCTAATGAACTTCACATCTTTCAGGAGAGCTTAATAAACTTCAAAGAAGAAAAAACAAGAATGTATGAGTAAAAGTACATCCTTAGCCTTTCATTAGGCAAAATGAGCATGAGTCTTGGCCCAGCATGGCTTCCAAAGTTAGCACTCCCAACTACAAAGCAAATGTATGCAGAGAAATGTACAACAAAAGACATAGCTTTTAAAGCTCCAGTTGAGTTTCCACAAATGTTGCTTACAAAAGCCACCATTCTCTGTGTTAACAAAAAGTTGTGGATCCGTTCTTCACTAAATCCTCTTTTCTTGCATAATCCACCTTGTGCACTTTAGCTTGAGTGTGTTTTATCTGATCTAATCCTGGGCTCATTCACTCTCAGATAGAAGCAACAGGATTATTTCACACTTAAACGAGGCCCAATCTTTATGTGATCCCTAAGAGGACACCTGGCTGATGCAGAATTTAAGCTAAAGATTAACCAGGTGCTCAAAGCACACAATTATTTCAAATATAATAACAGTTTGTGATAGAAGGAATTACTGCCAAATGACATAAAAATGCATTAAAATGCACACATTATGCCCTACAGAAGTCTATTATATAGATATTTTATGCATGTAATCTTTACACACCTACACACATCACAGTATTCACTTCAAGAAAAGAACCTACATTTGTTCACATTTTCATTCATGTCTGTCTTTCATATTCAGCATATCCACAGCTTAAAATAGGTTGAGTAGGGCCAGGCTTTGTGGCTTTGCAAATTAGCCCTTGATTTTTTTTTCTTTTAATGCAGTAGACAAGAAAGCTCAACAGACAATAATCTATGCTCCCATGAAGCTAGAAAACCATGGATTAGTATGAAGTAATTCTATCTTCCACACTTTAGCTCTGCAGGATCATTACATTAAAAAAGTATTTGTGTGTATGTGTATGTGCTTACACATTTGTTGTGCACATAAATGCGTATTTGTTGAGTACATGCACACACATTTCCTATGTGTTGTAGATACAAGATTATCTTTACTAATGTGTTGAAGGTTGATTATTTTAAATAATTTTCTGATCCAGAGTGTGCCAGTGTCTCAATATATTTAAAAATCAAAGCTGCAGAGATATTGTTGGAATCATAAGATTGGTACACAAATTTATTTAGTTGCTTGTTTTCCATTTGAAACTGGTTGAGATATGTTTTAAGGGAAGAAAGTGTAACATTTAGGTAACATGGAAGATAATGCCATTGACATATATCTAGCAGAGAGCATCCTGAGTTCTACATCTGGCAGGAGAGAAATGGAATATGAATGCTACATGAGAAATATTAAAAAACATAACAGTACGAGTTATTTTTGGAGGGATTTTAATGAATAAAATTGTTAAATAAAATCCATCATCAAAAATGTGAGAAGCCAATCTACATGGAAATAATGTACATCAAAATACTTCCTCTTTAATTATTACTCTCCAAAGTCACATTTCAAATTTTTATAACATCCTCATTTCCCAGAGCCTGTTTCTTTACCTGCAAAGTGGGAGAACTGGACTGTTAATTCCCTTTGACTCTAAATTTACTCCCAAACAGAAAGATCCACATACGTGACTGAAGAAAGAATAAACACATTCCAGATACTACTAAAACATTCATGTTCAGCAATTTTGAGTGATATATCAATTAATGAATCTCCTGGGAACAGACACATTTCATGGCAGGTAACCATGCTATTCAAATAACCATGCTATTCATCATTAGGAGTTGTGTGATGTGTTTTTGTGATCATTGAGCTCATCAGCTTTGTTTCCACAAGGCTGTGTTTGAATGTAGTTATGCAGAACATAAACAATGACAATGGCATCTTTAAGAAAATGTTCATGCTCAGACACTTTACCAGGTTACATAAAAAATGGATTGTGTGATGGATGTATGGTATTACTTATATTGAATGTATAAATTTCATCTTCAAAAATTAGTTAGAAAAAATTAATAAGAAAAAAGGAAAACTAAAGGCCAACTTCATGATGCCAATATTTATTCAGCTTAATCATTCCATTTAAAAAATTAATCATTTCATTCTTTCACAATATATTGACAAAATAATAAAATCTCTAATAATATTAATTCAAAGACCCACAGCACTTATTTCTTTTTTGGCATGGACAGTTCTGAAAAGCTTAAAATATAAATAAAAGAATGTTTAAAAATGGAAATGCTCAAACTTTCCTTGGGTGACTGCTCATCATGATCATATTTTCCATTTTGTCTCTATTTACTCCTGGGACTGATTCGAGAACTTACTCCTTTGGAATTTTTTAATCAACAGTCAAGAAAACTGTAGAAGAAAAAAAACACTTTTCTCTGTAGCTATGGACAAGCTATATAATCTTGGAAGTCTATGAATTTTCAGATGTCACTTTAAAAAAGATTAATTTATTTGCTTGAAAGGCAAAATGAGAAAGAGAGAGAGAGAGAAGAGCAAGAAAGATCCTCCATAAACTCAAATGATCATAGCAACTGAGACAGGGCCAGGCAGAAAGCATGAGTAAGGACTTACAACTGGGTCTCCCACCTGGGTGGTAGGAACACAAATAGTCGGGCCGTCATCTGCTGCTTCCCAAGTGGAATAACAGGAAGCTGAATCAGAAGCAGACAAGACCCCATTCCCGGGACTCTTCATACGGAATAAGGGCCTCATATGGGGTGGCATAGTCCAGTGTACGACCATGCTCTCCCCTCTGGTCTGTCTTGTATTTCATTCCTCATAGAGCTCTTTGTTAGTTCTGGAAGCTGTCAGTGAACGAGCATGAAGCGAAAGGCTGACTGCTCGTTGATCACTGGCTTCCCCTCTAATAAGGAGGGAAACACTTCGAGATTTATATTTCTCTTTTTATCGTATTTTGTTTTTTTAAAAAAATTAAATGTTTTTAATGTACACAAATTTCATGCATTTCATTTATACAGACTTAGGAATATAGTGATTCTTCCCACCTTATTCTCCCACCCACCCACACTCCCAACCTTCTTCCTCCTCTGTCTCCTATTCCCACTCTTAATTTTTACAAAGATCCATCATTTGTTTACTTTATACTCATAAGATTAACCCTGCACTGTGCAAAGAGTTTTAACAATTAATACAAAGGAAAAAGAAACGCAAAATTTACAGTTTGGGAGCCGGTGCTGTGCCATAGCTGGTAAAGCCACTGCCTGCTGTGCTGGCATCCAGTATGGGCACCGATTCGAGTCCCGGCCACTCCACTTCTGCTCTAGCTCTCTTCTATGGCCTGGGAAAGCAATAGAGGATGGCCCAGGTCCTTGGGCTCCCGCACCTGTGTAGGAGACCTGGAAGAAGCTTCTGGCTCCTGGCTTCGGATCAATGCAGCTCCAGCCATTGCGGCCATTTGGAGAATGAAATAGAGGATGGAAGATTCTCTCTCTCTCTCTCTCTCTCTCTCTCTCTTTCTTTCTCTTTCTCTCTCCCTTTCCCACTGCTTCTGACTCTCTCTAACTCTGCCTTTCAAATTAAATAAATAAATCATTTAAAAAAAGATTTACATTTTGCTGTTAAAATATTTCATGTTTCTTAGACTATATAGCCAAACATGTAAATAGAGAAGTTTAAGTAAAGTTTAAGCTGTGATGTGTTAGTGTTGGACATTTTTTCTGGCTTAATAGATGTCTATTCTGATTGCTGGGAAGTCATGACACATAAATGTTAAATTTTTGCTAAGTCATATTTGAGTGAAGACAATAGACCATGTAAACCATGGCTTCTGTGAGATTATATCCTCAGCCGCTAATGAAATGATATTCTTACTGACACGATTATGTCCATGATTATCTCAGAATGTATAACATAAATAATTAGATTTTAAAGAGACTTTGAAAATGCATGGGAATACAACATGGAATGTTGAAATTTGTGTATTACACACACATAAATAAAATCACAAATGTATGTATATCTATATATCTTTTGTACAGTTATATATACTATTTGAATATGAATATACATTATGAAAATAGATACATTCATATATGTAATTTTTATTTCATTTCCTAAATGATGATTGCTTCCATGGAAGAACTATAGCGAAAGTGAAAATGCATTCACAAAGACACTGCATTATTCACATTTTAGCATTAGTAATATATAATATAGAAAAGGAGAATTCCATATTTTGTCAGTCAATAGAGCCTAGTACACCTTTAAGAGATTTACTTAAGAAATCTCTATATGTACTCTATAGAATACGATACAGCAGTTAAAAAAATGAAATCTGGTCATTTGCAACAAAATGGAGGAATCTGGAAAACATCATGCTGATTACTACCAACCGACAGAATGGCTAGTGATTCTGAACATTTTTTCATGTGTCTGTTGGCCATTTGGATTTCTTCTTTTGAAAAACATCTATTTAGGTCCGTGGCCCATCTCTTAAGTAGGTTATTTGTTTTGTTATTGTGGAGTTTCTAGATATCTTTGTAGATTCTGGTTATTAATCCTTTATCGGTTGCATAATTTGCAAATATTTTTTCCCATTCTGTAGGTTGCCTCTTGACTCTCCTGACTGTTTCTTTGCCATACAGAAACTTCTCAATTTGATGTAATCCCAATTATTAATTTTGGCTTTGACTGCCTGTGCCTCTGGGATCTTTTCCAAGAAGTCTTTGCTAGTACCTATATCTTACAGGGTTTCTCCAATGTTCTCTAATAATTGGATGGTGTTGGGTCATAGATTTAGGTTTTTAATTCATGTTGAGTGGATTTTTGTGTAAGATGTAAGGTCCGGGTCTTGCTTTATGCGTCTGCATGTGGAAATTCAGTTTTTCCAGCATCATTTGTTGAATAGACTGTCCTTGCTCCAGGAATTGGTTTTGGATCCTTGATCAAATATAAGTTGGTTGTAGATGTTTGGATTGATTTCTGGTGTTTCTATTCTGTTCCATTGATCTATCTATCTGTTTCTGTACCAGTACCATGCTGTTTTGATAACAACTGCCCTGTAGTATGACCTGAAATCTGGTATTGTGATGCCTCTGGCTTTGTTTTTGTTGTACAAGATTGCTTTAGCTATTCAAGGTCTCCTGTGCCTCCATATGAATTTCAGCATCATTTTTTCAAGATCTGAGAAGAATGACTTTGGTATTTTGATTGCTATTGCATTGAATCTTTTTGCTTTTGGGAGAATCCACATTTTAATGATATTGATTTTTCCAATCCATGAGCATGGAAGATTTTTCCATTTTTTGGTATCCTCTTGTATTTCTTTCTTTAAGATTTTGTAATTCTATTTGACATCCTTGGTTAAGTTTATTCCAAGGTATTTGATTGTTTTTGTAGCTATTGTGAATGGGATTGATCTTAGAAGTTCTTCCTCAGCGTGGCATTGCCTGTGTATACAAAGACTATTGATTTTTGTGCATTGATTTTATATCCTGCCACTTTGCCAAACTCTTCTATGAGTTCCAATAGTCTCTTAGTAGAGTTCTTTGGGTCCCCGAAAAAAGAATCATATCATCTGCAAAGAGGGATAGTTTGAGTTCTTCCTTCCCAATTTGTATCCCTTTAATTTCTTTTTCTTGCCTAATAGCTCTGGCTAAGTCTTCCAGAACTATATTGAATAGCAGTGGTGAGAGTGGGCATCCCTGTCTGGTACCAGATCTCAGTGGAAAGGCTTCCAACTTTTCCCCATTCACTAGGATATTGGCCATAGGTTTTTCATAAATTGCTTTGATTGTATTGAGGAATGTTCCTTCCATACTCAGTTTGCTTATAGTTTTAATCATGAAAGGGTGTTGTATTTTATCAAATGCTTTCTCTGCATCTATTGAGATAATCATATGGTTTTTCTTCTGCAGTCTGTTAATGTGGTGTATCACGTTGATTGTTTTGTGAACATTGAACCATCCCTGCATACCAGGGATAAACCCCACTTGGTCTGGGTGGATGATCTTTCTGATATGTTGTTGCATTCTGTTGGCCAGAATTTTATTGAGGATTTTTGCATCTATGTTCATGAGGGATATTGGTCTGTAATTCTCTTTAAATGCTGCATCTATTTCTGGCTTAGGAATTAAGGTGATGCTGGCTTCATAGAAAGAATTTGGGAGGATTCCCTCTATTTCGATTGTTCTGAGTAGTTTGAGAAGAATTGGAGTTAGTTCTTTAAATGTATGGTAGAATTCAGCAGTGAATCCATCTGGTCCTGGGCTTTTCTTTGTTGGGAGGGCCTTTATTTCTGTTACAATTTCTGTCTCAGTTGTGGGTCTGTTTAGGTTTTCTATGTCTTCCTGGTTCAGTTTAGGTAGGTTGCATGTGTCCAGGAATCTATCCATTTCTGATAGGTTTCCCTGTTTAATGGCGTACAAGTCCTTGTAGTAATTTCTGATGATTCTTTTTATTTCTGTGGTGTCTGTTGTTAGGGTTCCTTTTTCATCTCTGATTTTATTGAGTTGTGTCTTTTCTCTTCTTTTTTTAATTAGTTGGGCTAATGGGGTGTCAATTTTTTTTTAATCTTTTCAAAAAACCAGCTACTCATTTGGCTGATTTTTTGTAATGGTTTTTTGGATTCAATCCTGTTGATTTCTTCTCTGATTTTAATTATTTCTCTTCTCCTACTAGATTTGGGTCTGGTTTGCTGCAGATTTTCTAGATCCTTGAAATGCATTGAAAGCTCATCTATTTGGTGCCTTTCCAATTTCTTGATGTAGGCACCTATTGCTATAAACTTTCCTCTTAACACTGCTCTTGCTGTATCCCATAAGTTTTGGTATGCTGTGCTGTTATCCTCATTTACTTCCAGAAAATTTTTGATTTCTCTTTTGATTCTTCTATGATTCAGTGTTCATTCGGGAGCATGTTGTTCATTCTCCATGTGTTTGCATATGCTCTAGGGATTCCTGAGTTGCTAATTTCCAGCTTCATTCCATTGTGGTCTGAGAAGATGCATGGTATGATTTTGATCCTTTTGAATTTGCTGAGACTTGCTTATTTTCTAGTATGTGGTCAATCCTAGAGTAGGTTCCATGTACTGCTGAGAAGAATGTGTATTCTTTAAGTGTAGGATGAAAAGTTCTGTAGATACCTGTTAGATCCATTTGGTCTATAGTGTCGATTAAATCTGCTGTTTCCTTGTTGATCTTCTGTCTGGTTGATCTGTCTATTGCTGAAAGTGGAGTATTGAAGTCCCCCAGTGCTATTGTATTGGAGTCTAAGTCTCCCTTTAAGTTCCTTAACATATCTTAAATAACCCGGTGCCCTGTACTTAGTTGCATATACATTTATAATAGTGACATCTTCCTGTTGAAATTAATCATTATACAGTGCCCCTCTTTGTCTCTCTTAAAAGTTTTTGTGTTGAAGTTTATTTTGGCTGATATTAAGACAGCTATGCTAGCTCTTTTTTTCATTTCTGTTGGCATGGAATATCTTTCCAACTTTCATGTTCAGTCTTCATTCATCTTTGTTGGAAAGATGTGTTTCTTGTAAGCAGCAATTAGACCATCTAATTTTTAAAAGCTTGATTAGTTCTTCTTTGCCAGACATCTTTTCTTTGGGTGTAGAAGAGAATAGATGAATTGTATCTTTAAGTAAATGTGTCACTTTGAATTACCAAACTCAGGTTTTTTCCATCATAGAATAGATAGAAATGAGATAGATAGATAGATAGATAGATAGATAGAGAAGAAATAGAGAAATAGATGTTGGGTAGTACAGGTAGAGACAGAGATAGCTAGAAAATAGGTAGGTAAGGGAAGAAGAGAGGGAAAGAGCGTGGGTTTGAAGAGGATAGGCAGAGAGAAATGAGTGGGAGAGAAGGGAAGAAATACAGGAGGAAGTGGGGGGGAGGGAAACTGTTATTATTCCAAGACTTGACAATAAGAAAAAACCTCAATGAGAACAATGTTCTACTTCTTTAAGACCAAAGTCTGGGGATTGGTGATGATCATCGCTATTTGTTGTGTCATCAAGCATTGCTTCTAGGCCTTTTGTAGGCTAGATCTAACTGGCGCATATTTATATTCCATATACATCTTTCTAAAAACAAGATACCTTGAGAGTCCAATTCTAGCTCAGAATTAGAATGTTTATGCTTCTTTTTTTTATATAACACCAATGTCTCCTATCTTCATCACCAGGAATTCTGGTTCACAAGAACATAATAGAATCAGAATATTCTGTATATGTTTACTTTATAGCACCATATACAATTTAAACATGTTATAGTCTCAGAATCAAAAATGAATCCACTATCACAAAAAATGGTGATTGAATAGTTAAAAATTCACATATGCTCTCTACATTTTTCTTCTTGCTGCTCTTTTTAAATACATTTACTTATCAGATAATATTGATGTTACATGTTACAGATATTTTCTTTTAATTTTCCCATGAACCTAGTTCTATGAGGAGGCTAATATTTAATGTTCACCATCAGTTCTGATTAAATGACCCTCTATTAATTTTGATTCACTAAAATGTATTCTCCAGTACATTCTTTAGGTAAAGATCACAGGAATTATATTCCCAGAGACATACCATTTTGATAATTATTTGCCCTACATACTTAAAGATAATTTTTAGTAAATAAAAAAAGATTCTTGGCACCTTTATATATTTCTGTGTGAATTTAGCTTATCTGTGTTTTTACAACAAGGGTTTGTAAAGATACTTTTCATTGAACTTTCAAAGAACTTTTCATTGGTATGAACTGAAAATATATTGGGAAATATATCTCTATGGTCATGATTAATAATAATTTTATAAATTATTATCATATGCGGATATATTAATATATTTAACATTTTGTATTTAAAATGTATATGATAATAATCAAAGATAGATCACAATTTTTAAAATAGGGTTGTGATTGCCATTCTTCTAAATAGACATTAGCTCAAATCACTAATTATTTAGGATCCAGTCTTAGAAATGTGATTACTGAGTCATGTTTCTATGTTGCTAATCATAAAGGCTAATAATTTGTGGAACATTGGCAAGGTATGAAAGTTTTTACTCTCATCAGTAGCTTACAACTAAAAAATAATACAAAATATCCACAAAACAAAAGGCTGTGTTTTGAGAAAATGAGCAAAATATACAAACTTTTAGCCAAACTAATAGAAAAAGGAGACATTACAACTAACACCAAAAGAAACTATTATATTCAACTGCATGATAACAAATTAGAAAAATCTTGAAGAAATGGACACATTAGAGGATACAAATAATCTACAAAAATTAAGTTAAGACTATATTGAAAATCTAAACAGACACATAAGGAGCAACAGATTTAAGCAGCAGTTTAAAGTCTCCCTCCAAAAAACATCTAGTACCTGATGGCTTTACTATAGAATTCTAGAAAACATGTAAAGATGAAATAACTCCAGTACTTTTCAAACTATTCCAAAATTTTGAAAAGGATGGAACACTGCTAAACACTTTTACATGGCTGGTATCACTTTGATAAAAACCAAAGTCACAACACAAGAAGAAAATTTCTGACTTATATCCTTGATTAACCTAGGTGGAAAAAATTCTCAACGAAATATTAGAAAACAAATCCAACACTACATCAAAAAGATCATACAGGCCGGCGCCGTGGCTCAACAGGCTAATCCTCCACCTTGCAGCGCCGCACACCTGGTTCTAGTCCCGGTTGGGGCACCGGATTCTGTCCCGGTTGCCCCTCTTCCAGGCCAGCTCTCTGCTGTGGCCCCAGAGTGCAATGGAGGATGGCCCAAGTGCTTGGGCCCTGCAACCCATGGGAGACCAGGAAAAGCACCTGGCACCTGGCTCCTGCCATCAGATGAGCGCGGTGTGCCGGCCGTAGCGCGCCGGCCACGGTGGCCATTGGAGGGTGAACCAACGGCAAAAGGAAGACCTTTCTCTCTGTCTCTCTCTCACTGTCCACTCTGCCTGTCAAAAAAAAAAAATCATACAGCACAAACAAGAGGGATTTATCCCAGTGATGCAAGAATTGTTCAACACTAACAAATCAGTAAGTATCATAAATTGATCAACAGAATGAAGAACAAAAACTATATGATCATTTCAATAGATACAGAGAAAACATTTGATAAGTTCAATATGACTTCATGATTAAAAACTTTCAACAAATTATATATAAAAGGAACATATCAGAATTATAAAGGCTCCATATGACAACCCAACAGCACATATCGTACTGAATGGGGAAATGTTGGGTTGTCATATGTTGAAAGCAATTCCTATCAGATCTGTAATAAGACAAGGATGTTCTCTTTCAGCACTAATATTCAGTGCAGTATCAGAAATAAAAATATTGGCAAAAGCAATTAACAAGGAGAAAGAAATAAAAGGCACAGAAATTGGAGAAGAGAAAGTCAAAATAGCAATATTAAAAGATTACACTAAGGTGTACATGGGAAACCCTAAACACTCTCTACCAAACAGGTGATAGAACTGATAAACCAATTTAGTAAAGTAGCTTTCCTAGGCATATTTGCAAGGAACTGGATCAGAAGTGGAGCATCCGGGTCTGGAGCTGGTGCCATATGAGATGCTGGCATCTCAAGCAGTGGCTTAACTTGCTGCAACAAAGCACTGGCCCCACCAACAATGATCTTCAGGAAAAGAAATCAGAAAATAAATCTCATTCATAGTAGCCACAACAACAAAAAATCAGATATTTAGGAATAAATATATATATATATATATATTTTTTTTTTTTTTCAGAAACCCACGGCGTTTTAGCTGAAACCCCAGAACAGCAATAAGTTGTCCTGCGGCTTTGAGCACCCGGGCAGGAAAACTCATGAGTGGGAGTGAGAGAAAAAGGCTGCAAGTGGTAGTAATTTCCTTTTAACCATAGATTTTTAGTACAAAGTCCTTTAGGCACATAGAAAACTGTTGTAGGCATAGCCATTGGAACCTGAAAGACCGAGTGTAAATCCCGGATCTCCCATGAACTGTGTGATTCTGGGTAAATTGCTTAATTTCTCTAAGCCTCAAGTTTCTCATCTACAAAATTATAGAAGACCCATTCCCAACAGTAGAGGTTAATTTTATGTAAATCATCTAGCACAGTGAGTGGTATTTAGCAAGAAGTTTTTGCAACAGAAAAGAATCTACAGAGGTCAGTTCTGGGGAGTCTCTACATAGTCATGGTGCTTACGAGGGACCTCAGAGGCCCTTGGGTGTTACAGATGAAGAATTTGACGTCAGGGAAGGTAAATGATTTAAGGTCCCACAGTAGTCATGATGCTGGCTCCCAAGTCTTCTACTTTGTCTAGTAATGGAGTTCATTCCCAGCATACCCTCCCTCGCCCCAGAAAGAGCGTCAGACTAGACTTAGCCCTCTGCTTCCTGCTTTGCCTCTCATTTCCATCACAGCTCTTAACTTCCTTCACTCCTTCTTCCCTCTCTTTGTTGCAAATAGGACCCAGAGCCAGGTATATCTTGATTCATTTTTAAACAGGAGAAATGGAAACACAGCCAGACCTGTAAACTATTAAAAGTGGACTGGTCTTGGGGACAGCTTCAGGGTACTCAGTAATTCTCAAAAGTCCCCTCACCTGGGGAGTGGGGATGCTTAGAGCTGGTTTTCAACTTTCAGTGGTGATGAAATCAAGGGTTGTGGAGAAAGAGCTGTCAGAGAAAACTGTTTAATCTAGGTTTCCAGAAAGGTCGAAGGTGCTGCCTGGGGAGTCACAGGCATCGCTCTGGGTCTTGGCTCCATCTTCCGACATGTTAGCACCCCTCTAGGCCAAAAGTGAATATGATCTTCAGAGACACAGCCAGGCTTTTCCTCTGTGTTCTGTAGTTGGTTCCTGCTTCAGCCCTAGACAGTCATGCGGGGTCTTCACTGGAGAAACTTCCAGTTTTCCAACCCTGGGCCTATTCCATACAGCAGAAAAATAAATATAAATTAATGAAAATTATAAATTTTACTAATGAATGAAATAATTAAGGACACGAAGGTGGAAAGAATTAATATCTTTAAAATGCCTATATTATAGGCCGGCGCCACTGCACAATAGGTTAACCATCTGCCTGCGGCTCTGGCACCCCAGGTTCTAGTCCCGGTCGGGGTGCCGGATTCTGTCCCGGGTGCCCCTCTTCCAGGCCAGCTCTCTGCTGTGCCCGGGAGTGCAGTGGAGGATGGCCTAAGTGCTTGGGCCCTGCACCCACATGGGAGACCAGGAGAAGCACCTGGCTCCCGCCATCAGATCAGCGCGGTGCACCGGCTGCAGCGTGCCGGCCGCAGCTGCCATTGGAGGGTGAACCAACGGCAAAGGAAGACCTTTCTCTCTGTCTCTCTCTTTCTCACTGTACACTCTGCCTGTCAAAAATTTTTTACAAATTTCAAAAAGTCTATTCTATAAAGCAATCTACATATTTAATGTGTAACATTCTTTACAGAATTAGAAAAACAATCCTAAAATTCATATTTAATCAAAAAAAGACCTAGGATAGCCAAAGGAAAAAAAGTCAACTTGTAGACATCACAGTATTTGATTTCAAAACATACTACAAAGCTAATAGTAGCTATAATATAATGGTACTATCATAAGAACCAGCATATGGATCAAAGGAACAGAATCGAGAGCCCAGAAATTAATCCATTTACCTAAAGTCAGCTTATTGTTGACGAAGGTGACAATAAAATATATTGGAGAAAAGATAGCCTTTTCAATAAATGATGCTGAACATATATATGTAGAAGAATGAAATTAGATCCCTACCTCTCACCATAAACAAAAACAACTCAAGATGGATCAAAGATCTAAACATAAGACCTGAAACTATGAAAATGCTGGAAGAAAACAATAGGGAAATTCTTCAAGACATTGGTATAAGTGATGACTTCTTGGATAAGACTCCCAGAGCACAGGCAACAAAAGCAAAACTAGACAAATGGGATTAGATCCAATTCAGAAGCTTCTACAAGGCAAAGGGGACTATCAATGGAGTGAAGAGACATTCAACAGAATGGGAGAAAATATTTTCAAGTTCCTAATCTGACAAACTTTTAATATACAAAATGTATCAACACCTCAAAAATCTCAGCAGCAAAAAAAAAAAAAAAAATCCAGTTAATAAATGTGCAAAGGACCTAAACAGAGGGCTGTCAAAAGAATAACCACAGCTAATGCCATGGCTCAGTAGGCTAATCCTCCGCCTGTGATGCCGGCACCTTGGGTTCTAATCCTGGTTGGGGCACTGGATTCTAGTCTCGGCTGCTCCTCTTCCAGTCCAGCTCTCTGCTGTGGTCCGGGAGTGCAGTGGAGGATGGCCCAAGTGCTTGGGCCCTGCACCCGCATGGGAGACCAGGAAGAAGCACCTGGCTCCTGACTTCGGATAAGTGCAGCACACCGGCTGTATTAGGCATTTGGGGAGTGAACCAACGGAAGGAAGACCTTTCTCTCTGTCTTTTTCTCTCACTGTCTAACTCTGCCTGTAAAAAATTATTTTAAAAAGAATAACCACAAATAGCCAGCAAATATATCAAAAATGTTCAATATCACTAGCATCAGGGAAATCGAAATCAAATCCGCAATGAGATAGCACATTATCTCTATCAGAATGGCCATTCAAAAACATGGAGTAATAAATGCTTTCAAAGATGTGAAGAAAGGAGAACTCTTAAACTATTGGTGAAGATGTAAATGAGCGTAGCCACTGAGGAAAATAATACGCACATTTAAAAAAATAAACTAAAAATGGAACAGCAATATTATCCAACAGTCCCACTTTTGGGTAAATAGTCAAAAGACACAAATTCATCATATCAAAGAATCACTCGTTCCACCATATTTATAGCAGCACTGTTCACAATAGCCAAAATATTGGTATTCAGGCAGCCAGCTATAAAAAAGAGTGAAATTTTGTCATTTCCAGCAGAATGGATAATTGAAATAAACCAGATTCAGACATTTAAAAAAAAACCTCAATCTGAACTGAATGTGGATTACTAGAGGCTGAGAGGTGTGGGAGGAATAATAAAGAAAGAAAGAGAGAAAGAAAGAAAGGAAGGAAGGAAGAAAGAGGAAAGAGAAAGAAAGGAAAAGAGAGAAAGAGGAAGAGGAAGGAAGGAAGGAAGGAAAGAAGCAAGGAAGGGGAAGAAACAAGTGAATTTCATCTGCTTAAAAATACATTTCTTGTTAATCAACTTCAGCTGGCAGGTGGTGGTGGGACTCACCCTTGGAGAAAAGCCCATCCTCCTGGTCTCTGGTTGCATACTCCTGGACCCTTCTAGTGAGCACGGCACATATTTGCAGGAGAGTGACATCAACAAGATGGCTGAGTAGAGTTATTGACACCATTAAGTAATTAACATTCATATTATAGGACTTCCAGAGAGAGAAGAGATAGAGAAAGGCACAGAAAGTATATTTCATAAAATATGAAATAATAGCTGAGAATGTCCCTAGTCTTAGAAGAGATACAGACATCCAGATCCATGAAGCAGAAAGAAACTCTTGTAGACACAACTCAAAGAGGTCCTCTCCAAAGTGCGTTGTGATTCATGAAGAGTGAATGCTTCAAGCAGCAACAGGAAAATATGAAGTCACATATAAGGGCATTCCCTTTAGACCATTAACAGATTTCTCAGAGATCTTGAAGGCCAGAATAGAATGGAATGATATATTCATAGTTCTTGAAGAAAAAACTACCAGCCTAGACTCCTATACCCAACAAGGCTAACCTTAAGAAATGAAGAAGTCTAAGTCTTTCTCAGATAAGCAAAAACTGAGGAAATTCATCACCACTAGCCTTACAAGAGTGCTTAAGGAAGTCCTTCACCTAGAATCAGTAGGACAGTGACTACCTTCATAAAAACCCACAGAAGTATATATCCACTGGTAGATACACAAATGAGAAAGAGAAAGGAACCAAACCTTATCATTGCAGAGTCATAAAACCACAAAGATTCACAATAAGAGAGGAATAAAGTAGTAGAATATACAAAACAGCCAGAAAACAGTGAGTAGAATAACAAAAGTAGGTTTTTACCTATTAATAATGATTTTGAATGTAAATGAGTTAAATTTCCCAATTAAAGAATATAGATTGGCTGAATGCATGAGAACCAAGACTCAGCTGTATGCTGTCTACAAGAATTTCACATCAGGTCGGCGCTGTGGCTCACTTGGCTAATCCTCCACCAGTGGCGCCAGCACCCCAGGTTCTAGTCCCAGTTGGGGCACCAGGTACTAGTCCTGATTGCTCCTCTTCCAGTCCAGCTCTCTGCGGTGGCCCGAGAGGGCAATGGAGGATGGCCCAAGTGCTTGGGTCCCTGTACGTGCATGGGAGACCGGGAAGAAACACCTGGCTTTTGGCTTTGGATCGGCGCAGCGCCAGCTGTAGCAGTCATTACGGGAGTGAACCAATGGAAGGAAGACCTTTCTCTCTGTCTCTCTCTGTCTCTCTCTCTCACTGTCTAACTCTGGCTGGCAAAAAAAAAAAATCGAATTAAGGGTATCCAATTTGGGAAGGAGGAAGTCAAATTGTTCATGTTTGAAGTTGATCTGATTTTATATATATATATAAACTAAAACTTACACACACATGCACACACAAACACACACACAAAGAACTGTTAGAAAAGATAATTGAATTCAGTAAAAATGCAGGGTACAAGATCATCTTATAAAAATCAGTAGCATTTTAATACTCTAGTAGCAAATCACATGGAAAGAAATCAAAAAAGCAATCCAATTTACAATATCAGCTACAAAACTGAAAAATACCTCAAAATACATTGAAATGATGTGCAAGAAATTTAAGAGACCACTAAAAAGTGGAAAGTCATACCAAAGTCATAGATTTGAAGAACTGAAATTTTTAAATGTTATTACTACTCAAAATAATCTACAGACTCAGTACAATCCCAATCCCTATCATAATACCAATGACATTCCTCATAGAAATTGAATAGCAGAAAATATTTGCAAGCTGTTCAACTGATGAGATCAAGGAACTCAACTCAAGAGCTCCCTAAATGTGCTATTTAAAAATTGGACAAGCGATGTGAGTGGACATGTCTCAAAAGAAGATACACAAATGTTCAATGAGTATATGAAATAATCAGGGATGGGGCCAGTGCTGTGGTGCAGTGGGTTAATGCCCCGACCTGAAGTGCCGGCATCCCATATTGGTTCCGGTTCTAGTCTCGGCTGCTCCTCTTCCCATCCAGCTCTCTGCTATGGCCTGGGAAAGCTGTAGAAGATGGCCCAAGTCCTTGGGCCCTGCACCCTCATGGGAGACCTGGAAGAAGCTCCTGGCTCCTGGCTTCGGATCAGTGCAGTTCCAGCTATTGCGGCCAATTGGGGAGTGAACCATTGGATGGAAGACCTCTCCCTCTCTCTCTCTCTCTCTCTCTCTCTCTCTCTGCCTCTCCCCTCTCTGTGTAACTCTGACTCTCAAGTAAAAAAATAAATCTTTAAAAAATCATCAGGGAAAGGGAAATCAAAACCACGATGAAATACTATCACATGCCAGTTTAAATGGCTATTAACAAAAAGACAACAAATGCTGGCCAGGATGTGGAGAGAGAGGAAATCTCATACACTGTCCATGGAAATGTAAATCAGTGCAGCCCTTGTGGAAAACAGTATGGAGTTTCCTCAAAAATCTAGAAATAGAATTACCATACGATCGAGCAATCCCACTGGGGTATACATCCGAAGGAAAGGAAACCAGCATGTTGAAGAAGTACCTATGCTCCCGTGTTTATTGCAGCACTGCTCACAACAGCCAGGGTATGGAGTCAACCTAGGTACTCTATTGGTGGCTGAATGGATAAAAAGCACAAAGTTACATTCTCACAATGGAATAATAGGCAGCCATTATAAAGAACATAGTCCTGTCATTCACAACAATATAGATGAGCCTGGAGGACATTGTGTTAAGCGAAATATTGCAGCACAGAAAGAAGAATTGCTGGGAGTTCCCACTGCATATGAAAGCTTAATAAATTTATCTCATAGAAGCAGGGGCTGGAAGGGGAAGGAGGGAACAGAGGGAGAAAGGTTGGCAGGCACAAGGCTGCAGTTGGATGGCAGGAGTAACTTGTAATGATTTCCAGCATCATGAGGTCACTACTGAAAACAATTAACTGTGTATCATAAAATAACTAATAGGATTCTCAATGTTCTGAACACAAATGATTAATGCTTGAGGTGATGGATATCCTAATAATCTGATCATTGCATGTTGTATACATGCATTGAAATATCACCCTATACCTCATAAGTTATGTAAATTATATGTGTCAATTATAAACATGCATACATTAAATTCTCTTTTAAGCAATAAAAAGACATTTCTTTGATGAAAAGTAAACTTGTACTTAATCATATTTATCGGCCCTTTGAATTTCTCCTATGGTGAATTATCTATTGTGAGATTTGTTTACAAAGTAAACTATATAGCTACTACCAGCAAACACCTTTATGTTTCTCGGTGAACAAAGCTCCCAACAAGCCTGGTCCTGGGAAGTAAAGCATGGTTGTTCCTGCATCTCACTCTCTGTTACCATTTACCTCCAAACCTTTACAAGTACTCTAGATTATGTCTCAAAAATATGTACAGCCTCCCAGCTGCTTTCTATTTCCACCACTACTGTGCAGTCTACACTCCCTGATCTGTTCAGTTCCATCCGGATCTCCTGCGAGACTGACAGTACTTGAGCTGCTGCTTCCCAACATGCACCTTAAAAGAAAGTTGGATCCAAATCAGAGAAGCCAACACTAAATTCCAGGCACTCTGATGAGCATCCCAAATGGCAACTTAACTGCTGCATCAAAAATCCACCCTATCTTTTATGGTATTTTTATTTTTAATAGATTCTAATGCATTGTGCTTTCATCATTATTCTTTTCTAGAAATTCAGAAAGTTTGGTTTGAAATTATCCTCTTTTCCAGAGTTTACTTTGAAAAAAAAAGCTCCTCAGTGTATGTGTCTATTTTTTATTTGGTAACGTTTTAAAAACTTTATTGCAGAGGGCCTGCACTGTGGTATTGTAGGCTAAGCCTCCACCTGCAGCGCCAGCATCCCATATGGACATTGCTTTGTGGCCCAGCTGCTCCTCTTCCCAGCTTCCCACTTGGGAAAGCAGTGGAAGATGGCCCAAGTGCTTGGGGCCCTGCACCCACATGGGAGACCTGAAAGAAGCTCCTGGCACCTGGCTTTGGATTGCCCAGCTCTGGCCATTGAGGCAATCTGGGGAGTGAACCAGTGAATAGAAGACCTCTCTTTCTGTCTCTTCCTCTCTGTGTCTGTAACTCTGCCTCTCAAACAAATCTTTACAAAAAATGTTTTTTTAAAAAGGTATGTAAGAAGTATACATTTGTGGGTACCACATGATGTTTTAATACATTTATCTACTGTGTAATGTTCAATCAGGGTAACTAGATCTACTCCTTCAAATATTTAACATTTTTATGGTAAAAATATTCAAAATTCTGACTTCTACTTCTTTTGAATAAGGAAATAATACAACAACATTATCTATATTCAATTCACTGTGCAATAGAACCTCAGAACTTCTTATTCCTGTCAAACTATAACTTAATACCTGTTGATCAACCTTCACTTATCCTTTCTCTCTCCCTTCTCTCTTCAACGTATTGCAACCGTCATGATAATTTTAACTTCAGTGGATTTACCATTTTGAAGACTCCACATATGAGTGAGACTGTGAGACACTTGTGTTTCTGTGCTTGACTTACATTGCTTAACACAACGACCACCAATTGCACTCATGCTACTTCAAATGACAAAATTTTTTTAAAGATTTTTTATTTTATTTGAAAGGCAGAGTTACAGAGAGACAGAGGCTGCTGGAGCTGAGCCAATCTGAAGCCAGGAGCCAGGAGCTTCTTCCAGGTCTCCCATGCAAGTGCAGGGGCCCAAGGATTTGGGCCATCTTCCATTGCTTTCCCAGGCAACGTCAGAGAACTGGATTGAAATAGAGCAGCCAAAACTCAAATCAGAGATTTTACCTGCTATGCCACAGCACTGGTCTCAAATGACAAAATTTTATCCTTCAGTAAGTGTATATGTATGTGTTCTATATCTTCTTTATCCATTCATCAATGGATGAGTACTTTGATGTTCTTATTTCCAAGCTACTGTGAATAGTGCTGCATTAAATATCAGAATGCAGATTATTTTTGACAGAATTACTTCCTTTCTTTTGGATGTATACCTACTGATGGGATTTCTGATCATGTTGTAGCTCTACTTTTAATCTGCTGAGGCACCCCGATTTTTTTTTTTTTTTTTTTTTTTTTGCTAAGAGCCAATCTATCTGGAGTGAAGTGCTAGCTCCCTGTGGTTTTAGTTTGAACTTCCCTGATGATTTTTTCATGTATCTTTTGCCCATTGGTGTGTGCTCCTTTGAGAAATATTTATTTAAATTTACTGTCTGCTTTTAAAATTATATTATTTGTTTCTTTTCTATTGAGTCATTTGATTTTCTAGATAGTCTAATTCTTGACTCCTTGAAAATATTTTGTCCCACTCTGTAGGATGTCTCTTCACTATGTTGTTTATTCTTTTACTATTCAGGGACACTTTAAT
Source organism: Sylvilagus floridanus (assembly GCA_949820135.1). Lineage (NCBI taxonomy): Eukaryota > Metazoa > Chordata > Mammalia > Lagomorpha > Leporidae > Sylvilagus > Sylvilagus floridanus. Next base: position 128,926,282 of record OX463244.1, read on the forward strand.
TTGATAGAATCCCACTTGTTTTTTTTTTAATGTATTTATTTGAAAGGCAGAATATGGAGAGAGAGAGAGAGAGAGAGAGAGAGAGAGAGAGAGAGAGAGAGAGAAAACCTTCCATCCAATGATGTAGTCCCCAAAATGCTGCAAAAGTTGTAGTACGGCCAGGCAGAAACCAGGAGCCAGGAACTCACTGAGGTCTTCTTTGTGAGGATCAGGGACCCAAGTACTTGAGCTATTTTCTACTGCCTCCCAGGATATACATTTGCAAGAAGCTGAATTGGAAGCGGTGTCTGAATTTAAACCCAGGCACTCTGATATGTGATGTGGGTGTCCCAAAGTAGTGGCTTAACCCATTGCTCCACCATGCATTTCTTTGTATACTTTTGCTTTTGTTTCTTGTGCTTTTGATATCTGATCCAAATTCCTTGTTCATTTCAGTGTCCCAAAGCGTTTCTCTTATGCTTTCTTCTAGTCTCAAAGTTTCAGGTCTTAATTTATGTCTTTAATCCATGTTGAGCTGATTTTTGTACATGGCTTGAGATGAGATCTAATTTAATTCTTCTGCATCTGGATATCAAATTTTCCCAGTACCATTTATTAAAATGACTTTAAAGGCTTTTTGTGATTATTATCATTAACTGAGAGTTTATCATATTATAGACTGTTAATATTATTTGTTTTTCTATTATTTGGGTTATCTGTAGTCTAATATGTATCCTAATTTTCAAAGGTTTTTATGAATACTTAGAAATAAGATATGTTCTCTGCTATCAGGATACCGTGTTTATCATATATTTATAGACTCTATTTTATGGTTTTTCAGAGCTTTTATATCCTTTGTTCTCTTGATCTATCTAGATCTAAGAGACGTTTGCTAAAGTTTCCTATTTTTAATGTGTCTATTTCTTCTTTCATCTCATATAGTTTCTACCTTTTTGAAACTTGCTACTTGTATTTGCTGAATAGCTATTAACATCTCCACTGTGAGTTGCAGTCTTTAGCATTATAGGATGTCCTACTTTATATTGTCTAATTCTTCTTGGCCTGAATTCCACCTTGTTTTAGATCAAGATCATGGCCCCTGCTTTCTTCTTACTTGCCTTTGCTTGTTATATTTTTGTGCATGCTTTTATCTTTACCCTTTTTCAACTCCCTTTATTTTAGATATGTCTTTTACATACAATATAAAGCTATATTTTGCTTCCTTAGTCAATCGGGAAATCTTTTTCTTATATTATGTAAGTTAAGTTCCTATTGAAACAACCAATATATTTGGTCTAAGTTGTATAATAGAGTCTTATGTTTTGTAATTATGTATGTATATGCATATTCCATTATTTTAGCCATTTGCTTTGTTCTTATCTATTAAAGGTATGAGCTTTTCCCTCGTCTTGACTGCTGAGGAACAGTTTTTTGTTTTTGTTTTTTTTTTTTTGTGTGTGTGTGTATGCAAATTGTTGAACTCTTTACATAGTATAGAGGTGGTCTTCTGTGCATAAAGTTAAGTGAAAATGTTTCTTAGTGGAGAATGGGGCTGGGAATGGGAGAGGGAGGATGAGGAGGGGTGGAAGAGTGGGTAGAAAGGTGGGAATGGTGGGAAGAACCACTATATTCCTAAAGTTGTACATATGAAATGTATGAAGTTTGTATTCCTTAAATAAAAGGTTTCTCTGGGGGTGGGGGCGGGGAGAAAGAAGAAAGGAAGAAAGGAAGAAAGGAAGAAAGGAAGAAAGGAAGGAAGGAAGGAAGGAAGGAAGGAAGGAAGGAAGGAAGGAAGAAAGGAAGGAAGAAAGGAAGAAAGGAAGAAAGGAAGAAAGGAAGAAAGGAAGAAAGGAAGAAAGGAAGAAAGGAAGAAAGAAAGAAAGAAAGAAAGAAAGAAAGAAAGAAAGAAAGAAAGAAAGAAAGAAAGAAAGGAAGGAAGGAAGGAAGGAAGGAAGGAAGGAAGGAAGGAAGGAAGGAAGGAAGGAAGGAAGAAAGAAAGAAAGAAAGAGGTTTTTTTCTAATATATTAATAGTTTTATATAATACTTGTTCTGAAATGTTTTTTCTTACCATCAGTGTAATGTCAGCCAGTAAATGCTTCTTTTTATACTCTTGATAATTGTAAACATCATCTAACTGTTAATGTTTGTGGACAAAATATACTTAAGCTTCAAGCTCTTTATTACATTTTAAGCAACTTTTCAGGGACAGGTGTTTGGCACAGTGGTTGAGAATCTGCCTGGGACACCTGTATCCCATATCAGTGTGACTGTGCTGCCTGGGAACATGGTTCTAGCTTCCTGCTGATGTGTACCCTGGGAGGCAGTGGGCAGTGCCTCAAGTGGGAGACCTGGTTGAATTTCTAACTCCTGGGTTCCCCCAACCCACTCTAGCTGTTATAGGAATCTGGGGAGTGAACAAAGGGTGAAAGATCTCTCTCTCTCTTTCTGACTTCCAAATAACTATTCAAATATCTTTCATCCTAATGTCAGTGAGTCAATCAGCAAGTCAACTTTTGAGATGACATTTTGAATTTACACTATAGTTAAAGGCTTAATGCTTCATGAAACAAAGAGTTCAACAAATAAAAATCAAGAAGACCATAGTTCAGCAGGAATATAGGCAAGGGCCATAAACAAAACTAAATGAAAGATGTGAATTTTAGTCATATATAGTTAATTTTAAAATAGCAACAGATCATTAAAACTATAGTATTATATCATTTTTAGCAATTAATTTGACAAAAATTTAAAACTAATTTGACAAATCATTATACTTGCAGTCAAACTGATACATACAGGCATTTCTTACTTTTTCCTTTTCCTTTTGTTTTTTGATTTAAAACAAAAATAGCCCCTACATTTATGGGAGAAACTGTAGTGTTTTTCTTTCTGTTTCAAGATTGTTTCACTCCATATGATATCTTCTAGTTGCAGACATTTTATGGAACTAATAGAATTTCATTCTTTTATAGTGGAATCATATCCCAGTGTGTGTGTGTGTGTGTGTGTGTGTGTGTGTGTGTATCACCTTTTTATCCATTCATCTGAATATGAACACCTTGGTTGATTCTATATTTTGGCTATTGTGAACAGTGTTGCTATAAACATGGTGGTGCAGGTATCTCTTTGATACAGTGTGTTCATGTCTTTTGGGTATATACCCATAAGTGGGATTGTGGGATCAGATCGAAGTTCTGATTTCAAGTTTTTTCAAAGAAATCCACATACTGTTTTCCACAGTGGCTGCCCTAATTTGCATTCCCAACCACAGTGTATTAGAGTTCCCCTGTCTCCATATCCTTGCCTGCATTTGTTACTCTCTCTCTTTTGAATAGTAGCCATTCTGACACGACTAAAGTGCTATCTCATTGTGGTTTTGATATTCAGCAAGTCTAATTTTCACTTACTCTACTCTTTTTCTCCCCATTTTAAAATTGGCTGTATTATTCCTCTGATGTCAGAGTCTGGAATATACATATTACATTTTGTCATTTTTATCTCTTTTAGTCACAAAATATTTACTGTCATGCTCCCACTATTATGAAAAAGTTTCTCCAGATATCTTTTCCTCTAGCTCTACCTGAGCTGGATTCCTTAGGAAAGGTTGTTAAGCATTGACTGCTTATAACTCCATGTAACCGTTACAACAAAGGCTATTACAAACCTCAGCTCAGGGCATACATTTGGCTGAGCAGTTAAGATATCCACTTAGGTGCCTACATCCCATATTGGAGCACTTGGTTTCAGCTCATAGTTCTCCTGACTCCAACTTCCTGACAGTGTACACCTGAGAGGCAGCTGGTGATGGCTCTGGTAGATGCATCCTGCCCCCCAAGCTGGACACTTGCTGAGTTCCAGCTCCAAACATCAGTCCAGCTCAGTCCTGGCCACTAGGGGCATTTGGAGAGTGAGCCAGCAGACGGGAGCTGGCTCTCTCTACCTCTGTCTCTCAAAACAAGAACAACAAATAAAAACCTTGGCTTACATTTTCTTTCCGTCAGGACTTTAAGAATGTTGTCTAATTTTTTTGTAGCTTAAAAGATTGCAACTGAGAAATTTAATATTATTCTCATTTCCTTTGCATTTTTATTTCTTGATTTATATATATGTTTGTATTAATGGAGTGTGGGTGTTGGTGTGGTTCTGAGTTTCTGAAGATAATTTTTCCTTATCTTTATCTAATCTATGGGTTATCCTTGACTGCTCTAATTCTATGAGTAAGTGAAGTGTGAGTTTTTAGAAAAGTAAATTATACTTGTTCTTCTTGTTGAGCTTTGGCTTTAAATAATTTTTCTGCTTATTGCTTCAATGTCCACCTTCAGGAACAACAATTGGATAATATATTTGGCACTTATTTATCACCTTTGCATATTTTATTCACCAGTTTTTAAAATTATTTTATTAGCACTCTTTTCTAAAAGATGTATGTATGTATGTGTGTGTGTGTGTATTTTGAAAGTCACAGCTACAGAGAAATAGAGGAATAGAGAGAGACAGAGAGAGAAAGAGATATCTTCAATTCACTAATTCACTCCACAGGTGGCAACAATGTCCAGTGTTGGGACATGCCAAATCATGAGCCAGGAGCCAGGGGCCTCCCTTAGGTCTCCCACGTGGTTGTAGGGGGCCAAGCACTTGGACCATTTTCTTGCTGCTTTCCCAGGCACACTAAGCAGGGAGTTGGATTAGAAGTGAGGCAGCTGGGACACGAACTGGCATCTACATAGGATGCTGGGCATTGCAGGTGGTGGCTTTACCCTCCATACCACAACATTAGCCTCCTAATACCATTCTTTAAGTCTGGAAAGTTTTGTTTTGTTCTATTTTTCATATATTAGCTATCTATCCTTATGTTTTCTTATGTTTTCACTGTATTTTTCTTGGCATAAATTAATTCTTATGCTTTTTTATTTTAGTTTCTTTCTGAATGTCTTTCTTCCAATTCAGTTTCGATATTTGTCAGTTCTTCCTTTATAATCTTGTTTTCTAACCAGATAATATTTGATGACTTAAATCTTTTAATTTTGGTATTCTTTTAACTCTTCTAGCATGTTTTTTACTTTACTTTAAAATATTATGCCAGAGTTTTCATCTGTTTTAAGGACATTTTTTAAAACGTACTAACACAGTATCATGTTAATCTTCATTATTTTTCTAGTAATAATTTTTATTGGAGTTACATTTTATTTTTCCCACAGTCTTAAATGAAGTGGGTTTTCTGAGGCTATTAGAAAGAGAATCCTTAGAAAAGGAATTGACGATAGTGTAGCTTTCCTAATATTATGGCTTAAGGATTTCCTCTTTCAGTAATCACCAGAAAAGCTCAAAATATGGTCTATCCCTATGGAGCCAGGACATTCAGAGAGATCTGTCTCTCACCCTTAAACTTGGGGGATTCACTCATCCAAACAGCATGTTCCACTTGGGACATGGTGCTTTGCTGTTGAAGTACCTTCTAGAAAAGATTTCCCTTTTGCTATACCCTCCTACTATTCAATTCTACCTCTGTTTCCCCCAATCACTGCTTTGCTGCTCAATTTTGCTTCCGTTTCCAGGCATGTTTGTTCTTTCCAGTTTATTAGAGTAAATCTCTGTCTTTCTGGAAAGTCAGAAGACGCAGAAGTTGCTGAGTACCTCCCTGAATCCACAGCCTCGATTTCCCAGCATGCTGCACTTTTTCCCAATTTACATACTCATTTTCTTTTTTTTTCCCTTCTTACCTTTTATTTTTTTAAGTTTTTATGTCATAAATATATTTTTGATAGATACAACTTTAGGAATATAGTGGTTCTTTCCCCCATACCCACCCACATCCCCCCAACTCCCATCCCACCTCCCTCTCCCTCTCCCATCTTCTTCATTATGGTTCATTTTAGTTTAATTTTATATACAGAGGACCAACTCCATGTTAAGCATAGATTTCAACAGTTTTCAGCCATGCACATACACAACATATAGAGTACAGTTTGGGAATAAAATTTGCCGTCAATTCTCATAGTACAACTCATTAGGGACAGAGATCCTATATGGGGAGTAAGTGCACAGTGACTTCTGCTGTTCCTTTAACGATTAAAACTCTTATTTTTCTTGTGCTTACCTTTCTGCAGAGTCTACAAAGACATTTCATGTGTTATTCTTGGATCTACCCAATCACATATACTCAGGGCAAGCTGCTTCTCCTCTTGGAAATATTTGCTGCTAATGTTCTTTTCCCCCTTGGTTTGTAAAGTGAGTTCTACTAGTGGTTTGGCTACACTCAACTATATTCTGTAGTTCCTTTATTTCAATAATTTATAAAATCATAAAATATTATCATTTTAGAGTTGAAAGTGTCTGCTAGCAACCCCTGAAGCAACAACTAATTTTTCACATATAGAAATTCTGATTTTCTCATGATCATAATGTATCGTTTAATGTTATGTAAATATTAGATAACATTTAAATGTATTTCATTGCCTCATTTAAAATTGTATCATATCTCAACTGCCCAAAGAGATGGTAAGTTCCTGAAAGTCAAAAGCAGTGATTCTTTCACCTTTACAATCTGCTATGAGTACTTGGGATGGAGCAAGTATTAGTGGGGGAATTTAGAATTTCATTCAATAGCTGCATTCATTAATAAATATTTATGGAGTGCTTCCTGTGTCATCACTGTTTTAGTTATTTTGTATACAACAGCTAAACAAGTTTCCTTTTAAATGCTCTGCTTTGTTGCAGCTTAAAATTTAGCATGGATAGATAATTAAAAATAAATATGAAAATGTAGATTGTGTAGAATGCTAAAAACTTAACCAATTATAAGGAAGAACAGACAGAGAAAGAGAGTTCAGGAATGGAGGAAACTATAGTTTTCTATAACACGTTCACCCTGTAATGGTGACATTTGTGGTAAAGCTTGAAACAAGTGAATTCATTCATCATGGAAACGCTTGGGGAGTTTTCTAAGCTGTAAGAACTGTAGTTCTTACACTGTAGTTTATAAAAGAGAAGAGGCAAAGGGACTAACATGGCAGAGTGAAAAAAACAAGAGGAGGAATTGTAGGAGTAGAGGTCATTGATGGAATGTGGGTGGAGCTAAGTGGAATAGTAGTTGCCATTGTAAAGATTTTGACTTTTATTCTAAATGAAAAAGGATCACAGGGCATGGAAACTTAGGAATGTCATGATCTGGCTTACATTTTATAAAGATTATTCTTGGGGCCAGTGCTGTGGCATAGTGGGGGTAAAGCCGCCGCCTGCAGTGCAGGCATTCTATTTGGACGTTGGTTTGAGTCCCAGCTACTCCATTTCCAACACCACTCTCTGTTATGGCCTGGGAAAGCAGTAGAAGCTGGTTCAAGTCCTTGGGCCCCTGCACCTATGTGGAAGAATCTCCTGAATCCTGGATCCTGGTTTCAGATTAGTGCACAGCTCTGACTGTTGTGGCCATCTGGGTAGTGCAAAAGCAGATGGAAGACCTCTCTTTCTGTACCTCTGCCTCTCTGTAACTCTGCCCTACAAATAAATAAATAAATCTTTAAAAAAAAGATTATTCTTGCAGTTGTGTTGACCATGCATAACAATAGGAGACAGAAGAGTGGAAGCACAGAGACCAGTTAGAAAGATGCCTCAGCATCCAGGTGAAAAATGATGGTGGCTTGTTCATGATAGCCATGGAGATGATGAAAAATAGTTTGTATGTAGAGCCCACAAGACATTTTAATACATTATACACTAGAGTAAGAGAAAGAATTGAGGATGATCCTAAGGTTTTTCATCTGAGCAACTACTAAGGTGAATAAATTAATTCTGGATTGCCCACTCATTCCAAGAATTCCTTTGGTCCCAGTACTGAATGGTTGACCAACTTAGCAACTGAGAGAATGTTGTTGTCAGTCTCTGAGGCTGTAAGTCAAGTAGATTAAAAATAAAGTATATTTACTCACCTAAAAGGTAGAGTTACAGAGAGCAAGGAAGAGAGAGATCTTCCATCATTGGTTCACTCCCCAACTGGCTACAGCAGCAAGGGCTGGGCTAGGCCAAAGCCAAGAGCCTGAAACTCCATCCTGGTCTCCCACATGAGTGGCAAGGGATCACATATTTTGGCCATCTTATTCAACTTTTCCAGGTGCTCATACTGGATGCTGACATCACAGGCTGCAGCTTATCCCGCTGTTTGCAATGCTGGCCCCAGTAAAGTAGATTTGAAAGAAACACAAGTAATCCAGTTCTTGAAATGTGAGGGTTTTGTTAGATATTATACTTCCTATCTATTAGTAAAGACATTGAACAAGTAATTGGATGTACATGTTTATATTTCTTGGTCTGCAAAAAGTGTTTATAATTGTGAGTCTGGATGAGGCTATCAAGAAAACAAATGTGCACAGGAAAAATTCCCAATATTTAGAAATACAGAGAAAAATAATAGAGCAAAAGAAAAACAAGAAAGAGTGAACATTGAGGTAGGCTGAAAACTCAAAAATTGAGGTATTTTTAAATCCAAAGAGTAGCTTCCATGATATAGGAAAAGATCAACTGGACAAATGTCAAAAGTGTCTAATAAGAGGAGGACTGAAAATATGGCAACTAAAGATAGCATCATGTGGGGCCAGCACTGTGGCATAGCGGGTAAAGCTGCCTTAAGTGCTGGCATCCTATATGAAAACCGGTTCAAGTCCCAGCTGCTCCACTTCTGATCCAGATCTCTGCTATGGCCTGGGAAAGCAGTGGAAGATGGCCCAAGTCCTTGGGACCCTGCATCTGCATGGGAGACCCAGAGGAAGCTCCTTGCTCCTGGCTTTGGATCGGCACAGCTCTGGCCTTTGCAGCCATTGGGAAGTGAACCAGCGGATGGAAGACCTCTCTCTCTGTCTCTCCTTTGCTCTATGTGTAACTCTTTCAAATAAGTAAATAAAATAAATATTTAAAAAAATTATATAGCATCATGGGGTCAATCCTGAAAAGTTAAGTTTTGGTGAAGCAGTGGGCAAGAAAGCTTGATTAGAAAAGGGCTAGCTGTAAAATGGGAAGAGAGGAATTGAAGGTAGCAGCTGTGTGCCATTTTTTTCCAGGAGTTTTGCAGGAAAGGTTTAGAGACTTGGAGAGGCAGCTGGCAGAAAATTTCATTTGAGAAAATATTTTTAAATGAGAGAATAATAACATGTTTATATGTTACTGGTAATGACTCAGTGGAGAGAAAAAAGAATTGATTGTATAAAGGAGCAAGAGAACTAACAGAGTACTTTCTTAACTAGGTAAAGGAAGATAAGAGTCCACAACTAAACTACTTGCTAGACAAATACATATTTCAACTGTCTACATCAGACTCTAGGATAAAAAAACAAGCAAATGACAGTAAAACAGGCAAGAATCTATCAAAAAATAACTACTAGTGCTTGTGGTATAGTCCCTCAGATGAAGTTTCAATCCATCAATATGCCTATATAGTATGGAGCTGTTTATTGTAGAATGGCACAGAGGCATTGCACAATCTTCAACCTATAGAGAATATTAGGCTGCCATCTATAAGGGTAGGAGAAAGCACGGTCAGTGTATTTTAGACTGTTTCCTAACCAATAAGAATTGAAACAAGAATCTATTTCAGAGTAATTCCTAACCAATCAGAAGATTCCATTAACTTGTTATTTGCTGTGGTGGAATGAGAAGGCCATGCCAAGATGGCCACTGGCAAGTGAGCCTCAGTTACTCAGGAATGGCTTCGAAAACCAAAAGGCAACGTATGTAGCCTGCCTGGCAATAGGCTGTGATTGGTTAGGGCATAGACTGCCCCTTGACCGGATTGGCTGCCTTGGCTATTTAAGCTGCTGTACCAACTGAAATAAACGAGTCTGCGGGCTGCTCACCTCTGGCCTGCTTTCACCCGACTCCTGGGATCTGTGTGGTGACTCCATGCCTCTTGCCCCCACCATGCTCCTCCTCTCAGAATGAATCCACAGCAACAATTTTATTTCTGTGAGCTGCTAAATTTTTGTTTCCAATTAAGAGTCAATAATTTCAATACTGAAATGAGGTAAATGTATAGCCACATCCTGAAGACTCTTGTTTCAACACTTGGGTCCAATGTCTATAAAGGTCCTATTGATGTATTTGTATATATGTATTACTGAAGCTGTAAGTAAAGTTGCATTTCTCATTCTCATTTCCTGGGTTCTATATAGTAAGTTTCAATTCACTTTGACATAAAACTGAAAGCTGTACATTTTAGCAGGCCTACTGTTCTTTATATTGAAGCTCATTTTGTTGATGTAACCTAAATGGTGATTGAAGTTATAAGCAAAAAAAAAAAAAAAAAAAGCAGGTGAAAAAATCCAACCAGATGTTGATAATTATAGACAAGGCACTAATTAACGCTGTCTAAATGAAACAAGTTTTTCTTTGTCAACATGTCACTTGTACACTATCACTCCCCAATCTGAAAAAATATCCTGGACACGGTAGCTCTACGTTTTTGCCATCATGGTGCCATCACTACAATTGAGCAGTTTCTAAGCAAGACTTCCAGCTGACAGACAAAAGGTGCACTTTCACTTTTGCTTAATTTTTCTAGTATGAATTATATTACTAATTTTTATAATTATTTAAATCTTTCAGGCCACAACCTAAGATATGAACAAATAAAAATAGATACCTCCAAATAAGTTGTGTTCATCTGAGAGTCTAATTTTTGTTGTAACTGATTATATAAAATTTTATAATCAAGTTAAGGTGCACGAATCTGCCATTTTATGCTAAATACTATGAATTTTTGTAAGTTCAGCCATAAATATTTCTACATTTGAAAAGGAATCGGTAATGTTTAAAACAGGCAGCTACAAAGACTGCATGCTTTTCTCGAACTTTTCTCAAAAGCAAACCAAAGTGAATAAAAAGAACTAAAAATAGAGTATGCTGCATTATTTCTACCTGAATAAAATTTAAAATGACAGTAATCACACACATACACACACACACACACACACACACACATCCTCTTAAGAACATGTGTGCCAAATTATATATATTAAAAAAAGAACTTTGAAGCAAGTAGATTAGGGGATATAGAGTTTCAGTGTGTGAATTTTTCTTTATATCTAGAGGATAATAAGTGTGACAATTCTAAATGGCTGCATTACAAACTCAAAATGCATGAGGAAGTCATGAGAAAAGCAGAAAGACTCTATGGTCCTCATCCCCCCGCTACTGCCTTGCCATGAGGAGTAATTAGGACTTTGGAAAGAGGAAATCCTGCTCAGGGCTCCACACTTTAAGAGTCTTGTACATCTTGTCTACCAGAAACACAAAACACAAAAATAAATCCATAAAATATATTCGGGTCGTGCTGTCTCAAATAATTCAGTGTTCAACACTGGCACCACACAGTTACACATCAGCTCTTGGGACTAACAGTTTTCAGGTCCCAGGAGAACTCTTGTCCACAGCTCTTGGTGAATGCATTGGAATGTTTTAAGGAATTGCAGATATGCCATAAAAGATGGGCACTGCTTCATCATGCAAAGAGGGTTTTTGTAGCTGAAGCATTTAGAAAAGGGAAAACGACCAATTAATTAACTTGTAAAATCCTTGATCTCAGGTGGTATGAACACAGTATTTCTTATGCAATGAATACTTATTTTTCAAAATGCCAACCATCTCTTTTCTTGCTTTACTTCTTGTTCCAATTCTTTGTCTCAATGATGCCCACAATAAAATGGTATATCTTTAACACTTGTGACTGAGGAAAACTTCACAGTACTAAGAAATTCACATTCTCCTCATATTTGTATAATCGCAGGTCTACATGTAACATGCTTATAGCTAAATACAAATCCCTGTTATTGTGACTGCTTTTAGTCTAATAAAATACTGAGATTCAATATCTATAAAGACTGCTTACTGATCACACTAGATGAAAATTTTATCTCATTTGAAAGGCAAACATGAAAAAATTGAGCAACATATGGTTATTTTCAGTTTCAGAATGCCAGCTAGGTAAACATGGCAATATAGAGAGAGGGAGCTGTGACTTCCAGCTCATGAACTTAAAATTATCTAACTTTTTCCCACATTAAAAGGAGCTTCAGGTTCCTTGCTTTGACATGGACCATCCCTGGATAGTGAATCAACCATTTGGGGAGTGAATTAGTGCGAAGAGGATCTCTCCTCTCCTCTCCTCCCCTCCCCTCCCCTCCCCTCCCCTCCCCTCCCCTCCCCTCCCCTCCCCTCCCCTCCCCTCTCCTCTCCTCTCCTCTCCTCTCCTCTCCTCTCCTCTCCTCTCCTCTCCTCTCCTCTCCTCTCTTCTCTTCTCCTCTCCTCTCCTCTCCTCTTCTCTCCTCTCCTCTCCTCAATAATTATTTCTCTATACATGTGTCACTATGGAAATCTAGAAAAGAAGCTGAATTATTATTATAATATCCAAATATATACAACAATAATTACCAGTTGTTTCATAGTATTTTGCAGACTTTCCAGTCACATGATGAACAACTACTTTATAAGTTTCTCTTTAAGTGTGATCATGAAGGTGTAATTCATGGGGGCCGGTGCCGTGGTGCACAGGGTTAACGCCCTGGCCTGAAATGTCGGCATCCCATATGGGCGCAGGTTCAAGACCTGGCTGCTGCTCTTCCGATCCAGCTCTCTGCTGTGGCCTGGGAAAGCAGTAGAAGATAGCCCAAGTCCTTGAGGCCCTGTACCCACATGGGAGACCTAGAAGAGACACTTGGCTCCTGGACTCAGATTGGCCAATTTGGGAATGAACTATCGGGTGGAAGACCTCTGTCTCTCTGCCTCTCCTCTCTCTGTGTAACTCTGACTTTCAAATGTATAAATAAAAACAAATCTTTAAAAAATGAAAGTAATTCATGAATGTAAGAAGACAGGAATATATTAATTATTTGCCAGGCTGTTTTATAATTTTAGTTGTTCACTCTATATGGTAATGGGCCTATCTGCTCTTTTTCCTTGGGCTTTACGAGCAAGAGAAACAAGATTGCTTCCTCCCTTGCTCGACATCAAACCAAATCTTCAGGGGAGAGCTTCAGCAAAATATTTTTATTTCCCTTACTCTAAATGAGAAAATTCAAAATTTATGACCAACTTGATTTCAAAGTCTTTTAGAGATATGAATGAAAAAGTCAAGCATCTCTTTTAAAATGAATTTCCCTATATAGTTAGGTGAATACACGGAGGCATTATGAATAGATGGTAACTAAAAAACACTCTGATCTCAACTCATGAAGTAGTTATCTTCAGTGCTACAGGTCATCAACAAATGTGTTCATCACAGAGCTCATTTTGTGTCATTTACTTCCCAGGACACACCAGCTCCTCTGCAGTGTGATGCTGGTGTTTAGTTTTATGATTATAATTGCTAAGGTTGATTGAGTGGCAAGATGGCGGAATAGGAAGGGAGCACACCGATAGTCTGGGGAGAGACAGTTTAATAAAAGTGGAGATACTGCAGGTTCAAGGAAGAGTAGGGGAAGAAACAGCAGAGGAAACCCTTCCGGAACTGGAGAGTCACAGTGGACCTGCGTGGAGAGCGTGGGAGCCCGCATTTGGGACACCAGCAGCAGATTCAACACACCAGCACTGGAACGCGAGGTGAGCAGAACCTCAATAGCCTGAGACACTGGCAGGGAAGCGGAGAGAGGAGACTAGAGCGAACAAGGCTTAAAACCCTGTGGGGAAAAGTTCACCAGGCTAACCAAAAGAGAGAGAGAGAGGGAAAAAAAAAAAGGGACCCATACGGACACGAGTTTCTCTCCACTCACCTCTCAAAGGTGAGCAAGACAAAGAGCAGGCGCCATTTTGGAATACGTCATAAGCAGGGTGACCTCGGGTCGGCACCGGCCCTGAGCCTAGCAGAAAAACCTGACTCTGGGTGGGAGGGGTGAAATAACAGGAGATTAGAACCTAATGAATGTGTGGTGCTAATGAACTGAGACTGTGAAAAAAGAGACGGTGGGGGAGAGAACTCACAGAAATCACGAATTCATGTGAGTACTCTCCAGAGACGCTACAGTTCAGTAGCCTTGGCAGCCCAGTGGGAGACTACAGGAGAATCTGAGCCCACACTAAGGGCCGCAAAGATTCCCTCTCTGGTCCTTGGGAAAGAGCTTCTGATCTCTGGCTCCTGGGGGTATATAATTCGCCTGCTAACCACCCCCAATTCCATTCAGCTGTGTGGAATTACTTCCCTTTTGAACCAAAAAAAAAAAAAAAAGTAACAGAGATTTACCACGCCTAACCTGGGAGTGTCTCCTTTGACACACCCTCAACCCTGAGGAACCAAACAGAGCTATCAGGCCACACCCATCTCAAGCCTCTAAGGCTCCAAAAAAGCAGACAGTCCACTTAATCTAGAGTCATAGCATAACCAGAATAAAACACCACAGTGAAGAAACCAATATGCCAAACAACAAACGCAAAAACCGAGGTAACAAGAACAAGGAAGACACTATGACACACCCAAATGAAAAAGACACCCCAATTCAAAATTACGAAGATGATGAGATAGAAGAAATGCAAGAAGCAGATCTCAAAAAATTGATAAGAACACTAAGAAGTACTCAAAAACAAATTCTTGAACTACAGAAATCCTTAATGGACAAGGTAGAAAATCTCTCTCGTGAAAATGAAATATTAAGGAGAAATCAAGCTGAAATGAAACAACTAGTAGAACATGAAACTGTGATAGTGAGAGAAATCACAATGAAGTGAAGAATTCAATAGATCAAATGAAAAACACATTAGAGAGCCTTACAAACAGAATGGGTGAGGCAGAAGAGAGAATATCGGACTTAGAAGACAGAGCGCAGGAAAATATACAGTCAAACCAAAGAAAAGAAGAGGAAATTAGAAATCTAAAAAATATTGTTGGGAATCTACAGGATACTATTAAAAAACCCAACATCCGAGTTCTAGGAGTTCCTGAAGGCATGGAGAGGGAGAAAGGATTAGAAGGCCTTTTTAGTGAGATAATAGCAGAAAATTTCCCAGTTTTGGAGAAGGAGAGAGACATCCTAGTACAGGAAGCTCATAGAACCCCTAGCAAACATGACCAAAAGAGATCCTCACCACGACACGTTGTAATTAAACTCACCACAGTGAAACAGAAAGAAAAGATCCTAAAATGCACAAGAGAGAAACGTCAAATTACTCTCAGAGGATCTCCAATTAGACTCACGGCAGACTTCTCATCAGAAACCCTACAAGCTAGAAGGGAATGGCGAGACATAGCCCAGGTACTTAGAGAGAAAAACTGCCAGCCCAGAATATTATATCCTGCAAAGCTCTCATTTGTGAATGAAGGTGAAATAAAGACCTTTCATAACAAACAAAAATTGAAAGAATTTGTTGCCACTCGTCCAGCCCTGCAAAAGATACTTAAAGATGTGTTACACACAGAAACACAGAAACACGACCATCAACATGAAAGAAGGTAAACGAAGGGAACCTCATGGCAAAAGATCACAGGGAATTCAAAGCATACCTTAGAAAATATCTTTGGCAAATGGCAGGGTAAACTTACCACTTATCAATAGTCACATTGAACGTTAAAGGTCTAAACTGTCCTGTTAAAAGACAGAGATTGGCTGATTGGGTTAAAGAACAAAAACCATCTATTTGCTGCTTACAAGAAACACATCTTTCCAACGAAGATCCATACAGACTGAAAATAAAAGGATGGAACAAGATATACCATGCCAACAGAAATGAAAAAAGAGCGGGTGTCGCCATCTTAATATCAAACTACATAAACTTTAACACAAAAACTGTTAAGAGAGACAAAGAGGGGCACTATATAATGATTAAGGGATCAATACTACAGGAAGATATAACAATTCTCAATGTATATGCACCTAATTATAGGCCACCAGTTTATTTAAAAAATTTGTTAAGAAACTTAAAGGGAGACTTAGACCCCAACACAATAGTACTGGGGGACTTCAATACTCCACTCACAGATATTGACAGATCGACAGGACAGAAGATCAACAAGGAGACAGTAGATTTAAACAACACTATAGCCCAAATGGATCTAACAGATATCTACAGAACTTTTCATCCTACACATAAAGCATTTACATTCTTCTCAGCAGTACATGGAACCTACTCTAGGATTGACCACATACTAGGCCATAAAGCAAGTCTCAGCAAATTCAAAAGAATTAGAATCATACGATGCAGCTTCTCAGACCATAAGGGAATGAAGTTGGAAATTAGCAACTCAGGAATCCCTAGAGCATATGCAAACACATGGAGATTGAACAACATGCTCCTGAATGAACAATGGGTCACAGAAGAAATCAAAAGAGAAATCAAAAATTTTCTGGAAGTAAATGAGGATAACAGCACAACATACCAAAACTTATGGGAAACAGCAAAAGCAGTGTTAAGAGGAAAGTTTATATCAATAGGTGCCTACATCAAGAAACTGGAAAGGCACCAAATAGATGAGCTTTCAATGCATCTCAAGGATCTAGAAAATTTGCAGCAAACTAGACCCAAATCTAGTAGAAAAAGAGAAATAATCAAAATCAGAGAAGAAATCAACAGGATTGAATCCAAAAAAATTACAAAAAATCAGCGAAACGAGGAGCTGGTTTTTTGAAAAAATAAACAAAATTGACACCCCATTGGCCCAACTAACTAAAAAAAGAAGAGAAAAGACCCAAATCAGTAAAATCAGAGATGAAAGAGGAAATGTAACAACAGACACCACAGAAATCAAAAGAATCATTAGAAATTACTACAAGGACTTGTACGCTAGCAAACACGAAAATCTATCAGAAATGGATAGATTCCTGGACACATGCAACCTACCTAAACTGAACCAGGAAGACATAGAAAACCTAAACAGACCCATAAGTGAGTCAGAAATTGAATCAGTAATAAAGGCCCTCCCAACAAAGAAAAGCCCAGGACCAGATGGATTCACTGCTGAATTCTACCAGACATTTAAAGAAGAACTAACCCCAATTCTTCTCAAACTATTCAGAACAATCGAAAAAGAGGGAATTCTCCCAAATTATTTCTATGAAGCCAGCATCACCTTAATTCCTAAGCCAGAAAAAGATGCAGCATTGAAAGAGAATTACAGACCAATATCCCTCATGAACATAGATGCAAAAATCCTCAATAAAATTCTGGCCAATAGACTGCAACAACACATCAGAAAGATCATCCACCCAGACCAAGTGGGATTCATCCCTGGTATGCAGGGATAGTTCAATATTCGCAAAACAATCAACGTGATACACCACATTAACAGACTGCAGAAGAAAAACCATATGATTATCTCACTAGACGCAGAGAAAGCATTCGATAAAATTCAACACCCTTTCATGATGAAAAACCTAAGCAAACTGAGTATAAAAGGCACATTCCTCAATACAATCAAAGCAATTTATGGAAAACCTATGGACAATATCCTGTTGATTGGGGAAAATTTGGAAGCCTTTCCACTGAGATCTGGTACCAGACAGGGATGCCCACTCTCACCACTGCTATTCAATATAGTGCTGGAAGTCTTAGCCAGAGCTATTAGGCAAGAAAAAGAAATTAAAGGGATACAAATTGGGAAGGAAGAACTCAAACTATCCCTCTTTGCAGACGACATGATTCTTTATTTAGGGGACCCAAAGAACTCTACTAAGAGACTATTGGAACTCATAGAAGACTTTGGCAAAGTAGCAGGATATTAAATCAATGCACAAAAATCAACAGCCTTTGTATACACAGGCAATGCCACGGCTGAGGAAGAACTGCTAAGATCAATCCCATTCACAATAGCTACAAAAACAATCAAATACCTTGGAATAAACTTAACCAAGGACATTAAAGATCTCTACAATGAAAATTACAAAACTTTAAAGAAAGAAATAGAAGAGGATACCAAAAAATGGAGAAATCTCCCATGCTCATGGATTGGAAGAATCAATATCATCAAAATGTCCATTCTGCCAAAAGCAATTTACAGATTCAATGCAATACCAATCAAGATACCGAGGACATTCTTCTCAGATCTGGAAAAAATGATGCTGAAATTCATATGGAGACACAGGAGACCTCGAATAGCTAAAGCAATCTTGTACACGAAATACAAACCGGAGGTATCACAATACCAGATTTCAGGACATACTACAGGGCAGTTGTTATCAAAACAGCATGGTACTGGTACAGAAACAGATGGATGGACCAATGGAACAGAATTGAAACACCAGAAATCAATCCAAACATCTATAGCCAACTTATATTTGATCAACAATCCAAAACCAATCCCTGGAGTAAGGACAGTCTGTTTAATAAGGTGCTGGGAAAACTGGATTTCCACGTGCAGAATCATGAAGCAAGATCCCTACCTTTAACCTTACACAAAAATTCATTCAACGTGGATTAAAAATTTAAACCTACGACCTGACACCATCAAATTATTAGAGAGCATAGGAGAAACCCTGCAAGACATAGGTACTGGCAAAGACTTCTTGGAAAATACCCCAGAAGCACAGGCAGTCAAAGCCAAAATTAACTACTGGGATTGCAACAAATTGAAAAGTTTCTGTACTGCAAAAGAAACAGTCAGG
This sequence comes from Sylvilagus floridanus, assembly GCA_949820135.1. Lineage (NCBI taxonomy): Eukaryota > Metazoa > Chordata > Mammalia > Lagomorpha > Leporidae > Sylvilagus > Sylvilagus floridanus. Next base: position 128,944,828 of record OX463244.1, read on the forward strand.
AAAGTGAATAGGAAACCGACAGAATGGGGAAATATATTTGCAAACTATGCAACAGATAAAGGGTTGATAACCAGAATCTACAAAGACATTAAGAAACTCCACAACATCAAAACAAACAACCCACTTAAGAGATGGGCCAAGGACCTCAATAGACATTTTTCAAAAGAGGAAATCCAAATGGCCAACAGACACATGAAAAAATGTTCAAGATCACTAGCAATCAGGGAAATGCAAATCAAAACCACAATGAGGTTTCACCTCACCCAGGTTAGAATGGCTCACATTCAGAAATCTACCAACAATAGATGCTGGAGAGGATGTGGGGAAAAAGGGACACTAATCCACTGTTGGTGGGAATGCAAACTGGTGAAGCCACTATGGAAGTCAGTCTGGAGATTCCTCAGAAACCTGAATATAACCCTACCATTCAACCCAACCATCCCACTCCTTGGAATTTACCCAAAGGAAATTAAATGGGCAAACAAAAAAGCCGTCTGCACAGTAATGTTTATTGCGGCTCAATTCACAATAGCTAAGACTTGGAACCAACCCAAATGCCCATCAACAGTAGACTGGATTAGGAAATTATGGGATATGTACTCTACAGAATACTATACAGCAGTCAAAAACAATGAAATCCGGTCACTTGCAACAAAATGGAGGAATCTGGAAAACATCATGCTGAGTGAATTAAGCCAGTCCCAAAGAGACAAATATCATTTGTTTCCCTTGATTGGTGACGACTAACTGAGCACCAAAGGGGAAACCTGTTGAAGTGAAATGGACACTATGAGAAACAGTGACTCGATCAGCTCTTGTGCTGACTGTTGTTGTACAATGTAATACTTTATCCATGGTAGTATTTTTTTTTATCCTAGTACTAGTGCTTGAACTCTGTAATTAACACACAATTATTCTTAGGTGTTTAAATCTTAATTGAAAAGTGATCCCTGTGAAATATAAGAGTGGGAATAAGAGAGGGAGGAGATGTACAATTTGGGACATGCTCAATCAGTCGTGCCCCAAATGATGGAGTTAGAAATGTGCCAAGGAATTCCAATACAATCCCATCAAGGTGGCATGTACCAAGGCCATCTCATTAGTCCAAGTGATCAATTTCAGCTCACAATTGATCACACTGATAGGTCTAAGAGTCAAAGGGATCACACAAACAAGACTAGTGTCTGCTAATACTAACTGATAGAATCAAAAAGGGAGAGAAAGCAGGATACACAGCAGACTCATAGAATGGCAGATGTCCTAAATAGCACTCTGGCCTCAGAATCAGCCCTTAAGGCATTCGGATCTGGCTCAAGAGACCATGAGAATATTTTAGGCATGGAAAGCTAAGACACTCTGAAAAACAAAAAAAAAGAAGACCTAAATGAAAGATCTCTGCGAGTGACATCCCAGTGGAAAGAACGGGGCCATCAAAGAAGGAGGTACATTTCTCTGAAGGGAGGAGAGAACTTCCACTTTGACGATGACCCTGTCGGAATAAGATTGAAGTCGTCGAACCCTAAAGACTTCCATAGCCTCGGCAACTCATGACTAGAGCCTAGGGAGATTACTGACGCCATAAACAAGAGTGTCAAATTGCTAAATCAACATCAGGAGTCACTGTGTACTTACGTCTCATGAGGGATCTGTCCTTAATGTGTTATCCAATGTGAAATAATGCTATTACTAGTACTGAAACAGTATTTTTACACTTTGTGTTTCTGTGTGGGTGCAAACTGATGAAATCTTTACACAGTATATATTGAACCGATCTTCTGTATATAAAGATAATTGAAAATGATTAAAAAATCTTGGTGTTAAACTGGAAATTGCATAGATAATTAATCAAATCTTTAAAAAAAGAATCATGTAGGATCTCTGTCCTTAATGTGCTGTACATTGTGAATTAATACTATAACTAGTACTCCAACAGTATTTTCATTATGTGAGGGCAAACTGTTGAAATCTTTATGTAATATGTACTAAACTGATCTTCTGTGTATAAAGAGAATTGAAAATGAATCTTGATGTGAACAGAAGGGGAGAGGGAGCGGGAAAGGGGAGGGTCGTGGGAGGGAGGGAAGTTGTGTGGGGGGGAGACATTGTAATCCATAAGCTGTACTTTGGAAATTTATATTCTTTAAATAAAAGGTTTATAAAAAAAATAAATAAATAATTGCTAAGGTTATCTATTTGCTGTCTTGCTTTCTTGTGTTTTTTTTCTCTATGTTTTTTAAGGTTGACTTAGAAGCATTAAAAAGACTGATTTATAACAACAGCCCATACTTATCTTACTACCAGCAAGTAGGTGCCAAAGCCAGGAGAGAGCTGTCTGGCACTGGTGATAGTTGGTTCAGGCTGAGAACTTTCCCTCAATTTTAAAAGAAGTCCAGATCATTCACCTAATCAGAATTAGGTAATTGAAATGTATCCCACTAAAAGTGAAGGTTTATAAAGAATTCGTGTATTAATCAATTTCTACTTTCTTGAAAGATATTTTTTTGAAAAAAAGAAGGCTCATTTATTAAACAGATTAAAGCAGATTAAACAATAAACCAGTTTGATACACAGCTGCTTATCAGGCTGAAGTGTTCTTATGAGTGTCAGGCATCAGAGACCAAGAAGAGTGCTATACTGGATCAGGGTAGACGTGAGCTCCCCCAACGCTGCAGAGTCCTGTCTGAGGAAACTCAAAACCCTAGGTGCTGCCGTTCTATCTCCCTCCTGCTGCTGCACCTCCCTTGTCACTTCTTCCAGGCCACCTGACAGCTAAACATCAATGAATCAGGCATCAGTAAAACCTCCGCCTTTGGTGTTGGCATCTCATATGGGTGCCGATTTGAGCTTCGGCTGCTCCGCTCTCAATCCAGCTCCCTGGTAGTGCACCTAGGAAAGCAATAGAAGATGGCCCAAGTCCTTGGGCCCCTGCACCCACATGGGAGACCTAGAAGAGGCACTTGGCTCCTAGATTCAGATTGGCCCAGCTCTGGCTGTTGTGGCCAAATGGGGAGTGAACCATCCGGTAGAAGACCTCTCTCTGTGTCTCTCCTTCTCTCTGGTTGGAACTCTGCCCCTCAAATAAATAAATAAATGTTGAAAAAAGTGACAATGAATCAAATGCTTCCTCTAGCCTTCCAATTGGATTAACTGGGAGAGGATCCAATGAGGGTTCACTCACAAATCCTGGCCAAATGTTGAACTCCACTATATCCAGAATAGGGAACAGAAAAATGTCACCGGACGCTGGCATTCCAAATTGTTCACAAGTCCTCTCCTGGCTGCTCAACTTCCCATCTAGCTCACTGCTGGTGGCCTGGGAAAAGCACAGCAGATAGCCATGTGTTTGGGCCCTTTCTATCCATGTGGAAGACCTGCATGGGACTCCTGACTTGGGTCTGGCCTACGACTGGCCATTGTGACCATCTGGGGAGTGAACCAGTGAATGGAAGATTCCTCTGTGTGTGTGTGTGTGTGTGTGTGTGTGTGTGTGTAGCTCTTTCAAATACATCATATCTTTAAAAAAAAAAAAAAAAGCCTGTTATCCTATGTTGGACACCGTACTTATACCAGCTCTGGCTTTTGTCTCCAGCTTCGTGCTAATGAAGACCCTGAATCAGCAGGGATAGTTCCAGTATGGGTTTCTGCCACCCAAACGGGAAATCTGGATTGAGTTCCCAGCTGCTTGCTTGAGCTCAGCTCAGTCCAGGCCTTGGAAGGCATTTGAGGAATGAATCAGCAATTGGAGGTTTCTCTCTGTGTGTTTTTTCTCTCTCTCTCTCTCTCTCTCTCTCTTTCTCCATGTCTCTCCACCTCTCAAATACATACATACATACATGCATACACACATACATAAAATGATCAGATTAAACAGTAATATTTTTATTATCAGTGTGGATGTGAATTACACAGGGATACCTTTTCAACATAAATTTAGTCATTCAATTTGATGTTACCTAGATAGTTATTCTAAATACGTAGTCAGATGAGTGTGAGAACAAGGGTGCTTATGGCAGTTTTGCTTATAGTCTAAAAACAGTAAGAATTTAAGCTCCAAAGCAGGGGTTTACAATCCTTTAAAATGGCTAACATTAAAAAAGTAAACACATTACTTTATAGAGGAAAAAATAGCAGATTATGCAACAGCTTAAGGCAGATAGCCTCCCAGACTATTTTTTATGAATGCAGACAAAGCAGTAAAAATAATTATCTTTGGGTAGAAAAAAATTGATTTTTTCTTTGAAATATTTAAAATGAATATGAATTTGTCTTATAATTAGAAATGTCATGATTATTTATATCAAAATAATTTTATTTAATGAAACAAATAATGAATGAACTAATCCTTTTATGTATTGACTTACAAACACTATTTTGCTCCCATCCATCAAAGTTTTACAATTCCTGGTGATTATAGTTTTATGTAACTCTTCAAAAATGACTTTATTCATTTTTAGATAATTTTATTTTGAACTGTTCATATCATTTGAGAATCATTAAAATATTTAAATAAGTGATTGAAACTTGAAAATAATACATGCACTTGCTATAACTGCCTTATTTTTAATTTCCCTACTTTGTCCTTAACGAACGCTGTGGCTTTTTTCTTTTTATGATATGGCACACTCTGGGATCACCTAGTAACCAGGGAATGTGATAGTTCCTTCCCACACAGAGCTAAGTAAAATACATAGGCCTTTGTTTCTCATTGTATCGTAATTAACTTACTAAAGTTTCACAGGATATTAATCTACCATTTTATTTTTATAGTTCATTAAGTACATTATTATGTGTTTGTTCATATTCTACATTCACAGCACTCCTTAAAACAATTGTATTAGTTATTTCTCAAATATTGCTATTCAGTTATGAAATATAATCCACATAAGAAACACTCAAAAAGTGAAGTTATCTCCAGTTCTAGTTCCAGAGTAAATTTCATATTAGCAAAGCTGTGGGAGACCCTGTTCCCAATCAGAGCTGTTTCTAAGTAGTCTTGGCTTGGTTTAGTAATACTTGGATTGGTGAGAAAATAACTGATTTCAGCCTTGACACACTACATCTGAGTTCTCAAAACTGTATCTCCAGGCCGGTGCCATGGCTCACTTGGTTAATCCTCCGCCTGCAGCGCCAGCATCCCATATGGGCTCCAGTTCTAGTCCCAGTTGCTCCTCTTCCAGTCCAGCTCTCTGCTGTGGCCCAGGAGGGCAGTGGAGGATGGCCCAAGTGCTTGAGCCCTGCACCCGCGTGGGAGACCAGGAGGAAGCACCTGGCTCCTGGCTTCAGATCAGCACAGTGTTGGCTGTAGCAGCCATTTGGGGAGTGAACCAATGGAAGGAAGACCTTTCTCTCTGTCTCTCTCTCTTACTGTCTATAATTCTACCTTTCAAATTAAAAAAAACACAAAAAACAAAAAACTGTGTCTCCAAAATTTGACTTCCATCTACTTGATATTGTATGTGACAATTAACCCTGCAATTCACCAGCAATTGTGTTAGATTTCTTGTCAGCACTTAAATGAAATTCATTTACTGATTGATAGTGTTTCCACTTTTCTACCTGTCAACATCAAAAAAAGATGTTTCTCTGCATTCATCCATTTTTATTTAACATTCATAGAGAACATGGATTGAGTGTTATTTCCTTTAATTATATGTAAAGTAGAAAACCCAGGTGTTGCTTTTGCTGCTACTTAAACAAAAAACAAACTAACAAACGTGAAAGTCCTTCCAGATCTTTTTTTCCCTCAATACAACTCCATGCCTTACCAATCTCTCTTCCTAAATGAACATGGGGCTTCTGTTTCTTCGTGATAGCTTTGTGATTTTTTTCATTAGCTTCCTTAATGGATGTTCCTTTCTTCAGCACTTTTCACACACTCCCACTGGAATGGTCTTTCACACCCATCTCTGAGCTTATCAGTTGGACCTTTAAATCTCTCAATAGCTCTACTCACCTTCCTGGTGAAAGTCAAACTCATTCACTGCATAATACAACCCCCAGCATGGGGCCCCTTCAATTTTATCTGGATACCAATATTTTGTCCATATTTGACACCTGAAGGAAGTCCATTGAGTGAATACCCTATGGAAATTTATGTGAGAGAGTTATTAAGAGTTATGTTGCCGGCGCCGTGGCTCAATAGGCTAATGCTCCGCCTTGCGGCGCCAGCACACAGGGTTCTAGTCCCAGTCAGGGCACTGGATTCTGTCCCAGTAGCCCCTCTTCCAGTCCAGCTCTCTGCTGCGGCCCAGGAGTGCAGTGGAGGATGGCTCAAGTCCTTGGGCCCTGCACCCCATGGGAGACCAGGAGAAGCACCTGGCTCCTGACTTCAGATCAGCAAGGTGCGCCGGCCACTGCACGCTGGCACGTAGCAGCCACTGAGGGGTGAACCAATGGAAAAGGAAGTCCTTTCTCTCTGTCTCTCTCTCACTGTCCACTCTGCCTGTCAAAAAAAAAAAGAGTTATGTTAAAAGGAATATAAATAAGTGAAGCAAAAATATAAAGCAATACAAGGAAGATTAGCCAAAAAAAAAAAAAAGATAAGAAGTGGCTGTAACCAAAAGGAACATCAAAAAGAGAGAGACTTAGAGACTTGTATGGCAAGAGGTGGGAAGCAGGTCATACACAGAGAAGATATTGTTTGGGACAAAGATGAGACAAAACCTAGAAAATATTCTGAGAGCTAAAAATTGTGAAAATAAAATTGGAATAACCATAGATATTTATGAGTGTTTCTCACATAGGTCTATTCATGGGCATAGAAAAAAAGAAAACATCCAAGATAAGTGTTTTCTATTGCTACTAATTGTTTTCATTAAGCAATTATGTGCTTGCTTGAATCTTGAGCACATGCTGTTATCTGTATAAAATGTTTGCCATGCACGTTTGGTCCAAAGGAAAGAAAACTGGAAAACTGGGGTTAAGACCTCAAATATTCCACTCCCTGAAGCATACATTTGGATCATATTTTTCATTTTTGAAGTGTAAAAATGATTTCCCTTAGACACAAATGGCCTATATTCATGTATTCTTCTCTACGTTGTCTTTATTTTACACGCTGTTTATATAGTTTACCTAAATTATCATTTATAATCTTTTGGGATTACTTTCTTATGCTGAGTATATATGCACAAAGGAAATAATGAAAGACTCTACTTAGGTATGGAAAGAATATGTAATTAGTCATTACCTAGAGAAAATAAGGACTGTCTATGGCAAAGTCACTTTTTTTTTTTTTTTAGAGGCAGAGTGGACAGTGAAAGAGAGAAAGGTCTTCCTTTTGCCGTTGGTTCACCCTCCAGCGCACTGCGCTGATCCGAAGGCAGGAGCCAGGTGCTTCTCCTGGTCTCCCATGGGGTGCAGGATCTAAGCACTTGGGCCATCCTCCACTGCACTCCTGGGCCATAGCAGAGAACTAGCCTGGAAGAGGGGCAACCGAGACAGAATCCGGCACCCCGACCGGGACTAGAACCCAGTGTGCCGGCGCCGCAAGGCGGAGGATTAGCCTATCGAGCCTTGGCGCTGGCCTATGGCAAAGTCATTCTGATTAACCATGCCAAGGTATGCTCTCTGGAGAGAAATATTCCAAAATGTAATTTCACCTGCCCAAAGCTATATGAACTGGAACTTTTGAATTTCTGTTGGCTTAATCTAGATATTAGGATCTAAACTATTCACTAATAATTAAGAGGTATAAAAAATAAAATAAAATAGCAAAATAAAATGACCTGAACTCAAGTTCTCATTAAGTTAGGTTTTCTATATTGGTATGGAATTTGATACCATATCAAGGAGGCATAAAATATTTGTTAAGTTAAATAATTCAGCACAGAGTTACCAGCAAGTACTGACTTCTTTGTTGCATTATTTTCAATGCTGGACCAACACTTAATATCCTGATTTTTCTTATTCTGATGTTAACTTGGAACCAAGTAATAGTTAAGTCATTATAAAAATAACCGCACAGTGTTGAGGGGTTTTTGAATGTTTTTTCTTTGCTTAATAAAGAATTCGTAGAGTAGACCTCTGTTATTTTTGGCTGCCTCAAATCTTCCAAACCTTATACCTACATCCACATTTTGAACCTTTCTAAGGCAAAAATCTAAACTTTTACACATTTTTCCCTTGAGCTAAGTGCACCTTCCACTAATAGATGCATCCATATGAGGCTTTAATTTGGAAGCAAGATATATAAAGACAGACCCAGGGCAGAGATAGGGAGTATAAGAGATTGTGTTTATCTGTGACTGCCAGCTGTTGTGGCAATTTTCTTGTCATACAAGTAAACATGGTTCTGGGATTGGCAACAAAAAGCCTGACTTCAGTAAAAGTATTGTGGTTCTGCTATGGATGGTGGTGTTTCCGCAGTGACATGATTAAAATTGTTACTCTAAGGTTAACCTAGAATTCATTCCCTCACTCATTCCAAATGTCCTGTTACATTTCTAATATTTCCTAGTAGTCGTGTAGCACTTAAGCTCACTAGAATTGATTCTGTTGTCTGCTACCAAGAACTCTAGGGTTAAATGTAGGAATAGAGAATTATAATTAAGGTAATGCATGCAATAACATTTATTTTGTTTTCCAGGAAAAAAAGGCATTGAAGGCTCCTTCTTCCATAGGGTAACATTTTTTTCCATAACAAATATCACTTCTGGCTGCTACTGTGTATCTAGGTCCTAGGAATAACCATTAAAATAATAAGGTGAGTCATTCTACTTATAATGCATATACGTTAAAGTAAAAATGTTTTAAAGTTAACTTATTGCTGGCAAATTAGACAACTGGAAGAAAAAATTATCATTTACTGGTACAACCCTTTGGAAGGGATAGAGCAATTTTTATCACCTAGCTTTTTATATTCTTCCATTGTAAACTAATCTTTTCAATTTTCTTAGCTCCTTAACACTCTGAATAGAACCTCTAATGGTTCACTGGCTGATTCACAGAGCATTTGAAAAAAGACCTGTTGAGTGGTGACAAATAACAAACAAAAACAAAAATAGACCAGACAGCTGTTTTTCCTTAATATCTGGATGGTCTTGGAAGAACCACAGGGATATAGATTCCAGTTTTCTCATCAAATAAAAAAATTAGTGACTGAGTGAATTCTTTTAAAAAATCGTACTTGGCGGCTGCCGCTGTGGCATAGCGAGTAAAGCTGCCACCTACAGTGCCGGCATCCCATATGGGTGCCAGTTGAAGTCCTGGTTGCTCCACTTCCAATCCAGTTCTCTGCTATGGCCTGGGAAACCAGTGGAGGATGGCCCAAGTCCTTGGGCCCCTGCACTCGTGTGGGAGACCAGGAAGAAGCTCCTGGCTTTGGATTTGCACATCTCCAGCTCTTGTGGCCAATTGGGGAGTGAACCAGGGGATGGAAGACCTCTCTCTCTCTCTCTCTCTCTCTCTCTGCCTCTCCTCTCTCTGTGTAACTCTGACTTTCGAATGAATCAATCAATAAATCTTTTTTTAAAAAAATCATACATGGAATTCTGTAAGTTCACAGAAGTAATAAATCTCCTATATAATTTAGTTTAACATGCTAATTTGCAAGTAGCTGATTCACCTCTATTGTGAAGAGGTGTTTAAAATGTTTGTTCATATCGCTTCTCAGCCTTTTGGCTAAGATCAAGTGTAAAATGTTTGTTCATGTATTTCCTCATGTCTGTATACCTTTGTCACCTTTCAAACACAGGTTGAAAAGGCTACCTGCAGCTAAGCCTTCACAATTCCCACTCTCCTACATCCAGTGAGCACATTCCTACATGCTTGTGAGTGTGTGTGTGTGTGTGTGTGTGTATGTATTCAATTTTGAAAAAAGAACCTTATATTTTTCTTTCCATGACATCACATCTCACAATTAGTGGTTTCTATATCCATTAAACTTTACCTCTGGAACAATACACACAAATATGTATATTTAAACACATACCAATATAGTTGTGGTGGGTGTAATGAGATAAAATAAGACTTAATGGCTTTTACTTAGAATTAAACTGTATCCGGGGATGATATATGGGGAATACAGAGAATAGAATGTTATGGAGATGTTAATTGTACAGTACTAGACAAGTAGCAATGTTAAGGTCCATGTTTAGGAATCTAGTCTCTTAACTCCAAAACACCAAACTCTATTTCTTCCTCCTTCTCAACACAAAATTATCTGGGGAAAACAGGAAAAGAACTCACAGCAATGCAACAAAAGTATCTAAACAAGTGAGATACAGAACCAGGAAAGACATAAAAAGTCCTTAGTGAGTCAGAGTTGAAGTTTATAGTCTTGTTTTTCTTTAGTCTACATTTCAAGGGTTTATCTATTTTTGTTGCATATAAGTGAAAAGAAAGAAGGTTTTATTAGTGGGTGCTCGACTAGCTGCTGATCCTGATATGCCTTAAATGGTGCATTGAGGTCTTCAGCTGTCACGTCCTAGTGGTATAACAAGGATTCTTCGGTTTTCAGTGACTATTTTCCAAAACTCACAAATTCATATTTTGAACTAAATGTATTTTCTTTTCTTATAATGCTAATCTTTTCCAGAAACCATATAGAATTTCAGAGTCTCTGTACATATGTTTTCTTTATAGAATAAGATGGTAAATGAAGCAGTCACTGTGAAAACCTCATGAGAACAATTAAATCTCACCAATTAAGTTGATGACTAAATTTGGTGGTAGAAAAATGTTAATGACACTTTCTGAAGCTCTTTCTGGAAGGACTAACTTTCTTTTTTCTTCCAGGTCCTTTAATCAAAATGATTTAGGCACAAATTATTTTTTTAAAAAAAAAGCTTACAAGTGTCTAGAACTAGGACTTTGGCAGAAGCTGAAAACATTCTCAGAAGGTCAAAAGCTAAAGCTATTTTTTTTCTTGCACAAGTATTTTTAAAGAAATAAATGTAATTTCTATGAATATTTTTTAAAATATGAACCTGCAAAAAAATTAAATATCATAGCTCCTTGCTAATCCTTTTTGGTGGGATTTTCAGAGTATTTTACATGAGGGAGAAAAAATAATTTATTAATTGTGCTCAATGACCTTAAGTTGCAAAGTCAAATGCTGAGAATGACAAGGAGAGGCAGGAAGTAATACCAGCAAATGTCTAAGTATAAATGTTGACTGCTGTGATTGAATGGGTTTCAAAACTGTTCTGATACGACAGACCTAAGTTTCTTACATAAGAGTTAATCCAAAAATAATTGTTTTCCTAGTGAGGAACCACTAATGATGCAAATGTACCACCATTCATTTGTTCATTTTACAAAAATTTGTTTCTTCAGTGTTCCAGGAGTTTTTCTAGATTCTGGACCCACACAGCAAATACTCTACTTTTAAGAAACAAAGAAACGTAGTTATCCCTCTGTGCATAGGAGGCAGAACCCATGGGTTCAACCAAGCATGGATGAAAATATTTTTAAAAATTCCAGCAAGTTCCAAACAGCAAAACTTGGATTTACTCCACACCAAACACTATGCAGAATCCATGTGAATGAAGTAATACAATTTCCTGTCTGCTATACCTCTTCACTCTCTCTCGAGCATTCATTGTTTGGGCATTGTTCCTCTTGCATTGCTTTTCTGTGCTAATAAGCCTATAAAGTTGCAACTTCTTGTCTAGTCATTATTCTGTAAAAAATACAATATAACAACTGATTATATATCATTTGCAGTATATTAGGTACTGTGTGAGGAGTCTTCAAAAGATTATGAAAAATCCATATTATGAAAAAATATGCATGAGTTTCAAAACATTTTGTACCAAAATAGCATGTATTTTAATTCTATTTGACATGAACTTTTTGAAGACTGTAAATACTCTGGAGATGATTTAATGTATATGGGAGGATGTGCATAAGTGATGCACAAATATTATACCGTTTGATATTTGCAATTTGAACATCCACAGATTCTGGTATACATCAGAGTCCTGAAACAAATTCCTCATGGATACTGAAAGAAAATGGCTCAACTTTATGCAAGAGTTAATTGACATATTAAAATAGTCCTTTCTTTATGTGGGTACTTATGATAGAAAACTTCACAGAGTATTGTGGACAGTTGTTCTTAATCTGGAGTCTTAGACCAAAACAGGTTTTCCATAGGATTTGATTTCTCAACTGTCACTTAAAAGATGAAGTTGGTCTAGCCTGGATCAAAGGTGGGAAAGGAAACCCAGATGAGGGAGCGAAAGCAGGGAAGTAAGAACCCTCTCAGTGTTTTATTTGTTCTTCGAAACACATTCAGAGAGATGCACTTTTATTGTTAGAACATATTTATAGCCGGCGCCGCTGCTCAATAGGCTAATCCTCCACCTTGCGGTGCCGGCACATCGGGTTCTAGTCTCGGTTGGGGCGCCGGATTCTGTCCCGGTTGCCCCTCTTCCAGGCCAGCTCTCTGCTGTGGCCCAGGAGTGTAATGGAGGGTGGCCCAGGTCCTTGGGCCCTGCACCCACATGGGAGACCAGGAAAAGCACCTGGCTCCTGCCAGCAGATCATCGCAGTGCGCCTACTGCGGCGGCCATTGGAGGGTGAACCAACGGCAAAAGGAAGACCTTTCTCTTTGTCTCTCTCTCTCTCTTACTGTCTATAACTCTACCTGTCAAAAAAAAAAAAAAAGATAGGAACTTTAGACTCTGTGTGATAGTAGTTATTTGTCAATTTAGAGCTCTTGCATGACTGAGTTTCTTCTTAGGAACAATGTATAGTCTGCCAAATATTTGGTTCTATTGAGAAGTTCTGGAAATTCTCTGTTCCCTCTCCTAAGAAAATACTTCTTTATGGTAGACTTACTACCTCTCATCTATTGTTTTTGCTGCTAAATTAGTTGATGCTTACAAGCTTTGCACAAAAGCAGGCTTTCTTAATCTCCACACTACTGACATTTCAGGCTGGATGGTTCTTTATTGGGATGGGGAGCTGTCCTGTACATTGCAGGATATTGACAGCCATCCTCGGCCTTTCCTGCTAGATGCTAGTAGAAAACCTCTTCTGCTTCTTGTAGCTGTGATATCAAAATGTCACCAGACAAATGTCTCCAAGGGGATAACATTGTCACTAATTTATAACCACTATGCCAACTTAAGCTATAGCAACTTAGATGTTTGGGTTTGTTTTTTGTTTTTTTGGTACCAGTTTGAATTAGACTTAAATGCCTTATTATTAGTAATAATAGTATATTAAATGAAGACTAGGTAACTTGTCCAGGAGAAAGTGAATAATCAAATGCCAAGTTTCTCACAATAAGAACCCAAAATGTAGTAGATAGTAAATGTCCTATGTCCCTGTGAAAGACATACTGTAAGATTAATTGATGAGAATTCATTTACGCAGTGTTTGCTTGTGATATTGTCATTTCTCCCCTGAGCACACAAGGCAGGCCCATCTCTTCCCTACCTGTAAGGAAGCCTGGAGTAAGTACATTTCTTTTTCACCTTAAGTGATGATACACAATAACCATGGTTCTCAACTTCAGATGCTCTGTGGAACCATTTGGGAATATTTGAATTGTGCTGAATCCTTGATTACATTGCAATGTTCTGATTTAATTTAAACAGTTCTAATATCTCAGTTGCACACAGAGGTTCTAATTTAATTGGTCTGGGGTGAGGCATAGGTTTGAGAAATCTTAAAAGCTCCCATGGGATTCTTAGGTACTTCTAGGATTGAGAAACACTGTTTTCTTTACATTGGACTAAAGATTTTTTTGTCTCTGTTTTGTTTAGAGATTTTTGGAGGCAGTTAAATCTTACTTTAGTTATATTCACATATCTAATTAGTCTTCATAAAACTCATAAATTCAATGTCTGCTTCAGATGGGGGAATTTAGTCTTAGGGACTAGGAACTCATCTTTAGAACTAGGAATTTGGACTTAGTATTTTCCAAACATGTCTACATGTTAGAATCACCAGATATTTGGTTTTGTGATTTAAAGCTCATGCTACATGCAGACCAAGTACATTACAGTCTCTGAAGATGCTACATGCATCAACTGTTTTTGAGCTCCCCAGGTGATTCCATAAGCAGACAGGTTTGTAAACCACTGCTTTAGTGGTTGGAGGTGAATCAAAATGCCCCATAGATATACATCATTGCTTCTCATCTTTTGCTGCACATTAGAATCACCTGGGTGCTTTAAAACTCTCAAAGCCCACGTTGCACACCAGCTCTATTAAATCCGAGTCGCTGCAGGTAAGAGTTAGCCACTAGTAGTTTCTGAGATTCCTTACATGAATACATGTAAAGTCAAGCAGTGATTCCCAAACTGCCTGAGAAGTTGTACAGTCAGTTGCAGACTTCAGTAAAACAGACTGTTGGACTCCTTACCCAAATTTGTAAATCAGTAAGTCTATGTTACGACGTAAGAATCTGAATTTATTGCAAGTTCTCAGGTGATACTAATACTGTAGAACCAGGGACCATAGTTTGAGAAACACTGGGTTGGGATATTTAGCATATAAATTAAAGAATGAAAGTGACAATGAGAGAATTAGGTTTAAGTTCCAGGAATCATTTCAGTGCTGCCCATTTCATCTGTTGGTGTTGGTTTGATGAATATGATATTAAAATCTCTATGAGGTACAAATTATAACTATTTTAATATTTTCTTCAGTTTCCTATACTAACTCTATTCCATTCAAATTAGATTTTCCCTTTTTGTATCTTCGTATTTATTTTCTTTCATATCATTGTTTATAGGTAAGGTGTGAATTGATGGGTATAATTTATAAGGTTCATTTTTTAAAATTTTTTATTTATTTGAGATAAAGAGTGACACACAGAAAGAAACAGAGAGAGAGAGATTCTTTCTGCTGGCTCACTCCCTGGTTGGCCACATCTGACTAGGCTGCTCCATGCTAAAGCCAGGAACTCCATCTTGGTTTCCCACATGGGTGGAAGGGACAGAAACACTTGGGCCATCCTCCACTGCTTTCCCAGGAGCGTTAATAGAAAACTGGATCAGAAGCAGAATAGCAAGGATTAGAGACAGCACTTACATAAGGGATGCTGGTGTCACAAGTGGCAGCCTCGCCCTCTGCACTTCAAGTCTGGTCCCTACAGTTCCTTTCTTTAACCCAAATAGGAGGACCAATGTGTCTTGTAGTACAGACAGTGTCTAATGACGGAGACCCTAAGACGGATGTTGTGATTCCAGAAGAAATGAGCCTGTAATGAAATAGGCTTACTTTTAAATTATGCAGATTTCTTTTCCCCTAAGAAATAGGGTATTTTTTTCTCTGACAGCAGTTCTAAGCTATATAGAATCCTCGCTCCTTATTCCTGGCCTCAGGACTTGCTATGGTGGTTCAAGTGTCTGACCTCTTATTTAGGGAAGTTAAACTGATAGTGTTATCCAGATGATGAATGGCTGAGTCAACCCCTCAGAAAGCTCTGAAAAGAAGACATTTGTATTGCCATTCTAGGGTCAATTACTTTCTTCTTTCTATAACAATCTGCCTGATGGCATTGCTGTCCAAGAACAAAGAACAAAAATAATTTGTTTAAAATTAATCTAAGACTTTGAGGAAAAAAAATGTAGCATTTATGTAAAACAGAATTATTCATTAATATCTTATAATTTAAAAACCACCTGCCCTCTTTTTAATCAATGAAGTTCAATAAGGAAATAGAAAACTTGTGTAATTCTACACATCAATTGGAACTTACACATATAGGGAAGAGAGGGGTCTTCAAAAAGTTCATGGAAAATGTGCCCTTTAAAAAACATTATACATTGCATCAAAATAAACATATCTCTTAATTTCACTTTCTGTATATTTGTTGAAGTACTTTTGTATGAAATACATCACCCAACAGCTGAACACATATTCTCAAGTGTGCATGCAACATTTCCTATGAAAGACCACGTATAATACCACAAAATAAGTCTTAAATGACATAAGATTGAAATCACACAAAATATATTTTATGATATTAATGGAATGGTAGTAGAAAACAGTAAAAGGAAAACTGAAAGGTTTTCAAATCTGTGGAATTGAGAAATATATTTTAAACAACTAAACAAGAAATTGCAAAAGAAATTGCCACACATCTTGAGACAAATGAAAAGAACAACAAAACCTTTAAATTGCAGCAAAACTAGTGGTAAAACGGAAATTTACAGCTATAAATTCTTCCGTTTAAAAAGGAAGAAGAAAGAATAACTACCTACCTTTATACCTTTAAAAATAGGAAAAAGAATAACAAAATAAACCCAAAACTAGCAGAAGGAATAGGAAAGATGAAGACAGAGATGAGACATAAAAATAGAAAAACAACAGAGACAATCATTGAAACCAAGACTTGTTTGTTTGAGAAGATCAACAGAATTGACAGGACTTTTGTTAGGTTAATGAAGAAAAAAGATAACACTGAAATAGCTAAATCAGAAATGAAAAAGGATTTTAGGAATAATTTCACAGAAATAAAACACCTCATAAAAGAATGCTACAAACAATGGTACATCAAAAATTGATTAATAAAAGTTGTTTTAAAAACAGTTGACACCTTTTCAGTTCATGGTAATTTTCTTATTTCCGACTTTGTATGTCTTCATATGGGGAATGATTATCTCTGTCTCATGGAAGTTTTAGCCAGAGCCGTTAGGCAAGAAAAAGTAATCAAAGGCATATAAATTAGAAAGGAGGAAGTCAAACCACCCCATTTGCAGGTGACATGATTCCATATAGAGGGGATTCAAAAGACTCCACTGAGAATCTGTTTCTTCTTACAAAGGTGCAATCCCTATTTATGGAAGCTCTATCCTCATGATATACTGACTTTCCAAAGACCCCACCTCCAAACACTATCACACTAGAGATCAAGGCTTCACCGTATGAATTTTGGGAGGACAGAAATATTCAGTTTATAGCAAGACGTTAATATTCAGAATACACAAACTCCTACCACTTAAAAACAAAATCCCCCCAAAATTATTTTTTAATGGGCAAAGGAGAGTTTGCATTTCTCTAGGGGATATACAAATGGCAAACAAACATATGAAAAGTTAGTCAACATTACTAATGATTAGGGAAATGCACATCAAAGCCACTATGAAATATTACCTCACACACATAAGGATGTTTATTATCAAAACAGAACAAAACAGAAAATAGCAAATATTCGTGAGGCGGCAGAGAAACAGAAGCCCTAATGATGCACTGCAAGTGACAGTGTAAAATTGTGTAGTCATAGTGTCATGATTCCTCAAAAAATTTAAGTAGAATTGCTATATGAATTGTTATATGATCCAGAAAGTCTACTTCTATATACCCAAAAGGATATTGCAAGAGGAAAATGTTCTAGAAATTGTTTGAAAACTATGCATAAGTTATTAAGTAAATAGATTAACACTACTGAAATGTTCATTTAGAAATTAAGACAGTAAATTTCATATTTTATATGTGTATATAAATTTTACTGCAAACAAAACAAAGCAACACACAGCCAACACATGCCTACTTCTATTGTTTCCAAAACAAACTACAGTGTTAATGATTGGGAAATGTTTACTCTGGCTCCAATGACACAAAAAAGAAACATGAGACATAATGGACACCCAAATAGAATGTAAATCAACAGCTTCCAGTTGGTATTAAAAAGGAATCACACACACACAGATAGGCAAAAAATGTGATATTCTACTCATGACAAGATGCATGAAATGCAAGAGACTACACTAATGACTCAGTCCATTATCAGTGACAAGTTCTTTATTGTCCTTGAATTAGTTCAAGTCAACACAGCATATGATAGAATTTCAAAATTTCATGGAAATGGAATTGAAAAATAAGCTTATTTTTGTGAAAAAAATTGAGATCCACACATAGTTTTATCATGATTTGCATTTTATGTGAACTTTTGGAAAGTCTCTTACATATTTAAACTTAAAACTTTTTTGCACCAAGATAAACTTGTCTTTTATTTCTAATTTCCACAAACTCTTTGCAGTAAATTTGTATGTGAGAAAACTGAAGTGTTTTTAGAACGAAACATCATAGAAATAAAAATAGATATCTTTTTTTTTTTTTTTGACAGGCAGAGTGGACAGTGAGAGAGAGAGACAGAGAGAAAGGTCTTCCTTTGCTGTTGGTTCACCCTCCAATGGCCGCTGCGGCCGTTGCGCTGTGGCCGGCGCACCGTGCTCATCTGATGGCAGGAGCCAGGTGCCAGGTGTTTTTCCTGGTCTCCCATGCGGGTGCAGGGCCCAAGCACTTGGGCCATCCTCCACTGCACTCCCGGGCCACAGCAGAGAGCTGGCCTGGAAGAGGGGCAACCGGGACAGAATCCGGTGCCCCAACCGGGACTAGAACCTGGTGTGCCGGCGCTGCAAGGTGGAGGATTAGCCTGTTGAGCCACAGCGCCGGCAAAAATAGATATCTTAAGAATGTTCATATTTTTGAACTTAGAGGTTAAAATATAAAGTCTAAAGGAATCAGATTTCTTGGTGTATAGACCTCTGCGTTGAGGGGATAACTACTAAGTTATTAGAAAGAGAGAATTTTCCAACCATTCTCTATGTCAGTATCACATGAGCTTGAAAGACAAGGATTTCAATTCAGGAATAAACAGTCTTGGGTGGTAGAGCAGCTGAGCTCTGATAAAGAGAATGGTAGACTACCTGCATTGGTTGCGTAACAAATAAGTTTTTACCCCAAACTTAGCAACCTATTTGTGGATTGGGAGTCTAAGAACAGACTGGTTGGGTCCTTTGCTGAACATCTCACAAGGCTTAAATCAAGGTTTGGGCATGAGGTGCAATCTCACATTATCTGGAAACTCTCTTCCCAACTCACTGGATGCTTGCAGAATTAAGTTCCCTGCAGCTGTAAGGACTGAGACTAATTTCCCTAACACATAGTCCTGTCCACGCCACAACAATTCACTTCTTTAATGCTAAGCAATCTCCTGCAGTGCCCTCTGCTTCCTCCAGATACTTTAAAATGGCTCACTTGAAGCCTGCGCCACTGCTCACTAGGCTAATCCTCCACCTGCGGCACTGGCACCCCGGGTTCTAGTCCCGGTCGAGGCGCCGGATTCTGTCCCGGTTGCTCCTCTTCCAGGCCAGCTCTCTGTTGTGGCCTGGGAGTGCAGTGGAGGATGGCCCAGTGCTTGGGCTCTGCACCCGCAGAGGAGACCAGGAGAAGCACCTGGGTCCTGGCTTTGGATCAGCGAGGTACGCTGGCCACTGAGGGGTGAACCAACGGAAAATGAAGACCTTTCTCTCTGTTTCTCTCTCTCACTGTCCACTCTGCCTGTCCAAAAAAAAAAAAAAAAAAATGGCTCACCTGATTTTTCATGTCAATTCAAGATTCTTCTTCTTTTGGTTAACTTTAAATCAACTTATCAAGGTCCCTAAGTATACCTGTAATCATTTTAATTTTGCCACATTAAATAAGCAAACCATTATAGTAGTATCTATGAAGTTTACAGGTCTCACACACATGACAGGGGAGAAGAGTTTCACAGGATATGTACATAGGAGGGTAAGGCTCTGAGGCGTCATTCCAGAATTCTGCCTACCACCCTGTCTCTAGTTTTTCATATCTGGCCTAAAATGATTACACTTTTTATGTCATTACTGATTCTAGCTCTAAGTTTGAAGTAGGTGAAAATTGCAATCATTTCTATCAAAAATCCTTGAAGAACATTTTTTCTCAAAGGCAAATGTTATGGATGGGCCAGCCTAACATGAGGATAGAACATTCAGCCATGTTTTTTGGGTGGTTGAGACAACGTCATATGGCTATACTTGCTTAAAATATCTTTCCAGGCTTGTGATAAAACCTGGCACCAGTCAACAGAGTCAATCTGTGAAACTAATCTCTAGAAATGTCCCAGTTAATAGTTGACAGGCCACTGAGTTGACTGGGATGGGTTAAAGAGAAGTAATTTGCCTTCATGTTGTTATGACTTAGAAACATTTCAGAACTACTGGATTAACATTTTGAGTATCCATATTTGTATCTCCTAAAGTAGTTTTCACTATAATAAAATCCTCTGTTGATGTCAAAACTAAAATATCACTATTATTTTCTCTTTGCAATACTGTTGATATTATTTTTATGTTATTTTCACATTCTCTAATTTCCAATGTAGAATAAAATGTTGGGAATTTCATCATTCCCTTTAGTAGCTATTTTTGAGTTTCAAACACTCATACATCAGTAGAATTATTTGCATTTTGTTTTCCCCATGTCTTTACTTTTTCAATCTCAGAATTTAGCCATTTATTTCGTTCTTTAACTTGGTTATATTCTTTCCTCTACTACTGTGTGCTATTGAACAAGATGTGATATTGGTAATTTTATATCTTTTATATATGGGTGGCCATGGAACATAGCATAATCTGGCACACACTTGACAGTATCTTAAGGAAAGCATTAAAATATTTATATAAAATATTACTTCTAAGAAATCTAACAAGATCCCATATACTGTTGGATCAATATTCTAGCTGATTATACATGACATACATGCTATTTAAGAAAAGTGATCACATTGCATAACTTTTTCTTATTGTCTGTTAAAATAATAATACAGAAAGCATATTATTATAACCTCCTGGGATCGTAAATACTAACCCTATAACATTTTTATTACCAAATTGTATCAAAGGTAATCTGACACTCTCTTACATCTAAGATTTTCCCCTTGGCAAACAGTTTTCTATTACACACATGAAATATTTGTAAGCATTTTAACCTGGCCAGGCTACTATAGCTGTGTCAAATTTGTTTTCCTTATTCTAATATGAGTTTACTTAGATGAAATTGGAATTGTTTTCCTCTCCTGTAGATGACACGTCTGGTTTAATACCAAGCTACTTAGTGAGGGCCAACAGACAAAGCTCTATTATGTATAGTGGCATAATTTGAAAATCACAAGACCATTAACTTGTAACACAAGCTAATATGCCTAGTTAGTTCAAAGTCAGACTGTTACAGGTGATTTTATATTCCATTTTAAAATGTGCTTTATCATTTTCACTGCAGACAGGACACATGATCACCTCTGATCTATTTTAATATTTTCTTTCCTTTTTATAAGAATATATATATATATATATAAAACAACTAAGTAAACAAAGTGAGGAGAAGGACTCAGTTGAACTTTCAGCCAACCTCTCCTTTGGATGGCACCAAAATGATTTGGTCTTGGAAAATCTATTAATTGACTTGGGAAATGAGATTTCAGTGACTTCCCCTCATTTTCCCAACATTGCCTCCCTTTTGGACCCTTGCTGCCTTGTTGCCATTCAGCGATATGGAGTCTCTTACAGACACTGGTAAGCAGGTAGACCCTGCCATTTAACATATTTCCAGTGGCTCCAGATGCTAGCAATGTAAAGGAATCTGCTATAGATATCTCTTCTTTTCTTTCAAATACTAAGGGTAAGATTACCTCAGAAGGAGTAATCCAATCTACAGACTACATGTGAAGGTACTTTAAACAGTTGGTGGAAAAAAATGATATTAAAAGCTAAAATTATTTTTGGTGCAAAAAAACTCACTGAAGTTGATGCATAGTTTTTTTTTTTTCCTATTATGCATTTTCTAGGAATTTTTTGAAGACCACCGGTAGTTGATGGTAGTGATCAATGAAGATTTTAAACAATACTTTCTTGTCAGGATTAATGTGAGAACTTCATCAATCCTCTGGGTATAGGCACCCCCTCGACCCTAAATATTTAGTAATCACTTCCCTGCACATCTGTTTACAGCACAGGTCTTCAGGTAGTGAAGATCCTTCCTGCTGTCCGCGTGTTTCTGCTTTTGGCTGTAATCTCTGCTTGACTGTTTCCGATCTTATCTATTGACTCAGTCCTCAAATTACTATGTAACTCCAATTTTAAGTGATACATTATATGTGTATATAAAACATATATATAACATAAATATGTAATTGAGTTCTTTTCAAAATTTGATGAATATCCATCAACCTGTGTGCTGTTCTACATTACCAACCTTATTTTTTTGTATTTTTTAAAAGAATATTAATTCATTTACTTAAAAGACAGAGTTACAGAAAAAGAGAGACAGACAGACAGACAGAGAGACAGAGAGGTCTTCCATCTTCTGGTTTACTCCCCAAGTGGCTACAATGGCCAGGGCTGGGTCAGGCCACAGCCAGGAGTCAGGAACTTCAACCAGGTTTCCTACTTCAGTAGCAAGGGCCCAAGTACTTGGGCTATCTTCTGCCACTTTCCCAAGTGTATTAGTAGAGAGCTGGTTTGGTAGAGGAACAGTCAGGACTCGAACCAGTGCATGTATGGATGCCGTTGTCACAAGCAGCAGCTTTCCCTGCTACACCACAAAGCTAGCTCCTCAATTTTCTTTTTCTTTTTTTTTTTTTTGAAATATTGATTTATTTATTTAAAAGGCAGGGTTACAGAGACACCTTCCATCCTCTGTTTCACTCCCCAAATGGCCACATCAGCTCAGACTCTGCCAGGTTAAAGCCAGGAGCCAGGAGCTTCATCCATGTCTACCACATGAGTGCGGGAATGTAAGAACTGGGGCCAACTTCTGCTGCTCTCCCAGGCGCGTTAGCAGGGATCTGGACTGGAAGTGGAGCAGCCAGGACATGAACCAGTGCCTTTATAATATGCTGGCACTGCAGGCTTTTGTTTAAACTACTGCGCCATAGTGCCAGCCCCTTAAATATTATTTTAAAATTCATTTGAAAATTAGAGAGACAGAGAGA
This sequence comes from Sylvilagus floridanus, assembly GCA_949820135.1. Taxonomy (NCBI): domain Eukaryota; kingdom Metazoa; phylum Chordata; class Mammalia; order Lagomorpha; family Leporidae; genus Sylvilagus; species Sylvilagus floridanus. The sequence goes on from OX463244.1 coordinate 128,967,527, forward strand.
GAGGAAATGATCTCCCATCTGTTGGTTCACTCACCAATTCCCTGCCTGCAACAGTCAGAATTGGGCCATGGCAAAGCCATAAGCAAGAAGCTCAATCCAGGTTGGCAGGGATCCAACTACTGTAGCTATTCATCAGCAACTGTTTCCCGGGATGCTCATCAGCACGAAGCTGGAGTGGAGAATGGAGCTGAGACTCAAAACCAGGAAGTCCAATACAGAATGCAATTATCCTTAGTGGTGACATAACCACTGGGCCAGATTCCCACCCCAGAATATTACTGGTTTTAGAATGCAAAATATTTTAGGGCAGGAACTGTAACTAAAAATATATTTGCCATCAAAGGTTCATAGTATGCAGGCTAGTGAATGCTCAAAAAAATAATTATCAGTGAATGATTACAATGATGACTGGACGCACTAGAGTAGTTAATACAGGCATCCCAGTGAGAAAGAGCTTCATCCAAGGTGCACCTATGTCAGTAATAATAGTAATAATAAGAAGAACAATAATATGTTTCCCTTATTAACTTTGAGATAAAGGGTGCCAGTGGGATGTAATTAAGACATAGGAGCTTGTAAAAAAGGTAATCGCCAATAGCCCTGTTTCTATCTGTTAGAAATTAATATATAAAATTTAGTTGTACAGATAAAGGTGTACTGTAGCTGTATTTACTTTTAGGTAATGATAAAGAAAATTGGGTTAGTTATGCAAACTGTTGCATGCATTATTTGAATTTCGCTTCAGTTGAAATATTGAAAACTATTGGAACTCAAGAATAACTGTTTTGATCAAATTTAACATTATTAGTCATTTATTTTTCTCCCCCTGTTATTAGGTTTGTTACAATTGTTTAAATGATTGAATCGTCAGAATCACAAAATCCTATAGGTAAATTATGAATCCTTAGTGATGGAGTCTGAAGAAGAAATTTTACATATTCAAAAAATCTTTATTGCTATTTCATGATTAATAAGCAAATACGCAAAGGATTAAATTTAACATTTAATATTCATATAACCAAAAATCTAGCCTACAGAATAAAAATGGGGCCAGATTTCTTACTTCTCAGACATCCGTCACCAATAAAGATTTGTTCTTCTTTCCTTTGAAATAAACAGAACCAAAGTGTGAACTTTTAGGGATGAAGAGATGAAATGATAAGCTGCTTTCATTTCTTCATGCCATAATCATGATTCCCAAACTTCATCTTTCATTAATTCTATTTGTCACTCTTTTAAAGATCACTTGAAAAACTAATAATCAAGACAAACTATTGTACAGCAGTGTACACTCGATTTTCAGTTTTCTTTGATGACTTCTAAAACTCCTTTGATGTGGACTCCAAAAAAGGCATTTTCAGCCTTAGAAATGTGTTTTAAAACATTAAAACCCCAAGAATTGCAGAGCTGGGTATTCTCAGCTGCAACTCTGAAAAAAAATGTGCATAGAGAGATGAAGTTTTAATGTAAAATTTTAGAGGCTGGATGAAGAGGAGATTTAGTGTCAGGAAAAACAAGTGGCCAAATAGTAAAGAGACCCACTCAGAGCAGAGTAGCTTGAAGCGTGTAGGGTTATTAGGGAGATGGAGAGAGAGGCCCACATGACAGGGTCCTGGCTGGCGTGCACATGGCACCTTCTCCCACTGTGCCTGTCCACTCAGCTCTGCCGAGTATGGGCTCATGATTCAAACTGACAAGAACCTTGCTCCCTCCCTGATCCAGAAAGAAAGAGCCTTGTCAAGTTGAATATCCTGCTTGCTACACAGGAGCAGGGTTGCCAGGAACAATGGGGGGAACGCAAAAATGTGCTCTCAATCAGCAAGAGGCCTTAGCCCTGGTGTGGCTACTTGCACACAGCTAGAAGTGTAATTGAAGCTTAAATGTCATTGCAGTCTCTTCAGAAATGCTGCTTGGCTGTTGTTGTTTGGTTGTTTCCCTGTTTCGTTATTCTTTGTTTCCACCAGGACTTTGGAAATAAGGTTGTAAAGCTCTTCTTTCTTTTCTTTTCTTTTTTTTTTTTTAAGGAAAACAGAATAACTACTTAACAAACATTAAAGTCCATCCAAGCAAAAATTGTATACATTAATTAAATATCACTATATGCTAGGTAGAATAGCCATTAAGTTTGTAGACATAAAGCTGAATAAAATCTTTGGCCTGGGAGAGACCAACACAATCCATGAGTGACTCAGTGTGTGCACTCAGATGCACAGTGATCATGGAATTTGAAGCACAAGGTCCTCTTTCTGAGTGCTGCTTTCCTTTACTTACTCTGTGATCTTTGGACAATCACTTGACTCATCCTGAACTCTATATTCTTATTGATAAAACTGAGTTATGAATAAGTAACTTGGGAGGAAGGTGTGAGGATTAAATGAGATAATGTGTGAGAAATGAATTTTAAACATGTAAAGTGTGCACACATGTTAGCTGCAACTTCTTTGGAAGCAGGACTTGCAGGGAGCTTGATCTTTTCTCAGAGTTTAGATCCTATCTGTTAACTTTATTTTTAAAAAGAATTATGTGAGTGCTGTGGCTTAAACACGATTTGGCTCCAGAACGCATGTAGGACTTTCAATTCCAGAGTCATGGGCTGGTGGCGATGTGGAAACTTGATCCTCTTATGGCATCCAGTAGTTGGACCTAGCAGGAGGTCCTTAGGTTATTGGAAGTGTGCCAATAGAAGGTAGCTCTCCAAGAAGGGCTTGCTCAAGAGCCAAAGTCTGTACTGTATTGATGCTTGCAAAGAAAGAGCTAGCTCTATAACTGATGACATCAGAAATATCTATAATGCTAATTAAAAAGAAATCTACTGAAACATTATCTCTGGTTGGAGATAAAGGACTAGAGCCTAGAAATCTTTTAAAAATACTTCAAGGGCCGGCGCCGTGGCTCAACAGGCTAATCCTCCGCCTTGCGGCGCCGGCACACCGGGTTCTAGTCCCGGTCGGGGCACCGGATTCTGTCCCGGTTGCCCCTCTTCCAGGCCAGCCCTCTGCTGTGGCCCAGGAGTGCAGTGGAGGATGGCCCAGGTGCTTGGGCCCTGCACCCCATGGGGAGACCAGGAAAAGCACCTGGCTCCTGGCTCCTGCCATCGGAGGAGCGCGGTGCGCTGGCCGCAGCGCGCCGACCGCGGCGGCCATTGGAGGGTGAACCAACGGCAAAGGAAGACCTTTCTCTCTGTCTCTCTCTCTCACTGTCCACTCTGCCTGTAAAAAAAAAAAAAAAAAAAAAATACTTCAAGAATGAGATATACCACCTCTCTGCTATGGCCTGGGATAGCAGTGGAAGATGGCCCAAGTCCTTGGGCCCCCGCACTCACATAGGAGACCTGGAAGAAACTCCTGGCTCCTGGCTTTGGATCGGCCTAGTTCTGCCCATTGCAGCCATTTGGGGAGCAAACCAGCAGATGGAAGATCTCTCTCTCTCTCTTTCTCTGCCTCTGCCTCTCTGTAACTCAACCTTTCAAATGAAGAAATAAATCCTTTTTAAAAAAAAAAGATTTGAAAAAAAGAATGAGACCTACGTTTCCTTTCCTAGACAAAGTTTTAATGTGCATATTTAAGAACTTGTATTACTACCTGATGTGATAGTCTCATGATTCAACTTATAGTGAGTGCCCTTGTTTCTCTTGAGAGAATCACTAAATATATTTGACATGTAAATACCAGTGACCCTGGCATCAAGTCACAAACAGTGAGAAAATCTCTTTTTTTTGGTCTAGGTTAAATCCTATGGCACCCTGAATGTGACATTTTCCCCACACTTCACTGTCCTTTCCCTTTGACTCAAAATCCTCACACGTGTATCTGAGTTCCTAACATGGTACTTAGCAAATAAGAATTAAATCCTCACATTTTGTCTAAACCCCTAGCACAGTGTCTAGCAAGCAGTTGGTGCTCAATAAACACTTGTAGAATAGAACTAAGACTTTAAAGTTGAAGAAGCTTGCTTCAGTCATGAGTCTTACCAGATAGCCAATCCCAGGGCTGCAGCTGCAGTTGGCTGCTGTTGAGAAATCTAACAAGAGCTAGGCAGTGATCGTTTTGGCAGGAGTGTAAGATTAAGGCTAGAAACAAAAACACAAGGCAGACCCACAGCAGAACATATAATCTGTATTGTAAATTTGAGTTCAAAGGAAAATACCGGGCAGAGGACAAAAACAACTTCAGAGTCACACATTCAGCAATATTTATCAAGGATTTACGAGGTGCCAGGTACTCTACAAGATTCTGGGGATGCTGCAACAAGTGGAAACGGTACATCTACCCTTTGGGAGCTGATGGACTTGTATACATTAAGTGCTATGTAGGAGATGTAGAAGGGGCTATGAGAAAGCACACTAGGAAGGCCTGGGAACACACATGTGGACGTGTGTGTGTGTGGCCATTGGGATGAGGTGGTAGACAAAGGGAAGGCTTTTCTGAGAAAATTAAATATAAACAGAATTCTGCAAGGATGTGTAAATGTCAAACAAGAGAAGAACTTTCTTGGCAGATGAAACAACATGTGTGCTGTGCCTTGAATATGTCCTCCTAAAATTCATATGTTGACATTTTACATCACAAGGTGATGGTGCTTGGAGTTGAGGCCTTTGGGAGGTGAGTAGTCACGAGTGTGGAGCCCTCATGAATGAGACCAGTGGCCTTGTACGAGACCCGAGACTCACTCCTTATTGGCTCCACTATACTGGGATGCAACAAGCGTGAACAAAAGTGGGCCCTCACCAGACATGGAATCCGCCAGTGCTGTCATCCTAGACTTCCTGGCCTCAAGAACTATGAGAAGTAGCAACCTAGTCCACGTCATTCTGCTACAAACAGACTGAGACAATGTTCCAAATCCCTGCAGGGGCAAAAAGCTGGTTGCTTCAGAGGAAATTTTAAATATTCGAATGGTAAAGTCCTTAGGACAGTAACTCTGAATGCTGATTGGTGCCAAAAAAAGGCCTTTATTATTTCCTAAGCCTCAATATTTGCAAAAATCTTCCTGGCATTAGCTGTCAGAAGGCTGGAAGCTCCACAATCGCCTTCCATCGCAGACTGCTCACTAAATTGTTCTGTAATTCATGACATCTTTAGCTACATTAATCTCATTGGAAAAGGCACTTGATTTGGCATCTCTACAGTCTGAGGAAGGAGTTTCATATTCTCAGATTACCAAAATACCATGTTTTACAAAATAAGGTTTTTGGACATGGGAGAGACTTTTGTAGCCAGATTGAATTTTCCTAAAATGTAATGGATTATACAGAAGGTTTGCAAAACTCAATCCCTTGTGCTGGTGAAAGGTCACATTGTGCTTCAATGTGTTGGAACAGCAGAAGCAGACTTGTATTTCTTGGCAGATCTTTTCTGTACCCCCATTTGTTCCCACACATTTATTAAGCCATCTTGGCCCCTGATATTATCTGAAAAACCTAATTTTCTCCACTTAATGACTATTCCAGTAGAATTTCATCTTTGTCCTATCAACACACTTTATCTCTTCAAGATTGTTTTAATCCTTTCATTATCTCAAGCCACTGAGTGTCATCAAGAAAAATAAATGTAGAAAGGACAGATTGGAGTTCTTCAATAGCTTCATTCTCATTGTAGAAAAATGATTTTGTGTGCTGCGCTTGCTCTTTGCCAATGAAAGAACCACTCTTGTTTTTGATACATTACATGTACTACATGCAATGTTTACTCACTAGCTATTTCAGCCTAGGGAGAGTTTTTTATGACCAACTAACAAACTCTAAAACAGTATTTATAATGTAAATGCTGATATAACATTATTTATACTTCAGCTCAGCAGGAAAAATTGGTTCCATGATAAATAAACTCTCGTTATCCAATCATTAGTCTATTGTAGCCACAATGACAAGTCATGCCACAGGCAATACGATATCACTAATGAAATGAATTAATTTATCTTTTTCAAAGGGACATTGGGGAATTGGAAATGTATATTTTATAGCAATGCTCCAAATAGAAAATACATCTGATCATTCATTTTAGGCAGATATTTTCCATCCATCAAGTTTATTTTATTCAACAAATATTTATTGAGTTATTCTCATGTTACAAGTACTTTTCTAGGTGACAAATGCAAATTCTACTAGGGGTAGACACTGTGTAAACATGCAAAAAGTTAACAGAGATCCTCCAGATTATAATAATTTCTATGAAGAGAGACAAAAAAAATTTAGGCTCATAAGGAGTTGCCAGAATGATATATTTCATCAAGTGACCAGAAAACACTTCACATCATTTCACAAGCTTTTTTCTACTATAAACGTCACGGTAATAAATTTAGTTTGGACCCCATGAAATTGCTTATAATCAACATTTTTCACCCATAAAAATGGCAATTTCATATGGTTTAACCTAATAACTGATAACCATGAAAAATGTTAGGAGATAGAATTTTATTAGAGCTAGCATTTTTATTTTAAAATTTAAATTTAAATTTATAATCATTCTTAGGCTGAACTTCTAAAATCTAGTATTTGTTTCTTCAGATCCTGTATCAAGAGATGGGATTAGATCCTATCACCCCACAGATCAGATAACGCCTAAGCAGTATTTGTAGTCCTTAAATACATTTGAGCTTCTACAGGCAGGACGCCTGAAGATGAAGTTTTCCAGTATTGGGAAAGGAGCACAGGGAACAAAATCACCAACTCAAGAGCTTGCAGCCTCAGATGGAGCGCGGTGTGCAGGAGCTAGTGCTGTTTCACACCCAGACCTTGCCAGCGGTGTCATCGCAGCTAGAGTTCTTTTTAACAATTTTGATGAGAATGACTAATCTGCCTTGCAGGCCCATTACAAGTCCTGTAGGTACAGTAGAGCCACACAATGTGCCCATTCATCTAGAGGGAAAGCAAATTCAACACCAGAGTCAGGTAGAGAAACAAAAATGAGCACTTTTGAAAGACATAAGAGGTTTCACCTACATGTTCAGGGAAGAATTTACGTCTCAGTGTGAGAAGGGGAACGTGTGTGTCTTCCAGTTGGTCTCAGGCCCGATGCATCTCCTGAGATGACCACCTTGCCACCTCATGTAATTTTTACCCTATTTTAAGATAAGCATTTCTAGTACAAGCTGGTGGTTTGATGTGTGAATCAAAGCAGGGAATAATAACTCGGTCCAAAGCTGAAGGAAAAAATTAATTGCAAATTTATTGAGAGATAGAATTTCATTCCCCATAATAATTCTGTTATTAATGAAGTTGACTTTGTAAGGTAACTTTAGGACTCAAACTGGCAAAAGATGAGGTCTAATCTAAGGTTTGTAAAATACTCCCATCAGCTCCTGGCAGACAAGAGATGATTAATATGGTTATTTTCTCTTTGGAGGAAAAGTGATTTAGACAGTGGATCCTGTACACCAGCTAGTGTAACTGTCTGCCACAATCGAAATTTGGCTCATGTTCTTTGGGGCAGTTTTGCCCTTAAAAAGCTTGTCCTTGTATGTCACTGTGTTCTGATCAGCACAATGATTTATAAATTATATCTTATACACTGGAAGAATGTGAACAAATACATATACTCAGCAGATATTTCGTGATTGAATTAATTTAAGATTGAAATTCTTTAAAAACCCTTCTAGTTCTGTTGCAGACTCCAATTTATCAACTAAGTATTTTGTCGTCCAGAGAGTAGATGGAAAAATTTAAAGCTGTCCACCATTGACTTTCTTTTCTATTTCTACTCTAGAAGAAAGCCATGTAGATCACAGAATGAGCAGCAACTTACTGGGCTGTATCAGAGCTGTGATCATGGTTATTTATAAAGGATAATTCCAATTGATCAATACGATTTCTGTTTAATTGGCACCCATGCCCTTAATATTAACTATATATCTTAACATCACTCATGATAATGAAGACATTAAACTGTTGCTATAATGAAGTAGTTTCTGTTTAGCGTTTTATAGTAAAAAGTAAGTTATTTTTTCTTTATTCACTTAGAACAGTTCTGGGAGCAGGTGTTGTGGTGCAGCTAAGCTGCTGCTAGGGATGCCTATACCCCATATCAGAATAATGGTTTGAATCTAGCTACTGCTAGTGCACCTGAGAAGGCATAGGAAGATGGACCAAATACTTGGGTCCTTGCCTCCAACATGGAAGACCTGGATGGAGTTCCTGGATTTGGCCTGGCCCGGCCCCAGCTGTTGTGGACATTTGGGAACTGAACAGCAGATGGAAGATCTCTCTCCCCACACTCCCTACTTCCACCCTTTCTCCCTCTCGCTTTATCCCTGTCATTCTGCATTTCAAAATGTTAAAAAATTCTGTGCATTGTTAATGGGAAAGTAACCTCTATTGTTATAATTCAGAAGATGTACATAATTCTAAGATTGCAAGTAAAAAATCATGTAAAAAAAGTGCTTTTTCATATCTGTTGCAGTTTTCACTTCCTTCTGGATTTGAAGGAATCTCATAATCTGAAATATAAAATAACATAACAAAACCTGTATTACAGTTTTATGTCTATAGAAACATGAAATGTTGTTCATAATCTTGGTTGCAGGGATTGGCGAACAGGGAGAAGATGTATACTTAAAATAAGTCTTGAGAAGGAGACAGACTTCATAAACTAAGCAGCTTAGATGATAAAGCTCTTATTCACATAAGCTTTCCAAGCAGTATTTATTTAAACAGTAAGATTGACAGCCTTGAGAGTAGGAAATATATGCTGAGTATATATACTGAGCAATTTGAGAACAGCTTCCTCACATACAATGTCTATAGCATTTGGCAGAAAGAGCTTCCTTTTGGAATATTTATAGCTTCTATTTTTTAATAATTGCAATAGCTTGTTTTTTAAGTAATGGTAAACTATGACCTAAAGTACTTGATTGTTTTGTGGGTTTTTTTTTTGTTGTTGTTGTTGTTATTTTTGTTGTATTGGTCTTGCAAATTTATTGACAATGACTGTGTTTAGATACAGCGATGTCTCATCAATAAATAAGCTGAAAGAATGAATTAGCTGTGTATGGAATCTGAAATAATCTCTTGGACTTCAGGTGCCTTACTCCCATCACTGCTAATTTGGATTTAGTGAACAGAGGCTACTCCAGGCCAGCCCCGTGAGGCTGTGGACCACAAAGGGCTGTCAAGAGACAGTAGTGTCACAGACACATCCCCCATCCCCTGTGTCTGAAGGAAGCACAGAGCAGACTCTGCTACCTCTAGAGGAGTATCAAGGGGCCAAGGGCATAGAGAATTGATAGCAGTAGGAGGAGTCCTCAACAGGCTCATTAGAAAACAAGAAACATCTCGTCCCTGGCCTCACAAATGTCACAGCTGAACTGGATGTGGAGGCTCTGACCTGTCACTTAGATATACCTGAGGAGTATCAGAATAGCTGCCGGACTCTGCCAAAGCAGCATCTCTAACACAGGCTGGACATGTGAAGGACAGGTAAGGGAATTCCCTGCATCTCGACAAGGAGAGTAGAGCTCAATACTCTCCCTGAGCTTGCAAAAGGGGGAAGTGCACTTCTTCGCCGCAGGATACATTTCTTTGTTCATTTAGAAAAACGTATCAGAGATATTTGTAAAAATAAGTCATCAGCTTATCACTGCAAACTTTACAAAGACTATTTATTTAAACAAATTGTTTAAACACTGTACCAGCACACAGTGACTGAAATGAGATTTGAACTTAAAGATGCAGGGTGGTCTAATATTATGAAAGGGATGTATTCCTGAAGACCTCACATAATTCAAAACACACATGATTGAAGATGAGTTTTCCCAAAAGAACAAATGTACAGATTGTGGTTTTGACACACATAAATCCTGAGACGATATGGCTTTGGGGCACTTGGACTTGTTTTTTTTTTTTTTTTTTTTTTTTATCTTGCAGTCATATCATGTTACACATTCTCCTTTTTCTCTTTTTTCAACTATCTTTGTCTAGTTTTATGAAGAAGTATATGACTTAAAATATGTGTTTTCTTTTTTCTCCTCATATCTAAAGCTCCCTCTCCTAAAACAACAACACATTATTGTAGGGATTCTAATTCATATACAAAAATTTTTTAATCACATCTAAACAACTTTCCAAGCAGTGCTAGCATCACAGCTTAAGGAGAAATTTGGTAACATTGTTATAGAATTGAAAAATTTAATACTGATAATTGAAAAATTAAGATTTGTCATTAAAAAGTCAGAAAATTCTTATATATGTAGAATTTGACAATGATGTTGCCTATTTCATATTTCTGGTTTTTGGGAAGTATTGCTGACAAGTGACAATGGCACAAGTATAATTTCCAGTTAATTTTATCTGCCCCCTTAAAATAACAGCATTCTTGATCACTTTGCAAATTTGGTCCATTGAATGAGACTCTTGTTTTTTTTTTTACTTTGTGAGATTCACTTATTTCAAAATGCACATAAAATGAGTTGTGCAAAGAAAACCATTTGCTGTCATGGATCTTTGTAACAGACACTGTATTAGACACTCTTTATCTCAGATTATTCCCATTTTAGAGATGAAAACACTGAGGCTCGGTTGGGCTAAATGACTTGAGAATGTTTTAACCTGTCTTTGTGGATTCCAGACTTACCTCTTATCTTCCAATATTTCTAAATATACTCCCTTTTGAGAAGGGTGTGATGGCAATAAAAGGACTGATATCCAAGTTAACTACTACTCTAACTGGTAACAGAGCTAGATTACAGATGACTGAGTAAAGAGTAGGTTTTAAGTACGTGAGCAGGGCAGTAAAAGTCACCCTCTGGATAGAGTTATCTGGCATTAATCACTTCAGAAGATAACTTGGGATTTTCAATGTAGTAACCTGCTTTATTTTGATAAGCGCTGGTATTTTATTTACTATTGTTATTTTTACTAGGGAGACAGACAAGAAGAATAAATGAGTGAAAAGAAAATACTTAGAAGAAAAAAAGATTCTATGCCTAATTCACATTTTTTCCTATGGTAGGTCCAATTTAGATATTTAGACTTGATATTTTGCATCTCTATTAGCAGGAGAAAAATACCACCCAAATGGTTCCTTCTAAACACTTTACATAAATTAGCTTTAATTTTGACAACAACCTTTTCTTTAAAGTTTTTCTTTTTTATTTGAAAGTCAGAATTACACAGAGACAGAAGGAGGGGCAGAGAAAGAGAGAGATCTTTCATCTGCTGGTTCACTCCCCAGATGGCCACAATGGCCAGAGATGTTCCAATCTGAAGCCAGGAACCAAGAGCTTCTTCTGAGTCTCTCAAGTGAGTGCAAGGGTCCAAGAAATTGAGCCATTTGCTACTGTTTTCCCAGGCCATAACACAGAGCTGGATCAGAAGTGGAGCAGCTGGGAGTGGAACTGGCTCCCAGATGAGATGCCAGCACTGTAGGCAGCGGCTTTACCTGATACTCCACAGTGCTAGGCCCAGCAAAAACTTTTAAAACAGGATGTTATTATCATTATCTCCATATTACAGATGAAGAAATCATACAAAGAGATTTCCATATTACAGATATACAAAGAGATTAAATCATTTTCTTCAATTATCAACCAGGAAAAATATTCATCTCCTCAATACAGGAGTCTCATTATTGTGGTGGTCCTTTTGCTCCTCCCTCTGTTCACATGTCTTTTTCAGAAACTTCATCCCCATGATCTATCTAATAATGCAGTTAACTGACTAAAGTTATTAATGCTGGATATACCTTAACTTAATGTTTGATTTCCAAAAAAAAAAAAAAAACAAACATATCTTTATCAGTGTTTTAAAAAGAATGAATGCTTGGATTTTGTGTGTGTGTGTGTGTGTGAAAAATCACCTATTAGGGACTAATGTTAGTCCTAGTGGTTAAGAGGCCGTTGGTATGCCCACATCCCATTTCAAAGTACCTGAGCTTGAATCCCAGCTCAGATCGTGATTATACCATCCTACGAAGTGTACCTTGGGAGGCAGCTGGTGATGGCCCAAGTACTTGTGTCCCTACCACCCAAGTAGGAGACCTGAATTAAGTTCCTGGATCCTGGCTTCAGCCTTCGCCCAGGCACGGCTGTTGTAGATATTTGTGGAGTAAAGCAGCAGATAAAGGAGACTTCTCTCATTCTCTCTCATTTGTACACCTCAAACAAAAGTTTGTCTATCATAGACATTGGTTAAGATTTGTTTAAATTTTTAATTAAAAATCTAAGAAAATATTTGGTAAGCATTAATTTATTTCAAAATGATACATTTAGCTTAAATGTGATATTCACATAATAGTGATTTAAGGAAATAAAAGATGAGAAATACATATCATTAAGGACAAAAACAAAAGCACAGAAAAAAAAAAGCAAAATTTTTTTTCCCCCAAAGAAATCATTTATTTTATGAGCACAAATTCCTAAGTACACTTTAGGAATACAATGCTTCTTCCCACCACACCCATGGCTGCCCCTTCCTCTCCCATTATCTTTTTTTTTTTTTTTTTGACAGGCAGAGTTAGACAGTGGGAGAGAGAGAGACAGAGAGAAAGGTCTTCCTTTTTCCGATGGTTCACCCTCTAAATGGCTGCTACAGTTGGCGCACTACACCGATCCGGAGCCAGGGGCTTCTTCCTGGTCTCCCATGTGGGTGCAGGGCCCAAGCACTTGGGCCATCCTCCACTGCCTTCCCGGGCCACAGCAGAGAGCTGGAATGGAAGAGGAGCAACCAGGACAGAATCCGGAGCCCCAACCGGGACTAGAACCTGGAGTACCAGCACCGCAGGCAGAGGATTAGCCTAGTGAGCTGCGGTGCCCGCCCCCATTATCTTTTAAGATTCATTTTCAATTAACTTTATACACAGGAGACCAATTCTATACTGAGAAAGATTTCAACAATAATTTGCACACACAAACACACACAAAAACTGAGAAAAAGTTTTATAGTTAATTCTCATAGTTCAACTCAACATTAGAGTGTTAATGTATGACGTCAGTGATCACCCGAGGCTCTTGACATGATGAGCTGTTTTGTAATTCTCATTGTAGAGATCATTGACATCCTTGGTTAGATTTATTCCTAGGTATTTTAATTTTTTTGTAGCTACTGTTTATGGAATGATTTTAGAAGTTCTTTATCAGCTGTGGCATTGCCTGTATATACAAAGGCTGTTGATTGTGTGTATTGACTTTATATCCTGCTACTTTACCAAACTGTTCACGAGTTCCAGTAGTCTCTTGGTGGAGTCTTTTGGTTAACTATATATAGAATCATATCATCTGCAAAAATGGATAGTTTGACTTCTTTCCCAATTTGAATCCCTTTTTTTCCTTTTTCTTGCCTAATGGCTCTGGCTAACACTTCCAGGACTACATTAAATAGCAATGATGAGAATGGGCATCCTTGTCTGGTTCCAGATCTCAGTGGGAATGCTTCCAACCTTTTCCCATTCAATAGGACACTGTCCATGGGTTTGTCATAAATTGCTTTGATTGTGTCGAGGAATGTTCCGTCTATACCCAATTTGCTTAGAGTTTTCACCATGAAAGGGTGTTGTATTTTATCAGATGTTTTCTCTGTATTTTCAATTTGTTAATGTGATGTCTTACACTGATTGATTTGTGAATGTTGAAGCATCCCTGCATACCAAGGATAAATCTCGCTTGATTTGGGTGAATGATCTTTCTGATGTGTTGTTGGATTTGATTGGCTAGAATTTTGTTGAAGATCTTTGTGTCTATGTTCATTAGTCTGTATTTCTCTTTCTCTGTTGTGTCTTTTCTGGATTTAGGGATTAGAGTGATGCCGGCTTCATGGAAAGAATTTGGGATGATTCCCTGCCTTTCAATTGTTGTGAATAACTTGAGAAGAACTGCAGTTAGTTCTTCTTTAAATGTCTGATAGAATTCAGCAGTGAAGACATCCTGTCTTGGGCTTTTCTTTGTTGGGAGGGTCTTTATTACTAATTCAGCTTCCATCTTGGAAATTGGTCTGTTTAGGCTTTCTATGTCTTCATGGCTCAATTTAGGTGGATTGTATGTGACCAGGAATATCTATTTTTTCTAGGTTTCCCAGTTTGCTGGATCCAGCATTATGAAGTAATTTCTGATGATTCTTTTTATTTCAGTAGTGTCTATAATTATATTTCCTTCTTCACCTCCAATTTTATTGATTTGGGTTTTCTCTCTACTTTTTTGGTTAGGTGAGCCAATGGTGTGTCAATTTTGTTTACTTTTTTCAAAACACCAGCCCTTCATTTTGCTGATCTTTTGTATTTTTGTTTCAATTCTGTTGATTTCTTCTCTAATTTTAACTATTTCTCTTCTTCTACTAGTTTCAGGTCTGGTTTGCTGCAGTTTTTCTAGATCCTTGAGATGCACTGATAGCTCCTTTGCTTGGTGCCTTTCCAATTTCCTGGTGTAGGCACCTATTGCTATAAACTTTCATCATCATACTGCTTTTGCTGTATCCCATAAGTTTTGATATGTTGTGTTATCCTCATTTACTACCAGAAAGTTTTTCATTTCTGTGTTGATTTCTTCTATGACCCACTGTGCATTCAGGAGCATGTTGTTCAGTCTCCATGTGTGTGCATAATCTCTAGAGATTCCTGAGTTTCTGATTCCCAGCTTCACTCCTTGTGGTCAGAAAATGCATGGTATGATTTCACATTTTTTGAACTTACTGATACTTGCTTTATGGACTAGTATTGGTTCAATCTTAGTGAAAGTTCCATGTACTGGCAGTCAGAATGTGTACTCTGCAACAGCAGGGTGAAAAGTTCTGTAGATATCTGTTAGGCCTATACTGTCAATTAACTCTGCTGTTTCTTTGCTGTTTTTCTGCCTGGTTGATCTGTCCACTGCTCAAAGTAGGGTATTGAAATCCCCCATTACTATTGTATTTTAGTCTATGTCTCCCTTTATATCCCCTAACATTTCTTTTAAATAGCCAAGAACCACAGTTTCCTGGTTCCAACCTACAACCTCTCCTTCATGGATAGTATTTGTCATTTAAGGATAGTAGTATTAAATAGTATTGCAATATTTCATAGTGATAGTTTTTAATAGCAATATATTTAATTTTTAATGCTCATCATCTTTGAAGCATATGTGTGTACTTCAAAAAATTCATAGAAATTGAATTAAGATATAAATCTATTTTGGTGCAAAAAATGTTTGAAATCCATGTATATGATTTTTCATGAACTTTTTGAAGATTCCTCATACAGATGGTTTTCAAAAACTTTTCACCAAAATAAATTTATCTTTCAATTTTGTTTTCCACAAGTTAAGTATCCTTGTACAGTTTTCATTTCTAACATGATTGGTATTCATAGACAAAACCCACATTAAAAAAAGCTCTTTAGAGTCCTTAATAGTTTTTAAAGTCATCCAGAGGTATGCAATAAGTCAATTCTCCAGATAAATCATGAAAAATAACCTGAATAGGGAAATGTAATGGATTAAAATTACTCCATTATGAAGAAGTTGGGAAAGGGAAATAAAATCCTTAAGACTAGAGGATCATGAGGAAGCTTGCTTGGGCAAACAGAGTTGGGGGGCACCTGGAGAGTAGTAACTTACTCAGTGGTACCCTAAATGCTCCAAAGAGATGATACAAACTTTCCAAAAGTGCTTAATTTACTCCAGGGGAGCAGTTCACACCTCATTATTGGTCTACCACTGTGAATAAATGCATGATAATGAGAGTAGCACTAATATTGCAAAAATATGCCAGAATAACAACAAAAAATAAATCTATGCACAGGATTATTCACAACCATTGAGCAACCTTTGCTAATTACTTATATCTCACAATACCTATTTAATATAGCAACTGAAATCTTTGTAAAATTATTTTTACTCATTCTCTGATGATTAGAAACATCTTGAATGTAGTCTCCTTTGATATCCTGTTATTCTCCTCCTCTTGACAGTAAGTGGGTCCCATGATTTCTTATATGAAATATAATTCAGCTGTCAATTCCTCTTTATATGCATTACAGATATATGTAGATATAGACCAGCCAGCGGTTATGTAAAGAATGTAATGTAATGATTCACTGGATACCAAGAGAATAGCTTCCACAGTTGCTAGCAAATGAGTCCCTAGCCTTATTTTTCTACCTTTCAAGGCATACGTCTCCCTTTCTGCTCACCTTGAGTCCCACTCTCTGTCACAGCACCTCAGTTGCAGTAAAGTACGTCTGTTCATTATTCTTCTTGTATATCATATCATCCCTATCTCTACTCTTTTGCTCAGGAAGTTTCAAGCCTTCCTTCTTCCACATTTTGTAGTCCTGATCATTACAACCCTCATTTGTATGTTGTCTCCTTATTGAAATTACAGTTTTTATTTGTTGCTTCATATCGGTGAGTATTCTGCTCCCAAGTGTATAATTAGTACCTTCATGTAAGCAGACCAAATCTTACTTTCTTTAGAAACTGGTACACCATCTAGCCATAGATAAGAAATAAGCCATTGCTGACTGATAATGCACATGATTAAATATGAAATTCTGTGCTCTCAAATCCCACTTAGCTTTTGACGGCTCTTTCTTTGAATTGCATCTTGTCCTTCAAGCTTTGGCTTACTTGTTACTTATAGGGAACACCTTCTCTGATCACTTAAGCTAAAGTATCTACTATCCAAGACCACTAGTTACTCTTTATCATGTTCCTTGACTTGCTATTCTTCATAGATTTATCATTAATTTAATGATATATTGTTTACCTATTTATTTATTTGTAATCTACTTTCCCCATTAGAAAGTCTATGTTATAGAGCAGAACATGTCTTCATGGTCACTCCTAGACTCCAGCACCTATAAACAGTATCTTAGTGAATTATGTTTTATATAAGACACTATTCCAGAAACTAGGAATTAAAAAAAAGAACTCCTTTCCCCTTTGGTGTGCATATTCCAGTGGAAGAAGCAAACAGTAAATAAGATGTATAAGAAAGGGGCTGCCATTGTGGCACAGTGGGGTAGCTGCCATTTGTAAGCCTGCATCCCAAATGTAACTGCAGGTTCTAGTCCTGGCTGCTCTGCTTCCAATTGTGATCCCTGATAATGTGTCTGGAGAAATAGCAGAAGATGGTCCAAGTGCTTTGGCCCTTTCCAGCACTTGTGGGGGTCCTTGTGGGGAACCCAGATGGAGTTCCCGGTTCCTGGCTTTGACCAGGAGTAGCTCCCATCATTGCAGCAATTTGGGAAAGTGAACCAGCAGATAAGATCTTTCTCCCTCTCTCTCTCTCTCTCTCTCTCTCTCTCTCTGCCATTTTTCCAGTCAAATAAATAACTAAATAAATACTTTAGCAAACAAATATGTAAGTAAATAGCTGTATAAGTAAAATGCATTGTCTATTAGATAGCTGTAAGTGTTGACAAGTAAAAAAGTCAAGCAGGGAGAGACAAACTAGGTCTGTGCATTTATGGAAGGAATGAGGAGTGTAGAATCATAGGATGGCCAAGAACGCTGTCATTGAGAAGCTGATATTGGAATCAAAATTTGAGGAAAGTGATAGAGTGAATCTTGCGCATAGTTAATGAAGAATATTCCAGTTACAGGGAACAGCAGATAGAGATACTTTGTGGCAGGGTATGGTCACTCTCGGAATGGCCCAAATTTTTAAGGCTATGAAACAGCAGAACAAAGAAAGAAAAGAGGTGGTACATATGATCAGAGAGGAAAAGACATGGAAACAGACAATTTAGTATTTGATGCCAGTGGAAAAGATTAGTTTGACTTTTACCCTTAGTGAAATGAAGCCACTAGGAAACTTTCAACCTAAAGAGCCACAAAATGACTTAAATTTTAACAAAATTGATCTGGTTGCTTTTTGAGAACAGACCAAAACAAATGGGCAGAAGCAGAGAGATTGATTAGTATCTAACTGCCATGACTCAGGTGGATCCAAATTAAAATAAAAGCATTGAGAGGGACAAAAGTGATTGGTTAATTTCTGCTTTATTTCTAGTTCTTGATAAATATTTGTTAAACTAAGGAATATATAGTTTAGTACAATAACAGTGTACATTTTTTTGAAAAGTAAAGTAACCCATTCATACAATGAACAAGAGCTATATACAAAGACTGTTGAAATTAGATCAGTAGAATATTTAAAATGCTAAAAAATGAGATTGCCGTTGTGGCATAACAGTTTAACCCACTGCCTGCAACACTGGCATTCTATATGGGCTCAGGTTCGATTCCTGGCTGTTCCACCTCCTAATCCAGCTTCCTGCTGATGCACCTGGGAAAGCAGCAGAAGATGGCACAAGTCCTTGGGAGTTCCAAATAAAGTTCCTAGCTCCTCACTCCTGGTTTCAGCCTGGCTTAGCCATGCCCAGACCCAGCCCTTGTAGCCATTTGGGGAGTGAACAAGCAAATGGAAGACCTGTTTCTCCCTCTCTCTCCCTCTCTCTCTCTGTAACTCTGACTTTCAAATAAACTAAATAAATCATCTTAAAAATTCCCAAAAGTATATATTTCCACTTTTGTTAATATAAATTCATAAAATATTTATTTATAGACAGATGTATTTACTTTTATGAGATACCTCTCAAAAATTATTCATTTTGTTTATGTACTCTTTAAATACACATTTTACTTTCTAAAATGATTCTGTTGAGCCAGTGGCATTTGTAGAAAATTCAAGATCTCTTTGGTGGGGGTGGGGAGCAGAATAAGTGAAAGCTCTTGAGATCTGCCAACATTCTGTCTCCTTTGCAGCAAAGACAATTATGTCATTTAGGATTCCAAATAGTTTTATGAAAAATGAAAAATCCTTTTCTGATCTGTAATAGAATTTAAAACATTTGTTTAAATATTTTCATCTGACACTTTCTAATTATGTCTTTTTCGATGAGTGTTAATGTTTTCACAATGCTACCTGGCTAGATGTCATCTTTAGACACAGACTGAGTTCTACCCCATGTTGAATGATTCTGCAAATGTAATGTATATTCTTGAGTCATCCTCAAAAGCAAATTCATATCATGGAAAATTTCCATTTTTTATAGAAATTAATTAGGTTGTTGGAATTGCCTTAGTGTGCCTCTTTGAGTTGGTTTATATTCAAATCATTGTTTTCAAAACCGAAAAATATGTGACTAGCTGGAGTTAAAAATCTAAACAAGAGATCTCTAAGCTCCAAATCATGTAAATTATAATATTCATGACAGTTTATAACTTCTTTTCCCCCAGTGGGAATATCCTGCATGGTTTATTGCAAGCCATCAAACCCAGAGCTTTCAGAAATTGCAATATGGTGCCTCATCAGCTCCTACAAACCTAACCAAAGCTGATTCACTGAAAAAAAGGCCCAAACTGAAAGGAAACCTACTTGATACTTTGAACACATTTTGATGTGCACAAATCACTCAAAATTCTGTAGACTCATGCTTATCTTCTGCTGCAGATCATTTCAGAAATGCTTCAAGATATTGCACATACTGTAGCACACTTTGAATCACCTAAAATGCACTTGCTCTTGACATTGGCTTACATATCACAAGTTCTTTGTGCACAAAGGCAATCCTGTTTACATTTCCAATAGGTCCTTGGCTACACTCTGGCAGCCAAGACACTTTTATGAACAGAACAGAAAAACACGTGCTCTGTTTGTTTCTGAATTTTCCTTGAAGACGTTGGGTTGCCATCCCTAGCACAGTTCATAAACAAACTTGGTGAACATCAAAGGCTATAGCATTACAACCTGCTGAGCCCATGTTACACACCTCAAAAGTAAATGTTACTCAATCAAAGCTCCTTTGAAATTTAAAATCAAATAAAGCTCAAAAATCCAAATGTTTTCTTTAGAACTCAGGCATCGTATGTAAGAGTGTTTTTTTAAACAGCGATTTTCCAATTATTGGATAATTACCCTTGCATTTATTCACCATGTACAATCTTAATTTGCTTAGCATGATTTTATTTACTCACAGTTGCTCTTCACACATACAGTTCTGCCATGTATGTTCTGGCCGTCAGTGTAAGAAATACTGAAAATACTAGAAAATAAAACTACTAATGGCCTTTTTACTACGTTTAATATATCCTGTATTATCCATGCTATAATATCAGTTGTCCTTTAATATGAGATTGCAAGAACATGGCACTAGCAGCAGTAACCACTTACATGTTCAGTAGTTGGCACCTAACACACAGAGATATGCATATGTAGTACATGAATCAACTAACTTCAAGGAAAAGAAAACATCAAAATAACAAAAAATGGGCTCAGTAAGCCTTTTTACAGTTGAATTTGTGCCTCTTAAGAAAAAAGTTCCAAAGCATCTTTGTTAGCCTACACTATAATACAAGTGCAATTCATGTATCTGCCTCTCAAAACAGCAGGAACGTCTTGAGGGCAAGGTATATACTACCCATCTTTCATCCCTAGCAGTTAGCCTCATGTCTGGTATTTAGCTGACAGCTGATAGCAAATTGTGAGTAAATGAATGAAACTTAGTCCAAATTTACTGTCATAGTGTATCAGTAAAGAACCATTATTGTTTAAAATGTGACAGTCTTAACCAAAGGTATATTGTCAAATGTAATTTTCCAATGAAAAAGGTAAAACATGTTAAGTTTATGTCACATTTTTAGAAGGAAGGTGATAATTTATGCACAAACTAAAGTTTGTGGTTAATGTATTTAAAAATCAATTCAATAAGAATATACTGCTATACACCCATTAGAATAGCTAAAACAAATAGGACTGACAATATTTACTGAGATTCGTACATATTGCTAAGACAAATGCAAATGTTACTACCATTTTAGAAAACATTTTGACAGTTTCTGGCAAGTTTTAATATATTTATTATGTGATGCAGAAATTCTACTTCTAAGTAGCTATAGAATAGAAATTAAAACTTTTCACACTAAACTTGTGTGAATGATGAGAGCAACTTTTATATAATTTCCAAACACCGTAAACAACACCAACGTCCTTCAAATGGTGAATGAATGAATGAACTGTGGAACTTTGTTCAAGGAAATACTCCTCAGCAAGTCACATAATACTATGAATGAATCTCAAATGCATTGTGAAGAATGGAAGAAGATGGTCTCAGGGGTTAAATACTCTGTGATTCCACCTACACAGCAGTTTTAATTTTCTACTGTTGCACAGTAAATTACCACAAATTCAGCAGCTCAAAACAACATCCATGATTAGCTCACACTTTCATAGTCAAAAGTCTGGGACAGGCTCAGTTAAGCTCTCTACTTATGATCTCACAAAATCAAACCAAGGTGTCAGCTGGGCTGGACTTTTACCTGGAAGTTCAAAGGAGAAAGTACCTTCCAAGCTCACCTGAGTTATTGGCAGAACTAAATTTCTAAAGATTATAGGACTCAGGTGTTCACTTCTTGTCACTTACCAGCTGAGACTTCTCTAAGTTGCTAGAGCTGACTTTCGGGCCTTTTCATAAGTACCCCTTCATCTGCAAGCCAGCAAAGACATCTGAATCTCCCTCTCACTCGAAATCTATGAGTTCTGAGGCTGGCGCTGTGGTTTAGCTGTGAAAGCTCCACCTGTGACCTCAGATAGGCTGCCAATTCCTGTCTCAGCTGTTCTATTTCCAATCCTGCTCCCTACTCTTGCTCCTGGGAAAGCTGTGGATGATCCAAGTCCTTGAGCCCCTTCCACCCACATGAGACCAGACCTGGCCTTTGTGACTGTCTGGGAAGTAAACCAGTGGAAGGAAGATATCTCTCTCTTTCTCTCTCCCTCTGTAAGTCTAACTTTGAAGTAAATAAATAAATCTTTAAAAAAAAAAATCGTAAAAGGGGTGGTGCTGTGGTGTGGTGGGTTAATGTCCTGGCCTGAAGCACCGGCATCCCATATGGGCACCAGTTCGAGACCAGGCTGCTCCACTTCCTATCCAACTCTCTGCTATGGCCCGGGAAAGCAGTAGAAGATGGCCCAAGTCCTTGGGCCCCTGTACCCACGTGGGAGACCCGGAAGAAGCTCTTGGCTCTTTGATTTGGATCGGCATAGCTCCGGACGTTGCGGCCATCTGGGAAGTGAACCAGCAGATGGAAGACTTCTCTCTCTCTCTCTCTCTCTCTCTCTCTCTCTCTCTGCTTCTCCTCTGTGTAACTCTGACTTTCAAATAAATAAATAAATCTTTAAAAAAAATCTTAAAAAAATAATATCTGTTGGAAAGAATCCCAGCTGGAAAAAACCTCTCTACATTAAAGGGCCTTACGCAATCACAAATCACACACACACCGCATATGATGTAGTATAATCGTGAGACTTGTTAAGATGGAATGCATGCCACCTTGAGATCAGGCCCAGCAAAATGACTTTCTGAGAAAGACAAAACAGGAAAGTGAAGAGAGCTGTAGTTGTCAAGATTTAGGTGTAGAGAGAAGGACTGACTGCGAAGGGACAGCAAGACTTTGGAGTGATGGGATGATCCGCGTACTGGTTTTGGTAGGGCTGCTCTACTTTATGCACTTATCCATAGTCCTGGGAGCATTCATCAGAAACAGTGAACTTTAGTTTGCTAATTAAACAATAAGTTGAAGAAAGAAAAACAAAATCAAAGTAGTCTCTTTCTGCAAGAACAAGTTACTTTAAATATCATCCTAATTCAATGAATCTAAACCTCAATTCTTCATATTCTCGATCACCTTGTTTATTATTTAAAAGACAGAATAATCTATAATATATTTGTATTAGAAAACCTACTACCATAAAGGAAATGCAAATCAAAACCATAATGATAGAATGGCTTTCACCCCAGATAGAATGGCTTTCATACAGAAATCAACAAACAAAAAATGCTGTTCAGGATGTGGGGAAAAAGGCACCCTGATGATCCACTGTTGGTGGGAATATAAACTGGCATAGTCATAGTAGAAGACAGTATAGAGATACCTCAGAAATCTGAATACACACCTACCATATGACCCAGCCACCCCACTCCTGCGTATTTACCCAAAGGAAATGAAATCAGCATTTGAAAGAGGTATCTGCACCCCCATGTTCATTGCAGCTCAACTGAATACTGGATAATGAAATTAAGGGATATGTACATGGCAAAATACCACACTGAAAAAAAAATGAAATTCTGTCATTTGCCACAAAATGGATACAACTGGAAAACATTATACTTAGTGAAATAAGCCAGTTCTAAAAAGACAAATACCATGTGCTCTCCCTGATCTGTGGTAACTAATAGAGTCTCTAAAAGGTAATCTATAAAAGTGAAATAGATACTTAGAGATGTGATGACTATGAATAGTCCTTGTCTCGCCTACTGAGGAATAGTGGGGGTTTTCTCGTACCATTTGTTGAACTCTTTACCTAATGTAGGGTTAATCTTATGAGTATAAAGTTAATTGAAAATAGATCTTAATAAAAAAATAAGAATGGGAATAGGAGAGGAAAGAAGAAGAAGGTGGGAGCATGGTTGGGAAGGAGGGTGGGATGGGGAGAATCACCATGTTCCTAAATTTGTATCTATGAAATGCAGGAAGTTTTTATACCTTAAATAACAGGTTTTGAGGTAAAAAAAATTGCACACACAAAAAAAGAAATTTAACAGTACTGTTAGAAATCTATTTTGGGTCGGCGCCGCGGCTCACTAGGTTAATCCTCAACTTGCGGCGCTGGCACCCCGGGTTCTAGTCCTGGTTGGGTTGCTGCTTCTGTCCTGTTTGCTCCTCTTCCAGTCCAGCTCTCTGCTGTGGCCTGGGAATGCAGTGGAGGATGGCCCAGGTCCTTGGGCCCTGCACCCACATGGGAGACTGGGAAGAAACACCTGGTCCTGGCTTCGGATCATCGCAGCGCTCTGGTGGTAACACACCAGCCGTAGTGGCCACTTGGAGGGTGAACCAATGGAAAATGGAAGACGTTTCTCTCTGTCTCTCTCTCACTGTCTAACTCTGTCAAAAAAAAAAATCTATTTTAATAAAATGATTTTATTTGCATCAATCAATAAATAAATAAGTATTGGAGTCAGAAATAGAGAGAGGAAGGAAGGAAGGAAGGAAGGAAGGAAGGAAGGAAGGAAGGAAGGAAGGAAGGAAGGAAGGGAAAGAAAGAGAGAGAAAGAAAACCTATTCCCAGATTGGAAACAGAGTTCTTCATCTGTACATACTCATTCATTCCGTCTCGCATTTTTACTAGGAATTCTCTCTCAGTGTCTAAAGCTTCCAAAGTAGACTTTTCCCAAGTATTCCAGCACTTGACTATTCTCTTTTCTGAGTAACAAACAGCACTTGATTTGAAGTCATTAGTTGTGTTTTTAGATCAAATTAAGGTCATCAGATAAGATTCTCAGGTTTTCTGACTCCATTTTCCTCACTCCATCCATGGAAAGATTTGAAATGTCATCTGACAAGTAAACCAGGTTCAGGATAAAGGAGTTGAGCAGAGGAACAAGGTGAAGGAAATCTCGCCTTTCTCCCTTGTCCCGTGCCTAAAGTGGTACCAAGCCAGGAAGAAGCTTTGACAGTTTGTGAAATTCAGATTATTTTTAACACTATTCTGAATACAAAACAGTAAGAAAAACCTGTTTCTGCAAAGCTGAGGACTTACTATATCTAAGAGGGGCTGGAAAACATTACAACACTTGCTTGAGATTTGAGTAGAGGTGGAATGCTGGAGCTAAGGATGGCAGAGGGCGGAGGTAGCAGTGAGAGGGAAGGAAGATGTGGTTACATGCTGGTTGCACCCTATGGATTCTCCCTGTTTCTTTCTTTTTTTTTTTTTTTTTTTGACAGGCAGAGTGGACAGTGAGAAAGAAAGGAGACAGAGAGAAAGGTCTTCCTTTTGCCATTGGTTCACCCTCCAATGGCTGCCGGGACGGGCGCACCACGATGATCCAATGGCAGGAGCCAGGTGCTTCTCCTGGTCTCCCATGGGGTGCAGGGCCCAAGCACTTGGGCCATTCTCCACTGCACTCCCTGGCCACAGCAGAGAGCTGGCCTGGAAGAGGGGCAACCGGGACAGAAGCGGTGCCCTGACCAGGACTAGAACCCGGTGTGCTGGCACCGCAAGGTGGAGGATTAGCCTATTGAGCTGCGGCACCAGCTGGATTCTCCCTGTTTCAAGATGCCAGTTATACTGCAGGCAATGACAGTGCAATCAATTATAGAAAGATACTGTGGAGGCCGTCCTTTCTATGGCTGTATTTGTAATTTCCTCTTTCCTCTATTTCTACAGAACATATTTCCTAATTTTCTTCTTTCTTCTCTTTCTGTAGGACATGTTTGCTAATGATTATCCTGCTTTAGAAAAGGATTTACAGTGTAAAAGTGGTAGTGAGTACACGAGTCACATTGGGGAAGCAATACTCACTGCCTGGAGAGTTGTGCTCATGATGTCTGTACTACCTCACTGGAAACTACAATGACATAACAACAACCTGCATTCTCAACTGGAGTGCCGGTGATTATTGGAAATAGCTGCTTACAATTTTTGTTTCTTTTTCAAGCAGAACAAGTAGTCTAAAAGCCAATGCTTCCTTTCTGTACTCTTGTATCACTTCGGTGATACTGATTTTATCTCCCTTATGCACCTGACGCTTTCCTGCTTTCTAATATCTGTATCTCAGAGAAACAAGGAACCTGGTAAATCTCTTTATCTTGACACTTTTAATTAACAAAACAAAACACTAAGCCCTTCATCTCTAACACTGAAATTGTGAACTCTTCTTTAAAAATTTTTTTTCAAGAAAACAGTTAAGTAGAGTTAAATCATTTGAAGAGGATTAAGGGGCACGTGGGGTACTTTCTTATTACCCATCCTTAAAACTTAAAAAATGCCCATTATTTTCCTCAAAGAGAAACCCTTCTGACATTTTACAGTGTGTAAAAGCTAGGACAGGAAAAAGGAAATTACATCCCATACTTCCCAATGATCAATCTATAAACTGCTTTGCAAAATGTTACATTCATTGTTTTATGGTTGGGGATCATGATTAATATTCTTTTACCATTGTTCTTGAAACTTTCTTTGTTCCACAAATGTTTGTTGAATAATTGCTATGTGCAAGCACTCAGCTGGATGTCCATACATGTATATGTCCATACCTACACATATATTGTGTAATTAACTAGATTGACATAAAACAGCATTGATTTTCAGATTTTTGTCTCCTGATCTAGTGCAGAGATGGCATTGCTTTCTAATACAAAGATTCCAGTGAGCTTTGAACTTCAAGCTCTTAGCCATCACTGATGCCTTAACCCAAGGACAAATACAAGTTGATTCCAAGAATTTAGGAGTAGATTGCCATTAACTGTCTATGAAAGAGTCCTCAAAAATTTTCCATTTTTCAAAGATTTGGTTAAATAACAAAGTTTTGACTCATTCAGATCTTGAGTAAATTACCAAATCCAGATATAGATTGGTACCAGTGTGGCCTCAGAGAACTATGGCTGAAGCATTAGGGCTGGCACTGCCAAAACAGAAAACATGCCTTGCTAAATTCTCTTCTTTGTACCCCTAAACTCTTTTTGTTATACATATGGTTCCAGTGGGAGTAATTACAATGTGTCCAATGTCATCCTTGAATAAACTCTATTTTTTTATGCAAGAACTGGTCTTTATATGTTCAGTAAAGCACCTGGCATATTGTAAGCTTTTAAGAAGTGTTTAATGATGAAACAATGGCAACTAAGGATCTAAACCATGTTTCCTGTGGCTATTGTAGTCTGAATGGAATTCTGCTGTAACAAAGGAAGAGAAAAAAACCACTTTGGTGACTCCAATATTACAGCTTATTGTCCCATCTGTCCTATTTATTAGAGATTCTCACACTCTGTTTTGTTTACAAAACACTTGGAACACAATTAATTTTGAGAATAGGACAAGTTTGTCTTGTAAAAGCTCATAAACATCTATAATTCACTTGCCAAACCTACAAATTATTATGGGGTTTGCAAAAAATGAAGGAATGTTACATCACAAATTTCAGTACCATTAGAATTTGGCTAGTGGACATAAAATGAGACTCAGAGGGGATACAGAAAATTAAATTTTTCTTTCATTACCACAATGTATTTTTTAAGAACAAGATTCTAAAAGTCTTGTTGGCAGAATGACCACCAATAAGCAATACACACAGAGTACCCGATTCAAAGTACCACATGGTCAACTTTCCTCCATAGGGAAAAATTCCCGTTTTTATCTTGCCCCAAATAACTTAAACTCATGAATTCTTAGAGCTGGAAGAACATTGGAGGTTCTCCAGTTCAATTCTGGAATCTTGACTTTAAAGATTATTTAATAAAGTTACCATGGTTAGATATTAAATGCTGATCTTAAATGGAAAAAAATCCTATTTTTAAGCACCAATGCTAGGCAAGTGATCAAATGACAAAAGAGCCTAGAACAGGTAAAACAAAGGGTGGATGAAAGCGATTGAGAAAGTAATTCAGAAAGAAAAATAAAATTGTCAAAGATATGGCTCCCAAGTCCAAGAGAACTCCCTCCATCCCTATCCCACTTTTAAGAAGATTTCACTTTATCTAAAGAGTAAAGCAAATGCTTTTAGATCCAAGGGTACCTGGTTCAAATCTCAGCAGGGGCAGATTTCTCACAAACTAAAAAGGCACTCTCCCTATTAAAGAAACTGGCTTAATACAGCTATATGGACCATTACTGTAGAGAATGGGGATTCACAAACTATTTTCTAAATGGGGCCTTTTTGTGCATGTACAGTAATTCTTATAGAAGCCTTTTACAAATAAAAATGGAAGAAATGGGGGGAAATCTAAGAACCCATGATTTGAGGCTTTAGTAACTATTGGTATATTAGAGACAGCCATCTGCAGTAATAAAGATCAGGTCTTCCTGGCCATGGCCTGAAAAAGCATTCTCAAGATAAAAGCTTAATTCTTGTGCAGAGCTCAGAGTCCTAGAAAAAGATGAACAAAATACTCCTTGAAGTTTGGCCTCAATGTTGGACCTCAAAATGCATGGTCTCCATGGAACTTCATTTAAACAGGAAGTAGCACTCAAACAGTCCATCACTGGATACTATTCTGCATGAGATTTCCACAGGAAGACTTTCTGCAGTAATGTTTTATTTGACACAATAATTTGTCTGTTGAAAGTCTTCTTTAACAGTGAGAGCATGAAAGACATGTGGTAAACGTTCTGTCTAATCCACCTTATAAAAGAGTGCTGGGGAAACTGCTAGATGTCTACTTCTGCCATAAATTTACATTTGGTGAGCCGTACTTGATCTAGGTTCAACATAGTTGTGATAATTTATATCGCTTTCCCTGGGAACATCACTAAGGACAGCATAATATTGAATTTTGAAAATATGTTCTTCTTTAATAGTTTCATTACATAAAATTCTCTAGTCTGCCAGAGGCAATATGATTGCAAATATGGGCAGAGACTTTTTAAAAATGTAGGTGGTGCAAAGCTATAAAGGATACTTTCAAAACTGAAATTATTTTCTTACAGAATTAATTTGAATACTGGTCAATATATCACATAATAGATTTTGGAGAAAGTAATTTACTTCATATCTATAATTCATTCCTCCTATACAGATATGTTATTAATATCATATTAATTTTCAAATCATAAAAGATGAAATAAAATTTGAAAGCCCACACCGATTTAAATAAAAGGTGAGACAGAATCTTGTGAGTTTACATAACTGATAGCAACTGGTTTGAGGCAAAATAAGATCTTGAAATTTAATGGATAACATTTAAGTCTGTTCTTTTCTTTAGGTTGGCTCCTCTCACCTCTTCACCCCACAAGAATGTTGCCAGCAGCTCCAAGAATCACACGCATCTTCACAGTCCTATATCCTGTGGCAATAACTACTCCTTTCAACATTTCAAACCAATATTCCCTTTCAGAAACAAAATTATTGGTGAACTTAATCAGTTCAGATATAAATGATAAAACTTATACAATTAGAATTTCTGAGATTTCCTTTGATTTTAGGAACAGAAGCAAGAAGCTATGCGTGTTGATTTCCAAGGACCAAAAGAAATTATCATGATTTACAGTGTCACCTGCGTGGTAAAAATTGTCTCAGCAGATTCTGACTCACAAGACATCTAGGAATACACATATGCATGTGTATGTGCACGCACGTACAGTGCACACATACACACAGAAGACAAACAGTATAGTTAGGGGAACTAAGACAAAGACATGATATAGAGTTGAAATCCGGGAACAATTTTAACTAGTTACAAAATCATTGAAATAGAACACAGTTCAATGCAAATTATAAATTTGATAATATGGAGGCTGGCACCATCGCTCACTTGGTTAATCCTCCTGCAGTGCCACCATCCCATATGGGCGCCAGATTCCAGTCCTGGTTGCTCCTCTTCCAATCCAGCTCTCTGCTGTGGCCCAGGAAGGCAGGGGAGGATGGCCCAGGTGCTTGGGCCCCTGCACCCTCATGGGAGACCAGGAGGAAGCACCTGGCTCCTGGCTTTGGACCAGCGCAAAGGCAGCTGTGGCAGCCATTTGGGAGGTGAACCAACGGAAGGAAGACCTTTCTCTCTGTCTCTCTCACTAACTCTGCCTGTCAATTTTTTAAAAAATTTTGATAATATGAAAAATGATGGGAGAAGTATAGTTAATATTCAATAAATATTGAGTAAATGAATGAGTGAATTTACTAGACAGAATAAAAATAAAGTAAGTGGTATACCATGGAAACTGTCAGAAGAGTATTCTTCAATACAGACAAAAATTAATTTATACTTTAGGATCTTAAAAGTAAGAGTAAAGTCAGGAAGCTGAAAAGGAGCTGGTTAAACAAATCAAGTTCATTATTAAGGAACATTCTGTGTTACTTAGTATTTAGATTTATTTTGAAAATTTAGGTTACATAAAGTCATTCATCATTGGTAAAATAATTATTTGTGAGTATCCATGTCTGAAATCATGATTAGCCTATTGGATATCAAATATATCAAATATGTCTGCTTCTCAAGGCACCTCTATTAAAAACACTGAACAGGAAAAGATGAGACTAGGTAGAGTAGGAAAGACTGGAGGAATGCAGGTAGAATTTAGGGGTCAAGTTCAAGCATCCTGGGTGCTGAGTGTGTGGTCAGGAATAACTTAATTGTCCAATTAGCTGTAAAAAGGAACTGAACATGTTCTTTATACAGTAAGGAATTTATCGAGAATATGTGGATTCTTACATAAAAAGTATGGTAGAACAGAGTGTTTAGGAGACAGACAGGGACACTGAGTGCCTGTGCCAAGGGAGATGGAACGAGGTACAGAAGTAGGACAATACTGTTAAAGGAAACTCTCAGTTAGGGTGGGTGTTGTGGCGCAGTGGGTTAAGATGCCACTTGGGTTGCCTGCATCCCATAGTGGAGAGCCAGTTCCAGTCCTGGATGATCCACTTCCAATCTAGCTCCCTCCTAATGCACCTGGGAAGGCAGCAGCAGGTGATCCTAGCAAGTACTTGGCCCCTGCTACTCACGTGGGAAACCAGGATAGAGTTCCTGACTTCTGCCTGGCCCAGTCCCAGCTTTTGTGGTCATTTGGAGAGTAAACCAGAGGATGGAAGATTATCTCTCTCTTTTTCTGTCATTTGACCTTTCAAATAAATTAACAAACATCTTTTCAAAAAGGAAGAACTGTTAGCATGGTGGGAAGTTTCTAGATTAATCTTAAGTATTTCCTAGTAAAGCCCAAAAGTTTCTTGGAGATGGTTTGTCTACTATTATATTTATTCTTTTAATTATGAAGTAATTTACTTACACACTATGAACAGTTTTTCCAAACCTCACTTAAAAAGTCATGAAGTCTGGAGAAGTGCTTTCCCTGTAGCCATCAGACAGCCATGTTTCCTAAAGCAATCCTTGCTGTCATCAAAGGCAGCTGGCGTTTGGGTGAAGAACAATGCTTG
The DNA here is from genome assembly GCA_949820135.1 of Sylvilagus floridanus. Classification (NCBI taxonomy): domain Eukaryota; kingdom Metazoa; phylum Chordata; class Mammalia; order Lagomorpha; family Leporidae; genus Sylvilagus; species Sylvilagus floridanus. The sequence goes on from OX463244.1 coordinate 128,998,345, forward strand.
AAATCTACTTAGTCAAGAGCCTGTAATCTAATAAATATTTAATTTCAGAATTCTAAATCACAGTGCAGAACATTTTAGCCATAAAGTTTCGCAGGCCTTCATACCTTTCAACTGTATAACAGGGTAAATGGGCATTTTACAATCGCACTATACAATGTATTGCACTCCATAAATTCATTAAAAGTTAAAAAAAAACAAAACTGGTGGCTTGATGTACTAAAAATGCAGGGACTTGATAAATTAAAAAACAGTCTGTTTATCTTAGTTTCAGTAATCAGTATTCAACTTTTTTTAGTAATAGATAATTCCTGGCAGTGAACTTCTCAAGTGGTTAAAGTCACTTGACCTTTAGCCTCTTGCTTTAAAAATCCCTCAAGAGATATGTTAAATGGCCCAGAAATATATTGCCTGTCATGTCTTATTGCTTAATTAATGGCTAACGAAGATGGCCTGTATGGACTGCCCTGCAGTAATTGTGAGCTGATCTTCTTCCACTGAGGAAAATGAATTGACTCTACCACAGCAGCCCTGTCACACAGCATTTACTGTATTTAAATTTCTGCAACCTTCGAGGAGACAGAGCATACCCGGGCCAGTTAAGTGAGCACACAAACATCAGCTAAGCAGATAAAAAATGTTCTGTCACTCACATTGCCAGACAGGGAATTGTATGTTACTGGTTTCTGAAAATTGCATCATGAACCAAATTAAAGAAAAAAAAAAAAACACCAAGTAAGTATTTTTATTTTCATCATATTTGTGATTGAATTTGAAGTTACTGAATTCTTTTAATAATAACAATAAACATTGTGGTTTGAGATTGTTCCATTTGAAGATAGATGGAGCCCTAGAGAATAGGAAACAAATGCAGAGAGAAAGTTCACTGATTTGAGTTGGAGAAAATATATTCCCAAAGGAAAGGAAAAGTTGGTGATATTTCAGTTCCTTTTTTTTTTAAGATAGAGAGTAATATGAACCCTCTTGCTAATGAAATGCCATCAAATAATTCTGGATCATTTGCGATAAATACAAAATATTTACAAATGAACATAAATGTTTGATCCTTTCAATGCATAAAACAACTGGATAAGAGCTTTCAAATAATTTTTGTGTTATATGGTCAACCATTCTTCTCCATTTCTGTATTGTTTTTATTTGCTTCACTGTTTGGCCTCTCCCCACATCTCACACCCGATTCCTTCCACCTCAATTCATTGTTTGATATCAGAAGGATGGAGAATCTGTGTCAGGAGTGAAGAATGAAAATAAGTAAGCGATAAACCATTTACACAGCTGTGAAGCACAGAAAGAAGATGCTGTCCTGGCTTGGCAGGGTTATGTCACCATCAGCCGGTTCTGCTAGTTCTTCCTGCCCTCACTCTTCAAAAGCAAACATAAAGTTTCCTGTCTTGGTGTAGGAGTCAAAGCTGTATTTAAGGATGATGGTTGTGGCCACATTCCACATCAGGCAGGAGAAGGGGTGAGAGCAGAGGCTGGAGGCAGAGTAGCCAGTACGGAGGCTTTGGTGGATGACAGAGTTAGGTGGCCGGGGTGGAGGTGAGTGCTGGCTGGTCAAACAAACAGAAAAAGTAGTGCTGAGAAAGACTATGTAAGAAAGATTGGTGTGGCCGGCGTCGTGGTTCAACAGGCTAATCCTCTGCCTTGCAGCGCCGGCACACCGGGTTCTAGTCCTGGTTGGGGCGCTGGATTCTGTCCCGGTTGCCCCTCTTCCAGGCCAGCCCTCTGCCGTGGCCCGGGAGTGCAGTGGAGGATGGCCCAAGTGCTTGGGCCCTGCACCCCATGGGAGACCAGGAGAAATACCTGGCACCTGGCTCATGCCATCAGATCAGCGTGGTATGCCGGCCACAGCGCAACAGCCGCGGCAGCCATTGGAGGGTGAACCAATGGATTGGTGAGTTGGTTGATGAACTCAAATTCCTCACCAAGGGTGGTGTTGCCTTTCTCCTGCTTGTGGCTCTGTGAGTGCCCTACTTTCCCTCTGTGTTTGAAGACCATCCAGCTATTCCTAGCCATAAAATACAAATGTAGTGTGGGGGTGGTCTTCTATATTTTTACCACTATTCCAAACTATAAAAATTGGCAGAATACAGTCTTTCTTTCCATATTATAATAATAGAGATTAGTCAAGTTTAAAGCACATTTTCAGTACCTAATCTACTTACCTCTAAAAATCTCAGTTCACCAGTATTGAGAGATACATTACAGTGGTCTAAAAATTAATATTTTCAGTTTGTACAGAGCTATACAATTTTTAACTTTAAGAATTCAAGGGCCTGGCACTGTGGCTTAGTGAGTAAAGCCATCTTCTGCAGTGCCAGCATCCATTATTGGTGCCAGTTTGAGTCCCAGCTGTCCCACTTCTGATCCAGCTCCTTGCTATGGCCTGGGAAAGCAGTGGGAGATGGCCCAAGTCCTTGGGCCCCTGAACCATGTGGGAGACCCGGGGGAAGCTCCTGGCTCCTGGCTTCAGATCCTCACAGCTCCAGCCTTTGCAACCAATTGGGGAGAGAACCAGCAGATAGAAGACCTCCCCCCAAACACACTCTGCGTATCCTTCTCTCTCTGTAACTCTGACTTTCAAATAAATAAATAAATCTTTAAAAAAAAAAAAAAGAATTCCAATCCTTGTGGGAGGGGAAAGATACCCAGCTGGATCTATCAACCTGAAGGCAGATATCCCCAACTGGATTTTGGAGGTGGAAGAGTAACACAGGCCAGGGGGATACAGAAATAATTGGCAAGCAAAGATGTGAGAAAAGATGAATAAAAAGAGAGACTAGAAAGAGAGGACCAGGTGGAACTAATAGGGATGATTCAGCTTCTCAGATGTGGAGAAACAGAGCAGAGCTCTGAGGAAGCAAGTTTCTATACGAAAATGCTATGTCCTTAAAATAAGACCATTTAAAAAATCATTAAATTCTTAACTTCATTTCTGCAAAGTGGCATTTTCCCCTGTTCCTCCTATTGATTTCCCTCTATTTGCAAACACCACATTTACTCATGAGAGTAAACAGCCCTGGCATGGTGTGACCCGGGGTATTACAGGCTTGGAGCGCACTTCAGAGGCAACTGCATAATGCATTTATTTTGGACACCACACATCGCTATGGTGAGCATTTGTTTTATGATCTTGGCTTCTCAGCCTGACCCTTATCCAAGTTGCCAAGTGTAACATCATCCAATTTGTAACCCAATGTTTCATCAACAACATTCATGTTTTGTAGACATACAGAAGACAGACTTCTTGAAACTAAAAGGTGCTGGATTAATAGGGCTGACACGTAGTCCAGCACTCAATAAATGGCCGAGTCCCAATTAAAACAATCTGTGTGTTCTGTATTAATTCTGTTTTTAGTTAACTTTGCCTCCCTGCCTAAACATATGGGTTTTGTATCATCCTTAACTTGCTATAACATTGAGATGTGAAATTTGGAGGATGTGAAATAAATGCAGCTAAATGGAACTTTTGGATGAAGAATCTCCCGGTTTGTTCAGATCTGTTAAAGTAATAGGGAAAAGCACAAAAGGATCAAGAAAAGAAAGGCCCCAATCTTTGTTGGATGAGTGATAAAACAGCATTACTTGGGTGAAAATTGGCCTGACCTTCACCTACATGATTCCTCTGCTGCCTCAGTGATTCTTGCTTTGCTCTGATTAGGTAAAGATTGCCCCTTTCCCTGCAAGAAAAAGTCAAGGAACAAAAAGGGGGAAAAAAATCTTGACTTCACTATAAAAGGTTTATTTTTTTAATCACAGTTGGGTTTATCCAAGTCAGTTTCTAATCTTATTTTTTAGGCTTTAAAAAAAAACCTTGCCTTTTAAAAGAAATTCTTTGGATCATTTTCTTTACAACCTCTAGTCTAGATCTCAACTCACAATTCTTGGATGTATTAAAAAAAATCCCCTCTTTCTCACTTGAAATGATAGCTTTTTCATTTCTTTTAGACTCTCCTCTGAAGCTTTGCTGGGAGAAGACGGCAGGGAGAAAGACACAAGGCCTCCTTAGCTGGCTGGAGCCGCAAGTGGAATGCAGTTGGCAGAGTCCTACCAATGTTGCAAGGAAACTTGAAGCGGTTTCCCACCCCCACCCATCAGTGGTTGCCTGTGGAAGGCAGAGCTCCATGGAACCACGATATTAAGTTACAGCCTCTGCCTGCTCATATAGACCAGAGCTTTTCTGTGACATTACTGTCAAACAGCCCCCTGTGTGACTAATATTTTTAACAGCATGATATTTAAAATTTGACAAGGATATAATAATTCATTCTTCAGATAGTCAACATAGCATGAGGGTAAGTCATGTCTTCAAAGTATCTTTCAAAGGGGCTATTAAAAGTAGGTTAAATTTTTTCCCCCTATAGCATGCAATTTCATTTTGGCCTTACCACTTCAACCACATAAAATTAAATTTTGACTTGAGAGTGACCTGCTGAAAATTAGATGGAAAAATAAGGGGATAGATTTAAGTTACTGATTCAAAGGAAGCTGGCATGTCTGTCTGCAACTTAGCATATAGTTGGGAAGCCCTCTGAGGATCTTACATTTCTGGTATCCTATATTTTCCTCTTAGGATTCAGCTTGTATTTTTAATGGAAATGTTGTGGAACTTAATAGAAAGTAATCTGTTGTTGTGATGTATAGATGTAAGGCAACACAGGAAAGAATTATTCACTATGGTTTCTGCCCCAATTCTCCTCTCTGTTGTAAGGTGTCTTTGTAATCTCTGTTCCAGCCAACTCCAGCAACTACACATTCTCTAAAACAAACTGTGCTTTTTAAAACTCCTATTAAGTTCCTGCCTGCTAGTCTCTTTCCTTTGACATTCTTTTTCCTTAGTAATAAAATATATTCTAAATTATTTTTTTAAAACTTGATTTTGAAGACTAATTTCATAAAGAACTAAAGCAACATCCTACTAACAACAGAATGTGAGTGCTTGCTTGGAGAAATTTACCAGAGTTGTATAGAACACATTCCACTAAGGCCAATGGGAGTCACGTTGTAGAATATTTCACAGATGGACATTTGATCATTTATTATGTGGGTGTTAAGTACCCAATTTATTTTTTCTTTAAAAATTAAAACTCACACATAAACATGTTTACCAGTCAGGATAGGCTAGATTGTTCTGTGGTAACGGATAACTCTGAACTCTTAATGGCTTACCTAATAGAAGTTAAATTTCTGATGCAGTCTACTTGGTTAGTGCTCCACATGTTCACTCTACTGATTTCTTCCCTTCCGCAGCACGCAGGCTTCCATGACCACCTCTGCAGAAGGAGAGCAGGAAGAAGGTTCAAGCAATCAAAAGCTTCACACAGCCTCTCGGCTCCTACTTCATTGGCCCAACATCAAGGAGGCAGAGAAGTGCTGTTTGCCCATGTACCTTGTAGAAGATGAGATCCAGAGATGGATGATCTGTAGTAATGCCTGCCATAAATGCAGACAGAATTTGACAATCAAATGCCTTCCTACACTTTTTATCTCCAAATAACTCTCATCTTGATTTGGTGGCATGTAATTATTTCCAAAAGCAAAATTAATTAAGAAGCCAACATTACCAACATTCATTCACAGATTTGTCCTTTATGTAAACAAAGAAGAGCCTTATTCTTCAAGGTCTCAGATACTTTTGGTGTCTAAATATATATTTTTCATAACTTTTCACAAAGTACCAAAAGTATTAGAAAAGTGAACCAAGTAACAAAGATATGCTGCAAAATTACTCACAGGTAATAATAACCTAAGTGGAATACGGGGTAAATTGCATAAAAACAGGTTAATGTTACTCTTTGCTATTCTTCTATAATAGAAATATGTAGCCTATATGTAGCATACATATAATTTCAACTGCCTGGCAATTCTACCAAGGATTTACTCATGCCACAGATTTAATGACAAATGTATCAGCATCATCTCAGATGAGAATTGAGATGCTCAAAACTGCAGTCAGTGTCTCCTATTGCTTTATACTCCATCAAAGATGATGCAAGCTGACTTCAAAGGGAGCTCAGTACTTGCATCAACTCTGCAGGGGTGTTGAGTAAAATGAGGAATAAAAAAAAGGAACACCATTATGTTTTGAATTTCAAGTCCTAAATCATTATTTCCTAGCTGTGCATGAGGTTACGTAGACAGAAAGTAAAATGACAACTGGTCATGTCATTGGGATGATGATATAGGAGGATCAGGAAGCTTAAGGAGAGGATTTTTTTAAAGACACATTAAAAAAAATGCTCTCTCCCCTGGTGTTCAGATATTTCTAGAACATTTCTCAGTGATGGAGCGGCACTCTGGTACCCCCATAATGCCCAGGTGCCTGCTGGGGATTGACCTGTTTCAGAACTCTCTTCTCAGGAGCAATAATGTGCTACCCCTGAAGATAATTAAATGTGAGCCATCCAAATAGTCACTTACATCTGCTGTTGGGCCTCTGTTTCTAAATGGGAATTTGTGTGGCTATTTGTCAGTAATGGAAGACTCACTTGTTATTAATCTTAGGAAACTACGAGTATTCAATTTTATTTTAAAACACATTTATTTTGCCTTTCCAGCATATGTCTACAAAATGTTGTTTCCCACATGGTGCTGTCTTGATAGTGTGGACTTTAATGGCTTGAAAGATTCATATGAACCATGCATTTTAAAAAAATCTCCTTTCACAGAGCTTAATTATTTAGTTTCTAATATAATATCCAACTGAAATATGTGTGTGCTTGTGTATATGTGTATTTAGTGAGAAAAGGAAAAAATAACTTATAGTACTAATTCTGGATACATATTTAAACAAGACAGAATTCATGTTTACTTGAAAAGCAAGAATGCCTCTGGATTTAGTTAAGTATCTCAGTATAGTAATATGTGATTTATAATGTCCATGGAAGTGTTATTTTTGAAAAATAAATGAGGAAATTTTCAGCCAAGTCTGTGTTTAACTTATGCATCATGAAAGCACTAGAGAGGCACAAAAGGGGAACTAAGGCTGGCACGCTTTATCTCACCACATTTCTCATGGAGTTATTGGAAGAGAATCAGTCTCTTTTGTAAGAATTTGGTTACTCGTCTGAACTGAACTTTCACATTAGGTGACCTTATTCATTCTGTAATTATGACAATATATACCTATGCAAAGCAGGATAAGAAATCGTGACAGAAATTCTTAGACTCGTGAAGGGTTAATGATTACACCAATGTTAGGTCTCCATTTGTCCAGAGCTGTTCCTGCCGACTTTCCTTCCCGATCCACTGATTTACTGTTTCCTTTGTTGGTGTTGCTAAGAACCCTGTTAACTCTCTATAGTCCCTGATGATATGCATGCATACATTTAATTTTGTGAATATGACATCGTCTTCAGCTCAGTGATTTCCAGAGTAGGGTCACGCAGCTTGGCACCTATGAAGTTGCTTCTCTTAGGTAAAACTGTAAACAAATTTGAAGGCACTTCAAAAAGTTTGTGGAAAATGAAATTTAAAAGTTTATTTTGATACAAAATTTGAAATCCATGCACAGTTTTTTTTTTCGTAATATACACTTCCCATGAAGTTATTGAGAACTCCTTGGGTAAGATCTATTTCATCATTTTTAGTTTTCTTTATGCTTTATAAATATACAGTACATTAAGTATAAAATTATATATATTTAATTTTTAAAATAGACTTGGAGTATACATACTTAACTACTAATAATGAAAAGGAGGCACAAGTAATAATCAGTTCATGATCACTAGTCCAGATATATGCAAAACTTAGTGATACAGGTACTGTACTTTAAATAGTCAAGCCCTGGGACCAGCACTGGGGCCTTTTGTGTGCCAGGTCCACTCCCAGTTGTTCCACATCCAATCCAGCTCCATGCTAATGTGTCTTGGAAAGCAGTGGAAGATGGCTCAAGTACTTGGGGCCCTGCACCCACATGGGAGACCCAAATGAAGCTCCTGGGTCCTGGCTTCATCCTGGCCCAGCCCCGGCTGTTGTGGCCATTTGTGGAGTGAACCAGCAGATGGAAGATTTCTTTCTCTCACTCTTCCTCTCCCTCTCTGTAACTCTGCCTTTCAAATAAATAAATAAATCTTTAAAAAAAAAAGACCAATACTAGATATGGTTGCATGTTATTATCAGATGTATTTAGATTTAACAGTGAAAACATTATTAGCATTCAATGTTAATGCTTTTGTCAGAGACTCAGCATCGAATAACTTAAGAGTTACAACTACTCTAATTGACAGGATCTACACCTGACAGATGTAAAATGTCTGCCCTCTCAAATTAAAGTGTTGATATAGAATATTGGTTTTATATACACAATTGTCTAATAATTTAGAAGTCAAATAATTTAAATATAACTTTCTAATGGAATGCCTTCAACTCCTTATGTTTCTACATGAGATGATGGGAGTGGAGTATGCAGAGGGGCCGCCCTGGTCCAGAAACACGGGCTCAAGGTAAATACAACTTAATTATTTTTACACAGCATTATCACCCTTTTCACTAGTGAATTTTCATAGAGTTAGAATGCTAAGAAATATTTTCAAATGCACATGCTATCCAGCTAGGTATGCAAAATAAAAAGGAGACTTCTGCTTTTTTCTCACCACGAGAAGAGAAGACACAGTCACGGAAATACTTTGCTCTTACAGGAATGGCATTAGATGTATCAATCACCTTAATAAAATTCACAAAGCTCTTTAACACTTTCAGTGATAAAATTCTGTAAGATTCCTGAATTACCAGAGCAACATTTTGCCAAAATACCACAATAGGTTTACCCTCTCCTTCTCTGCCCTTCACTGCCTCTTCCTCTGTCTCTCTTTCTGTTTTTCTTCTATTTCCTCCTCTTTCTTCTCCTCTTCCCAAGCACAGAGAATACACAATGTGACATAAATTCTCATTTCCCCAGAAATGATGGTGTCTTTTCTGTGAGTGATTTCTATTATTTGACAAATTCCTTTGTCTTTTTGTTTAGAACAGTATCACTGAGTTTGAAAGCACTGGTATTTTCCATTATTCTATAATATCTGCCGGCCCCACAATGAAGAAACCAGTTTAATGAGTACTGGTGTTGTGTCAAGCTAGGGAAATGGGGTTCAAAGAAAATGAAGCCAAGAATAAAATGTGTTTAATGCGTGTTCCACACAGAGCCCAAGTCCTGAAGGAACTCAAGAAGGAGAAAGACCACAGTCCACTGAAAAGAGGACATCGGTGTAAGCGGACGATCTTATCTGGACCTAGAAGGACCCATGCTGGCACGGTGGTCAGGGGAATGGCGGTGGCTAAGAAAGAGCCGTAGATTTCAGATAGACAGTATGGCCTGTACTGTCTACAACATGTAAATTTCAGGCCCCAAGCTAAACTGTGGATGACCTTGTTGCCCTTTCCCTATCCCCACATTCCAGGACCCTTCTTTGGAGATGGAAGTGATCCACATGTGATTTGGGTACTAATTCAACAAATAGTTATTGAGCTGCAGCTAAGTTAGGGGCACCATTATATGTGTTAAAGATGTGACAGTTAAAAACAAAACAGATGAAACTCCTCTAGCCAACCGCCCCTCCCCCAGCTGATGGGCTCTTTTTTCTCGATAAACTCTAATTCCGCTTGAAACCAGAACATTTTGCTTCAATAAAAGTCTAACTCTTAAATTCCAAAAAATATTCCAAAACATCACAGCTATGTTTCACTATGACTTGAGATGACCAATGTCACAGGCTACCCTAATAGCCCCTGGAGATCTTAAAGCTTGACTTAGCTTTTCTACTCCCTATGAAGTTTGGCATTTAGACGAGAATTGGCCCGCCCCTTTGCGGTAATGCTATCACTAAGCTGCCAGCCTGGCTCACCTGTTACAGTTTAATAAGAGAAATAAATGACAGCAGATGTTATACACAGTTACATTAGTAGAATTGCACCCATTTAGTTCTAATCAAGCCGATTTTTCACCCAGCTGAAGATAAGAGAAGTCACTTTTAAAGGGTTTTGAATCAATGGGAAAATATTTGCTGAAGCAATGAACCCAGGAGAGAGAACCTGACCACTCCTGGGGGAAATAGTGCTTAAAAGTTCCCACAATTCGATATGCCATTCTGTAAGAATCGTGTAGGTTTTAAAAGGGCATATTCTGGTTGGTATGTAAATAACTGGAACTGTTTCATATATTTCATTTGCATGCATTTATTTAATAAACATTCTTTGAGCTGATTGCATAGAAAGAGACATGAGCAGTAATGCTTGAGGTCTTTACAGTCGTGCAACTTAATGTTATAGTTGTAAAAGACTTCAGACTCAGAGAAAGTTAAATAATAAAATGAAACCAATCATGTAAGATTAAAAGACAAACTCTGATGAAGTTTCCAGCCTTGGATATGAATCTATATGACCTTAGGAAAGTTAATTAATCTCTCTGATTAAGAAAAAAAAATACAATCATAGGTTCAAAAGGAGCAGCTGTGCATTGTGGGATTTGTTTGTTCTTAATCATATAATAACCCTGAGCTGATAGGCAGAGACTTCTTTCAGATCTATACATCTCAAGTTGATTATCTCTAAAGTGAAATTTTATTTCTCTCTTTCTTTCTTTCTTTCTTCTCCATTCTTCACTTCTACAGAGTATTATTTTGTGCTTAATGGGTGTAGGACAAACTCATGGTACTACCCTTCCAGTCTGGCACTTTCCTGTGACATCACAGAATTGTCTGGCTATCACTGACTGCCAGTACACCCAATGATTGTGTATGACTGTTCCAGCTTTCTTGTGTAACAATTAGTGTTAGTTTGTATTAGACCATTCAGAGAGCAGATACAGACCTCAGTGCTGTACCTCTAACCCACTATGTTTAAGAAAATCCACAATGGTGGCTCTGCAGAAGAGGTGACTGCAGACAACAAGGTTATGTGTTTATTAAGTCAAAGTTATCACCATAGTGAGACAGCAGCTTGTGATCCAATTCCCTGTTAGAGTCTACGTTTTTTTGTGTCAATGTTCAGGGGAAACAAACTATAGAACCAAATAGCTGAGACAATTCTCTTGTTATTCTTATGTTTACGTTCAACTGAGTTCCCTTCAAATGTTACTTTAACACAGAGTGGGTGAAAAAGGAAAACCATCCTTAATTAGGGTGCTCCAGCTTCTCAACTTTTTGAGATTCCTTTTCCTCTTTAACTGTTTGGATAACAGGCATGGAAAAGGAACTGGCCTAGCCCAACTCACCCCTAAACTCATCCTCTCCTTTGTCAATTTGCCTTCTTCTGTCTTCTGCTTCCCAAAGCATACCAAGTAATCCAAGTAATCCCCAGCCTCCCCTGAGACTAGATAGGAACACCAAATTGATTTCTCACCAACGAAATGTGAGAAGAACTGAAGTGTGAAGCATCTTCCATTTGCATAAAAGGCATTTGCTCCCTTGTCCTTCCCTGTGGTTGAAAATGAACAGAAATGGCTGGGGTCATCTTGGAAATCACACGCAGAGGTGGATTCCTCAAGCTTCCGGTTGGTAGCCTGTTGATGTGCATCTTTGAATGCACATTGGAGTCTCTGGAGCAGCTTCCAAAATGTAGGAGTATCTCCACCTCCTCCACAAGATTCTCGCCCAGTCAGTTTCCTTTGGGGTCCAGGAAGCATTGTTGTGGGTGTGCTATTGTTGTTACAAACTCCCCACTGCTTCTGGTGGAGCCCAGTACAGTGAATGGTGACAGTCTGAATCGCCTGTCTGGTCATCCTTTCCCTTGACTTGGACAATACCTCTGCCCTCAAGTAGAGGACTCAACAGTTTTATGCCAATACGATCATTTAAAAAGCAATAAGTCAAATTGTTCTGCTTACGGAGGCTTGCTGAGATGGACAGATTTTATTGGAGAGAACCACAATTTTTCTTTTAAAGCAAGCAGCACAAACAGATCTTCTTATTCTTCCTTTACTCCATTTCCTCTCCAGCAGTTCTCCCTGCTTTAACTCTTGCCCTCTCCATTCAGTGCACAGCAGCCGGGGAGATCCTTTAAAGTTATCAATCAGATCATGTGCTTCCTCTGCAAAGCCCTGTAGTGACTCCCCATCTTAACCAGAGTAGAAACCAAAGTTTCTGCATTATTATACAAGGACCCACACAATATGATCCCAATAACCTCATCATCTACTTCTCTTCCCTCATTCTACTGCAGCTTTACAGGCCTCTTTGCTGGTGCTTGAGCATGCTGTACACCATCAACCTAAGGGCCATTGCAGAGACTGCCTCTGCCTGGAAAACTCCTCACAGAGCTCTGTAGCTAATCTCACTTCCTTCAGCTCTTTGCTCAAATGTCACCTTTTCAATGAGGTCTACCTTAGCTATTGTATTTTAAATCATCCTTCAGAGCTGGCACTGTGGTGCAGCGTGGTTAAAGCCCATATCTGCACCTGTTTGAGTCCTGGCTGCTCCAATTCCGATCCAGCTCTCTTCTATGGCCTGGGAAAGCAGTGGAAAATGGCCAAAGTCCTTGGGCCCCTATACCTGTGTGGGAGACCTGGAAGAAGCTCCTGGTTCCTGGCTTCAGATCAGATCAGCTCAGCTCTAGCAATTGTGGTCTTTTGAGGGAGTGAACCAGCTGATAGAAGACCTCTCTCTCTCTCCTCTCTCTCTCTCTCTCTCTCTCTCTCTCTCTGGCTCTACAAGTCTCTGTAACTCTTTCAAATAAATAAAATAAATCTTTAAAAAAATCACCCTTCAATCTCTCACCCTTTGAATACTCCAAAAGTTCCTTTTGCTGCTCTGATTTTTATCTTAAAAATTATTGTATTCTTACATACTATAAAATTGATTTATGAAATTTGTTCTTAAAGTCATTTTATAGTCACTACAATGAAAGCTCCCTGAGAGCAGTAATTTCCTTTTGCTACTTTGCCCATTCCTATATCCCAAATGTCTGCAGTGACACATAATAAGTACCCAAATATTGGATGAACAGATAAAATCTCTAACTGTACATACTGGAAAATAATTATTAATACTCTACAATGGGAGACCAAAAATATCAGTGGTTTCTTTCCCCAAGGATTTCAAAATAGAACCCCAAATTTGATTTGGCCATAAAAAAGGTACCATTATTGGGTATATACCTTTTTTATGTATACACACATACAAATATACATGCACATGCATACGTACATACATTCAGACACACTGCCATTGCTTTAAATTATCACTGTATTCAGAGGATGTAAGCCTTTCTAAACTGAAATGTAAAAGAAACTGCAAGTGATAGGAGAGAGCAACATGCTCACAGATGGAATCAATGAGGGAGAAGTCTAGAAACAGAATAGGCAGGTTCTTATGAGAGGGAAGAGCAAGATCTATAGGAAAATTTTCTTATTTTGCCACATTGTCAATAAACGACCTTGATTATGCAATTGTATTTAGCCACATGAGGAATGTTAGAAACCTGCTATGACACAATGCCCAGCATGTAGTAGGGACTCAATAAATATTTGTTTAATGAATGGATGAATGAAGAGTTAGCCACATGACTTATGATAGCCTTTTTATCCCTTATGTTTCCCTATACAATAAGATCTCCTTAGTTAGACTAATATACTCACTTTTTGCTTTTTCCCCACAAAGAGGCTGTGAGGTGAAAGGATAAAACAAATGTTTCTGCATAAAAACTATGTGAGATATCTTTTGAAATCTGTGCAGTATCTTCCATCTGTACCTGCTGTGCATAATTTCAGAATTCACTGCTTTCATCAAGTAAAGAAAACCCATTTGCTCTTTCATCTGTGCATCGTATCACACTAATTTTCATCAAAACCAGCAAAAACCATTCCCCAGGCTTCCTGGAGCATTCCTCTGTCTTTCTCTGGTGGAAGCATAGTTGTGCTCTGAAATCTGAAATGTGGCCATTTTTGGCTGTTTTTGTAAGCCGTGGTTAGCAATTATTTATTTCTGAAAAATTTACATATCAGTTATCGATGATTATTTTCCTAGAAAGTCTTATAGATTTCATGTATTGTGCTTTTATTTACATTTTTGCCTTTAATGCCCTTATTCCATTTTAAACCACCACATGTAAAACATGCAATGCATTAAGATTCTTTCAAATTAAAAAGTGTATTTCGGTGGTCAATTTTGTATATCATCTCTGGCTGATAAGTTTCCATTTATAATCATCTATTATTGTATTTGAAAGGCAGAGTTAGAGAGAGAGAGAGAGAGAGAGAGAATCTTCCATCTGCTGGTTCACTCCCCAAATGGCCACCATGGCCAGTGGTGGGCAGGATGAAGCCAGGAGCTTCTTCCAGGTCTTCCATGCAGGTTCAGAGGCTCAGATAACTGAGGCATCTGCTGCTGTTATTTCAGGCACATTAGCAGGAAGCCAGATTGGAAGTGAGCAGCCAGGACTTGAACCTGTACACTGTATATGGCATGCAGGTGGTGCTAGTGGTGGCTTAACCTGCTACACTACAGCACTACTCCCTGTTTTTATTATGTTTGATGATGAAATAAATAGAAATTCTGCTTCTGAGTGATTTTGTTGACATACAGTGCCAACTGAAATAAAATAATGAAAATAACTTTTCAATGTTCTGTACAGTCTAACCTTAAACATTGGAAACATGACAATGAAATGATCAAATGATCAATGTAGTTATAAAGATTCAAATCCAATTTCTTAGGTATGCAGCTGGAGCTAGTTCACGGAAGTGGTGAGACTACCCACATGGAATGCAGACACTGTGAAAAACAACTTCAAACAGAATGTGTTGCAAATCTGACAGCTTTTAAATGCACAGAGTAGACCCAGTCTCAAAGACAAAGAAGTGGGGTCTTCAGAAACTCTGACTTTTAGATCTTGATACTTCCTGCTAGAGGTTACAAATGAATAGGTGATGTTAATGAAAATAAACACTGCTCCACTAACTATGCATTCCATCTCTTTCAATGAAGTTCTCAATCTCCACACAAAATCCTCACTAATTCCTTTGTCTCCTATGTCTATGTTAGCATTATGATCTGT
The DNA here is from genome assembly GCA_949820135.1 of Sylvilagus floridanus. Classification (NCBI taxonomy): domain Eukaryota; kingdom Metazoa; phylum Chordata; class Mammalia; order Lagomorpha; family Leporidae; genus Sylvilagus; species Sylvilagus floridanus. The sequence goes on from OX463244.1 coordinate 129,013,348, forward strand.
TCATTTGAGTACAAATTCATGACTTTTGCCAAAGATGCTAAATTATCAATTCAATATCTTTTGCCAGATCTGCTATAGACATGATTGATGTTCACCAAGGTGTACATTAAAACTGCCAATATCAATGGCTCAGAGTTCTGTCTCTGCAAAAACTAAAATCACTGCAATATGGATACTGAAGCCCATTACCAAGAACCTTGGGAACTTGTCTAAAAGGTCATACAAGCTGGCTAGTAACCTATACCTGCCCCAAGACCTTATTATATATTCTGTAGTCTTTCTTGTTCTGAAACAATAATGAATTTCAATAATACCAAAGTTGTATGAATCACTCTTTCCCATTTTTGAGTGTCACTGTTTTGAATGAGTCGAGTTCTGTGAATGCTGTGTATGTTAGAGATTAAGGAAACAGGTGAAAAAAACCAACTAGGGTAGTCATAGAGGAAGACACAATAAACTAAATACCTCCCTTTTTCTTTAACTGGATTTGAAATCAGTGAATTACAAATCTATTAAATGTTCTATCTCTTTCATATATATATATATATATATATATATATATATATATATATAAAAAGCTTTTACTTGAAGAATATAAATTTCCAAAGTACAGCTTATGGATTACAATGGCTCTCCCCCCCCATAACTTCCCTCCCACCCGCAACTCTCCCCTTTCCCACTCCCTCTCCCCTTGCATTCACATCAAGATTCATTTTCAATTCTCTTTATACACAGAAGATCAGTTTAGTACATATTACATAAAGATTTCAACAGTTTGCCCTCACATAGAGACACAAAGTGAAAATACTGTTGGAGTTCTAGTTATAGTATTAATTCACAATGTACAGCACATTAAGGACAGAGATCCTACATGATTTTTTTAAAAAAATTGATTAATTATCTATGCAATTTCCAATTTAACACCAAGATTTTTTTATCATTTTCAATTATCTTTATATACAGAAGATCGATTCAGTATATACTATGTAAAGATTTTATCAGTTTGCACCCACACAGAAACACAAAGTGTAAAAATACTGTTTCAGTACTAGTTATAGCATTACTTCACATTGAATAACACATTAAGGACAGATCCCTCATGAGACATAAGTACACAGTGACTCCTGATGTTGATTTAGCAATTTGACACTCTTGTTTATGGCGTCAGTAATCTTCCTAGGCTCTAGTCATGAGTTGCCAAGGCTATGGAATTCCTTAGGGTTCGCCGACTTCAATCTTATTCCGACAGGGTCATAGACAAAGTGGAGGTTCTCTCCTCCCTTCAGAGAAAGGTACCTCCTTCTTTGATGGCCCCGTTCTTTCCACTGGGATCTCACAGAGATCTTTCATTTAGGTCTTCTTTTTTTTTTTAGAGTGTCTTGGCTTTCCATGCCTAAAATATTCTCATGGGCTCTTGAGCCAGATCTGAATGCCTTAAGGGCTGATTCTGAGGCCAGAGTGCTATTTAGGACATCTGCCATTCTATGAGTCTGCTGTGTATCTCGCTTCCCATGTTGGATCATTCTCTCCCTTTTTGATTCTATCAGTTAGTATTAGCAGACACTAGTCTTGTTAGTGTGATCCCTTTGACTCTTAGACCTATCAGTGTGATCAACTGTGAACTGAAATTGATCACTTGGATTAGTGAGATGGCCTTGGTACATGCCACCTTGATGGGATTGTATTGGAATCCCCTGGCACGATTCTAACTCCATCATTTCACAAGATGAACTTCTAAAGGAACTTCCCAGATCCTTGAAAAGTTTAACCTGTTGGAAGTCCTGCCTTAAAGTCTCCACAGTAATTTCCATATACTTTAGCTCAAGCTAAGAGATCAGACAACATCCCAGCACCTCCACTCCATCAAGTAAAAAAAGTACAGATAATAACTTTTATTGATAAAGTCTCAATCAATATATGACATTGATAAAGTCTCAATCATTATATCACAGCTACAATGGCAGAACAAGCCATAGGGGAAAAATTAACATTAGTAATACATTGAAAAAATTTTAAATATCTTTTCACAGTAAGGAAATATTCAAATTATTATCATCATCTTCAAGTTAAAAAGTACTGAGTTTAGTGAACTCTAGTTAAAAAAAACAACGAATTTAAAACATCAAGAATGGGGCCAGGGTTGTCGTGTAATGGGTTGAGCTGCTGCCTACAATGCTGGTATCCCATATGGGCACCGATTTGAGAGCCAGCTGTTCCATTTCCAATCCAGCTCCCTGCTAATGAGCCTGGGAAAGTAGCAGAGGGTGACACTAGTACTTGGGCCCCCTGCCACCCATGTGGGAGACATGGAAGAATCTCTAGGCTCCTGGCTTTGGCCCGTCACAGCCCTGGCCATTGGAGCCATTTGGGGAGTGAACCAGCAGATAGAAAATCTCTCTATTTCTCTCTCTGTTTCTCTGCAGCTCTGCTTTGCAAACAAATGAAACAAATATTTAAAAATAAACCAATAAACGAAACATTGAAAAAGAAATTATAGTATGGAGGAGAGAGAATGAACGATTAATTTCAAAATTATTGTTATTCCAAAATGAAAAAAAAAAGAAAACACATAAAATAAGTCATTACATCCTCTCTCTCTGTCTCACTCTCTCTCTGTAACTCTATCTTTAAAATAAATCTTAAAAAAATAAAGGGAGGGGGCCGGCGCTTTGGCACAGCAGGTTAAAGCCCTGGCCCGAAGCGCCGGCATCCCATATGGGTGCTGGTTCTAGTCCTGGCTGCTCCACTTCTGATCCAGCTCTCTGCTGTGGCCTGGGAAAGCAATAAAAGACGGCCCAAGTCTTTGGGCCCCTGCACCCATGTGGCAGACCTGGAAGAAGCTCCTGGCTCCTGGCTTCGGATCGACGCAGCTCCAGCTATTGTGACAATCTGGGGAGTGAACCAGCAGATGGAAGACCTCTCTGTCTCTATCTCTCTCTGTAACTCTTTCACATAAATAAAATAAATATTAAAAAATTCATGACATAATAAAAGAAAATTTTATCATACTGAAGAAATTCTTTTTCCTAAAGATTAAAAGTTCGCAGTGAATTTAAAACTGATTATTTATAATAAAGTATATGTTTGTAAAAGTACTCACGCCTCAGTTCAATCCCTGAAGTTTCTGTTTGATTGAGAGTGGAGTGGAACCTTGATAACTGTGCTTATAAAATGTTTCACAAGTGATTCTGATTAGCATCCTTAGACTGAGATAGGTTCTTTTAAGCATACATGTTAAGGGGAAGGATAAGTGCATACCCAGTTTCTAAAGAAATAGAAGAAGGTGGAGGACAGGGGGAGAGTGAGGGGTGGGCAGAAAACGGGTGAAAAGGGGAGAAATAGAAATAGGAAGAGAAAAGAAAGAAGAAACATGAAAAAATTTTAAAAATGTATCTGTTTATTTTGAAAGAATTAGAGAGAGAGGATGAGACAGATTTTTCCATCTGTTGGTTCACTGCCCAGGTAACCATAACAGCCATTGCTGAGCCAAGCTGAAGCCAAGAACCAGAAGCTTCATCCAGGTCTCTCACATGAGTGGCAGGGCCCTAAGAACATGTGACATCTTCTGATGCTTTTCCCAGGCCATTAGCAGGGAGCTGGGTCAGAAATGGAGCAGCCAGGACAAGAACCAGTGCCCGTACAAGATGCTGACATGCATGCAGCAGCTTTACTGCTATGCCATGATGCTGACCTGAAAAAAAGAAAATTTAAAGATATGACAAAGTGTACAAAAATATTTGGGTTATCAGAGTGCCTGGGTCAAGTCCTGGCTTCTCCACTTCCAATCGTTCTTCCTGCTAATGGACGCAGCAAGTGATGGCTAAGGTACTTGTGGTCCTGGTCCCCACATGGGAGGCTTGGACTGAGTTCTGTGCTCCTAGCTTTAGCCTTACCCAGGCCGCCCTGTTCAGGCATTTCAGGAATGACTCAGTACATGGAAGATTTTCTGTTTGCCCTTGTGCCTGGGTTTTTGTTTGTTTGTTTAAGATGTTTTATTTATTTATTTGTCCATATAGAGTTATGGACAGGAAGAGGCAGGGAGGAGGGAGGTCTTCCATCCACTGGTTCACTCCCTAAATGGCCACAACAGCCAGAGCTGGGGCGATCTGAGACTAGGAGCCAGGAGCTTCTTCCATGTCTCCCACATGGGTGCGGGGGCCCAAGAACTTGAGACACCTTCCACTGCTTTCCCAGGCCATAGCAGAGAGCTGGATCGGAAATGGAGCAACCAACACTGGAATCAGCGCCCATATGGGATACCAGTGCTGCAGGCAGAGGCTTAGCTTACTACGCCACAACACTGGCCCCACATCTGCCTTTCAAACAAAGTGAAAATAAATAAATAAAAATTTTAAAGAAAATAATATTATTTTGGTGCAAAGAAAAAAATCAGGTAGGAAAAAATAAATATAACTTTAATATAAAAAAATGAAGCTTCTTATCAGAATTTCTGAAGTTTTAGCAGGATAGCAGTATGTACTTACTTAAATGGCCAAAATTAAAAAGACCATTAGTATCAAGTCCTGATGAGATATGGAGGAACTGGAACCCCCATACATTTCTGATGCTTATTTAAATTAGTAAAGCAATTTGACAGTATCTATTAAAACTGAAAACACATAGATTCCATGACGCAGAAATGCTACACTTTGATGTACACAATGGAACTATTTATACATATACACAAAAGATATTCAAGAATATTGGCAGCAATACTTTTGTTTGTTTGTTTGTTTGTTTCTGTTTTTTGACAGGCAGAATGGACAGTGAGAGAGAGAGAGACAGAGAGAAAGGTCTTCCTTTGCCATTGGTTCAACCTCCAATGGCCACCGCGGCCGGCGTGCCACGCTGATCCGATGGCAGGAGCCAGGTGCTTCTCCTGGTCTTCCATGGGGTGCAGGGCCCAAGCACTTGGGCCATCCTCCACTGCACTCCTGGGCCACAGCAGAGAGCTGGCCTGGAAGAGGGGCAACCGGAACAGAATCCGGCACCCCGACCAGGACTAGAACCTGGTGTGCTGGCGCTGCAAGGTGGAGGATTAGCCTAGTGAGCCGAGGCACCGGCCAGCAATACTGTTTATAACTGTAAATACCTAGTGTTCTTTAAGATTAAGAATATAATGATTAAATAAATTATGATACATTCCACTAGTACAGTAGACTAGTGTATAGGGGTAAGAATTAATGAGCAATATGGAATAATTGCAGAAACATACTACTGGGGACAATGTTGTAGCATAGCAGCTAAAGCTACTGTCTACGATGACAGCACCTCACAAGGGTGCTGGTTCAAGTCCTGGTTACTCCACTTTGGCTCTAGCTCCCTACTAATGGCTTGAGAAAAAACAGGGGAAGATAGCCCAAGTGCTTGTGCCCCTGCCACCCACACGGAAAACCCAGAAGAAGTTCTTGGCTCCTGGCTTTGACCTATTCCTGCCCTGGCCATTGAGATCATCTGGGGAGTGGACCAGCCAATGCAAGATTTCTCTGTCTTTCTCTCTCTCTCTCCCCCTCTCCCACTCTCTCTGTAACTCTGGCTCTCAAATAAAGCAATGAATCTTCAAAAAACAAACAAAAAACATACACTTTTGAGTTTAAGAATCTAGATACATGAGAGTAGGTAATGGTAATGTATAATTCCACTTATATATGGCAGAAAAAAAAACAGAAGTTGTTAAAATTTATCAAGCTATATGCTTATAGTTTGCATATTTTTCTGAATTTGAGTTATATCTCAGTAAAATCTTTACTTAACCATTAAATGTCACAAGATAGTAAATCAGTGCTTACCATGACTTTAGTTAAGAGGCTCAATAATTTTATATATGTATGTATGTGTATATACATATGTATATATATTGCCTGTTTATATCAAGTTATTTTGCTTATTGAAATCTTTTAGAAAAATTCAATACAGAAACAATAGCCAAGGACAGATGGGGTTGTGAGAATGACAAATGAAGTGGCAAATCCAGGGTTATACAGAGTGTCATTTATTAGGGACACTCACAGACATAAGCATGATCTTGGGTGACAGCAAGACAGAGGGATCCCTGTGCCCTGAGTCAGTAGGAAGAAACTTATTTGCTAAGCTAGGTGAAGGTGGTCCATTTCCTCCAGCGTGAACTTGGACTTTCCCAAGAAATATTAGTAGGATCAGGCTTCAGTTACAGGCATCAGTACCTAGCACAGGATGCTTAGTAAGACTGCCTTAATGACTTCCTGTATCCCATAGGCTGGGGATGACTACCAAGGTTACCTACTGGATGAGGTGGGAGTTATCATTTCAAATTGGATCTCTACAAAAACAGAAAGTCATTCTCAAATAAACCAGATTTCAAAACATGTTAATCTACTCTTTTTAAAAAAAACTTAGAAATGTCATTCCATATAATGAATAAATTAACAAGAACCAAAAACTCAAGTATGAGAAGCTGCAGTATAAAACAAAATTTCTGCTAAAGAGATATTAAAATCAAAGTTAAATACAGAGTCCAGCAACTATTATAAGTAATGTTGCAAAAGTGAAACAAAATAGAAGCTCTGAAAAAAATCCTGACTCACTCTTTTTAAAAGATATAATATTTATCTTTTGCACATTTGTATTCTTTCTGTGTATATAAATATTTTGTATTATTTATTCTAGAGATATACAGCCAGAAAGGCATCTTGAGTCAATTGTCTTTTTAAAAATATTTATTTATTTGAGAGTCAGAGTTACAGAAAGAGATAAGGAGAGACAGATAGAGATCTTCCATCCACTGGTTCATTCCCCCAAATGGCTGTAACAGCTGGGGATGGGCCAGGCCAAAGCCAGGAGCCAGCAGCCAGGAGCTTCCTCCTGGTCTCCCATTCGAGTGCAGGGACACAATGACTGGGCCATCCTCTGCTGCTTTCCTAGGAGCATTGGCAGGGAGCTGTATCAGGAATGGAGCATCCAGGACTCAAACCAGTGCCAATATAGGATGAAGGTACTACAGGCCATGGCTTTAACCTGATGAGCCACAGCACATGCCCCCCAACTGCCTTTTTTTGAATAATAAATATGTCTCAGGTTCCTGAAATTATGTGTGAGAATGGGGAGTAGGAACAGGTATTTTGTACTTGTGAGGATCTGGACTGGAAAACAAATCAGTCAAAGCAAGACAGATGATTAAATACCTGGAAGAGAGAAACAGAAAAAAAAGGTAAGTAAATAGAAAGACGGGTTGCCTGGTTTGATCAGTTAGGATGTGTATATATTGAAATAGTGTACCGAATCCCATAAACATATACCAGGGTTGCGTCTTGATCAATTGTTTAAACATAATCAGCTTTTAAAGGGTTTAAAGAGTATTACAAAACAGTTTGTAAGACTTCCTCAGTGTACAATGTGAAGAGTGCAGAGATAATGTCTATAGTTGATTGAACATGAAGATGCAACAAAATTTCTTAAGATCATAAAAATCATAGAAAACTAAGTAATGAGAGCTCTATATCAAAAGCAGAGTTGAGGCCGGCGCCGCGGCTTAATAGGCTAATTCTCCGCCTTGCGGCGCCGGCACACCAGGTTCCAGTCCCAGTCGGGGCACTGGATTCTGTCCCTGTTGCCCCTCTTCCAGAGCAGCTCTTTGCTGTAGCCCGGGAGTGCAGTGGAGGATGGCCCAAGTGCTTGGGCCCTGCACCCCATGGGAGACCAGGATAAGCACCTGGCTCCTGCCTTCGGATGAGCATCGTGTGCCGGCACAGCACACCGACCTTGGCGGCCATTGGAGGTTGAACCAATGGCAAAGGAAGACCTTTCTCTCTGTCTCTCTCACTGTCCACTCTGCCTGTTCAAAAAAAAAAAAAAAGCAGAGTTGGTAAAAGTGGTTTGAAGGAGCCAAATCCTTAACTATTCTAATATGATGTAAATAGAAATTGCATGAAATTAATAAATCAATATTGAATAATTTAATCATATAATTCAGTGAAAAAGAATGAAAAACAGGTGCCATTATTATAAATAGCTGTCTCTGCAAATTAAATCTTTTGATATGGAAAAGGATAGGAAACTAATTATAAAACTATACATAGTATTCTTATTATGCCCATTCATTATTTTTCAAATGCTATACTAAAAAATAAGAAATGTAATGACATTTGTATTTATAATAATTACTAGCATTCCTTACGTATATATTAGTTTCTGTTGTATTCACTAATTGAGAGGTAAAATTATAGTCATTTTTCCATCAGAGAAAACTTAGGCTTACTGGAATTGACTAACTTACCTGAAGTAGCAGAACAGGTAAGGGAGGGCTCTGTTTAACTTCCACGTCCATCCTCTGAACCACTTTGACAAACAAGCTCCTTTGAAGAAAAATAATACAATTGCCAAAAAGATACTAAATACGGGACATATTCATTAACCCATTTAATATATAATAACTAATATTTTGTCATTTCCAGTTCTGATAGCTCACTAAAAGAGCTGTTTTACTCCACTATTAATAACTTTGTATACAGGTAATAGAAATTTAAATGTTGACTATTTCCTTTAGTTGAAAAAATGGGGATGGGGAAATATTCAGTACAGTGATGTCCTACCACAAATCAACATCTCAATAGAATATTCAGCCTTAATAAAACTAAAAGGAAAAGTAAGATAATTTTACTATCTACTTTTCTAGAAAAAAAAGACTTGAAGGGATACATAGATATAATTATATAATATGTGTTTATATGTACACATTTCAATATATCTATAAACCTGATTCATTAAGAAGAACAAAATATTACACCAAAACTAACACATAATGGGCCAAATAATGAGGAAAATATCTGACCAAGCTTTGCTTTAAGACTGAGATTAGCAAACCATGACTCATTGGACCCACTGGTAAGTTCCATGAGCTAACAACAGTATTTACATTTTCAAGTGATTGAAAAGAACTGAAAGAAGAATAGTACTCTGTGACACATAAAAGGTCTATGTGATTTATATTTCAGTGCCCATAAATAAAGTTTTCCTGGAATAGAGTCCTACTCATTTCTGTATAAGTATGGCTGCCTTTGTACTACAACACAAAGAGTGAGAGTTGCAACAGAGACCATATGACCCTCAAAGTCAACAATACTTACTATCCTTAAGTTTTACACACACACACACACACACACACACACACAAATTACCATCTTCTGCTCTAAAAAAGAAGTCTTTTAATTTTTTTGATCTTTATTTTTCAAAAAACACAGAGAGAGATCTTCCATCTATCTACTGGTTTACTCCCCCAAATGCCTGCAATAGCCAGGGCTGAGCCAGGCCAAAGCAAGAAGTCTGAAACTCAATCCTGGTATCCTATATTGGTGCCAGGAATGCAAATATGTGAGCCAACTACTGCTGCCACCAAGGGTGTATATTAGCAGGAAGCTGGAATTGGAAGTGAGGACTTGAACCCAAGTACTTCAACATGGATACAGGCATCCCAAAGAGCATCTTAACTACTTCACTAAACACCTGCTCCAGAAAAACTTGTAAAGTGTCAGCCATTAGCTATTATTAGCACAAAATAAACACATTCCTGCTACAGAGCTTTCCATGGCAAGATCCCTACTTTCAGGCAAATAACTTACTAACATGATAATGGGAGCGTATATACAAATGCACTCCTGATTGGACATGCATTCACAGGATATATTTTTTAAAAATACATGACGCAAATAGTTCATTGTTGTTTTTCTAATATCTGGACATGTGCTGGATGGGCCTCAAGTTTGTTGGAGAGATTATCCCTCAGAGTTTGTTTATTTTCAATAAGGAAACAATTGCTTCTATACAAAGAAAAGCATATCCTGCTACAGCTGTATCAACAGAATATTCTTTTCTTTTGGAATGCAGCTGACATTGCATGTCAAGTTTGACATACTTGGCCAATGATGCAAAATATGACCTCCGTAGCCCAGGAGCATAAGCTTGGAAAGTTTGCCCTGAACAAGAATTTTTTTTGGGGGGAAGGCAGAAGCTGAAGGGTATAATTGTACTGTTTTAATTTATGATTCTATAAGGTATTTGAATTGACATAAGTGTTCAATCTTCTAAAACATATTTTTCTTATATAGAGTCATGTAAGCACAAAAGATTTATAATTCAAATTTTGTGCTAAACCACCCATGGTCAGTATGATGGAAAGTACTAGAAAATTATTTGCTGTTGATCTAGGACTTCCCCTCTACACAACCCCTCATTCAAATAAGCACTGTCTTGCTTTTTAACATTTGTAAATGTTCCTAGTAAATAAATAATAATAATAGTGTTCACGGGTTTCAAATGCATTCTTAAATAATTTCACTGAAATCTCCCAAACTCCAGGTTTGGAAACACCAGCAACAAAATAATTCTGTTACCATAATATTCTTGGTCTACATCAACAAATACTTAAGTTGTCACTTTACACTACTACAGTAAGAGCATGCTAAATTTTGTAAGCTTCTTTTACTCCAAAATATTGTAGATAATTTACAGTATATCAATAAGAAGGCGAAATATATTGTACAATTCCTGGAAGAATTAAACAAAATTTATATGCATATACAACTAGAAGCTAAATGCACCTGTCTAAATAAATAGCCATGGCTTGATTTATAATTGCTCTGAAGAGATACTAAGACTGAAGTATTCCATGAGTCACATTGTTGGTGCAAGCATTAAGAAGCTGAAAAGCAAATTTAACTTTATCCATAGTTCCTGGAAAGAACAAGGATGTAACTGAATTATTACTGTAGGTATTAAAGTATTTCCCTGGTAGATCTAAATCACAGGGCAGTGGATGGAAAGAATTTTACATGGTCTTCCATTGCTTCAACCTGTTGAAAGTGTCTTGTGTTGCTTATGCTTACCCTGAAAGCCAAGAGTCCATTGTGAGGCATTAAATAAATCTTTTTGCCATTGAAACTACACAGCTTTACATGATAAACACACTTTAAATGAAAAAGACAATGCATCCACTAAATTCTACTAATCACAGAGGGACTCTAAATATGTAGTTTTTTCCTTAGACTTCCTCTCCCTCTCTGTAGGAAACATCACTGGGTTATACCAGGTCCTGTTTGCCATAAATTCTTTTTTTGCCACAAAGCATATATAGGCATTAAAAATAGGTTACTCATTAGAAAGAACCTTTCTATGCTCTAGTGAACTTACATAGGCATTGAAAGACATTATTTGTAGTTTTTTTTTTTTTTAAAGAAAAAAGAAGATTAAGGAATAAAAAGCCCAGAATCTCTGAAATAAGTCTTCCCAAGACTCAGCTCTTTCCAGTTACTCTAAGTGTAACTTAGAGTTATTGCAGATGTTGGGTTCCAGTGATTCATAACCTTCAATTACTGTTATGAAATACCAAGCCAAAGAATATTAAAAGTGTTTTCAACTCGGTGCATGAAAGAAAAAAAGAAAAGTGCCAGCATCTTTCTCTTTTCTGACTTTGAGTATTAAAGACAATCACATCGAGAGGATGTTGGAAATGGTTATTTGGATGCATGTTACAAAGCTCCCATCTCCTGAGTTTATGATGGATGCCAGTGAAGTTTGTGGCTGGATAACAGTAGTCCTACATCAAGGAGATTTATAGGGAGGATGCATTTAGTATTATTCATGAGCCACTTAACAAGCTTCAGCCGAGGATACAATATGGCCTTTGTTTATGGTCCCAGGAGGTCTTTAGAGGGCTTTTGAAAATGGAAGAAAATTTTTGATAAATGGTAGAGGCTCTTAAGGTGGGCCCGAAAGCTCTAAGTGTGTATATTCCTGCTAACTTGAAGAGTACTACATTTCACCCTAACTTCCCTGTTTCCTCAATAAAAAATTATCAGATATTCTGCTGGTATTTTATTTTGCTATTGTTCTGCTACATTAAATAACCAAGAGGGACACATTTTTTAGAAAAATGCTCATTTCACTCTCTATTACAGGAAGCCAGAGCATCTTAACAGGCTGTCCAGGCTATTTGAACAGAAATGAAGCAACATATGTTTGAAACTGTCTTTTGTATTATACTCTTTATGTTTATGACCCACATTCTTCTCAATGAATTGTTATTTATGGCAACTGTGTGTATAATAGTTTTGCTTTGGCTGAGAATTTTAGTTCTACACCTAACTGGAAGAATTGGGAACCAGACAATTGCATCCGGGTGGCTTGGCTGAATTAAATTAGGGAAAAGGCTTCACTAGTGTTATTAGTATGGAAGGAAGTAGTGACATAAGCAATAGAACTATTAACTCAGGGCAATAGGTGATACGCTTAGACAGAAATTTTTTTAAATTATTTTAGAATATCACTAGTTTTCTTAGCAACTGACAAAGTACCTTCAGAATATGATCAGGTTTAACCAGACAGAAACAAGGATCTTTATACTTGAGTGAAAGTACAGGAACTGACAGATTTCATCCCACCTAATCCTTAAAAAGTGATTCCAGAAGCACATTTGTTCAATCCATTTTGTGTCCACTTTCCTGAGATTTCCTTAAATTGGCATGCTTGAGTCTACAGATCGCAGTTTAAAAAGTAGAGGTATTATTGGAGATAAAAGTTCATCAGAGACTGTGGTTACAGACTTTATAGCTGATGTCCTCTATGCAGAGTGCTTTGTCACATAAAGTGCTTTACTCTCCAGTCTGTCTTTCCTACAAATTTAATTACTTAGCTCCATTCAAACCACAGAGAGAGTGCCTCCTATTTCCTGCCCACCAGCAGTGTCTACCATGACTCCAAAGTGGGGGTTACCTACAAAATCATTTGCTTTTAGACCTGAATAAAAACCCGGAGACCAAGCGACTTGCAAAACATCACAAAGTTCATGAGTGACAAAAACTTCTTGATGAGTTTATTAATCTGTTGCTTACCCAACTCCTAGAAATGTTTGACAACAGTGCAAGAGTCCCATGGCCCAGTCAACAACATGCCTATAAAAACTGATACTTTCTAGAAGAATGATATCATCTGTTACTTGCCTGGAATAGCCATAGCAACATCAACTATAGACATGTAAATATGCCGTGGCTTTTGGAGGAAACATGAAACCACCATAAACAATCTACTGGCTAGATACTGAAAAACACACCACTTTTAATAATTCAGCACCAAAAATAAAAACCTATGCTAACATAATTTAAATGTTAACACATAAAAGCTGGGACAGGGGAGAAGGAGGAAAAAGAAGACCTACTCAAAAATTCTATTAATCCTCACTAATGTTCTGTTTTGCCTCCCTTAGGCATTAATTCTTCGTGAAAATGCCAAAATGCTAGATGATATTACCCTGCGTTTCCTGAGTGGGAGGCTCCTTTTTATACTGTGATACAGCAATGTTTAGATCATAAAAGCTAAGAAATAAACAGGAGGTAATGTTTGCAGAGCACAAAGTCAACCTGTAGTTGATGAAAGGGATTTTGTTTACACTTCAAAACAGCCAGGTAACAGAACAAACAATTAACATGATCTTCTTTAATTGTTGACATAGGTTGTCATTAATACTCAAAATAGGAATTTTACTGTGCCTGCATTTTAAGTTGCAAGACAACCTCTAGAATTACTGCTGACAACTCTTTCTTGTGTAATGAAAATGGTGCATTTCTTCAGTTTAGTTCCTGACATTTAGCTCACCACCCCCATATTTTTTAACATCCCATTAATTTCAGTCTTCAAACTAATAACCTACATTGTGCAAGGCAAGAATGCTTAAAAGGAAAGGTGCTGACAGTTTGTAGATAAAGGGAGGAAATTTCTTTTAAAAATCTCTACAGGTGCTTATCTAATTCTGTCAAGGCAGTGATTATAACTCCCAAATACCGTAGGGTTCACTGATAAAGGTGATGTGAGTGACTGCTGACAGAGACACCTGACAAAGAGGATCTGCACCTGATTTTATATTTACAATGACGTTTAAGCATATTTGTAGAATCTTTGACATCAGCTCTAGAGGTGAAGAGCTGCTGACTCTCCATGAAATGTCAGCTCCTTAAGAAACATGTGGTTTAGTTTTCAAATTCAAACTTTATTTTTTAAAGTACGAGTCTTTCCACTTATATAAATATTACAGAGAACAGTCCTACGATCTTGCAAACATTGTTGGTTTTCATATTGCAAATCATATGGAAATGTACTGGGGACATATGTAACTAAAGCAAACTCTTCCTCATTTCTTTGCTCTCTCTGGAACCATCTATTAAATCAACGTTGTGACTGGCTTTGAGTTTGAGCTACACAATGGTTGCTGAGCTTCTTTAGATGGAAATCTCAGAGAAACTGAAACCAAAAGGGAAATAGAGACTCTGTCCTACTAACGCAGGTTGTCAAACAACAAATCTTCTCATGGCAAATAGCAAAATTAATTTTAATCATTTCTTTCTTTCAGAATTCACTTAGGGGCTATTATTACTGGATACAAAAATGTAATTCAAGTAATTAAAAAAAAAAGAAAAAGAAAACTTGGCCCCTGCCTTGAAGGAGCTTCTCTGGCAAATGCCCGAATGCAAATGACTATAATAATAATAAAACCCTTACTATGCTCTATGCACTGCTCTAAGTGCCTTACCTAAATTAAACATTTAACCTTGCTATCAAGACCACAATGGAAGTGCTCTCATGATCTCCGTTTTACATATGAAGAAACAGGGCATACAGAAGTCAATGAATCATTTTTCTGAGCTCACCTAGCTGATAAAGTAAGTGAAGCTTCAGACCCACACCCAGAAGTCAGTCTGGCTCCAGCATCCAGCATCTTATCCATCATATCACCCTGCCACTTAGTTAACTGACAACAGGGAAAGAAACACAGGTGGTAATGGAAAGGCAAGAAGCACGGGGTGTGTGACAGAGAAGGATTTAGCATGATGCAGTCAGAAACCATCTCAAAGGAAAAGGAGAGCACAGGGTGAAACTTTGAGTTTGGCTAGGGATTATTAGGAATGGTCAGAGATCTTCCAGACAGCTTGGAAAATTTTCTTTCATTTATTTTCCTCTAATTGAATAGATATGTTTATATGTTGTGGTACACATTCCCTTTCTATCAGTTTTCAGCAAACTGAAAATTTGTAATTTCTCTCTAAAACTGAGGCCATTCGGTAATTACAGTTCAGTTTATCTGGAATATACTGTACTTCCCCCAAATACATGCCTTAATTCTCCATAACCATGGTTATTTGGGAATTTATTTCAACACACTGGTAAAAACACAGGGAAATGCTTTGCTTCTAGTTATCTGGGTAAATTTAATGGAAGGAATTTTTCACTTCTTTTCAGTTTGGTCAGAATTTCCTCATGGCTTGTGGCTTGTACTTCAGTGGTTAGTAAATCTGAATGCCTTTTAGTTTGGAAAGCTGGTAAAGACAGAAAATAAGAAGAACAGATGCATTTGCTAAGGTGTGTTTCTAGAAAATGTCTTGTAGACAGAATGAAGGGATGAGCTTTGATGGAATGCACTGTTTAAAACTACAACTTTGGGGATAGGAATTTGGTTGCAGTGGTAGAGACCGTAGTTAGGATCCCCTCCCACGATATCACAGCGCCTGGGTTCAAGTCTTGGCTCAGCTGCTGATTCCACCTTCATGCTAATGTGTACTCTTGGAGGCAGCAGGTGATGACGCAACTGATTGAGTCACTTTCACCCACTAGGAAAACCTGGATTGACTGTCTGACTCCCAGCTTCAACCTGCCCTAGCCTTTGTGAGCTTTGAGGGGTGATCAATTATCAGGTGCTCCAGCATACACTCTCCCCTCTCTCTCTCGCTACCCCTCCCTCCCTCTCGAAATAAATAAAGTTTAAGATATATATATATATATATATATATTTTAAATCACAAGTTCAAATGGAGACATTTTGCACTCACAGTCATAAGCAAACATGGCCTCTCCTCCTGTCCTTTCTTTCTTTACAATTTCTATGGTAACTAGAAGACTAGCATTTGGAGAGATGCTGTATTGAATTGTAAGATAGAAAGAAAAGTCATGTAGCTGATATACTGCGAGGGGAGCAGCTTAACAGCAGTTTTAACTGATAATTCCTAGTTTTCTGTAGGCTCATTAGTGCAAACTGTGTGGAATTGGCTAGCCACTGTCCTAATCAGTACAGTTGCAGGTTAGGCATTAGGCATTAGGGTTTCCAGAAATTGGACCCCTGATAGCTCTTAGAGCTGGAGCCTATGTCTTATTTCACTGTCCTAAACCACTGGAAAAATAACAGCCACAGCATGTTTAATTTCATTCAGATATAAGGAAAAAATCATTTAGAATCACATTTAGAGTTTCATTAATACATTTAATAATCTCATGAGAAATCTCTAGCAAGGTAGCCAATGAGAATGTGATGATTACAAATGTTGAATTTTAATGAAGTGTGTTTGTGTGGTTTTTATTCAGGTATCTACAATGTCACAAGGAAATATTAATAATTTACACTTAAATTTATCACATTTTGACAAAAATGTTTTATATATTCAAGTTTTTTTCACTAGAATATGATTGTAACTTTTCACTCTTTGTAGACTAAGTGAAGTTTTAGGATTTGATCCAATAGTCACCTTATCCTACTTTGAGCTAATAAAAAAAACAAAAATCAACTATGCACAGCTCATAAAGTGTGACGTTTAAGAAAGTATTCTTGTGACAGCCTGTAACAAGAATAGAAAGTGACATATCATTAATCAAGTTATTTGATATGTCATAAAAAAAGGTGGAATTGGTGGAAAACACAGTTATTTCCACTATATTCTCAAGACAGTGACGTCTGTAGATATTCTTCTACAGCTTTCTGTACTGAGGACCCTTTTGTGCAAAACATTTTAAGAAGGTCCCCTGTGAGCTCTTTTCATTAATCACCAGCATGGTCTACATGGGAGTCTCTCGACTGGGTTGGAGGAGAGTTGTGTTGAGAGACCTTCAGAAACAGATGACAAGAACACCCCAGCCTGAGACGGGGTCATGTAGAGTGGAAATATGAGCTCCTAACCTTTGACCCGTTTGCCTCTTTATTTTGATTTCTTTAACAATACGCAGTTGGCAGGCACAAGCAGTGGCAAGTCCTTCTCTCTTTTGTTAGGCTTGGGAAAACTCTGGGCAGCTCACTGTGACTCCCACCTAAGGGCTTGCCTGGTTTTTAATTAGGAAGAATTACAACTCACACCATATTTTTTTCAAATCATGGCTTTCAAAATGACCCAAGCAATAACATATTTCTCAAATTTCCATTGCCAAATGAACATGAGCTACAAAGACCATTTGTGGATGGGATTTTTTTTGGGGGGGTGGATCTATTTGGATATTTAATTGTATCTGTTTTGCCCCTATAATTAATGCCTTTTGAAGTGATTTTACAAATATTAATCATCATAGATTATGAAAAGTGCACAAGAAAGGGTACCATAGTTATGGAAGAGCAAGATTAACATTTTCCATTTGTTTTCCTAACTTCAGAGAAATAACAACAAAATGTAAAATTGTAATTTCCGGCCGGCGCCGTGGCTCAACAGGCTAATCCTCCGCCTTGCGGCGCCGGCACACCGGGTTCTAGTCCCGGTCGGGGCGCCGGATTCTGTCCCGGTTGCCCCTCTTCCAGGCCAGCCCTCTGCTGTGGCCCAGGAGTGCAGTGGAGGATGGCCCAAGTGCTTGGACCCTGCACCCCATGGGAGACCAGGAAAAAGCACCTAGCACCTGGCTCCTGCCATCGGATGAGCGCGGTGCGCCATCCGCGGCAGCCATTGGAGGGTGAACCAACGGCAAAGGAAGACCTTTCTCTCTGTCTCTCTCTCTCACTGTCCACTCTGCCTGTCAAAAAAAAAAAAAAAAAAAAAAAAAAAAAAAAAAATTGTAATTTCCCATAGAGCTGCCTATTCAAACACAACCCTATTAGTAAAACTTTTATAAAATAATGTTTCTTCTAAAAAACACACATTATGCTAATTTAAAGATAAAATGATCTGTGACTTTTACATTTCGTATATTCTAAGATTCTAAAAGTATGTGTTGTATTTGTTGCCATGGGCTGATGTCCAAATAAAGTTAAAAATGCAGCATACAAAGCAGCTGTGGAGTAAATGCCCGTATGACTTTCGTTTTGAAAATTCAAAGAACAGACAGAGAATAGTCATCTAACACTCTGTTACATAATACTAAAAAAAATCCCAATTTTCCATTTTTTTTAGAGATACTTGTCCCTGAACCCCTTTCTTTCTTCCCATCTTCTTCCATCACTTATTTTTTGTCCCACACAAAACAAACTCTCTTTATGGGTTATAATTATCTCACTTGTTAGTATTTTAAGCTCAAATAAGCTTGGCCGACTAGTCTCCATATTTGAGTTATGAAGTCTCGCCAACAGCAGCATTAGTCGCTGGTGAATGGTAACCTAGCTTGATATGTAAACAAATCCTAAGCTAACACAAGAGTGTACCTTTGTAACTAAGCAACTGAGTCTCAGCCAATCACAAGAGTTGAATTTCAGCCAACCATAGGCTGTTGACTTTGGCCAATCAGGTTGTTTGCATTAGTCACCTCCCTTTCCCTGTTTAAATATAATCCATATATGTGGTGGGCTGGGGGTTTCTGAACCATCGTATGTCTGAAATGTCTCCGATTCTATAATCTTTTACTTTCTTTAGTAAACTTTGCTAAATTGAACTGTTCTCAGTTTTTCTTTTCACAGTTTTCGCATGCCATCTTATTTTTTTTTCAAAATGAGAGGTGGTCCACGCTTTCAGTTTATGCCATATAGAAAACATTTTACAAAATAAGAAGGTAGACGTTCCCTTTAACATCTTCATGTAAAAATTTCATAGTGCAAGAAAGTGATCACTATTAACTGTGAAGACATCAAAAGCCAGCCAGTACTCAAGTATTGCACAGAATATTTCTTCTATCACTTCCTTAAAAATGTTGGCATGTTACTTGCTTGGGTTCTAAAATTAAGTGAGTGTCCATTTCCTGTCCTTTGAAACATTTTATATCCATACTGCATCATATTAATCCTCACATGTCATTGTTTATTTAAACTTTAAAAAATTTGCTTGAGTTACAAAGAGGCACAGGTGGGGGGAGGGGAGAGAGAGAGAGAGAGAGAGAGAGAGAGAGATCTTCCATCCACTGGTTCACTCCCCAAATAGCCACAACAGCTGGAGCTGGGCTGATCCGAAGTCAGGAGCCAAGAGCTTCTTCTGGGTCTCCCATGCAGGTGCAAGGGCCCAAGGACTTGGGCTAGCTTCTACTGCTTTCCCAGGCCATATCAGAGAAGTGGATCAGAAGTTTATCAGCCAGGACTCGAACAGGCGCTCATATGGGATGCCAGCATTGCAGGCAGTGGCTTTACCTGCCTGTAGCTCATGTTCATTTTACAGCAGCAGCCTCTGCATTTTCACTTTAAATAAATCTTACTTTCCTGCTCACCTTTACCTATGTATCTTGTCTCTTGAATTCTTTTTTTCGTGAATACAAGGATCTAGACCAAGCCTAGCCAGAGGCCACCCAAAAACAGGACTACTAAAAAAGACAGCCAAAATTGTAAGAAAGAATATTTACCAAGGAGATCCTTTGGCGACAAAAGAAAAGAGATCTAAGACATATGACTGTCATCAATAGCTCTTTATATTTTGACATGATGTAGTATTAAAAAATAAATGGCTGCTTTTGCAAGATTTGAAGACATTCTATAGCATCTTTTCCTTTCGAATATGTTTTCTCTGCTAATGTATCACTTCCTTTAATATAATCCAGGGCCCAGCATTGAGAAACAGCAGGTTAAGCAGCCACTTGCAATGCTAGCATCCCATTTTGGAGTGCCAGTTCAAGTTCTGGCTGCTTCACTTCTGATCCAGATTCTTTCGAAGTGCATAGGAAGGCAGAGGAAGATAGCCCATGTGTTTGGTAAGGCCAAATACATGGGAGACCCAGGCAGAGTTTCTAACTCCTGGCTTCAACCTGGTCCAGGCCTGGCTGTTGTTGCCATTTGGAGAATGAACTAAAAGATGGAAGATCTCTCTGTCTCTCTGTCTCTGTCTCGCTCTCACTCTCGCTCTAGCTCTCACTCACTATCCTATCTTTCCTCCTTTCGGTTTGTCACTCTGCCTTTCAAACAAATATATAAATGAATGAATCTTTAAGAAAATTTAATTTAAAATGTCTCATAAATTTGACTTTTATTAAGAAACTAAATGTTGATAATGATTTTTCAACTTTTTTTTTAAAAAGTTGTTTTTCAGTGAAATAAGTTGAATCAAAATTACTTCTTTCTCTCCTACCTGTACTTTTTATTCCAGCTCTATGTTTCATTAGTGCTCATACTCTGTTACGATTCATTTCTGCTGCCTTCTCTTCTTCTCTTCTGGCCAGAGGTGGATCACTGTGATCATTCAAAAATGTTCACATCTCTGATTTAAATCTGAAAAACAAAACAATCCCCTTTCTCACCCTAGCTTATACTATATGTCCCTCCCTCTCTTGATAGCTAAAATTCTGAAATATACTGTCACACACCACTTCATTTGCACACCTGACAATCATGAATCGTTGTTCTATCCCTGCAAAGCTGATCCCACTGGCATCAGCAGCAACTCCTTGTTACTAAATCCAATACAAATTTAAGACTTTACTTACTTACCTCTGTAGCATTTGACACAGCTGACCACTTCCTCTTAAAATTGTTTTTGAAACAATTGTAAATGCACAAAAGTTATAAAAACAGTACCTATTTGCAATGTTTTACTATTATTGCATGTGCTCACCGTTTTTCTCAGAGACCAGCAGATTACAATATATAGTTATTGATAGAGATATGCTAATTTTTCTGAATTTTCAGTTATGAATTGTATATTGCTTTCCTCTTTATCCCGTGGTATTTTTCTTTTTTTAAAAGAATTTGTTTGTTTATTTGAAAAACAGAGTTACAGAGAGAGAAGAGACAGAGAGAGAGAGAGAGATCTTCCATCCATTGTTTCATTTCCCACATGGCTGAAATGATAAGGACTAGGCCAGGCCATCTTTGACTGTTTTCCCAGACCATAAGCAGAGAGCTGGGTCAGAAGAGAAGTAGTCAGGACTCAAACCAGTGCCCATATGTGATTCTGTTGCTACAGGTGATGGCTTAGCCTTCTATTCCACAGCCAGGCTCCCACAATGTTCTTATGCTTGAAAACATCAGAAAGAATCTCATCACTATCTTTAGGGCCAAGTGAAACAGCAAAATAGCCAACTAAAAGGCAAAAAGATGCAAAAACCAGACACAAAATGTACCAGGAAGAAGCACTGATTTATGAAAGGAGAGTTGAAATTAGCAGACAGAGACGCGCCTGTGAGAACATGTGTATTGGCAAGCTCAAAGTTTTCACTTCCCTGTTCATATCCATAAGTAACTCCAACTGCCTTGAATATTGATTGGAGATTACAAATAAATTTTAGCTTATAGGAGAAAATGTATGTACTGAATCTATGAACAACGAGGATTAACCATAATAAATAATTTATGGGGAGTTTTTTTTTTTTTAAACAGGCAGAGTTAGACAGTGAGAGAGACAGAGACAGAGTTATAGACAGTGAGAGAGAGACAGAGAGAAAGGTCTTCCTTCCGTGAGTTCACTCCCTAACGGCCGCCACGGCCAGGGTGCTGCGTCTATCCGAAGCCAGGAGCCAGGTGCTTCCTCCTGGTCTCCCTTGCAGGTGCAGGGACCCAAGCACTTGGGTCCTCCCAGGCCACAGCAGAGAGCTGGACTGGAAGAGGAGCAACCGGGACTAGTACCTGGTGCCCCAACCAGGACTAGAACCCAGGGTGCTGACGCTGCAGGCAGAGGATTAGCCTAGTGAGCTGTGGTGCCGGCCTTATGGGGAGATTTTTAACATTATGTGAATAATTTGGCTCTCATTTAACCTCTCTCCCCATCCTGGGTTAACAATCTATTTCTTGATCAAATTTTACAATGGCTGTTGCAAAATGATTTCTAACTTAATCATCCTCTCAATGTTTATTGCTCAGCACTTCACTAAGAGAATTAAGTTTGTACTTCTTGTCTACACATCTATTAATAGCTGTTAGTATCAAAGGAGACTCATGAAAATTAATTTTATTTAATTATTTGTAATTTTACTATTTTTTGAGCCCACAGGACTCCCTTTGGGTTGTCTCTCAGATTCTTGTGACATTTCCACAACACTTTTTTTTTTAAGACTTACTTATTTATTTGAAATGCAGAATTACAAAGACACAGAGGCAGAGAGAGAGAGATCTTAAAGGCTGCAGTGGACAAAGCTGGATCAATCTGAAGTCAGGATACAGGAAATTCTTCCAGGTCTCCCATGTGAGTCCAGGGCCCTAAGGACTTGGGCCATCTTCCCCTGCTTTCCCAGGCATATTTGCAGGGAGCTGGATCGAAAGTGGAACAGTCTGGTGCCTATACAGAATGTCAGCACTGCAGGTGGAGGCTTTACTTACGACCCCACAGTGCCATTCCTTCCACAGCACTTTTTTTTTTTTTTTTGGACAGGCAGAGTGGACAGTGAGAGAGAGAGACAGAGAGAAAGGTCTTCCTTTGCCATTGGTTCACCCTCCAATGGCCTCCGCGGCCCTTGCGCTGCGGCCGATGCACCACGCTGATCCGATGGCAGGAGCCAGGTGCTTCTCCTGGTCTCCCATGGGGTGCAGGGCCCAAGCACTTGGGCAATCCTCCACTGCACTCCCTGGCTACAGCAGAGAGCTGGCCTGGAAGAGGGGCAACCGGGACAGAATCCGGCGCCCCGACCTGGACTAGAACCCGGTGTGCTGGCGCCGCAAGGTGGAGGATTAGCCTAGTGAGCTGTGGCGCCAGCCTCCACAGCACTTTTAAAGTACTTCTTTCTGGATCACAGACCCTCGCTCTTAGAAAAAACCATTTTCCCAGTGCCTCTGGGTTATTTCTGAGGGGAATCTTCAGTGCAGAATGCTCCCTTCTTTCTTTTTCGCCCTCCTCAGTCTCTTTCTAGACTAGTCTTCCGCCAGCCTTTGAAAAAAATCTTTAAGGTTCTTCTCCATTAACTAACAATTCCTTGATATGCCAATATTCCCATAGCTGAATCTCTCTCTTGAGTGTGAGAGCCTCCCATCCAATTTCAAAGTGAATTTTGCTAGGGATGGCATTGTGGCATAGGGGATAGGTCACCATTTGGATCACCCACATCCCGTATCAGGGAGCCTATTAGACTTCTGGTTACTCTGCTTCACACCCAACTCTCTGTTAATCTACCAGGTGCGCTGCTCATGTGGAAGTTCAGATGGAGTTACTGGTTCCTAGCTCATGGCTTCGTCTTGGCCCAGCCCTGTCTGTTGTGGCCGTTTTGGATAATGAACTAGCATATCGAAGACCTCTCTTTCTCTCTCTGTTATTCTGCTTTTCAAATGAATTAATTAATTAATCTTAAACAGCAACAAAATGACTTTTGCTGCTGTGATTACACTTGGAATTCATAGTATGTTCTAAAAATGCTATAGGTAGTCAGTGAATGAACACAGTTTTATGACAGTGGGATGGGGTTTAATCACCTGAATTTTGCTTTTACTTTGCAGATAGTCTCCTTTTGACAGATATTACCTGGCCTTCAGTGTATTTGATAAAAGTAATAATCCATCATGTAAGAAAGGGTTCCTATTGGGTTCCCTTATTTTTATAAGTATTTTTAGTATAAATTTTTAACATAGGATCTTCAACAAGATCAATTGATAGGATTACCAGATAAAATACAGGTCACGGAGTGAAATTTGTATTTCAAAAAAATCATGAATAATGTTTTAAGATATTATGTTTCAAATAAGTTTTAAATTTCCTTGGCTATTTGAAATTAAAATTTGATTGATATCCCATATATTTTATTGCTAAATCTGGCAGCCCAGTCAATATCTATAAACATATCTCTTTTATTAAATGTACCGTAAGAAGTAGTTAACAGACTCTCATATTAGAAAATAAAAGTAAGTAAAATTGTGCTAAAAACTTAACCAAGTGTCATAGAAATGGGGGGAAAAAGACTTTAGTTTCCTGACTGGGGGCAAAAAAGATCTTAGTTTCCTGACTGGTAGACTTTGGACAGTTCATGTATATGTCCCTCAGTTATAACCTAGTTTAAATTTAAAGTTTTAAAACTGTATGCAAATGAATATAAATATTGTTATGGGAATGTTCATAATTTTCAGTGGTGAGTTAAATGAGCTACGCCATTGGCTATGCAGCAAAAAAAATAATAATAATATTAAGATTTGCTGTATATGTGAGGTAGTAGGTGCAGGATTGACCTAAGGCAGTCTGTATCCATGAATTCAGTCATCTCACAAGGAAGAATTTGCTTCCCAAGCATATAGAATGATTGGACAGAGCAGAAAATTCTTGGTAAATGGGGAGTCATGCTGAAAGACAAATAAAGTGGAAATTAACAATCAGCAACATTGAAATATTCAATGCACAATCCCTAATCCTAGCATTTGAATTTTTGTAGTAAACATAAAAGTAGTAAAAACATAATGACTATTGTAGATCAGTAGTGTTATTCCACAGTCAATTCATTTGTCTTATTACTAAAATGGATAATAGTAACCAATTAATTCAAGTGTGACTAAGAGTTTAATGATCATACCCAGCTAGAATTGGGAATTTCAGGGCAGTCCCAACGAACACTACCTTTCATTGATATCTGCTTTGAGTTGCATTAAAAAGAAAAAATCTAGTGTTAAGTGTGCCCATTGCAGTGTCCAATTTAAATGGAAAATATTCTAGGTTTGTGGCTTTCTGGTCAAATATTTCTACTCTCTGTGATAACTTGACTACACAGTCACAAATTTGTGAGGCTTATAGTACTGTAACAGGTAGAAAATCTAAGGGTTCATGTTATACAGGAGAGCTTTTAAAAGCTCATGGCAACTACATGTTGTAAGAAAACAACATAGGTTTCAAAAAATTTGTTAAATAAACTTATCTTTTAATTCCATTATTTTATGAACTTCTTGAAATGGTCTTATAATATTCAATTCCGGTGCTTGTAACAAAGAATAAAAAATAGTAAAATTAATAACAAAAAATAGTAGGAAGAATAAATAATAGAGGTGAATGTAATGGCACAGTGGGCTAGGCCTCTTCTTGTTATGCTCACATCCCCTATCGGAATACTGGTTCCAACTCAGGCCCCTTCACTTCCAGTCCAGCTTCCTGCTAACGCATTCTGAGTGGCAACAAATAATGAATCAAGGGCTTTGGTTCCTGCCACACTCAGGGGAGACCAGGACGGAGTTCCAGGTTCATAGCTTTGGCCTGGTCCACCTTTGGCTGCTGTAGCTGTTTGGGGAGTGAATCAGTGGATGAAAGATCTCTCTCTCACTAGCTTTCCCTCTCTCACCTTCGCTCTATCTCTCTATCTTTCAACTATATGGAACCAAATAAATAAGCATTGTTTTTAAATGAAAGAAAATAAAGAAAAAAACTCCAGGGTCATGACTTTCTTGATATATTTAATTTGAAAGCTATTGTGGATAATAATTTGTAGAGATGAAGATTCTCTTTTGACTTAATAAGAATTAGTTCTTACTAAGTTTAATTTGTTCATCATTTAGTTAGTTTTTTTTTTTTTTTCTGGGTCTCCCACGCTGGTGCATAGGCCCAAGGACTTGGGCCATCCTCCACTGCTTTCCCAGGCCATAGCAGAGAGCTGGATTGGAAGTGGAGCAGCTGGGTCTCAAACCGGTGCCCATATGGGATGCCAGTACTTCAGGCCAGGGCACTAACCTGCTTCACCACAGCGCCAGCCCCCATCATTTTGTTTGAATCCACTTTATTCATGACCAAGAACTGTGTTATGGACTCAAAGACAAATAAGACAGTGATGTTCCCAAGTAGCTCAGGTCTCTAGAGCAGCAGACATAGGTCTGAGTTGATAAATGAGGTAGATGTTTTGTGAATACTTCTACTCACTAAATTCCTAACCATGAATAAATTTAGATATTTATGAAATGTTCTTTGATTTCCTCTTTCAACCAATTTCTTGGTCCAGGACTGGTTTGCAGCAAGAAGAAAGGGAAGTGGCAGGTTGAATGTTTTTCCCTTGAACTTCTTATGAAAGATAAATGAATAGCAAAGCTTTTGTATTCAAATGAGATGAGCTTGATGCTTCCAAAGTAGATTTGAGGAATTCTGTAAATCATTAAAATGCTTCTTCATTTGAGGAGTTGTGGGGAATCTTGCACATTTAGTGCTTTCTCCAGGATTTGACTAGCCCACAATTAATTCTTTTTTTTAAAGTTATTCTAAATTTACTTATTTAATTTTTTAATTGACTAATTCGTATTTATTTGAAAATCAAAAGAGACAAAGAAAAAGAGAAAGACAGAAGCACATACATAAATAGAGATCTTCCATCGGCTGGTCCACTTCACAAATGTCCACAACGATCAGGCCTAGGCGAGCCTGAAGCCAGGAGACAGGAACTCAATCCAGATCTCCCACAAGAGTGGCAGGGATATAACCACTTGAGTCATCACCAGCTGTATCCCAAGGTGCACATTAGCAGGAAGCTGAAATCAAGAACAGAGCTGGAACTTAAACCCAAGCCCTCAGATATGAGATGTATACATCATAAGCAGTGGCTTAATTTCTGAGCCAAACACCCACTCTTGACATATTCTTGATTGCCACTGTTTTCAGACCAGAATTATAGATTAACTTATCACAGATTTTTGCTACTTGTTGGCATTCAGAACACAAAGACTTAAACCAATACTCAGACAAATATTCTGAGAAAGCATATACTGGGGCCGGCGTAGGGCGTAAAGCCGCCACCTGCAGTGTTCTGGCTGCTCCACTTCCAAGACAGCTCCCTGCTAATGTGCCTGGGAAAGCAGCGGAAGATGATCCAAGTCCTTGGGCCCCTGCACCTACATGAGTGGCCCAGAAGAAGCCCCTGGCTCCTAGCTTTGGATCGCCCCAGCTCTGGTTGTTGCAGCCATTTAGGGAGTGAACCAGCAGATGGCAGATGGAAGATTCTCTCTGTAACTCTACCTTCCAAATAAATAAATAAAACTTTAAAAAATGGGGGGGGGGGACATACCCTGAGAAGGCTTTTTATGTTTTTATGAATTAACCAACAGAGAAATATCTTATTGCCAAGATATTCATTCAACATAGGGTCTCCAAGACTATTTTATCTTTTACTTGATTTCAGTAAACTACAGAGACCAAGTTGTAGAATTGGCTATCTGCATTTATTGTACAAACATGTTAAATTCTTTTATCAAAGAGCCTGGGGGCCGGTGTTGTGTTGTAGTGGGTAAAGCCACCACATCCCATATGGACTGCTTCACTTCTGATCTAGCTCCCTGCTAATGGCCTGGAAAAAGTAGCAGAAGATAACTTAAGTGTACGTGGGAATCCTGGAAGAAGATCCTGGCTCCTGGCTCCTGGCTTTGGCTTGGCCGTATCCCAACCACTGGGGCCATCTGGGGAGTGAAGCAGCAAATGGAAGATCTGTATCTCTCTCCCTGCCTCTCCTTTGCTCTCTGTAACTCTGACTTCCAAATAAATAAATCTTTAAAAAAAGAGAGAGTGAGATGTGTCTCTTATTCGATGTACCTCACTGCACTAAAAAACTCTCTTAAAATCCAGTAAATAACAGCATTTGGCACATTTCCTGGCAACACTGAAAACATAGGAACAAAATTTATTCTTAAACACAAGTAAATTAACTTCAACTTTTCATAAATAAAAAATTGCATTTCATTTTCATCTTCATTCTTAGTTCTATGGAAATTTCAAACCTGAAACCCTGAAACTCTGTGGATGAAGTAAGACTGTTATTCAGAGAACATTCTCAGGAAAATAAAGATCATCATTTGAGGTTAAAGAAGAGTTCTTGAAATACAGTTAAGCACTTCCGATTAAATATAGCCAAGATGACAATGTCTCCTGCTAGGTAAAGAAGTGACAGGTGTGGTGCATAGAACTGGAACTGAAGTTTGGCGGCTTTCTTCCTAATCGGGGGGAATGGATTCTTTTTCACAGGGGAAATATATTCAATGAGTGGCAGCCAGAATTTTAGGAACACTTCAGAAAGTGTTGGCATATATTTTTGACAATACTGTGCTTTACTGTGAGAACTAAAGGAATGGAGTAACACTTTAATTTCTCCACATGTAAACATCACTTTCAGTTGAAAAACTTTCTCAAACTTGATTTCAGGATGTGAACAGTTATGGGAGCCATGCCCAAAAGTTTCCCTTTTTTGGCATTCTCATTATGAGAGGGGTTGTATGGTAGGCACGTGGTTCCTATTCAATCTGACAAGTCATGTAGCGATTAAAAATTGGAATGCTTTGACAGCAGGCTGAGCATGTGGATCAGTTGCCAGTGTGACTCCCCATGATGGGAGAGCCTGGCCAGTGACTAGGAGTTGGTCAAGGGGGGTCTTCAGCCTCAGTGCACAAGGCAGACAGGACTGATGAATCTCACCAAGACAGCACCTGGGGATGGCAGATGCACTGACCAGTTCCACATCGTGCCAGCCTTTCCCTGTGCTGTTTTCCTGTAGCAACAAAACGGAAACTAGGTTTCTGTAGCCAAACAACATAGATTTTAGCATCCCTTGGAAGACAAATAGAGGCCTGAAATATCGCTTAACACACACATACATACACACATACACGGTCTTCTAAAAATTCATGAGAAATGAAAACTACGTATGAATTTCAGAATTTGTGGCTTCAAAAAAACCATCTTTTCCAATTTCGCATGGACTTTTTGAAGTATACTGATGTATGTGTTCACTGTCTTATAAAAACATATTACTTTTAAAGGTATTATACCTTTAAAATCCTAATTCCTGTTCATTTTTATTCATTTTTATTTTATTTTATTTTAATCATGAAGATAATTATTCTACCAGTTGTTTCTATTTTCAGTATAAATTTAAATTTATTTTTATTTCTATCTAATTACATCTTTGTTAGTGCAAGTTGGCACTTTTGCAGTGTTAGATTGATTTGCATTAGCCTTAGAAAATATCTCCTGCAAACCTTAGGTTTAAAATGAACATTATTTATAAGGGGAATGTATGTCTGTGTTGATAAATTGAGTTCTAGTTAGCACTGAAAATTTTTTCAATGTGCTTAGTAGTGCTCAGAGTGTTTGAATTTCTGAGCAATAAAGTAAAGATACCAAAGAGGAAAGTTTAGAGAAGGAAAGAAATTTTTTTAGTATTTGGGTTTAGTATGAATTACTTTCAAGTTACATCCCATTGAACTTGTATTACAAATAAATATTGCTTAGGCTAAATTGTCAATTAGACAAATTTAATTTGTATTACTTTGTTTTATGAATTCTGAAATGATAAACTAGTATCTTACCATCTAGCAAGAGTAATTAATTGTGTATATGTTTTATAACTACCATTATGAGCTCATAGACATATTCTTAATGTATACAATTCAATGGGCTCCAGATATATACAAAGTTGTTCCACCATTACCATAATCTAACCCTAGAACATTTTAATAATCCCAGAAAGTATCTTTATCCAAGCAATCATTGCTCATTCTCCCTATCTTCACCCTTAACCTAAGCAAGGATTGCTTTCTTTTTATCTCTGTAGATTTACCTATTCTGGACATTGCACCTAAATGGGATTATGCAACAGGTGGTCTTTTGCAACTTGCTTCTTTCACTTAGCCTGGTTTTTAGGTATATTCTTGTTGTAGCATCTATCAGAATTTCATTTCTTTTTATTGACAAAAACCTATTGTATAGATATACTGCATTTTGCTTATCCACTTATGTGTTCATAGTCACTTGGATTGCTTCTGTATTTTGGCTATTATAAATAAAGCTACTATAAACATCCACATACAAGCTGCTGTGTGAACATATATGTTCATTTATCTAGGGTACAGGACTACTTGTGGAACTCCTGAGTCATATGGTAACCCTAGGTTTAACAGGTTGAGGAGCTGCCAAAATGTTTTCCAAAGTGACTGCCCATTTTCCAAAGAGACTGCCCTTTCCCAGCAACAACACATCTGGTTTCTTATTTAGTCACATTCTGGCAAGCACTTAGTATTGTTTGTCTTTTTAAGTGTAGATACTACACTGTGGCATCAGTAACATCACACTGTGATTATATTTTACACTTTTCAAATGACTAATGATACTAAATGTGTTTTTATGTACTCATCACCAGTTTACTTGCTTATTTTGAGAAATGTCTTTTCAAAGCTTTTGTCCATTTGCATAATTAGATGTCTTTATGTTGTACAAACTATATATATTGAAGACATATTCCTTGTCAGATGTATGATTTTCATGCATTTTCTCCTAGTCTGTAGCTGTCTTTTCACTTCTTGAAGAAGTCATTTGAAACATAAAAATACGAAGTCCAATTTATCAGTCTCCCTTTTATTGCTTAGCTTGTTGATACTGAATCTGAGAAATTATTGCCTAACCCAAGATCATGAAATTTCACTGTTGGATTTTCTTCCAAGAATTTTATATTTTTGGCTCTTATGTGTAAGTGTATGATTCACTTTAAGTTGTTTTTGCATATAGTGTGAAGTAGGATGCAAAATTGTTCTTTACTACATGGTTATTCAGTTGTCCTACCACCATTTGTTGAAAGATGTTCTTTCCCCCAAAATCATCTTAGCCCCTGTGTCAAAAATCAATTTACCAAAAATGTTAATGTTTATTTCTAAACTCACAATCTCACTCTATTGATGAATTAGTATACCATTTTACCAACAGGTTTAGTCTTTATTACTATAGTTTTCAGTAAATTTTGAAGTCAGAAACAAAATACACCAACTCAGTTCTTTTTCAAGATTGTTTTCTCTTCTGTAAGTCTCTTGCATTTCCATGTGAAATTTAGGGACAGCTTATACAGCTTTGCAAAATAGTAGTGTGGATTTTGATAGGACTTGCATCGAAGTAATGATATTTCCATATTTAATTGTTTCTAATGACTTCAATCATAATTCCTTATGATATCCAAATTTTTTCCATTTTAAACCAATTAGTACCATTTCAAGCTGGCTTCCCAGCTGTGGGCATATGTTGACTTAATAATCCTTGAGAGCTTCCTTTCTTTCTAGAACATTCATTTCTTTTTTGGGCATTTACTGGCTCAGTCCCAGAATCAGTTACTTATACAAAAACTCTGGGCCCTGGTTCCTGTCAATGGCAAGTGATATTTACAGACTATAGTCTGCGTGCTAGAGATGCTCATTGCTACAGAGTTTTTACAACTTGTTTTCTAGTGATAAAGCTAGAAGGTGTGTATGTGTGTGTATCTGTGTGTGTGTATGAGCTTAGGGGTGGATAATTAGCTTGCTGTGAAGGTGCTGTTTAAGACATCCATGCCCCATATTGGAATATCTGGTTTGATGGCAGCCTCCTGCTCCTGACTCTACCTTCCTGCTTATGCAGACTTTGAGGTGTAGAGATTAAGTCCCTGAATTTCTAGCTCTCAGCTTAAGCCTTAGGCCAACCCAGCTGTCAGACTTATTTGGGGAATGAGCTAACAAATGAACTAACAAACTCTCTACTTTCCTCTCTTTCTCTCCCTCTCTCACTCTCTCTCTCTTCCCCTCTCTCCCTATGTTTGCCTCTCAAATAACTAAATATATTTTTAAATAAATTTGAAATAATGCTGATACTTTAAATTTATGAGACTTTACAGGCATCTCTGATTTTATGATCTTGTCTTTTAATCTCAAAATTTGTAGTTTCTAATGATATTAATACAATTGCTTCTTTAATCTTCACTATACATATCATAGGCTCAAAATTAAGACTATTGAATAAGCATTTTTAAGATTTTTAAGCATTTAAATATAATAACCAAGGCTATACAATCAAAATACTATATTTCAAATTGTCTTAAAGTAGTATAGTATTCTCATTGTGGTTACTTTAATTTAAATACGCTCAGGTTTAGTTTATTTTTCAATTTTCAGGAAATTTTTACATTTAAATTTGTGTTTCAATCATGTTAAGCAATTACAAAGTTCTACAATAATGTGCACTCACAGAAGTTTTTCTTCTATTCCTGTCCCATCTATCTTGTTCCTTTGCTCCTCATTAAAAGCAATTTCTCTAATAAAGGGTACTTTTCTCTTTATTTTTAATAAAGTAATCAAGTAATTCATACAAATATTCATGCTTTCACCTCTTTCTTAGATAAATGTGAGAACTCTCTTTTTTCACTCAGCAGTATCTACTGACATACGTAAGACACCATATTAGTAAACAGATGTCTGCTTAATTCATTTTGCAATCATAAGGTTCACAAAAATATTGATGTACCAAGCAGTCTCTTGTTGACTGACATCTAGGTTAATTCTATTCTTTGGTTCAGTAACTGCTCTGCGAATCCTTCATTTTTGTATTTAATCAGTATATCTTTGGTATATATTCTTAAGAGATATAGATGTTGAATTTACTGGCACAGGATGTGCCTTCTCCCCATTTCTGAGTGCTCCTCTACCAGCTTCTAGCCTGCAACTGTCACTGGAGCGATGATGGAGCAGTCTTGTCTTGCATGCTTAGGGTGCTAGAAGTGCATAGGAATTTATATTTCCTGAAGTGACTTTTAACAAAGGATGGGTTGGTGTTAAAGTGTCAAAGCCCAAGGGCCAGATAAAATTCATGAGACAAACAGATTAATTCTTATTTCATTCTATACCATCATGGTTAATTGCCAAAAGAGTCATCAACAAGAGTCAAGTAAACAATATTTTACAGGGAAATCAATATTTGCCTTTAGAAAAAAATGGGGAAATTAAGCACTAAGCTAATGCAATATAATAGCAAGATAAGATAGTGAAATTCTTAAAAACTACAAATATTTTATTTTCAAATCATAAATTTTAATTTTTTAACAACAAATATTTACTTTTTTGATTCCTTTTTAAATTATTTTTATTAATTTTGTTTAAGGAATACAACTTCATGCATTTAATATTAACAGACTTAGCAACATGATGCTTTTTCCCCATCTACCTCCCTCCCACCCATACTCCCCCCTGTCTTCCTCCTCCCTCTTCCTTTCCCATTCCTATTTTTTACAGAGATCAATTTTCAGTTAAGTTTTATAAAATTAACCATACACTGGCCAGTGCTGCGGCTCAATAGGCTAATCCTCCGACTTGCGGCGCTGGCACACTGGGTTCTAGTCCAGGTCGGGGTGCCGGATTCTGTCCTGGTTGCCCGTCTTCCAGGCCAGCTCTCTGCTGTGGCCTGGGAGCGCAGTGGAGGATGGCCCAAGTGCTTGGGCCCTGCACCCGCATGGGAGACATGAAAGAAGCTCCTGGCTCCTGGCTTCGGATCAACGTGGTGCGCAGGCCGCAGTGCGCTGGCCTCGGCGGCCATTGGAGGGTGAACCAATGGCAAAAGGAAGACTTTTCTCTCTGTCTCTCTCTCTCACTGTCCACTCTGCCTGTCAAAAAAAAAAAGATTAACCATACAGTAAGTAGAGAGTTTACCAATTAGTATGAAGAAAAAAATGAAATAAAGAACAAAAGGAAATGAACAAACGAGAAAAATGTTGTTCCCTAATAGTCAAAGCATGGGCTGTTCAAAATCATCGCACCTCAAAATGTCAGGTGTGCTCCCAGAGATTACATTTTAAGTACTATATGACCTGGTACCAGCCATTTAATAGTATGTGCTTAGAATACCATAAACATATAAAACAGAATGTAGAGAAACAGACAACAAAAAACAGGTTATTAAAAAAACTATATAGTGCATTAAAAACGATAAGAGCAAGTGAAAAAAAAAACCATAAAGGCAGAAGGACTTAGACTATGGAAGTAAAGTACATATTTGAAATACAGCTGTCACGGCAGACCTTTTTCAGGGACAATCTTGGGCAGTCTTGAGGAGGTGTGAGCGTTAACGGTGAGGCCTCCCAGGCAGAAGGAGAATCTTATGCCAGACCCTACTCCAACAACATGAGCAGTGTGCATGTGGTATAACTAGGAGGCCAATGTGACCACAACAGAATCAGAGGGAAAGGACGATGTGATGAGGTCACTGAGATAAGAGGCGGTAGGATCTTTGAGTGCCTTGTAAGCTGCTGTAAGCTCTGAGCTATTTGTGATGACTGAGACAGGTATCCAAAGGATTTGAATAGAGCAATAGAAATATCAGACTGAAGTTTTAACAGGATCACTTGGTAATGATGTTACTAGGAGTTGGGGTAGTGGAAGAGCAAAGGTAGATACCAGGAGAACAGTTAAGAAGCAATGTTGGGAGCCGGCGCTGTGGCATAGCAGGTAAAGCCACTGTCTGTAGTGTGCTGCTTTGAGTTTCAGCTGCTCCACTTCTGACCCAGCTCTCTGCCATGGCCTGGGAAAGCAGTAGAAGATGGCCCAAGTGCTTGGGCCCCTGCCGCCTCATGGGAGACATGAAAGAAGCTCCTGGCTCCTGGCTTCAGATTTGCCTACTTCCAGCCATTGTAGCCATTTCGGGAGTGAACCAGTGAATCGAAGAATCTCTCACTCTGTCTCTCCCTCTCACAATCTGTAACTGTACCTCTCAAATAAATAAATAAAAATCGTCAAAAAATTTATTTTATTACCTATTAATGTAAATATATATGTATGTACATGCCTATGCCTCTCTGTAACTCTGCATTTCAAATAAATAAATAAAATCCTAAGAAGAAGAAGCAGAAGCAACAGCAGCAATGTTGGTATCCAAGAGAAAAATGGTGGTAGCTAAGACCATGGCTTAGCTATGGAGGATTAAATCACCAATTCAGGATGAAGTTGAAGTTAGAGGCAATTGTAGCTCCTACAAAATTGGGTGTGGAGTGAAAGGTAAGAAGAGGAGATAGACAATCACAAGGGATTTTGGCATGATCAACTGGAAGAACCGAGTTGGCAAATGTGAAAATGGAAAAACAGCAGGTGGAGCAGCTTTGGAGAGGGTATACGGTGTCAATCTGGAGCACAGGGTCAACCCAATTTTCACGTTAAAATATGTAGTCTGAGAGATTAAAGTTCAAGTTATAATTTCCTTCAAGTCAGGGACTATGACTAAAAGTTTTGGAGTCCCACAAAACACTTAATGAATACTTGCTGAAGGAATTAAAATGCACTTAGTTCCTCAAACTTTCTCCCCATACAGTGTGAAATGTATGAACATAGCCTCTCTCAAATTCATTCTTAAATACTAGGTGTATGTTCTAAGTGTTTAAACTGGCAACAATAGTTTAAAAACTGATAAAACAATCACACTAATAATGCTTATTAGGTTAACTTTTCAATATAGTAATCAAAAATGCTATAAGATGTGTATATAGTGTTTATAATTCAAGATTTCCATCTGTAGTTTTTCTTTGAACATAGATATAATTTATTTAAGAATACACTGTATGGATATGTTCAATCAAATATAAACTATATTTAAAATGCATCTTTATATTTTATAACCATTCATTTTATAAAGAATTTCCAGGGTTCTTTTTCTGAATCAAAATGCACATATTTGCCTATTCAGTAACTACAAATGCATGTAAAATAAAATAGTGTTTTAAAACTTATAGTATCTTATTTCCATGTCTTATAACAACATTTTATATTTATACAGTAGTTCTTAGTTTTTTTCTCATGTTACTCTGTATCACATGGGGAAAATTTCCAGTTATTTAAAAGTGAACCTTATGCAAGAAATGGTATTTATTTTCATTTAATAGATGACAATTAAATGCATGGCAAATGTGAATTCCTCAAATAATGAGAGCTGTAACAACATACAATTTGTAGCTATGTGTGTAAAAAAATTAACACTCAGGTATTTATTTATTTGTTACTCCCCATAACACTTGAAGCTAAACAGTCCTTAAAAAAGAAATAAAAGATTTAGCCTCTTGAAAGTTTATTGCAATATAGGCCTATAAGAAAAGAGTTAAACTCAACTTCATATATATATATTAGTCATAACGTGATCTGTTGATATATTAGTGGGTCAATAGTTCAGCCAAGAAAGGGACTCTAACCTGAGCAGACACTAATTAAAAGAATCAATTCTTATCCTACTACATATGTCCAATCATATTAACACATTTCTAGATTTCTTACTCAGTGGACTAGTCAAGATTAAAGGATTTGCTAATATGAAGGAACAGAGTCTGCTTCCAAACTGACTGAGCAGATTTGTGAACAAATTAGTTCATTTAAAATTGACAGTGAAAGATTGATTTTGCGCAGAATGAGTTACCTAAGGTATTCATCATTTCCTCTGCCTCTGCACACAAGACAGAGATCCGTTTCCTTCACTTTCTGATTGTAATAGGGCTGCTTACTGAGCACCTTTATTTTACAGTCCTGATTGCAGCCTGTCATTCTTTTTAATTCAGACATATTTTAGCCTCTTAGGCAGACCTTCAGAAATAACTTCCTTAAAAGCCTCGGTAAAATGACTCATTACACATTGCTCAATTCAACCATACTATAAATTATAATACAGGGGAAAGTTCTAATTGCACAAAAGATTCAATTGCTCATAAGACTATCTGACTCTATTCAAAAGCCGGGGTAAGCGGGAAATCCATATGCAAAAACACATTTCCAAAACTGAAGGTCAGTAATCTACAACTGTGACAAAACCTAAGATGTTTGACACTTAGCATAAATGAATATATACTAGTGTATATTCAGTAGATTAATATTTTATGATAAACGTTAGAAACTAAATACAGAAGAAACAAGATTAACCAAGATGGCTGAGCATTTCGTTTCTTAAGCCAAAACAACAAAAACAAAATATTGTGGAAGAAAAAAATTAGAATACAAAAACAAAAACACAACTTAAAAGACAGTAAGAATTAAATTAAAAGAAAATCAAAAGAAAAGTATGTGCACTCATACCACTTTCTTTACAACAACCTGGCCTTCAGCTATCAAGATTGTACATTGCGGTAAGACAATATGTGCAGGAATAGAATTTGCAGGGCTTGCTAATCAACTTGAGATACAGAAAAGTGGCAGAGACTTCTAGGTTAAATATTGTGGGGTGAGAGAATAGCAATAGCAATTACAATAACTCTGTAACTGACAAAAATTAATTTCCAACTACTTAAGAAAAAAAATTATCTCCAGGAGCTACAAGAGGAAGAAGATCTCATCCTTCCTCACCTTGACCCAGCGGGAAAAGGAGTCCAATTTGGTAGCACTCCTGAGAGAATTTGCTTTTCTGTCTTTCCTTGGAAACACTTTGTCTTATTTTTGTAAGCCTGGAATCCCTCTTAAACTCTCTTTGTGTTCAACAATTTTTTTTCTTGTCCATAGTTTAAAATGTGTAGGAATTACGTACTTCTCCAGAAAGTCTTGCCAAGATCTATGAATACTTGTCTATAAAAAATATAAATTCATAAACTTGCAATAAATCAAACATATAATTCTCTTGGGAAATATTCATCTACTAATTTTCTCAATTTGCCATTTAACATCAGAGAAGGACTTGACTCACTGATGTCATCACAAATTGGATGATAAAGTTTTGATTGGTTGTCCTCCCTACCAATCATTTTACCCTGCAAGATATTACTCAGGAGGTGAATAGCCTTCTTCCTTGAAAGTAGAATCTCAGGCCACCTGCCAAAATAACATGTGTATAGGACTGAGCGGTGGCCAATCCTGCTTGGAAATATTAACAAATTAGAAATTTCTCAGACAACATAGTAAATACAAAGTATAGGATCTTGATGATATGTAATATTATTTTGAATAGGCAGTAGTGGAACAATGGTATTCCAAAATTTCAGCATCAATGTTTATTTTTGAAGATATGGAAATGAAATAACCTGAAGAAAAACCTTATCCCCTGGCTTTACAAAGCTCCTTTTATAGCTTCTCACAGTCTTCAATCGTGTTACTCCTTTCTTATTGATTCGGAATGATTTAAAACCTGTCCAGAAGCCAGTCACCTCAGCTTGCCGGAGAGATATGCTAATTAGCTAAACGAGAAACGGATGGCTCAGTCCTGCCCAGTATGCGGGTCAGGCAGCAAAGAATGAATTCTTCACCATACCACTGGATGGCTTTTAACCAGAAAAATCAGGGGCCAGAGCTGCAATGTAGTAGGCTAACCCTCCATCTGGGGCACTGGCAACCCATATAGGTGCCAATTTGTGTCCCAGCTGCTCCGGCTCTGATCCAGCTCTCTGCTTATGACCTGGGAAAACAGTGGAAGATGGCCCAGTTCCTGGGGGCCCTGCACCGGCTTGGGAAACCCCGAAGAAGCTCCTGGCTCCTGGCTTTGGATCAGCCCATTTCCAGCTGTTGCAGTCATCTGGGAAGTGAACCAGCGGATAGAAGATCTTCTTCTCTGTCTCTCCCTCCTTTCTCTCTCTGTTACTCTACTTCTCTAACAAATAAATAATTTTTTTAAAAAAAAAGCAGAAAATGAGAACATGAACTCTGTCACCAACAAATGCTCATTGCCAACTATCATTTTACAAACAGATATGTACAGTCCAATTCTATTTGTGTAAGAAACATAAATACATATGCAATGCAGAAGAAGGTCTTCAAGTTAGGCAGCCTAATTCAGCATAAATTCAATACAAATTCATGCTGTGAAGGGATATGTTTCACCCGAATAATATACATACATATGTATTAGTTAAATTTTATAATAAGAATATAGAAAAATTATTTGCAAAAAGCAATTATTAGAAAACAATGCATATCTCTTGCAGCAGGAAGTTTATAGTTTACCTAATGAACAGTCTCCTTGAGCAAGTGAGGCTGTCTGACAAGATGTCACTATATTCATCCTTAAGACTGCTATGTTAAAAATAACTGACTCTGATATACACCCAATTTGTTTGAATTATACTTAGTCTTTTTGACCAGCCAATATAATTCATTCTATTAGATTACCATGTTTCTCATGGAACATAATATTTAAGAAATAAAAAGAGAGAAAATATACATTTGCTTAATGATTTTTCCTATATTCCAAAAACTGATATCTTGCTTCCTAAAATTATATTTGTTGATTAATTTTCACATGGGACAATCATTCTAGTCAAGATATAGTCTGGATGCTTGTATTCCCTCAGAATTCCTACACTGAAACCCAATCACTAAAGTGGCGGTATCAGGACATAGGACTTTGGGAAGTAATTAGGTCATGAAGGTCGAGCCCTCATGAGTGGCATTAGGGCCATTTAAGTGAGGTCCCAAGCAGCTGCCTAGCATTTTCCCCCATATAAGGATGCAGTGCAAGCATACCATTTGTGAGCCAGAAAATAGGTTCCCACTAGACCTCGAATCTGCCAACATCTTGATTTTGAACTTCCCAGCCTTCAGAACTGTGAGAAGTAGATTTCAGTTGTCTATAAACTACTCATTTATGGTGTTTTGTTTTAGTAGCAGGAATGTACTGTCACAGCTTCACAGGCTTAAATAAGCTTAGAGTTCAGCAAAGCACTCAGAACTACTTGTACTGTCCTCCTTATATGACTTGCTAAAATAAGTCATTAATGGGCCACCATAGTCCATATAAACACCTCCATAATCTCCCTTTTGTTATTCGATTTGCTAACAAAAAAGTCAATTGTGTCTATATTTGTTGGTGTGTGTATGATAACAATGCCTGTAAACATGTATGTATCTATTTGTCAAAACTTAATTACCTACTGCACACGAACCACTATGCAAGAAATATAATACAAACAGGAAGGGCAGTCATTGCTGAAGAATTTCAGTGACTACTGGAAACCACTGATGAGTAAACAATTCTTTTTCAATGCAGTGCATTTATGAGAAGTGAGGGAGCGTGAGAGTCACTGCATTATCCTTAAGTGGAAGTGAGGGTGGAGAGGAAATGCATGCAATACTTCACAGAGGGGCAACTGTATAGCAGACAATGGGGTGAGAACACATCCTAAAGAGTGAAGACTAAGCACAACAAATGGGGCTCTAAGCAGTGTAGCAGAATCAGGAAGCTGCAAATAACCCAACACTAATGGAGTGGAAGAGAAGGAATGCTCATCAAGTTGGCAAGAGTCAAATGCTACTATGCATTGTAAAGACTTTCTTGGAGGTAATGAAAGGATATGAAGTAGAGGAGGCATGATCAATCATGTATTTAGGAAGGAGAACCTCTAGCCCAGAGGATATGTGAAAGTGAATTAAAAGGGATGAGGACTAACAGAAGTACTGTTAAGAGGCCACAATATCCAAATTGCAGAGGATGGCTTAAACCAACTGGTCATGGAAACAAGATCAAGGGGATAGATTGGGGCATTTTTAGGGAAGCTGAAAATCAATTATATATGTTAATATGAGAGCAGGAGGAATCAAGGATGATCTGCAAAGTCTATAATTTTAACCCAGATAGGAAAATACGATTATGTGCATTTTTCCTGAAAGAAAAAACTGAAAGCTCCTATCAGATCCCTAAGTGGTTCATAACTAAAATAATGTTCAAAGCATGACACGGTGCCATTGTCATACTTACTTTAATAAAGATTCAAATCTTTTAAAAAGCATTTTGGGGGATAAGTTTACTAGATATAATTAATAAAAACACAGGATGCAATGTAGGATTTAGCAAATAAAAATTGATATTTCACTGGTGTCCTCTCCCTTTTTTTGGCACCCCTCCCTAAGGAGATTCAAACTGAAATGATGTTTCTCCAGGATTATATGTTATGTTCCTCATTATCTGGGTACAAAGTTTCTTCAATTCAAATTCTATTAATTCATTCAGCAAATATTGACTGACTACCTACTTTGCCTACATTGAGTACATATTTAGTGAACAAACAGAAGTAGTCCTTTTTCCTAAGGAATTTACAATAGACTTGGATGACTGAGTTTTCAAAAAGTAGATTAAGAATTATTAAGTGGTTATAAATAGTAAGTACTAGGAGACAAACCAGGAGTATAATAGAGTACAATGTGACTTTGAACTAAGGTGGTTAGGAAGCCACAACAGATAAAAGGCAGGGAGGAAGGTATTCCAGCAGAGGGAAGAGTTTGGGGGAAGGACTGGAGGTGGGAAATAACTGGGTTTGGAAAAAAGAAAGACTTCATAACTGGGTTTAGAAAAAAGAAAGACTTCATGTAGCGTTCAAAGAGGACAGTGGAATCAGAAATAGCTACATAATTTGTAGGGCCAAATGCAACATGAACATGCTATTCCTTGATTAAAAAAGCAGGAAAAACAAAGCCATTAAAGTTTCTGATAAAAGAGTGCTTCAAAAAGGTTCGCAGAAAATAATACTAAACGATGTTTATTTTGTTGCAAAAAAATTGAAATT
This sequence comes from Sylvilagus floridanus, assembly GCA_949820135.1. NCBI lineage: Eukaryota > Metazoa > Chordata > Mammalia > Lagomorpha > Leporidae > Sylvilagus > Sylvilagus floridanus. The sequence continues at coordinate 129,054,619 of OX463244.1, forward strand.
CATGTATATAAGATGTTATCAAAAATCATGGGAGGGGCCAGCGTTGTGGTGTACCAGGTGAAACCACCATCTGCATTGCCAGCATCCCATATGGGTGCTGGTTCAAGTCCCAGCTGCTCCACTTCCAATCCAGCTCTCTGCTATGGCCTGGGAAAGCAATAGAAAATGGCCCAAGTCCTTGGGCCCCTGCAACCGCTTGGGAGACCTGGAAGAAGCTCCTGGCTACTAGCTTCCAATAGGTTCAGCTCTGGCCATTGCAGCCATTTGGGGACTGAACCAGTGGATGGAAGATCTCTCTCTGCCTCTGCCTCTCTGTAACTCTGCCTTTCAAATAGATAACAACATCTTAAAAAAATTTTAAAAAGTTGTGGGAAATGGATATTATGAAAAACTATGCATGAGTTTAAAGTTTTTGCACAAAAATAAGCTTATCACTTATTCCCATTTCATGAACTTTTTAAATTACTTGCATATGCATTTTTGTTTTTCTGTTTTCTCTCTGAATTGTTATGTTTTTTTTTTTACTGTGTCTAATATTTTTTCAAGTTTTAAAAAGGGTAAAATTTTAGGCTGGTGCCGCAGCTCAATAGGCTAATCCTCCACCTGTGGCACTGGCACACCAGGATCTAGTCCCGGTCGGGGCACTGGATTCTGTCCCGGTTGCTCCTCTTCCTGTCTAGCTCTCTGTTGTGGCCCAGGAATGCAGTGGAGGATGGCCCAAGTCGTTGGGCCCTGTACCCTCATGGGAGACCAGGAAGAAACATCCGGCTCCTGGCTTTGGATCAGCATGGTGTGCCGGCCACAGCGGGCTGGCTGCAGCAGCCATTGGGGGGTGAACCAACAGGAAAGGAAGACCTTTCTCTCTGTCTCTCTCTCTCACTGTCCACTCTGCCTGTCAAAAAAAAAGAAAAAAAAAAGGGTAAAATTTTAAATAATTAGAATGATTTCTACCATTTATTTTTATCCTGGACAATGCCACTTTTAAATGTGAATATAAAAACATTCACCTTTTATGTAGAATCATTGAATTGTACAATTTATATTTCATAGGTCATACATAATTATGTGATTCATTATTATCAGAATAATATAAATGATATCTCAACTTTCAAAATTTTACTTCTTAATACAGATGCAGTCTACCAATACCCTCTTACCTTCAGCTTACAGATAAGTAAGGAGGTAGAACTAAGTGGAAAGGAACCCAAGGGTCACCCTCTTACCTTTTCCTTCTATATGGTCCTGAGTATCTGACCAGATAATACGAAGAATTATGAGTAAGAAAGGATATAATAGTGTTTTGAAATCCTTTGGATTTCCTAAGATGCTGCTTCCTTCTTTCTTCACTTGAAATAAAGCCCATTTCCAAAGGAAAAGTTTACTCCTGGAATTGTCAGCCATTCCTCCCATACTCAGTTGGAGCCATAACACACTTAACTTTTACTCATTTTGAGTCTCATTGAACACCCACCCAATGTCCAGGAGAACTTTGGGGCACACCAGGAAAGTGTGCTCATGCATACATGGGCATGCTCTATTGTTTCCTTAGATTTCACTTTCAAAACACAAATTTAAAGACAAAAATATTGAAAACTTCAGCCAGCGCCGCGGTTCACTAGGCTAATCCTCCGCCTTGCGGCACCAGCACACCAGGTTCTAGTCCCGGTCGGGGCACCGGTTTCTGTCCCGGTTGCCCCTCTTCCAGGCCAGCTCTCTGCTGTGGCCTGGGAGTGCAGTGGAGGATGGCCCAAGTGCTTGGGCCCTGCATCCCATGGGAGACCAGGATAAGCACCTGGCACCTGGCTCTTGCCATCGGATCAGCGCGGTGCGCCAGCTGCAGCACGCTGGCTGCGGTGGCCATTGGAGGGTGAACCAACGGCAAAAAGGAAGACCTTTCTCTCTGTCTCTCTCTCTCACTGTCCACTCTGCCTGTCAAAAAAAAAAAAAAAGATAAAATTATTGAAAATTTCAACCTGAAACAACAGAACATTAAGCTAAGCCTGAAATCCTGTGCAACTGCTATGGACTGGGTGCTTTTCTGTCTCCCAAATCCATATGTTAAAGTCCTGATTCCTAGTGAATTTGGAGATTCGGCCATTGGGAGGTGATTAGGTCATCAGGATGGAGCTAACCTGATGGAATTAGTGCATTTATGAAAAGCGTTTTCTCTCTCCCTCTCTCTGCTCTCTGCTCCCTTCTCTGTGTTGTGAGGAAATCAACAAGAAGACATTCATATGAAAAATCAGGAAGAAGGCCCTCACAAGAGGTCAGATTCACCATGCCTTTATGTTGACCATCACGACCTCCAGACTGGTGTTATGGGTAAAAGGGTAGTGAAGAAAGGCAACCTCGGTTCTTGTCTCATGTGAAAGAAGAATCTCCATACAGACAAAACACTTAGCAAAGCGAGAAATATTTAAGTCAGAACCTCCTGCCATAGCAGCCAGGAGGGGGCCTCCAAGAGAGGCACACCCAAGTATGTCTTCTAAGCACAATTCTTTTGGGGCAAAAAGAACAGCAGCTAACAATTAGAGAGTTCAGTGGGTGCGGACAAAACCCATCAAAAGGCCAGGTTTGTAATCCTCTCTATCCTGTCCAGCTTGCTCGTGATGAAGCAGCTATCAGAAAGTGTGATTGATAACTTGTAAGATTGTTACAAAACACATCAAACACTGGAGTAAAGGAAAGGGTTTATTTGGGAAAACCCAGCAGGCCGGAGGGAAAGGGCAAAGAAGGAAAGAGAGAGTAAGAGAGAGAGAGAGGAAAGAGAGGAGAGAGGGGAGGGGAGGAGAGAGGGGAGCAAGAGCTGGTGAGGAGAGATGAAAGGAGTGGAGTGGAGGGGAGCGGAGGCGAAGGGAGGGGAGGGGAGGGGAGAGGAGGAGAGGCCAGGAAGTAGGAGCAGCGAATCCCATTAGGATTCCGGTGGAGCTTGACCCTAGTGGTTGGGCCACGTGGCCACCTGGCTTCCAGCGGGGGCTAGAGCCTAGGATGGTGTCAGGGTGTAGATTGCACCATAGATAAGACTGCACCATTTTCCTAACATAACTTCTCTGTTCTCATGATAAACCAAAACTCGGAAGGGTAGAATCATTGCTTCCTCACTATCCTTGTGATAAAACTGGAAACTTAGGTGGGATTCAGCATTTTTCTCTTCTTAAAGGTAGCTTTTGGAGAGAAGCAAGCATTTTGCACCCTCTTGGAGAGATTTTCCCTTTCCTCATTTTGTTCTGGACTGACCTAACTGCCTGCTGGTCCATCTACCTTCCCCCACCAGGAGAAATGAATGTTTGTTATTTAAGCCACTATAGTCTATTGTAATTTGTCATAGTAACCCAAACTAAGACAGCTACTGTACAAGTCACAAAGCCTGAAGACAACCCTATATTGAAAGAGGTAAAGATGGGAAAATGGACAGGGACCAGATCATGAAATTCATAGCATGGAGTCCCAATTTTTTCCATGTGTTTAACTCCTCTTTGTTTTATTTGAAAAAACTATACACTATTTTAATGTTATATCTTATTTCTTTCAACTATTAATCAAGCCTCAAATTCAAGAATAATCAAAATTCAAATTCTTTTTTGGTCATATTTATCTTCTGTCCCAATATTAATAGTAATAATAATAATAGTAGTAATTATGTACTAGAGTATTTTATGTGGCACTTTGCAGGGAAAAAGATTTAGAAGTGGACACCATGATCTCTACATTGTGTCTTTCACAGCTGAATTTTGCCATTTCACAGGACTGTTGGTTCTAGGGTGATGCCCTAGTAATTTGTTTTTTGACACCCATTAATGCATTTCCTCACTTTCCTGATTGAAGTGCAGCATACACTGATCATTGATTTGTACAGTTAATGTGTGAATGTCCAATGCATCTTAAAAAAACCCTTTAACACTTCATTCTGCTCCAGTCCTACTTTGCTTTGCAGTGCGAAGTGTCATTTACTGCGTATGTCTCAATGCACCAGAACTAGGCAAAAGGGATGTGGGCAGAAAGAAAGAAATCAAAACAAAGTTGTGAACAAAGAATAGACGTACTTCTAGTATCACCTAGTACAATATTACTAACTGGACCCCTAAATTTCTGCTTGATAGTGTTACAGGAAAATGGCAGCAGAGAACATATTATCTTGGTTCTTTGTCTCACATAGAAGAAGACTTTCTAAGCAGACAAACAGAGAGATTTAGCAAGCAAGATTTATTAGAGTCCAGCCAGCCAGCCAGCATGTTGAGGGGTTTCCAAGAGAGGAAAAACCTGAAGGACCCTGTGGCACTGGAGTTTTTAAGTACAATTGTGGGGAAGAAACTGTCAATCAATAAGGTGGGGGCAAACCCAACAAAAGACGTAGATTCCCATCTTTTATGCTGTCTGGCTTGCTCCAGATAAAACAAAAGAGACATCACAAGGGTGAGATTCCTAATTTGTTTTTACAATAAACTGGGAGCTCAGAAGGGTGGAGTCACCACTCCCTTGCTATTCTCAAATTCAGATTGGAGGCTCCCAAGGAGTGGGAAAGCAGGTACTTCTGACCTTGGTAAGGATAACTTCTAGGGGGAACATTTTCCACCCTCAGTTTCCAGGCTGCCTATTAAACCATCTGACTTCTCACAATAGTATTTTTGCTTATTTTTTTTAAGATTTTATTTTTATTTATTTGAAAGACAGAGTTACAGAGAAGAGTAGAGATAGAAAAGTTTTCCATCCACTGGTTCACTTCCCAAATGGCTGCAACAGGTGGAGCTGAGCTGATCTGAAGGAGCCAGGAGCTTCTTCCTGAGACTCCCACGTGGGTGCAGGAGCCCAAAGACTTGGCCATATTCCACTGCTTTCCCAAACTGTATCAGATTGATCACCAAAGCTGTATCAGAAGAGGAGCAGCTGGGACTAGAACCAGCACCAATATGTGATGCCGGTACTTCAGGCCAGGATTTTAACCCTCTGCGCCACAGCGCTGGCCCCTTTTGCTTATCTTTATCTTATTACTGTATGTATAGTACATGGCCATATTGAATTACATTATGATTCTGCTCTGGAGTTCCCTTCCTGCACTTCAGGAAGCTGGTTGTCATTAAAGATTAGTGCAATGCTCATTGGGTGTCCCAAAATCCGCTATACACGTGCTGCTCACAACTTTGGCCATGATAAGAATGCCTGGGCTTAGAAACTGATATTGTTAGGTAGGAAGTCAGAAACGAGCTTATGTGTGTGTGACAAAGGCCTAAGGAATTGACATTTAGGTCCAGCATCTGCAAGTAAGTCATCGGATAACCTTCCAGGTACAGCTCAGTATCTGCACTTCAAAAGTCCTGCACCTTGGCTCAACAGGCTAATCCTCCGCCTTGCTGCACCAAGACACACAGGGTTCTAGTCCCGGTCAGGGCGCCAGATTCTATCCCGGTTGCCCCTCTTCCAGGATAAGCACCTGGCTCCTGCCATCAGATCAGCGCGGTGCACCGGCTGCAGTGTGCCGGCCGCGGTGGCCATTGGAGGGTGAACCAACGGCAAAGGAAGACCTTTCTCTCTGCCTCTCTCTCTCTCACTGTCCACTCTGCCTGTCAAAAAACAAAACAAAACAAAAGTCCTGCCCCTTCTTCCAGATAACCATCTTTCCCCTAAGGCTGGCAATGCCAGCCAGGCTTCCCCTGTCTGGGGTGGGGAGGTGTTGACTCAGAAAGGAATTTTTCATATTTACATCCAAAAAGTCCTTTATTCCAGGAGGAGAAAGGCCAGAAGGCAAGAGGGATCCCCTTAAACCCTCCCACCCCCCTACCCCCACCTCAACCAGACTGCTCGCTTAGCCCTCTGCCTATCTGCTGAGTCACCTGCCTGGCCTGCCCAGGTGTATTCCCTCCATTCAACCATGTAACCTTGCTCTCCCCAGTCTGATTGTGCACTCTCTCTCAGGTTCTGTCTGGAGAGGTGCCCATCTATTCCTATGGATGTCCCCACCCTAATAAATCTTGCTATTTTGCTTTCCACTATTCTCTGTCTCACGCCTGAATTTTTGTTTGTGCGAAGACAAGAACCCTGCCTTCTCCGGTAACAACATCAGTTGAGAATACCAACAAAATGTTATCACTGGCTTCTTTTTCAGATTATTTCTTGTATTTAAAGAGAAAATATAAAATACACTACAGAATATTTTTAAAACACATTTTTTCACATTTTTTAGATTTGATATTTAAATACTATTTGTGTTATACAATAACAAACCAACATAACAAAAATGTACTTTAGAGTTCTTTTGGTGACTTAAAAAAACTGCCAGTAATAGAGGAGAGCTGTGTCCAAATGTGAGAGATTATCTAAAGAGTCTTTAATTAGTTGATTTTTTTTTAGTATCTACCGCATAGCAGTTATGATTCTTGGCAGTAAAATCTGTGTATGGATTTGTATAAAATCTGAAGTACTCCTGATATAAACAAAACATGGTGGCAATATTTTCTTCATGTTAGGTTAAATAAACTGAGATTTCTTCAAGATGGTATTCCCAGCAGAATTCCTCCAGTGAAATTATCCTGCCTCATTTCTTCAATATGTATTTATTTATCTATTTATCGAAAAAACAGAATTCCAGAGAGGAATACACACACACACACGCACATACACACACTCAGGTACAGAGACAGAGGGAGAAATCTTTCATTTGCATGTTCACTCCCCAAATGCCCACAAAAATCAGGCGAGGCCAAGATGAAGCCAGGAGCCAGGAACTGCATCTGGTTTCCCATGTGGATGGCAGATCCTTGTGGATGGTAGGGGCCAACTATTTGGGCTGTGATACGTAGCCCAGTAGACACATTTGCAGGAATCTGGATCTATCCTGCTTTATTTAACATGCTTTTCTCCTCTGGGTCAAAGCCCCATACCCATGACTCCTTGGCCTTCTTTCCCTCTCTGTCCTCTCCTTCTCAGTCTTCCAAGGTAGACAAGATTTTAAGTTGCTCTAAACTGTAGTTTTCTCTTACTCAACAACAGCAAGCCTCCTGACTCCATAGTCTTGCAGCCTAAAGAGAAGCTTTTCTGTACCAAAAATCTGAGGAACTCAGTGCTTAGCTTTTGATATGCTAAAATTAGAGAATAAGGAATTTGGAAATCCTTTTCCTGGCAGTAGCCTGGTTTACAAAACTATTGTCTTGATGCATAATCCTATTATGCATTTGTTTTTTCTATTTGAGTGCCTTCCACAACAGGTCTAATCTCTATACATACATACAAACTCCCTGGCAGATGGATGCATAACTGACTACAGCAAAGCCTTGAATTTAGAAAAAGATAAAAAAAAAAAAAAAACTTTGTAATTTTTTAACTATTTGCCTTTCTTTCAATAGTATACTTAAATGCAACAGAAATTCAATACTTAAATGGATAAAAATTCATCAAGTATCTTCTAAGCTTATTTTTCCTATTTATTTCTTCATCTTTAGCCAACTCTGACTTTTGCTAAAACTAATAACAGCAACAAATATACACAAAAGTAAGCAACATATCTCTTTCAAAATAATGCAAGCACTTCTGTACTAGTGATAAAATGTCAGCACTATAACTGAGAAAGAAGGGATAGTGGAATAACTGAAACTGAATTACAATTTCCCCCAAATAAAGCTTTACTATGAGTAATAATCATAGCAGTGTTGACATTTATAATGAAATGTGTATTTGATAATCAAGATTACTTAGCTTGTACCCAACTGTATTTAAATCTATCACATGCATTTATTCTAATTATCATTGAAAGTGCCTACATGTACTACATTCTGGATTACTGTGAAAATATTAACCTGTTTCAAAAACCATTCCATTCATACACTTCAAAACATCATAGTTGCAGACACAAATAGTTTTATTTTGAAATATTTCCATTAACTTTGGCACCTCTGTCATAATTACAGTATTTTTTATGGTGTTGTGGCTCCCCAAATGATCCTCTGCAGTATGGTGCTTTGGTGAGCTGAGTCCTTTCGAACCAAGGCTGGAAGGCCACACAGCAGCCTCAGAAGCAAAGCCCCTCTCTGCCCTCCTTCCCACCTCTCCTCTCACAATGCTGAGTCACAGAAACCCAAATTTCTTGTCCCTAAAGTAAGTCATGTAAACCAGAATTTCTCTCCTCCAAAGTCAGCCATAAAGCCTAGAATCCTCACTCTCTCCTTCTCCCTTGAAGATCCTTGCTACAAAGGGGTCTTGCCCCACACCCAGTGGAAAGAAAGCTATATAAATAGGCCAAGCAGAATCTAAACTGATAAACTTTGCTGGATTTCATCCTCAGTCGACTATCCTGAGAGTATTCCCTTTCATCCAATCCTTCTACACAGCTGTCCATTTATGCTCAAATCTAACATAAAACAGAAAGCTGTCCCTGAGTCTTTGGGTGTTCATTCTGAAGGCTCTTGTATCACACAAATTATTGATTAAGTAAATTTGCTCTGGTGCTCTGTGCTGAACCTGTTTATTGGTCCTGACTATCAGGGGTGAGGAAATATACATTTTTATTCTTACCTTAGTCTGTAATTATTTTTCACATTTTTAGTCCATGATAGAGCAATAGGCTATACCATTGTATACCAACAGACGGTTATTTAGTCATCTGGAATATTTCAACCCATTGATACTTGAAGTGAGAATGGTTTATTTAGTCTGGAGTGATATATCAATGTCAGTGAATAATAAATAATGAATATTAAGACATCTCAAAATAAAATTCAAGGTCACTTGACCTACTGGCTGAGGAGAGGAAATAAAACAAATCAGAAATTTTGCTGATGTTTTGAGCCATGAAGCATAGAGGAGTTGCAGGAAATGCAAACAAATACTTTGTTTCAAATACCTTAGGAAATTTCAGATTAGGTGCTGGGAGTCATGGTTTTAACTGGGAAGTGAACATTCCTTATGTCATTCCCTACAACTCAAGGTGGCCTTTATGTCATAAAATATATTCGCCTGTATTGCTTGTGGGATTGCTGTCATTACTTTGTTTCACTTCTAAACTAATTTCTTCCTTGCATCTCAAGAGAAAGTAATGTTGATCTATCCATTTATTTCCTTCCCAAAGGGGAAAAATCAATGGCATCCAAGAAAGGAAATTTCCATTGATGATTCCAAAGCCATTAAGATCTGTGGTTATTTAAAACTCAAAAATGAACAGAATCTGGGGCAGGCATTTGGCATAGCAGGTAAGACACTACTTGTGATGCCCATATAGCATATCAAAGTGTCCCGGTTCAAGTCTCAGCTCGACTCCCAGTTGCAGCTCCCTGTTAATGTACATAATAGGAAATAGCAGATGATGCTTCAAGTGATTTGGACCCTGCCATCATAACGGGATACCTGGTTTGAGTTCAGGCTTCTGGTTTCAGCCTGATCCAACCCCGACTATTGTGATCATTTTGGAAGTAAACCAGCAAACAAAAGATCTCTATCTGTGTCTGTCTCTATCTTGGCTTTTCAAATAAATTTAAACATGTTTAAATGAACAGAATACAAAGTAAACATTGAAGGGAGAATACAAAGATAATACCATAGGCCAATAAATAAAATAATAAATTTTAAATTCTAGAATAAAAACAACCACATTGTCCATTACATAAGCCTTTATTGGCCACCTTTGGGAGGGGAGGAAGGAGATCACCACTTCAGGAGAGTCAAAACTCTGCTGGAACTCATACTGCCCTCTGCTAACCTTGTGACCCGGTCATCTAACACCAATTTAACACATCATTAGAAGTGTGCCTAATATGTCACTTAAACAAGTTTGGCCAGAGGATGACAAGTTCTGTCCTTGATGCTTTCCAGGGGCCACGACTTACCTGTAATTTCTATTAGAAAATGCAGATAAACTAATAATTATTTTCAAGAATCTACACTTGTACTAACAAGAGGATGTTATTTTGAAATGGAACAGCCAGGTGATTTTAGAACTATAGCAATTTTAAAGAAGGCAAGATATGCAAATAAACCATCATGTGGACAATTTAACCAACAGATGTACTGTGCTGGCCAGGAGAGGGCCTGTGAGGGCTAGAGATTAATTAATGAGGGGGATTAACTAATTATAGGGTTAGAAAGCAAGATCTAAGAAGACTTAGCTCCTACTTTCTATTTGTTCTCTTTTTTACAGGCCTAACAAAAAACAGTACAAGTAGATCCAGAATTAAAGAAGTGCCAGATATCATCATTCTACTTGGTAAAGAGTTCATCATCTTTAAAGAAGACTTTCCCTAAGCTCTTTCTTAGGCCCCCCAATTCCTGTCTCATTGCTGCAGTTGATTCCTAAATAATACTGGAATGAAGAGATAGAACAGGAATCTATTCTATTGGCTAACATCGATACTAGAATGTTGGATTATTTAAAATGTAATTAGTATTCAGAAAGTATATATTACATAAAGTTATTTCTCAAAACTTTAAAAATAAAATCACCTTGTATTAGGGTTCTACTCTTTGTATACTTGAAACCAAATTGCCTTTTCTGCTACTATTAAATTGCTATTTTGATTTGTCAGCAAGTGTTCTGTCAAACACATTCATTACATAAGTAGGTACAAGTTTTTAAAGACTGGAATGTGATGATCATTCTTTTATTTTCAAAAAGTGAAATATGCATATTGATGGAAATGTAAATAGAAAAAAATGCAAAGTTGAAGAAGGCTGAGCTTCTGAAATGTTTTTATATCAATTTTCTAATTCCCCACAACAACCTTATGGATAAGGTAAAATAAAGATATTCTCCAGATAGTTATTGTAGAAAATGTAAGAGTCAAGTGAGTTGTCTTCAGTTCAGGACAGAGGCAAGGTCCCCTGAGTCCTGTCTAATTCCTAGACCAGAACTCACTTTGTATCATGCTATAGCCCACAAGGACTAGATAAAGAGCAGGGTTCCCTTAGAGGTTACAGCCAAGCACAGTATGACAATATGCTCATGTGGCCAATCTTGAGCTGGGCAAGTTCATCCTGGCTGGAGGTAGATTTTGCCCAGCCACATATTCACTGATAGATTCCTCAGCAGTTTTGAAAGCTGCTTGGAAAATTGTTTCACTGTGTGACCATGAAGACCAACAACTCTGGCTGAGTGGTTCTCCTAATACAAATAAACCCTGGATTGGAGAAAGGGTAAGAAGGGAACACGCCTAGTCTCAGCATTTTAAGAGGTATGTTACGTGGTAGACCGAATAATGAATCAGAGGAGCATTCAACTTAGCATAGCCCATTCATCTATCAGGTGAAGGTGTGCTCCAGTTTGCATCATGGTCAAGGGTTTGAAGTCCATATTTTTGTGTATGGGTACATTTGGCCTCTATTTGACTTCTGTCCAGAGACACTATAGGCAAGTCTATTTCAATACATACACTTGAAAAGTGCTTTGTAATTCTTTCGTGGTTGATTATCCATGTGAAAGGTTTTCCAAGTAACAAACAACCAATAGCAAATGAGAAAGTGTGATGTTACTTGAAATCTATATGGGTAATACATTTTAAATAGACTGTTGTCCTGGTATTCAAATCCTGTCTTTAAAGCCTCTATGGAAAGTTGAAGTATTTATAACATATGGTCTAGGGAGGACTATCCTTCTGATGACCTGAACTATGTTGAAAGCATAATTACTTATTTGTAAAATAAATTTATGAATGGAAAACATTTATATTAAATATCCTCAGTGGCAAATAACTGAAAAAAAAAGGCTATATTAAGAACAATAAGAAACAGAGAAAAGTAGACTAGATAAAGGACACTTAAATAAAATGGACCAAGGCCTTGTGGAATACATTAACAAAAACAAGATAGGTAACATACCACATGTCCATGAGCCAGTGTATTCAGTGGGCTTCTGACTATGCTTTAAAAAAAAAAAAAAAAAAAAGGACTCAAGAAGAATATGGGCTTTGCAGAGTTGGAGAAACATGGGGCAGATATGCCATATTCGTTAAGCAGAATTAGACAATGAAATTACAGAACCTGCTAAAATCACATTTCCAAAGAATGGAAAAATATCATAGATGAAGTACTTCCATTGCCAGCATTGTGGCATAGCAAAGTGGTGGCCTACAGCACCATCATCCCATATGGCACTGATTGAGTCCTGCCTGCTCAACTTCTAGTCTGGCTGCCTGCTAATGGTCTGTGAAAAGCAGCAGAAGATAGCCTAAGTGTTTGTACTCCTGTACACCCATGTGGAAGATCAGAAGAAGCTCCTAGCTCCTGTCTTTGGCTTGACAGCCTCAGCCCTTCTGGTTATCTGGGGAGTGAACAAGTGGATGGAAGATCTCTCTTTTTCTCTCTCTCTCTCTCCCTCTCCTTCTGTAACTGTTTCAAATAAATAAGTAAATTTTAAAACAAAAAACTTCAATTTGATATTTTATTTACACAATCACTTATGCACTGTAATTTGCAATAGTTTCACTCCCATTTCCAGGAAAATCCTATACATGCATAACCAACTCTATGCAACTTGGCCCTGAATGTAATTATTGTAAATGGACTACCTCTAAATTATCTGGTCTCTTTATGGACAGTCACTAGTGATAACATCAGCTAACCACAGTCATTGCACCCAGCTGTCCTTATGGTCAACTTTTAAATTGACTGCACCACCATCAAGAAAAATAAAAGCAACAAAATTTCTGAGAGCCTCTGATAGCTCCATTGTCCTATGAAATAGCATAAGAGAAAATGAAATTCCTACAATCAATCAAGTTCAAAGCCAGAACATAAGCCACAGATAAGAAAGTTTTTAATAACTAGACAACCAGCACATTAAAATTATCACATTGATTTTTTTTGTCACATTACGAAATAAAGAATACTTTGAACTATTCCAGTATTAAGGGATAGTTCAATGGAGTACTGTAAGTATATGAAATGATTCCTTAAAAAGATCATCACTCCTTTTCTAACTCATCACCAGAAGTTCTGGTCCATTTTCTTGGAAATACTGAGTTTTAACGAGTACTATTTCTGATATGAAACTCATGTCTATCAATTTACCAAAAGTGCTATCTTTAGATAAGGGACTCATATACTGTTGAAGAGAAGTTAAGATGGTCAAATTTTTTCAAGGATCCTTTCTGAAAGATTTTTAAAAGCCTTTGAATTTTTAAATGTATTTTGGTACAAAAGTTCTATTTCTAGAATTTATTCTAGGCAGCAATTGTAAGACTTCTTGCCAACAACCAAGAATTACTTTGGATGTAAAGCCCCTTCTTATGGAAAGGCATACCAGGGAACAGTTATTTCATCATAAAAAATAATTTGATAACAATTTTACCTTTCTATCAGTTTATTTCCTTTGAAAACTGGATTGGTTTGATTGCCATTATTAAGATGCAATTTAATAAATTTAATTTCTGCAAATTAGAAAACAATCCATAGGCATAGCACATTTAGTGACTCCATATAAGTGTAGTAGGTATGTTCATTCTTGCTCTGCCTACATTTATGTCAAACATAGACACACGCAATGTCTATTAGCAATTATATTCCATTAAATCAAGTTTTCTATAAATTACTTCATGTAGAACTAGCAATTTTTTTCAAACATAGATATGTCTTATTTTTATCTAAAATCACCTGGCCAAGCCTATCTTATAGAAACTCAGAGTAGATTGCTTATTATACGCAATAATTTAAGGGCACTCTAAACAGCATATATCAGCCTCCTACCATGTCTGAATTTATAATGATCAGAATCATACAGCATATGTAGGAAGCCAGCAGTCTATGAGCTGGTTAGCACTTTTTTTTTTAAAGATTTATTCATTTGAAAGGCAGAGTGACAGAGAGAAAGAGGGAGAGATGGGGGGCAGGGAGGAGAGATCTTCTATCTGTTGGTTCACTCCTCCAATGGTCACAACAACCAAAGCTGGACCAGGCTGAAACTGGAAGCCAGGAGCTTCATCTGGGTCTTCCATCTGAGTGGCAGGGATTGAATCATTTGGGCCATCCTCTGCTGATTTCCCAGGTGCTTTAGCAGGGAGCTGGATTGAAAGTGGAGCAGCAAGAACTCAAACCGATGCTCCTATGGGATGCCAGCATTGCAGGAAGAGACTTAACCTGCCTTACTACAATGCTAGTCCCTGCTGGTTAGCACTTTACTGTGAATTATTTAAACTCAATATGACACACTGTGATTTTGCACAGAAGTTGTCAAGGAAATAGCACAACCTAGAAAAGTCTTAATTTGGAGAAAAGTGGAGAAGAAAGAGAGGTGAGACATGTCCAGCAACCATAGTGATGCTCAGGACAGATTCGCCAACAATGGAGCTTAGCAACAAGCATTGGACTGTAGTACAATGCAAGGACCCTAAATGGTGCTATGAAAGGCTGTGATATTAGGTTGATAAAATCAGGAGATAGGGGAACCTACCTCACAGGTTAATCTAAATGTAACATTGGTTGTAAGGTGGCATTTACATAGAATTTTATACAGATAATTATTTTTAAGGTTTATTTATTTTAAAGGCAGAACAACAGAGAGAAAGAGGAGAGGGAGAGAAATCATCCATCTGCTGGTTTGTCGGGGACCACGCAGCATGTGGCCTCTTAGTGGAAAACTACTGAGGCAGGGCTAGACAGCCCAGACCAGAGAGTACTGATAACGCAACCTTGTGTGACCTTGTGCCTTAAGACCTTGTAACCTTTCCCCTACTAGCACTAGCATTGCAGCTACAAGATAAGCTCCTGCTCCTTCCCCCGCCCAACGTCCTGCCCTCCTAATCACTCCTCCTTCCCCTGCCCGACACTCTGCCTTTATGATATATAAGTGTGTGGTTGAAAAATAAAATTTGCAGCTTGATCAGGACATGTCTTGCTGCCATCTTTGTGTCTCCTGTCCCTTTCATTCCCCATTCTAGGTACTTGGCCCCAGTTGACATCTCGCGGGACGGGACACTGGTCCACTCCCCCAGTTGCCACAACAGTGAAGTCTAGGCCAGGCTGAAGTCAGAAATTCAGATGAGATCTCCTATATGAGCGTCAGGGGCGCAAGTATGTGAGTCATCATCCACTGTCTCCCAGACACATTAGCAAGAAGCTGGATCGGAAGTGGAGCAACTGGGACTTCAACAGGTGTTCGTTCCAATATGGGGTGCTAATGTTTCAAGCTGTGCTTCAATACCAGTCCCTACTGCTCATCCTTACTCAAGTTATTTGGTATTCCAATGTTACAGAAGGTTAAAAATTAAAATAAGGTATTCCGTGTGTGTCCATGTGTGTGGATGTGCATGTGTTTGTATCTTACCTATCATAACTTGGAGTGATGCTGAAGAATCTGTTATCTTAAATATGATTTTGAGGAGATAATGTAAGAGGAGTTACTTTCATATCATATCTTTGTCCACTTAAAATTTCTTTCACCTTTTTAAAACAAATTCCTCATATTTCTAGCATAGCAAGCATCTCAGCAATTAGTATGAGGATTCAGCAATTTGTATTTTCCCTTTCATCAGAAAAATGCAGACACGATCTTCCTAAATAACCCTTCACCATTCCATGTAAGGTGCTGGCAGATGGGCATCCTGGGTTGACCACATTCCCCCGAGTTATTTTTCTGAAAAATTTACAATTTTTCAGAATCTTTCTGGGTGAATTTCAGAGACTAGATGGCCATGCAGCAAGGTGTATGTGATAAAAGCAAAGTATTTTCTCATTCTTTTGTCTCTATTTCCTGCATCCAATGGCTGAAAAGGGAGTCAACTCTTCCCAAAATGACTGTGCACTGTCAAAATGAGACATTTTAATTTAAATAATAAATAAACTCCATGGTTACCTTTTGCTCTGATCCATACTAAACATTAGCACCTGATCTGGTTTCTAGCATTATTGCAACAACATTTAAGTGTACAGTATAAGATTGTACTTGATTTATTAAAGTAATGAATTAATTTTATTGTAGGTGATTAAATGTATTTTACTTTTTAAAGCACAAGAACTAGAAAAGAAGAGCATCGTTACAATCTGAAAATAACTAGAAAGATAAGTTCATTAACTTGCCTACACTTGTGCATCATAAAAACCTTGTTAAAAATTACTCCCCAGCCTGCTGTATTAGCTTCTTTATGAGGTAATTTCTCCATACAGTAATAAGATTTTTCTTTTACTCTCCAGTGCATATTAAACCCACTAATCTTCTTTTATAAACTATAGTTTCAGCCACTTTCTCAATTTACTCACTTTAAAGATACACTCCTATTAATATTAAAGGTAGCAAATGCAGATATGAACTTTGCAAAACATGCTTTCGGATTTATGGCACAATCTTTTAACAATGTACTACAATAGCACAAAAGGGAAAAAGCTGTAAATGTCGAGTCTGTCTCATGACAAACCAAACAATCTTAGTCCCCATAGAATTAATTTCCCACCCCATTCATTATGTGAATGAGCTATAGACATATTTTCTACTGTCAGCAAATAAAAACAGAGTGGAAAGAATCAGTGCATTGAAAGAAGGAAAATAAAATCTTGCGCAGGAACCACACAGATGTCAATGTTCTCATTAATATGCATTATGGGCGTCATGGGAAAAAGACTACTGGTAGCAATTTCTACCTGTGGGTAGATCTCTAAGGATCTTTCTGTATCCCAAATCAGAAAGTCACAATATGAGGTTCTAAATTTCCTCGTTCAAAGGTTAAATTCCAGTCATCTTGGTTATGTTTCTTGTTTCTGTAATTATTCTAAAATAACTAATATTGTTTAATAATCTTATAAGTAATTAAGGTAATATTGTGCTTTAAACATCTTTAAGTGGTAATGCATCTTCGAAATGATAAACTAAAATTGTTATAGAAATCTATTTTTAAACAGAATGCAGAAACTGTTGACCCAATATTTTTTCCTTTTAACTGAACTTAAAGTGAAAATTAAAGACTTTTCCTGTGGTTGGATTTATTTTATTCAATGAAATGCAATGTTTTCAAAATTAGGTTTTATATGCTGAACTGGGGGAAGACATTTGAAATACATGAGAGAAACTAAATTGTTGATATACAGATTCAGGCAGATCAACAAAAACTAGACAAACACTTGAGTTAAAAGGGGGGGGGCATAGGTTGAAGAACTGTACAAAAGAAGAAACATAATGGGCCAATAACTATCTGAAAAGCACTCACCCTCTCCACTAGTTAAGAATACAAACTTCGGAGCTAGCATTTTGGTTAAACATTCTAAACTGCCACATGCAATGCCAGCATCTCATATCACAGCACCAGTTAGAGTCACGGTTGCTTCGCTTCCCATCCAGCTCCCTGCTTATGTGCCTTGGAAGGCAAGGAAGGATGGCTCAGGTGCTTGGGCCCTTGCCACCCACATGAGAGACCTGGATGGAGCTCTTGTCTCCTCTACTCCACCTGATCCAGCTTCACCATTGAGACCATTTGGGGAATGAGCCAGTGGATGGAATATCTTTCTCTCTCAAAGTAGTAAAGCTTTTTAACTTTTATAAGTGGTATAAATTTTGAAATCTATGTAAATATGTACAAAATTAGAATAGCAATATCATAGATCATCACTATAAATCATGTGAATATGAAGGTAACTGACATTTCTTAGATATTCAATAAATAATAGGTAAATTCTGTTAAAAATAGACGTATACTGACATTTAGGCAATTAGAGTTAAAAATTATAATTATATCCTCATTTTCTCAGAACTTTAAATGTTATTACAGATTTGAACTCACAAAATGTTTTATATATTTAATACATTCAATAAACTGTAATCTTTCAGAAGTTAGTTAAATGTCATTTATTCATTTGAGATAAAAGCCTGGGGTCAGGCATTCAGTGCAGCAGTTAAGATGAAGGTAGAGATGCCTACAATCCCTATCTGAGTGCCAGGATTTGAGTCCCTGCTCCACTCTTGACTCCAACTTGCTGGTAATGTACATACTGGGAGGCAACAGGTGATGAATCAAGTATTGGGCCCCTGCCACTAAATGGGAGAACTGGGTTGAGTTCCAGGCTCCTAGTTATAGCCTGTCCCATTCTCTGCTGTTGCAAGCATTTGGAGAGTGGACCAGTAGATAGGAGCTGCCTGTTTCTCTGGATCACTTTCTCTCTCTGTCAAGTAAATAAATAATTTATAAAATAATAGCTGGATTTACATTCCTTTAATGGCTAGTGATATTGAACATTTCTTCATATATCTGTTGGATGTTTGTATTCACCTTTTTTTTTTATTTATTTGAAAGTCAGAGTTACACAGAGAAAGAGAGGCAGAGAGAGAGAGAGGTCTTCCATCAGCTGGTTCACGCCCCAGTTGGCTGCAAGGCTGGAGCTGCGCTGATCTGAAGCCAGGAGCCAAGAGCTTCCTCTAGGTCTTCCCATGCACGTACAGGGACCCAAGGACTTGGGCCATCTTCCACTGCTTTCCCAGGTCATAGCAGAGAGCTGGATCAGAAGGGGAGCAGCCAGGACTTGAACCAGCACCCATATGGGATGCTGGTACTGCAGGCAGAGGCTTTACTACTACACCACAGCACCAGTCCTATGGATTCTTTTGCGAACTGTCTGTTCAGCAGCTCTGCACATACCTTAACTGGATTGGCTGTTTTTATTGTTGACTTTCTTGAATTGCTGGTGTATTCTAGATATTCATCCCTTAAGTATCTTGTAAATATTTTCCTCCATTCTGTTGGATATCTTTTCACTGTACTGATCATTTCTGTTCTGTACAGAAGCTTCTGAGTTTGATATAATTCTGTTTTTCTAGTTTTATTTTTGTTGCCTGAGCTTTTGAGGTTTTATTAAAAATATTACACCAATTAAAAATTAAATTAAAAAAAATTAAATTTAAAAAATCCTACACCAATATCTTGAAGTGTTTCCCTTGCTTTTCTTTTTGTTTTTCTTTTTAGCAATTTCATAGTCTCAGTTCTTAACATTTATGTCTTTGATACATCTTGAGGTGATTTTTGCATATGGTGAGAGTAAGGATCTATTTTCTTTCTTCTACATATGTATGTTCAGTTTATAAGTACAATTTACTGAAAAGATTATCTTCCTTCAATGCATGTTCTTGGCACCTTTATCAAAAATCAGTTGGCTAAATATGCATGGATAAATGTCTGGGCTCTCTACTCTGTTCCATTGATTTATATGTAGATTCTCATGCCCGTACCATGCTGTATTAATTATTATACATTTGTAGTATGCTCTGAAATTAGGTATGGTGATGCCTCCTGCTTGATTTTTTTCTTGTTTCCCTGTTTGCTCAGAATTGCTTTAGCTATACCCAAAACACACCTGCTCCATCATGTTCATTATAACACTGTTCATAAAAATCAAGATATGGAATCAACCAAGATGTTCATCAGTACTTGAAAGGATAAAGAAAATTTAGTATATGCCTAATAGAATACTATTCAAGAATAAAATTTTATTTTGGCAGCCAAATGGATGGAACTGGAGACAGCATGGTAAATAAAAGAAGCCAGCCACAGAAAGGCAAATGCCAGATATTGTCTCTCCTATGTGGGAGCTAAAAATAAAACAACTCAATCTGAACACAGAATATTGATTACTAGAGCCTGCAAGAAGTAAGAGGTATAGAGGGAATCTGAATAAAAAATAGGAGAAGCTGTTCTTGGTTCACTAATTATGAAAAATGCGCTATATTAATATAAGATGTTAACAATAAGGGAAACTGGAAACCCTTTTATGACCTCACAATTCTTGTTTTGTAAATTTAAAACCATTCTGAAATAATAAGTTTAAAAGTTAAATAAAAATTAAAGCATGAAGTAAATTTTATATAGGCTTTCTCCAAATATGCTTCACTTGAACTCATATGGTTTTATTTTCTGGTGTTCCTGACACTTGCTCTCTACTTTAGTGCTTCTTCAGTATAATAAGTGTGCTGTCTTTCAATCATAAAACCATCTGCCTTGGTATAAATAGGGTTAGGGAAGTGGAGGGATGAGGGGGAGCTGATACTTTCCTTGGAGTTGCTATTATCTTTTCTTAGGATATATACCAGATTTTTCTTCATTATTTCATTAAATCTAGGTTTGCTTTAGAACTTTTCTTTCCATGTCTTTCATATATTCTGAATGATTAATTTGTTCTATGCCCACGTTGGAAAAACAATTTCCTTGTTGAACTCTGCGATTTCAAACCCTTTTGGTCTTCTTTTTCCTTTTAAAATCATGTCAACTTTCTACCTGCCAAAGCTTTCTCCACCCCAACATGAACACATCAGTACAATTACTCTGGACTCTTCCACTACACCAGGGTTTACTATTATAGTTGAAATTCCACCTGATCATTTCTACAAAGCCATTAGGAAAGTCATTTTCTCTGAGATGGTACTGAAAGAGCCTATGGCAAGCCCTGCCGTAAGAAAACCAGGTGGTGGTTTGGTTAAAAATAAACTAAAGCAGAAGCCAGTTCTAGGAGAAGTTAAAGATGAAAAACATGTGCATGAAGAAAATCCAGCAGCTGTGCATAGTAAAGATTGTAGATAGCTTGAGACTGTTAACAGTGAGAATATAAAGCATAAATAAGCCCATGAACATGGAGTGTTTTAGGCCGTTGTTCTACTTCTATCAATTAGGACCTCTCACAGAGTGATCTATAAGTAAGTGTTTGATGAATGAGTAAATCAGAGAAGGAGAGTGAGCTGCCTAATCTAATTCAGAATCTTAAAGTGTTGAAAAAAGACTTAAATGCTGTAAGAGGACTCAATCCTCCTTTGATGTTTTTTTCAAAGAAATTTTCAGAGTTTAACTGCAACCACTGTTATATTTAATCTTAATGTAACATTATATGTATATAAAATATATATATGTGTATATATATATATATATATATATATATTGTTCTAATAGTCTTGGAACCCACTGCACTTGGGAACATGAGCTGTATTCACCTGCAGCCTTGACACAGGCTTTAACTAAGCCTTCTCTGATTAAAGGAGGACAGAGCAAGTTGGCATCATTAATATGAACTCTTCCTCCCTTCTGAGTACATATGTTGCTCCTGATGACAGATGGGAGCATTGGCTGGTTACACAGACTGCAAAGACTGAGGATTAGAGGGCAGAAGGGATGCCAAAATAATAAAAGGCCAGTTCCAGGACTGTAAGCTTGGAAGTTTCTTCTTCCTCATTTGCCCCCTAGCCTCAGGATAAGGAAATTCCCTGGGTCTGGGAGGCAGATTTGTTGACTAGCGCGGTCCAAAGGGCGCAAGACTGCGGACTTAGCCCTATTTGTCCAAGACATTAAAGTGACCCTTTTTAGTTGAAGTGCTTTATTCTGGCATTTTGGAAAGATACATAATGCCAAACAGAATATTTATAACAAACCTTTTAAGGTTTATTCTCATCTATTTTTGCCCTCAAAGGTCATTTCATAAAAGAGATCAAAAGGCAGCTTCTTCCAGGCCAGCTCGGTGGGTGGCCAGAAACAGATTAAGTTCTAACAGAGCCCCGAAGAAGTACAAATCTGGATGACTTGTTTTACACAGTTCCATAATATATTGTCTGGATGACTATGCCACATAATTACATGTATGAAGTCATTTAATTGCAATGGATACAATGAAAAAGCATTAAAAATGATCTTGAAACAAGCTTACCAAAAAGGTTTCCATGAATATATAAACTTTGCACTGGTAGTTATTTATTTGTTCAGAGTTTTAAAAATTTTCAGAAGCTCTGACATCACTTGTGCATAAACTCTATCCAAAAAAATAGGTACTTCTTTCCAATTGCTAAACTTCCAGTGTTAGGAAAAACTAAACTTTTGGTTTCTTTTTTATTTTCCTGGCTAGCAGTGATTAATTAAGTAGCTAAGAATCTGGATTTGAAATATGTATTCTATAAACTTTTTTAGATCTTGCTATTTGTGTAGGTCCATTCAGTCATCAGTGTTCTATTTCTTCTACATATAAAACACAATGGTGGGCTCTTTGGTATATAAGGATGAAAGAAATAGAGTGATCACATTAAGAAGGTAAAATCCAAGAGGAGTAAAAGATGGTAAAAGCAAAAACTATAACACCTGTTAAAGGAAGAGAAATGCTGAAAAGAGAAACTTATAATGTACAGTGATCATTCATAGGACATGAGCAACTCTGCCATGAAGTGCAGAGAAGGTTCCACTTAATTTTTCACAAGTGACAGTTTATCAAGCAAAGGTAGGATCTCAGAAGGGACATGAAGAAAAACATAATTTGGAGGGCAAAGGCACAGTATGAGCACAGCTAATGTAAGGGACTGACATGGGGGTAAGAACATGAGGGGCCTCCAAAGGTTCATAACAATGTATATTATGAAAAGAAAAACCTGCATGAATTTCCAATATTTTGTAGCAGAACAAATGTATTTTTAATTCCATTTTCCATGGACTTCTTGAAGAATCCTTGTACACTGAGGGTTTGAGAAAGAAAACAAGGAAGATAAAGATGAACAGATAGATAGAAGCCAGGTGGTTGATAATTCTCACTGCTGAGACAAAGCAACTGTGTAAAAAGGAAGACATGCGATCAGAGTTGATGAAAGAAAAATATTTGAGAAAGTACTGGGGAATGAGAAAGAAATAAATAAAAACTTAGAGAATGATTACAACTATGTCAGGGTTTGGAGGGGTAATAATGTGTGTATCAACTAGGAGAGGGAGCATGAAGGGAAAGAATCAGATTTGAAAAGATAGTGGGCTCAAAATCAAAAGGACTTAGCAATTTTCAAAGTAGAAAATGGTGGTGAGGATGAAGTCAAGGATAATCTCTAGGTTGGATAAGTGAGTAGATTTTATTGCCAACAGCATCACTGGAAATACAGAAGAAAGGGCAAATAAAGGAAGTATAACACTGCTAATATCAGCTCAGTTAGGCAAAATGATGCATTATGTCAAAGGGTTAAAATGAGATTCTCATACGTGATGTCTAAAATAAATCCAAATTGTGATCCAAAGGAATGAGATGGTTGAATCATGGCAATTGTGGAAGAATAATGGCTCCCCAAATAAAACCATGCCCAAACAGCTGGGATTTGTGGATATGTTACCTTACAGATATGATTAAAATGAAAAAAGACCTTGATCGATATGAGACAATTCCAGGTGATCTAATCAAATTAATGAGTCCTTCTCACTAAAGAGGATGGCAAGAGAATTGGTCAGAGAGATGTAGCATAAGAATTTGATTTGCTATTGTGTGCTTTGAAGATGGAGGATGGAGGCCACAAACCAACGAATGTGGATGATCTGGAGACTGGGGACACTCCTCCAATGACAACTAGCAGGTCCTATACTCACAATGAACTGAATTTTTTTAAAAAGATTTTTATTTGACAGGTAGAGTTACAGACAGTGAGAGAGAGAGAGACAGAGAGAAAGGTCTTCCTTCTGTTGGTTCACTCCCCAAAGGGCAGCCACAGCTGGAGCTATGCCAATCCAAAGCCAGGAGCCGGGAGCCAGGAGCTTCTTTCCTGGTCTCTCACGCAGGTACAGGCGCCCAAGCACGTGGGCCATCCTCCACTGCACTCCCGGGCCACAGCAGAGAGCTGCACTGGAAAAGGAGCAACCGGGACTAGAACTGGTGCCTATATGGGATGCCAGCGCCACAGGTGGAGGATTAACCTAGTGTGCCACCATGCCGGCCCCACAATGAACTGAATTTTACAAACAAGTGGCATGAAAAGGTTTTCCCTGCCAACACTTTGATTTTAGTCTTGTAGGATCCGTAGCAGATTTCTGACATACAGAAAATACTAAATTCTGTTATTTTAATGCATTAAGTTTGCAGCAATTTGTTATAGCAGCAATAAAAGATGAACATGTCAGGTCAGAACACAGACCATATAATAAAATATGGAGAGGAATTAAACATGAATGATAACGGGTTATACTTAAAATTAATTACAATGACAAATGAGAAGAAAAATCAAGGAAACTAGAAGGAAGAAGAAAAGAAAGAGGAGGAATAATCATGAGAGAAAGGGCGGTAGAAGTGGCAAAATTTTGAGCCACAAAACAAAATTGCTGAATTGTTTTCTTCTCCATTATACCTGGCAAAACAGATAGTTTTCACGTATTTAATTAGGAAGCACCTAGGTTTGTCTTCATAAGGCATTTGTCTTAATGTCACTAGGAAGTTTAATATAAAATATTAAAACAATATAGCACTGATTACATAGATTTTACTTATTTACATCTACCTCATTATCAATAGATAATCATCTAACAAAAGCATGCATAATAGAATAAAATTTATTGTGTTTGTCAGGAATCTTTTGCTTGCAAGAAGCAGAAAACTTTTAGAAGTAACAAACTAAAAAAATTTAGTATTAGGATTTGAGGGCTTCTCAGAGAATCCAAGGACAGGAATGCCGCTTTGCCTCAGGATCAATTGGATATGGAATCAAATATAGTCAGCACATTCCCCAAGTGTTTCTCTGCTGGGCTCCTGTCCAACATCTGTTCCATGCTGCTTTCTCAGCATTGACCAACTTCCTTTGTTCTTGGTCCAGAGGGGTCATGAACAGCACTAAGTTTTAATTTTTTTAGAGATCCCTGAAGAGAGATTGACTTGCCTCTTTCTGCCCAAGTCCAGTTCAAAGAAAAGAGTCTCATTCAGCCCAAGTCAAGACCCAATCACTTATGGCCAAGTGTCTCGTTAAGTAGATCTATGAAGGTGTGGAGAAGAGAGAAGTCCCAGATAAGAAATATTGGTCAGAAAGTTCCATAACTATCCACCACAAATAGATAAAATATATATCTTTAATAGAATATAAAGACAGAATAATAAAACAAAGCCAGTATTAAGGTTGCTCAGAAGATTTTGTAAAATTGTTAAAAAGGGAAGCATAATTTGTCTCTGAGATTCCTAACAAAATAAAGGTGGAGACCATCAACTACAAGATTCACCGCTTATATTGGACAATATGGTCGAATAGCTGAGAAAAAACAAAATCAATGCAGTATTTAAATATGAAAGAAATTCTGCAAAATCATTTGATCCTCCAAACTGAGTTATGTAAGTTATCAACACTATCTTTAAAAATTATATTGCAATTCAACTGAAAATTTTATAAAGCTGTTTCCAATACACTCCTTGCTTTAGCCAATGTCACTGAGCTTAGCAACCCTGGATACCCATGGTTGAGTGAAATAAACATTAAATTTATCAATTATTTCTAATTATTATTTCTGATAAAAAACAATAAGTCCCTGACCATAAAGTCCATCTAACATGTTAACGTTTATGATGAATATTGAAAATATTAATTTCAAATTTAAGTCAAAATTTCATTAAGTCAGTAATATGCTGGTCAATGTTTCAAAAACTAGTTCTACGTGGTGCTGAGTAAGACAATGGTAGGAAGATTGTATAGTTCATCAATTTCTATGGTAGCTACTCTAATCAATTTCAAGTTAGCAGTATGAAACCTGGTATCAAATGCGAAGTTGAGAAGAGGCAAGCTGTTGCACATCATCACACTTGTATAGTTGTTCAACAATATAGGAACAATAGATGTAAGTAATCTCAAGAACAAAAATAATTGTAGAGTTTAATTACTAATCAGGAATCACTGCACCTTTGATATTGGTTATTGTATCAGTCAGAGTCCTCCAAAGAAGCAGTACATCTAAAGATACATGAGGTGGCTTACCATTAGTTTACGAGATTAGAGAGCTTATGATCTGTAAGCTGAGGGACAAGGGGAGCTCGTGATATAATTCAGTCACAGGTGGGAGACCTGGCAATTGGTGATTGCAGGAAAAGTTATGCTATGACTTGAATACAACCCATAAAATTTCATAATCCTCAATGCGACACTGTTGAGAGGTGAAGCCTCATGGCAGGTGACCTCAGGAGTATGAGTGGATTAGTATCTTTCTAAAGAGGACCTTGAGACTGTGTTTCTTTTGGCCTGTTATTCTTCTACCTCTGGCTATGTGAGCATGTGGCCAAAAGACCATTGCCTGATATCTCTGCCTTGAACTTGGACTCCCAGCCTCCAGATTTGTGAGGAAATCATTTTTTTAATGAAATACCCAGTCCCTTGTATTCTGTTACAGCTACAGAAACAGGGAGGTACTGGGGTTAAATCCTGAAGTCCAGAGGCCTGGAAACACAGAGCGCCAATATCTGAGGAAAAGGGAAGATGGATGTCCTAGGTCTAGAAAGAGAGAGAATTTGTCTTTCTCTTGCCTATTTGTTCCATTGGAGCCCTCAATGAGTTAGATGATGTCCTTCGCATTGGTGAGAGTAGATCTTTTTTCACACAGTCTACTGATTCAAGTGCTAATCACTTCCAGAAACACTCTCCCAGATACACCTAGAAATAATGTTCTACTACCTTTCTGAGCATCTATATTCAGCCACATTAACACATAAAATTAAACAGCTTATTTGAAAATTTATAACATTTAATTTTAGTAATGGCTATATTTAATAACTGGTTCTAAATTTTTCTGAAAATATAGCAGTCACAAGTTCTTGCAAGCTAGTACAAACAGTTCTATTACACCACTGAAAAATCAACACTACTCAGTTACTGCTTTTTGAAAATGTTATGTCAATTAATTAAGAAATACAATATGGATTACAATTGATTGTAACTTAATAGCAATCAGTATTTTTTAAAAAAAGCTGCTTGCTCCAGTGGAAGAACAAGCATCCGTTTTATGGTAGTGGGTATCTTCATGGCACTGCCTTTGTGATCTCCTGTTGACAGTTGTGAACTATGCGGCCGTCTGTTTTGTTTGATGGTCTACAAACCTATTGAATTTGGTCAACTCCAGATTCAATTAGTGTTACTAGATTTGATTTTCTGACTCATTATCTTAGCTTTCAGCAATAAAAACTATTTTAATATTTAAAATCATGTAGGAAATATAACCTTCTTAGGTCTGAAGCTCTCAATTTCTTAATTCCTTTTTCTCCACTGACTGCAAAATTTCAATTTTTGGTTAAGTGCAGGATTTCTTAGGATAAAGCAATTTTAAGAGTTTAATACATAATATTTTAAAGTTTTTTTGTTAAAGATTTATTCATTTATTTGAAAGGAAGAAATTTAAAGAGAGAGGAAGAGACAAAAGAGAGAGAGCTCTTCCATCTGCTGGTTCACTCCCTAAATGGTGGCAATGATAGAGGCTAGGCCAAGCTGAAGCCAGGAGCCAGGAGATTCTTTCTGGGTCTTCCACATGAGTGCAGGGACCCAAGTATTTTGTCTATCCTTTGCTGCTTTCCCAGGTGTTTTAGCAGGGAGCTGGATAGGAAGTGGAGCTGCCACGATTTGATCTGGTGTTCACATGGGATGCAGGCATTGCAGGCCGTGGTTTTAACCTGCTTTAGCATAGCTCTGGCTCTCTATATTGTGTATTTTCAAACTGTCTTTCCTATTTGTCAATGTCTTAAATTTTTGAAATGTATTAAACAAAAGTAATGGCACAACATGAGAAGACAAGATAACTTCTTAAAGAAAGAAACATGTGCTTGCACTGTGGTGTGAAGGGTTAAGCTGCCACCTGCAGCAATGGCATCCCATATGGGTGCTGTTCATTCATGTTCCGTTTGCTCAACTTCTGACATAGCTCCCTGCTAATGCGTCTGGGAAAGCAGAAGATGGCCCCTGCAACCACATGGGAGACTCAGATGAAGTTCCTGGCTCTTGGCTCCTGCCTGCCCCAGCCCTGGCTGTTATGGCCACTTGGAGAATGAACCAGCAAATGGGAGAGTCCTCTCTCTCTCTCTCCCTCTCTCTTTGTGCCCCCCCATTCTCCCTCTCTTCTCTCTTTATCTGTAATTTTTTTTAAAAAATATATAAGAAAGACAACATATAAAATTGGCTGATGAAACATTTCTATAAGATATTCAAAGAATGCCACTACTAAGGCTTGTTACATTTATGTACTACGCATGAGCAGTACAATAAGCAGTATGTGGAGCTTTTGAGATTTGGTATCTGTTTCAGAGACCTAAAAGCAGGGGTAAAATATGATATATCAAAACCAAGAATGGAAAGACAAAACAAAAGCAAATGGGAAAATTTTTGAAAGTTGGATAAGAAACCAATAGGAACTTTGAGATATGGATGTCCTGAAAGAAATATTTTGCACAAGTATAAACATCTGATTTTCAAATAATTGTGTTCACTTTGAATAGTGTTAGATGAGAGAGAAACACAATAAGGAATGGGAATCTGTCTTTATCTCTGGTACAGAAAGGAAATCATTTGTGCCACTAGATCCCAAGAAATATTACAGTGAAACTCTATATTCTGTCTATATTCTATTACTTGTTGTTGAGAGATGAGGAGCCAATACAAAAATGCGTTACATGTGGGAAGGAGAGATTATGGCAAAAAAAGGTTTTGTATAAAATTTCCAGGTGCTGGAGACCTCACCATAGAAGCTACTTTGTGATGACCAGTTTCTGTCATGTCTCATCCATGTGATACAATAGAAAGCCATTCTTACCAGTTAGGATAGGTATAGCGTAGAAATTAACAGTGAGCACTCCGCGGTGGGCAATTAGCCTAGTGCTCAAGATGCCCCTTGAGAAACTGCCATCTCCTAGGGGTGTACCTGGATTATGCACCTGTTCCTCAGTGTAGTCCCTGCTAACGCACACTCTGAGAGCAACAGTCATGACTCAAATAATTGGCTTCCTGCCATCTATGTGGGAAACCTGGATTGTGTTTTGGCTCTTAATTTTTTTTTTTTTTTTGAGAGGTAGAGTTACAGTGAGATGGAGAGACAGAGAAAAGGATTTTCATCTGCTGGTTTACTTCCCAAATGTCGCAACAGCCAGAGCTGTGCCAATCTAAAGCTAGGAGCCAGGAGTTTCTTCCGGATCTCCCACAAGGTATAAGGGCCCAAACACTTGGGCTATCTTCCACTGCTTTTTCAGGTCATAGAAGAGAGCCAGCTTGGAAGAAGAGCAGCCAGGACTAGAACCACTCCCCATATAGGATGCTGGCGCTGCAGGCAGAGGATTAACCTATTGTGCCACTGCGCATGGCCCCATTGGCCCTTAACTTTGGTCCCAACCAGCCTAATCCTGGATCAGTCTTGAGCTATTGGGCAGGCATGTGGAGAGCGAACTAGTGAATGAGCACCCACACTCACTCACTTGCTCTCTCTCCAGCTTGCTTCCTCTCAAAAAAAAAAAAAAAAGTAAAGATTAACTACAAATATACTAAATAAAGCAATACAAATACAAAGTGTTTTTTTTAAAAGTTAACATGCTAAGGTAAGAATATCATCATGCAAATCTCAGCTTTATCTTTCAACAATTAAATAGGCAAGATATTTAAACACTTTATGCATCAATTTTCCTGCGTGCACAGTAGAGATGATAAGAAATAACTTATAGGGCAGCTGTGAAAATGTTATAAGTTAGGAGCTGTCGCTGTGGTTAGCCTCTGCCAGCGGCATCCCATATGGGCACAAGTTCAAGTCCTGGCTGATCCACTTCCCATCCAGCTTCCTGTTAGTGCACCTGGAAGAACTGAAGAAAATGGTCCAAGTCCTTGGGCCTCTGCACCTACATGGGAAACCCAAAATAAACTCTTGGGTCCTGGCTTCAGCCTGGCCCAGCCATGGCCATTGCGGCCATTTGGGAGGTGAAGGAAGATAGATCTCTCTCTCTTTCTCCATTTCTCTCTGTATCTCTGCATTTCAATTAATTTTTTTTTAAAAAATGAAGAATGAAGAAAGAGAAAATGAAAATGTTGCAAGTTAATTATCTGCTTAATAAATGAATATAGACAAATACATTGGAATGTCAGCAATCATCATGATCATAATCATTGTCATCATCGTTATATTGTTATGAAAAGAATGTAAGTTCACGCATACAGAATACCCAATACATTGAGAGGTTGATAGCTAAAATTTTTTCTAAAACTGCAGTCTATAATGATTGTTAAGATAATTCACAGAGGAAAATTGTTTGCTATATTAAGAACTATCTTTTGATACAAGGGGTTGGTGGAGTGACCCCACAAGACAGATGTAAAAGATAAAACCCTAGAGCTGGATGTGATAGTCCAAGCTTCTGACAAGGTCCTCACATTTTTTAAAAATATTTATTTATTTATTTATTTGAAAGTCACAGTTTACAGAGAGAGAAAGAGACACACAGAGAGAGATCTTCCATCCTCTGGTTCACTCCCAAATGGCCTCAATGGGCAGTGCTGCAGAGTGGGCTGGTCTTTGGTCCAAACCCAGGAGCCAGGAGCTTCTTCTTCTCTCACATGGGTGCAGGGGCCCAAGGACTTGGGCCATCTTCTGCTGCTTTCCCAGGCACGTTAGCAGGGACCTGGATCAGAAGTGGTACAGCTGGGATTCTAAGTGGTGCCCCTGTGAGATGACGACATCCCATATGGCAGCTTTATCTGCTGTACCACAACATTAGCCACAGTTTCCACGTAGTAACCTTGCCTGCCCTGGTGAAAAAAAGATATGGGCAAGACCCAAAATGGAGCAGTCCAATTGAATATTTCAAAATGTCCCAAATTTCTATGATGGGACCATGTCAACCTTATCCAATGAACCTGGAAGTATTTACTACCACCCAGGGATATTTCTCTCTTCAGTGATTCAAGAACTGGGTTTATACCCTCCCTCCTTCCCTCCCTCCCTCCTTTCCTTCCTTCCTTCCTTTCTTTCCTTCCTTTCCTTCCTTTCCTTTTCTTGCTTTCTTGCTTTCTTCTCTCAAAGGTGAAGCAATAAAGTTATTTAGAGAGTCATATCTTATCTTCCTTTAAACCCTCTATGAGATTAGTTTAAACTAAAGGGAGTGAAGTTTGACAGCCTGATTAAAGGACTATAATTGTATTCATACCCAAAACAGTATGGGTTTTTGTGCACATGTGTGAATTTATGTACAAGGACACTTCAAAAACTTGTGGAAAATTGAATTAAAAGATGTTTATTTTGTTGCAAAAGCAGTTGAGAACAACGCATAGTAGGAATCATCTTCAAGAAGTTCAAAGGGAATGTATACTATGAAAAACCTGTGCATGAATTTTGAAGATTTTTGTGCCAACATGCATTTATCTTTTAGTTCTCTTTTCCACAAATTTTTTGAAGTCCCTTCATATGTTCGTATGTGTGTGAGTGGTGTATGCATGCATGCCCAACACATGAGAATAAGGAATATCTGTGGGCAGATGACAGTTCCATCAATGTCCACAGAGAAGAACAGAGCAACAGCCAGGGCTCATTTTAGTGTGGTTTAGAAAATTCACAGATGTTTGGAGCTGAAAGTGGAAAACTGTGATTTATCAAAGATGTCATCCAGATTCTGCTCAAGGAATGGATCCAAACCTTAATAAAGTTGAATATAGAATGTGATCAGTTATAAATCTGGAATAATTCTGGAAAGAGATTTGTGGCATTTTGGAAAGAAAGTCATTAGGTAATTTTAATGGCATGAGAAGAGAAGAATGGCCCTAAAAAAGATGAAAAACAAAGAAATAGCTCTATATGAAAAATCAAAGTAAGAGTGATAATGTACTCTTTGAAGCACTAAAAGCATAGAAAATTTTCTTCTTTATGTGTTATTTACACATACTCAGAGAAAGTAATGAGTGAAATAAACATGGAGATTATATTCTCCCAGCTAGCCTTTCACAAAGGAAAAATACTAGAAAGTATATTAATCAATGTCACATACTTACTTTGACTAAATATGACTGACCCCCACAAAGGGCATCATTTTTCCATGGAATTATATTGTGTCATTTTTTTTTATTTTCAAAATACATTTAATGCCTAAGCCCCCAAACAAACAAAAAAAGATTTTGCTCTTTAAT
The DNA here is from genome assembly GCA_949820135.1 of Sylvilagus floridanus. NCBI lineage: Eukaryota > Metazoa > Chordata > Mammalia > Lagomorpha > Leporidae > Sylvilagus > Sylvilagus floridanus. Next base: position 129,086,384 of record OX463244.1, read on the forward strand.
CTTAAGAAAAGGAAAGTAACTTATTGGATTTAAACAAGGTCTTCAGCTCAGCTTTCAGTTTCTCCTTTACCAATATGCTAAGCTTCAATTCTATGAAAAGCTATCATCTGGCTGCATTCTTTATCAGAGCAGATCAAACACACTTGTTTCTTCTCCCAAAAAATGATGGTATGTGCCATCCCTTTTGACATCTCAACATCCCAATGGCTCATCAAAAGCCAAGTGGTTGGGCCCATGGTATCACTGGGTTTAAAGGGATTTTCCATGGGAACAATCCAGTAGGAAGTGCATTATGCCCACTTGAGTTTAAAGTAGATCCTTGAGCATTTTTCTAGCAAAACTGCCACCTGTTTTGAAATTTGAGTTTTATGTCCTCACATTTCTTCATTTACAAATTTTTGATCTGAAGCCTTGGAGACCTGGTTAGCACCGTCAATGAAAGCAAAGAAAGTGGAATATGTTGCCCACTACGAGATTATAAAAAAGGCATTTTTATTTAGACAAATTAATGGTAGAACTACTACTCAACCAGTACTCTATACTTTGTGTGTCTGTGTGTGTGCAATCTGTTGAAATCTTTACTTAGTATATACTAAGTTGATCTTCTGTATATAAAGATAATTGAAAATGAATCTTGAAGAGAATGGAATGGGAGGGGGAGTGGGAGATGGGGTGGCTGCGGGTGGGAGGGAGGTTATGGGAGGAAAAGCCGCTATAATTCAAAAGCTGTACTTTGGAAATTTAAATTTATTAAATAAAAGTTGAAAAAAAAAGAAAAAAAGAAAGGCATTTTTATTTTTTTATTTTTTTAAGATTTTATTTATTTATTTGAGAAGTAGAGTTACAGAAAATGAGAGGGAGAGAGAGAGAGAGAGAGAGAGAGAGAGAGAGAGAGAGAGAGAGAATGGTGCTCCTTCTACTGGTTCACTCCCCAAATGGCCACAACAGCCAGGGCTGTGCCAATCTGAAGCCAGGAGTCAGGAGATTCTTCCCAGTCTCCCATGTGGTGGCAGGAGTCCAAAGACTTAGGCCATCTTGCACTGCTTTCCCAGGCCACAGCAGAGACCTGGATTGGAAGAGGAGTGGCCAGGACTAGAACCGGTGCCCATATGGGATGCCGGCACCACATGAGGAGGATTAACCTACTGCGCCACAGCACCAGTCCCAGAAAGGCATTTTTAAACTATACTTTTTCTTCCTGGAGCCACCAAAATAGCTCATATAAACTGTTTTATTGAGAAGATACATATACTATTATTACACATAAATATTTTTACTTTAAAATAGGGAAATACGTTATTTAATTACAAAAAAACAAATTTAAATGGGAGAAAAACATCTAGACAATAAATGAGGCCATAGTAAATTTTACATCTTATCTGTACTACTTAAAAGCATTTTATGAGTAGTAGCAATAATCTATTCTTTTAAACCTTTATTCATTTACTTGAAAGGCAGAGAGACATGGAGAAAGAAGATGAGAGAGACAGAGAATCTTTCACCTTTTGGTTCACTACCCAAATGCCCACAATGGTCCTGACTGAGTGAGTCCAAAGCCAGGAGCCAGGAAATCCACTCAGGTCTCCCTGGTGGCAAGGGCTCAAGCTCTTTAATCACCCTCCACTGCTTTCCAAGGTGTGTTAGCAGGGAGGATGAATTGGAAGTGGAACAGCCAGGACTAGAACCAGGGTGTGACAGGTGACAGCTTAACCATCTGCACCACAAAGCTGGACCCTATTTATTTTTAAAAAAGCCAGATTCAGGCCGGCGCTGTGGCTCAACAGGCTAATCCTCCGCCTTGCGGCGCCGGCACACCGGGTTCTAGTCCCGGCCGGGGCACCGGATTCTGTCCCGGTTGCCCCTCTTCCAGGCCAGCCCTCTGCTGTGGCCCAGGAGTGCAGTGGAGGATGGCCCAGGTGCTTGGGCCCTGCACCCCATGGGGAGACCAGGAAAAGCACCTGGCTCCTGGCTCCTGCCATCGGACGAGCGCGGTGCGCCGGCCGCAGCGCGCCGTCCGTGGCAGCCATTGGAGGGTGAACCAACGGCAAAGGAAGACCTTTCTCTCTGTCTCTCTCTCTCACTGTCCACTCTGCCTGTAAAAAAACAAAACAAAACAAAACAAAACAAAACAAAACAAAAAAGCCAGATTCAGGGAAAGGCACAATGGCATAGCAGGTAAAGCCACCACTTGCAGGGTGAGCATCCCATATGGGTGCCAGTTCAAGTCCCGGCTGCTCCACTTCTGATGCAGCTCCTTGCTAATACGTCTGGGAAAGAAGTGGAAGATGGTCCAAGTCCTTGGGCCCTTGCACCCACACAGGATACCTGCAAGAGGCTCCTGGCTCCTGGCTTCAGACTGGCCCAATTCTGGCTATTGCAGCCATTTGGGGAGTAAACCAGCAGATGACGCTCGCTCGCTTGCTCGCTCGCTTGCTCGCTCGCGCTCTCTCTCTCTCTCTCTGCCTCTCTGTAACTGCCTTTCAAATAAATAAATACATCTTTTTTTTTTTTTTCAAAAAAAAAAAGCTAGATTCACTAAAATCTTAGACAGTTGCAATTTAAGAACTATTAAATATATTTGTGCCTTAATTTCTTTTAAAGAGAATGGAAAATAGCTTACCATACACCCAATATGTAGGCCGGTGATACTTGATGATATTGCATTATAATCTCAATCTGAAATACTTATAAATAATACCTGTGATTTACAAGTTCATTGAAATTCCATTCACTTTATATACTTACATTGGAATGTACAGTGAGTACTCCAATAATAGTCGAGGAATTTAATTGAAGTTAAATGGTATCCTAGCTTCAACAATTCATTTTATTTTGTTTATGTATCTCCCTGCAGGTTCTGTGCTGCATACTATGGTAAGACTGGAACTATGGTAAACAATGTCTAACTATACTAAGGGAATGACTGTCCTCAAAGTTATTGACCAATTTTTTGCTGAAATATATAATATTAAGCTCAATGACAGCTTAGAAGGCATTAAACAGGCAAAGTATTTTCCAGGTACAGTTAGGAAAGGTCTTTTCATCCTGTAATCCTTAGCTAATTGTTTTTCAAAGTCTCTAAACACGTCCTACTTCTGGTGTTTCCTAGTGACAGAATTAGCTGCAAACTGTTTTTCTTTTTCTTTTACCAGGCTTTTTCTCACTAAACAACTTTGCAATATACTTATGTACCACCAGGCTACAAAAAAGTGTCCATCTTCCCTACCTAATTTACTGTTTTGTAATTTGCTTATAATTGTCCACTGTCTGCACATCTGAACTGATTGTCCCTTGGCAAGGATAGATTTAAACTGATTCCTCTACTTAATCCTATGTAGTTTCTCTTATAACTAAATGTATATTATTCAAAGTAGCTGTCCATAATTAAGATGACAGTCTGTGACCTGGAAGTGGGCAGGGGACATTGGAATATGCTCTTTTCAGAAACTCTATTACTACATGGTGACACTAATTGGAAATCATACAGATAGATAACAGATAGAAAATAGATAGGTAGGAGATAGGTGATAGATTGAGAGACATAGATAGACAGATAGACAAATAGATAGATAGATAGATAGAGGACGAAAATTTTATACTTATGAGTCCCAGCTTCCAGAAAAAGAATGTCTGTCTTTTGTGGAACCAGGCCATATTGTGTTTTTGAGCATTGTAACACCAGGAGCCTAGAAAGAGAAAAAGAACAGTAGGGGAAAAGCACATTGGACATGCCAATAAATGAATGATAAATTATTAAAGCATGATTGGAAATATTGCCATTTTTCATAGCTGTCACTTTAAGTATAAAAGCATCAGCACATTAAACTAGTTACTGCTTTTTCATAATTGAGACTTTAGCTTCTAGCTGTGCCCTGCAGCTTTTCATTAATCACTGGGACTGAAGTTCAAGCTCAGTGACAGCTTAGAAGGCATTAAACGGGCAAAGTATTTTGCAGGTACGGTTAGGAAAGGCCTTTTAGTCCTATAATCCATAGCTAATTGTTTTTCAAAGTCTCTAAACGCAATCTACTCCTAGCGTTTCCTAGTGACAGAATTAGCTGCAAACTGGTTTTCTTTTTATCTTCCCAGGCTTTCTCTCACTAAAATCTATTGAGGGCCTATTGTTAGCTGCATAAAACAGGTGCAAAATGACTGTGATATGTAAAACTGTAACTGATACTTAACCAAGGAAACATTTATTAGATTGCCTCTGAAACAATACTTCCTGAATACTGATTCTAATCATACCATTTAATTTGTCATAAAAGAAACAAGATGCCATGAAACTTTGCAAGCATACTGAATTCACTTTTCTGACAGAAAAAAAAAAGAGCCTGGTAGATTTTTTTCAAGAAATGCAAGATGAAGTAAGCATGTGACGTCCCACATTTACACTTGAACTCCAAGATTCTCAGCCTAAGCCCTTCTGTTGCTTTGGTTCATCATTTTCTCTTTCCTTCTCTGAAAAGTATTGTACATCAGGTTTAATGGATGTGCCAAAACATTCTTTCTTTTGTATAACAAATTATCAAGAGCATTGAGGTTCATTAATTATGTCATCTAATTGGATTGAGGCAGGTGCAAAATACCTCAGATGAAGTGGTCACTGGCAGGAAGGCCTAAGTGCAAGTTTTTCTATTAGAAACCAGCATGTCTCCAGACTCCTGGAATTACTTTGTACTTATTGATTAATGGCCATAATTTATTACAGTGCAGAAGATCTTGCATTGAGTTAAATGTGTGATTAATCAATTTTCCATCAAATTATGAACAGTAGACCAGTTGCCAGAAAGAAAATACCAAGTACATTTTCCCATGGTGTAAATATATCAGGACTTCAGCTAATAACTGTCTATCACTTGCTTAATATTCCCTGTCACACTGATAAATGTCATCTCCACAAATGGGCCACAGGTAGTAATGATGGAAAGACCACCAAACATGTTTTATAGCTGCCCTTCTTATATAATGAAATACTCTTTGAGTCCATCTCAAAACAATTTATTAATGCAAAATTCATTTCTGCCTTCAGCTTGAAATACATCATTGTTAAATCAACAATCTTATATTAAACTGAGAACGAATATTGAGGAAAGGAAACCTTAGGCGAAGAGAGATGAATTTTGGACTTCCTATGTACAGGAGCTCATTTTTATTTTCCGCCAAAAATTCAGACATGTAACTAGTTGTTGTCAGTTCTAATCTGCTTTTAAGGCACAGCCCAGCGCATGGGCAGCTTGGGAACAGCAAAAGGACCTGCTGATCGAAGAGAAGAACATATTTTGTTCTAAAGATTAATTTCTCTGATTAAATAACAAGTATTGTGAGGGTTCACAAATTAATTGTCTCGTATGAGCAAGGGTACTTCATCTTACAACTAACTGAGGTAGATGCTACCTCCTAAAAGAAGTACAAGAGACAAATGAAAGTGGTGAAGTAACACAACAGTGCCAAAATCCATCGAGTTTTGGGAAAGTAAACTTGCATTAAAATCTCCATACAGGAAAAAAAAAACTGATTAGAATAGGGAAAGATTTAACAGGAACAAATAAACATACATATGACTGTGATCAGTCACTGGGCCATCCCAATGCAGATAGTAAAAAAAAAAAAAAAAAATGTGTTCAACTTCTCTGGAGCATTGCAAGAGTCCTATAATGCTGGGGCTGACTACGGGCACAGATTTTCCTCTTCCTCATCAGGGAGAACCGTGATCCCATTGTGGAAGCTTGCTCTGCGGATCCCACACCAGCTCTCACTTGGTGTTCTCCAGATCCTGCCTCTGTGATGATGGATTTTAGCAAGAGAGAAGTCCCTGTTTTGAGATTAGGACATAAACACCTGATCACACTCTCTAGTAGAAGTTTGCTCAGTGGTAAGCCTCTCAGCTGCATCTTGATGGTTTATGCTTTCTAGCCTGAAGCTGGGAAAAAGAGAATAGGTTCCACTCTTGCCACTTTATCAGAAATTAGGAATTTTTGTCTTAAGCCTAACCCTTAATACAAGGAAATTTCCCTTATCTCCAAAATAGTTGGTTCTATCATAGTTGTGGTAGGGCTATTATCCTAGGATAACAGGTGTAAAGCTTCCCAAACCACTTTCCTCATTGCCACAGTCTCTGAAGTTGAGTAGACTATGGAGTCTCCGAATCTTTTTTCTCCAGAAATAGTCACATTCTCTTATCAACCTTAGATTCTCTCCATTTCTACATTACACGTGCAAGTGGAATATAAACTAAATGTATCTGTACCATTCCCATTAATAGGTTGACTGCATAATTTAGAAGCCCTAGCATTGAAAAAACTCATAGTTCCCAGCTGTCCTTTTAATGCCATATAAAGGATTAATTTTAATTGTTCTCTATTCCTATTTTCCCCCTTCTGTCTCATACAAAATTTCTAAGTATGCTTGTATTGGATATTTTGTTTATGCTAGGTATTAATTTTTTTTAATTCCTCCAGCTCAGGTCTCAATCATTTTAACACCTACTAAATCTCTCCAGTTAAAATGGATCATGCTTCTTTTCCCTGGAAGCAGGATTAGGCTTTCCATATGCCTAGCAAAAGTACAACCTAGAGAGATATTTATTTTCCTGGCCCTGAAGAATTCTTGAGTTGAATCTCACTCTGACACTTTAATATGCTTCTTCAGTAACACCATATGTGAAATGGACCTCCAACTTGCCACACAGAAGGAAGTTCTGGTATAAGGAGGGGAGATATGTGATAATAGCAAAGAAAGTGGGATGTTTATGCATTGCTGGTTGAAATGTAAAATGGTACAACTGCTGTGGAATCATATGGAACTTCTTCAAAAAAGTAAACAAAGGATTACCATATGATCTAACAATCACAAATCTGCACATAAATGAAATTGAAAGCAAGGGGGCTGGCATTGTGGTACGATTGGTTAAGCTGCCAGCATCCCATATGAGTGCTGTTTCAAGTGCCAGCTGCTCCATTTTTTATCTCACTCTCTGCTAACACACTGGGGAAAGCAATTGAAGACGACCTATGGATCTGGGTCCCTGCAATCCGTGTGGGAGACCCAGATTAAGTTCCTGGCTCCTGGTTTTAGGCTGGCCCAACCCCTAGCTCTTCCTGTGGCCAGCCCCTGTGGCCATCTGGGGAGCGAACCAGCAGATGGAAGATTTCTTTGTCTCTCTCTGACTCTTCCTCTCTCTAACTCTGCTTTTTCTTTCCTTCTTTCTTTCTCTTCCTTCCTTCCTTCCTTCCTTCCTTCCTTCCTTCCTTCCTTCCTTCCTTCCTTTCTCTCTCTCTCTCTCTTTCTTTCTCTCTTTCTTACTTTCAATTTATTTACTTATTTGAGAGGTAGAGTTACAGACACAGAGAGAGAGACAGAAAGAAAGGTCTTCCATCCACTGGTTCACTCCCCAAATGGCCACAACGGCCAGAGCTAGGTCTATCCAAAGCCAGGAACCAGGAGCTTCTTCCAGGTCTCCCACATGGGTGCAAGGGCCCAAGCAGTTGGGCCATCTTCTACTGTTTTCCCAGGGCATAGCAGAGAGCTGGATCAGAAGAAGAGAAGCTGGGACACAAACAGGCGAGCATATGGAATGCTGGTGCCACAGGCAGAGGCTTAACTTACTATGCCACATCTCTGGCCCTGTAATTCTGCTTTTCAAATAAACAAATAAATCTTAAAAAAATAGAATTGAAAGCAGGAACCCGAACATATATTTACTACACTCGTGTTCACAGCAGCATTGTTCATACTAACCAAAAAATACAAATAATCGAAACATCCATTTACTGATGAGCTTATAAACAAATGTGATATATGCATACAATATAATATTATTCAGACTGAAAAAGGAAGGAAATTCTGACCCATGCTACAACATGAGTGAACCTTAAGACATTATGCTCAGTGAAATATATTGGTCACAATAGGTCAAAGACTGTATTATTCCACTTTTATGTACCAAAAGTAGTCAGATTCATAGAGATGGGAAGTAGAATAGTGGTTGCTGGAGATTCAGGGGAAGAGAAGTGGGACATTATTTTTTAAAGGGTATGGATTTTTAGTGTTTAAATATATTTTATTTATTTGAGAGGCAGAGTTAGCGACAGAGAGAAGGAGAGACAGACAGAAAGGTCTTCCATCTGCTGGTTCACTCCACAGATGGCTACTGTGGCCAGAGCTAGGCCAATCCGAAGCCAGGAGCTAAGAGTTTCTTCCATGTCTCCCACACAGGTGCAGGGGCCCAAGGACTTGGGCCATCTTCCACTGCTTTCCCAGGTCATGGCAGAGAGCTGGGCCAGAAGAGGAGCAGCCGGGACTTGAACCGGCTCCCATATGGGATGCCAGTGCTGCAGGTTGAGGATTAGCCTTCTGCACCACAGCGCAGGCCCCTGGGTTTTTAGCTTTGTTGATGAAAGGAGTTCTGGAGATGGATAGCAGTGATAGTTGCACACTATGTACTTAATGCCATCAAACTGTTCATTTAAAAACAGCTAAAATAGTAACTTTTATGTTATGTATATTTTACCACAATAAAGAATAAAAAGAACAAATTATTATAATGACAGATGTAAGTAGGGAAAGGAGAGCAGCTCAGAAGTGGACTGGCCAGTTTGAACTTGAACTTGAGCTCTCCTCTACCGTGGTTCAGACCCCAGAAAGCCATGACAAGTTCCCTTTAGAACAACCTGAAACACAACTTATCTACATGTGGAAAGAAGGTTGAGAACTTCAATTATGCGACATGTCATTCTTGGGGACATTTCTGCCTCTCAACAAAGAGCGAAACAAGTGGAAGAGTGACTCTGGTAAGCACTGTATTAATCTGGACTTGAAGTCTGAGTCTTCAGTGGCTGCACATTAGGAATCCAGTCTCCAAGTGGGAATATATCAACACTGCTGCCCCAACAGAGGAGAGAATGAGAGCCCCTTGTCGAGGGGCGATTGTTACTCGCCTCTGATGATTGTGGCAGCATTGTAAAGGTTAGTTGTTGCCAAATCTTCTGCTTTCAAAAATAAAAAAGAGAGAGAGAATCACCTGGATATATCATATTTGTTGCAAATATAGTTTTGACAAATGAGTGTTTAAGAATGATACCTTTCTATTTTTTTTAAATACACAGATACACAATTAGTGTTTTTTTCTTATTTGACAGGTAGAGTTATAGACAGTGAGAGAGAGACAGAGAGAAAGGGCTACCTTCCGTTGGTTCATTCCCCTAATGGCCACTACGGCCAGCGCTGCGCTGATCCCAAGCCAGGAGCCGGGTACTTCCTCCAGGTATCCCATGCAGGTGCAGGAACCCAAGCACTTGGGCCATCTTCCACTGCCCTCCCGGGCCACAGCAGAGAGTTAGACTGGAAGAGGAGCAACCGGGACTAGAACCTGGTGCCCCAATCGGGACTAGAACCCTGGGTGCCAGTGCCGCAGGCAGAGGATTTGCCAAGTCAGCCACAGTGTTGGCCACCTTACTATTGTTTTAATGATCTAGGATTAATTTGTAATTTACTGTATATGAATGAAATAGTCAAATTTTCATTTGCTTATTGTTAACTCCTGTTGCCTATATTCTTGCTGAACTAGAGTCCTTTTATTTTTTACTTCTGGAACTCTATTGAGTGGAACATTAAGCCTTTGGCTACAATGAAAAATTAAATATACGCTATCTCCAGCGCTGTGGCATAGCAGGTAAAGCCACCGCCTGCAGTGCCAGCATCCCATATGGGTGCCGGTTCAAGTCTCAGCTGCTCCACTTCAAATCCAGCTCTCTACTATGGCCTGGGAAAGCAGTAGAAGATGGCCCAAGCCCTTGGGCTCCTGAACCCATGTGGGAGACCCAGAAGAAGCTCCTGCCTCCCAGCTTCAGATTGGCACAGCTCCAGCCGTTGCGGCCAACTGGGGAGTCAGATGGAAGACCTCTCTCTCTCTTTCTCTGTCTCTCTCTCTTTCTCTCTGCCTCTCCTTCTTTCTCTGTGTAACTCTGACTTTCAAATAAAAAAAATAAATCCTTAAAAAATACTATTTCAAAAATTAAAAAAGAAAGAAAGGAAAGAAGGAAGGGCGGGAGGGAGGGAAAACGGGAGAGAGGCAGGGTAGAAGTGTCATTATATTGTTAGAACTGTATCTATAAATGACACTAAATCTGTTTTTTTGTATTAACATCACATTAACATAAGAATTGATGAGAATTGTGCTGTAGTGATTATCATATATTTGCTATGTCTGAGAATCTTATGTATTAATACATTCCTTAAATAAAATAGAACCAAAACTACAGATGTTTATAGAAAACATGCAATATTTATAGAAAAAATACAAAAAAAGAAATAATTTAAAATACTGTGTAGGTTTTAACTTGGTGACAAATGTGGCCTTTGGGTCACCAGTTTGTTCATTCTGCACCAGTGAACAGCCAAGTCTTTTATAGACCATGTTATTAAGACCATGTTATTTACCCCACTCTCACCAATGGACAGACCAACCAGACAGAAATTCAACAAGGAAACAACAGAGTTAATTGACGCTATAGACCAAATAGATCTAAAAGATATCTTCAGAACCTTCCACCCCACAGCCACAGAGTTCACGTATTTCTCCCCAGTACATGGAACATTCTCTAGGATTGACCATATGCTAGGCCATAAAGGGAGCCTCAACAAATTCAAAAAAATTGAAACTATACCATGCAGCTTCTCAGACCATAGCACAGTGAAACTCGAAATCAACAACCCAAGAATCTCTACACCATATGCAAATACATGGAGAATGGACAACATGATCTTAATCGAACAGTGGGTCATCAAGAAATTAAAAGATAAATCAAAAGATTTCTAGAAACAAATGAAAATGATAACACAACCTATCAAAACCTGTGGGACACAGCAGAAGCAGTGCTAAGAGGAAAGTTTATAGCAATTGGTGCCTACATCAAGAAGCTGGAAAGGAACCAAACAAATGAACTCTCCATGCACCTCAAGGATTTAGAAAAACAGCAGCAAATCAAGCCCAAATCCAGAAGGAGGAAAGAAATACTAAAGATCAGAGAAGAAATAAACAGAATTGAAACAAACAAAAAAAATACAAAAGATCAACAAAACCAGGAGCTGGTTCTTTGAAAAAATAAACAAAATCAACACACCATTGGCCCAATTAACCAAAAAAAGGAGAGAGAAGACCCAAATCTGTAAAATCAAAGATAGTAATGGAAATGTAACAACAGACACAACAGAAATAAAAAGAATCATCAGAAACCACTACAAAGAAATGTATGCTAACAAATTGGGGAACCTGGAAGAAATGGATAGATTCCTGGACACATACAATCTTCCTAAACTGAGCTGTGAAGATATAGAAAATCTAAACAGACCCATAACCATAGAAGAAATTGAATCAGTAATAAACGCACTACTGAAAAAGAAGAGCCGAGGACTGGATGGCTTCACTGCCGAATTTTACCAGACATTTAGAGAACACCTAACCCCAGTTCTTCTCAAATTATTCAAAACAATTGGAAGGGAGGAAATCCTCCCCAATTTTTTCTACGAAGCCAATATCACCTTAATTCCTAAGCCTGGAAAAGACACAACAGAGAAAGAAAACTACAGACCTATCTCCCTGATGAACATAGATGCAAAAATACTCAACACAATTCTGGCCAACCGAATCCAACTGCACATCAGAAAGATCATTCACCCGGACCAAGTGGGATTTATCCCTGGTGTGCAGGGATAGTTCAATATTCGAAAGTTGGGAGATTAGGGCAAGATGGTGGAATAGGAAGGCAGCACACTGATAGTCCGGGGAGAGACAGTTTAATAAAAGTGGAGATACTGCAGGTTCAAGGAAGCGTAGGGGAAGAAACAGCAGAGGAAACTCTTCTGGAACTAGTGATTCACAGTGGACCTTTGAGGAGAGCGTGGGAGCCCGCAGTTCGGGACACCAGCGGCAGACTCAACGCACCAGCGCTGGAATGCGAGGTGAGCCGAACCTCAATAGCCCGAGACACCAGAAGGGAAGCAGAAAGAGGAGACTAGAGAGAACAAGGCTTGAAACCCTGTGGGGACAAGTTCACCAGGCTAACTAGAAGAGAGAGAGAAAGAAAAAAGTGACCGATATGGACATAAGTTTCTCTCTCTCCGCTCACCTTTCAAAGGTGAGCAAGTCAAAGAGCAGGTGCCATTTTGGACATACGTCATAAGCAGGGCGACCTCAGGTCTACACCGGCCCTGAGCCTAGCAGAAAAACCTGACTCTGGGGGTGGGGGTGAAATAACAGGAGATTAGAACATAATGAATGTGTGGTGCTAATGAACTGAGATTGTGCCATTTGCACCTCAATATTTGTTGCAGCTCAATTCACAATAGCTAAGACATGGAATCAACCTAAATGTCCATCAATGGATGACTGGATAAAGAAACTATGGGATACGTACCTATGGAACACTATATAACAGTAAAAAACAATGAAATCCGGGCATTTACAACAAAATGGAGGAAGCTGGAAAACATCATGCTGAGTGAAATAAGCCAGTCCAAAAGGGACAAATATCATATGTTCTCCCTGATCGATGGCAACTAAACGAGCATCTAAAATGATACCCATTGAAGTGAAATGGACACTATGAGAGACAATGACATGATCAGCCCTTGTCTAGACTATTGAGGAACAACTTACTATTTTATTCTTTTTAGTATTTTTGTTGTTGTTATTGTTGTTGCTCTGTTTGTTCTACATAAGATCACTGGTTGAGCTTTGTAATCAATGCACATTCTTAGGCATTTAAAATTAACAGAAAAGTGATCTCTGTTAAACATAGGAGTGGGAATAAGAGAGGGAGGAGATATATTGGTTGGCACATGCTCACTCGGACTTACCTCCAGTGGCGGAACTAGAAATGTGCCAGAGGATTTCAACTCAATCTTACCAAGGAGGCAGGTACCAATGCCAGCGCACTTGGTAAAGTGATAAGTATAAATACACAATCGATCAAAAAGATAGGGTATGTGTCGAAGAGATCTCACAAATAAGACCAGTGTAAGCAAATAATGAAGGATAGAATTAAAAGGGAGAGAATGATCCTGCGGGGGAAGCAGGACACAGAGCAGACCCATAGAATGGCAAATGCCCAAAACAGCACTCCGGCCTCAGTCATTCGGATCTGGCTAAAAGGTCCATGAGAGTCTCACAGGCTTGGAAAGACATGACACTGTGGCAAAAAAACAATCTAAATAAAAGATCCTGGTGAACAAAACCCCAGCAGAAGGAACAGGCCTTCAAGGAGAGAGGTGCCTTTCTCTGAAGGGAGGAAGGAACCTCCACTGTGATATGGTTCCTTCAGAGAAAGGCACCTCCACTGTGATACGGCCTTGACTAAACAAGTTCAGAGTTGGTGAACTCAAGGGGCTTCCATAGCCTAGACAGCTCATAGCAAGAGTCTCGGGTGATTGCTGACGCCATAAATAAGAGTGCCAATTGTTAAATCAACAACGGGAGTCACTGGGTACATGTTCCCCACGTAGGATCTCTGTCTTAATGTGTTTTACTATGAAACTTAAAAACAACACTACTAGTCGAACAATACTCTATACCTTGTGCAGTTGTGTGAGTGCAGCCTGTTGAAATCCTTGCTTAGTATATACTAAGTTGATCTTCAGTATATGAAGGTAATTGAAAATGAAACTCGATGAAGGGTGGGTTGGGAGAGGGAGTGGGAGAGGGGAGGGCCGAAGGAGGGAGGGAGGTTGGGGGGGAAAGCCACAACAATACAAAAGTTGCACTTTGTAAATTCACATTTATTAAATTAAAAAATTTTAAAAAAACATAAAAAAGACCATGTTATTATCTCCATCTCAGCTCTGACTCACAGACATGTCATTTGTATCCATTCATAACTTTACATATGTCTTCTTTCTTTATAGTTTCTCTGTGTGTAGATATGTATGTGTGTACATATATGATTTTGACTACCACAATGAAAGCTTCTTGAAACAGAATACTATAATTCACCTTTAAATATACCCATGATGCTTAGTATAGTATCTTATACCCATTATCTGTTCAGTAAGCACTTGCTAACTATGAACATGAAAATCAGAGAATGTATGCTAAGGGGAATGATGACCTCAAATAATAGTAATGTACATGTGCATTTTCAATTGTCCATCTTTCTCTTTCCTTCTATGTTCTAAACGTTAATGTTCTTGGGACTGGCATTGTGGCAGAGCAAGTAAAGCTGCCGCCTGTGATGCCAGTATCCCATATACGTGCTCGTTCAAGTCTCAGGTGCTCCACATTCAATCCAGATCTCTGCTAATGTACCTGGGAAGAGCAGCAGCAGATGACCCAAGTGTTTGGGCATTTGACACTCATGTGAAAGACCCAGATGAAGCTCTTGGCTCCTGGCTCCTAGCTCCTGGCTCCTGTCTGGCCCAGTCTTGGCTGTTGCAGCCGTCTTGGGAGTAAACCAGCAGATGGGAGATCTCTCTCTCCCTCTCTCTCTCTCTGTAACTCTGATTTTCAAATAAATATATATATATATTTAAAGATTCTTTATTAATTTAATTTAATTTATAAGATTCTTTATTAATTTAATTATTTCTTTATTAATTTAATAAGATTATTAATTTTTTATCCCTGATTAACTGTTAATTGTCGATGTCTGCATATTGGCTAATGTAATCCACATACAAACCCCAAGATGCTGGTGCTATTATCGTCCATAATTTAAAATGATGAAATTGTTTTTGGACAGGCAGAGTGGACAGTGAGAGAGAGACAGAGAGAAAGGTCTTCCTTTGCCGTTGGTTCATCCCCCAATGGCCGCTGCGGCTGGCGCACTGCACTGATCTGAAGCCAGGAGCCAGATACTTCTCCTGGTTTCCCATGCGGGTGCAGGGCCCAAGGACCTGGGCCATCCTCCACTGCACTCCCGGGCCACAGCAGAGGGCTGGACTGGAAGAGGAGCAACCGGGACAGAATCCGGAGCCCTGACCTGGACTAGAACCCGGGGTGCCAGTGCTGCAGGCAGAGGATTAGCCTATTGAGCCGTGGCGCCAGCTTAAATGATGAAATTGAGCAGTAAAGCAACTTGCCTGAAATCACACAGAGTACAAGTAACAGAGCCAGAAATGGATCCAAGTAGTGGGTCCCTTAAGCATCACATTAAGCTGCTTTCAATGAAAATACTTGGAAGGAAACTGCTAATGGCGGCTGCCTCAGTGCTGGAATGAAAGCAAGAGGATCAAGATAAAGATCTCAATGGCTCTCTTCCTTTTCAAATAAAATTGTATTTTGCTTTTATTTTACTTCAGTTTTTACAATAAGAGGAATTGCAACTGCATCTCTCAAGTGATGGTTGAATTAAAACCTTAGATTGGTCACCAGTACAAAAGTTTAGCAAAAGTCAAAGGCAACTTGTTGTGACAATCATTGGGTTATATGGAATTTATAACAGAGTACTGCATATTTTATTATTTATAAATCATGTGCTACACATCCTTCATTTCAATAAAATACACACAAAAAAACCTGTATGCACATACTCTTATTTGCATAGGCCCACACATTTTGTTCCAGAGAGCCATTTGTCATACTGCGCTATTGGTGAAGCTGCATCTTCTTGAGTTCTGGCTAAAGGAAGCTGAGTTGGAGATATAATTACTTTGGCTTAGCGGGATATATTTATGAGGTTTCAAGTCACTGCCATGTATAGCGAGGTTATTGTTAGCCATACACATTTAGGAAAGGCTTCTATAAATATTTCCACTACCCACTGTGCTGGCTTAGTCAGTACAATGACATGAAAGCACAGGGCCAGAGATTGTGTTGTGATAGGAACATACCTGTGGTGCCTAGGGTAGGAAGTCTGTGGGCTGTGGTAAAGAAACAGGAGCAGAAGTTGGGCTTTGGAAAATTCCTCCAATTAGCAGCCATGAAACCTATTAGCAGGGAATGAGGATATCACTGACATCTACTAAAATTCAAAATTCTTCCCTGTTGGGAACATGCACAGTATTTGAGGGTTTAAAAATAATTACCTAATTTGGAAAGCCAACTCTGTGGTGGAGGTGGGAGCATGGCAAAGAAGACATCAGTAGCCACAGGCATGTTTCATTCTTGGTGGAAGGAGCCTATTTGATAAAGTTTGACATCAACATTTAAACTCACTTTGGAAAATGTTTGAGAAAATTCAATGGAACAATTGAAATGTTATAATCATCTGATTTGGGAATATATGAAGATTATCTTCTTTACTTTATCTTTTTCTTTAAAAATCTGAAAAAGAAAAAATTAAATATGAAAAGTAAGAAAGTACAGCAATGAACTAAAAGAAATTGATTATTATTTTTAATAAAACTTTTATCAGGGCATAGCAAAAGCAATTACTTCTTTGAGAAGAGATACAATTCACATATATTTCAACTGTAGCAATTGTTATGAAAGAATCTGCCAGACTGATAGGTGGTGAAGAGGAACATTTTATGAGGGTGATGGTATGTTGGAAAGAATACTGACTTAATAAGTACAGGTTCTAGCCCCAGATCATCCCTAACCAATGAGACACTGGACTATTTGTGATTCTTTGCTGCTAAAATGGTCACTCAGCAACTGAATTTCAAGTTCTCTCTTCTCCCAATCAATTCTGATACCTGTCATGAATAATAAATTTCCATCTTACAGTGAGATGGTGTACCATTCCTACAAATTAACATTGAATAGCTTATTAAATATAGCATGAGATAATGCAAAGAGTACTTTGAATTCATTTTTTACTGAACAGGACTTTGAGGAATTTGTCCTCCCCGTTGACCTCATGCCACCCAACCCCTGAAAACACTTTCTGTACCGTGGCAGTATCGCCAAGGACATCCATTTGTTCTCTTCCTACCAGACTGTGCCTCAATAGCGTAAGGTCCAAGTTGGCAAATGGGTTGGAAATTCAGAGCTCATTTCCCAGACTGCGGTGTCTGTGGTCAAGCATTAGAAAAACATTATTTCTTATTTCTACATTTTGGAACACCACTTTAAGAAGGGCTACTTGGGTCCACAGCAGACAGCAGTGAGGCCAAATCGTTTATATATTTTATCCATGACTTGGATGATGAAATAGGGGTCTTTTTTATTCATTTTAAGGATGAAATTCTGGGAGAAGGTATTATTAACCCCTCAGAGAATCTGATGAAAATTCAAGTAATTTAGAAAAGTAATTAAGAAAAAAGACTGAGCGATTTCAAGAGACATACACTGAATGGTACAGTTTTAAATTCTTTTCAATAATTTAAATATAAAATAAAAACATATTTTATGTAGTGATTGATAAATTGTATTATCAAATGATGAAACTGAAGCTGTAAATTAAAGACAGCAATATTTTTCATTCTCCAATGTTTTATTCCCTAATAATGGTTTTATTCCCCAATAGGCATCATGACTCTGGTGGAACTTGGGCATACATAGGAATAGTTTCAAATTCACCCACAGTTTTATTCTTGAAATTAGTAAAATGAATATAAAACATTAGAAAGCAACTCAGAATTATCTGTAGGAATTTTGGTTTTGTACTTTTCTTCATTTTGGACATAGCTGTAGAAATAAGAGAGAAAAGATATCTTGTACACAATTCATAAGAAAGTAGTAGCCCTGATCACAGAATTAGACAATATGATTATAAAAATAAACCTTAGCAGGAACTAAAATTGTTAAAAATGTAACCTAAGAAATGACCGATATAATAAAGAATTCAATGTTGTTAGGATTCTAGCATATCCAAAAATGCACAAAATGAAACAGACATCTTGTGATCTGATTGTTGTTTTTAGCCCATGTTTATACTCCTGTGGAACTATGGCCTTTCTACTTAACTTGTTGACTATTATGGTTAGTGGGCTTAAGCCTGTGATTATGGATTATATTGAAATTATGTCTTTGCAAAAATTAAAGAAAGAAAAAGGAAAGAATGAAGAAGGGGGATTGGGAAAGAATGAAGAAGGGGGATTGAAAGATGGAGAGGTGGAGGGAGGGAAGCATGCCTGTCTTTTTAGAATTGTGTCTATGAAATACATAAAATCTATTCTCTTCATATTAATAAAAATTTAAAATAAATTTTAAAAACATTCTCTGTTGAAATTATGTATAGAAGAAATTCACTTTTTAAATGGTGTTTGGACCTTAGGAAGCTATTTGTAACCATCCATTTAGACTCTTGGCTGCAGCAGAGGGGCAGCCCTGCCGGGTAGATAGCCTGGAGGCCTGCGGCTAAGAATAGCACCAGTCCTCTCCTGACAGCATTCAGGCTACTCCAGCTCCTACTGCCTCCTTTTAATACACAGTATCAGGGAGTCCTTGCCCTTAACTTGCTCATTTTATCTATCAGTTAACACTTTAGCAACTAGAAACCAAATTCAGAAAGAGAGTGGTGTGACAGTGTGTGAGGGTGTGGAGCTCTGCTGGAGATCAGAGCAACCATTGACAACGACAACGTGGGAAGGGAGGAAAGGAGTGTTTGTCAGAAAGGAGGAATGTATAAGAGATGTCAACTGCCTATCAACGCATTTCCGGTGTGCAGGCCAAAGGTCATCAACTCCCGACCTAGCATAACCCTTCAGTTTGGTATGAAACGATGAAAGGAAGTTTAAAGAACTCTGTTTAAATGTATCCCAGGCAGAAATTCCAAGGTCCATGAGGTTCTTTCATCTGTAGAGTGCCAGGGTTGGTAGGAAAGGGTAGAGGAGAATGATTTGACAATTCTTAGATCCTTTTACTAAAATTAGTTTCTGGCAAGGACTCGCAGCAACACTGGCCTACATTTCCCAGAACTGCTGTTCTTGAGCTTTTGCCTGAATGTGTTTTCACAGTTTTGGAGACCATTTAAATACCCATTTTTTGTGTAATACTGACGTTGAAAGTATAGATTGCTTTAACAAAACAAATACAAGAATCCCATTAATGTTCTAGAAATATGAAAATGGATGTACACAGTTAACCAGAGTTGAAATCTTCTGAGATTTGAGAGACAAACAGTTCTTGCATCAGTTGTTAGCATTTTCTCTCAAAATCAACTTTTAAGATAGGAAATTTCAAAATCCAAGCAAACTTTTATGTATACATATGTGTGAGAGTGTGTGTGTTGTGTATAACAGAGCAGGTCCTTTTAATAAAATCAATGAAAAATTATGTGTCTATTACCAACATCTTCCAAAAAACATCTTTTCACAAAAGGAAGTTGGGTTAGAAAGACGTTACTGTTTCTAAGAGAAATAGTCTCTTAGAAATCCCACCAAGTATAAATTATTATTCACATTATTATCTAAGCAGAAAGAAACTCTTTGATTCAATAATAAGTTTACTCAAAGTGTTGATTTGAAAGTATTCTGCACATTATGTACATGTGATGTTTGAGCCATATCTATTTCTTTTTCTAAAAAAGATTTATTATTTACTTGAAAGTCAGAGTTACACAATGAAGGAAACAGAGAGAGAGAGAGAGAGAGAGAGAGGTCTTCCATCCTCTGGTTCACTCCCCATTGGCCGCAACTGCCAGAGCTGCACCAGTCCGAAGCTAGGAGCCAGGATTTTCTTCCGTGTCTCCCACGTGGGTGCAGGGGCCCAAGGACTTGGGCCATCTTCTACTGTCTTCCTATGCCATAGCAGAGAGCTGGATCAGAAGTGGAGCAGCCGGGACTTGAACCGGCACCCATATGGGATGCGGCACTGCCAATGGTGTCTTTACCCACTATGCCACAGCGCCGGCCCCGCCAAATCTATTTCAAACATACATTTACTAGATTTTACAGAAATATTCATTTATTATTATTTTAAGAACTTTCTACAACTATACATGGAAAAATGTTACCTTTTCCCTAATCCACCACTTTAATAGAAATATTTCCTCTAGCAATCATTTATTCCCATTATTTCTGTCAGTATTAAAATCTTCTAAAGTTTTACATTTTAGTAAAGGATTAAATAAAAAGTACTATCAGTATCTAGTGTTCTAAAATGAATTTTCTACTTTTAGGCTAATTTTCCTAGGCCTTGCATTAAATATTGTGTGCATTCATGGTAGTAGCAAAAATGCCTGCTAGAGTCCCCAGCAGGATAGGACAATTAGCAAATCTGTGAATTTTCCTTCCATTTATACTTCAATTTTAAAGGTTAAATGTTAGTTTGTTTAAGATGCTGTATGCATTGGTCAGAGGCACTTCTGTATAGTAGTGATTTGGTTTCTTCTTGACAGAAAATATAAAATCCAACATGTAAAGAAACCAAATGTGATTTCATATTTTATACTCCTATGACCATGAACATTATGAAGTCCGTGGAATACAGAAATAATTCAATCTATTCCATTTCCATTACATGTATAGACTGTCCATATTGCAAATAGCATTGTAAAGCTACACTTGTAAAGGTTAAATCTAGTAAGTAAACTACGAATACACACACAACTCATTCAAAGATGCATATTAAAAGCATAGAGTCAGACTAGAGGAATGTGTATTGAAGGGGAAATCATTGTGGCTTTGCTTTGAGCACAGGTAGAGCTGATCTTCAATGGGTAGGCATCAGTCCAATCGGTAGAAATGTGGAAATGTTTCCTCACTGGAGTGCCTTCCTTCACCTTGGCTGCTGGAGCCCCTTCCTGAGACTTCCTCCCTTAATCTCTCCTTGTTTTAGAAACAAAAGGAATAAATCCTGGTTTGGCAGTAAACTTTCAGCCCCAGGGACTGAATGTGGTGGCCTATGTCTTCTGTAGTCCTTCATGGAGTTGTTGGAAGGCAGTTTGGCTACTAGTCTTGTCTCCTGAGTATCTACTCTAAACATACAGTGGAAGTGGTTGTAGATAAAAGGGGATTTGGAAATAGACCAAAAAACTTAATTTGTTGTGCATGTAATTCGAAAACTATGCCTTAAAGGTGGCATCAAAACCTCAACTGCCTGCAAGAGTTTAAGCAAACAAAGTAAGTGATGCAGAGGCAGACTGTGGCAAAGTAGAGAGTGTGTGCCCCAGAAAAGCCACTATCTTTGGCATAGTGTTACAACATCTTTTGCCATTTCATACGATACTAGAAAATGGTGTTTGCATGTGAAATCTACTGATTTCTAAATGTTGGCAGCTGCTTCAAATAAAAACCAAAACCAAACCACTGGGTAGGACAAGCCATATATGTGTGTTAGTGCAATTCAGCTTGAATGAAGTCCATTAGTTTGTGACCTCTTACTTCAAATCTTTATTCCTTTGTGGGGATGCATTCTCTTGTTACCATAAATAATTCCAGTTTAAAAAAATCAGTGTGCTATGCTACTTTAAATTTTATCTGTTCACAATTACACACAACATTATGGACATTTATTCCCTGAATGTGATCAGGTCATCGAAATTGTTTCATAAATTGCTATAGCAGAGGGTTGGGAATTTGGCTTTGTGGTTAAGATGCCACTTGGGACACCCAGGTTCCTTATCAGAGAACTTGGGTTCAAGTCCTGGTTCTGCTCGCAATTCCAGCTTCCTGCTAATGCACACCCTGGAAGGCAACAAGTGCTTACTCAAATAGATCCCTGTAACTCATTTTGGAAACCCAGGCTGAGTTCCCAGTTCCTGGCTTTAGCCTAACACAATCTGAGCTACGTTGGATAATGGGGAATGAACCAGTGGATAGGAGGGCTGTCTTTCTCTGTCTCTGCCTCTCAAATAAATAAAAATTTTGAAATAATAATGGGCATTCATGTGCTTCAACGAAAAAGTCATAATCTATATAAGAAAGATGTAACTGATTCCTCGCCTACCCATTCTTAAGTAAATAATAAATAAATGTTATTTCACAGAAACACAAGTTGGTTCTAGTTTTGCCTCTGGCTTAACAAAACTCTTATATAAGCTTGGGACTGGAATTTCTACCTAAGAAAAATCAGGGAAATTCTAGAAAGAGGGACTGGTGCTGTGGTGTAGTGGGTAAAGCCACCACCTGCAGAGCTGGCATCCCATATAGGCGCAAGTTCGAGTCCCAACGGCTCCACTTCTGATCCAGCTCTCTGCTATGGCCTGTGATAGCAGTAGAAGATGGCCCAAGTCCTTGGGACCCTGCACCTGTGTGGGAGACTGGGAAGAAAATCCTGGCTCCTTGCTTCAGATCGGCACTGCTCCGGCTGTTGCAGCCATCTGGGGAATGAACAAGCAACTGGAAGCACCTCTCTCTCTCTCTCTCTCTCTCTCTGGCTCTCTCTCTTTCTCTCTGCCTCTCTGTTATTTTGCCTTTCAAATTAATAAATAAATAAATAGGTAAAAATTCTAGAAAGATCATATTACAAGTGTGATTAGATAGAGTGAGAGTAAAATATGTATCCCCACTTTTTTTATTAAACAAAACGAGGACCATTACAGGGCAAAACTGACCAAATGAAAGTTAGAGAATCAGGAATCAGTTTTGTATGGGGTGCACCTAGTTCTCCCTTCAAATTTTTCCTCCTTAGTAAGGAAAATGTGGTTTCCAGTTCAATTTGTGGTCCTAAGTAGGCCCTTGATGAACAAATGAATAAATAAATGAGGATCCTTTGGGGTGGACAGGATGACCAGGATGGATAAAGAGAGAAGACTTACAGAGAATTTGGTAAATCTAAGACTTGAGATTGGTCCTGTATGCTCAGCAGATGTCATTTATAAATAACTGGAACAACTTTTTACTGCCTGCCGGTCTGTTTTAAGCATTGTGTAAAGTGCATTTATAACAATGCTCTCCATATCTCCTATACCTCCCTTCAGGAAGACATTACTATGCCCACTTAACAGAAGTGTGACCGGCAGCTCAGGGAGATGAAGTAGCATATATGTGCTACATACCACAGCATGTCAGAAATGAGATTTACACCTAGTTCTAGATGCATCTTAAAGCCTGTGTTCTCAACCAGTTCTGTTTGTTACCTCTTTCCAAAAGAAGAAGATACATCTGTATCTGATTTCATATACTCAGTCAGCATCTTCCATCACAGGGATTCAAACAGTGAAGAATAGCACTTGCTCAGGGGCTGGGGGGCAGGACCTACACATCTGGTCTGGGAGAAAAAGCCCCAAGAGAAAGAAGAAAGGGAAAGAGACCAGATAGGGCCGAGAGGAAAAGAGGGAGAGACTGGAAGAATGAGTCAGAGGGAGGGGGAGGAGGCGGAGGGAGATTTCCTTCCTCTGGGGAGGAGAAGTGCTAACAGAGCAAGCTGGGGAGAGGGGCAAGTGATAATGCAGGGACATGATAAGAGGGAGTGTGGTGGCGACAGTAGAGGGATCCAGTGAACATGGTCCAGAACAGGAGCTGTGCTAACGAGCTCTGTGGAGACTACTACCAAACAGCTGTTCAGAGAGTTTCCACAGCCTCAAAATTGCCTGGCAACCCTCAGGGGCTCCTGGCTCTGACTCTTGAAGCACAAGGTTTGAGGATTCGTTCAGTTGTTATCTTTTTCATTTTATAATCTAAATCAGTCTGCTGAGGAAAGATTGGCTCTTGCGGGAATACACTTATGCTTCGAGAATTGGAATTAGCTACGTCTCTTTCAATTATATTGAAAATCCAAAAAAACAGAGAAAAGATGAGTTTTTAGTGAGTAGCTTTTTCTAAATGTATAGAGATCAATTGAACAGAACAGTATGTTATAATTGCTCAAGTACTGGCCTGCTTTTGCATCTTGACATTTTGCATAGCTGAAATCTCTAAAATCTCATAGTTGTGAATATTATACATTCAGGTGTCACTGTAGATGGGAAGTAAAATTTGGGATTTGTATTTGACACACAGAGAATGATATAAACAAGAAGGACTTATCCTCCATCAAGACTCTGCCTTCAATCCTCTTGAAAATCATCATCAGCAATGTATGCTGTCAAAAGATACCAGATGTTTCATTAAAATAGTAACCAAAAATGTACTTCATTTCCTTCTTGGAGAATGGCTGTGTTTCTAAAGCCAAACTTTGGTGAAAAAATTCAGAAATTATGCAGAACTTTGAAGTCAGAAATGACACCCCCGCCCCAACACACATACACATACCCAAAGCATTATTCTAAATAGGGCAGCAAAAATGATCATCTCTTACCCATACGTTTGATACTGTAGCTGCTCAAGTATGGTATTCTTTTGTTCACTGAAACAGAAGCTAGATTTAGGTTATGGTTTCAGAAAATGTATACCTCATGTGGAAATGGAAATATTTAAGTTACATTCAATCTGTCGTGGAAATCGTTTTATGAAGTGGGTTTTAGAAGTCATATGGATCATCAGTTCTTCCCTTAAATATTGTGGAGTGTATGTATGTACTTTCTGGGACCATTTGTGTGTCAATATTAAGTAAATATTAAGTTTTCTTCCCTAAAATGTTCCCACATTTTTTGAATATTGTATTAGTGATCATGCTGAAAAGAGAGACTGGCTGCTCCTCATGAGCCTGACAGAGCAGCATGGTACCCAGGAAGAAAGATTTTGGCTTCAGACATCCAAGCTCTACCACTTACTGCATGTACAAATGTGGCCAACGAACGATTCAGTGATAATTAGACTTCTCCTCACAGATCACCACCAAATTCAAAAGAAAGGATGCATAGCTACAGGCACACAGTATACTTTGGGTATCTCTGGACACATTTAGCTTTGTAAAATTTCTAACATTATCAGAAATAATAGTGAAAATGCAAATCTTGCTGAAAGAATTAACACAATTCAAATTTAAACTGATGCTTAAAGACTATCAACTTTTTAGGGATTACAGGTAGCCCCTGAAACTTCTGAGAATAAAAATGCTGGAGGAATTTAATGCCATTGCACAGAGTGTAATTAGATATCAATATGCAGATTTTTCCCTCAATGACCAACAATCAGTGTTTACTCCAAGGCCATGTACCTACAATTCCAAGACACATCAGTAATGTGTTATACTGTTATACCATACAGTATACTGTTATACTATGAAGCCATACAGTTTCCTTAGGAAGCAAATAGAACAGAATGAACATGATCTTGGAGGACATCCTGATGTGTGTTTGACTCAAACTGTACATGATTAGCACACAAACTTGAACAAATTACTTCTCTGAAGCTCAATTTTGTCTATAAAATAGCAACAGAATAACCATCTTACAGAAATATTCATAAACTGAGTAATCAAGTGCCTAGTGCTGTTCCTGGTACACAGTCTATGCTCAAAAACGTGAATGACTTCCCCATCATTATCCAGCATGAATAGATAAGACTGTAAAACAAGGTCTATACTCCAACAGCTATTTTCCTTTCTAGTGTTTTAACTCAATAATACAATAAAAATATATAAAGGTTATCATTTTATGCCCATTGTGCATATTCATTTCTAAAAATAGCAAATCATATTCCTCATAAGCCACACAACTAGTAAGAAATAGAATTAGAAATTCTACATAGGCTTTGCAGTTGTAGTCCCACATGTTCTCTACTATGTCATGTATATTGTGATGTATTTAAGTCACACAGTCAAGAGTTAAAACTATACAAACCCTTGCTTATAGGTTTAAACTAAAATAGTTTAAATAATTCAAATAATTTTAAACTAGACTAACTACCTAACTAAATGTAGGACTCATTTCCATTCTTTCTAGGCCTTTGCTTTCAAAATCGAGCTTTGAGGAGTTGAAATATCTTATCACCTATTCTTGTCCACAACTATGGACAAATAATCCTCAGACTACTCTCTTCTAAATTTTTCTGTAATTTAGAATCACTAAAATTCAGAATCACTGAAATCTTAACTTTCTTAATCTTTAACTTTAAGTAAATAGCCCAGCCCTTAAACAGAGCTGGTTTTGGGAGCCAGCGCTGTGGTGCAGCAGGTTAAGCCTTGCTTGCAAAGCTGGCATCCCATATCAAAGTGCCAGAGGGCTCCTTGGGTCTCTGCCACCCACATGACAGACCTGGATGAAGTTTCTGGTTCCTGGCTGTTGTGGCCATTTGGGAAGTGAAGCAATGGAAAGAAGATCTCTCTCTCTCTCTCTCTCTCTCTCTCTCTCTCTCTCTCTCTCTCTCAGTGTCTCTCCTTCTATCACTGTGCCTTTAAAATAAAGAGATAGATAGGTAGGTAGGTAGGTAGGTAGATAGATAGATAGATAGATAGATATGACCTGTTTCTACATTCATAAGAACGTGACGTTTTTGATGTGGGCTAAAGATTTCGGACCATAGTTTATCTTTTTATGAACTCTTTTATATCAGTACCAAACTACCCCATCTTTATTGTCCTTTTCCCCATTTTCCACCCAATAAATTTGTATTAATTTGTTAAAAAAAAAAAAAGAAAATTCTTTTTCAAAAAGGAGGGAAGCTGGTTTCTTAATTCTGAGGCACCCTTACCACCTGCTAAGTTCCCAGTTATATTTTACTTTTTTCTATCAGAAACAGAAAATGCAGAGAAATCTTCAAACTATTTACACTCGATCAATGTAAATTTTTATTAAATCTCTTTGGTGTCATTTTCAATCAGTAAAGTTGGCAACTCTGTAACTCACTTAATTAACCTTCCCTTTCTTTCTTTAAGCAGACCCAGTGACTTGACTCGTCCTTTGTACAAATCACCCATTATGTTTAAATATTTGCACTCTTCTAATACCACTTCCCATTCACTGAGGTAGCCATCTCTCTTAAGAAATATTTTCCTGGCTGGCGCCGAGGCTCAATAGGCTAATCCTCTGCCTGCGGCACTGGCACCCCGGGTTCTAGTCCAGGTCAGGGCTCCGGATTCTGTCCCGGTTGCTCCTCTTCCTGTCCAGCTCTCTGCTGTGACCTGGGAGCGCAGTGAAGGATGGCCCAGGTCCTTGGGCCCTGCACTCCATGGGAGACCAGGAGGAGGCACCTGGCTCCTGGCTTCAGAACAGCACGGTGCACCAGCCGCAGCACACAAGCTGCAGCGGCCATTGCGGGGTGAACCGACAGAAAAGGAAGACCTTTCTCTCTGTCTCTCTCACTGTCCACTCTGCCTATCAAAAAAGAAAAGAAAAAAGAAAAGAAATATTTTCCTTTCAAAATAAACATTTTTCAAGGACTTTTAAAATTTGGTTACTGTGTGGTCATGTGATTTCTTTAGTTGATGTTAACATTTTATCTAAGGATAGTCTTACCTGTTTTAAGCATAATGGCATTTGTATTTTATTTCATTGTGTTTGAGAGACAGAGAGAGCATGGCCCCATCTTTGGTTTCATCACACCCAAATGTCTACAATGCCCCAGCTGGGCTAGCACCAGAGTTAAGAGTAAGTTTCTCAATTCAGGTCTCCTGAATGGATGGAAAAAACATAATCACTTGGGACCTCACAGCTGCCCACCAGGATCTGCACTGACAAGAAACTGGCATCAGAAGCTGGAACCAGGAATTGAATCCAAAAACTCTGATATGGGACACAATTGGCTACACATGCACTCCCTGGAATTCTTAAAAAAAAAAAAAAAAAGATGTATTTATTTGGAAAGCAGAGGCCAAGAGAATGTACTCCCATCTACTGGTTCATTTCCCAAATGTCTACTATGGCTAGGACTGGGTCACATCAAAACTGGGAGCTGGGAACTAAAGCTAGGTTTCCCACATGGTGTCAGGGACCCATTTACTTCAGTCATCACCTGCTGCCTCCCAGGGTATGCGTTAACAGGAAGTTGGAGTAAGGAGCTGGGTATCAAATTTAGGCACACTTGAGTATGGAGCGTTAGCATCTTTGCTGCTAGGCTAAACATGCCCTTCCCCCAGCATCTTGTTCAATAGGAAAAGATACAGACATATCCTATTATAGTAATCAACAGGGCAATCCAGTGTATGAACTAATTAAAACAAGTTCAAGGAAAAAGATAATAATGAGTTAGAGGAAAGTGAGGAGGGTAACATGGTAGCAAAATTTATTCTGTGGTATAATTGCATGTTTAATTAGAAATATGGGGACTACAGCATTTAAAAATGTTTAATTATAAATGCCAATAATGTTGGAATTACTTAGATGACATTTACATCCTGGAAGAGTAGAAGAGCACTTAGTTGACAAATATTGTTTCTACTGATCAAAATGTCTTTTACTTCTTGCATATCATTAAACAGACAAACATAAAACCCCACTTTGTAACCTCTGGTGAGATTGTCCATGCCCTGTTAGCCTTCATAATCACCTTGTGGAATGGTCAGAATCCTGCGAAGTTACAGTGTTGTGGGATTATATGACTTTCTTGTCACTCCTAATCTGGCAGAATACAAAGGTACAATTTACGTGACAACAATGAACTTTACCCTATCATAATTTTTAAAATCTATTAAGTCTCCCAGGGATAAGGACAAAAAACTAACCTGGGCTGAAGAATTTCAACAGCTGCTTTCTGAAATGAAAGGTTTCTTTTCTTATGATACTAAAAATACTTTTTAAAAATTCCACAAAAAAATAGAGAAATGTACATCTACCAGATTGACTTATAGTGATGACCCCAACTATTAAAAAACTAGACCAGGGGCTGGCACTGTGGATTAGTGGGTTAAGCCTCCACCTGCAGCGCCAGCATCCCATATGGGTGCCAGTTAGTGTCCCCACTACTCCTCTTCCAATCCAGCTATCTGCTAATGGCCTGAGAAAGCAGTGGAAGATGGTCCAAGTGCTTGGGCCCCTGCACCCAAGTGAGAAACCTGGAAGAAACTCCTGGGCCCTGGTTTTCGGATTGGCTCAGTTCTAGCCATTGTGGCCATTTGGGGAGTGAACCAGAAGATGGAAGGCCTCTCTCTCTGCCTCTCTCTTTTTCTGTCTGTAACATTGCCTTTCAAATAAATCAATCAATTAAAAATATACATATCTTAAAAACCAGATTAAATTATTAAACTAGATATAAATAATATTTAAATAAACACATCATTTATTAAAGTAGATATAAATAATATATAAAAAGTATATATTTATAAAAACTAGACTGAATTATTAAAACATGTAATGTCTTTTGTTATTTTAGAAACCTTTTATTTAATGAGTGTAAATTTTATGAGCACATCTTTAGGAATACATTGATTCTTCCCATCATGCCCACCTCTCACACCCACTCCCTTCCCCCCTTCCTCTACTTTTTCCCATTTCTAGTGTCTTTCTTCATTAAGATTCATTTTCAATTAACTTTATACAGAGAAGACCAATTACACACTAAATCAAGATTTCAACTATTTGCACACATACACACACACAAATATAAAAACCTGAGAACAAGTTTTACAGTTAAATCTCATAGTGCGACTCATTTAGGACAGATGTCCTGCATGAGGAGTATGTGCACAGTGACTCCTGCTGTTAATTTAACAATTAACACTCTTATATATGATATCAGTGATCACTCGAGGCTCTTGCCATGAGTTGTCCGGGCAACAGAAGCCTTTTGAATCCACAGTCTCAGTCAGTATTTAGGCAAGGCTATAGGCAAAGTGGAAGTTCTCTCCTCCTTTCACAGAAAAAAAAATCCTTCTTTAATGGCCCCTTCTTTCCACTGGAGTCTCATTCACAGAGATCCTTCGTGTAGGATTTTCTTTTTTTCTGTTGCCACAGTAGCTTGGCTTTCCATGCCTGAAATATTCTCATGGGCTTTTCACCAAGACCAGAATGCCTTAAGGACTGATCCTTAGGTCTGAGTGCTGTTTAAAGTGATTGCCATTCTATGAGTCTACCATGTGGACTGCTTCCCATGTTGGAACATTCTCTTCTTTTTATTTCTATCTATTGGTATTATTGATTTTATTTATATGATCCCTTTAACAGTTAATTCTATATATATGGCCACTTTAACACTTAAGATGGCATTTTTACCACTTAGCTTAATGGAATTTTGGGTCCCATGGGACGTTTTTAAACTGTATACTTGAGATTCCAGTAGAAAGAATGGACCATCAAATAAGGAAGTACCTTTCTCTGAAGGGAGGAGAGAACTTCCAATTTGACTATGACCTTGTCTAAATAAGATCGAAGTCACCGAACTCATAAGGCTTCCATAGCCTTGGCAAATCATGACTAGAGCCAAGGGAGATTACTGACACCATAAACAAGAGTGTCAATTTGTTAAGTCAACAAAAGGAGTCACTGTGCACTTACTCTTCATGTAGGATCTCTGTCCTTAATGTGTTGTTCAATGTGAATTAATGCTATAACTAGTACTCAAACACTATTTTACACTTTATGTTGTGTGTGGGTGCAAACTGATGAAATCTTTTTTTTTTTTCTTTTTGACAGGCAGAGTGGACAGTGAGAGAGAGAGACAGAGAGAAAGGTCTTCCTTTGCCGTTGGTTCACCCTCCAATGGCTGCTGCCGACTGCGCGCTGCGGCTGGCGCACCGCGCTCATCCGATGGCAGGAGCCAGGTGCTAGGTGCTTTTCTCTGGTCTCCCATGGGGTGCAGGGCCCAAGCACTTGGGCCATCCTCCACTGCACTCCCGGGCCACAGCAGAGAGCTGGACTGGAAGAGGGGCAACCGGGACAAAATCCGGTGCCCTGACCGGGACTAGAACCTGGTGTGCCGGCGCCGCAAGGCGGAGGATTGGCCTGTTGAGCCACGGCGCCGGCTGAAATCTTAATTTAATATATAACAAAATCGATCTTCTATATATAAAGATAATTGAAAATGAAACTTGATGTGAATGGAATGGGAGAGAAAGCAGGAGATAGGAGGGGTGCGGGTGGGAGGGAAGTTATGTGTGTGGGGGGGAGCCATTGTAATCCATAAACTGTACTTTAGAAATTTATATTTACTAAATAAAAGTTTTTTTTAAAAAAATTAAAAACTCATAAAAAATAATTAAGTCTGTAGCATTTATGCAGCACAATAGAGCTTTACAGTTAGAAACTTCCCCTTCCCTCTCTTATTCCCATTCTTTTTTTTTTTTACAAAGAGCTATTTTTTCAATTGACTTTATACATATATGATTAATTCTATGTGAGGTAAATAATTCAATCGATGGTATTAAAAAAAAGAAAAAGAAAAGAAAAGAAGAGAGAAGAAAAATAGAACTGTTCCTCAACAGTCATGACAAAGTGTCAGCTTCACTTTCTCAGGTGTCCTTTTAGGTGCTCTTTAGTTATCACAGATCAGAGCATATGGTATTTGTCCCATTGGGACTGGCTTGCTTCACTAAGTGTGATGTTTTCTAGAGCCATTCATTTTGCTGCGAATGACTGGATTTCTTTATTACCTGCCGTGTAGTATTCCTTGGAGTACATATCCCATAATTCTTTATTGAGTCTTCTGTTAATGGGCATTTAGGTGGAGTCCATGTTTTAGCTATTGTGAATTGAGCTGCAATAAATATGGGGGTACAGATATCACTTTCAGTTGCTGATTTCATTCCCCTTGAGTAATTCCCAGGAGTGGGATGACTGGGTCATATGGTAGGATTATATTCAAATTTCTAAGGTATCTCCAAACTGTCTTCTATATTTCCATATTGTTTTTTTAAGATTTTAAAAAATTTTTTTCTTTTTCTTTTTTTTTCAAAGATTTATTTTATTTGAAAGACAGAGCTACAGAGAGAGGTAGAGACAGAGAGAGAGAGAGAGAGAGAGAGAGCTTCCATTCACTGGTTCACTCCCAGATAGCCGAAAGAGCCGGAACTGCGCCCATCTGAAGCCAGGAGCCAGGAGCTTCTTCCAGGTCTCCCACTTGGGTGCAGGGACCTAAGGACTTGGGCCATCTTCTACTGCTTTCCCAGGCCATAGCAGTGAGCTGGATCGGAAGCGGAGCAACCGTGACTAGAACCGGCACCCATATGGGATGCCAGTGCTTCAGGCCAGGGCTTTAACCTACTGCACTGTAGCACTAGCCCAAGATTTTATTTATTTGAGAGGTAGAGTTACAGACAGTGTGTGTGTGTGTGTGTGTGTGTGTGTGTGTGTGTCTTTGTGTGTGTGAGAGAGAGAGAGAGAGAGAGAGAGAGAGAGAGAGAGAGAAGTTTTCCTTCTGTTGGTTCACTCCCCAGATGGTCGCAATGGCTGGAGCTGTGCTGATCCGAAGCCAGGAGCCAGATGCTTATTCCTGGTCTCCCACACGGATGCAGGAGCCCAAGCACTTGGGCCATCTTCTACTGGTTTCCCAGGCCATAGCAGAGAGCTGGATTGGAAGAGGGGCAGCCAGGACTAGAACTGGCGCTCATATGGGATGCTGCAGGCAGAAGATTAACTTCCTGTGCCACAGCGCAGGCCCCTGCCATAGTGGTTTTATCAGGTTACATTCCCACCAACAGTGGGTTAGGATACCCTTTCCCCCACATCCTCACCAGCATTTATTGTTTGTTGATTTCTATATGTGAGCCATTCTGAGGTGAGGTGAAACTTCATTGTGGTTTTGATTTGCATTTCTCTGACAGCTAGTGATCCTGAGCATTTTTTCACGTGTCTCTGGCCATTGGATTTCCTCTTGAAAAATGTCTGTTTTAAGTCTTTTGCCCATTTCTTAACTGAGTTGTTAGTTTTGTTGTTATGGAGTTTCTTTCTTTCTTTTTTGACAGATAGAGTTAGGCAGTGAGAGAGAGAGAGAGAGAGAGAGAGAAAGGTCTTCCTTCTGTTCGTTCACTCCCCAAATGGCTGCTAAGTTCAGAGCTATGCCAATCTTAAACCAGGAGCCAGGTGCTTCCTCCTGGTCTTCCAAGCACTTGGGCCATCCTCCTTTGCCTTCCCGGGCCACAGCAGAGAGCTGGATTGGAAGAGGAGCAACCGGGACTAGAACCCAGTGCTCATATGGGATGCCGATGCCACAGGTGGAGGATTAACCAGGTGAACCACGGTGCCAGCCCCTATTGTGGAGTTTCTTGATCTCTTTATATATTCTTGTTATTAATACTTTATCAGTTGCTTAGTTTAAAAATAATTTCTCCCATTCTGTCAGCTGCCTCTTCACTTTCCTGTTTCTTTTGTTGTACAGAAGCTTCTCAATTTTAGTCCGATTTGTGAATCCTGTACCTCTGGGGTCTTTTCGATGAAGTCTTTGCCTATGGCAATATCTTGCAAGGTTTCCCCAATGCTCTCTAATAATTTGATAGTATTAGGTCATAGATTTAGATCTTTAATCCATTTTGAATTATTAATATATGTAATATCTTTTAATTCCACTTTTCCATGAACTTTTTGAAGTACTGTAATACAGCCACTAAATATAAACTTTATACAGAGACAATTTTTTATTCCTCTTTCTCCTTTTATAATGTCCCAAAGGGCTTCAGCTTCTATACTCTCATCAT
Organism: Sylvilagus floridanus; assembly: GCA_949820135.1. Taxonomy (NCBI): domain Eukaryota; kingdom Metazoa; phylum Chordata; class Mammalia; order Lagomorpha; family Leporidae; genus Sylvilagus; species Sylvilagus floridanus. The sequence continues at coordinate 129,119,592 of OX463244.1, forward strand.
AGGTGCCAAATTTGTTGCTCCATAATTCTGAGTTAAAAGTACATTGGCCTATTTTTCTGAACACAAAACCAGGACATACAGTTGGACAAAAGGTTTTATGCCTCTGCTAGTGGAAGATATTCTGGAATAAATAAGTTAGATACCAAAAATATAGGAAATTATAAGATGTTTCAACAATTTTTGGTGACAGAGAGAGAAAATTTAGAATCAAGGCTGTCCCAGAAAATTCACAATGGTGTGGTATGATCTGTGCTCTGCCTTTGAGTGTCTTTTTCTCCAATGTTTGGTTTCTAATTTACTTCTAGGTTGTCTAATGTAGTCCAATAGTGCCTCATGGAATGCTGAAAAACCCACCTGTTGTGCAAACTAGGAGGGCTGGTAATTGAGCAGCACACTCTCCATGTCTGCTGGGGCAAGATTCACCAGGAGGAAAAAAATTAGAGACAGGAGCGGGAGCAGAGGGGGCTGTTCCCTGCTGTGCCTATTGTATCCTAGTTCAGTGTGAAATAGTGTATTTGCTATATCAAACTTCCGGGCTAGGGAAGCAAAATCTGCTCCTTTAGCATGATGGCAGGCATCAAAAGTGGGAACAAGACACCAAGCCTTACAATCTTCCAGATGTTCTAGTGATCTATTACTGCAAAACAAAGAGCTCCACAATGTAGTGTCTCAACAACTATTTCATCATAATACATTATCTTGTGGGATAGAAACATGAACTTAGTTATGTGATTCTTCTGTTTAATGTGACACTGATGCATCTTGAATTCTACTCAGCTGGCAAAGGAGCTGCTATGGAGGATCCAGTATGAATTCACTCACATTTTTAGTCATTTATCAAGGAAATTGAAAGGCAAGAATGAGACTGCTTAGAAAGTCAACCAAGAATACCAAAACATAGTTTCTCCCTACAGGGAATGTGGTGGTCTCAGGATAAACAGGTTTTTTTTATATGGTAGGTCCCAGAGTGAATGATACACTGAGTAAGGACAAAACCAAGTCTCTTTTAGTAACTCAGCCTTGTGAGTCACACGGTGTCAAGTCTGCTCTGGTCTGCTGGTAAAAGCAATAAGGATCCAGTCAAATTCAAAGAGCTGGAACCAAGAGATTAACCCCTGATAGGAAAAACGTCAATGACATGGGCCATGTTTATAAATGGCAACAACAGGATTGACTGACTTGAGCATAGACATGTGGTCAAATTGTATGGAGTTGTACAGAAGGCCAACTTTTTTCCTGGGAGGCCAGCCTGCAGGCAATCACTTTTTATCAATAACAATTAGAATCTAAATGAGGCATATTTTCTTGAAGAAAATCTTAAAAGAATAACTTCTAAAACTAAATGTAAACTTGTAACAAATCACATAACTGTAATACCACTTGGGCAGTGGGTATTTGGCACAGCAATTAAGCTGCCACTAGGAAGGCATGCATCCCATCCATATCTGAATGCCTGGGTCCATGTCCCAGCTCTGCTCTGTCCCAGCTCTCTGTTAATGGATAACCTGGGCAGCAGCAAGCAACGACTGAAGGCTTGGATCTCCACTACTCATGTAGGAAACTCAAGTGGGGTTCCTGGATCCTGGCTTGAAGCTGGCCCAGTGCAGATTGTTTTAGCCACTTTGGAAGTGAATCAGCAGATGGGAGATCTCTCCATGTCTCTGTCTCTCTCTGTCTTGCTTTTAAATAAATAAGTAAAACAATTTAAAGTGCTTAGAGTACAGTATTACATTTACCACAATGTTCATTCTTATCATTCTTTTTTTTAAGATTTATTTATTTATCTGAGAAGCAGAATTACAGAGAGAGAGAGAGACAGAGAGAGAGGTCTTCCATCCATTGGTCCACTCTCCAAATGATTGCAACGGCTGGAGCTGGACCTTTAGGAAGCCAGAAACCAGGAGCTATGAGCTTCTTCTGGGTCTCCCACGAAGGTGCAAGGGCCCAAGCACTACTGCATCTTCTACTGCTTTCGCAGGGCATAGCAGAGAGCTGGATTGGAAGTGGAGCAGCCAGGACTCAAACCAGCACCCAGGACTCAAGCCAGCACTGCAGGTGGTGACTCTACCCACTGTGCCATAGCATCAGACTCCATTCTTATCTTTCTGTTTCAAATGCTGTCTGATCCTCTCTACTCATCTCATCAATCACTAACCTACACACAGAAAACATCACATGAAGTTTTTCCTAGGACTCTCAGTCTGCCATGATACTTTCTCTCTTGTGAGAAATCTTTTACCATTACCAGTCCTTTTACTTCCTCTTCTGTTAACTGTGCTACTGTATTCTCTAACTTCCAAGCTAAGGCACAAGCTCCTTCACTCTAAGGATCATTGTTAAACTCTTCACAGTGTCTAGAACATCGATTGGTAATTACTTCAGTTATCAATTTATTGGCAAACTCTTCCACATAGTCTATAGGAATCCCTTTGTTTATAACTAGCTGCTAAAATGAGTATAAAACAATGATTAATGATCCTGGTTTAAAGATATGTCACATTTTGCATTTGAAACAATTCCTAGATAGGAAATGATTCTCCATAACACATTTAATTAAAGTGAGTTGATAAAAGATACACTTCTAGTATAACAGCATCTCAAATTTCTCAGAGTATGATCTTGGGTTACAGAAGAAATTTGTGAAATGGAGCTAATGATATCTACCTTATAAGGTTGATTTAAGAACTAAATGAGGTGCCAGTGCTGTGACATAGAGGGTAAAACCACCACCTGAGGCGCAGGCATCCTACATGGGTGCCTGTTTGCCTCCTGGCAGTTCCACTTCTGATCCAGCTTCTGCCGATGTGCCTTGGAAAGCTGTGGAAGATGGTCCAAGTGCTTGGGCACCTGCACCCATGTGTGGGGGACATATATGAAGCTTCTGGTTCTTGGCTTCGGACCTGCCGAGCCCCAGCCATTGCAGCCAGTTGGGGAGTAAACTAGCAAATGAAAGATCAATCTCTCTCTCTGTAACTCTGTCTTTCAAACAAATAAATAAGTCTTTTAAAAAAGAATTAAATGATATAACACCCAGGGCTAGCATTGTGATGCAGTGGGCTACGCTGCCACCTGAGATGTTGGCATACTATAAAAGTACCCATATAAGCTGCTTTGCTTCCAATCCAGCTCTCTGCTATTGTGCCTGGAAAAGCAACAGAAGACAAACCAAGTGCTTGGGCTTCTGCCATCTATGCAGAGACCCAGATGGAATTCTGGCTCCTGGCTTTCTCTCTCTCTTTTTTAAAGATTTATTTTATTTATTTGAAAGACAGAGTTACAGAGAGAGGTAGAGATAGAGAGAGAGGTCCTCCATCCGCTGCTTCACTTCCCAGATGGCCGCAATGGCCAGAGCTGCATTGATCCGAAGCCAGAAGGCAGAAGCTTCCTCTGGGTCTCCCACATGGGTGCAGGAGCCCAAGAACTTGGGTCATCTTCCACTGCTTTCCCAGGCCACAGCAGAGAGCTGGATAGGAAGAGGAGCAGCCGGGACTAGAACCAGCGCCCATATGGGATGCCAGCACTTCAGGCCAGGAAGATAATCAGCTGTGCCACAGCACCAGCCCCTACTTTATCTTGGCCCAGCCCCTACCATTGTAGCCATTTAGGGAGTGAACCAGCAGGTGGAAAATCTGTGTGAGTGTGTATGTGTGTGTGTGCGTGTGTCTGTGTGTTTTGTGTATAACTGCCTTTCAAGCAAATAAGTAAATCTTTAAAAATGATATGATTCCTAATAATATTCTGTTTAAAAAACCTCAATAAATTAGGGTGGCAATATAGTTACAGAAGAAAATACTATTGTTGATTTCACCATCAGAAGATACTTCTATTGTCATTGTATCCATCTTGCAATGAAATTATTCTCCATAGATTGAAGATCATATTGGTTATTTACCTTTTTTAAAATAAATGGGCTGTAGAATGTGTACATTAAGAGTTTAAGCCCAGGAATCAAATGCATCTGGGTAAATTCTCAGTTCTGCAACTCACTATGCCTGTAACTGAGCACATTGCTGAATCTCACTTTACATCAGCTTATTCATCTGTGAAATGAAATCAATAACAATCTCTCTCATTTAACAATGAGACTATTACTATTAATATTATTGGAATACAACTAACAGTTAATGTGTGCTTTACATATTTAGGATGAGTTTAGGTAAAGAACTTTTTCCATGGTTTATCTTTATATATAGAAAAAAAGAATGCAGAATTTCATAAAATCCTTAGAAGTAATCTAACTTGGCTCTTCATCAACACCAAAATGCTTTTTAAATACCTCCCATCAATTATTCCTCAGACTTCCATGGAAGCAAAGGGTCACCTTGTTCTGACTTTATGCAGCTTAAGTTGCTTATTCCTAAAACCAATTTTACATCCAGGAATTTGACATTTTAGCTCTAAACCTACCATTTGGAGAGAATAGAGAAATGTAAAATTCCTTTTTTTAATTTGTTAAATTAAATTAATAAAAATTAATATATAAGCCCAGAACCTTCTATTTTTCTTTTCTTCCAGGGGCCCTTCATTGCTTTGATGCTTAGAATATTTTCATCACCAGATTGATTCTACATGGCTGTTAGTGGGAACTAAGAGTGAACACAGTAATATCAGCATTTAGGATATAGCTGGATTAAGTTCCTGGTTCTAGGAACTCAATTCCATTTCTTTTTTTTAAAGATTTACTTATTTACTCAAAAGTCATAGTTACATAGAGAGAGAAGGAGAAGCAGAAAGAGAGGTTTTCCATCCGCTGGTCCACTCCCCAGATGACCTCAATAGCCAGAGCTGCACCGATCCAAAGCCAGGAGCCAGGAGCTTCTCCCAGGTCTCCCACATGGGTGCAGGGCCCCAAGGACCTGGGCCATCTTCCACTACTTTCCCAGACAAGCAGAGAACTGGATGAGAAGTGGAGCAGCCCAGACCTGAACCGGCACCCATATGGGATGTGAGCACTGCAGGCAGCAGCCTTACCTGCTATGCCACAGCACCAGTTTCACTTAATTCCATTTAATGTATTCCAAATATTGAGTAAATTGTGAATTCAATTGTGTTATTGTCTACTAACTGTTATTTTCCTTGGTGCCAAATTAAAGATTGTGAAATTTATGTTTATGCCATATAATTATTTTACTCAATTAAAATTTTCTACTTATATTACATAAAACAAAAATTTTATTTGTTGTAGTCTATAAAGTACATGTAATAACAGAAACTTACTCTACAAAACAAATGGATCAACAAAACAAAACTATAAGCTATTGATGTCAATAATACTTTAAAGTACAGTAAAAATTAATATGGATAAGTATTTTAAAAATTAATATAAGATCTTTTACTTAAATTATATCTGTTTTTTGAACAGATAAGTGATTTCAATTGATTTATTTATATTTTCAGTTTTATGTAACAGTCTTCAGGTATACAGTTGATTTTTTATTTCAATTTTCTAAATTCTTAATGACTACATAATAATTGTACATATTTATGGAATAGAGTGTGATATCAATATTTATATGCAAAATATAATTAGATCAGGGTGATTAAAATATTTAATACTTCAAATGTTTATTATTTCTTTGTGTTGAAAACAAATTCCTTTCTACTAGCTATTTTAAAATATACAATTAATTGTTGACAAAAATAATCATAATTATTGTCAACAATTACACAATTGTGAACAACAGAACTTTAGAAGTTATTTCTCCTATACAACTCACCTCTGTCTCATTTTTTAAAATTTGTTTTTTAAGGAAAACAAATTTCATAAGTACAACTTTAGGAATATAGTTATTCCTCCCACCATACCTACCCTCCCACCCACACTCCCACCCCCTTCCTCCTCCCTTTCACCTTGTGATTAAGATTCATTTTCAATTAACTTTGTACACAGAAAACCAACTCTATACTAAGTAAAGATTTCAACAATTTGCATACACACACACACACGCACACAAAAATGTTTGCAAACTAGGTTTACAGTTAACTCTCATAACACAACTCATTGAGGACAGAGGTCTTCGTGGGGAGTTAGTGCAGGTGACTCTTGTTGTTAATTTAACAATTAACACTCCTATGTATGATGTCAGTGACCACCTGAGGCTCTAGACATGCGCTGCCTGGGCTATAGAAGTCTTTTGAGTCCACAAATGGTCAATATTTGGACAAAGCCATAAGCCAAGTGCAAGTTCTCTCCTCCCTTCAGAGAAAGGTTCTGTCTCATCTTGAGTCCCCACCACCACGAACCCCTATTCTTCCCAGCCTCTGGCAATCACCATTTTATTTTTTTAAGATTTTATTTGTTTTACTTGAAAGTCAGAGTTACAAAGAGAGAGAAGGAGAGGCAGAGAGAGGGAGAGTGCTTCCATTCACTGGCTCACTCCCCAGATGGCCACAATGGCTGGAGCTGCTCTGATCCGAAGCCAGGAGCCAGGAGCTTCTTCCAGGTCTCCCATGAAGGTGCAGGGGTACAAGGACTTGGGCCATCCTCCACTGCTTTCCCAGGACATAGCAGAGAGATGGATAGGCAGTGGAGCAGCCGGGACTAGAACCAGCGACCACATGGGATGCCAGTGCCTCCGGCCAGGGTGTTAACCCGTTGTGTCACAACACGGGCCCCCACTATTTTTTTAAATATTTATTTATTTTTATTAATTTGAAATACAAAGAGAGAGAGAGGGAGAGAGGGAGACAGAAAGTGAGAGAGAAAAAAGAGAGAGACAAAGAGAGAGATCGTCCATCTGCTGATTCACTCCCTGAAATGGCTGCAACAGCCATAGGTGGGTCAGACCAAAGCCAGGAGCTGGAAGACTCCTCTGGGTCTCCCAAATGGGTGCAGGGGCCCAAGGACTTGGGCCATCTTCTGCTACTTTCTCAGGTGCATTCGTAGGGAGCTGAATCGGAAGTGAAGCAGCTGGGACTCAAACCAGCATCCATAGGGGATGCCAGTTCTACAGGTGGAGGCTTCGCCCATTGTGACCCAATGTCAACCCCATAACCACTGTTCTGTTCTCTTCTATGAGATCAACTTTTTAAGCTTTCACAAACAAGTGAGAATATGAGTTATTTATCTTGCACAAAAGACAAAGTGTTTTTTTAGGATAAAGTTAAGTAGCAGGACAATTTAAAATAAAATTGAGAAGATGAATCATAGTTTTCTATGTTGACCTGATAGGAAAATGTTGGTCCAACTAGCATAAGTAGAAATATGCAAATCAACTTTATCAGACATATAAAGGGGAGATTTTTAATCAAAATGGTTTATTGGTCCATCATGATGATAGACCCTTCCTTAATTGCTTTTGGATCACTAAATGTTTAATGTTTACTTTGCATCAAATATGGAATTATGTGTAATAATTGTGTAAATGTGTAATTCAAATTATTCAATTGAATAAAATTCAATTGAAAGCAACTAAAAGTTTAATTAAACCACAAATAAAGTGTTTTTAAACATTTAAAATACAGTAAAAGGGACCTGGGTTGTAGCATAGAGGGTCAATCCATCTCCTGCAACACTGGATTCCATATGGGCACTGATTCAAGTCCCAGCTGCTCAGCTTCTGATCACTCTCCCTGCTAATGGCCTAGGAAAGCAGTGGAGAATGGCGCATGTCCTTGGGTCCCTGCAATCCATGTGAGACCAGGATGAAGCTCCTGGCTGTTGGCTTGGGCCTGGCCCAGCCTTGGCTATTGTGACTATTTGGGGAGTGAACCAGATATTGAAGATTCTCTCTCTCTCTCTCTCTCTCTCTCTCTCTCTCTCTCTCTCCCCTGCCCCATAACTCTGCCTTTCAAAATAAATGAATAATCTTTAAAAAACATAAAATGCAGTATAAATAGTAAAAAAGATTAAAGACTTTCAAATAGATAGGATAACACAAAAACCTAGAGAAGAAAGTTAAGGAGAAGAAAGTTTAATGCTCATCTTAAGTCTTAGTTTTCAGGTCAGCAGTTTTGGAATAATTCATAGATGCCTTTTGTCTTGTGGCCAGTTTGACCTATCCTGTTCCAGAAAATCAGTGCTCACTGAGAAAGTTCAAAGTCCTGAGGAAAACAAAGAGTGGCAGTGTTGAGATGTGTATAGTAAAGAACAATGCCTTTAAATCCCCAAATAATCATGCTTAGATTAACAATGCTTTGGAAACGATATCCTGTTTTCTATATGCTGTCACAAATACTTTGCAGAAGGTTGATATAGAAAGGCCAGAAATGCCAGTTCATAAGTAACACAATGTAGATCCAAACACCAAAAAATAGATATGGAATGTTAATTTCCTAGTTTTATCTAGAACTGATTGTTTTTGCTGTTTTATTACTCTCATTTGAAAACAGGACATTACACTGTAACATATGTTGAGCACTAAGACATCACTTAATCTCATTTTGTATATAGTTTGATGGTACTCACTATTATCATATCCAAAAAGAAATTCCCTGAGTCAAGAAAACATGATATAACTGAGTATTGCTGGCATTCTTCGTGTTTAAGTATCCAATCTGTGCTTCACTAAAGAGGAATTCAAATGACATAGTGCCACATTATCTAGCAAGCTTCCGAACAAAACACTGTAGCCCAATTTAAACAACCAAATACCGTTTTGAATATCATAACTTTTTCATATTGCATCTCATTTTATTTATTATTAACAAGATAGCCTCATTAAGATTACTTACCAAAATAAATTTAGAATCCTCATATCATATTATTTTCTTCTTGGCAACCAGAATATATAGTTGCAGAATTCAAAAGTTTTGTGTATTTCTTCATTCATTTAGATGATCTGAGTATGTTAAAAGATGCAAATTGTTTCTATTTCCTACAGAACAGGAACAGTCATGTGGTTTCGTTATAGAGAATGCTTTGGTAAGTAGATATTTTCTCATCTGTGTCTTCCTTCTCTTGAAAGCTGAGTTTTAATACTCTTTGATGACTTTGTACTGGAAAAGCAAGGGAAAAAGAGAGGCAGAAAGCTGGTCTGCTAACATTTAGTAGATCAACAGAAGATTTTGAGGTCAGAATTAGAAATTTCTGCTAAAATTTTGTCTCATATGAATATTTTATCTTATAATTTAATAGATTGATTAAATGGCTTGAAAATCTAGTCAATGTAAATTAAAAATAAGAATAGGGGCTGGTGCTGTGGTGCAAAGGGTTAAAGCCCTGGCCTGAAGCACTGGCATCCCATATGGGTGCTGGTTCTAGTCCTGGCTGCTCCTCTTCCTATCCAGCTGTCTGCTATGGCCTGGGAAAGCAGTAGAAGTTGGCCCAAGTCCTTGGGCCACAGCACCTGCGTGGGAGACCTGGAACAAGCATCTGGCTCCTGGCTTCAGATAGGCGCAGCTCCAGCCATTGCAGCCAATTGGAGAGTGAACCAGCAGATGGAAGACCTCTCTCTCTGTTTCTACCTCTCTCTGTAAGTCTGTCTTTCAAATAAATAAAATAAATCTTTAAAAAAATAAAAATGATATACTACTAATTTTTCAGGTCATATTTTAAAGACTTATTTATTTATCTGAAAGTCTGAGTTACAGAGAGAGAGGAGAGACTTAGAGATCTTCCAATCACTGGTTCACTCCCCAAATGGCCACAGGGCTGGGGCTGTGCCAGGCCAAAGCCAGGAGCCAGGAGCTTCTTCCGGGTCTACCAGATGGATGCAAGGGCCCAAGGACTTGGGTCATCTGCTGCTGCTTTCATAGGCACATCAGCAGGTAGCTGGATTGGAGGTGGAGCAGCCAGGACTGGGACACTGACTCTACAGATGGTTGCACCACAGCACCACCCTTATGGTCACTTTTGATTCTTACTCCATATATTGGAAACTTTTAAATAGTTACTAAGTTTATGATTCTTCATTGAGTTGTGATGTGAGATTAAAAAAAGTACCCACTCTCATTTTTGAATTTCTTGGATTTGCTTATAATTCTCTACCTTTGACTTCAAATATTTTAACTTTATGTGATTACATGAAGCACTCATATCACTTATATTTCCCTATTTCTTGTTTTCAAGTCCTCATTTGTATGAAGTGTGTCATTTATATATATCTAAAGTTTAAAAAGCAATGTATGTAACCTGATGGTTTTTGATATCTAATAGAAAAATTTAACCTAGTTACACTTATTGAGATTATCTGCTTGTTCAGGTATTTTCAAAGGGAAATTTCTGATCTATAGCAGACTATAACAATACCCTATAACAATTTGAAAGCTACTCCTATTTCTATTCTTTTCAGTTTTGGTAACAAAATCTTAGACAATTATTTTGATGAATAGACTGGTTAAGACATGCTTTTCTACACACTTTTTTCATTTCTAACTATTCCTTAGCTTAATTTACCATAACAGATAAGATAATAAAGGACTAGAGTCAGGTACAAAAAATGTGTTTATGAGTATCAATGTTTTAAAACTAATGTTTATTCATTTTTATGACTAAATCAAATGACTGTAATGTTATAAAGCCCAAAACATGAAAGACAATAAAAGGGCACTCAAAATTCCACTAAGAATACAATGTATTTGAAAAAGGAATACTTAGTAAAAGCAGAAATGCTTCCCTTTATGTTTTTTTACAGATTATTAAAATTACCAAGTCAAGATGAGGTACCCAATAAATATTCATATCATTATGACTTGGTTTTGATTGTCATTCTCATGAGGCTGTACACAACTATTGAGCTGTTACGTGACTCAGTTTTTTTCATTGATGAAACCGTACGCCCCTTCTGCTGTCAGTGATGTGTAATCAATTGCTGCAGCTTTATTTGTACTGTCTGCAGCACAAAAGCAAACTGAGATTTGCATAAATAATTATAACATCTAACTTTTGGTTAGTGTGAAGCCATACATCCGTAGTAAAAGTAAGATGCTGCAGTAGGAAAGAAGATCATCATTTCCACAGTGTAGTTTTTTGATGGACAAAAACCTATGAAAGTCAAATGAAATAAGAACAAGTGTCCCTGTTAATTAGTGTTCAAGCATTCTAATAGAACCCTTACATTTCAGCATCTTTAGAGAGAAAGTCATTATACAAGTAAACTCAGAAAGAAAACACTCATGTGAAGAATTTTCATAAAAGTGATATTTTTCCCTGGAGGTGGTGCTGGAACAAGAATGTGGTATAGAGAATTCTTTCTGGTCTGACGTCAGGCAGTTAATCCCCCCACCTTCCCATCACATCCTAACCATGTCCTCCGTGAATATGTGCACTTTGTAGATGTCATTGAGTTGAGGAAGCTGAGATAGGGGATTAATCTAGAATATGTGGATGGGCCTGGTACATTCACGAAGGTCCTTATAGGTCAAAGAGGCAGGAAAGAGGGCAGAATCAGAAAAAGAACTGTGCCCACAGAAGCGGAGGTCATAGTGATGAAACTGATGACCTTTGAGATAGGAGGGGGCCTATCTATTCCTGAAACAGGAAAGCTGGAAAAAGCAAACCAAACCAAATCAAACCAAAACACAGATCTCTCCTAGCATCTCCAAAAGGAACAGAACCTTGATGACTCCTCATTTTAGCCCAGTGAGACTCATTTCAGACTTCTTGCAAAATTGTAAGATAGTGACTTTGTGTTGTCTGTGGTCATTTGTTACAGCAACAACAGAAACTAATACAAGCCTCCAGAAGTGAGAATTTCTGAGTGAAAGGAAAAGTAATTTCAGCAGGGAAAAATAGCAAATGAGAACTAGATAATTAATAATAATAATAATAAATAATAATATAATATAATATAATAATAATTTAAAAACTATCCAGGTAGCTTTGTTGATTAGAGGTAGAATCAGAGTTTGAATGCATATCTGTGTAAAAGGAAGCAATGAAGGAAGGCAGGGTGGGAGGGAGAGAGGGTGGAAAGGAAGGAATGGAGGAATGGAGGGAAAGAGGAAGAGGCAGAGAAGGAAAGGAGGAGGGAGGAAGGGCATAAAGGACAGAAAAGGAGAAAGCATTAATAAAACCTTTAATGGAGGCTTGTGTTGGGTCACAGTGGTTAAGCTGCCCTTTACAATGCAGGCATTCCATATAGGCTCCACTTCTGATCCAGCTTCCTGCTAATGCACCTTGGAAACACCACCTTGGAAACAGCATCCCCCACCCATGTGGGAGATCTGGATGGAGTTCCAGGCTCCTGTCTTTGGCTTCGCCCAGCCCTGGCTGTTGTGGCCATCTGGCAAGTGAACCAGCAGATGGAAGATCTCTCTCTATCTCTGCCTCTGCCTCTCTCTCTGTAACTCTGACTTTCAAATAAATAAATAAATCTTTAAAAAAACTTTATTCAAATGAAATCTAAAGTGATAATTCTCCTAAAAAATGAAAAAAAGCCAAATTGTTCTAAAAAAAGAGCACCTGGCAAAAATCTTTGATATACCTGAATGAGAACTCTGAAGAACGGAATTTAAAGCCAAAACATGCTATGACTTCTAGTTTGCCACAACCAATTTAGTTAGTTGTTCTGCAAATTCTCTATCATAAAAAGTATACATGTAACAACAAATAATTTTGAAAACTAAGGAAAAAATTAAATAATGTGCAAAAAATATCCTTTACTACCCCACTTTAACTCTCTAGACTTAAGCACTTTAATGTGTAGTGAATCCACAAAAAATGCTTTTCTGTTTTCTTATTTTATGAATATTTATACATTCTGCCTTGAAAAATAAGGCTGTTAGGTTTATCTTCTCTTAGTAATGCTTGTTGTGTTAATTTTAATACTCTGTTATCTATTCTAAAAGCTTGTATTGATAATGTAACATAAGCAGTAAGTAAAGTTTGAATAATATAATAAGCTACTTCTCATTATATATATTTTAGGTGTATCTCTTATTCGTGTACCACATAGGGTAGGAAAATGAGTCACACTACACAACCAGAGGTAGTCACCTATTAGCTCTCTACCTCACTCTTCTATCCTTACTTTTCATGCTTTATACACCCCTGTTTCTATCAAATGTTTTATTTCTACCTTCAGTTATACATGATTCTGAAAGTACTCACTCAGTGCTTAGCATATACTGAACTCTAAAGCGTTTTCAGTGCTATGTTAATTCCAGCAAATATAAACACAATAAAAACTGGCCTTGCTCTTAAGTACTCTGTAGTACAAAATGGGGACGAGCAAGAGTCCATACTCAATGATGGATTCCCCAAGAAATCTACTGCAACGATCTGGAGGCAGGATAGTGGAAATAACCTAGGGAAATGTTGAGACTTTAAGATTTCAAGACGTTCTGTTAAACTCAGTGGTTTAGCACATCGAATTTTCAAAACTTAATGATTTCATTTGGGTATCATTCTTCTGAATTTGACGAAACTGTGGGTTAGAGAGCTTAAGTCACTTATGAAAAGTGTAAGAAGTAGGACTGAAATTTAGAGGTAGACAATTAGATTTCAGATACTGCAAACCAAACCACCATCGTGGGACAAAAATCAGGGCTGAGTCTGAAGCTCAGCATTACAATTTATAATAGATAGCACACTGGGCATGACAAAATAGAGCTGAAAGGGAATTGCTAATCATCAAGTTTAATCCCCTCATTGAATTAATATTTTAGAATAATGACTTTTATTTTATTTTACAAAAGGAATTATGCTTTTTTAAAACAATTGAAGCAATACTACAAAGCTCAGACAAAACTAATACAGCATGCCAAATCCCCCCAGCCAGTGCTAGCAGTCAATACTGAGTAAATATTCGTCCATACTCCTCTTCATGAGCGTGTTTAAAACATAGGAAAGAGTGTAGGAATCTATGGTCCAGCATTAAATTGTCAAAATTTCAATCCAGACTCTATCTTTTAACAGCTGTATGGCATTGGATATGTATTTTACACTTTCTAGTCTAGGCCTCAGTTTTCTCACCTATAAACTGGTAGTGACAGTGCCTACATTATAGGGTTATTGTAAGGATTGATTTATTGCAACCCTTTAATTGGAGTACTCCAAAAACGTGAGCTTCAACTCACAGAAAGGGGAGACTAGCCTCAACAAAATCACATAACTCTTATTCACAATGCCATAAAAATTTCCCAATGACAAACACTCTTTCCATACATTCAACTTCAAAATTGAATGGACTTAATTAATTAAATTAGGATTCCAAACAGGGAAATTTCTTCTGTGTTCTATCTCTCCTATGTCTTTGGGGTGTTCTGTAAAATACTCTCTATCTCCTTTGTATCTCCAATTGCTTTTCTCTCCCTTAGGTTCTTCCAGTTTGAACACAAATGTGTTTATGGTTTCCTTAAGCTGCAACCACAACAAATATTCCTTTGATTCCTGTCTTCTTGAGAGACTTTCCTATGCACCTCCTACCCTTTTGCCAAAATTCTTGGAGTTGGGACCAATATTGCAGCACATAAATTCTCATCTGTCAGTTGCTTGTCTGTGTGGACCATCTTGCTCACAATTTTCACAGAGCTTTATTTTATGGTCCTCTTTCTGATCTTTGTACCATGTATCATTATGCAAGAATGAATTAAAGTTGTTTCAACATGTAACAAATGCTCAGTAAGTAGAACCAAGTCATCTTCAATAGTTTGGTGAATACAAATCAACACCCTTTCCTCCTGAACCCTCTTCACCGACATCACTAACAATTTACTAATTGTCAAGCTTAGGAGCCCCTTTCAGACCCTCACCCCTCAACCTCTCTCCAGCACATTTGACACTGCCAAGCCTTTCCCCATCTCTGCTTCCTACTGCCATTGCTCTATCCCACCTTTATCAGCTCTTGCCTGGGACACTGTAATAACTGGTTCCTCTCCAATCTGTCTTCCCCACCACCTCTAGTTTTCTTTCTACAACCCACATCTGTTAAACTCTAGCAGGATTTAATAGGCTACTAAAATAGAGAAGACATTATTCTAACAGCAAATTCTCACAATGTGATAGTAAAAGAACAAAGAAGGGTGAAAAATGTATAAATAGTAACATTTTAATACCTATAACTATGTATAATGTGTGCATAGTATTACATAGTCCCTTATGTGTGCATTGTACATAAGAAAAAAGATACTAAAACAACATGATGTTCTCTGGTGGGACCATACTGAATGCTTATTTTCTAAATGAGTATTTATTACTGTTGCAATTTAGATTCAAACGTGATGTGTAGCAGATTTGAAAGCATTTAATTTTGTTTGAAGCAAAAGGAAATGTCCAAGAAAGCTGAAGAACTAAAATGTCTCCCCGTTAGGATTTAAAGGACAAAGGAACAAGTTTATTTTAGCTAGAAGGAGAAGCATGAGAAAGCCCACTGATGTGTGAAAGCACATTACATATTCAATATACAGGGAATATTTCAGACACTAGAGAATACGGTGGGTTTCTATTATGATCCCTTTCTCTATATTGCTTGTTTATATAACGATTTCATATTTATCTTTCAAGGTGTTTTCTGAAGAGTCCCCTTCTCTGGACAGCCTTCTGTGACCACTGCTGGATGTCTAACCGCTCTCATCTCTAGTCCTAGCCCTAGGCCATGCCTCCCCATCACTGCCTGACTGCATCCCAGAAATACATTCCTTGAAACTACTTTCCTGCCCCCACAATCACAACTTATATGAGTCACAACTTGTATGAATCACAACTTGTGTGAATCGTTTCTCGGTAGCAACAAGGAAAGTGACAAACTTAAGAAAAGCACAAGTAATCCGATTTTTAAATTTTCTAGTAATTTCCACAGAATTTTATCTTGTGGACCTCTTTTTGGTTTTTGTACCATGAGTTGGTGTATGAGAACGGTTTCAGGTGCTTTGACAAGTAACAAATACATAAAGAGTATCTAGCACAATTGCTATTTTTCCATCCAATGTCACCTCTCCGGTAGACATTATATTAACTTTAATGTGACTGAGAGATTAGGTGAAATGGAAGAAAGACTGATCTGAGAGTATAGAACTCAGATTCTAGTCCTGGGACTGCTGACTAGCTCTTCTGTCTTCAGGTCCTTCATTCTTAAATTGAAATCTTCATTTGAGCTCATTTAAAAAATCCTTCCTGACTCTAAAATTCAAGATCTATAAAAGAAATCAGATGTACATTTACTTTAACTTGTATCTCATTTTGCCCATTTGTAAACTGACCTTTAATGTCTTTTCCAACATTGACTTTGCTTTTTAACATTTGAATAACTATGACAGGTGATATAAAGCAAATGTGAATTCTGCTGAGTATCAATATGAAGCCAGCTTTTTCAAACACTAAAATAAATGAATTTTAGACAAAATATTTGCAGACCCATAAATTCATCATATTTTAGTCACTAAAAATTAGTTCTTAACACTATCATACCATAATGAAATTTTAATCTTTTCTATAGGTTTGTGAACTATGCCATTAGATTTCTTACCATAATCCTGATTGAGAGCTAAGACATCTGAACAATAGTTGCTTATTATTTGTAATAGCATAAACAAAGCTGATAAAAATTACTTTTGTAAATGTTTTTCTCTTCACTAGGAGATACTAGCCTTTATAGCATTAAATACATTAACCTTCTTATAGAAATTAGAGGGTTAACTCTGAGCATGCAGCTCCATAATTATTAAAAACAAACATATAATACATTAAGCCTCTTAACTTAAAAATCATATGATCTCCTCTTTCCGCAGTCAACTCTGTTTTATAATGGTGCTCCTGATTAAAACAACACAGACAATGCTAAAACAAATAGTCAAAACATTTTTAAAGCTGAGCTAAATAACTTCTTCTACTGGGTTTCATAATAATTTTGTCTGTAGGAGAAAGGTAACTAAATTTTCAAGGATTCTCATACCCAGGTATTGAAACTAATTACCTGAACTAATTATGCACATTGCTGTCATTCACCAAAGCTTTCTAAAACAATTTTATCTTTTTTGAAGAGGCAGAACTTAGTTTTCTCAACACAACCACAGAGCCAATTCTGAAAGTACTTTTACAAACTTGGGATCCCCATTAATTATTATTATCTCTTCCATTTATAGCTTGTTTATAAACTAATTACAAAAACGTGACTATGAAAGTTAGTGGTATTTTCCAGGCAGGAATTTGTTGAAGCACCCCCAAGAGTCAAAGAAAAAATTTCAGTCTCCAACTACTTTCCCATCAAGGTCTAACACATTATACATATTTTTAAGTCTCCCTATTACCTATGTCCAAACATATAAGGGAGACAGGCCTTTATTTTCAAACAAACTTGACCAGCTAAGATGTGTGCTAGAATTTCTAAGTCAACACACAACTTCAAAGAATAAATTTCAGAGATTCCTTGATTGATTAATTGATTGCAGAACATTCTATGTAAACACAAGTAAACAACTCATAAATTCTTTTTTTCTGTATTTTCAAAAATATAATGGTTTGTAAACATCAAACATTTTGTGATTGATTAAAATCTGTTTACATGAAACTGTAGCCATCAGTTGAAATATATAAGAAACTTGGTTAAAAAAAAACATCAAAATTACAACCATGCGTCAGTATTTTTAAGAAGCCAAAAAAATGATATTCTATTACCATGATGAGGCTAGAATTAATTTAAATAACTTTGGGATTGATTCATGAAAAACAAAAATACTTACACAGTAGGGGGGCATTATTTCTGCATTTTTTTATATGCACAAGTCATGGTCGGCATTCAACTTCCAATTCAAAAAGAAAAGTTGCAGATTTATGTAGGCAGGTTTTTGTGTGAGTGCACAGTTCCAAAGTGAAAAATAAATAAGCCTGTAGAGAACTTACGCCTTTTAGCAGAGTGTTAAAAGGATTGCAGGCTGAACTCCAGGCCAAAAAAAAAAAAAAAAATCTCATCCCAATAAATTATTACCAAAATGTTAGCAAGCCCCACGTTGTCACACTCAGGCAGCAGGGACATAATGGTGACACAGAAGAAAACTGCCACATAAATCACTTTAAAATAGCCCTTTGCTTGGCACAGGGAGAAACTTCCATCCTCAGCTGAATCTCATCTCCTACCTTTTCATCTCTATGATAAAATGGCAACTGTCCAAATCACTAAAAATAATTTAAAGTAAATCCCTGGAGATATAACTGCCAAACTTAGTAATAGTCTTTCATGATTAGGAAAGCAAGAAATAAAAGAATGTATAAGGAAAATTCTTTTCAGAAATGTCCTTCCTTTTAAATCTGAATTAATAAAGTAGATTGCAGGTTTTAAACAGAACCTAAGAATCTATAAATATTGATTTCCTCTTAATTCAGCCTTCTTAATTCCACTTGAGAAATATACTCTTTAAAAGTGCAGAAATACAGAGAAATGAATATACAAGTAAAGTAGTTCAGCATTGTCAAGGCCATTTCAACAGAAGCAAATTTATTTACCTCATGAAGAATGTTTCCAGGATTTTTATGTCTATTTAAAATAAACAATTTTAAATATTCAGACCATGTCTGAAATTATATTTTGAGTAACTCTTCAGCAAAATATATCTATTAAAATTGCCTCTCTGAATAAAAATGGACTCTGCAATTAATGTTCATGAAAACTCATTTTGATAGCAAGTAAAGTAAATCAACATTATATCTCTTTAAAGATAAAATAAGCTATGTATATTTTTAGGACATATATTTGTAGAAATAGAGTAGGCATCAAAATTAGAATTAATTCATCTTATTTTAACATGAAATGTTTAATAATACTGTCATAACACTATTATTCCTCATGTTTTTCAATAAATAATTTTTGGTACTTCTGCTTCATCCCTTAAACACCAGCTGTTTCACAGGTATACCATGAAAATTTTTTTATATTCAACTGTATCTGATTTCTCTTTAATCAAATCTTGAAAATAGCTGGAGAATAAGCCCAGATATTTCAGATAATTTTATTAATCCTGTGAACACTATTACATATATAACACAGACAGCACCCAACTCTTCTTGTCAATTTTGAAACGGAAGTATTACCATTACTGTCATAAACTTAGCATCCTTTAAGCTTAAGGAGGGGAAATCAACTTGCAATTTAGACAGTTACCAAATTACCAAAACTAGCGCAGCAACTCTTAATGAGCAAAACCATTAACAATTTTCTGACTGGAGCCCCTGTTCAAATACCTTGGACACCTTGTTAGCACAGAATGAGGTGTTCAATCAAGAGCCTGGGAATTGGAAGTACCAGGGCACAGTTTTGAGTGGTGATTACAAGGGCGAGAGGGCGAGTGCCAAAGTAACAGTCTTCCTACCCTGCAGGCAGCTGAGAAACCTTCAAGTCTACATTTGTAAATCAGCCCCGAAGATTACAGCAGTCACAAGCAAAGAACATATGAAACAATTATTTGCACCATCCTTCCAGTGTTTTAATTTGCTCTTAAAATGAACAAGATGATCCCCAGAGTCGCTGGCATTTTGTCTTTAGAAATTCAGAGCCCATACTAGGATTTTTCATAGCTCTGTAAGCCAAGGAAAAGACTAAAGAGATAATTTCAAAAGCCATTCTTTTTTTTTTTTCTCACCAGCTATTGTATTATTCAGGTTACCTGTAGCTTAAAATGTACAAAGTAGTCTACAGGAGTATAATTCATTTCAGATATTTTATTATTGACTCTTTTCAAGCATAAAGTATGTGTGTTAATTATTAGTTTCTAATTCTTATGTTACTGTTTTTCATTTGAAGTGCAGTGACTTAGACATTGAAACTCCTATATTAAAGTAATGAGGAAAAACACAACAGCCTTCCAGTTTTTAATGTTCTTAATCTGCTCCTTGACCACTGACAACTTATACATAGTATACTGAAAGGTTTTTCCTTTGGGCTATAGTATGCAAGTTGCTTTCAAAACTTAATAGTGATACAGCATCAAGCTTGTATTTTAAAAGCACATTTTAAATACAATATTATTTTTAAAATAACCATTATTTAAATGAAAATATTGCAATGAAAAGCAAACTAAAGAGAAAAACTAAACCTTTCAAATGTCAATAAATTAATTTTATTGTTTTAAGCATCTCTTTTTAATTACATTGACTACTTAGATACATTAAAATTTGGGTTCCATATAATAAAATGCTTATACTTAGAAACATGAATATATATTTAAACTGTTTTTTTCTTTATAAAATATGTGCATATTTTTCTCTTAATAATTTAGTGGGTGATATACTAATTGTTTAGAGAAGAGCTTTGCAAATTAATGACAAATATGAGGGTCTACATGTAACCCACTGGTTATAGTTCTTTATGTCTTTATAATGTTATAAATAACTGTACTGTGACTTACAGAAAAAGAATTTCTAAAGAACTTAAACACCAATTAATTTCATTTCTTTACATGTAAACCTATTACATTAAACCTCAATGTGTATTTTCTGTCACAGATACTGACAACTAGAAAGCATTATTTTAAAAGCCTTTGATCCACTTCTGAGTTTGAAAACATCATAAGATCCTATTTGTATAAATAAGGAAGGAAAATAATACAATTGTAACGACTTAAAACTTATTTCAGGAAATCTATTAAATAACATGATTGTTTATTTTAAAGTAGGTTTATGTATTTTCCTAGAGAGCCTTCTATTTCCTCCTATTATTTCTGTCAGTTTGTTTGCTAACTGGTGCAATATTGAGTTTACAGATTTTGATTTCTCGTACTAAATCAATGGCTTAAAATACTGTAAATTCATATCAGAGATTACTGTGTAATTTTGTAATGTATTACAATCACGTCAGCTGTCCCTAGACCCACAAGCGATTATTGTCAAATGTTCCTTTTCTCAACCAGGGAAATCATTTTCATCATATGCTATCCAAATGTAGAGGGCGCTGTTGTTTATGTATTTTGAAAGTGTTTCATAAAGCAAACCACATTCAGAGGATGGTGTAGTGTTTGTTTTTCAAAACCTATCCATATATTCCAATGGGAATTTTAACATAAAGACAAATTTGAATTTAAGTAACTGAAAAAGTGTTTATGTAGTAGATCAGTTAAATTCTCTTTTCTATTAATATTATATGTATTTTAAATTTTCCTTGAGGTCTAATTACTCTCTTTCCAAACATTCTGATGACTAGATTTTATAGGAATATTTCAGGTTTCTATTATTGTAGCTATGTAAAATATCAGCCTTGTACATAAGAGATGCATACTGAAAAATTTAGGAGTATCATTACTTTCAATTGGTTCAAAGGAAAAAATGAAGTAAATGTAGCAAAGAAATACAAATCTTCAGTTGAGAACAAGCAAATGTTTTCTGTAGTGTCTTTCAACTTTTGGTATGCTTGAAATTTTTCAAATTAAAACTTGGGAAAATATTTTGGTTGCCTATAATTTCTATGGTTATTTCCATTAATTATTTTCCAAGTAAATATGTATTTAAAAAATGTCACTGAGCATACCAGGTTTTACATGTTTAATCTTTAATGCAGTCCTAATATATGAAAGTATATCCTGATTTTATGACAGAAATGCTATTTCTTTTATTAATTGCTTGAGGTTGAAAAGAGAATAATTTTAAAATAAAAATTTCTATTTACTCTTTATAAAATGTTATAAATGAGCATATTTCTCTTGAGTTTTTCTTGAGTTTCATGAAACGATATGTTCACTTGTCTTTCTTTCTATGATATTATAGTTGCTATAAATAATTTACCATGGAATAAAAACCAAAAACAAATGATAGTCAATTTATTCTGAACACAAATTTGAAGTAACTGCTATAGCTTACAAAAGCAATCTTAAAAATTTGGATGAGTTATTATATCTAAAGCATTGAATAAATAATACATAAAATTAATCATCATTTTGCCAGGAATGGAAAATTCTGTACAAGAGTGACCATTATAAATTTAAAACACAGCAGCTTAGACAACTTGAAGCAACCACTGAAAATAAATTAAATTCTAATGTGCATTTTATTCTTAGTTCTTGACATTCGGCATAATACAAATAAACTATTTCAATTTTTTAATTTTATTTGCATATTTAGTGCATGTAAGTATGAGTATGTTATATTGTGATAAATGCTAAGTAGAGTTAATGAAACAGTATTCACTCTAGTTAAATAAAATCACATTTAGAATCATCCAGATTTTTTACTAAATTTCCTCCCCATTTATTTTATTAGAAGGTATAACTCCTCTCTCGTTTTTTGTTTTTAACCTAATTTGCAAAAAGAACAAGAAAGAGAATGCTAGTGACTGGTGTATATATAAATATGTTTTCTCTCCATGAAACTAAATCACTGGAAACACACAAATACAGCTTAAGGAAAAGTTTTGAATGTAGCTGAGGCATAACTTTTCACCACTTCAAGTTATTGTAAAATCAAAATAAGCACGGCAGAAAGCGCAGGAGGAAAAACAGTTCACTAAAATGGCTCCTAACTTGTTCTTTTGAATAGGGTATCTGAAACTTTGTCTGGTTAAACTGTATCTAATCTAGCACAAGTAGGCATTGTCTGATTTTTATGGTATCCATGCGTGTTCAAGAAGTTTTCCACCTTAAAAGCAAGGAGGGGGATTTGTGCATGTGTGTGTGTGTGTGTGTGTGTGTGTGTCAGGGGAGAGAGGGGTGGCAGGTCCAATCCATAACTGAGTAACAGTTGCCTTTTATGATTGGCAAGTTCTTTGGGACCAAGATACCCCCCAGCCTGAATGACTAGGACGCTGAGATGCAGTTCGGCTCTGTCTTTATGTCAAATCGCTGCCATCAAAACAATGGCTCATATTACATGAAAATCTTGTGCAAATGAGCCGTAATGGGAGTGAATGACAATCTCCTAAGACCATGCAGCAGGGCCCTCCTTTGATCTGAAATACTGTTAATCTTTCTCAAACATAGCACACTAAGTATACTTGGCAAATCCTATATGAGAAAGTCCCTACAGTGAAGATCCAGAGATAAACACGCTGTAAGGGAAACAGACACCAGGAAAAAGTTCCATATTACTCGTATACTTTCATTTATTTGAGTTGTTTTTAGTTTACTTTTATTTATGTTGTTATTGTCTTGATTTTGGTGACTGATACTCTTCAGTCTTTCACAGACCATTTTCCTGTTTTAAGATCTTATTTGCAGTTGACAAGTCTATTGGTTAATAAGTTTGAATAGGTGATGCTAAGAATTATTTTGTGAAACACTTCCAAGGGTTATAATAATTTGAGAATGTCCGAGATGCCTTATTTACATAGGCTTTTGTCATTAATCATAGTGGACTGGGACTGAAGGCTTTATGATGTTCTGCCAAAACATGAAAGAGAGGAGAGAGAGAGAGAAGTGAGGGAGAGAGACAGCGAGAGAGAGAGAGAGAGAGAGAGAGAGAGAGAGAGAGAGAGAGAGAACTTTCAAGCATGATATTTTCTACTATAAGAAAAGACAGATTTAGGTGTTTCTATTTCCAAGGAAGTATAAACAACTCTCTAAATATTTTACAAGTAGTAATATGAATTTTTGGGTCACATCAGGTCTTTTCTTTTGCTCTCTAATATCAAAATCAAACTGTTTTGTTAGGTAGCCAAATATGTAAGGCACATGTAGTCTAACGCAAGCTGAGTCAATCACAGTAATTCAGTGCTGGTAGGAAGTATGCCTTTTCAGTTGTGCTCTGCTTTTGAAGTGTTGCCTAAAAATCAGCCTTGGGCTTCAAAGAGAGACGGATTATAGCCTTTATCCAGCAATTAATATGGCTGGAACTCAGAATGTCAGCGTCTAACCATGATCCTGGCTGGACAGTAGCATAACAGGAATTTGTTCTCCTTCAATACTTGAAGTAAATCATAAAAGTGAATAAATAAGTAGTAAAATATTGTTAATGTGTGCCAGGAAAGAAGAAGAGGAAAAAATTAAACCTTCCTCCGCTAACAAGCTGCTTGTCTTATAAAACACACAGACAAGTCCTCCCCAAAAAAATGATGTGCCCAGACCTTTAACCAGCCTTCTCCACCTAGATCGTTTTAATCTCCCACCAACTGTTAAGCAGAAAGAAGTGCTGTAAGAGAGAAAGCCATTCCTTTCACCTTCGAAAGTAGATCAGATGACAACCTCTCCAAGTCCCTCCTCTCTGTCAGGGCTCAAGGGTTCAAATATGGTCAGACACAACAATTGGAAAGCAGCAGGATGTGCAGGAAGAGTTTAAGCACATTAAGATTATGCAGAGTGGTCAGAAGAGACACTGGTGTTAAATTGCAATTCAGCATCCTCTGACAAGAACCTGGAAGAGTGACCTGCAACAACAGAACGCAATTCTCTAAAATCCCATTCCTTTCTAACTCAATACTCTGATAGGTTTCAGGTTCAATATTATTAAATGACAACATGTTCCCATCTTCCTACCAATAAGTTCCTTGGAATTAATATTTCCATAGGATATGTTTACTTTGGTCTAAAGAAAAAGAAGCATCATCTCTTCTTAGAGTTGTGAACAAAAATGAGAGAAATCTCTAAGTTTGGGGAGATTCTCCCTTGGTATAGAAGACTACCCTCATCTGCCATGCAGAACAATCAAGCAATCTTCCCATTAAAATTTTGCATGGTTGTTGCAGTATGTTTCCTTACAAAATTCTTCTGACTTGGAGAAAACACCATGCATAAAGGATTTACAGAAGAGCATACCTGAATCCTGACAGGCTAAGCAATGAATTTCATTAATAAGCCATGTTTATTACTTGGTACAGAGGTTTTGAGTGGAAGACACTTGAAGAATGATCACTATAAAATTCAATATTTAAAAAATCTAATATCTAATGGACTTTTTAAAAAGAGGCAGAGATCTTCCTTCTGCTGGTTCACTCCCCAAATGGCTGCAATGGCCAGAGCTGGGCCGATCCAAAGCTCAGAGCCCATAAGGGATGCTGGCACCACAGGTGGATGCCTAACCTACTATACCACAGCACAGTCCCCTAAGAGACCCTTTTATATCATATAAGTATTTACCCCTAGATCCCACACACAAATATAGAACTAGAATCACAAAATCACATAATTTTCTGTGTTATTCTTGCATCTATTATCATTTTTATATCACTGTGCCTTTGGCACTCACAGCGAAGGGCCTGGCAATATATTTTAGTTCCAAGGAAGGAAGAAGATACTGTGGTTGATGAGATGTATATCTAAGATCTGGCCATGTGATGTCCACAGGCCTCATTCTGTTGAAGATGAAGATGGAGTATGTACAATATTAAGCAAAATCTGTTTTCTCTTTGTTTTTACCGTCTTGCTATTAGAAGCAATGTGATTCCCAGGTTCTAGTTCAAGATTAGGGAAGCTATCATGGCTATTTTGCTGTAAAATGACAGAGTACTTGGTGAGTAAAATGAGCAAAGAAAAGATGACTCAGGTAACAGGGAAATAAAATATTTGTGCCATTGAAAAGAAACAGGAACACAGAAGAAAATCTGCTTTAAGATTTCATCTGGGGCTGGCATTTTAGCATAGTCGTGCCAGCATCTCATATGGACTGGTTCAAGTCCCGGATACTCTACTTCTGATCCAGCTCTCTGCTGTGGCCTGGGAAAACAGTGAAAAATGGCTCTAGTGCTTGGGCCCCTACACCCACCTGGGAAACCTGGAAGAAGCTCCTGGCTTCAGATTGGCACAGCTCCACCCATTGCAGCCAGTTGGGGAGTGAAGCAGAGGATGGAAGACCTCTCTCTCTGCCTCTCCTTCTCTCTCTGTGTAATTCTGACCTTCAAATAAATAAATAAATCTTTTAAAGAAATTTCATCTGACATTTTTAATAACACAAAATTCCCTGATAGTATACTATCAGTATCCAAAAAACTTGGGTTGTTGGCAATGTCTACTTAAGCAAAGCTAGCATGAATATGAATACTATGCATTTAGTATCAGTAAACCTGGTTGTTAGACCCAAACTATTTAAAACTAGTTTCAAAAATTCCATAGCCTATTTGGAGTTTCATTTTACTAGGTCCACTCATGATCACAATCCTATTCTCACCCTTATTTACATCCTTCAGTAACCCCAAACTTATATGCTTATTTAAATATGTATCAATAACAATTTATAGTAAATCTATAGATCGACTACATAGATTCTGCATTAATGTTTCAAAACATCTTTTCAGGTAAAATTGTTTGATTTTGTTGTTCACATGAAATCCCCATCTAGCCAAACAGTATGCACTGGAAAATAAATCTCCTGTCAGGTAACCATTGGATGCATTCTTTCATTGTGCTCTAATGTATATACAGGAAATATCAGGGATCTTCAAAAAGTTAATGAAAAAATGCATTTTGAAAGCAAACTGTGCTTGGATTTTAGAAACTTTTTTGCACCAAAATAAGCTTATTTTTAATTCCATGTCCATGAATTTTTTGAAGTGTCCCTATACAACCAACCAATATTGTCCCTCCTGAAACTTCTCTCTGCTGCTCCATCCCTCATTCTGCCTTTGCCTCATACTTGATTGTAACCAACATGCCCTCATTAGCCACTCATGCACTGACCTACAACAGGTGCATTCTTCTCCCTTTAATAAAAACAAACACATTCTTTATAGTAATAAATTTCTTCATCCCTGGATTACCTCCTAATTTTTGCAATTTCACTCACTGTTTTTTAGATTTTTTTATGTGAAAGGCAGAGTGGTAGAAGGGTAGATGAGAGAGAATGAGAGCAAGAAATAGAGAGAGAAATGCACTTTCTCTAAACTTCATTCCATCTGTATTCTTTCCTCCT
Organism: Sylvilagus floridanus; assembly: GCA_949820135.1. Taxonomy (NCBI): domain Eukaryota; kingdom Metazoa; phylum Chordata; class Mammalia; order Lagomorpha; family Leporidae; genus Sylvilagus; species Sylvilagus floridanus. The sequence goes on from OX463244.1 coordinate 129,146,227, forward strand.
CCATCTCCGTTCTCTACTTCTCTAGAATCTGGAGCTGGCTACTTAAATTTAAATGCATTCAAAGTTAGTAAAATTCAAAACTGATTGAGGGTCTGCTTGAGGGAGAATGGCTTAAAGTTTAATGAAACCATCTTTTTTGTTGATGTGGGAGCCCTAGCATCTTTCACTAGATGTATATTGGGTGAATATTTTCAGAGGTAGTCAATCTCCTTGCTAGTATTAGCCTGGCTGCTAGGAAACTGGCAGCCAAACAAGCGAATTTATTTGGGGATGTCATCATTCCACTTACCTTTCTCACGCCCAGGATACACTGTGCTTTGCATTCCAAGTTTCATCTTCTTCTGTTATCTAGAGCCTCCAAATTCTGAACCTTTCCAAAGTTTGGCAGGGCAGGTTGGTATATTTTCTCATTATCTCCCTTTGCAGTCAGGTAGATTTCTTTTCTCATACTCTGCTGGTCTTTTGTACTCTTTCATCTGCTTTCCACCTTCTAAAAATTTCACTTCCGGAGAGCGGCAAGATGGCGGAATAGGAAGGGAGCACACCGATAGTCTGGGGAGAGACAGTTTAATAAAAGTGGAGATACTGCAGGTTCAAGGAAGAGTAGGGGAAGATACAGCAGAGAAAACCCTTCCGGAACTGGAGATTCACAGTGGACCTGCGTGGAGAGCGTGGGAGCCCGCAGTTTGGGACACCAGCAACAGATTCAACACACCAGCGCTGGAACGCGAGGTGAGCAGAACATCAATAGCCCGAATTACCAGCAGGGAAGCGGAAAAGGGAGCCTAGAGCGAACGAGGCTTGAAACCCTGCAGGGAAAAGTTCACCAGGCTAACTAGAAGAGAGAGAGAGAGAGGGAAAAAAAAAAAAAAAAGTGACCCATATGGACACGAGCTTCTCTCTCTCCGCTCACCTCTCAAAGGTGAGCAAGACAAAGAGCAGGCGCCATTTTGGAATACGTCATAAGCAGGGCGACCTCAGGTCGGCACCGGCCCCGAGCCTAGCAGAAAAACCTGACTCTGGGTGGGAGGGGTGAAATAACAGGAGATTAGAACCTAATGAATGTGTGGTGCTAATGAACTGAGACTGTGAAAAAAGGGGGAGAGAACTCACGGAAATCATGAATTCATGTGAGTACTCTCCAGAGACGCTACAGTTCAGTAGCCTTGGCAGCCCAGTGGGAGACTACAGGAGAATCTCAGCCCACACAAAGGGCCGCAAAGATTCCCTCTCTGGTCCTTGGGAAAGAGCTTCCAATCTCTGGCTCCTGTGGGTATATCATTCGCCTGCTAACCCCCACCCCCAATTCCATTCAGCTGTGTGGAATTACTTCCCTTTTGAACCAAAAAAAAAAAGTAACAGAGAGAGATTTACCACGCCTAACCTGGGAGTGTCTCCTTTGACACACCCTCAACCTGGAGGAACCAAACGGAGCTCTCAGGCCACACCCATCTCAAGCCTCTAAGGCTCCATCAAAAGCAGACAGTCCACTTAATCTAGAGTCATAGTATAACAAGAAAAAAACACCACAGTGAAGAAACCAATATGCCAAACAACAAACGCAAAAACCGAGGTAACAAGAACAAGGAAGACACTATGGCATCCCCAAATGAAAAAGACACCCCAATTCAAGATTACAAAGATGATGAGATAGAAGAGATGCAAGAAGCAGATCTCAAAAAATTGATAAGAACACTAAGAAGTACTCAAAAACAAATTCTTGAACTACAGAAATCCTTAATGGACAAGGTAGAAAATCTCTCTCGTGAAAATGAAATATTAAGAGAAATCAAGCTGAAATGAAACAACTAGTAGAACATGAAACTGTGATAGTGACGAGAAATCATAATGAAGTGAAGAATTCAATAGATCAAAAGAAAAACACATTAGAGAGCCTTACAAACAGAATGGGTGAGGCAGAAGAGAGAATATCGGACTTAGAAGACAGAGCACAGGAAACTATACAGTCAAACCAAAGACAAGAAGAGGAAATTAGAAATCTAAAAAATATTGTTGGGAATCTACAGGATACTATTAAAAAACCCAACATTCGAGTTCTAGGAGTTCCTGAAGGCATGGAGAGGGAGAAAGGATTAGAAGGCCTTTTTAGTGAGATAATAGCAGAAAATTTCCCAGTTTTGGAGAAGGACAGAGACATCCTAGTACAGGAAGCACATAGAACCCCTAGTAAACATGACCAAAAGAGGTCCTCACCACGACACGTTGTAATTAAACTCACCACAGTGAAACAGAAAGAAAAGATCCTAAAATGTGCAAGAGAGAAACGTCAGATTACTCTCAGAGGATCTCCAATTAGACTCACGGCAGACTTCTCATCAGAAACCCTACAAGCTAGAAGGGAATGGCGAGACATAGCGCAGGTACTTAGAGAGAAAAACTGCCAGCCCAGAATATTATATCCTGCCAAGCTCTCATTTGTGAATGAAGGTGAAATAAAGACCTTTCATAACAAACAAAAATTGAAAGAATTTGTTGCCACTCGTCCAGCCCTGCAAAAGATACTTAAAGATGTGTTACACACAGAAACACAGAAACACGGCCATCAACATGAAAGAAGGTAAACGAAGGGAACCTCACAGCAAAAGATCACAGGGAATTCAAAGCATACATTTGGATAAAGAAATTATGGGACATGTACTCTATAGAATACTATACAGCAGTCAAAAACAATGAAATCCGGTCATTTGCAATAAGATGGAGGAATCTGGAAAACATCATTCTGAGTGAATTAAGCCAGTCCCAAAGGGACAAATATCATATGTTCTCCCTGATCGGTGACAACTAATTGAGCACCAAAGGTGAAATCTATTGAAGTGAAATGGACACTATGAGAAACAGTAACTTGATCAGCTCTTGTGCTGACTGTTGTTGTACAATGTAATACTTTATCCATTTTAGTAATTTTTTTATTCTAGTACTATTGGTTGAACTCTGTAATTAACAAACAATTATTCTTAGGTGTTTAAATTTTAACTGAAAAGTGATCCCTGTGAAATATAAGAGTGGGAATAAGAGAGGGAGGAGATGTACAATTTGGGACATGCTCAATCGGAACTGCCCCAAATGATGGAGTTAGAAATGTGCCAGGGGATTCCAATACAATCCCATCAAGGTGGCATGTACCAAGGCCATCTCACTAGTCCAAGTGATCAATTTCAATTCACAATTGATCACACTGATAGTTCTAAGAGTCAAAGGGATCACACAAACAAGACTAGTGTCTGCTAATACTAACTGATAGAATCAAAAAGGGAGAGAATGATCCAACATGGGAAGCAAGATACACAGCAGACTCATAGAATGGCAGATGTCCTAAATAGCACTCTGGCCTCAGAATCAGCCCTTAAGGCATTCAGATCTGGCTCAAGAGCCCATGAGAATATTCTAGGCATGGAAAGCCAAGACACTCTGGAAAAAAAAAAGAAGACCTAAATGAAAGATCTCTGTGAGTGAGATCCCAGTGGAACGAATGGGGCCATCAAAGAAGGAGGTACCTTTCTCTGAAGGGAGGAGAGAACTTCCACTTTGTCTATGACCCTGTCGGAATAAGATTGAAGTCAGCGAACCCTAAAGGCTTCCATAGCCTTGGCAACTCATGACTAGAGCCTAGGGAGATTACTGATGCCATAAACAAGAGTGTCAAATTGTTAAATCAACTTCAGGAGTCACTGTGTACTTACGTCTCATGAGGGATCTGTCCTTAATGTGTTGTCCAATGTGAAGTAATGCTATAACTAGCACTGAAACAGTACTTTACACTTTGTGTTTCTGTGTGGGTGCAAACTGATGAAATCTTTACTTAGTATATACTGAATCAATCTTCTGTATATAGATAATTAAAAATGGAAAAAAAATCTTGGTGTTAAATTGGAAATTGCCTAGAAAATTAATCAATTTTTTAAAAAAATATATCATGTAGGATCTCTGCCCTTAATGTGCTATACATTGTGAATTAATACTATAACTAGTACTCCAACAGTATTTTTCACTTTGTGTTGCTATGTGAGGGCAAACTGTTGAAATCTTTACTTAATATATACTAAACTGATCTTCTGTATATAAAGAGAATTGAAAATGAATCTTGATGTGAAGCAAGGGGAGAGGGAGTGGGAAAGGGAAGGGTTGTGGGTGGGAGGGAAGTTATGGGGGGGGAAGCCATTGTAATCTATAAGCTGTATTTTGGAAATTCATATTCTTTAAATAAAAGCGTTATAAAAAAAGAAAAAAAAATTTCACTTCCAGCCTCTGTGTTATTTCTTCCATCACATGCCTCATGGGTTTATAAGCCTTATATTCCTATTGTGGTAGTTGAGGAGAGAATGATGGTAATTTGTGTGTTTAGTTTGCAATGTTTAATTTTATGGATATATATTATTATTTTTTAAAAACCAGCACCCATATGGGATGCCAGTGTTGCAGGAACCCAGTATGTTACAACACTGGCTGTCATCTTTTGTGTGTGTGTGTGTGTGTTTGTGTGTGTGTGATAACTTATTTAGTTATTGAAAAGACAGAGTTACAGAAAGGAAAAAGGGGAGAGACAGAGATCTTCCATCCACTGGTTCACTACCCAAATGGCAACAACGGCCAGAGCTGGGCTGATCTGAAGTCAGGAGCCAGGAGCTTCTTCTGGGTCTCTCACAAGGGTACAAGGGCCCAAATGCTTGGGCCATCTTCCACTACATTCCCAAGTACATTAGTAGAGAGCTGAATTAGAAGTGGAGCATCTGAGTCTCAAACCAGTGGTGATACAGAACGCCACCATTGCACATTGTAGTTTAACTCTCTATGCCACAATTCCCCGACATTGATTTTTTTTTTTTTGACAGGCAGAGTGGACAGTAAGAGAGAGAGACAGAGAGAAAGGTTTTCCTTTTCTGTTGGTTCACCCCACAATGGCCGCAGCAGCCGTGCTGCGGCCACGCACCGTGCTGATCTGAAGCCAGGAGCCAGGTGCTTCTCCTGGTTTCCCATGCGGGTGCAGGCACCCAAGCACTTGGGCCATCCTCCACTGCCTTCCCGGGCCACAGCAGAGAGCTGGACAGGAAGAGGAGCAACCAGGACAGAATCTGGCGCCCCGACCGGGACTAGAACCTGGTGTGCCGGCGCCGCAGGCGGAGGATTAGCCTAATGAGCTGCGGTGCCAGCCCAACATTTATTATTTTTAATGACTTTGCACAAAGTTCCCAGAAGTTATAAAAATGTTAATATAATGTTCATCATCAGAAAAATGTAGTCATGAAGTCTTCACAATCTGTGAAGATCTTGAAGTATTTGTCATTGGGCAAATTGAGTGCAAAATGCTGTAACTAGTATGTAACAATTCCATGTCTGCTTCCCCAGAAGTCTGTTCTTACCACAGGAAAATAGTGGTTTTCAGTTCAACATTTCCAAAGGAGAATTTAGAAAAGAGCCTTAAAAAAAGTATACCTTTCTGTTCCAGTGATTACTTTTAAAGAAATTTCTCGAGGAAAATCTCAGTAAATCTATTTAGTCAGAGATCATTTGTTTGCAAGTCAAATGAAAGTTGATTAAAGGAAAACTTCTAGAAAAGAGTTTCTCAAAAACATGTAAGGTTTATGAGGCACATTGTGACTTATCTCAGTCTTTCTCTGTACCTCTGCATCTGCTTTTTCATAACCACATGAAAACTCTCCTAAAATGTCAACATCAGCCTAAGATCTGTGAGATCATCTAGTTTGGTTTGCCACAACTAAGTAGCTCAGTGCCTATGCCTCAATCCCACTTCGTGGTAGAATGAATGCAACTCATCTGCTCAAGTTAATAACTCCTATGGACAGTGCCAAAGAAGGACTTAGTTGGAATACAAGGATATCAGACAGCTAGGAATGGAGATATTCTTTTGGAAATAAACAGCAGATCTGGAAAAGTTTGTCAGTATCTCTAACAGAACCAGAAGTACTCCAGATAATATCTAGAACACAAGGCTACTTGTTAAGTTGAATCAGTCTACAATGATTGGGGTAGTTTCAAAGATTGGCTGCAACCACAATTCAAGCATCATTGAAGTTATTTTAATGTCAGTTCACTATGAATCAAGTAAACAAAAGGTACAAAGAATCATCATCATATCAAGGATATAATTCAGTGAAAATAGCTCCCATCGTCTTCTCAGGTTTTCAGTTCTGTCTACATTTCAAAAGGCTAGTCACACTCATCTAGTAAATAACCAGACACATCTGAGAATCCTAGAACCTGAGACTCACATTATTGTTGTTGTTGTTGTTGTTGTTATTTTGAATAGGGTGTCATGGTTGCATTGCAGGATGGGCCAAGAGCATGCCAGTTTTCATGTGCTTAGTTTATTACCAGGAAGGGAAAGTATAATTGTACTTAACTTACGTATTTTACATAGTCTATTCTACATTATCATCAGTTGTATGAACGGTTTCCTTTCACACAGCCAGGCCATGACCACTACAGTACATGACAGAAATGAATGAAGAGATTTTGCAGGACAATGTGTGTAACAAGGCATGAACACTGATAAATAGTAACTAACACCTAGGCTTAGAAAGGACAAGAAAACTTAGATGGGAAGGGTGTATAAAGAAACTACTATTCGGTTCTGGGTGAATATTTTTGTAGAAAGATGTATTTAGTCAGAATTATATTTCCATGTAACATTTCTAGATTCTGAAATGTCGGCAACTATCAAGATTTTTTAAAAACATTTATTTTATTTGAAAGTCAGAGTTACACAGAGAGTTCTCAGAGGTAGAGAGAGAGAGAGAGAGAGGTCTTCCTTCTGCTGATTCACTCCCCAGTTGGCCGCAATGGCCGGAGCTGCACCGATTGGAAGCCAGGAACCAGGAGCCAGGAGCTTCTACCTGGTCTCCCACATGGGTGCAGGGGCCCAAGGACTTGGACTGTCTTCTATTGCTTTCCCAGGCCACAGCAGAGAGCTGGATGGGAGGTGGAACAGCTGGGACTTGAACCACTGTCCACATGGGATGCTGGCACTTCAGGCAGCAGCTTTACCTGCTAGGCCACTATGCTGGCCCCAACTATCAAGACTTTTAAAAACATCAGTTGGAAAACACACATACATACACTCAAAGACATACCCGTTGACAGAATCAGAACTCCATACGGCTAATTTGTGAACTTGTGTATACATACCCTAACATACTTACACAAAAACACACTTACATAACCCTATACAAAGGAGTATAGGTTTTAATTATTCACCTTTGGTCCAAATATAATAAAAAATTAAGAACGAACTTAACATTGGTACTGGCATTGTGGTTAAATTACCTCCTACAGCATTGTCATCCCCTTTGGGTGCCTGTTCAAGTCCCAGAAGCTCCAATTCTGATCCTGCTCTGATTCTGCTTCCTGCTACTGTGTCTTGGAAGACAGCAGAAGGTGGCCCAAGTACATAGGCCTCTATACCCATGTGGGAGACTCAGACGAAGTTCCAGGCTCCTGGTTCCTGCCTAGCCTAGCCCTTGCCATTGCAACTATTTGGGGAGTGAACCAGAGAATGGATGATCTCTCTCTCTCTCTCTCTCTCTTTCTCTCTCTCTCTCTAACTTTGCCTTTCAAATAAACAAAATAAATCCTTTTTTAAGGTCCTTTTAAAAAGAACTTAACATCATTTTCAAAAAATATTCAACAAATTTCCCTCAAAGTTGTAGAATATTCAAATAGAAAGGAGTATTAGAGTTAATTTATTACAACTATATATTATTTTATAGATGAAATAATTCATGTCTAAATAATTCTTAGAATTTGTTTAAAATAAAGATAGTAAAAAATATGTGTGTAATTATATTTCAGTTTTCTTTGAAGAATGGTAAATTCCCTTAAATTGTGAGATATAATTCATGGCTAGAAATTGTATCTTCACAAATATTCCAGCCAATTATTTTTTTTAATTCAAATTATAATTTGTCAAAAACCTTTATTTAAGTTCCTTTTATACAAAAGAAAGTTTTGAGTAAGGAAAGCACATGATATGTATGATTATATCAGATTAAATAATGTCAACATTAGCCTCTCTGAACTATTGGCCACCCACCCACCTTAGCCCGTCCATGTCATTTTACTCATGGAACTGATAAAATGCTATACTTATTTTAGGGTGAATCTGTGTAGATGATTTTCAAACTTCAGCCATGGTTCTTGTGCCCAGATTTTTTTCTAGCTCTTTTGACTCCTAACATTGAAATTTATGGTGCATTTCCAGTACTCCCTGCTGTGTCCCTCATCATGTCGTGGCTGCCAGGCCACTAGGAAACAAGAAATGAATGCTGGAAAACCCTGTGGCTGTTCTTAACTAAGGAACTGGAGACATGACCAAAGTTCTCTGCAAATCCTCCTAGACTGTCAGAAGAAAAATGGCAACAAGCTGCAGTCATTCAATGAAGCAATATTTTCCTTATTACTTGCAAAGTCTTTTATTTAGGCTCAACAGTATCATATTTGAAATGATTTTATGACTGGGGGCAATACTTGAGTAGCCATCTGTTCCCTCAGATTAGCTGTCAGATGAGTAGAATGTCTTTAGTCAATGTTCTCAAATTGCTTTAAAATACCAACAAATTCAATATTTGTTCAGGACATTAGTGGAGAATATTTTCATTTTTAGCTCAAACAAAAAGTCAGATTTCTCAGTAATTTTATATTGTTTCAACAGTCACTGGTGCACATAAGTAGATTGTAATGGACATTTTGGGGAAAAAAATAACAGAAACCAAAGGTGGTGAAAATGTCAAGATGGATTTGGTACACCACAGCTATCTTTCCACTTGCAATTTTAAAAGCAAATCTTTAATTTGGAAATTTCTGCCTACCTGCCATTATAAGCCCCTTCAGGGCAATGATCTATCAAGTTCTGACTGTCTCAAACTGTTTATGCCAGATTCCACATCGATCACACTCACACTTGCTGCACTTTTAACCAGAGAGCCAAGAAACAATAATTTTCAATTAAGAAACTAGAAGAAGACTTGGGGTTTGATTTATGGTGCATGACTAATTATCAAATAGCTGGCCTAATGAAAATTAAGCTGCTGGTTACTACAAAGATTTAACTTCATTTTCTTGATATGATCCAGAATGTAATTTATTGAAGTAGTATGATGCATTCTAAAAGCTATAGACATGTAAATGAGATAATTTTAATTTTTAATTGACAGGACTAATTATTTATATTATGATGAATTTGACATTCAGAGTACATCTACACCTGAAATAAACGATTATCTTTGCTTCTGATAAGGATTATCACTTCCTTTTTATGCTACTGAAAGAACAAAAAATATTTCTTGTTGTATAAAAGTTGCAGACTCTTTCAAAAAAAAAAGAGAGTTAAAATTAATAGCTTTATGGCAGGTCACAAACCAGCACTCATATATTATGCTGGCATTGCAAACAGCTTTATCTGCTTAAGCATAGTTTTTTCTTTTTCTTTTTTTTTTTTTTTTTTTTGACAGAGTGAGACAGAGAGAGAGAGAGAGAAAGGTCTTTCTTCCGTTGGTTCACCCCCAAATGGTCACCACTGCCGGAGCTACACCAATCCAAAGCCAGGAGCCAGGAGCCAGGTAATTCTTCCTGGTCTCCCATGTGGGTGCAGGCACCCAAGCACTTTGGCCATCCTCCACTGCCTTCCTGGGTCATAGCAGAGAGCTGGACTGGAAGAGGAGCAACCGGGATTACAACCTGGTGCCCATATGGGATGCTGGCGCTGTAGGTGGAGGATTAACCAAGTGAGCCATGGCACTGGCCCCATATAAGCATAGTTTTTAAAAGTGATATCAGATAGCTAGCCCATGTATACCATAAAATTATAAAGATACTTGTGAATGTTAGTTTTATGCATTTAAATTTTTTTACATGATGATAAATGACTCAAGTATAACTTTCAAACAAAATTGTGTATTAAAACACATTAGATTTGGCCAGCGCCCTGGCTCACTTGGCTAATCCTCTGCCTGTGGTGCTGGTACACCGGGTTCTAGTCCCGGTCGGGGCGCCGGATTCTGTCTCGGTTGCTCCTCTTCCAGTGCAGCTCTCTGCTGTGGCCCTGGAAGGCAGTGGAGGATGGCCCAGGTCCTTAGGCCCTGCACCTGCATGGGAGACCAGGAGGAAGCACTTGGCTCCTGGCTTCAGATTGGCACAGCGCCAGCCGTAGCAGCCATTTGGGGGGTGAACCAATAGAAAAGGAAGACCTTTCTCTCTGTCTCTCTCTCTCTCACTGCCTAACTCTGCCTGTCAAAAAAAAAATAGATCTTATCATTACTAAATAAAATCACATTTAACAAGACTGAATTTTATATTCCATTCAATATTACCTTTAATGCTTACTATTTCTGCACTCATACCAACTACTATGATAGCTGCTTTAAATTCATTCTCTTAATTTTTAAGATTTATTTATTTCTTTGAAACTGAGTTACACAGAGAGAGGAGAGGGAGAGAGAGAGAGAGAGAGAGAGAGAGAGAGAAGGAGAGAGAGAGAGGTCTTGCATCCGCTGGTTCACTCCCCACTTGGCCGCAATGCCTGGAGCTGTGCCAATCCAAAACCAGGAGCCAGGAACTTCCTCTGGGTCTCCCATGAGGGTGAAGGGGTCCAAGGACTCGAGCCATCTTCCACTGCTCTCCCAGGCCACAGCAGAGAGTAAGATCAGAAGTGGAGTAGCCGGGACTCGAACCTGCGCCCATATGGGATGCCAGCGCTTCAGGCCAGAGCGTCAACTCACTACACCACAGCGCTGGCCCTAAATTCATTCTTTTATTTAATCAAAGCAATTTAATCCCATAGAGTGTTACTGCTCCTTACTTTACTGAGAAGAGTAAGGCTCAGAGAAATTGTGCTCTCTGATCCTGTTTTTAAAAAGTCTGAACCGGACCGTCTCCAAGCCTAGGTATGGAACAGCCTCTGGAAGATCGGGCAGCACGGCAAACACTTTACATAGGGTTTCCTGCAATCCTCCTTGGTCAATCTACCATGTTGTGTGCCTCCTGAAACTATTTCCCATTATGAGTCTGTCATGTGCTACCACACCTTGGTCTTTTCTGTCATTCTCTTTTTTTCCCTTTGCTGACCCTCATTACTATCTGAAATTACATGAAGCTACTTTGTCTCCCTTGACCTGGATTAGTTCTGAGGACAATGTTTGTTTATCACCATACCTGAGAACCTAGAATTGTGCCAGATACATGGCAGATACTCAGTGTAAATGTCAGAAACTGCTTAAATTCCTTCACCATATGTTCAAGTCCTCCTATTATCCTAACCTTCCTAAATATGAGTTCTTAGCTCTTCTTTCTCCACATATATCCTTTAAACAATCACAGCAAAGTTAGCATGCAGCATACAGGAGTCATCTTACTCCCCAAACAGCTATCACCATTATAATAGTAATATTGGCTCAAAACTTCATGTCAGGGCCAGCATTTTGGTTAGCAAGTAAAGTCACCATCTGAAATGCTAACTTCTCAGATGGGCACAGGTTCATGTCCTGGCTGCTTCACTTCTTGTTACCAGTAGGAAGCAGAAGGGCAATTGCTGGAGCAAGGCTCGTGGTTTCTTTTCCTCAGCTTAGTATAGAAATGAAAAGCTAGGAAACAAAAAAATCAATAGCTTTAAAAATTTGGGGAATTACTTGGTATAAATTATTTGTAATTAAGGAATGAATGAAAACTTTAAAATCATGTAAAATACTATCAAGTGAATGTGTGTATATACTAATTACATTTTTCTTGTATTTTTAATAAAGTTATTAAATACAAATATCTAAAATCATAAAACACAATTTATCTTTATTCCATAAATAAAATTATTTAATGTTGTCATGCATTATGTTCTCTACCATACTAAGTTGAGCTCTATTTTCAAATACTCAATATTCTACCCTAATTATACTTTTCTCCTCCTCACCCATCTTCCTGTGCAAAACTTGAACCATCTCTTGTCCCCCAAAATCCATTTCCTGCCAATCTTCCTTCACTCACGTAAGTCTGACAATTTATAAACTTTCTAAAAACGTCATCTCCAAACTCTGCCATCTTTCAGCCTTCCAATCTTGATGCTATATCCTCTTCAGAATGAGCAAATATTTCCTCTTTATCCTTCCTTTCCACCTTGAAATGCTGTCTCCCTTTGTTTATGAACTACAATATATAGAGATCATCAGTCAGATTAGTGATTTTCATGATGGGGACTTGTAAAATACTGAATTTTTCTTTATTTTAGTTCTGAATAACCAGGATTTCCAATTCTCAAGAATCTGTCATACTGTATAGTTACATAATATATACTTTACTAAAAGTATATTACACTTTAATACAAAGAATTTTAAAATATCACTCCTGGAAAGGCTGGCATTGTGGCATAGCAGGTAGAGTCACTGCCTGTGGTGCTAGTATCCCATATGGGCAACGGTTCAAGTCCCAGCTGCTCCACTTCCAATCCAGCTCCTGCTAATGCTCCTGGGAAAGCAGCAGAGGATGGTCCAAGTCACTGGGCCCTTGCACCCATGTAGGAGACCCAGAAGAAGCTCCTGAATCCTGGATTCAACCTGGCCCAGCCCTGGCTATTGGAGCCATTTGTGGAGTGAACCAGAGAATGAAAGATCTCTCTCTCTCTCTCTTCTCTCCCTCCCTCCCTCCCTTCCTCCTCCTCGTCCTCCTCGTCCTCGTCCTCCTCCTCCTCCTCCTCCTCCTTCTTCTTCTTCTTCTTCTTCTTCTTCTTCTTCTTCTTCTTTTCTCTCTCTCTCTCTCTCTCTCTCTCCCCCCCTCCCTCTCCCTCTCCCCCTCCCTCTCTCTTTGTCTCTGTAACTCTGACTTTCAAGTAAATAAATAAATCTTTTTAAAAAAATCACTCCTGGAGATTCATCCCAATTCAATTAAGTCAGCATCTCTTGAGATACAGGACTTTTTTAAAACTTTCCCAGATGATTTTACCATTCAAGCAGTTATTCAGAGTCAGTAACCTACAATAAACACTATTGGGATAACCAAATATGAATGGACAACCAAATCTTAGAACTTGTTTCCTCTAAGGAGTTCTATGTTTGATGTTTTCTAGGTGATGTGTTTATAATTTATAATCACTGCGTGTTTTAGAACTGACTAAATGTTCTCAAAATATTCATTTACAAAATGTGATGATTTCTTAGGGTTGATATTATTGTATTTATAATTTCATAGTTCTTATTATAGACTTACAATAGTATCCCCCCTTCTGAGGGTGCTCTTCCTTAGATGATTACCTGGTTACCTTTCATCAATAAATGTTCCTCTTAGCAGTATTTTGATGCGCCTTGGCTAACTATTAAAAAGTATGGTGAAGAAAGAAAAGTCAGAGGGCCAGGCTTTTGAAATAGTGATTATGAGTTTGCTTGGGATGCCTGCGTTCCATACAAAAATCTAAAATTAATCTTCAAACTTCATTTTAGTTCAAAGGAAAGAATACCCAAGAAATTAAAAATGTACTCATTTGTTTTATTTTCTTTGCCAAACTACGATGGGAATATCAAGACAATGATTTTTGTTGGTGTTGTTTTGTTTTATTGTGCAGTTAAGAAAGAAAACTTCTGTAGTACAGTGTTCATCTGTATGTGAAAAAGCTAATGTGTAGGTCTTGGTCTGTACATCATCTACCCACAAAAGCTTAACTTTCTACGGCTTACGTTCCACCCTTGCAGGATCCCATGTTACTACAAGAGAACGGCTGGCAAGAGGTGATGCTTCAGTAGGCCAATTGTATAAGATAGATCATTTGATTAGAGGCCACTTATTGGCATCATACAAATCAAACCAGGATCTAGTTCCTGGACATAAATAATTCCTATTGTACTACTAGGAAAAATGGGAACTCTCATATATTTTTCATTAGCCAGATTGCCAAAGTAGTCTGTGAGAAGAGTGGTAATATTTTATGATTTTCCTGGTTCTAGCACTATTCTTCCATTTAACATTTTATCTCTTAAGTCAATTTATCCTCTCTCTCTTAATCATTTCCTTGATATAATCATTTGGACCCTATGCAGTAAGTCACAAACTGGAGAGGTTGGAACACAACTGCATGTGGTTTTTTTTTGGTTTGTTTTTGCTTGTTTTTTTATTTATTTTTTTGAAAGACAGAGTTAGACAGTGAGAGAGAGAGAGAAAGATCTTCCTTCTGTTGGTTCACTCCCCAGATTTCCGCCACTGCCAGTGCTGTGCAGATCCAAAGCCAGGAGCCAGGAGCCAGGAGCCAGGTGCTCCCTCCTGGTCTCTCATGAGGTTGCAGGAGTCCAAGCACTTGGACCATCCTCCACTGCCTTCCCAGGCCACAGCAGAGAGCTGGATGGAAGAGGAGCAACCAGGACGAGAACCTGGCACCCATATGGGATGCTGGCACTGCAGGTGGAAGATTAACCACGTGAGCCACAGCACTGGCCCCACAACTGCATGTGTTTGTGGTTTAAATGTGTTTATGTATGTCTAATATGTATTACAAAACATATAAATATATCAAAGTTACCACTTTGTAAGCCAGTGGTATAAAATTATTTGAAAATACATTGCAATAAATTAACACATAAAATAAATATGGTGTATATAAACATTTCAAGATTTTATATAGGAGAGACCTTTTTTAAAGCTCATGGAAAATCTATTATGAAAAATACATGAATTTCAAAAATTTTACACTAAAAGAAACATCTTTTTATTTTATTTTATTTTTTTTTTTTTTTTTTTTTTTTTTTTTTTACAGGCAGAGTGGACAGTGAGAGAGAGAGAGAGAGACAGAGAGAAAGGTCTTCCTTTGCCGTTGGTTCACCCTCCAATGGCTGCCGCGGTCGGCACGCTGCGGCCGGCGCACCGCGCTCGTCCGATGGCAGGAGCCAGGAGCCAGGTGCTTTTCCTGGTCTCCCCATGGGGTGCAGGGCCCAAGCACCTGGGCCATCCTCCACTGCACTCCCGGGCCACAGCAGAGGGCTGGCCTGGAAATGGGGCAACCGGGACAGAATCCGGTGCCCCGACCGGGACTAGAACCCGGTGTGCCGGCGCCGCAAGGCGGAGGATTAGCCTGTTGAGCCACAGCGCCGGCCAAGAAACATCTTTTAATTACACTTTTTCACAAACATTTTGAAGTACTCTCATGAATTATATAATAGTCCAAATAATATCTCTCCCTATATAGTACACACATCTACACACATATTCAGAGACACAGGAGAAAGCACAACTGCTATAACTACATTTAAAAGGCACAAATAGAAGTCAACAGGGAGAATAAGACAGAATGATAGAACACAGAATCAATGTGAAGTTATATTGCTTATAAGCAGTCCAACTACCTCAAATAGTAATCAGATAAAAACAGATTTTATTACAAATCAATAGTGGGCATCCACTCAGTCAATATAAGCAGTAAAGGGACCAGATTTATCTTCCCTTAAAAGAAACAAGCTTACAAAACAAAGTTACAAAAGTTATGAAAAATAGCTTGCAAAATACTGGAAATTATTCAAAAATAATTATTGACCATTGAGAGGATAAAACAAATGAGATAATCTACAGTTTCCTCAGGGAATGCCTGGACTACAGCCTAGGAAGGAAATCAAAGGGAAAACTGGTTGACTTTCTCAGTTGAGGAGGAGTTGATAGTCCAGGAAGACCACTCCAGATAAGAATTCACAGAAGAAAATAAAGAACACAGTTTGAGGACTAATATTAGTTGATTCCAAGTCTTATTTTAAAACTACTGCAATCAAGAACATGTAGAAAAGGCATAAACATGCATAGATATAAATCAATTAACACAATAATAAAGATAAAAAGTGATCTACATAGACATATTAACCGATGTTCAAGAAAAGTACAAAGGCAATTCTGTGGCTAAAGGATAGTATATTTTGCCAAAAAATGATATTAGAAAATTAGATACACTAATTTTCCACCCTTCATTTTTATCTGTATTTCATATTGTATATGGAGTTGATTAAAAATGTACCATAATCATACATGTAAAACTTAAAGCAATTTTTTAAAATTCTAAGTAAAATATTGAAGAAAATCAGTGAGATACTACATTGAGGGACACATTTCTCAGGATACAAAATAATGAAGCAATAGTGAAAAAAGTATTAAACAGAACTTTTTCAAACTTAAATTAGAATTCAGAACTTCAGCCCTTCAAGAGAGACTCTTAAGAAAGTAAAAGGATTAGCTGCAGACTCAAATACATGCAAAACGCATATTTTGTAAAAAAAATTATTTTTAAAATACTTTGTAAAGAACATACAAGATCCAGTAATAAGAAGACAAATAACTCCCTCTTCCACTTGCCAAAAAAGATACATCACCAAACAGGAGATATGAATAGAAAAATAAATACATAAGAAGATATTCAAACATATAAATTAGGCAATGCACACTGTATTACAATGTGATATCATTACAGAACTACTAAATTGAATATAATTAGAAGAATGAAAAACCTGACAATGTGGCAAAGTCAAGTATTTGTGAGGATGCAGAGCAATGGAACTATAATATATTGCTGATGGAAAAGCAAAATGGTATATACAGCCTCTTGGAAAAAAAGGTGGCAGTTTCTGATAAAATTAAATATAAAATTAAAAAATAACACAGCTATCTTTCCTAAGTGGGATTATTTATGTCCAAGAAAAATAAAACAACATATCCACAGAAAGATTTCCTTGTAAGCTTTATTCAGAATAGTGCAAAATTTTAAACAAATCAAAAGAAATCCAAGGGATACAAATTGAAAAGGAAGAAGTCAAATCATCCTTATTTGTAGGTTACATGATTGCATATATAGGGGAGCCAAAATACTTCACTAAGAAACTACTGGAACTCATAAAAGAGTTTGTTAAGGTGGTAGGATATACAATTAACACACACACAAAAAAAAAACCTTTGTACACACAGACAATGCCATAGCTGAGAAAGAACTTCTAAAATCAATCCCATTCACAATAGCTACAAAAAATGATTAAATATATGGAAATACATTTAACCAAGGAGGTGAATGATCTCTATGATGAAAATAACAAAACAGTAAAAGAACAAATAGAAGACACAAAAAAATGGAAAAAATCTTCCATATTCATGGATTGGAAGAATCAATAACACCAAAATGTCCATAGTAATGTCAAAAAGCATTTTACAGAATCGATGTGATCCCAATCAAAGTACCAATGATATTCTTTGCAGATCTAAAAAAAAATACTAAAATTCATATGGAAACAAAAGAGATACCAAATCGTGAAAGTAATTTCATACAAAAAAATAAAACAAAGCCAGAGCCACCACAATACTAGATTTCAAGACATAATATCTGGCAATTATAATCAAAACAGCCTAATACTGTCACAAAAAAATAGAAAAGAAATTGCAGAAATCAACTTGTCCATGCATCTATAACCAATTTATCTTTGACAAAGGTGTGAAAATCAATCCCTGGAGCAAGGACAGTCTCTTCAACAAATGGTGTTGGGAAACTGGATCTTCATGTACAGAAGTACGAAACAAGACCCCTACCACACTCTTTACACAAAATTCCACTCAGAATGATCAAGGACCTAAATCTATAACCCAATACAATAAGATTGCTAGAGAACATTGGGGGAAGCTCTGCAAGACATTGGCATAGACAAAAACCAGAATCATAGGCATTCAAAGCCAAAATAGACACATGGAATTACATCAAGTTGAGAAGCTTCTGCACTGCAAAAGAAACATTCAGCAAAGTTAAGAGACAACTGACAGAATGGGAGAAAATATTCGCAAACTATGCAACTGATAAAGGGTTAATTTCCAGAATCTATAAAAAGCTCAAGAAACTCAACAACAACAAAATAAATAATCCATTTAAGCAATGGGCAACATGAGAATAACTCAGGCATGGAAAGCCAAAGACTGTGGCAAAAAATGACCTAAATGAAAGATCTCTGTGAGTGAGATCTCAGTGGAAAGAAGGTTCCATCAAAAAAGGAGGTAGCTTTCTCTGAAGGGAGGAGAGAACTTCCATTTGATTATGGCCTTGTCTAAATATTGACAGAGATAGTGTACTCAAAGGACTTCTATAGCCTTGGCAGCTCATGACAAGAGCCTCGGGTGATTAATGATGTCATAAATAAGAGTGTCCCAGTTGTTAAATCAACAACAGGAGTCACTGTGCACTTGCTCCCCATGTAGGACCTCTGTCCCTAATGGTTTGTACTATGAGAATTAATGGTAAAACTAATCTTCAAACAGTACTTTATACTTTGTTTGTCTGTGTGGGTGCAAACTGTCAAAATCTTTATTTAGTATAGAGTTGATCTTCTGTATATAAAGATAATTAAAAGTGAATCATAATGAAGAATGGGATGGGATAAAAAGTAGGAGATGAGATGGTTTGTGGGTGGGAGGGTAGTTATATGGGGAAGAACCGCTATAATCCAAAAGTTCTGCTTTTGAAATTTATATTTATTAAATAAAAGTTTTCTGTTAAAAAAAGAAATGGGCAAAAGACTTGAACAGGCATTTTTCAAAAGAGGAAATTTAAGTGACCAACAGACACTTGAAAAAATGTTCAATATCACTAGCCATCAGGAAAATGCAAATCAAAACCATAATGATGTTTCATCTCATTTCAGTTACAATGACTCTCATACAGAAATAAACAATTGTGGAGTAACAGGTTTCCTAAATCACTGTTGCTGGAAATGTAAACTGGTGCAGCCACTGTGGAAGACAATATGGAGATACCTCAGAAATCTGAATATAGACCAACCATATGACCCATCCATCCCAATCCTGTGAATTACCCAGACAAAATGAAATCAGCATCTGGAAGAGTTATCTGTTCCCTCATGTTTATTATAGCTCAGTTCACAATAGTTAAGATATGGAATCAATCAAGATGTATATGAAGTGTTGACACCGTAAGTTATCATATGTATATATTCTATCACACTATGGAATATTAGTCAGTGGTAAATAAAAATATGAAATCCTATCTTTTGCAATGAAATGAATGCAAGTGGAAACCATTATAGTATTATAAGCCAGCCCCAAAAAAGATAAATACTTTGTTTTCTCTGATCTATTGTAATGAATAAAGTACTTAAAATGTAATGTATAGGTGTGAAATTTACATTTTGAGATTTCATAATTGTTTATAGCCCTTGTCTTGGACTGTTGAGGAACAGTGTGTTGTTTTCTTCATACTATTTATTGAACACTTTACTTAGTGTAGAGTTAATCTTATGCATATTAAGACAAGTAAAAATAGATCTTTGGAAAAATTAACTGTGAGAACAGGAGAGGAAAGAGTAAGAAGTATGGGAAAATGGTTGGAAGAGAGGGTAGGGTGGGAAGTATCACTATGTTCCTAGATCTGTATATATTAAATACATAAAATTTGTATACCTTAAGTAAAATTTTTAAAAAAATAAAAAACTGTGCTATGGAGAGGAAAAAAATCAGATACCTATTAACTACTGAATGTTTAAATAAACTAAGGACCATCCATAAAACAGAACAAATCAGCACACATGCAACCACATGAACAACTTTCAAAAGCATTATAGCTGGTGCCGCGGCTCAACAGGCTAATCCTCTGCCTTGCGGTGCCAGCACACTGGGTTCTAGTCCCGGTCGGGGTGCTGGATTCTGTCTCGGTTGCCCCTCTTCCAGGCCAGCTCTCTGCTGTGGCCCAGGAGTGCAGTGGAGGATGGCCCAAGTCCTTGGGCCCTGCACCACATAGGAGACCAGGAGAGGCACCTGGCTCCTGCTATTGGATCAGCGTGGTGCACCGGCCGCAGTGCGCCAGCCATGGTGGCCATTGGAGGGTGAACCAACAGCAAAAGGAAGACCTTTCTCTCTGTCTCTCTCTCTCACTGTCCACTCTGCCTGTCCAAAAAAAAAAAAAAAGCATTATATTGGTTGGAATAAATCAGCAACAGAAAGACTCCACTCTGTCATATTCTCTTTCTATGGCTTTCTGACAAAGAAAAAAAACCTAGGAACAAAAATGAGATGAATAGTTGCCAGGGACTAGAGGTCAAACAAGGGGACCAAGTATAAAGAAGCATGACCAGACATCTTTGGATGATAGAAATTCGTCTGTCTCAATGACGGTGATGGTTACCCACATTTATATGTGTATTTTAAATACATCACTGACACATCTAAGAAGGGAACATTTTACTGTATACATATAAGATCTGAAAAAGCATGACATAAAACTAATGGTTAGCTATCATATGCATATATACTGTATATATACATACAAATGCATATATACACATCAAACAATCCATTTCTAAGAATTGAGCTCTACGGTGACTTGATCAGCCCTTGCCCTGACTCTTGATGAACAGCTTAATACGTTATCCCTCTTAGTATTTGTTTGTTTGTTCTACTTAATACTTTTGGTTGAATACTGTAATCAATACACAGTTATTCTTAAGTGTTGAAACTTAACTGAAAAGTGATCCCTGTTAAATATAAGAGTAGGAATAAGAGAGGGAATAGATGTGCAATTTGGGACATGCTCAATCAGACTTATCCCAAATGGTAGAGCTAGAAACATACCAGGGGATTCCAATACAATCCCATCAAGGTGGCATGTACCAATGCCATCTCACTAGTCCAAGTGATCAATTTCAGTTCACAATGGATCATAATGATAGGACTGAGAGCCAAAGGGATCACATAAACAAGACTAGTGTCTGCTAATACTAACTGATAGAATAAAAAAGGGAGAGAACAATCCAACCTGGGAAGCGAGATACACAGAAGTCTCATAGAATGGCAGATGTCCTAAATAGCACTCTGGCCTCAGAATCAGCCCTTAAGGTATTCAGGTCTGGATGAAGAGCCCATGAGAGTATTTTAGGCATGGAAAGCCAAGACACTGTGGAAAAAAGAATGACCTAAATGAAAGATCTCTGTGAATGAGATCCCAGTAGAAAGAACTGGTCAAGGTACCTTTCTCTGAAGGGAGGAGAGAACTTCAACTTTGACTATGACCTTGTCTAAATATGATCAGAGTTGGTGAACTCAAAAGGCTTCCTTAGCCTTGGCAACTCATGACAAGAGCCTAGGGTGATTACTGATGTCGTAAACAAGAGTGTCAATTTATTAAGTCAACAACAGGAGTCACTGTGCACTTACTCCTCATGTAGGATCTCTGTCCTTAATGCGCTGTACATTGTGATTTAATGCTATAACTAGTACTCCAACAGTATTTTTCACTCTGTGTTTCTATGGGGTGCAAACTGTTGAAATCTTTACCTAATATATACTAAACTTATATTCTGTATCTAAAGATAATTGAAAATGAATCTTGATGTGAATGGAAGGGGAGAGGGAGAGAGAAAGGGGAGGGTTGTGGGTGGGAGGGAAGTTATGGGGGGAAAAGCCATTGTAATGCATAAACTGTACTTTGGAAATTTATATTCATTAAATAAAAGTTAAAAAAATTAAATAAAAAAATTTGAGTTCTACATTAAATAGAGAAGTTACTTCTGTATTTCAGTAATAGATTCATTTATTTTAATAAAAGATCACAAAAACTTAACCTTTTATATTATGCAACCCCAGAAGGAACTGAATATCTATTTACTGAGCTATTGAATGTAATATTTATTGGTTTCCTTGAATTTGTCCTAAAATCCCAAAGCTAAGTGCAAGGGAAATTAAGTGCTCTTGTAAACTAAAAAGCACCAACAATATGTCCCCATGGAACTTAGCATGAGGAGGTAGAGCTGCTCTGCTGCTTGAACCATTGGGCCCCTGCATCTGCATGGGAGACCCGGAAGAAGCTCCTGACTCCTGGCTTCAGACTGGCCCAGCTCCAGCTATTGTGGCTATTTGGGGAGTGAACCAGCAGGTGGAATATTTCTCTGTGTGTATGTGTGTGTCTGCCTCTGCCTCTCTGTAACTCTGCTTTTCATATAGATAAATAAATCTTTAAAAAATAAAAAATAAGATCATAAAAATGAAAGCAATATATGGAGATGACAAGGTTATGAGTATTTTTTCTGTTTCTTGTCACTTTTTCTTAAAGGTCATCAGTAGCTAAAAATACTGTTGATAATGATAATTGCATTCAGTGATATTTTAATACCTGTTCCCCTTTAGCATTTAAGTATCTATTTTACTTAAGGCAAAGAGATGGAACAGTACTTAAAGGCAATGTACAATAGATTCAATCATAGCTTAATTGAGACATTACAGAAATGGCTCTTAAGTAACTCTAGAAAATATAGACCCATGTAAATTAAGAAATGTATGTGGGAAGCCAGTTCAATATGGTGCACTGCTATAAACAACTGGCACCTAGGTTTATTCTTGATCCTTTCCTAACTTGATTCTTATCTAGATTCTTAGCTGCTTTCCTTGGTATATAACACCATCATCTACTAGTTGTACAATCCAATTCATCAAATACACTTCCCTCTCTCTCACTCAAATCCTACTTGTTATCAATCCCTCTCGATTTTACTTCCTAAGTCCCCTAAATTCTTTCTCTTTACCAAGTTGGTTTCACCATCCACCAGAACCACATCAAATAAACTAACTGATCTAGCTACATTCATTCTTGACCACTTCAATTAAAATAATTTTTAAATTACTTTTTATTTTATTTGAGAAGTGGAAAGACAAAAGAGAATCAGGTAGGAAGTCAGAGAGAAAAAAAGACAGCTACCATTCTCCAATTCACTTCCCAAATGTCCCAAATGCCTGCTATGATGCTGGTGAGGCCAGACAAAAACCAACATCCTGCAATTCCCTCTGTGTCTCCCATATACATGGCAGGACCCCAACATGCAGCCATCCATGACCTGCACTATCAGGAAACTGGAATTGGGAGTAGAGCTGGGACATAAACCCAAGCACCCTGATAAGGAATATAGATGTCCCAATCACCAGGCCAAACACCTGCCCCTTGAGTAATTTTTGAAATGTAAATTTTATATCAATTCTTGCTTAAAATACTTTAACATTTTCCCATTGATCTCTGAATAAAATATGAATCTACAAGTTCCTGAGGAATCTTTACTTCCAGTCTTATCTCCCACCACCTCTTAGGGGCTAGCCATGGTAGGTTTATTTCACATTTCCCAAATGTGGCATGCTCCCTCAAAAAGTCCTTGGTGATGTTTCCCCAACTGAAAGTGCTCTTTTCTATTGTAATCCTAACTTTGTTAACGACTATTCAGTCTTCACTTCTCACTCCAAATATCATTTCCGTAGGAAACCATTCTTGGTCCCACATAGTGTCAGAGATTCCTATTTTCCACTTTTGTAGAATAATATTTGATTCAGTCTAGCACTTAGATGAATAATAATTTTGCATATATTCATGTGATTATTTAATTAATATCACACTCAGGTGAACGTGGGCTCCAAGGAAGGATCTTTTCTATTTTAGTCTGTTTCAGAATAAAGATTGACATTCTTGGTGATCCCAACAACCATTGACCTACTATGCTAGAACATAAACTACCTTTGTTTATAGCTTCTTTGGTTTCAAACACACAGTCAAGCTAGATTCTGTATCAAAATTTTAAGTCAGGGGTGAGCATTTAGCCTAGTGGTTAAGACTCTGGTAAAGATACTAATATCTTAGATCCAACTCTTTATTCCACCTTTTTACAATGCAGACCCTGCAAGGCAGCTATGATGATTCAAGTAATTGGGTTACTGCCACCAACATGGGAATCTTGACTCTCAATTCTGGTCCAGCCCAGTAACAGCCATTGTGGCCATTTTGGGAGCATACAGCAGAAAGGAATGCTCTGTTTAACTATCAATCCATCTATCTATTTATCTATCTACACATACACACATCCCCACACACATACATTGACATTTTAAAAATGTTGTAAGTCAATGAAATTGGCCTTTTCATGCACTATTCCACTTAACAATCATTTCTCCGCTCAGTTGTTCCTCCTCCTTTCCACATTCCAATTTGTTTTTTTATTTTTATTAACTTTGCACTAAGAGTTCAACAAATAGTATGAAGAAAAAAAAACACTGTTTCTCAACAGAAAAGGAGTATAAACAGTCATCAAATCTTGAAATGTCCATTTCACTCAAAACAGTACTCTAATACTATACTAATATAATACTTTAATGCCCTATTAGTTGCCTCAGATCAGGGAAAACATATGGTACCTGTCTTTTTGGGACTGCCTTATTTCACCAAGTATAATGATTTACAATTGCATCCATTTTGTTGCAAAAGACAGGATTTCTTTTTTTTTTTTTATAGCTGAGTAGCACATGATAGTATGAATGTGTATGTATGTATGTGTAACTAGATATATATACATATATCATAATTTCTTTATCCAGTAAAAATTTGATGGACATCTGTGTTGGTTCCATATCTTAGCTGTTGTGAATTCTGCTCAATGAACATGGGGATACAGATAACTCTTTCATATATTGATTTCTTTTGGTTTGGATAAACTCCCAGGAATGAGATAGTTGTATGATATGATAGGTTTATACTCAGATTTCTGAAGTATCTATATACTGTCTTCCACAGTGACTCCAGTAGTTTACATTCCTACCAACAGTGGATTAGGGTACCTTATTTCCCACATCCTCACCAGCATTTGTTGTTTGTTGGTTTCTGTATGAGAACCATTCTAACTGAAATGAGGTGAAACTTCATCATGGTTTTGATTTGCATTTCCCTGATGGCTAGTGATACTGAACATTTTTTCAAATGCCTGTTGGACATTTGAATTTCCTTTCTTAAAAAATGCCTATTCAAGTCCTTTGGCTCACTTCTTAACTGGTTTGTTTGTTTTGTTGTCGATGAATTTCTTGAGCTCTTTTGAGATTCTGGATGTTAACCCTTTATCAGTTGTACAGTTTGCAAATATTTTCTCCCATTTTGTCTGTTGCCTCTTCACTTTGCTGATTGTTTCTTTTGCTGTGGAGAAGCTTCTCAGCTTGATGTAATCCCATTTGTTGCTTTGGGCTTGATTACCTGTGTTTCTGGGGTCTTTTCCAAGAAGTTTTGGCTATCCCAATGTCTTGCACAGTTTTCCTAATGTTTTCTAGTTATTTGATGGTATCAGGTCATTGATTTATGCCTTTGATACATTTGAGTGTATTTTTGTGTAAGGTGTAAGGTAGGGGTCTTGCTTCATACTTCTGCATGTGGAGACCCAGTTTTCCCAACACCATTTGTTGAACAGATTGTCCTTACTCCAGGAATGGATTTTTTCTCCTTTGTCAAAGACAAGTTGGCTGTAGATGCATAGATTGATTTCTGGATTTTCTATTCTGTTCCATTGGTCTGTTTTCTGCCAGTACCAGGTTGTTTTGATTATAACTGCCCTGTAGTATGTCTTAGATTTATTATTTTGATGCCTCCAGCTTTGATTTTGTTGTATAATATTGCTCTAGCTATTTGGGATCTCTTGTGTTTCCATATGAATTTTAGCATAACGTTTTCTAGATCTGAGAAAAATGTTGTCAGTATTTTGATTGGGATTGCATTGAATTGCTTTTGGTAGTTCAGACATTTTGATGATGTTAATTCTTCCAATCCATGAACATGGAAGATATTTTCATTGTTTAATGTCTTCTTCTATTTCTTTCTTTAGTGTTTTATAATTTTCATTGTAGAGATCTTTGACATTCTTGGTTAAATGTATTCCAAGGTACTTAATTCTTTTTGGAGCTATTGTGAATGCAATTGATCTTAAAAGTTCTTACTCAGATTTGTCTGTGTATACAAAGGATATTGATTTTGTGTGTTGATTTTATATCCTGCCACCTTACCAAACTCTTTTATGAAGTACAATAGTACTTCCATGAAGTATTTTGGATTCTCTACATATTGAATAATGTCATCTATAAATAGGGATAGTTTGATTTCCTCCTTTCCAATTTGTATCCCTTTTATTTCTTTTTTTTTCCTAATGGCTCTGGCTAAAGCTTCTAGGACTATATCAAATAGTAATGGTGAAAGTACGCATCCTTGTCTGTTTCCAGATCTGAGGGGGAATGCTTCCAGCTTTTCCCCATTCTATAGTGTACTGGCTGTGGGTTTGCCATAAATTGCCTTGATTATGTTAGGAAATGTTCCTTCTTTATTCAATTTGTTTAGGGTTTCATCTTCTAAATTTTAATTATGTCTTTCCTTCTACTAATTTATAATTTGGTTTATTATTACTCTAAGTCAATGAGATGTACTGATAGTTCATTTCCTTGGTACCTTTACAATTTTTTCATGTAGTGCCAATTGCTAAATACTTCCCTCTTAACACTGCTTTTGCTGTATACCATTAGTTTTGATAAAGATTATTGTCATCTTAATTCATTTCCAGAAATTTTTTATTTATATTTTGATTTCCACTGTGACCCACTGTTCATTCAGAAGCATCTTCCTCAGTCTGTGTGTTTGCATATGATCTAGAGGTTCCTGAATTGTTGATTTCCAGTCTCAATTCATTGTGGTCAGATAAGATATATGGTAAGATTTTGATTTTTTTGAATTTGTCAAGACTTGCTTTATGTTCTAGTATGTGGTCTATCCTAGAGAAAGTTCCATGCACTGATGAGAAGAATGTGTATTCTGAAACTGTGGGGTGAAAGTTTGGTAGATATCTGTTACATCCATTTGGTCTATAGTTTCAATTAGCTCTGTTGTTTCTTTATAGATTTTCCATCTGATTATCTGTCCATTGATGAAAGTGAGGGTTGAAGTCCCACATGACTATTGTACTGGAGTCTATGTCTTCCATTAGATCCATTAAAACTTCTTTTAAATAGCCAGGCAACCTATAATTCATTGTATACATTTGTTATAGTCACATCTTTCTGTTGAATTAATACCTTAATCGTTATGTAAGCGCCCTTCCCTTCATTTTTTTAACAGTTTTTTGTGTTAAAGTCTATTTTGTCTGATATTAGGATGGCTACACTGCCCATTTTTGCTTTCTATTATCATGGAATATTTTTTCCTATCCTTTCACTTTCAGGTTGTAGGTATCCTTGTTGGTGAGATGTTTTTCTTGTAAGTAGCAAATAGATGGATCTAGCTTTTAAATCCATTTGGCCAGTCTGCATCTTTTAACTGGAGAGTAAAGGTAATTTGCATTCAAGGTAACTATTGATAAGTAACAACTTGGCCCTGCCATTTTCCCATAAGTATTCCTATGTTTACTTTGGATTTCTTTCGTAGTTTTACAGGGAGATTTTCTGCCTTCGTATTTTCCTAATGATGACTATCTTTCTATGTTTCTGCATGTAGCACATCCTTAAGCATCTTTGATAAAGCTATAAAAGTGTTGACAAATTCTTTCAATTTCTGTTTGTTATGGAAGGTTTTCATTTCACCCTCAATCATAAATGAGAGCTTTGCAGGGCACAGTATTCTGAGTTGACAGTTTTTTTTCTCTTAAGACTTACACTTACCTTCAAACTTGTAGGTTTTCTGATGAGAAGTCAGCTGTGAGTCTAATTGGAGGTCCTCTGAAAGTAATCTGGTGTTTGTCTCATGCACATTTTAGAATTTTTTCTTTATGTTTTACTCTTGAAAGTTTGACTGCAATGTGTAATGTTGAAGATCATTTCTGGTCATGTGTATTAGGAGTTTTATGTGCTTCCTGTATTTGGATGTCCCTTTCTTTCTCCAAATTTGGGAACTTTTTTGTAATTATTTCTCTAAATAGGTCTTCTCTTCCATTCTTTCTTTACACATCTTCAGGAACTCCTCTGGCCTATATGTTGTGTAGTTTGATAATATCCCATAAATGTCCAACACATTGTCTTTATGTTTTCTAATTTCTTCTTATTCTTTTTCAGTCTGACTGTAAAATTTCCAAAGATTTTTTTTCTAGTTCAGATATTCTATCTTCTGCTTCACCAAGTATGCTATTAAGATTTTCCACTGCATTTTTATTTGATCTATTGAATTCTTCACTTCCAATATTTCATTTTAATTTCTCTTTAAAATTTCAATTTCATGGTAAAAATTTTAATTCATGTCATTTATGGTTTTCTTTATTTGTGGATTTGCTTCTGATTGCTTTTGAGTGTTCCTGTGGTTAATCTTTTGTATTTGTTTCCAGTATTTCCTAAATCTTTTCATCTTAACATTCTATTATTGAAATATTTTATTCCTTTGGGGGAGAGTCATGGTGTTTTCTTTATTTTTATTTCTTGAATTTCTGTATTCATTTTTAGGCATTGTGGAGTTATTTGTTTATTTTTTACCTCCAATTGCTTTTATCTTTGAGCTATACCTCTGTGGTTTAGTGGAATATCTACATTTTCAGAGAATACCAAGAAGTATGTGGTGGGTGTGTCCTGGGAGCTCTGGTCCATGTTCCAGGTGGGGCAAGTATTCAGGGTAGCACCCTTTGGGCATTGTAGGTCTCCTCTTGTTAACCTAAGAGGCGGAATGGTCATCTCCGTTGGCATGATCACCCCCTCAACTCCTCTCCTCTGAGCTAAGCAATGCCTGGGTGTTAGCCCCAGTGAATTCAACACTCCTCCAACCACCATATGAGCTACACAAATGATCTGCACAATCCTCATTGTGAGCATGGTTTTCACTGCAATTACCCACCCCAAGCAACCAAGGAGCTCTGAACATGTGGAGCCATACTTAGTGATTGCCAGAGACCCAGCTACACCTTGTACCCTCTCATGTAGTCACCGAGTCCCCACGGTTTCAGTACACAAGGCTCCCACAGTGCTAGGCACAGAGGTTTCCCTCTGATCTGCCAGCCTGTTCAATCAAGAGAAGCAAGTGTTTCCCAAGCCAGCTCTACCTAGGCCACTTTATCCCTGGATCCTGTGATATGATGGGAGGCTGGGTGTGCCTCACAGTTTTACATGGGTGCTAAGCCACATGTCAATCCCCCTAGCCAGCCTGAAAGTCCGTGGGGACTGCAGAATTGTCCCTCTGCTAGAATCTCAGGATCACACGCATTCATAAGAGCCACTGGCCAAATGTTGCCATCTCCCTGTCACTGCCACCAGTACTGTCGAGAATATGTTGTCCTGTCTCAGCCAGTTGTCGTGCACACACAAAGTGTTCTGCAACTGCCACCCAAACTCCTAATGGTGCCTGCTCCTTCTCAGCCCAGCAGCAAGTGCTGTTGTGGGAAAGATGGGGTGAGATCAACATGCTCTTTTTACTTCCAATGGGTCTGCGGGTAACCACTAGGATTTGCTAGCCCCTAGGCTCTAGTCCGGACTCACACCATGTTCTCTCTCCAGCTATATCACTACAGGTTGCTGCAGTCTGGTCTCACCTCCATCTCCAAGCTGTTGCCTGCTTCAGCTCTCAGCTGCTGCAGCCGCAGCCGTGTGCCATCTTGGGGTCTCCTAATGTCTTCTTTTTTCCCCAGCCATTTACAAATTTTTTATTTAGTTAACAAATATGATAATCCCATTAATTCAAGGTGTTGTTGGAGACACTAGAGAATAAACATTATTTCTTGGGGGTCTTGTTGTGGCATAGCTGAGAAAGCTACTGCCTGCGATACTATCATTCCATATGTGCACCAATTCATGCCTTGGCTGCTTCACTTCTGATTCATCTCCGTGCTAATGCACCTGGGAGAGAAGTGGAAGATAGCCCAAGTGCTTGGGCCCCTGTACCCATGGGAGGCCCAGAAGAGACTCCTGGTTCATGGCTTTGTTCTGGCCCAGATGTGGCCTTTGGGGCCATTCAGGGAGTGAGCCAGCAGATAGAAAATCTCTCTCTCTCTCTCTCTCTCTCTCTCTCTCTCTCTCTTTTCTTCTTCTTCTTCTCTTCTCTCTCTTCCTCTTTCAAGTAAATAAAATAAAATCTTAAAAATATTTTATTTTTTATTAAAAGGATTTATTTTATTTTATTGAAATTCAGAGTAACAGAGAGAGGTAGAGACAGAGAGAGGTCTTCCATCCACTGGTTCGCCCCCCAGATGACCAAAATGGCCGGAGCTGAGCTAATCCAAAGCCAGAAGCCTCTTCGGGTCTCTCACGTGGGTGTAGGGGCCCAAGGATTTAGGTCATCCTATTCTGCTTTCCCAGGCACATTATCAGTGAGCAGGATCAGGGTGGAGAAGCCAAGATTCGAACCAGCACCTATATGGGATGCCAGCATCATGCATCAGGGCTTTAACCCATTGCACCACAGCACTGGGCCTATACACCATTTCTTCTCTTAAATTTTTTTTATAAAATTACTCCCTCTAGGAGATAAGAATGACATACCAGTTGGCAGTAAGTATTGCACACCTACCACGTGCCTATCATTTGTTCTTTATATTATACACATAAGGTTTGACTGGAGGTGAAACTTAGCACTTACCAGTGAGAAGGGTGGGAACTTAATGCCCCAAACTTCAGTGATCACCTCCTCATTTTTTCCATTTTCTACTGATTTCTTCATTTTGGGATTGACACCCCCACCAAAAAAAAAAAAAAGCCAGTAAAATGGGGATGTTTTAAAAGCTGTTTGTAACTCAGGCCACATTCCCTGTCAGAACTTGTGTTTGGGAGGTAACTGTGGAGGAATCACTCTGAGATCACATTTAAGACATATGTTTAATGCAGCTCTCTGCATTTATGTGTTTTGAGAACTGCAGATTCTCTAGCAGTCTATTAGCCTCATACCTCAAACCAACACTATGGTGTAAGACTAAGGTATGGACTGGAATAAGTCCTGAGTCTCAGTTCATGAATCCGACAGCTGAGTTCCTGGTGACCAGGGTCACCGGGAAAAGGGACTTCATTCTAGTACCACAGATTATGCCCAACACTTGCTACCACCTTGAGAGGAGGGCAGTAGTCTTCCCATTACAGAGGATGAAACCTAGTCTCACAGGTCATCCAACATATGAGAGAGAATTCTAATTTTCTTCTCTCTCCTGGAAGAAAGCCCGTGTTCTTTTCACTGCCTTGTGGTAGGAATCAATAAGGCACATTTACAACCTTCAGACCCAGGCTGTAGCTTTTCGAGAAGAAGGAAGGGCTCTTCTGATGGAGTCATTGGGAAAAGAGCATGGAGCACTGCAGGAAGAGTGTTCTTGAGGAAAGACGTCAGTGTTAAAAACAGCAGATTTCATAATTTGACTGAACTAATTGTTATGTGCAAGGAAGACATTCTGAAAAGCTACACTGGAAAAATGCCAGACTACGGATGCTAGAGCTGGGGCTCACCATGGGACCCCTTGCTCCTTCTACTCAAATTTAGGTGGGATTTAGCTAATCAACCCATGCTCTACTTGTACCCCAAATAATAGATATTTTAGCTTACTTCTGACTCTGATTAAATTAAAAGTAAAGATCTCAAATTCTTATCTTCAGTGGTCAGGCAGGTAGCATATATGTGAAAGAGAGCCAGAGACAAGCCTCAGAGATTGGGAGGATTTCAACAATCTGCACCAAGCATTTCTCAGCTAAGGGATTCGAATTTAAACTTTTGATAAGCATGGTGTTTACCATGTTATAATGGTATATTATGCACTCATTGTTCTAAATGCTTTAACATTGATTCATGAAGTGAGGAATGAGAAATATCCACACATTGCAGAATTTGTAGTGCAGAGAATTTAAGTAACTTATCCAAGGCCACTCCATTGTAGAGCTAAATTCTGAATCTAGAACCTCTAACTCTAGTACATGTGCCCTTAAGTGTGACAATCCAGGCCTGAATCCCATAAAGTGCTATTAATATAGAAAGATTTACAGTTCACAACCATAAAAGGCTTAGGATTGAATGTTGGAAAAACCTGTATCTCAGCCAGTTTGATCATCAAAAACCACAATCTGTTCATAAAATATTTATTGTACAATTACTATACTCATTACTGGATGCTATCCATGCAGCTTTACTGTCTAAAGCCAGAAAAACACATCTACATGCTTGCAATCTAACTACCCATGACTATTCCATAACTAAATCTACTGGTTATTACTCAACACTATTCAGCCAAAAATGAAAAAAGAATCAAGCACTCAACTGAATCCAATTACCAGTCAGCAAAACAAATTCCACTTAAAAGCTATTATTGTATTATAGATGATTGATTTTTTATGAGAAATAAGAACAGAATTATAGAAATGATTTCTGGCAATATATCTATTCATAAAAATTACCACCACTGGTCCTAGTTGCCCAAATTTGTCTAGACTCTAGAGTAGTGTTCACTGAAAGGTCACCTGTTTCATATTCAATTGGTGCAATTTTTTTAATGTAGACTTATGTGCAACAGTTCCATGTCAATGCCTTTTGCAATGAGTCTCAGAGATCTGAATATTTAACAAGCTCTCAATATTTTGCACAGTCCCATAAGTTTGAGAACCAACAGAAAAAGGATGAGAAAGAAAGCTTATAGGACTCCCAGAAAATGGAGGAATGTATACTAAATAGGAAATTTGTACTAAAAGAGGTATTTGTACTAAAGGATAAATTTAAAATTTCTAAAAAGAGACATTATAAACTCAAGTATGACCTGATTTTGATCATATTTTTATTTATTAATAATTATTTGTAATTTTTTAAAGTTGACACATGGTACTTGAACATATATACGGGGAACAGTATGATGATTTTTTAACTATTATTTGACAAATATAAATTTCCAAAGTACAGTTTATGTATTACAATAGCTTTTCCCCCCATAACTTCCCTCCCACATGCAATCCTGCCATCTCTCACTCCCTTTACCCTTCCATTCACATCAAGATTCATTTTCAATTATCTTTAGATACAGAATATAAGTTTAGTATATATTAAGTAAAGATTTCAACAGTTTGCACCCACACAGAAACACAGAGTGTAAAGTATTGTTTGAGTTCTAGTTATAGCATTAAATCACAATGTACAGCACATTAAGGACAGAGATCCTACATGACGAGTAAGTACACAGTGACTCCTATTGTTGACTTAACAAATTGGCACTCTTGTTTATGGCATCAGTAATCACCCTAGGCTCTTGTCATGAGTTGCCAAGGCTATGGAAGCCTTTTGAGTTCACCAACTCTGATCATATTTAGACAAGGTTGTAGTCAAAGTGGAAGTTCTCTCCTCCCTTCAGAGAAAGGTACCTCCTTCTTTGATGGTCCATTCTTTCTACTGGGATCTCACTCACCGAGATCTTTCAACTAGGTTTTGTTTTGTTTTGTTTTGCTTTTTTTTTCCACAGTGTATTGGCTTTCCATGCCTGAGAAACTCTCATGGGCTCTTGAGCCAGATCCGAATGCCTTAAGGGCTGATTCTGAGGCCAGACTGCTGTTTAGGACATCTGCCATTCTATGAGTCTGCTGATTGTCTTGCTTCCCATGTTGGATCATTCTCTCCTTTTTCATTCTATCAGTTAGTATTAGCAGACACTAGTCTTGTTTGTATGATCCCTTTGACTCTTAGACCTATCAGTGTGATCAATTGTGAACAGAAATTGATCACTTGGACTAGTGAGATGGCATTGGTACATGCCACCTTGATGGATTGTATTGGAATCCCCTGGCACGATTCTAACTCCATCATTTGGGGCAAGTCAGCTTGAGCATGTCCCAAATTGTACATTTCCTCCCTCTCTTATTCCCACTCTTATATTTAGCAGGGATCACTTTTCAGTTAAATTTAAACACCTAAGAATAATTGTGTGTTACTTAAAGAGTTCAACCAATAATATTAAGTAGAACAAACAAAAAAAATACTAAAAGGGATAAAGTATTAAGCTGTTCATCAACATTCAGGACAAGGGTTGATCAAGTGAGCCTTCTAAGATACATTCATATTTAAATTTCCAGATAAATGTATTTTGTTAAAATTTCCTTCTCCAGCAGCTAACAATAACAAAACCAAAATATTTTTCTTTAAGATTTATTTATTCATTTGAAAGTCAGAGTAACAGTCAGATTTTCCATGATGGCCAGAGATGAGTCAGCCCAAAGCCAAGAGCCTCATTACGGTCTCCCAAATGTGTGGCAGGGACCCTAACACTTGGGCCATCTTCCACTGCTTTTCCCAGGCACATTAGCAAGGAGTTGGATTGGAAGGGGAGCAGATGAGATACAAACTGGCCTTATAAGAGGCTAGCATTACATATTGTGGTTTTACCCACTATACCACAATAGCCCCTAAACCAAAGTGTTTTAAACAAACACAGATTTTTTTTCTCTCTATCTCTTATGACTGTAGGTCCATAAACAGTCAGTTGGGGTTAATGATCCAGCTATGCTATGATCCAGTTTTGCTATGGGATAACCTGAGCTTGCTGTCTTTATGTTCTTCTATTCTTGGCACACCATTTTGTTGACTCATAGCCACAAAATGGCAGCTCAAACTCCAGAAGAGTACTGAAAGCAAGAAAAAAGGAGGAAAGAGAAGATAGTGCTAGTTCATGGTCTCCAACATCTTTCAGCAAATTTCTACTTACGTTTCATTGATCTGAGCACTATCACAAGACCACATCAAAAGAGGCTGAGTCAGCAAACTACATCACACAGGCCAAATGCTTCCTGTTATTTGTTTTTGTAAATATAGTTTTATTTTAATCTAGCCACATATCATGTTTTAAAAAATCTGTAGGTATCTTCACGCTGTATCAATGAGGTTGAATTTAAGATAAATCTCCTGACCCACAAAACCTAAAATACTGTTTTGCACTTTAACAAAAATATATTTCATGACTCCAGTTTAGACCAATATTGATACATCACATGCTACTGAAGTTCAGATGCCAGAAACAAATATTGGGAAGGTAACCCCGGCATTTGCCACACTGTTTGTTCTCAGATAACATTATCTGTTTGTTATCCCCATTTGTTAAAATTAAAAGAAACAGATGTCTTCATAAAGTTCTAACTAAAAGTCCTTGTTAGAATTAACTGTGAAACATGAGGATACGTGAAATATTAACACAGTGCCTCCCACACAACAAAGATTCAATAATGTTAGGCTATTAGTGCTATTTACATAAAATCTACTACATTAGCCTTTCGCTTTTCTGAACTGCCACCTGAACCAGTTTGCTTTAGCAACTACTGAAAGTTATTTTCATTTAAAACATTGTAATCATATGAATTATACATGCATAACAGCCTTCCTTTTAGTGGATTATGATATATATGGGCTTGAAATTCCATTCTAAATAAATGTAGACACAGAGACTGGTTAGATATTTTAGCACCCACAAATGGACTCAGGCATATTTATCAGATATTAGTTATATCAAGTGTAAAAGAACTCTTCACTTTTTTTATAGGCAGGACAGTGATTGGTCCATTACTGAAAATCATCTTTAAAGAAAATTTGTGCTCTATGGATCCTCTTCCTGGCATGTGGCAACTTTGCAATAGGGTTCCTATCAGGCTTTGGATAAATATTTCAGCAAGTCACATTTAACCTATAGAGTTATCTTGAAAACATTCTTCACAAAAGGGTATTTAAGTTCATAAGGCCAGAAAGTCTTATATATAATTTCGTTGCTTATACATATAGTCTTTATTCCTCATAGTCAATGAGAAAATATAATCTAAAATGTTATTTTTGAAATAAATGAAAATGTCTTATTAACAGGTCACTATAAAAAGTTATTTTTTAAATACTAAAGCATAGTCTCAGAAGGCTGAACTCTTCCATTGTATGATGTTTTTCAATGTACAATACTAAATTTCTGTATTAAAAAGACATGAAGATCTACCTTCACAACATAATTTGAAACACAGAGAAAAAAATGTTACATGCTGAGCAGTGAAATTGAATTTTTTTACTTTTGCAGGAGACCTATCCATTTCATTCAAGTCTTCCATATTTTTAACTTAAAAAAATAAAAATCTACAAAATATTTTGGTAAAAATCTGTGGAACTCTGCAGGGGTCCAGGGAGTAGAATGACATTATTTCCCTGTATTAGATGAATAACTCATCAACTGACTCCATCTCCATTTAACTCCAATGGAAAAATAACAGAAAGAGTTTTGTAAAAGTAATTTTCTATCCATTCCAATCTTCAGTGCTTTTTTTAGAATTATTAATGAAAACCTAGATATGCTGAATAGAGAAAATGAGAAAGAGTTGCTCAGTAGCTTGAGGCTTGAGTCTAAATGTTTGGAGATGACTGTCTTTGTGCTATGGGCAAATATTTATCATAAGTCAGGTGGCTATGAGAAGGCAACTTCATCAACAAAAAAATTGACCTCACCAGAGATTTTGAAATCAAAAACCATCAAAGTCAGCATTGCCAGATGTCCTCAGAAACACTGTTATTTGGACATAATTCACCATGTATTCAAAAGAATTAACTGGTTTATTTGTCTCATCCTTGACAAACAAAAATTCTTAGGAATTCAAATATGTAGCATAAAACATAAAAATTTCCCAAGACATTTCTTGGCATTGAGACAATCAAAGATCACCCAAGGGCTGGTTTTCTTTACAATGCTAAGCAGCTTCATATCCATGGTGAAGACACATTCATCTTTTGTAAATACTTATTATATATATTACCACTTTTGTAAATACTTATAGATTAAGGTACTACCCTATTTTTAATATTTTCTTCCAGTTTTGATGTATCCTCTGCATTATTTCCAGTATCTCTCTTCTTTCAGAGCACCTCCTCAATGGTACAGAATCTACAGCTCCTCTTTCTAAGAAATCTCATTTATATTTTCTTTCTGCCAGCATCATTTTTAAAAAATAAAGGTTTATTTATTTATTTGAAAGTTAGAGTTAGAGGGGGAGTGAGAGAGAGAGAGAGAGAGAGAGAAATCTTCCATCCATGGGTTTATTCCGCAAATGGTTGCAAGGGCCAGGGCTGGGGCAGGTGGAAGCCAGGAGCTTCTTCCTGGTCTTCCACATGAGTTGCAGGGGATCAAGCACTTGATCCACCCTCCATAGCTTTCCCAGGCCATTGGCAGGGAGCTGGATCAGAAGTTGAGCAGCCAGGACTAGAACTGGCACCCACATGGAATGCCTGTGTAGGAGCTGGTGTCTTTACCCACTATGCCACAAAGCTGGGCCTCCCCACCAGCATCTTGCAAACTTATCCATTAAACTATATCCAATTACATATTTTAATTTCACTCACAAATCATTGATTTGTGCCTTTTCACTT
Source organism: Sylvilagus floridanus (assembly GCA_949820135.1). NCBI lineage: Eukaryota > Metazoa > Chordata > Mammalia > Lagomorpha > Leporidae > Sylvilagus > Sylvilagus floridanus. The sequence goes on from OX463244.1 coordinate 129,183,323, forward strand.
GTTATTCTCCCATTGACATTCTTAAGTTCATATCCCAAATAATATGTCCCAAATAGTGAAATATCAGATATTGATAATGGCAGTGAGCAAAATATACCTGGGACAAGAGAGCATTCTTGACATCTTGCCAATGATCAACTAGAGCTGTATAAACTAGTTATTCTGAAACTCAGATTTTTTAAAAAAAGCTTAATTGAAGTATTTTTCATGTACACTTAAATTACCTCCTTTAATTGTACAAACAATTTTTAGTCAATTTACATAGAAAAGAAACAATCCTGATTTTTAAATGAGATCACTGAAAATTCAATGGATGTCATAAATAAGATGGATATGATTGATTGATTTATCCATAATTGACTAGAGAAGTTTAAATAATTTAAAATGCTTATTCAAAGGGAAAAGTTTGTACTTTAAGGAAAAACCAAGTTTACTCTTTTGAATGTCATTAAAAATAGTAGAAGATAATTTTACCAAGAATGTATCTATTTGCAATGTGTATCTATGTATAAATATCTATTTGCAAATGTATTCCATTTGAAAAATGAATGTATATTTTTAAGTAAATAAGATAGTTACTTCTTTAAATGAGCATTAATCCAGTGCCCCATAATAAAACTCTAGAAATTTATTTTCTAGAGGCATGTCATAATAGTTGCAAAAATATAGGGCCCATCTATGTGGTCATCCAATGATTTCTAGGCAGAGTACTCTCTATGCTTTGTAAACTTAAATGATTCGGAGCTGGCAAAGAAAGATGGTAGAAATAAATGCAGCCAGCACTGGGAAATAGTTTTATGCGTCTTATAGGATCAAATTCTAATAAATTACGGTAATTTGAGTGCTACTAAGCAGAAAGCTTTTATTGGACGCAAAAGCTTTCTGCTGGAAAGAAGTAAAGATTACAAAGACTACAATTATTATGTACTCCACTTTTCCCATGTCTAAAAATCTGTGTCAGAAATGTTATGTTAAAGAAGCAAACCGCACTGGTACCTTCGTATAGAATGGCTTACACCTCTGCTGTCTCCTGACTGAAAACCAGTTGATTCAAAACCGATTTTAATGTTACTTGTGTTTTTAAAAGCTAATTTTAGACCTTTAAAACTATTTGTATATTAGATGGAATTTTGTTGTACATACCAACACTAACCAAAAGCAAGTCTCATCATGGGATGAATTTATTCTTAGTCATTTTTAAAAGTTTTTTTTTTTTTTTGCAAGACAGAGTTACACAGAGAGAAGAGGGCACACACATGTACACACACTCATAGAGAGAGAGAGAGACAGAGAGACAGAGAGAGAACTTCCATCTACTAGATCACTTCTCATGTGGCCTCAAGCAAGGAGGTTCATCCAGATCTCCCACACAAGTGTAGGGGCCCATGCTCTTGGGCCATCCTCCATGACTTTTCCAGGTACAGGGAGCTGGATCAGAAATGGAGCAGCTGAGATTCAAACTGGTGCCTAAAGGTATGTTGGCATTGCAGGCAGTGACTAACCACGAAGCCACAAATCTGGTCCTGTCATGATCATTTTAAGCCACGGTACTTGCAAAAAATCTGTTTGATTAAATATTTCATGGTGAGGATTCATTCATTATTTGTCACAATGGTTGTGCTATTGGATAATGGTGGTTCTCATTAGAAATTATATAAAAGCAGTATCTTAAAGACAATTTCATTTGTGTTTAGACAATACAAGAGGAGTTTAAAAGGACATGGAAAACAGAATAAAAAACAAGTTTATTTTGGTGCACAGGAATTTTGTAATCCGTGCACAGTTTTTTCATTCTACAAATTTTTCATGAACTTTCCAATGACCTCCAACATTTATAGATGTCAAAATTTTTACATCAAAAAAGTTTAACTTTTGAATTCATTTTTACTTTTTGGAATACCCTAACATATGCAATCTTTATATGTGCCTATCAAAAGTAAACATTTTAACACTGTGGATACAAGAAGACACAAAAATTATATGGCTCCTCTTAGAATTTACTGTCTGATAGTTAATCCGGTCCCCTTATCATTTTATTAGGAAATCCCAACAAATTTTTCACTATTTCCTAATCAATTTTGGAGACTCATCTGGTCAATTCCAGACTCCAGTCTCTTCCACTCTCCAATTGGCCACAACGGCAGGAGCTGCACCGATCCGAAGCCAGGAGCCAGGAGCTTCTTCTGGGTCTCCCACGCAGGTGCAGGGGCCCAAGGACTTGGGCCATCCGGATCAGAAGTGGAGCAGCCAGGACTTGAACTGGTGCCCATATGGGATGCCGGTGCTTCAGGCCAGGGCATTAACCCACTGCGCCACAGTGCTTGCCCCCAGCATCATCCATTTCTACAAAAAATTGTAGATGTGCCAAAACTGGAACCTATAGACATACTTCAGCTTAGCCTTCTCCCAGTATCTGACTGAACAGATTTATTTGATAAGCAGCACACATCTACCTCCTTTCCATGCTGAGGGTCCACTATTTTTAAAAGACAAAAAGGTTCACTATTTTTAAAATATGTAATTTTGTCAAATTTAGCAAAGAGTGTGAGGAATGAGATCAAAAGTTGACTAAGTCTAATTTTTGTCCAACAAGAAAAATTAAACATATTTTCATAACTATCAAAATTCACTTTACAAAGTACAATATAGAAAGATTACAGAATTTTGACCATAACATCCTAAAACTTATGTATATTATAGGTACAGCATCAATAGTATTTCTGGAGAAAATTGTTTTTAATGTTCTCTTCATTCTCTTTTCACACTAAAAATTATTTTCATGAAAATTTTGTTCTTCCCACATCCATCATTCAGGCCTTTCCTTAAATAACCTTTCTCATAGCAGTATTAGATTTTGTGAGCAACTTGGCACCCCCTGGCAAAATATAATGTATAGAATCATTATTCATGAGAATAATTATTGAGCATCATTTGCGTATAAGAAACTGAGGTGTTCCAAGGTGGTGGAATAGCGACAGGGTGGTCTGCTCCAGGCTAGGCGAAGCTGGTAGGAATAAAGTAGAGAAAGTACAGTCTCAGGGGAAAGTTGCAGGGAAAACTGCAGTGGGAAGTCCTGAAAAAGCAGTGAAAATGGCCTGGACCTGTGTGAAAGGCAGACACGCAGCAATGAACACAGATGGAACAAAGGACCCAGCAGCCTGGATTTGGGGAAAGCCCCCACTCTGGTGAGCACATTGAGGTCAGAGTGCAGGGGTCCATATCGCTGTTGACACAGCTCGAGGGAGAACCTAGTGGACTGCACTGTCTTTGAGTCTGGGCTGGAAACTGCAGGGGAGAGAAGCAACTGCTCACCCAGAAAAAAAAGAAAAAAAAAAAAAGAGTGTGTGTGTGTGTGTGTGTCTGTGTATGTGTCTCCCCTTCATCTCCCCCCTCCACATCAGTACCCTGCAGCCAGCTGCCATTTTGGACATAAGCTGCCCCAGCTCTTTTGTGTGAACTCAGCAGTGAGCAGGGACAACCATTTTGGCAACAACCTGTTGGCAAGGGCACCCATGGCAGCCTGATGCAATAGGCAGGGACTGTCTCCACCTTGTTAGCAGGGCAACAGTAGTGGCTCCACTGCATCCACCCTGTAGGTGGCAGGGGGAGCCATCCTGACAGAAGGTGCGAACTCAGCACAATGGTGAAACAAATGGGGCTGCAGCCAGTGGCTGGTGAATATTGTGCATGCCTGTGATCCAGGGATGCTGGCAGAGGGAAAAAAATCTGCAATCCCGACCGCCTTTGAGTCTGGCTGAGAGGATCAGGCTCAATGTGCCTGGGGAGAACACACACAGGCAGCAACTCTGGGAACCCCTCAGTCTCCCTGTTGACAGCACAGACTAACAGGGAGCAGTAAATCCTCTTGCAATCTTTGAAACTGGGAGGCTTGGGTGTAATGACTATGAAAACACTGCAACTGGATGAAAAGGTGCAGGGTGTAGCTGCATGCGCCTCCACACACAAGGAACCCCTTGGTTGCCTCTGGAGGCTCAATACAGTGAGGACTGTTCAGATAATTTATGCGGTTCAGTGGCAGCACAGACACACTGGGGGCTAACACTGAGGCACTGTGTTCAGCATGGAGAGAGGTGAGTGGGTGACAACATCAACAGAGGTGACCATTCTCCCCACTTCTGTTTACAGGAGGAGATATACTATGCCCAACTTGGGTGTCACCCAGGATTCTCAATCCACCCTAGAGCACTGACCAGATCTCCCTAGCCACACCCACCACACACTTCTTGGTATTCAACAAAGAAGGAAGATATTCCACTAAGCCACAGAGGCATAGCTCAAAGATAAAAACTATCAGAGGAAAAAAAAAAAAACCAACAAGAAGCTCCACAAGTGGCTAAAAATAAATGCAGAAATTCAAGAAACAAGAATAAGGAAGACACCATGACCACCTGCCACAAAGGAACACAGCAACATTTCAATATTATAATGTGAAGATGAAGAGATTCAGAAAATCCTGGAAATGGAATTCAAAAGATTAACTATAGGATTACTCAAAAGCAATCAGAAGCAAATCCATGAACCAAAGAAAACCATAAATGACATGAATTAAAATTTTTCCCATGAAATTAAAATTTTAAAGAGAAAACAAAATGAAATAGTAGAAGTGAAGAATTCAATAGATCAAATAAAATTGCAGAGGAAAACCTTAATAGCAGACTTGGTGAGCCAGAAGAAAGAATATCTGAAATAGAAGAAAAATCTTTGGAAATTATATAGTCAGACAAAAAAAGATAAAAAAGCAAGAAGAAAGTAGAAAACATAAAACAGTGTTGGACATTTATGTGATACTATCAAACTACACAATATATGTGTCAAGGGAGTTCTTGAAGGTGTGGGAAGAGAAAATGGACTAGAAAGACTATTTAGAAAAATAATTATAGAAAACTTGCCCAATTTGGAAAAGAAAGGGATGTCCAAGTATGGGAAGCACAGAAAACTCCTAACACACATGACCAGAAACAATCTTCATCATGACAAACTGTAGTCAAACTTTCAAGAGTAAAACATAAAGAAAAAATTCTAAAATGTGAGAGAAATACTAGATTACTTTCAGAGGATATCCAATTAGACTCACAACTGACTTCTCATCAGAAAACCAACAGACTTGAAGGGAATGATGAAATATAGTACAAGTATTTTTTATAAAGCTTTTATTTAAAGAATATAAATTTCTAAAGTACAGCTTATGGATTACAATGGCTTTCCCACCCCATAACTTCCCTCCCACCCGCAACCCTGCCCTTTCCCGCTCCCTCTCCACTTTCATTCACATCAAGATTCATTTTCAATTATCTTTATATACAGAAGATCAGTTTAGTACATATTACGTAAAGATTTCAACAGTTTTCCCTCACATAGAGACACAAAGTGAAAAATACTATTGGAGTACTAGTTATAGTATTAATTCACAATGTACAGCACATTAAGGACAGAGATCCTACATGATTTTTTTTTTTTTAAAACCTGTTGAAGTGAAATGGACACTATGAGAAACAGTGACTTGATCAGCTCTTGTGCTGACTGTTGTTGTACAATGTAATACTTTATCCATGGTAGTATTTTTTTTTTATCCTAGTACTAGTGGTTGAACTCTGTAATTAACACACAATTATTCTTAGGTGTTTAAATTTTAACTGAGAAGTGATCCCTGTGAAATATAAGAGTGGGAATAAGAGAGGGAGGAGATGTAAAATTTGGGACATGCTCATTCCGAACTGCCCCAAATGATGGAGTTAGAATTATGCCAGGGGATTCCAATACAATCCATCAAGGTGGCAAGTACCAAGGCCATCTCACTAGTCCAAGTGATCAATTTAAGTTCACAATTGATCACACTGATAGGTCTAAGAGTCAAAGGGATCACACAAACAAGACTAGTGTCTGCTAATACTAACTGATAGAATCAAAAAGGGAGAGAATGATCCAACATGGGAAGCGAGATACACAGCAGACTCATAGAATGGCAGATGTCCTAAATAGCACTCTGGCCTCAGAATCAGCCCTTAAGGCAGCCAGATCTGGCTCAAGAGCCCATGAGAATATTTTAGGCATGGAAAGCCAAGACACTCTGGAAAAAAAGAAGAACTAAGTGAAAGATCTCTGCGAGTGAGATCCCAGTGGAAAGAACGGGGCCATCAAAGAAGGAGGTACCTTTCTCTGAAGGGAGGAGAGAACTTCCACTTTGACGATGACCCTGTTGGAATAACATCGAGGTCGGAGAACCCTAAAGGCTTCCATAGCCTCAGCAACTCATGACTAGAGCCTAGGGAGATTACTGACGCCATAAACAAGAGTGTCAAATTGTTAAATCAACATCAGGAGTCACTGTGTACTTACGTCTCATGAGGGATCTGTCCTTAATGTGTTATCCAATGTGAAGCAATGCTATAACTAGTACTGAAACAGTATTTTTACACTTTGTGTTTCTGTGTGGGTGCAAACTGATGAAATCTTTACATAGTATATATTGAATCGATCGATCTTCTTTATATAAAGATAATTGCAAATGATTAAAAAATCTTGGTGTTAAACTGGAAATTGCATAGATAATTAATCAATTCCTTAAAAAAAATCATGTAGGATAGCTGTCCTTAATGTGCTGTACATTGTGAATTAATACTATAACTAGTACTCCAACAGTATTTTCATTTTGTGTCTATGTGAGGACAAACTGTTGAAATCTTTACATAATATGTACTAAATTGATCTTCTGTGTATAAAGAGATTTGAAAATGAATCTTGATGTGAACAGAAGGGGAGAGGGAGCGGGAAAGGGGAGGGTAGCTGGAGGGAGGGAAGTTGTGGGGGGGGGAGCCATTGTAATCCATAAGCTGTACTTTGGAAATTTATATTCTTTAAATAAAAGCTTTATATAAAAAAAAGATCTCAAATTAGAGAAAAATAATAAAGATGAGAGAAAAGGAAGGATTTAAAATATTATGCATTTGGTTTGGTTTTGTATTATATTTTACTCAAGAAAGTTATTATAAGGCAAGCATCTTATTAGATGCATGGATGCTATTTGGAGGTTTAGGATATATGACTTGAAAACAAAAGCTTTCTAATATTAAAAAAGGAATATTTACCTACTTTTTAAAACTGAGATATGAATCAAATTTTCAGGTTATTAAAAATAGAAAATTTCAGTAGAAGCAAATTACATACTCATATATCCTTTAAGGCAGTTCACTACCACTGGTGATAAAATAAATTAACTTTTGGCAATGCAAAGATACAGGCTTTTAGTTTTTTTAAAAAGAAATATTTATTTATATGAAAGTCAGAATTTCAGAGAGGAAGAGAGGGAAAGACAGAGAAAGAGAGAGAGAGAAATTTCCATGCACTGCTTCACTCCCCAGGTGGCTGCAATGGCCAGGGCTGGCCAGGCCAAAGCCAGAAGCCAGAAACTTCATTCATTTCTCCCATGTGGGTGGGAATGCACTTGGGCCATCTTCTGCTGCTCTCCCAGGCTATTAGTAGGGAGCTGGATCTGAAGGGGAGCAGCCGGGACTAGAACTGGTGCTCAGATGGGATGCTAGCCCTGTAGGCAGCAGCCCCAGCTGCTACACCACAGTGCTGGCCCCTAAGCTTTTAATCTTTAGGCATTTCTTTTCTTTTAAAAAATTTTATTTAATTTTTTTACAGATATGGCTCAAGAGTTTAATCATCTTACCTTACATCACAATCTATTTATTTACTTACTATTTCAGTAGTGTTTATTTATTTATTTATGTATTCCTAGAAACCTTTTATTTAAGGTTCAAACTTCACACATTTCATGAATACAAATTAGGAACACAGTTGATTCTTCCCATTTTACCCATCCCTACCCTCACTCCTACCCTTCTTCCTCCTCCCGACCCTATTCCCATTCTTATTTTTCACTAAGATCTATTTTCAATTAACTCTATACATATAAGCTTAACCCTACAGTAAGTAAAGAGTTCAACTAATAATATGAAAAAAAATTGTTCCTTAATATCAAGGGCTCTTTTTTGTTTTTCTGGTGTCATTGAACATGTTCCTCTTCCTAACACATTTCCTATAAATTGTAGTTAGATAGAGCAACGCTGTACTAGAAAAATATAAGCCATAGGGCAGTGCTGTGGCATAGCAGGTTAAGCCATTCCCTGCCTTGGCATCCCATGTGTATGCAGGTTTGAGTCCCGGCTGCTCCACTTGTGATCTAGTTCCCTGCTGATGTGCCTGGGAGAGCAGCAGAGGATGGCCCAAGTGCTTGGGCTCCTGTAACCATGTTGGAGACCCAGAGGAAACTCCTGGCCCCTGGCTTCAGACTGACCCAGTCTCAGACACTGTGGCCATCTGGGGAAAGAACCAGTAGATGGAAGAACTCTCTCTCTTCTAACTGTCTCTCCTCTCTTCTAACTCTGCATTTCAAATAAATAAAAATAAATCTTAAAAAATATAAGCCATAAATGTAATTCTAAGTTTTCTCATAGGTATTTTAAGAGAAAAAAACAGTTAAATTTAATTTTAATAAGTTCATTTAATCCAATATATCCCTCATATTTTAGTATGTAATTAATATTAAAAATAGTAAGATAGTTTATATATTTTTTCATTTTAGGTTTGTGCTATCTGGTGTGTATTTTACTCTTACAGCATATACCAATTTGTTCTAGCCTCATTTCAAATGGCCAGGAACTGCATATTCTAGTATTGAAGAGCATGGGCCTAGGGTTGTCATTAGATTGGGTTTCAAGTTTTGGCAAAAATATTCCATAGGTGGTGCTGCCTACCTCTATCCAAAAGCACATGTCTGGTGCCTTGTTTGTGATATTGGTGGTCATTGATCATCATTGTATACATCTAATAATTTAATAAACTTTGCACAAGTGTGAAAAAAATTGATTAATTATCTATGCAATTTCCAGTTTAACACCAAGATTTTTTAATCATTTGCAATTATCTTTATATAAAGAAGATCAATCGATTCAATATATACTATGTAAAGATTTCATCAGTTTGCACCCACACAGAAACACAAAGTGTAAAAATACTGTTTCAGTACTAGTTATAGCATTGCTTCACATTGGATAACACATTAAGGACAGATCCCTCATGAGACGTAAGTACACAGTGACTCCTGATGTTGATTTAACAATTTGACACTCTTGTTTATGGCGTCAGTAATCTCCCTAGGCTCTAGTCATGAGTTGCTGAGGCTATGGAAGCCTTTAGGGTTTGCCGACTTCGATCTTATTCCGACAGGGTCATCGTCAAAGTGGAAGTTCTCTCCTCCCTTCAGAGAAAGGTACCTCCTTCTTTGATGGCCCCGTTCTTTCCACTGGGATCTCACTCGCAGAGATCTTTCACTTAGTTCTTCTTTTTTTCCAGAGTGTCTTGGCTTTCCATGCCTAAAATATTCTCATGGGCTCTTGAGCCAGATCTGGCTGCCTTAAGGGCTGATTCTGAGGCCAGAGTGCTATTTAGGACATCTGCCATTCTATGAGTCTGCTGTGTATCTCGCTTCCCATGTTGGATCATTCTCTCCCTTTTTGATTCTATCAGTTAGTATTAGCAGACACTAGTCTTGTTTGTGTGATCCCTTTGACTCTTAGACCTATCAGTGTGATCAATTGTGAACTTAAATTGATCACTTGGACTAGTGAGATGGCCTTGGTACTTGCCACCTTGATGGATTGTATTGGAATCCCCTGGCACATTTCTAACTCAACCATTTGGGGCAAGTCAGCTTGAGCATGTCCCAAATTGTACATTTCCTCCCTCTCTTATTCCCACTCTTATATTTCACAGGGATCACTTTTCAGTTAAATTTAAACACCTAAGAATAATTGTGTGTTAATTACAGAGTTCAACCACTAGTACTAGGATAAAAAAATACTAAAATGGTTAAAGTATTACATTGTACAACAAAAGTCAGCAAAGGAAATTAAATTGGCAAACAAAAAAGCCGTCTGCACATTAATGTTTATTGCAGCTCAATTCACAATAGCTAAGACCTGGAACCAACCCAAATCAACCGAGAATACTGTACCATACAAAGCTCTTATTTATAATTGAAGGTAAAATAAAGGCCTTCCATAACAAACAGAAATTGAAAGAATTTGTCAACACTTGCCTTATCAAAGATGCCCATCAACAGTAGACTGGATAAAAAAATTATGGGACATGTACACTATAGAATTCTATACAGCAGTCAAAAACAATGAAATCCAGTCATTTGCAACAAGATGGAGGAATCTGGAAAACATCATTCTGAGTGAATTAAGCCAGTCCCAAAGCGACAAATATCATATGTTCTCCCTGATCGGCGACAACTAACTGAGCACCAAGGGGAAACCTGTTGAAGTGAAATGGACACTATGAGAAACAGTGACTTGATCAGCTCTTGTGCTGACTGTTGTTGTACAATGTAATACTTTATCCATTATAGTCCAAGTCTTAAGAGAAAAAATCTATCAACCGAGAATACTGTACCATACAAAGCTCTTATTTATAATTGAAGGTAAAATAAAGGCCTTCCATAACAAACAGAAATTGAAAGAATTTGTCAACACTCGCCTTATCAAAGATGCTTAAGGATATGCTACATGCAGAAACATAGAAATATAACCATCATTATGAGTAATATGAAGGCAGAAAATCCTCCTGTAAGATTATAAAAGAAATCCAAAATAAACAATAGGGATAATTATGGAAAAGTGACAGGGACAAGTCATTATTTATCAATAGTCACTTTGAATGTAAGTGGCCTCAACTCTCCAGTTAGAAGATGCAGACTGGCCAAATAAATTAAAAACAAGACCCATCTATTTGCTGTTTACAAGAAAATATCTCATAAACAAAGATACCTACAGACTGAAAGTGAAAGGATGAAAAAGATATTCCATGAGGAGAGAAAGCAGAAATGGGCAGGTATAGCCATCCTAATGTCAGCAAAATAGACATTAACACAAAAACTGTTAAAAAGAGACAGGGAAGGGTACTCCATAATGATTAAGGGATCAATTCAACAGGAAGATGTGACTATGATAAATGTATATGCAACTAAATATAGGGCACCTAACTATTTAAAATAAATGTTCATGGATCTAAAGGAAGACATAGAAACTCCAGTACAATTGTCATCGGGGACTTCAACACACTACTTTCATCAATGGACAGGTAACCAGATGGAAAAATCAATAAAGAAACAGAGCTAATTGAAACTATAGACCAAATGGACCTAACTGATATCTATAGAACTTTTCACTCTATAGTTGCAGAATATACATTCTTCTCATCAGTGTAGACATCTTTCTCTAGGATAGATCATATATTAGGCCATAAAACAAGTCTTGGCAAATTCGAAAAAATCGAAATCATACCATGCATCTTTTCTGATCACAATGGATAGAAGCTGGAAATCAACAATTTCTAGAATATGCAAACACATAGAGACTGAAAAAGATGCTCCTGAATGAACAGTAAGTAATAGAAGAAATCAAGAGTAATAAAAAATTTATGGAAGTTAATGAAGACATACATCATACCAAAACTTCCTGGTTACAGCAAAAGCAATGTGAAGAGGCAGTTAGTGCTCACATCAAGAAAATCAAAAGGTACAAAATAATAAGCTATCAATGCATCTCAATGATCTAGAAAAAATAACAATGCAAACAAAAAATTTTTAGAAGGAAATAAATAATTAAAATTAGGGAAGAAATAAAATTGAAAACAAAAAGTTACAAAAGATCACTGAAATGAAGTGCTGATTTTTTGAAAAAATAAAAATTGACACACCATTCACCCAACTAACCAAAAAAAGATGGAGAAGTCCCAAATCAATAAAATCACAGATTCAAAAGGCAATGTAACAGATACCACAGAAATAAAAAGAATCATCAAAAGTTACTACAAAGAACTGTATGCCAACAGATTGGGAAACCTAGAAAAATTTGATAGATTTCTGGATACATACAAACTACCAAAATTGAGTCATGAGAACATAGAACTCAAATTGACCAACAACCAAGACCAGAATTGAATCAGTAATATAGACCCTCCCAACAAAGAAAAGTTTCACTGCTAAATTCTACCAGACATTAAAATAAGAATTAATTCCAATTCTTCTCAAGCTTCAAAACAATTGAAAGGGAGGGTATCTTCCAAACTCTTTCTATGAAGCCAGCATTGCTTTAATTCCTAAACCAGAGAAAAAAATAACAAAGAGAACTATAGACCATTTTCCCTGATGAATATAAAAACAAAATCCTCAACAAAATACTAGCCAATCAAATCCAGAAATATCATTTACCCTGACCAAGTGGGATTAATCTCTTGTATGGAGAAATGGTTCAACAGCTTCAAATCGATAAACATGATACATCACACTAACAAATTGAAAAACAAAAACTATATGATATATCTCAAAAGATGCAGAGAAAGAATTTGATAAAATACAAAACAATTTCATAATGAAAATCTTAAGCAAATTGGGCAGAGAAGGAACATTCCTCAACATAATCAAGGCAATTGGGGCCAGTACTGAGGCATAGCTGCCTGCAATGCCAGTATCCCATATGGGCACTGGTTTGAGAACTGGCTGTTCCATTTCAAATCCAGCTCTCTGTTGTGGCCTGGGAAAGCAGTAGAAGATGGCCGAAGTCCTTGGGCCCCTGCTCCCAAATGGGAAGCCCAGAAGAAGTTCCTGGCTCCTGGCTTCTGATCGGTACAGCTCTGGCCATTGTGATCATCTGGGGAGTGAACTAGAGAATGGAAGACCTCTCTCTCTCTGCCTCTGCTTTTCTGTAACTCCACCTTTCAAATAAATAAATAAATCTTTAAAAAAAAAAAATCAAGGCAATCTATGACAAACCCACAGCATCTTACTGAATGGAGAAAAATTGGAGGCATTCACACCAAGATCTGAAACCAGACAAGGATGCCCCATCTCACCATGACTATTCAATATAGTACTGGAAATTTTAGCTATAGCCACTGGCAAGTAAAAGAAATCAACATGATATAAATTCAGAAGGAGGAAGTGAAACTATTCCTATTTGCATATGACATGATTCTGTATATAGGGGATCCAAAAGACTCCACTGAGAGACTATTGGAAATCATAAAAGAGTTTGGTAAAGTGGCAGGATATAAAATCAATAAAAATAAATAGGCTTTGTATACACAGACAATGTCATAGCTGAGAAAGAACTTTCAAGATCAATCCCATTCACAATACAAAAAAATAAATAAATATCTTGGAACAAATCTAACCAAAGGCTTCAAAGATCTCTATAATTCTATGATAAAAATTACAAAACATTAAAGAAAGAAATAGAAGACATTAAAACGTGGAAAAATTTCCCATGTTCACGGATTGGAAGAATCAACATCATCAAAATGACCATATAACGGAAATGAATTTATAGATTCAGTGCAATCCCCATCAAAATACCTACAACATTCTTCTCATATCTAGAAAAAAAAGTTTCTAAAATTCATATAGAGACACAAGAAACTCAAATGGCTAAAGCTATCTTAAACACAAAAACAAAGCTGGAGGCATTTCAACACGAAATCTCAAGACATACTATAGTGCAGTTATCATGAAAATAGCCTGGAAATGGAACAAAAACAGATGTGTAGACCAATGGAAGAGAATAGAAAATCCAGAAATCAATCCATGCATCTACTACAACGAACTTATCTTTGTCAATAAGCGTAATTCAATACCTGGAGCAAAGACAGTCTCTCCAACAAATGGTGCTTTCTCTGTATCTATTGAGGTAATCATATATTTTTTTCTTCTGCAGTTTGTTAATGTGATGTATCACATTGATTGATTTGTGAACATTGAACCATCTCTGCATACCAGGGATAAATCCCACTTGGTCTGGATGATCTTTCTGATGTGTTGTTGCATTCTATTGGCCAGAATTTTATTGAGGATTTTTGCGTCTGTGTTCATCAGGAAACCATTCAATGCTTTTTCATGCTTAGGGATTAAGGTGATGCTGGCTTCATAGAAAGAATTTGGGAGGATTCCCTCTTTTTCGATTGTTCTGAATAGTTTGAGGCAGTGTCAGGGACAGAGCAACATTCAGCCCGTGGCTTTTGTGCACACTTGTGATCTAGAGATTCTAATGAAGAGATCTGCAGTCCCCATTGACTTTGAGCCTGGCTGGATGTGGCAGGGCACCCATGTAGGACAGTGAAGTGCCTGCAGCCTCCAAGAACCAAGATGCCTAAGTGGAGCTGTCTCTTGGAACATCTGTGTCTCTGTTGACTGAACAGCCTGGCAGGGCTGAGAGAAACCTCTGTACCCAGTGACTGTGAGAGATTCGTGTGCTAAAACCGTCAGGATCTGATGGTTGCATGAGAGGGTGCACAGTGTGGCAGGGTCTCTGAGCAATCACTGAGTACAGCGCCACAGGCTTGGAGCTCCTTGGTTGTCTTGAGCAAAACATTGCAGTGAGAACTATGATCACAATGAAGACTGCACAGATGATTTGTGCAGTTCATCCAGTGGTGAAGACACACTGGGGGCTAACACCCAGGCATTGAGATCCACCGCACCCAACTTGGATATTACCCTGGATATTCACCCCACACCAGAGCAGTGACCAGAGTTACCTGGTCACAACACCAAACATCTCTTGATATTCACTGAAAGTGTAGCTGTTCCACTAAGCTACATAGGCATAGTTCAAGGTAAACACCCTCAGTGGAAAAAACAAAAATCAGCTCCACAAATGCCTAAAAATAAATGCAGAAATTCAAGAAACAAGAATAAGGAAGACACCATGACCCCCCCCCCCCCAAGGAACACAACAACATTTTTTTTTTTTTTAATTTTTGACAGGCAGAGTGGACAGTGAGAGAGAGAGAGACAGACAGAAAGGTCTTCCTTTTGCCGTTGGTTCACCCTCCAATGGCCGCCGCGGATGGCGCACTGCGGCCGGCGCACCGCGCTCCTCCGATGGCAGGAGCCAGGAGCCAGGTGCTTTTCCTGGTCTCCCCATGGTGTGCAGGGCCCAAGCACCTGGGCCATCCTCCACTGCACTCCCGGGCCACAGCAGAGGGCTGGCCTGGAAGAGGGGCAACCGGGACAGAATCCGGCGCCCCGACCGGGACTAGAACCCGGTGTGCCGGCGCCGCAAGGCGGAGGATTAGCCTGTTGAGCCACGGCGCCGGCCAACAACAACATTTCAATATTAGAATTTGAAGATGAAGAGATTGAGGAAATGCCAGAAATACAATTCAAAAAATTAATCATAGGATTACTCAAAAATAATCAAAAGCAAATCCACAAACTAAATAAACCTATACATGACATGAATGAAAATGTTTCCCATGAAATTGGGATTTTAAAGAGAAATCAAAATGAAATTTTAAAAATGAAGAATTCAGTAGATCAAATAAAAAATGCAGTGGAAAACCTTAACAGCAGACTTGGTGTGTCAGAGGAAAGAAGAAGACAAATCTTTAGAAATCTTACATTCAGACCAAAAAGAAAAAAACAAGAAGAAAATAGAAAACGTAAAAACAGTGTTGCAGGCCAGCACCATGGCTCACTAGGCTAATCCTCCACCTGTGGCACCGGCACCCAGGGTTCTAGTCCCAGTTGGAGTGTCGGTTCTGTCCCGGTTGCTCCTCTTCCAATCCAGCTCTCTGCTGTGACCCAGGATGGCAGTGGAGGATGGCCCATGTCCTTGGGCCCTATACCCGCTTGGGAGACCAGGAGGAAGCACCTGGCTCCTGGCTTTGGATTGGCACAGCACGCCAGCCGTAGCAGCCATTTGAGGGGTGAACCAACGGAAGGAAGACCTTTCTCTCTGTCTCTCTCTCTAGCTGTCTAACTCTGCCTGTCAAAAAAAAAAAAAAAAAAAACAGTGTTGCATGGGCCAGCACTGTGACATAGCCAGTACAGCCACCATCTGCAGTGCCAGCATCCCATATGGGCACTGGATCAAGTCCTGCATGCTCCACTTCAAATCCAGCTCTCTGCTATGGCCTGGGAAAGCAGTAGAAGATTTCCCAAGTCTTTGGGCCTCTGCTCCCACGTGGGAGACTTGGAAGAAGCTCTTGGCTCCTGGCTTCAGATCAACACAGCTCTGGTCATTGCAGCCATCTAGGGAGTGAACCAGTGGATGTATGACCTCTCTCTTTCTTTTCTCTCTCTCTCTCTCTCTCTCTCTCTCTCTCTCTCCCTCTGCCTTTCTGTAACTCTGCCTTTCAAATAAATAAATATTTTTTAAAAAGTGTTGGAAATTTATGGATACTATCAAATGAACCAACATACGGGTCTTAGGAGTTCCTAAAAGAGTTATCTATTCCCCCATGTTTATTACAGCTCAATTTGCAATAACTTAGTATAGAATCAGTCTTCTGTGTACAAAGTTAATTGAAAATAAATCTTAATGGAGAATGGGACTGGCAAGCAGAGAACGAGGAGGAGGAGGGGCGGGGGGGGCAGGTATGGTGGCAACAACAGCTATATTCCTAAAGTTGTACTTGTAAAATTTGTATTCCTTGAAAAATACATTTAAATAAATAAATAAATAAAATAAGACAATAGCTCAGATATGGGATCAACCTAGATGTCCATCAACTGAAGAATGGATAAAGAAATTATGGTATATATACACTTTGAAATACTACACAGTGGTAAAAATGAAATCCTGTAATTTGTAAAAAAATGGATGCAACTGGAAACCATTATACTTAGTGAAATAAGCCAGTCCCAAAAAGACAAATACCATATGTTCTCTCTGTGGTAACTAGTAGTATACCTAAAAGGTAATTTATAGCCGTGAAATTGACAGTCTGTGATGCCATGATTTTGAATAACCCTTGTTTTTATTGTTGAGGACCAATGTTTTTTGTTTATTTGCTTTTGGTTTTGTTTTCTTTTCTTCATAATATTGTTGAACATAATATTGTTGAACTCTCATGTTAGTGCAGGGTTAATTCTATGTGTATAAAGTTAACTGAAAATAAATCTTTATAAAAAAATAAAAATGGAAATTGGTGGGAGTATGGGCAGGAGGGAGGTAGATAGGTAGAACCACTTTGTTCCTAACTTTGTAAATGAAATGCATGAAGTTCCTATTCCTTAAATAAAATTTTAAAAAAGGAAAAAAAAGAAACTGCTGACTCTTGGGCTGCACACAAAGGTAACAAAACATCCTCCCTTACACCAGGAAGCTTAACATCTCCTAGGGAAGAAGAGACAGTACCCAAATAAATTTCAGTGGAGGGGGCCTGGCATTGTGGAGTGGAGGATTAAGCTGTTGCTTGCAACATTGGGTTGCCAGTTCAAGTCCTGGCTGCTCCACTTTCCATCTGCCTCCAATACAGCTTCCTGCTAATGCAAATGCTGGGATGATTAAACTTCTTGGGTCCCTGCCACCTGCATGGGAGACCTGGATGGAGTTCCTGGTTTGGACTTGACTGTTGTGGGCATTTAGGGAGTGAACTAGAGGACGAAAGATCACACACTCTCTTTCTCTCTATCTCTCTCTCTTGCTCTCTCTCTTTCTCTCTCTCTCTCTCTCTCTCTCATAAATACAAAAAAATAAATTGACTTGAAATAAATTCCAGACCCAAGTGATTTGCAGTAAGTGTCCTGTGAGTGGGACAAACTGGCTCTGCAGAGTGGTGTTGTCACTGCTTCTGGAAGGGGATGTCATCTTATCTTTCCTTTTGTAAATCACTAATAGGTTGAGTTATGTCCAAAAATAGCACTTTTACTTATCCAATTATCAATAAAACCATAAATGGAAAGAATAATCTCAAGAATCTCTTTCTAATACTATTTACGAAGAGATTTTTATATTAAAAATTTTTAGAAATACAGACACTTTCAATTTCCAAGTTGTCAAGAATAAAGATTTCATAACTGCCATTTATACTTGGTCCAGGTATATAAGCAAATGTATAACTGTGCTGTCTTCATACTATCTTGATGAACTCAGTTTCCAGAATGTAAATCTACAGCGATTCTCTGTAGAAATGGAAAAAAAAAACTGTGCAGCATTCTACATAAGCCTTCTCTATAGTTCTCCTTATCTTCCTTCAACCTATCCCAAGAGATCTCACTCTGTATTTATTCAATTACTGTTGTCATCTTCCATAAACCACTCTCTTTATAGTCTCCTTATATCATTTCTAAACTTCAAAGACAACACATGACATATTAAAATTCTAAGAGTTTCTGTGCCCACAGAAAGGTCACAATCATCATTAAACAACATTACTTATCATTTTTAAAACTACATTTGTATTTCAACACCTTCAACTTAATCCTATAGAAATCTTCATATACAAATAAAATCTTATGATATTGTTATAATATTTAAACTTTTTTATAAGCAAATAGTTACTTATTGTGTTTAACACATGTTGTAAACATTAGAGCAAAATAGGTAAGCAGTTGGCTCAGAGTTCAGGCATTACTTGTGATGCCCACATCTCAAACTAGAGTGCTTGGGTTGGAATTCAATCTCCACTCTCCATTTTAAAATTTCTGCTAAATTTATGCCCTGGGAGGCAGCAGGTTATAGCTCAAGTGCTTGAGTCTTTGACTCCCACATGAGAGACTCAGGCTGAATCCCACGCTCCAGGATTTGGCTTGGCCCAGCCTTGGCTGTTGGAGGCAGTTGGGGCATGGCCAGAGGATAGAAAACCTATCTCTGTCTCTGTCTTTCTCTCCATCTCTCTCTATCATTCTTTACCTTTCAAATGAAATAAAATAATTTCAAAAAATTAGACAAATCTATATGTTGTTAGCACAGAACCATCTCCAAGACTAGAAAAATATACATATTTTTCAGAACTCTATGATCATGTTCATTTGCATAGGAAAGGCCAACAGGACACTTCTAACCCGTTTCCACTGCTTTTCTGTGGGGAGGAGATTGGCATTGAGAGGGTGAAAATGACTTATTTTTACTTTGATATTTTCAGTTTTTGACAGTTTTGCACCAAGTATGTATTCACTGTGTCATACCTTTTTTTAAAATATGACTTTTCTCTTTTTGAAGATTTATTTATTTGTTTGAAAGTCAGAGTTACACAGAGAGAGGAGAGGCAGCTACATATAGAGAGAGGTCTTCCTTCTGATGGTTCACTCCCCAATTGGCTGCAACGGCCAGAGCTGCGCCAATCCGAAACCAGGAGCCAGGAGCTTCTTCCAGGTCTCCCATGTGGGGGCAGGGGCCCAAGGACTCGGGCTATCTTCTACTGCTTTCCCAGGCCATAGAAGAGAGCTGGATTGGAAGAGGAGCAGCTGGGTCTCGAACTGGCGCCCATATGGGATTCCAGCACTTCAGGCCAGGGCATTAACCCACTGCGCCACAGCACCGGCCCCTAAAATATGATTTTTCTTAATGGAAAGATTTGTTTAAGAATTTATTTATTTATTTATTTGAAAGGCAGAGTTACAGAGAAAGAAGGAGAGGTGGGCAAGAGAGAGCTTTCATCCGCTGGTTCACTCCCCAAATGGCTGCAACAACTTGGGCTGGGCCAGGCTAAAGCCAGGAGCCAGGAGCTTCATCTGGATCTCGCATATAAGTTGCAAGGGCCCAGAGACTTGGGCCATCTTCCACTGCTTTCCTAGATGCATTAGAAGGGAACTAGATTGAAAGTAGAGCAGCCAGGACTCGAATCAGCACCCATGTGGGATTTTGGCACTGCAGAGGTTGCTTTACACATTATGCCACAGCACCAGCCCCATGTCATGTCTTACAAATATTTGGAACACTTTCTTCGGAAGAAATCTAATTTACCAACATAAGTTGCAGTCTAGTTTTTGCAGATTAAGATCATCTCTGTTTTCAAAAACTTAAAAATAAGAGTTGATGAAAATATTTTGAATACAGAAGAATTTCAAAACAAAATTGTCTTCTTTTCACACCATATTTTTCTAGTTCCCTATATTTGAGGAGAATTTCTCAATTTGAGTTGAATTCAGGAATTAAGAGTAATGATTAGGGTATGGTCAGGATGACTGGAAAAATGGGGGTTTGTTTTAGAAAGGTAGGTACAATTGGAAAGTTACTTCTTAAAGCAGCTTACAAAGTCTTTGGGAGATATAAAATTTGTTCAGAAACTTGTGCCTTTAAGAATCCAGGGTATACAGGTTGGATGAAGGACATTAAGAGAAAAAAAAAAACAAATAGTGCAGAAGAAAGTAGGACTGAAATTTAGAGATTTTTAAGGCAGCTATTTTATTAATGATTTATTTTAACAAATAAGTCATCATTTAACTTATTGATAAAATTGAAAACATGGCCTTTTTAGAAGTCCATTTCTGCATCTTCCCCATCTGTCTGAAGGACTAAGTGACAGCGACATGCATCATAACAGGGCATCACCATTTTGCAAGGGTCATTGCCTTAACTTCCAGACAAGGCATTTAAACAAGCAAACCTATCTTCAAGGCCAGCCAACCTTGAAAATCTTTGTACTCATCTTCCACATGACTATCGCAAGGCTGCTATAAAACCACCACCTACTATGGTTTGAGTAGTTCTAGCAAAAATACCAAGGCCAACATCAGTCGTTTCCCTCTTTTGTTGGGTATCTTTACAATAAGCACACACTTTCACTCTGTTCATTAGTTCTTCTGTTAGCACACACACACAGACACACAGGCATGCACATACAGAGAGAGTCCTGGTAACCATAAGAATTTGGAAAGTTTAGATATTCCTGGTATAAGCTTGAGACTAACTGGCTGACTTAATTGTATTATTTATCAACATTAGAACACTTAGAGAAGAAGAAAAGGAAAGTTCATGCTATTTTGTCCCATTATGAAATTAAGATCTGTTACAAATACTAAAACCTGATCAATTCAACTCATTTTTGACAACTTCATGGTCTGGTGAGGTAGGAAACAGTGAGATTATACACATTTCTTACTGTCTGTCAATATTGTAAGTAGAACTTATACCCATGAATTCTTACAAATAACCAATAACTATTTAATAAAAAAAACTAAAAACATTTAAAAATGAATTTCTAAAGCTAACCTGATTTTTCCTTAAGGCAGGGTTGAAGAGAACGGATTCTTTTGGCCATCAATCAGCCTCTCAACACAAAGACCAGGTACCAACTTCACCAACTGAAATCAATCCCTCTACTCCCAGTAAAGGAGATAGTGATGAGATGGATGTTACCGCTCTTTATGTAACATTCTGGAAGACACACTATTGGGTATGAGTCATCATGAGTGCAGAGCCTGAAACAAACATGTAAAACATGAAAAAAAATGTAAAAAACAAACATGTAAAAACAAACATGTAAAACTAGTTTTGAACTTTAAATCAACCCTTAATATGCACAAGAATGCAATTCAACAAATGCTTCATAATCACCTTAACGTTTTTTATTATTAGATTATTCTTTACCTTATGACACAGTTTTTCAAAAGTGCTCTGCAGTTTATGTTGCAGACATTGCGTTTCTCACCAAAAAAAAAAAAAAAGGCTGATACAGCTCAATATTTCTAGTTGGAATCTCTATTAAGTAAAAACATTGCAGTTTTTAAAGATATATTTTATTGACATGAAAGGCAAAGTGACAGAGAGTGGGGAAGACAGAGGAAGACATCTTCCATCCACTGGTTCACTCCTCAAATTGCTACCATCGCCAAAGCTGATCTAGGCCAAAGCCAGGAGCCTTGAAATCCTTCCTGGTCTCCCATGTGAGTGGGAGGAACTCAAATATTGGACTACTTCTGTTGCCTTCTCAGGCACGTTAGCAAGGAGCTAGATGGGAAGCAGAGCAGCAAGGACTCACACCGGACTTCTGATATGGGATGTCAGTGTCACAGGTGGCAGCTTAACTTGCTGTGCCACAACACTGACCCCTACAGTATTTTTTCAAGGTTGGTACAGAGAAGAACCCATCAAAGCACCTCTAAGTCTCTCCTTGGTGACCCTGAGTTTTAAAATTATGGTTTAAAATGTACAAACTGGAATTCACAAAGGAAGGTTAGTGAAACAACATGAATTTGAGACTATTTCCACACTGTCATAGCGAGCCTGTTAACTCACAAAACTTCCAGAGAACATAGTCCAGTTCACAAAGTAACAATGACAGAAATAAGATTTGAGAAAAACATCCTTAAACCTTCCGCTGAGAATCAAACTCCAAAATGCAAAGAGAACTGATTTCCTTGTGAACCACGTGTATAACAGAAAAGCTCCAACAACATGTTTTCCCTCTTAAGGGATTTAGTCCAGACTTCAGAGTGATTAAACTGTTAGGTGTTTATTTAACAAAAAATTAGGAAAATATAACTTTGACAGTCATGTACATCAAAAATGAAATTTTGTCATGTATTTTATTCTTTTATATTCAGTTAATCAAACAAATTTAAGTTTCTTTACAGCAAATGGTAAGAAAGTCTGTCAAAATAAACATTTAACTTAATTGATGGGCTAAGTAGCCAATAAAAACAGAGAACTAATTATCTTAAAAAATAGATAGACCTCTAAGTTAATAAATGTTTATACATGCAACCTGGTGGAAGAGAACAAAAATGTTTCAGTCAGCAAGCATGAGCTGCCCTGATTGAAATTTTGAGATTTCTTAGTCTTCAAAACAATGTAGTCCATTATGTCCTCAGATAAATTTCCAAAGAGAGCCAACTCACTTTAAAAACAAGCAGTCATCCTTTTTAACCTACAGTAACTAAGGTGGCAAGTACATTTTACATACTCTAATGTAAATATATACACACGGGGACTTCAAGTTTGTGGAAAATGCAAATTATGAAAAATATGTATAGATTTCAATTTTCTCCATCAAAGTACTTATCTAATTCCATTTTCCATCAACTTTTTGAAGTTCCTTCATTTATTTAACAACCAGAAAAACTTCTTTAGACAGTTCGTAACTTTTAAAAAAAGAAAAATCTCTAATGAATAAGCATTGAATATCTGTACTCTATCAGAGGAAAATATTCTGCTTCACATATAATATAAAGTAGAAAAATTAATATGGCACATGAATAACATGCTTTTGTAAAATATTATTTCCATGTCTTAGATCCTGTGCTATGTTGCAGATACTATAGAAAATATTTTTATTCAGCACTAAGATACCCAGGTAGGAAATGCTAATATTAATTCACCAAAATCTCAGTGAAAATTAGACCAAATAAGAGTGATGAATTAAAATTTTCAGGGCATAAGCAATTTGTTCCCCTTAATTTTAAAATTACCATTAAATAACTCTATCAACCATGTTTTTTCATACAAATATTACTATTTCTCCTAAACTCCATCATCTTATAAATAGAAAAGGTCAAACCAGAAACAATTTTTAACTTCTCACAGTGTAGTATTTTGTAAGGAGTACAATATCCTAAAAAGATTAGTTACTGTAATCTACTAAATAAAAATTATGCCAACATTTTTTAATCTTAATTTTAAGCACCAGGAGCTGATTTCCACTCTCCTACATAATGACTCTCACAAAACCTCCTCAATGGCTCGTATGTTGGACAAATATCTGAACACACTACATTTGCCAATAAAGTTCTAACATCAACTTTATAAATGTCATGATCCTTAATGCTATTGTGGAATAAATGGAGAAGGTTCCTTGAGTCCATTTGGCTAAGATTGCAAGTGTACTTTGTTTCCCCAAGAGAAGAAAGAAGAGTAGTAAACCATTTTTGCAGAACGTCATTCTCCCACAACAGTTTATGAAAGAAACATCTGTGACAAGAATCACTAATGCTTTGCTCAAAGCCACAGTCGACAGTAAAAGAGCATTGCTAAAAGTGGCAAATCAATCCCATTCCGCCCTTCTCAGAGCATGACACCTAATTTGCTATGTATCACATGTATTTTCCTCACATGTGCTGAGAGACTGTGACACTGATGTCGTGGCTTTCGTCCAAGCCTCAGCTGAATAAACACTTGGGCCATACAGTGGGCAAACTGGCATCTTTTAAAACGTCTTTTGTCCCAGGCAAGTTAACTTCACCTCAGGGAAGCATTTTTCCAAGTTTTAGTTTGCAATTTGGGTGCATAAATGGAATCTCTGAACACTGTTTGGAAAACCTTAAATCACCTGACACACATAGAGTACATTCTGTATTTTTTAGACCAATTTTCTGGGTGTAATGCAATTTTTATTTGACTACATGAAAACATATGCCAATCCAATAGACAAAATCGAATAACAGTAGGTAAGATCTTTAAACAAATTACTACACTGCAGAACGTGCTTCAAAAAAGAAGCAGAAGAGATCTCCATATTACATAAGTCTGAAAGTGTACTGTTGATTTTTTTAGCATATATGTTACAGACATACAAAATATATCCTGAAACACAAATCTTCAGTGCTTGGCTGGATGAAAGTTGTGCACTGAATGAATACACTTGTGATCAAGCAGCAGAACACCATCACAACCACAAAGCCTTCTTACATTTCCTGGAAGCAATTGTTTTTAAATTTGACAGTAAAGTCTTTTCTTAATTTTTATATATTTTTTAATTTACTTGAAAGTCAAAGAGAGAGAGAGAGAGAGAAACAGAGACAGCAGTGGTCTTTCATTCGCTAGTTCATAGCCCCACATTCCTGCAAATGGATCAGGCCAGGAGCTTGGAATTGAATTCTGGTCTCCCACATTATTTGTAGAAACCCAAGTATTTGAGTTTTCACCACTGCCTTCCAGGGTGTGCATTAGAAGGAAGCTGAATGGAGTCAGGACTCAAGAGCAGTCGTTCCAATATGGAATGTGGGCATCCCAAGCAACATCTTAATCTCTGCTGGAAATACATGCCCCAACATCCTTAACTGATGGAAAAACGTCACTTAAATGATATCAATCAAATAGTTAAAGTTCAAATAAAGAATATAGATGCATTCAGATCCTGTAGTTAATGAAGATACCTCTGTGTGTCTTCTGTGAAACTTCAAATGATTCTTTGCTATTTTTCAGTAATTAAGGAAGTCATCAATTACCACTGCTGTCAAATTACCCTTTTTTTTAAATCCACTGAAATTTCATAAAAATACAAGGGTGGAAAAATGTTCAGGGGTATATGTCATCTCTGCCACAAGTTGTTTTGATAATAACTTTGACTCCCTTTTTTGATTTCCTTCTTTCTAAAGAACTTTAATGTATACTTCTTTTTCAATTCAAATTATACTTCACAAGGAAGAATACATATACTAGAATTTTCTATGCCTCAGATTTATCTTCGATATGGCTATTCCCAGAACAAACAAAAAATTCCATTTTTTTCTCCCGTGTGGCAGTGTTGTGTGTCCCCATTGTTTGGGACACCAACATCCTTTATCATGGTACCAATTTGAGTCCTAACTACTCTGCCTCCAATTAAGTTCTCTTACTAATAGGCCTAGAAGGCAGTGGAAGATGGTTCAAGTACTTAAGCCTCTGCCAACCATGTAGGAGACCTGGATAGAATTTCTAGCCCCTGGCTTTGGCACAGCCTGGCTTTGAGTGTTATGGGCATTTGGGGAGTGAACTAGAATGGAATATCTGTCTCTCAAATAATTAATATATAAATAAATAAATAGTTTTAAAAAATCATTTGTAGAATCCTAAATTTAATGTTCTGTACATGTATTTGTCCTAACTTTGACCCATAGGGTACACCTAGATGCTCTGTAACCTCAGGCATCTAAGAGGGATCTACGACCACCTGGAGCCATCCAATCTTTATTTAGCAGCACCCCCTACACTCTTGAATCTCAGACAGGGATTTTACCAGCCCAGCCAAGACCCTAGTGTAAGTTTCTCATACTCATCTCTGGAGCTCAGTGTATTCAGAACTAAGCATTCTATATATTGATTAACTAATTCTAAGGCCCAAACCTCACAGTCACCTTTGGCAATGTCTTTGGTCAACACTTACATTCAAATGAGCAACAAGTTTTATCAAGTCTACTTCAAAAATATCTTTTAAATATGTCTCCCACTATTTTCACCCTACACTGAAGTATTTATTATTCTTTTTAAAAAATATTTATCCTTTTGAAAGCTAAAGTTACAGAGAGAATGGGAGAGACAGAGAGAAAGACTCTGTCCGCTGGTTCATTCCCAAAGGGCAGGAATGGCCTGGGAATGGGCCTCCCAAGCCAGGAGCCAGGAGCTTCATCAAGGTCTCCCACAGAGGGTACAAGGACAAAGCATGTGGGCCGTCTTCTGCTGCTTTCCCAGGTGCGTTAGCAGGGAGCTGAATCAGAAGTGGAGCAGTGGGAACTCTGCACCCAGATGGGATGTCAACGCTGCAGTGGCAGCTTTTCCTGCTACGCCACAGCATGGCCCCGAAGTATGTTGTTACACCTGACATTTCATCTGTCCAAAATGACTTCACTCTCTTCTGTCTTGCAAAATGCCTTCTCAGCCTTCCACGTTCATCTTCAAATGGCTTCTTCAGACTTGTGGTTAAGTTGCTTGCATTTCACATTGGAGTATTTGGGTTCAGCATCTTGCTCAAGTCCTGATTCTAGCTTCCTGTTAATGCATACCCAGGCAGGCAATGGTGATGACTCAAGTAATTGGTTTTTCCTGCCACCCTCTTGGGAGACTTGGCTTGTGCTCCTGACCCCCAGATTTGGCACCAGCTCCAGTTGCTGTGTGCCCTTGGAGAGTGAGCCAGCAGATAGGAAATCTGTGTGTGTGTGTGTGTGTGTGTGTGTGTGTGTGTGTGACATCTCTCTTCCTCTGTGTATGAGTGTATGTGCTTCTCAAACAAATAAAGAAAAATCTTAAAGAAAGAAATTACTCCTTCTCAGGAGCCATCCCTGACCTAGCCCACATTTGGAGCAGAATCCTCTCTTGCTTCTATAACTCCACAGTCTTGTATCTATGTCCTCACTGACACTCTGAGCTGGAGAACAAGGTTTCTTTATCTTCATCTTTTCACTATCCTGTATGTCACGTAATGTTCACTATATGCTGAGCAAACAATGAATGAATTAAATACAATAGAATAAAATACTCTGTGCCTGAAAGGCATAGAACATCCAGAATGTCACTTTTGGAGATTCGTTATCTGGGTCAACTTCATCACAATTGAATGGAATGTTACATGGGCCTCAGAGGAATCATTGCACAAGTGAGCCCCAATCTTGTCAGCAGCACTCAAAAAATGACACATAGTAGAGTAACCAGGGGCTTGGGGTAACATAGGGCAGAGAGAATATAATATGAAATAATTAACTGAAGAACAGTCAAAGCTTCGGCAGTCTCCTGCTCAGAGCACCCAGGGCAGAGGTCTCTCAAAAGATGTAAGGTCCTGGTGCCAGTGCTGCGGCGCAGCAGCGCAGCGGGTTAACACTCTGGCCTGAAGTGCCGACATCTCATATGGACGCCGGTTCAAGACCCGGCTGTTCCTCTTCCCATCCAGCTCTCTGTTATGGCCTGGGAAAGCAGTAGAAGATGGTCCAAGTCCTTGGGCCCCTGCATCTGTGTGGGAGACCCAGAAGAAGCTCCTGGCTCCTGGTTTCAGATCGGCGCAGCTCCAGCTGTTGTGGCAATTGGGGAGTGAATCAATGAATGGAAGACCTCTCTCTCTCTCTCTCTCTCTCTCTCTCTGCCTGTCTTTTCTCTATGTAACTCTGACTTTCAATAAATAAATAAATAAATCTTTAAAAAAAAAAAAAAGGCCTGTGCCACAGCTCACTAGGCTAATCCTCCGCCTGTGGCACCGGCACCCCGGGTTCTAGCCCCGGTTGGGGCACCGGTTCTGTCCCTGTTTCTCTTCTTCCAGTCCAGCTCTCTGCTGTGGCCCCAAAAGGCAGTGGAGGATGGCCCAAGTGCTTGGCCCTGCACCTGCATGGGAGACCAGGAGAAGCACCTGGTTCCTGGCTTCAGATCAGCGCAGAGCACTGGCCATGACAGCCATTTGGGGAGTGAACCAATGGAAGGAAGGCCTTTCTCTCTGTCTCTCTGTCTCTCTCTCTCTCTCTCTCTCTCTCTCTCTCTCTCTGTCTAACTCTGCCTGTCAAAAAAAAAAAAAAAAAAAGATGTAAGATCTGAGGCATGGTAGAAAGGATGGACTCATTCCAGTTTCTAAACTGAATTTCCTTTTAAAAGAAAAATGGAAGGAGGATGTAGGCATTGTGGCACACTAGGTTAAGCCACCACTGGCAACACCAGCTTCCCACATCTGGGTGCAGAGCCTGAGACTGAGTACCACCTCTGCTTCCATCCAGATTCCTGCTAGTACAACTGGGTGGCAGCAGAGGATGGTCTAAGTACTTGAGTCCATACCACCGACTTGTGAGACCGAGATAGAGGCCCGGGATCCTGGCTTCAGCCTGGCTCAGTCCTGGCTGTTGTGGACATTTGAACAGTGAACCAGCAGATGGAAGATCTCTCTCTCTCTTTCATATAAGTGTATTTTTAAAAAGAAAAAAATGCTATGTGTTGATTAAATCATGATTTTTTTTTAAAGATTGCTTTTATTTATTTGAAAGGTAGAGTTACAGAGGGAGACATGGAGAGAGAGAGAGAGAGAGAGAGAAAGAGAGAGAGAGAGATCTTCCATCTGCTGGATCACTCCCCAATGTCCACAATGGTTAGGCCTGGGCAAGATGCAAGTCATGAACCAGGAGCTTCTTTGGAGCCTCCCACATCGGTGCAGGGGCCCAAGCACTTGAGTCATCTTCTGCTGTTTTCCCAGGCACGTTGGCAGGGAGTTTGATTGGAAGTGAAGCAGCTAAGACTCCAGCCAACACCTATATGGGATGCGAGCATCACAAGAAGTGGCTGTACCCACTACACCACAACGCCAGCCCTATGACTCTTAGTGTATTGCTATTGTGAGAAAAATTATCTTAGAAGAACATGTTCATCCTTCGTATATAGTAAATAAA
Source organism: Sylvilagus floridanus (assembly GCA_949820135.1). Classification (NCBI taxonomy): domain Eukaryota; kingdom Metazoa; phylum Chordata; class Mammalia; order Lagomorpha; family Leporidae; genus Sylvilagus; species Sylvilagus floridanus. Next base: position 129,212,187 of record OX463244.1, read on the forward strand.
ATACTGCCTAGTGGTTCCAGGTAAACTTCTCCTAGTAGGGTCAAGTAGTATGGCAATGTCTAGGAGAATTCTGAACTAACAATAAATTATTTTAACACACTTATAAAATGAGTATTGTTCAATAATTTATACATGTTTTATTCCTGATCCCTCTGCAAATTAAAATGATTTTTTGGATTGATTCACTATATATAATGTTTGGATCTGTTCAGTTAAGTAATACTCAGAGGACATACTCTGAGTAATGTTAATTGTAAATAATGTTAACTCACTTCAGATAAGCTATCAAAACTTTGCCAACGACTGCTTGATTTTAACTTGATTTCAATAATTTTTCAGAAGAAGGAAACAGAATTTCTGGTTAGTTAAAGTCATTTTTTTAATTTTTATTTAATAAACATAAATTTCCAAAGTACAGTTTTTGGAATACAGTGGCTTCGCCCCGCCCATAACTTCCCTCCCACCCACATCCCTCCCATCTCCTGCTCCCTCTCCCATTCCATTCACATCAAGATTCATTTTCAATTATCTTTATATAGAGAATATCAATTTAGTATATATATTTAAAGCCAATTTAAAGTGCAAATAAAGCTTATAAATATATATATATATATCATTCTAACAGCTGCTAAGTTGAAAAAAGTAAAAGATGATTAAGTAAGAGGTCTGAAAAAGAGACAAGAGTAAAGCATCTTTTAAAGGAATAAAAAATAGACATCAGAACGCATGCCCCTTCACATCACATCATCTTATGCAGATCCATATGCTATCTAATATTTACTTAAAATGAGCAATCGCCATGGCAACCAGTAGATCAAATGATACATGAGCAGACTATGAAGTACATGCATTTGTCTTTCTTATACTAAAATTTATCATATAGTACATACAATACAACCAGTAATAGAATTCTATTGTTTTAACCTAAAGAAAGTGGTACAATAGATTTTAAATATGTATTTTCTACCTTGTAGTTGATAACATTAACGTTTTTATGTATTTCTTCCTCTCTTTTAGCATCTTGATTTTTTTTTTTGCTCTGACAATTTGAAAATGAATACTAAGAAAAATAAAGCCGGTAGAATTCATATAAGTTGGGTGTGCGTTAGGCAGAATTACATGCCCCAACCCTGTCCATGCACTAGTGCCTGCAACCTGTGAAGATGTTATCTTACAGAGAAAAAGAGACCTTGCAGATGTGATGAAGGGCACAGACACTGAGACAGAGTGATAACCCTGGATTTTTTTGGATGGGCCAGAATAATTAATTACATCAGTCCCGAAAAGCAGAAACCATTTCCCAATTGAGGTCACAAAGAGATGTGATGACAGCAGCTCAGAATGATGCTGCCTTACTGATGCTGGAGGTGGAGGCAGGTGGCAGGTGTCCAGAAGCTGAATAATATAAGGATGTAGAGTCTCCCTGAGGTTCTCCTTAAGAGAAGGTGGGCCCAGTAACAGTTTGATGATATTCCAGTAAGATCTGGGTCAGATTTATGGTCCACAAAAATATAAAATACCAGAATTGGATTTTTGATCCACTCACTTTGGGTGAATTTTTAAAAGCAGCAATAGGAAACTAACTGACATTGGTGTGACTTTATAAAGAAAGACAACAGTCAGTCAAAGTTAGGGAAAGGAAGAGACCTTGTAGACTCTACTCCTTAATATCTACTATATAGAATATAATTTGACATCTGTCAGACAAGCACATTCCCCTTCATAGAATTAACCAAGTTACCATCAGCATCCAAGAGCCCAGAGTGTTACAAGGGATTCATGAAACTTTGTGTCCTCTCTCAGGTTGTTTATGCCACACTGAGGCTCAGCTGCTGCTGCTGTAGCATCATTAAATGTGACAGCAGGCCTAAGCATGCATATCGTCTTTAAACAGGCTACCCAATCAGTTAAGCAGAAAAATTACTTTATCTGAGACATTTTTGGGTTCTGATGTGTGTATATTTATTTACACATATTTTTAATAATAGGGAAAACTTTTCCTCAAAATATTATTTCTCTTTCTGAGGGAACTTTCTCAGAGTGATTGTCAATAAAGCAAAGAAAGACAACATGAAGGACTTTTACATTAATTATCTCAGTCAAATATGAAATGATTTTTAAATAGTCATTTTCTTTTCTAAAGTTAAGTATACAGTTGCTATGTCCAAGTGTTCAGACTTTTCTTCTTTCCCAGAGCTTTGTAAACAAGAATTACATTCTGTATCTTCATTTTAAACAGAGGTAGGGGCAGGGGTTTGGCATAGCTATTGAGATAGGCGTCCAGTGATGTGGCAAAACTATTTATCCTGCTGCTTGAAACACCAGCACCCCATATCAGAGTCAGGGTTGGATTCATGACTACTCTGCTTTCAATTCAGCTCCCTGCAAATGTGCCTGGGAAAACAACGGAAAATGGCACAAGTACTTGGGATCCTGCCACCCATGCTGGCAACACAAGTGCATTTCCAGGCTCCTGGCTTTGGTCAGGCACAGCTACAGTAGTCATCTGGGGACTTGAATTTGCAGAAAGAATTTCTCTGTTTCTTCCTCTCTGCCACTCTGCCATTCAGATAAAAAAGTACATAAATGTTTAAAAATTTTTTAAAAAAACTGTAAGCTTTTATGGGGCCAGCATTGCAGCACAACAGATTAAGATACCCTTTGCAATGCCGGCATCCCATATCAGAGCACAGGTTCCAATCCCATCTGCTCTGCTTCTGATTCAGCTCCTTGCTAACATGCCTGTTTGCCAAGCAGAAGATGGCCAAGTACTTCCACCTACATGTGACACCAGGATAGAGTTCCTGCAGCCTGGGTTCAGTGTGACCAGCCTCATCCAGTTGCTACTGCCATTTGGGGAGTGAACCAGTGAGTGGAAGATCTGTGTGTGTGTGTGTGTGTGTGTGTGTGTGTGTGTGTGTCTTCCTCTATTTCTGTTAGTCTGCCTTTCACATAAATAAATAACTCTTTCAAAACGCTGTTATACAGATAAAATATTTTTTAAAATGTTTCCAACTCGTCATAAAAAATGTGTTAGTGTTAGTTGTTAAAGGAATAAGAGTAGTCACTATGCACTTGCTTCTCAGGTAGGACCTCTGTCCCTATTTAATTGTAATATGAGAATCAACTGCAAATTCTCTCCCCAAACTACTCTATATGTTGTGTGTGGGTGTGCGGGCAAATTGTTGAAGTCTATGATTAGCACAGAGTTGGTCCTCTGATATAAATTCATACTAAAAATGATCAATATTGAAGAAGGAGATGGGAGAGGGAATGGAATATGGGATGGGAGCAGGGAGGGGGGTTATGGGGAAAAGAACTATTATTTACCTAAAGTTGTATCTATCCCATATTAGAGTATGTCCCATGGTAGAGTGCTTGGGATGGGAGACTAGGAGGAAGCAGCCAGCTCCTGGCTTGGGATCAGCACAGCACCGGCCGTAGCGGCCATTGGGGAATGAACCAATGGAAGGAAGACCTCTCTCTCTCTCTCTTTCTCTCTCTCTCTCTCTCACTGTCTAACTCTGCCTGGCAAAAAAAATGTGTGGGTTCAAGTCAAGGTTGTGCTCCCAATTCAAGCTCACTGTCAGTGTTCACCTTGGGAAGTTGCAGGAGATAGCACGTGTACTTGGGTCCATGCTAGCCACATGAGGGACCACAGTTATGTTCCTGGCTCCTGACTTCAGGCCTGAGCTAGTCCTGGCCGATGTGGGCTTTTGAGGAGTGAGCCAGCATTTGGAAATTCTCTTTTTCACTCTCTCAGTCTCTCCTCTCTCTCTTTCTCTCTTTCTCCCTCTCTATTGGTAGGTTTGGCTATGGTCAATGACTACAAATTTACTTGCAGTTGATGTGACTTAATCTTCAGTAGGGGAGATTTATATCTGAAGCATTGGTACAAAACTAGCTTCTTCATTATGGCTTTCCCATTCCTAGAACTCTTAGTAATTTCTATGTTACCAAAATCCTGCTCATTCATAGGTAATTTCAAATTATTTCTTACTCAAAGATTTTTAAATTTTTTACTTGGAAGGTAGACAGAGATCTCCTATTCACGGGTATACTACCCAAGTGCCCACAACAGCTTGGGCTGAGTAAGGCTGAAATCAGGAGACTGGACCTCAAACACTGTTTCCCACATGGGTGGCAGGGATCCAAGCACTTGGGTGTCCAGTAATAGGAAGCTGCAATCAAGATGAGGAGACTTGAATCAAAGCACTCGGATATGGAATGTGGGCATCTCAAGCTTCATCTTAACTGTTAGCCCAAACTGGTGACATCTGATTTTTGAATTTTTATATTTAATCTCATAACATAGATAGGCTTTCTTATGTCAGAGTTACTTATAAGTTTATAATGCATTTCATATGAACTTAATCATGAAAATGGTTCATTTTTAACCCTCCTCAGCAAGTCTTTATAGAGGGTGTTTGGCCTGACCTGTATGCAGAACATTTGTATAGAAAACAGATTGAACACATGAATAGCACATCTATATAGTGTCTAAGAGCTTATAAGTGATTTCAGATATATTGTTCCAGAGTTTCATAACAACTTTGCAATTTAGGTATCAACTGTGAACATTTTTATTCAATAAAAGGTATTTTGCTTTTGTCATTGTGCCCAGTTTAGGGCCCTGTGGGGTCATTGTACTAAACATATAAATAATTGCAATATGGCAGAGAAGTTCCAGTACAGAAGTCACGGCAAGATTCTAGGAAGCTGAGCATACAGCAGCTTTCTGTTAGCTTGGAACTGAGAACACTAAGCAGGGAGTGGCAGGTGAGTGGAGTTGTAGAGGATGAAAAGTAGCTGGAAGTCAGGAAGAAAGGGCATTACAGACAGACCAAACAGCATGTGCCTAGCAACAGTCCTGAGATAGCCTGGCCTGTTTGAAGAATAACACACAATTCAATGTAGTTGAAGGGCAGAGGAAATACAAAGAGGGTTTAAAGTGAGGCTGGAGAGCTTGCCAGAGGCCAGAAACAAAAAATATTGTGTACTAGCTATAGCACTGCTCTTCTATCTTGTAGGCAAAGAAAAGTTGCTGAAGAACTTTATGCAGTGTGAGCTCTGTGGTCAGATTACAATTTGGAAAGTTAATTCTGGATGTAGTGTCACAAATTGTCCAGGAAAACAACAAGAATCCATAGAACCATAGAGGCACATAATTCTGAAGCTGATTTTGCATATTGAAATTCTAACAGTAATAAACTATTTCCCTGACCCTCAAAAAACTCAGAGATTCTTTAATTCACAAAATTATTATATCAGTTAACAAATCATGTATTTTTCCTGATTTTTCATCTTTTGGTTGACTTGTTTATATGTCTTTATGTACTTCCATTAAAGCCAGGAATTATCTGCTTAAAGTTTTCATTTCAAAGCTAACCCCAAGCAAGCTATGTTTTCCTTTCTCAAATGTAATTTGTTATTTCTTTTTAAATTTTTTTTTTCAAATTGCACTTGTATCAATTTCAAGTACCATCAGTAATACATTAAGCAATAACATTAATGAAATGTAAAAGAGTATTGTACTCTTTTTTAATCTAAAAGTATTCAAGCATATTTAATGGCCTTTCACCATAAGAAAAAGCTTAATGCATAAAGAGAATTCATTCAAGATTGAAAAAAATAAATTAACTATCTAAATAAGAAACCAAAGCAAGTGAGGGCTCAGGTATTTCCTTTTCCAATAATTGTCCCTATACTAACATGCTAATATACTTTTTGGAGAAATGCCAAAGATACTGAGAACTATTTTTTTCTTTCCTTCTGTCTATATGATTTTATATATATTAATTGTATATAATTTAGTGTAATTGTATACAATGAACACATATGTGTGTGTATATATAATTTAAGTTTTTAAAAGCTTTTATTTAATGATGCAAATTTCATAGATACAACTTTAGGAATATAGCAGTTCTTCCGCCCATACCCACCTTCCCACCGCCCACTCCCATGCCACCTCCCACTACCTCTCCCATCCCATTCTTCATTATGATTCATTTTAAATTTAACTTTATATACAGAAGATCAACTCTATACTAAGTTAGATTTCAACAGTTTGTACCCACATGCACACACAACATATAAAGTACTGTTTGAGAACAAGTTTTGCAGTTAATTCTCATAGTACAACTCATTAAGGACTGAGGTCCTACATGAGGAATAAGTACACAGTGATGTTTGTTGTTAATATAACAATTAACACTCTTAATTATGACTTCAGTGATCACCCAAGGTTCTTGTCATGAGCTTCCAGGGCTATGGGAGCTTTTTGTTACCACAAACTCCTTCACTATTTGGACAAGGCCATAAGCAAAGTGAAAGTTCTCTACTCCCTTCAGAGAAAAGTACATCTTTCTTTGATGGCCCCTTAATTCCACTGGGGTCTCACTCATAGAGATCCTTCAGTAGGATATTTGTTGCCACAGTGTCTTGGATTTTCCATGCCTGAAATGCTCTCACGGGCTTTTCAGCCACATCAAATGCCTTAAGGGCTAATTCTGAGGTCAGAGTGTTACTTAAAGTGATTGCCATTCTATATATCTGCTGTGTGAACCACTTCACATGTTGGACATTCCCTTCTTTTTAATTCTTTATATTATTATTAGCAGACACTTGATGTTATTTATATGATCTCTTTAACACATAATCCTTTCTATATGTTCACTTTGACACTTAATATGATCACTTTAACAATTAAGATGGAATTTTTACCACCAATTTTAATGCAATTTGGAGTCCCATGACAAGTTCTTAAACTGTACCCTTAGAAGTCAGTCCATAAGATTGTATGCAGAACTGTATAGTTTTACAGATACAAACTTCCTCCTCCCTCTCATATTCTCCCTCTTATTTTTTACTGGGATCTATTTTCAATTGACTTTGCATACATGTGATTAACTCTATGTAATATAAAGAGTTCAACATACAGTATGAAGAAGAGAAAAGAAAAAAAATGAAGGAAAGTAAAAAACTGTTCCTTGACAGTGAAGACGAGGGCTATTTCATTTTTTTCTCAAAGTGTCAATTTCACTTCTATGCCTTTAATGTTAGGTGCACTATTAGTTCTCAATACCAGGGAGAAGATATAGTATTTGTCCCTTTGGAATTGACTTATTTCAGTAAGTATGAAGTTTTCCAGATTGATCCATTTTGTTGCAAATGATCTGATTTCATTTTTTACTGCCGTATAGTATTCCATAGTGTACATAGCTCATAATTTCTTTATCCAGTCTTCAGTTGATGGGTATTGAGATTGATTCCATGTCTCGGATATTGTGAATTGAGCTGCAATAAACATGGAGGTGCAGATAGCTCTTTAGGTTACTAATTTCATTTCCCTTGGGTAAATTCCCAGGAGTAGGATGGCTGGGTCATATGCTAGGTTTATATTCAGATTTTTTAGGTATCTCCATAGTGTCTTCCATAGTGGCTTTCACAGTTAACATTCCCACCAACAGTGGATTAGGGTTCTCTTTTCCCCACACCCTTTCCTGCATTTGTGTGTTGATTTCTGAATGAGAGCCATTAAAACTTGGATAAGATGAAATCTCATTGTGGTATTGATTTGCATTTCCCTGACAGCTAGTGATCCTGAACATTTTTTCATGTGTCTGTTGGCCACTAGGATTTCCTCTGGGTTGTTTGTTTTTTTGTTGTGGAGTTTCTTGATCTCTTTGTAGATTCTGGCTATTAATCCTTTATTAGTTGCATAGTTTCCAAATAATTTCTCCCATTCTGTCAGTTGCCTCTTCATTTTCCTGACTGTTTCTTTTGCCATGCAGAAGCTTCTAGATTTGAAGTTAATTTTGGCTTTGACTGCCTGTGCCTCTGGTGTCTTTTCCAGGAATTCTTTGCCTGTGCCAATGTCTTGCAGGGTTTCCCCAATGTCCTCAATTAATTTGATGGTGTTGGATCATAGATTTAGATCTTTAATCCATTTAGTGGACTTTTGTGTAAAGTCTAAGGTAGGGGTCTTCCTTCATACTTCTGCATGTGGAAATCCAGTAAAATGTAATTTTATATAAGGAATAAAATCCAGTAAAATGTAATTTTATATAAGGAATATACAGAGTAAGTTTCTTTGTGCCTCAAAGAAGTAGAGAGACATTATGTCACTTTAGATCTTAGAAAACTCAGAATATGAACAGTCCTACTGTTAGCAATCTTTGTAAAATGCCTATTTATTCGATTATTTAAAAGCAGAGTTACAGAGAGGGAGAATAAGAAAAGAAAGAGATAGATCTTCCATCTTCTGGTTCACTCCCCCCAAATGATCCCAATGACCAGGGATGGTCCAGGCTGAAGCCAGGAGTCAGGAACTCCATCTGGGTCTTTCACATGGGTGGCAGGGCCCAAGTAGTTGAGCCATCTTCCATGGCTTTCGCAGGTGCATTAGCAGGGATCTGGATCAGAAGCAAGATGGCCATATGGGATGCTAGTGTTGCATGTCGTGGCTTAACCTGTAGCACCATAATGCTGGCCTCAACCATTAGCAAATTTTGACCTTGGGCAAATGATTTGACCTCACAGAGTCTGTTTTATTGAAAGAAAAATGAAGATCATAGTAAATACCTCTCAAGGTTGTGAGAAAGAACAAATAACATATATTAAGTATTTAACAGTGCTTCACAGAGAGTCAGTGTTCAATACTTAGAACTAGCACTGTCAGTAACATTTCTACAACCAGCGCTGTGGCTCACTTGGTTAATCCTCCACCTGTGGCACCAGCATCCCATATGGGTACCGGGTTCTAGTCCCGGTTGCTCCTCTTACAATCCAGCTCTCTGCTGTGGCCTGGGAGGATGGCCCAAGTGCTTGGGCTCCTGCACCTGCATGGGAGATCAGGAATAAGCACCTGGCTCCTGGCTTCAGATCAGCACAGTGCCAGCCGTGGCGGCCATTTGGGAAGTGAACCAGTGGAAGGAAGACCTCTCTCTCTCTCTCTCTCTCTCTCTCTCTCTCTCTCTCTGTCTATAACTCTGTCAAGTAAATAAAAAATAATAATATTTCTATCACTAGAAACACTTTCCTCTGCCTGCTTGGGCACAAGGCCTTCATTGCTGGAGAGATTCCCTCTGGAAACCAAATTCTAGTCAATGCATCAGGTAATTTGTCATAGTCACATTTCAACAAGCAGTACTACAGAGGTTAAGAAATATACTTTCAGGGCCAGCGCTGTGGTGTGACAGGTAAAGCTGCCTCCTGAAGTGTCAGCATCCTATATGGGTGACAGTTCAAATCCCAGCCGCTCCACTTCTGAACCAGCTCTCTGTTGTGGCCTGAGAAAGCAGTAGAAGATGGCCCAAGTGCTTGAGCCTCTGCACCCATTTGGGAGACCTGGAAGAAACTCCTGGCTCCTGGCTTCAGATTAGCACAGCTCTGACTGTTGTGGCCAATTAGGGAGTGAATCAGTAACTGGAAGAACTCTCTCTGTCTCTCTGCCTCTCCTTCTCTCTCTGTGTAGCTCTGACTTTCAAATAAATAAGTCTTCAAAAAAAAATCCAGTATCCTAAAATCATGTCCCAGCTTTTTGTGTAGATTTGTAGCTTTAAGATCCAAAGTGAGGATGGCAGAATAGGGAGGGAGATCACTGATAGCCCAGGAAAAGATAGTTTAATAAAAGTGGATATGGTGTAGTCTCAGGGAAGAGTTAGGGAAAAAACTGCAGAGGAAACTCTTCCAGAATTAGAGGGACACGGTGGATCTACATGGAGGACACAGGCACCCACAGCTCGGGAGCCCAGCTGCCGAGACTCTTCTCCACACCGGTGCTGGAAAGAGAGGTGAGGCGAAACCGCAGCAGCCTGGTGGAAAAGCTGCAAGAAGAGCCTAGAGGGAATGAGGCTTGAAGCCCTGTGGGGGAAAGTACACCAGTCTAACTAGAGGAGAGAAAAAAATAAAAGGGACGGTACAGACATGATTTTCTCTCTCCACACACTTTACACAGGCATGCAAGACAATAGAGCAGGTGCTATTTTGGACATTCATAACAGCTGCACCTGCCCTCAGCCAAGCAGAAAAACTTGACTCTGGTTGGGAGTAATAACAGGAGACTAAGACATACTGAATGTGTGGAGCTTATGAACCAGGACTGTGAAAAAAAAAAAAAAAACTCAGGGTGTGTGGGAGAACTCACAGAGTGGATGAGATGTGAGCACTATCAGTGGGAGATGCCACAAAAGTGGGTGGCCTTGGCTAACTGGTGAGAGACCTTGCAGGGGAATGTGAGTTTACACTGAGGACTGCACAGATCTTTTGTGTGGTCCTTGGGACAGAGCAGATGAACATTATACCCACTGAGGCTAGTGCTCAGGCACTGATTGCCATCAAGAAGAAGAGCTCAGCTGAGAAGAAATTACTTCCCTTCTGAATAAAAACATAGAGAGAGAGAGAGAGAGATTTACCATGCCAAACATGGGTGATTCACCTTTGCACACCTTTAACCCTGAAGAACTGAATAGAGCTCTCCAGAAATACCCATCACAAGCCTCTAGAGATTTACCAAAAGCAGACAGTCCACTTAATCTAGAGTCATAGTATTTAGAGAAAAGCCACCACAGCAAAGAAAAAAGAAATCAAAGAATATCTCCACAATGCCAAACAACAAATGCAAAAACCAAGGAAACAAGAACAAGAAATACATCATGATGCTCCCAAGTGAACATGACATTCCAATACAAGATTATGAATATGATGAGATAGAAGAAATGCAAGAAGCAGATCTCAAAAAATTTATGATAAGAACATTTAGAAGTTATCAAAAACAAATGCATGAACTACAGAAATCCATACAAGACAAGAAAGAAAAAATCTCTCTCGTGAAAATGAAATCTTAAGCAGGAATCAAAATGAAATGAGGAATTTAGTAGAATATGAAACTGAGATATTTAAGGGAAATCAAAATGAAATGAAGAATTCAATAGAACAAATGAAAAACACATTTAAGGGCCTTAAAAACAGAATCAGTGAGGCAGAAGAGAGATTATCGAACTTAGAAGACAGAGCACAGGAAACTATACAGTCAAACAAAAGAAAAGAAAAGGAAATTAGAAATCTAAAAAATATTGTTGGGAATCTATAGGACACTATTTAAAAAACCAACATTAGGGTTCTAGGAGTTCCTGAAGGCTTGGAGAGAGAGAAATGATTAGAAGGCCTTTTTAGTGAGATACTAGCAGAAAACTTCTCGGGTTTAGAGAAGGAGAGACATTCAAGTACAGGAAGCTATAGAACCCCGAATACACATGATCAAAAAAGATCCTCACCACTACACGTTGTAATCAAACTCACCACAGTGAAACATAAAGAAAAGATTCTGACATGTGTAAGAAAGAAATGTCAGATTACTCTTAGAGGATCTCCACAACAGACTTCTCATCAGAAACCCTACAGGCTAGGAGGGAATGGTGAGATATAGCCCAATTGCTAAGAGAAAAAAACTGCCACCCCAAAATATTATATACGGCAAAGCTCTCATTTGTGAATGAAGGTGAAATAAAAGCCTTTCATAGCAAACAGAAATTGGAAGAATTTGTACCACTCAACCAGCCTTGCAAAAGGTACTTAAAGATGTATTACACACAGAACATAGAAACACAGAAACACGGCCATCAGTACGAAAGAAGGTAAAGGAAGAAAACCCCCCAGTAAAAGATCATGGGAATCTCAAAGCATATATTGGAAATATCTTTGGAAAAATGGCAGAGCAAAGTCACTACTTATCAATAGTCACATTGAAAGTAAATGACCTCAACTCTCCAGTTAAAGGACACAGATTAGCTGTGGATTAAAAAACAAAACCCATCTCTTTGCTGCTTACAAGAAACACATTTTCTGTCAGCGCAGTGGCTCAATAGGCTAATCCTCCACCTGTGGCACCAGCACACCAGGTTCTAGTCTTGGTTGGGGTGCCAGATTCTGTCCAGGTTGTTCCTGTTCCAGTCCAGCTCTCTGCTCTGGCCCAGGAGTGCAGTGGAGGATGGCCCAAGTCCTTGGGCCCTGCACCCGCATGGGAGACCAGGAGAAGCACTTGGCTCCTGACTTCAGATCAGCGTGGAGCACCAGCCGCAGTGGCCAGCCACAGCATGCCAGCCACAGCGGCCATTGGAGGGTGAACCAACAGTAAAGGAAGACCTTTCTCTCTGTCTCTCTCCCTCTCACTGTCCACTCTGCTGTCAAGAAAGAAAGAAAGAAAGAAAGAAAGAAAGAAAGAAAGAAAGAAAGAAAGAAAGAAAGACATCTTTCTAACAAAGATGCATGCAGACTGAAAGTAAAAGTTTGGCAAAAGACTTTCCATGCCAACAGAAACCAAAAAAGAGCTGGCATTGCCATCTTAGTTTCAGACAAAATAAACTTTAACACAAAAACTGTTAAGAGAGAGACAAAGAGAGGCAATATATAATGATTAAGATATCAATTCAAAAGAAAGATGTAACTATTATAAACGTATATGCACCTAATTTCAGGGCACCAGGTTATTTAAAAGATATATTAAGGAATTTAAAGGGAGACTTAGACTCCAATACAATAGCATTGGGGGACTTCAATACTCCACTTTCTAGCAATAGAGAGATCAACCAGACAGAAGATCAACAAGGAAACAGCAGACTTAATTAACACTATAGATCAAATGGATCTAACAGATATCTACAGGACTTTAAATCATAAATTTAAAGAATTTACATTCCTCTCAGCAGTGCATGAAACCTACTCTAGGAATGACCACATACTAGGCTATAAAGCAAGTCTCAGCAAATTCAAAAGAATTGAAATCATACCATGCAGCTTCTCAGACCACAATGGAATGAAGCTGGAAATTAGCAACTCAGGAATCCCTAGAGCATATGCAAACACATGCAGACTGAACAACATGCTCCTGAATGAACAGTGGTTCACAGAAGAAATCAACACAGAAATCAAAAACTTTCTGGAAGTAAATGAGGATAACAACACAACATTTCAAAACATATGGGATACAGCAAAAGCAGTGTTAAGAAGAAAGTTTACAGCAATAGGTGCCTACATCAAGAAATTGGAAAGGCACCAAATAAATGAGCTATCAGTGCATCTCAAGGATCTAGAAAAATTGCAGAAAAGTAGACCCAAAACAAGGAAGAGAAGAGAAATATTTGAAATTAGAGAAGAAATCAACAGAATTGAATGAAAAAAAATACAAAAGATCACCAAAACGAAGAGATGCTTTTTGAAAAATTAAACAAAATTGACACGCCGTTCGACCAACTAACTAAAAAAAGACACAAATCAATAAAATCATAGATGAAAAAGGGAATGTAACAACAGACAACACAGAAATAAAAAGAGTCATCGGAAATTATTACAAAGAGTTGTATGCCAGAAAACAAGGAAATCTATCAGAAATGGATAGATTCCTGGGCATATACAACCTACCTAAATTTTTTTTTTTTGATAGGCAGAGTGGACAGTGAGAGAGAGAGACAGAGAGACAGAGAAAGGTTTTTCTTTTCCCATTGGTGGCCCAATGGCCACTGTGGCTAGTGTGCTGCAGCTGGCTCACGGCATTGATCCGAAGCCAGGAGCCTGGTGCTTCTCCTGGTCTTCCATGCGGGTGCAGGGCCCAAGCACTTGGGCCATCCTCCACTGAACTCCCGGGCCACAGCAGAGAGGTGGCCTGAAAGAGGAGCAACCAGGACAGAATCTGGCGCCCCTCCCTACCAGGACTAGAACCTGGGCTGCAGGTACCACAGGTGGAGGATTAGCCTATTGAGCTGCGGCACCAGCCAACCTACCTAAATTGAACCATGAAGACATAGAAAACCTAAACAGACCCATAACCGAGTCAGATATTGAATCAGTAATAAAGGCCCTCCCAATAAAGAAAAGCCCAGGACCCAATGCATTCACTGCTGAACTATAACAGACATTTAAAGAACAAACTCCTATTATTCTCAAACTATTCAGAACAATTTTAAAAGAGGGAATTTTCTCAAATTCTTTCTGTGAAGCCAGCATCACCTTAATTCCTAAACCGGAGAAAGAGGGAGCATAGAAAGAGAATTACAGACCAATTTCCCTGATGAACATAGACACCAAAATACTCAATAAAATTCTGGCCAATAGAATGCAACAACACATCAGAAAGATCATCCACCCATACCAAGTGGGATTTATCCCTGATATGCAGGGATGGTTCAGTGTTCGCAAAACAATCAATGTGATACACCACATTAACAGGCTGCAGAAGAAAAACTATATGATTATCTCACTAGATACAGAGAAAGCATTTGATAAAATACAACACCCTTTCATGATGAAAACTCTAAGCAAACTGGGTATGGAAGGAACATTCCTCAATACAATCAAAGCATTTTATGAAAAACCCATGGCCAACATCCTATTGAATGGGGAAAAGATGGAAGCATTTCCACTGAGATCTGGTACCAGATAGGGATGTCCACTCTCACCATTGCTATTCGATAGAGTTCTGGAAGTTTTTGCCAGAGCCATTAGGCAAGAAAAAAAAAATTAAAAGGATACAAATTGAGAAGGAAGAACTCAAACTATCCCTCTTTGCAGATGATATGATTCTTTATTTAGGTGATCCAAAGAACTCTATTAAGAGACTATTGGCACTCATAGAAGAGTTTGGCAACATAGCAGGATACAAAATCAATGCACAAAAATCAATAGCCTTTGTATACACAAGCAATGCCATGGCTAAGAAAGAATTGCTAAAATCAATTCCATTCACAATAGCTACAAAAGCAATCAAATACCTTGGAATAAACTTAACCGAGGACGTTAATGATCCCTGTGATGAGAATTACAAAATCTTAAAGAAAGAAATATAATAAGATACCAAAAAATGGAAAAACCTTCAATGCTCATTGGAAGAATCAATATCATCAAAATGTCCATTCTCCCAAAAGCAATTTATAGATTCAATACGATACCAATCAAAATACCAAAGACTTTCTTCTCAGATCTGGAAAACATGATGCTGAATTCATATGGAGACACAGGAAACCTTGAATAGCTAAAGCAATCTTGTACAACAAAAACAAAGCTGGAGGCATCACAATACCAGATTTCAGGGCATACTACAGGGCAGTTATAATCAAAACAGCATCTTGCTGGTACAGAAAGAGATATAGACCAATGGAACAGAATAGAAACACCAGAAATCAACCCAAACATCTACAGCCAACTTATATTTGATCAAGGATCTAAAATGAATTCCTGGAGCAAGGACAGCCTATTCAACAAATGTTGCTGGGAAAACTGGATTTCCATGTGCAGAAGTTTGAACCAAGACCCCCACCTTACACCATACACTAAAATCTACTCCACATGGATTAAAGATCTAAACCTATGACCTATGATCATCAAATTATTAGAGAACCTCGGAGAAACCCTGCAAGATACAGGCACAGGCATACACTTCTTAGAAATGACCCGGAGGCACAGGGAGCCAAAGTCAAAATTAACAACTGAGATTACATCAAATTGAGAAGCTTCTGTACCAAAAAAGAAGCAATCAAGAAAGTGAAGAGGCAACTGACAGAATGGGAGAAATTATTTGCAAACTATGCAACTGCTAAAGGATTAATAACCAGAATCTACAAAGAGATCAAGAAACTCCACAACAACAAAACAAACAACCCACTTAAGAGATGAGCCAAGGATTTAAACATACATTTTTCAAAAGAGGAAATCTAAATGGCCAACAGACACATGAAAAAAATGTTCAGGATCACTAAACAAAAGGGAAATGCAAATCAAAACCACAATGAGGTTTCACCTCACACCGATTAGAATGGCTTACATACAGAAATCAACTAACAACAGATGCGGGTGAGGATGTGGGGAAAAAGGGACATTAATCCACAGTTGGTGGGAATGCAAATTAGTAAAGCTACTATGGAAGTCAGTTTGGAGATTCCTCAGAAATCTGCATATAACCCTACCATACAACCCAGCCATTCAACTCCTTGGAATTTACACAAAGAAAATTAGGTTGGCAAATAAAGAGCTGTCTGTACCTCAGTGTTTATTGCATGATAGCTAAGACCTGGAATCAAACTAAATGCCCATCAACAGAAGACTGGATAAAGAAATTATGGGGTATGTACTCTATAGAATACTATACAGCAGTTAAAAAAAATTAAATTCGGTTATTTGCAGCAAAATGGAGGAATCTGGAAAACATCATGCTGAGTGAAATAAGCCAGTCCCAAAGGGACAAATATCATATGTTCTCCCTGATCAATGACAACTAACTGAGCACCAAAAAGAAAACCTGTTAAAGTGAAATGGACACTATGAAAAAGAGTGACTTGATCCGCCCTTGCCCTCACTGTCGATGAACAACTTAATACTTTATCCCTTTTAGTATTTTTTGTTCTACTTAATACCATTGTTTGAACTCTTTAATTAACACATAATTATTCTTAGGCATTTAAATTTAACTGAAGGTGATCCCTGTTAAATATGAGTGGGAATAAGAGAGGGAGGAGATGTACAGTTCGGCAGGTGCTCACTCGGACTTACCCCTAACGGTAGAGCTAGATACGTGGCAAGGGATTCCAATTCAATCCCATCAAGGTGGTATGTGCCATTGCCATCTCACTAGTCAAAGGGATCTGTTTCAGTTCATAGTTGATCATAATGATAGAATTAAGTGTCAAACGGATCACATAAACAAGACTAGTGTCTGCTAATATTAACTGATAGAATTAAAAAGGAGAGAACGATCCAACATGGGAAGCCGGATACACAGCAGACTCATAGAATGACAAATGCTCTAAATAGCACTCTGGCTCAGAATCAGCCTTTAAAACATTCAGATCTGGCTAAAAAGCCCATGAGAGTATCTCAGGCATGGAAAGCCAAGACACTGTGGCAAAAGAAAAATGACCTACTTGAAAGATCTCCACGAGTGAGATCCCAGCAGAAAGAACAGGCCATCAAAGAAGGTAGTACCTTTCTCTGAAGGGAGGAGAGAACTTCTACTTTGATCATGGCCTTGTGTAAATAAGGTCAGAGTTTGTGAACTCAAGAGGCGTCCATAGCCTTACCAGCTCAGGACAAGAGCCTCAGGTGATTACTGACGTCATAAATAAGAGTGCCAATTGTTAAACCAACAACAGGAGTCACTGTGCACTTACTCCCCATGTAGGATCTCTGTCATTATTGTGTTGTACTATGCAAATTAATGGCAAAACAACTACTAAAGCAGTACTCTATACTTTGTATGTTTGTGTGGGTGCAAACTTTTGAAATCTTTACTTAGTAAATACTAAGTTGATCTTCTGTATATAAAGATAATTGCAAATGAATCTTGATGAAGAATGGGATGGTAGAAGGAGTGGAAGATGGGATGGTTGTAGGTGGGAGGGAGGTTATGGAGGGAAAAAGCCACTATAATCCAAACGTTGTACTTTGGAAATTTATATTTATTAAATAAAAGTTTTTTAAAAAGCCTTTCAAAGAATAATAAAGAAAAGATCCAAAGTTAAAGGTGGAAAAATATAAGCAAATTCTCACAAAAAAAGTGGTACCTAGACTCTAATATTTGCATAAACCTCTTAAATGATTTTTCAAGATCAATGAGAGTCAAAGAGAAGCCAACACACAAGTTAAAAAATAACTCAACACATTGATATTACCATAAACACATTATACAGTGACTATGCTTACTGTGCATAAACACATATACAACAAGGGGCCGGCATTGTGGTGCAGCAGCTTAAGCCACTGCCTGTGATGTAGGATTCCCAGCAGAGCACTGGTTAGAATCCTGGCTGCTCCACTTCCATTCCAGCTTCCTGCTAATTTTCCTGGGAAAGCAGGTCCTTGCTTTAGCCTGGTACAGTCCTAGACAGTATGGCCATTTGGGCCGTGAACCAGCAGAGAGAAAATCTCTTTCTCTCCCAGTCTTTCCATCTCTCTGTCATTATGCCTTCCAAGTAAACAACATATCTTTAAAATACTTATAAACAACAAGCTCAAAAATATCTTCAGGTTATGAGAGCCTAGAAAGAATTAAACAGGTTTGAAAAACAACGAAATACATTTGAAGAAATGAGAATAACAACAAAATGCAATGTGATAGAAACAAAGGACTTACAAAGTAAATATAACTATTAATACAATAAAATAAAGTATACAAATATGCTCAGTAGATATGTTTGACAACAAACTATGAATAACAATAAAATAGTAAGAAATAGTAAACCAGAAGACAGATTGTGAGGTAATATCCATAGTGTTACAAATACAGATAAAAATGTAGTAAACATAGAAGAGAAAGTGAGAGACAATAAAGTTATCATGAAAAATTCCGGAATTATTTTTCTAACTTTTATGTGCCTAATTACATACACCTCCAAAAAAAGCAAATATGAGAATATGGGCTGGGAAAAATCATAATTACAGTGGGATATTGTATTGTAGATCTTTTAGTTGTTGGTTGAATAAACAGAAAAAAATAAATAAAGCTATAGAAGATTTAAAGATGTAATTGATGACTTGACTTATGGCTATTATACTGTATAGTTGTAGAATACAATTTTTTTCAAGCACTCATGGAATATCCAGAAAATGTAGTATGTATTGTGTGATAAAGTATGTGTTAACAATTATCAAGATTTTGGAATCACATAGAAAATTAAAAGAAACAAAAGGAAGCTTCTCGAATTTGGGAATTATTTTATAGCTTATCCTAGATAGTAGTAACATATACACTTTATTACAATTTGTTAAGCTATAAAACTAAGTTTTATGCATATTTTATAAGGAGTTTATGTTACAAATAAAAAATTATTTAAGATGTAGACAAGCAAACAGAAACAAAAATTTCTTATCTGCTGATTCACTCCGCCAAATGCCTGCAATATCAGGGAACTCAATTCAGGTATCCCACATGGGTGGCAGGAACCGACACTTGAGCCATCAACTATGGTCTCAGATGGTTTGCACTGCAGGAAGCTGGGATCAGAAGCAGGAACCAAGAATCAAACCCAGGCACTCCAAGATGGGACTCGGGTATGTTACCTGGCATCTTAACCACTAGGCTAAATGCTCACCACTTAAAATTTTTTAAATACATCAGAGTGATACAAAATAAGTTCTTTGGCCACAATGCAATTATGTCAGAAATCTTTCAGAAACTGAAACCTAGAAAAAATCACATATCTTAGAAATTGAACAGTATATTTTAAAATATCATTTGCACCAAAAAAATGCTGTTATAGAAGCTACAAAATATTTTGAAGTGTATAACCAGAAATATTATAATGTAAACTAACAGATAAATCTAAAACAGTGTATGGGGCAGATATTTGGCATAACAGTTAAGACTTCTCTTGGGATGCCTGTATTCATGTCTGAATGTCTGGGTTTGAGTCCCAGTTTTTTTTCCAATTCCAGCTTCCTACTGGTGTGCACCCAGGGAAACAGCAGGTGATAACTCAGATTATTGGACCCTTTGTGCCCATTTGGGCAACTATCATTGAGTTCCAAGCTCTCTCTCTCTCCCCCTCCTCAAAAAAAAAAAACATAATTTTTAAAAGATTTATTTATTTATTTGAAAATCAGAGTCATACACAGAGAGGAGAGGCAGAGTGAGAGAGAGAGAGATCCTCCAACTGCTTGTTCACTCCCCAGTTGTTGCTATGGATTCATTTTGAGAGGAGAAGCTCAATGGGGACAAGAGGCACAGAGTCATGACACAGACATCGGAGTCAGGTGAAAGTGGGATAGAGGTGAGCAGCTCACAGACTCGTTTATTTCAGTTGGTGGAGCAGCTTAGATAGCCAAGGCAGCCAATCCAGTCAAGGGGCGGTTTATGCCATAACCAATCGCTGCCTGTTGCCAGGCATGCTCCTTTGCTAGGTGGGTTCCAAAGCCATTTCCTGAGTAACTGAGGCTCACTTGCCAGCACCATCTTGGCACGGCCTTCTAATTCCACCACACCCAATTGGCCACAATAGCCAGAGCTTCACCAATCTGAAATCAGGAACCAGGAGCTTCCTCCAATTCTTCCCATGCAGGTGCAGGGGCCCAAAGACTTGAGCCATCTTCCACTACTTTTTCAGGCCATAGCAGAGAGCTAGATTGGAAGTATAGCAGCCAGGACTCAAACCAGCGCCCACATGGGATGCCAGCACTGCATGCGGCAGCTTTACCCACTACACCACAGTGCAGGCCCCTAAAACACAGTTATTTTAAAAATGGAAACCATGTAAAATGTCATCAGCATAAATGTATATATTAGAAAAGAGAAGCAGGGCCAGCTCAGTGGCATAATGGGTGAAGCTATAGCCTGTGGTGCCGGCATCCCATGTAGATGCCAGTCTGAGTCCTGGCTGCTCCACATCCTATCCAGCTCTCTGCTATGGCCTGGGAAGGCAGAGTAGGATGGCCCAAGTCCTTAGGCCTCTGTGCATGCTTGGGAGACCTGGAGGAAACTCCTGGCCAAGTCTGGGAGTGAGCTTTGGGGAGTGAACCAGGGAATGAAATATCTCTCTCTCTCTCTCTCTCTCTCTCTCTCTCTCTCTCCAGGGAATGAAATACCCCCCCCGCCTCTGCCTCTCTGTAACTCTGTCTTTCAAATAATAAATTAATAATTCTTAAAAAAAAGTAAACAGGAGCATTGAAAACTAATAATCTAAGTATGACAAAAATCTGTCTGAAGCAGTTAGAAAAATAATCACAAAATAAAACCAAAGAAATGTGGAGGAACACAAAGAGGATAAATGAAGAAATTAACAAAATGTTTTAAAGACATAATATAGAAAAGACTAACAGAGCCAAAGTTGTGTATTTGAAGACTCAACTCCTGTGAAAGTTGATCTATGAAACAGAGAGGGAGGAGGGAAAGACGGAGAGAGAGAGCAGAAAGCAGAAAGGGAGAAAGATGCAATTTTGAAAATGAACAAGAGAAATCAGCAAGTGATTATTGACATCATAAATAAGAGTGTCAATTGTTAAATCAACAACAGGAGTCACTGTGCACTTGCTCCCCACAGGACCTCTGTCTTTAATGTGTTGTACTATGAGAATTAACGGTAAAACTAATCTTCAAATAGAACTTTATACTTTGTGTGTCTGTGTGGGTACAAACTGTTGAAATCTTTACTCAGTATAGAGTTGGCCTTCTGTATATAAAGATAATTAAAAATGAACCTTAATGAAGAATGGGATGGAAGAGGGAGTAGGAAGTGGGACAGGAGTGGAGGTAGAAGGGCTTGTATGGGTGGAAGAACTGCTAAAATCCAAAAGTTGTACTTTGGAAATTTATATTTATTAAATGAAAGTTTTCTACTAAAAATGTTTTAAAAAAGAGAAATCAGCAAAGTACTGCAGACATGAAATGCTTTAAAAAACATATATTATGAACAAACTTATAGCAAATTCCCAGAAATCATAACCTCTAACAGAAACAATAAATTGAATCAAGTGTTAAAAATTTTCCTAAAAGGAGAACTAGCAGCCTAGATATCATTATGACTCAGTTTAATCAATCACTGAAGAACATTTCCAAACAGCTAAGGAATTTTCTCCTCCTTTCCAAATTCATATTTTGAAGTTCTCACTACCAATGTTGAAGCTGGAACCTGTGGGAAATGATTAGGGTTGACTCAGGACATGAGTTTAAGGCCCTCAAGACAGGATAATATCCTGTGGATTCTGATGAAGTTTGCTCTCCAGAGTTTCCTCTTTCTTCCTTTTTCTTCCTCCTCCTCCCCAAAGTGAGGG
Organism: Sylvilagus floridanus; assembly: GCA_949820135.1. Taxonomy (NCBI): domain Eukaryota; kingdom Metazoa; phylum Chordata; class Mammalia; order Lagomorpha; family Leporidae; genus Sylvilagus; species Sylvilagus floridanus. The sequence goes on from OX463244.1 coordinate 129,233,937, forward strand.
CACAATGAGAATGTGGATGCCATTTATAAGCCAAACAAGAGAGCCCTCACCAGAACTCAACCATACTGGCAACTCATCCAGACTTCCAGCCTCCAGAAAGGTGAGAAAATATATTTCTGGTGCTTATGTCATCCATTCGATGGAATTGTGTTATAGCAGCCCAAATACTATAAAGCATATTTATGCAAATTTTTTTCATTGAATGGAGAAACGTGTAATATTTTCCAACTTATTTCAAAATAAACTTGATACCAAACCTGAAAGGAAGGAAAATTAACAGCCAGTTTTTGCTTTTGTTTTTGTTTTGACTGGCAGAGTGGACAGTGAGAGAAAGAGACAGAGAAAGGTCTTCCTTTGCCGTTGGTTCACCCTCCAATGGCCGCCATGGCTGGTGCGCTATGGTCAGCGCACCGCGCTGATCCAAAGCCAGGAGCCAGGTGCTTCTCTTGGTCTCCCTTGCAGGTGCAGGACCCAAGCACTTGGGCCATCTTCCACTGCACTCCCGGGCTACAGCAGAGAGCTGGACTGGAAGAGGAACAACTGGGACAGAATCTGGCGCCCTCACCGGGACTAGAACCCGGGATGCTGGCGCTGCATGCGGAGGATTAGCCTATTGAGCCATGGCGCCGGCCAACAGCCAGTTTTAGAGGCAAACTTTTGGCACAGTGGTTAAAGATACAGTTTGGGATACACCTAGGTTCAAGTTCCAGCTTTAGTCCTATCCTAGTTTCCTGCTAATGTGCACCCTGAGAGGCAACAGGGGCAGAGCTCAAGTACTTGGAGCCCTGCCACTCACATGGAAGACCTGGATGTAGTTCAGGTTCCTGGTATTAGTTTCAGCCTGGCTGCACTCTGACTGCTATGAACACATGGAGACTGAACCAGCGGATAGAGGATCTCTCTCTGCCTTTGCTTTTATCTCAATCTTTCTGCCTTTAAAATAAATGAATATACATACATACATATATATGTATATATGTATGTATGTATATATTTAAAAGTTTCTCAGTCTTATCTAAAATAAAAAAATCTTTGAAAAAAGTTATCAAGGTAGGCATTGTGGTGCAGTGGGCTAAGCCATCACCAGGGACACCTGCATTACAGTAATGAGTTCAAGCCCTAGTTACTTAGTGCTTCCAACCCAGTTTCCTGCTGATGCTCCTGGGAAACAACAGATGATGGCTCAGGTACTTGAGTTCCTGCCACACATGTGGAGACCCTGATAGAGTTCTTGGTTTCTGACTTTGGCCTCACCTACCCCTAGTTATAATGAGCACTTAGGGAATGAACTAGAAGATCAATAACTATGTCTCTCATTGTTTTTCAGTCTATCTTGCAAATAAACAAGTAAATTTTCTTTAAAAACTTATCAAACCAGGTCCATTAACACATAAAGAGGATAAAGTATTATGACCAACTTTATTTCAATGCATAATTAAATGTTGGCTTAACATTTCACAAAATCAGTTAATGTAATTCACTACATCAACAGGAAAAGAGAGATAAATATACCATATGTTCAATAGATGTAGAGAAATCATTGATAAAATTTAAAACTCATTAATAAGAATTTGTGCCACACTAGGAAGAGAAGGGAACTTTCTTTGCCTGATGAGTGTTATCTTTAAAAACCTATTGCAAACATTATTTTGAATAGTGAGTATCTGAAAGTTTTCTATTATAGATAAGTAAAAATTAAAATGACTGCAATCAGAACATAATTCAATATCTACAGAAGTCCTTGCCAGCATGCACAAAAAGAAATGGAATTAATAAATTTCAGGGTGGAAAAGAAAAACAACAGATTGTCATTATTAACAGACAGTAAGTATATAGGAAATCCAAAATATTCTGTAGGCTAATTATTGAAATTAAAATTTGTAGGCAGATCTTTATATGGATATCAATTTAACTTTTATAAGCTAACAACAAATATATTTAAAATGTATAACCAATCCTGTTTAAAATACAAATATACATACACACACACACACACACACACACATACAAAACCCAGGAATAGATCAAAAAAAAGTTTGCAAAATACTTTAGAGAAAATTTGAAAAAAATTATCAACCCTATAGAGTTTTTAGGTTGAACAAATGCTTTACTGAGCAATCTTACAGAAGCATTGCATATATATAATATATGTATATATAAGATCACCATCATAATTATTAATAGCAGTATTTTTGGTATATCACTTTATTTAAGCTTTCTTTATTGTATCTCAAAAAGTTTGATTTTCTTTAAAAAAAAACTACCAGCCATAAAGGAGAAGATTGACATATTTGACTTCCTTTAAATGAAGAGCTTTTGAAGACTATTCAAAACATCAATATATTGAAGAAATAAACTTCAGAGTGTGAGAAGATATTTGCAACACAATCAAGAGATAACAGCCTAGAATCCTAGATATCAACAAGAAACACATAGGAAATACACATTTTTAAACCAGAAGACAACAAGAACTCCTCAAAGGAAAAAAATCCAAATGAACAATAAAAAAATACAAGGGCAATGAGGGGCAGGGCAAGGGGATGAAGGCAGGGAGAGGGATTTAACCGAGCAATTAAGCTGAAAGTTAAGACTCCAGCAACCCCTATCTGAGTACCTGGGCTCTTCTCTATATTGAATTTTCAGGTCTCATTCAGCCTCAAATCTATAAATATTATTGCTGTGATGATGGCTTATAAATCCTGCTTGTTCAATGACTTTACGCAAATATAAAAATATATCTCTAACACAACTTTCCCAAAATTGAATTCCTGATTCCCCACAACACACACACACACACACACACACACACACACAAACTCACACACTTCCCTTCCAAGGTGAATGTTTGACAGTGGTAAAGACACTGCTGGGACCAGGGCTGTGGCACAGCAGGTTAATATCCTGGCCTGCAGTGCCAGCATCCCATATAGGCACCGGTTCAAGACCTGGCTGCTCCTCTTCCCATCCAGCTCTCTGCTATGGCCTGGGAAAGCAGTAGAAGATGACCCAAGTCCTTGGGCCCTTGCACCCACATGGGAAACCTGGAAGAAGCTCCTGGCTCCTGGCTTCAGATCGGTGCAGTTCTGGCCATTGTGGCCAATTGGGGAGTGAACCATCAGATGGAAGACCTCTCTCTCTCTCTCTCTCTCTCTCTCTCTCTCTCTCTCTTTCTCTCTCTCTGTCTCTCCTCTCTCTGTGTAATTATGACTTTCAAATAAATAGATAAGTCTTTAAAAAAAAAAAAAAAGACACTGCTTAGAATGTCCATATCCCCTATCAGAGGGCCTGACTGGGGTCCAGTCCTGGATTCCGGGTTTCTGATAATGCACACTCTGGGAGGCAGCAGCTGATAGCTCAGGTAGTTGGGTCTCTGACATCCATCTCGGAAACCTGGGCTGGGCTCGTGGCTCCTGGCTTCAGCTGGGGCTGTAGGCATTTAAGAGAGTGAAGGTGAATAAAATTCATTCTCTCTCTCTCTCTCTCTCTTTGCCCCTCTCTCTCTCTCAAATAAATTTCTACCAAAGGATTCAATCTAATTAATAATAATTTTGGAAGTAAAAATCAAAATCACAATGTGATGCAACTAAACCATATTACAAACAAAATTTTGATGTCTTTAATACCAAATGAATTTGGAGCATTAAGGAACACTTATACACAGTAATCAGAATAAAATAGTGGACACACTGAAAAGTAGTTTATTGTTACCTACTTAAGTTAAAGACTCAATATATATCTATATGTATCTAGTTGCATACCCTATATATATCCACTTGCATACCCTAGTGAAAGTAATACTACTATATGTAAAGAGACATACACATAAACAGGATTGTTCATGTCTTCAGTACTTTTAATAGGCAAATATTAAACAGCATAATGAGTAAGAGTAATATATTATGAAAAAATATACAGCAATAAAAGTAAATTAGTTATTCACTAAAACATGGGTAATTTACAAACGTAATATTGAGCAAAAGAAGCAAAATACAAATGTTCTAATTTTGGTCAAGACTACGATTAGACATTTACTTAACAATTATTCATTAAGGGGCTGGCATGGTGGCATAACAGGTTAGGCTGCCACTCGTGAGCCCAGTATCCCATATGGGCACCAGCATTGTGGTACATTAGGTTAAGCTTCAGCCTACGAGAATGTCAGCATCCTACATGAGCACCATTTCAAGTCCCAGCTGCTCCATTTCCTATCGAGCTCCTTGCTGATGGTGTTGGAAAAGCAGCAAAAGATGGCTCAAATACTTAGTAGATCCTGAGGAAGCTCCATTAGAGGGAAAATCTCTCTCTCTCTCTCTCTCTCTCTCTCTATATATATATATATATATATATATATATTACTTTATTTGAAAGGCAGTTTTATATATATAGTATATATATATATATATATATATATATATATATATATATATGGAGAGAGACAGAGAAAGAGTTCTTCTATCTGCTAATTCACTCCCCAAATGGCCACAATAGCTGGAGCTGAGCCATACCTAGGCCAGGAGCCAGGAGCTTCTTCTAGGTCTCCCACAAGCACTTGGGTCATCTTCTGCTGCTTTCTCAGGGATATCTGCAGGGAGTTGTATCGGAAGTGGAGCAGTTGGGACTCACAGCTGTGACAATATGGGATGCTGATTCTGCAGGCAGTGACTTTACCCTCTAAACACGGCATCGACCCCAAAATTCTGCCTTTAAAATAAAGAAAAATAAATCTTTAAAAAAAGAGAGCAAGGTAGAGCCGGCGCCACGGCTCAACAGGCTAATCCTCTGCCTTGCGGCGCCGGCACACCGGGTTCTAGTCCCGGTTGGGGCGCCGGATTCTGTCCCGGTTGCCCCTCTTCCAGGCCAGCTCTCTGCTGTGGCCCGGGAGTGCAGTGGAGGATGGCCCAGGTGCTTGGGTCCTGCACCCCATGGGAGACCAGGAAAAGCACCTGGCACCTGGCTCCTGCCATCGGATGAGCGTGGTGCGCCGGCCACAGCGGCCATTGGAGGGTGAACCAATGGCAAAGGAAGACCTTTCTCTCTGTCTCTCTCTCTCACTGTCCACTCTGCCTGTCAAAACAAACAAACAAACAAAAATAAAGAGTTCTCAGGTATAAACAGAAAAAATAAAAAAGAGAGCAAGGTAAGGGAAGAAAGATAGTCCATCAAAGCAATGCCCTCAAAACTTGGGAAGAGCTGCAGTCTAGGAGTTACTTTGCATGTGAAGTTGTATTTCCACAATGGCTACTGCCTGGCTTCAAATCATTTCTGTGTTCCAGAATATATCAGGCTTTTGAACTGGGATTAAAATAATCACAGATTCCTATTGCTTCCACATACTAGGAAAAAAACAAGGAAAATCCTCTTTAAAGGAAGGTCAACCACAAACGTTTTATACAAAGAATTAGTTCAAACAAAATGGTGAGTACACCATAGACGACAACATGTGAAAACTAACACATGAATTAGAAAGCATACTAATACTTGATAGGCATTACCACTACTCTTGTCATGTCTAAAACTAGAATAGGATGTCATCGGAAAAGCACCAAATTTAATCTTTAGTTTTACTGATAGCTTGATTTGTTCTGAAAAGTTTTCTTGCTGTTAGCCAAAAAATCCAAACCAAAATATATCATCCAAGGCCCCCAGACATGATGCCTAGTAGCTAGTATGTATAATTATCTAAGCTTCTTAGTTGTATATCAACTCTAAGCAGTCCTGGAATATTTCATCATCTTATTTCTACCAGAAAGGATTCAGGCTCTGTTTCCATGTACAATTAAGTTTTAGTTGAAAGCTTACAGGTTTCTAAATGAAGCAAAATGTTTTCCTTCACACCTCAAAGAAGCCACACTGGCAAAAAATGACCTACATGAAAGATCTCTGTGAGTTAGATCCCAGTGAAAAGAAGGGGCCATCAAAGAAGGAAGTACCTTTCTCTGAAGGGAAGAGAGAACTTCCACTTTGATTATGGCCTTGTCTAAATAATCATTGGAGTTTGTGTTCTCAAGAGGCTTCCATAGCCTTGGCAGGTCATGAGAAGAGCCTTGGGTGATTACTGATGTCATAAATAAGAATTTCCCAGTTGTTAAATCAACAATAGGAGTCAATGTGCACTTGCTCCCCACAGGACCTCTGTCTTTAATGTGTTGTACTATGAGAATTAATGGTAAAACTAGTCTTCAAAGAGTACTTTATACTTTGTGTGTCTGTGTGGGTGCAAACTGTTGAAATATTTACTTAGTATACAGTTGATCTACGTGTATAAAGATAATTAAAACTGAATCTTAATGAAGAATGGATGAGAGAGGGAGAAGGAGATGGGACAGGAGTGGGGATGGGAGGGTAGGTATGAGAGGAAGAACTGCTAAAATCCAAAAGTTGTACTTTCAAAATTTATATTTATTAAATAAAAGCTTTCTTTAAAAAAAATAAGCCACAATCAAAGTTTACATGAACACATTCCATACATGGATCTAATCAATACAAACTTAGTAAAAAGCTTACGATAATCCTATTTTCTCACTCTTTATGACATAATGAGACATACTTAGCATAGAATTTCTTTGTAGTAAATATTTTATGATTACTATTGTTTCTCACTTTGCCACATTGTAGCTAGTTTATTTCACTTTATAAGTAAATTTATCTCTGATTTTTGGAAACAGTGCACTTTAAGTCAACATATTATAAAGTAAAACCACTTGTAGGCTTCTACACTGAGTATTTCCTTAGACAAAGGAGAGATAAAGAAAAAAGAGCTCAACCACTTTGCTTTCTAAAAGAAACTATGTGAGTAGAAGGCCACCCCTTACACCAGAGAGTGACCCAAACAATTTCATCTTCTGTTCAGAGAGTGTAATTAACTTTGCATTAATTCAGCTTACTCAAATCACATGCCAATTAGTCTACTAGGCTTTGACAAATCATTTATTTTCATTGCTTGCCAGTAATGTAACAAATGCCAATCAGAAGAATAACTGATGTATGAAGTTCTCAAGTTCTTAAATTTCTTCTAACCTTTCACCCACATGACAATTAGCTTCCAACTCAAGACTATGTTTATAATGGCCTGTTGTTTTAATTTCTTTGTCAAAGCCTATATTTTCCCTATTTTCATTCAAAGCATGTCATCAATCTTTCCTCCAATGCCATACAATAAATGATCCAATGTATATAGAAAGAAGTGACTATGGTATAAGGATATAGTATATTGTAAGCACGGAAATAATTAGTAAAAACCATGAGTTGAAAGAATTTGGAGAAAAGTTTTATAAACAAAATATGATATTTTCCAGATAGCTCAGAAATATTAACATGAATCACTCATTATTGTCTTTATTGCCTGAGTAACTAACTCAAATTGATACATTTTCACTTTGGAATAACATTTCTCTTTGAAGGACATGCCACAAAATAAATGAAACAAGATCTAAAGAGTAGGGGCTAGCACTGTGGCATAGTGAGTAAAGCTGCCACCTGCAGTGCCAGCATCCCTTATGTGCTCCAGATTGAGCCTGGCAGCTGCACTTCCAATCCAGCTCTCTGCTGTGGCCTGGAAAAGCAGTGGAAGATTCTGCAAGTTCTTGGGCCCCTGCACCCACGGGGGAAGACCCAGAAGAAGCTGCTGGCTCCTGGCTTCGGACCTGCTCAGCTTGAGCCATTGTGGCCCTTTGGGGAGTGATCCAGTGAAATGAAGACCTCTCCATCTCTCTGCATCTGTCTCTCTATAACTCTGCCTTTAAAATATATAAACCTTTAAAAAATACCTAAAGAGTGCTAAATATTTCTTTGTATCCTAAAAGATTAAATTGTATGCCTAGCAAAGTACAGAATTCTTTGTCTAGTCATGACACTTTATAATTTACATCATAGAAGTGAATTTAATTCATTTTGAATGACACCTACTGTTCTGTTGCATGGACAGTTTCAGTTATTCATAATATTAACTCATTTAAGAAAAAAATGTAAATGGTCAGTTTTCTGCTTTCTCAGCATTCCATTTATTTCCACAAGAGAATGGATATTTAATTTTGAAGCCTGCAAAAATATGACAAATGAAAGACCCTGAGCTCAAAAATAGTGAAATCCATTACAATTTCCATTTCCTCAAACTGTACATACAATCTTGGAATTTGTTACTATCATCCATGTTATTAAAACTAGACCATTTTTTATGAGTAAACATGCTCTGTTTATAATTTTGTTAGCACACAAGCATCCTTCAAAAAGCGGAATTCAATGCTTCAACAGCTTGAAGCACTTGCTCCTTTATTTATCAAAAAATTCTCTAAGATGAAAAAAAGAATAAAAATTCAAAAATAAACTACAATACCTACCTTACTTTGGAATGACTTTCACTGGGGATATTGGCAATGAGGAGATGTATGAATTAATAATTTCACAGTAAAACCTTGGTTGCAGTCTATTAGTCCTATACACCTGTGTCTAAATCATCCCATGAACCAACATCAAAATAATAATCTTTGCAATTCAATGTATCCTTTGTATCATTGAGAGAATAAAATTATTTATTTATTATCTATTTTTATGTGAAACAACAACAAATGGAGAGAGGGAAAGGGAGAAAGAGAGAGCACACACTCAAAGACAATCACAGAGAGTGATCTCTTCACAGGTTTCCTCCCCAAATGCCAACAACAGTAGAGGCTTGGTCAGGATCCAGAACCAGGACTCTCCCACATGAGTGTGAGGGCCCCCAAGTACTTCAGCCATCTCCTGCTGCCTCCCAGGGTAAACATTAGCAGGAAGCTGGATGAGAAGCAGAGCCCAGACTCAAATTCAGGCCCTTTGATATGAGAAAAGGATGTCCCAATCAGCATCTTATCTGCTGAGCCAAAAGCGCTCCCCAAAACTCAGTCTTTAAACCCCATAGAAGTTGTGCAAATAAAATAGATTCATTAATCAACATCACAGAGGAATATTGGGAGGTGGGGGGTATGGGACACTAGATGATCAAATATCTTAATTCTGGTAAAAATTTTCTTTTATTTAGTATGGAAAATAGAGTATACATGGAACATTTAAGAGGGATGTATTTTACAAAATTAAAATAGATATAGATTTTCTGAATTTTGTACATATACTCACTGAACAAAATTCAGAAAGAAGAGTATACCAAAGAGCATGAATATTAAAAGCCACTTATAATCCCATTGCCAAGAAGGATTCACTCAACATTTTAAGAAACATAATTCCAAATATTTATCAATATATACATGTATACTTTTAATAGACCATCTAAATCTTGCATTTTAATCTACATAGTTCACTCAAAAATATTTAAACAGAGCTTTCCTTGTCAGGAAATGTAAAAATATGATAACAGATTTAATAATTAGACTTTTCTGTTATATAGATATGCTATATTTTATTTTACTAATTTGTAAACATTTATTTGCCAACTATTAGAACGTTACTTCTATTCCAACATTTAAATCATTTTTGTATATCTGTCCCATCATTGCCTGAAAATAAACTTTAATAACTAAATTTATTGAATCAAAGTATGTATAGAAGTTAGATTTTGATTCTCAAAAAGATTGTGCTATAGCAGAAAAGCACACTTTGTTTCATCATTGTTAATGTAAGATCTTCAAAATAACTATCTAAATGCTTTTTCTAAACTAGCAATCAAAAAATGTTTAATTTTTAATTTTGTAGAAAGACAAACCTCTCTTCTCATAAAGTTTTAAAATTAAGTTTTTGATTCATATATTGCCCTGGGAATTCTCAAATCTAGCTAAAATTTAAAATGTTCATAAATAGTACACGAATCTGGCCTAAGTAAATAACACAAGCACGTACAAGCAAAACAAGCGTGAGATCATAGTGCATCCTACTGTATACAATGTTTTGAATCAATTACTTACACATTTACTTCATTCACACTTTTTATCACTAACCAAAAGGAAATTTTTAAATAAACATGCCACTCTATTTTCAACCTTTCCAAAAGTGTTTCACAATTGTGTCTATCATCCTCAATATTTCTACATTTTTATTTTTAACATAAGTTTTATGTTTTTTCTTTTTTTTCTTTTTCTGAAAGAGAAAAAGAGAGATCTTCCAACTGCTACTCACTTCCCAAATGCCCGAAGTCAGGAGCCAGAAACTCCAACTGAGTCTCCCATATGGGTAAAAAGAACCTGAATCCTTGAGCCATCATCTACTGCCTCCCAAAGTGTACATTAGCAGGAAGCTAAATTGGAAACAGAGGTGGAACTCCATCCCAGGCACTCCAGTATGATATGCAGATGTTTCAAGCAGTAGCTTAACCCACTGTGCCACTGTATCCACCCCTACTTTATTTTTTTGCAATGTTATAGAACTATCTCTTGTATATTCCCGCTTCATGAGTGATATTAAAGACCAAACTGGCATGCATGGGATTTCTCCAAATCAAAATGACATCTTTTCATCCACTTTCAGCTGGAGTCAGAAACATCAAGAGACATATTATTTCCACACAATCTGAGTGCTCTTTTTTTCTTAAATTTTAATAAAGTTATACAAGTTTCACGTGTTTCATATGTACAGATTTAGGAACATAGTGATACCTCTCACCCACCCAACCCTCCCTCCAGCCCACACTCCAACTTTTCTTCCTCCTCCCTCTCCTATTCCCACTCTTAATTTTTACAAAGATCTATTTTCAGTTTACTTAATGATCTTAAGGTTAACCCTACACTAGGTAAAGAGTTCAACAAAGAGCATGAAAAGAAAAACACTATTCCTCAACAGAAGAGACAAGAGCTGTAAACAGTCCTTGAGTCTCAAAGCATCTACTTCATTCAATTACATTTGAGGCATTCTATTAGTTTCCTCAGATCAGGGAAAGCATATGATATCTGTCTTTTTGGGACTAGCCTATTTCACTAAGTATAACGGTTTCCAGCTGCATCCATTTTGTTGCAAAAAAAATACTACAACTGAATAGTATTCCACAGTGTGTATATACCATGATTTCTTTATCCAGTCTTCAGTTGATGGACATCTGAGTTGATTCCACACCTTAGTGAATTGAGCTGCACTAAACATGGGAGTACTGATCACTCTTTCATATGCTTATTTCTGTTCATTTGGGTAAATTACCAGAAGTAGGATGGCCAAATCACATGGTAGGTCTATATTCAGATTTCTGAGGTAGCACCATACTGTCACCTGAGTGGTCTTAAGCACTGCTTGCTTCCACCTAGCTGTGTGTACCTTGAGATATATCTAATGCATCTATTTCCTCCATTTAGCAGGTGCTGTCTTCCATCAGGACTTGAAGTAGCCAGTATGCCAGCCACACCCCAGAAAAGATTCTGATACCGCAGGGATGTCTTTTGCTTAATTAACATTTAGAATGTTTTCTTTTTGGAGAGGCAGCAACTATTCATAGTTCAGACTGCTGAACTACTAACTTGGTCCATTTTAGTGCTAACCATTTTAAGATAACTTTTCCTCATCTAAGGAAGTGAACAAAAACAGGATCTGTGAGGGGCCAGAGCTTTGCACAACTTCTATTTGAGTAGCCTCCTTCTTCCCACAATGGCCGGAAGAAAACAGCCAGACTCTTAGCTTCTTTACCAGGTTTCCAAAAATATTGCTTCTGGAAAGCCCTGAGAAAATTAGAATTCACAGAGGAAAATCCCATTCCCCTGCCATTGTTATTTGTGTCATTACCTTAAGGCTCTATCGGGGCTTATTCACCTCCTGGAGCTCTTTTGTTATAGGAAATAAAAACATGTAAAACAGTCCTCACTCTTCCCAAATTCCCATTTTAACTAGAACATGGTCTGATTTGCAGCCACTTCTTTCTGCAAAAAGTAAATACCTATTCCAACATTTATCTCCCAGGAACGAGGACATAAAAAGACTCATTATCTGGTATATATTTGGTTAAAATTTGGTATTTAAAGCATACTTTCCACTCTCCAAGATTTTTCCCTCCTGGCCTATTTCCTTTTCTTCAGGTAAATATTAATTACAGTTGAATTTACTTTACTCTCAATCTGGAAAGTTTCAGTATTATTGAAGAATGCATATTGTATACATGACTATACTTTGTTTCATTGTCAGAGAATGGGATTTTTGCATAGAAAAATATGCTAGATAATAACATTATGAATAAATAATTTCCTTCATCAGAAATAAACTTCAACAAAACAACTCATAGTACCCCATAAATTTGCAGAATTTTATGGATATAAAAACTTTCAAATAAAATAAAAATAGTTATTGATTTAAAAACAAGTAAACTTTTAAAAATATAAATCTTTAATTTAAAAATAACTTAAATATAAAAAATTCACTAACTTGGATATTTCTTTGACTTGCCTGCTACTTTATAGAAAATAACACCCTAAAGAAGAAGGAAGGAAATAGTTCTCTTTACAGTTTGAAGGAAGCCTGACTTCTCAATTCTGATTCCTAACAACATGAATGTTCATTTTGACTTCATAGAATGCAGTATTGTGTCTGTTTATTCATGTGCCTTGGTTTAATTGCTAATTCAGTGTTGTTTCTGAGGTACTTAAAATTCAGTAATGAAGACTCACATAATGAAGTATTATGTAGACTAATTAATGAATATATAATGCCACATAATGCCACATAAAGTTATTGCAAATGCCAACTGTTATCATTATACATGTCAGACTTAATTTTGCTTCTGAATCCACTGAGCTGGGTACCTAATTCTATATTCACTGATTCATTTAGTTTATAGCAATGGTCCTCAGTTCTTCCTTGGCTTCTCAGTATAAGAGCAATCTATTTAGCAGAAAATCAGACACACAGCCTGGATTTTCCAAAAGGAAAACCATGTATTTAATTTAAATTATAGTCCTACCATTCACAATGTCCATGACTTTGTCTAACTCCTTTGACACTTAGTGCCATAAGTTTTAAAATATTCATTTACTCAGAAAAATATTCGCTGAGTGTGTTCTGTTCCAACCCATACTCTGGTACTGAAGATGCTACATGACTGCTGCCCTAATGAATGGTGGGAGCCCAGTAAGATGTGTTGTGATGAGGACCAGAATCAGTTAAAACAGAAGCACATCAAAGGATCAGCTCAGAGCATCGTGAGGAAGATCAAGTTATATATTGTCTATAGAGCAGTTGACACAAGGCCTAGAATATAATAGACACTGGTTTATCATTTTTGTCTATACAATGTCACCTAGGAAAAAATGACACTAACAAATGTTGATCATGTCAAAGTGCAGGTGGTTGTGTAGGCCTCACAAAGAGCGGGTCCTCACCATTGAGATTAACCTCCTTTTCCAGTTGCACAGATAGACTTTCTGTGCTTCATTCACTGGGCCCAAGACGAACACATTTCAAACTGGTAATCTCATACCTTTCAGAAGTATGACTAGGGAAGAATTTAACTTCATACTTTTCATACTTTACAAGAATTGCCCCTTTTATTTACAATTAAATATTGTGGTAAAATATACATGATATGTAGCTTATCATCCTAATCAATGTCATCTCTGTTTACATTGTTATGCAACTTATCTCCATAATTTTTATTAAGGATTTATTTATTTATTTGAAAGGTGGAGTTACAGAGAGGGAGAGAGAAGGGAAAGGTTTTTCATCCTCTGGTTCACTCCCCAAATAGCCTCAACAGCCAGGGTTGGGCCAGGCAGAAACCAGGAATCAGGAGCTTCTTCCAGGTATCCCAGTTAATGCAGGGGTCCAAGCATTTGGGCCATCCACAGCTACTTTCCCAGGCGCAGCAGGAAGCTGGATAGGAAGTGGAGCAGCCGGGATTCAAACCAGCACCCATATAGGATGCCAGCATCATAGACAGCAGATTAACCTATGCCACAGCACCAACCCTAATTTTTCACTTTGTAAAATAAACTTTATACTTATTAAACAATTCCTCATGACTCCCTTACTCTCTGTATCAATTTGATTACTTGAGATAGCTCAAGTAAGAGGAATCATGTAGTATTTGCCTTTCTTTGACAGCCTTATTTGTCTTAACATAATTTCCACCAAAGTGCATCCATGTTGTAACATTGTCAACATGAATTACCTTCCTTTTTAAGGCTGAATAATATCCCATTGTATGAGGTATACCTTTTTTTTTTATACAGTAATCCATCAATGGACACTGGGGTTGCTTTCACCTTTTGGCTATTATGAATAACATTGATATGAACATGAGGTACATGTACCTCTTCAAGGCTGTTTTCAAATTATTTTGGAAATGTATCCTGAAGGTGACTTGTTGAATCATATGGTAATTCTAGTTTTAATTTTTTTTAGGAAGCTCCATATGGCTTTCCAGAGTAGTTATACCATTTACGTTTTTAGCAGTAATGTACAAGGGTTACTATTTCTCCACATCCTCATCAACACTTCCCATTGCTGATTTTGTTTTTTTTATATAGTATCCATTCTAATGGGTATTAAATGATGTCTCCTTGTGGCTTTGACTTGCCTTTCTCTGAGAACTGGTGATGTGGATGATCTTTTCTTAAGCTTATTGACCATTTTTATAAAGTTATTCAAAATGTTCATGAAAAATGAAATTAAATGGTAAGTTTAAGTTGGTGCAAAAGAATATTAGATTCCAGGCATAGCTTCTTCATGGCATGTATTTCTATGAACTTTCCATTTTTTTCATGACCTTTCTGAAGTACCATAACATAAGAAGAGGGAAGATGCCAGCTTACATTTCTGATATTGGAAGATATCCAATACAAGAAGTGAAGACATTAAAACAAGGATTTTATAAACCCTACATTTTTGGTGCTCTATCTGAAGACCGCTTCCTGTAGAAAGGAGACTCAGGTGTTATCACACACAACAAGACAATCCTTTGGCAGTTGAGTTCAAACAGGTTCTGTCACTGTGGATTTTGTTATTATAATGGATGTATAAATATTGTGCATATATACAGGGTACTATATGATGTTTTATAACATGTATACATTATGCAATGTTAAATTAGGATAAATATATTTATCCTTTTGAAGAATTTAACATTTATTCACAGAGAAAACATTCAGCATCCTGTCTTCTTGTAAATACAGAAATGCACAGTACATTAGCATTTTTATAGTCACTCTACTGTGCAATAGAACCCCAGAAATTCTTACTCTTATCTGGCAATAGCGTAGTACACATTAATCAACCCCGACCCTCCCTTCCCATTTCCATCTCCAGCCTCTGATAACCACTGTTATATTTTTAACTCCCATGAGACTACCTATTTTTCAGACTCCACATGTGAGTAATATTTGTCTTTCTGTGCTTGACTTACTTCACTTAACATAAACAGCACAAGTTCATCCATTTTGTTGCAAATGACAGAATTTCACACATTTATGGCTGAATAATATTCCATTTTATATATATGTACATTTTCAGTGTCCATTCACCTTTGAGTGGACACTTAGATTGTTTCCATTTCCTGGGTATTTTAACTAGTACTGCAATAAACATGGAAATGCAGACAGGCAGATTTCATTTCTCTTGCATATATAACCAGTAATGGGATTGCTGCAACATATAGTTTTCAGTTTTTTGAGAAACCTCTATACTGTTTTGCACAATGGTTGAACTAGTCTACATTCTCACCAACAATATACAAGTGTTTTCTCCACATCCTTACCAACACTTATTGTATTTTGTATTTTTGATAATGGTCACTTAATGGAATAAGGTGACTTGGTATTGTGGCTTTGATTTGCATTTCCCTGAACATTTCCTTGAGCACTTTTTTCACATAACTGTTACTCATTTGTATGTCTTTTAAAAATGTCTGTTTATACGTACTGCCCATTTTTTAATTGGGTTATTTGTTAGTTTGTGATTGAATTGCTCAGTTCCTTATACATTCTAAAATTTAACCCCTTGTCAGATATACGCCTTGCAAATATTTCCTCCCATGCAATAAGTTGTCTCTTCACTCTGTTGATTGCGTCCCTTGCTGTGATAAATTTTTATAGTTTGGCTGATGAAATCACATTCCTCAGGGCTGGTGTTGTGGCATAGCAGGTAAAGCAGCTGCCTGTGATGCCAGCATCTCATATGGGCACCAGTTCCATCCTAGCTGTTCCACTTCTGATCCTGCTCCCTGCTAATGTGCCTGGGAAAGCAGCAGAGGCCCTCTGGACCCATGTGGGATACTAGGAACAAGCTCCAGGCTCCTGGCTTCAGCTTGGCCCAGCCCCAGGCATCTCAGCCATATGGAGATTGAATCAGCAGATGGAAGCTCTCTCTCTCTGTCTCTCTCCCTTTCTTAACGCTGCCTTTCAGATACATAAATAAATCTTTTTAAAAAGGAGAAGGGAGGGAGAAGACAAGGGAGAGGAGGCAGGAAGGAGGAACAGGAAGAGGAGGAGGAGAGTAAGGGTGAGGAGGAGACAGAGAACGAGGAGAAATCCCATGTCTCTATTTGTGCTTTTGTTTCTTGTGCTTTTGTAATCTCCTCTAGAAAATCCTAGCCTATTCCATTTTCCTGACATGCTTTCTCTGTTTTCTTCTAATATGTCAAAAGTTTCAGGACTCATATTAATTTTTCATTCATTTTGAGTTGATTTTTGTACATGGTGAGAGTTGAGAGTGTAATCTCTCTCTTCTATATGTATACATTCAATTTTTCTAGCACTGTATGGAGCAGTCAGACTCGAATCAGTGCCCATATGGGATGCTGGCACTGCAGAGCCAGGGCTTTAACCTGCTGCACCACAGCACCAGCCCCTGATATATAACTTTTATTGTATAAATCTTTCACTTCGGTTGTTAAATTTATTCCCAGGCATTTTTTTTGTATGTGTAGCTATTGGAAATGAGGTTGTTTTCTTGACTTATTTTTAGGATGACTTACTAGTGATATGTAACAATTCTGATTTTTGTATATTGACTTTGTAGCCTACAACTTTGCTGAATTTGTTTGTTACTTCCAACAGCTTTTTGGTGGAGTCTTTGGGATTTCTATATATAAAATCTTGGGGTTTTCTATATATAGGATTATGTCATTTGCAAACAGTGACAATTTGACTTCTTCCTTTCCAGTTTGGATGTAGTTTCTTTCTTTCTCTTCCCTATTTGTTCTAGTTATGACTACCAATAGTGTGTTAAAGGTAGTGAAAATTGGCATAATTGTCTAGTTCCATATTTTTTCATTAAAGAGAGATTTATTTTATTCATTTAAAAGACAGAATTTTAGGTGGAAGGGCCAGCACCATGGCGCAGTAGGTTAATCTTCCACTTGCAGTGCCAACATCCCATATGGGCTCCGGTTCTAGTCCCAGATGCTCCTCTTCCAATCCATCTCTCTGCTATGGCCTGGGAAAGCAGTAGAAGATGGCTCAAGTCCTTGGGCCCTTGCAACCACATGGGAGACCAGGAAGAAGCTCCTGGCTCCTGGCTTCGGATCAGTGCAGTTCCGGCCATTGCAGCCATTTGGGGAGTGAACCAGCGGAAGGAAGACCTTTCTCTCTGTCTCTCCCTCTCACTATCTGTAGCTCTACATCTCAAACAAATAAATAAAATCTTTAATGAAAAAAAAGAATTATAGATAGAGAGATCCTCTCTTCCCTGGTTCACTTCCCAAATGGTCACAATGGCAGGGGCTGAGCCAGGCCAAACCAGAAGCCAGGAGCATCATCCAGTTTTCCCACATGGGTGCAGTGGCCCAAGCGCTTGAGTCATCTCTCACTGCTTTCTCAGGTACATTAGCGGAAAGCCATATCAGAAGTGGAACAGCTGGGCCTCAAATCAGCACTTTCATTAGATGCTGGTGTCACACACAGAGGCTTAACCCACCACGTCACAATGCTGGCCCCACGTTCCAGATCTTAAAACAAAAGTCTTCAGCTTTTCCCCATTCAATAGGATGTTAGCTCCTGATTTGTTCAGCATGGATTTTACTATGTTGAAGTATATGCCTTCTATAAGTGGGTATAGAAGGAACATTCCTCAACACAATCAAAGCAATTTATGACAAACCCACATCCAGCATTATATTGAATGGGGAAAAGTTGAAGCATTCACATGAAGATCCGGTACCAGACAGGGATGCCCACTGTCACCACTGCTATACAATATAATACTTGAAGTTTTAGCCAGAGCCATTAGGCAAGAAAAAGAAATTAAAGGGATACAAATTGGGAAGGAGGAAGTCAAACTATCCCTATTTGCAGATGACATGATTCTTTATATAGAGGATCCAAAGAACTCAACTAAGAGACTATTAGAATTCATAGAAGAGTTTGGTAAAGTAGCAGGATATAAAATCAACTAACAGAAATCAACAACTTTGTATACACAGACAATGCCATGGCTGAGAAAGAACCTCTAAGATCAATCCCATTCACAATAGCTACAAAAACAATCAAATACCTTGGAATAAACTTAACCAAAGATGTCAAAGATCCCTATGATGATAATTATAAAACATTAAAGAAATAAAAGAAGATACAAAAAATAGAAAAATCTTCCATGTTCATGGATTGGAATAATCATATCATCAAAATGTCCGTTCTCCCAAAAGCAATTTACAGATTCAATGAAATACCAATCAAAATACCAAACATATTCTTCTCAGATCTAGAAAAAATGATGATGAGGGACAAGAGACCTTCAATAGCTAAAGTAATCTTATACAACAAAAACAAAGACAGAAGTATCACAACACCAGATTTAAAGACATACTTCAGGGCAATTATAATCAAAACTGCCTGGCACTGGTACAAAAACAGATGGATAATCCAATGGAACAGAATAAAAACCCCAGAAATCAATCCAAACATCTAGGAGCTAAAGGAGCTAAAACCAATCCCTGGAGCAAGGACAGTCTATTCAACAAATGGTGCTAGAAAAACTGGATTTCCACATGCAGAAGTATGAAGCAAAAACCCTACCTTACACCTTACACAAAAATCCACTCAAAATGGAATAAAGATCTAAATCTATGACCCAACACCATCAAATTATTATTAGAGAACATCAGAGAAATCCTGCAAGATATTCTCACAAGCAAAGACTTCTTGAAAAAGACTTCAGAGGCACAGGCAGTCAAAGCCAAAATTAACAAATGGGATTACATCAAATTGAGAAGCTCCTGTACTAAAAATAGAAGCAGTCAGGAAAATGAAGAGGCAACCGAAAGAATGGGAGAAATTATTTGCAAACTATGAAACTGATAAAGAATTAATAACCAGAATATACAAAGAAATGAAGACATTCCACCACAAAAATTGAACAACCCACTTAAGAGATGAGCCAAGGATTTAAACATACATTTTTCAAAAGAGGAAATCCAAATGGCCAACAGACACATGAAAAAATGTTCAGAATAACTAGCTGTCAGGGAAATATGAATCAAAACCACAATGAGGTTTAACCTCATCCCAGTTAGAATGGCTTACATACAGAAATCAACAAACAACAAATGCTGGCGAGGACGTGGGGAAAAAGGTACCCTAATCCATCGTTGGTGAGAATGCAAACTGGTAAAGCCACTATGGAAGACAATTTGGAGATTCCTTAGAAATCTGAATATAATCCTACCAAACAACCCAGCCATCCAACTCCTTGGAATTTACCCAAGGAAAATTAAATTGGCAAATAAAAGAGCTGTCTGCACCTCCATGTGTATTGCAGCTTAATTTGCAATAGCTAAGATATAGAAACAACCTAAATGCCCATAAACAGAAGATTGGATAAAGAAATTATGGGATATGTAATCTATAGAATACCACACAGCAGAAAATAATGAAATCCGGTCATTTGCAACAAAATGGAGGAATCTGGCAACATCATGCTGAATGAAATAAGCCAGTCTCAAAAGGACGAATATCATATGTTCTCCCTGATCTGTGACAACTAACTGAGCACCTAAAAGGAAACTTATTGAAGTGAAATAGACACTATGAGAAACAATGACTTGATCAGCCCTTGACCTGTCAAGGAACAACTTACTATTTTATTCTTTTTAGTATTTTCTATTTCTACTTAATATCATTGGTGGAACTCTTCAGTTAACACAGAATTATTCTTAGGTGCTTAAACATAACTGATAATTCGTCCCTGTTAAAAAATGAGAGTGGCAATAAGAGAGGGAGGAGTTGTATAATTCAGCACGTGTTCTCTCAGACTTACCCATAAGAATAAAACTAAAAACTTGACATGGGAAGCCAAATCCCATTAAGTTGCAGGTACCAATGCCACTTTACTAGTTAAACTGATCAGTTTAAGTTCATAACTGATCATAAAGATAAGATTAAGTGTCAAAGGGATCACATAAATAAGACCAGTGTCTGCTAATAATAATTGTTAGAACTAAAAAGGAAGGAACGATTCAACATGGGAAGCGGGATACACAGCAGATTCATAGAATGACAAATGCACTAGACAGCACTCTGGCCTCAGAACCAGTCTTTAAAACATTCAGATCTGGCTAAAAAGCCCATGAGAGTATCTCAGGCATGGAAAGCCAAGACACTGTGGCAAAAAATGACCTACAGGAAAGAACTCTGTAAGTGAGATCTTGGTAGAAAGAACGGGCCATCAAAGAAGGTGGTACCTTTCTCTGAAGGGAGGAGAGAACTTCTACTTTGATCATGGCCTTGTCTAAATAAGGTCAGAGTTTGTAAACTCAAGAGGCTTCCATACCCTTAGCAGCTCATGACAAGAGCCTTGGGTGATTACTGATGTCATAAATAAGAGTGCCAATTGTTAAACCAACAACAGGAGTCTCTGTGCACTTGCTCCCCATGTATGATCTCTGTTCTTAATATGTTATACTATGAGAATTAACTGTAAAATTAATCTTCAAATAGTAAAAATAAATAAATCTTTTAAAAAAACTATTTTTATGAAGTCTGAATAAGAAAACAGTACAGTGGACATACCCATGTTTATATATGTGTAGTCTTACATTTACTCTAGTAATGAAATTAATTTGGGGATTTCTTAATGTTTGATAGAAATGCTCAAAGAAAATTTTCAGTAATAATTTTTGTCACCAGAAGGATACTATTCTCCATGAATTTTATTTTTACCTGCCTAGATTCTAATTAGCATGGAGGTAAGAGTTGTAGGATCACATTTAGGGAAAAAAAGCTTCTGGGGTGGGAAGAAGGGTAACATTTTTTTTAACTTTTATTTAATAAACATAAATTTCCAAAGCACAGCTTTTGGATTACAGTGGCTTTTTCCCCCGCATAACTTCCCTCCCACCCACAACTCTCCCATCTCCCAATCCCTCTCCCTTCCCATTTACATCAAGATTCATTTTCAATTATCTTTATATACAGAAGATCAATTTAGTATATACTAAGTAAAGATTTCAACAGTTTGCACCCACACAGAAACATAAAGTGTAAAGCACTGTTTGAGTACTAGTTATACTGTTAATTCACATAGTACAACACATTAAGGTCAGAGATCCTACATGGGGAGTAAGTACACAGTGACTCCTGTTGTTGATTTTCAATTAACACTCTTGTTTATGGCGTCAGTAATCACCCTAAGCTTTTGTCATGAGTTGCCAAGGCTATGGAAGCCTTTTGAGTTCGCCAACTCCGTTCTTATTTAGACAAGGTCATAGTCAAAGTGGAAGTTCTCTCCTCCCTTCAGAGAAAGGTACGAATGGTAGCATTTATGTTCTCAGTTGACTTCAATTAAAAATTTTAATGATTGTAGAAAAAAGAGAATTATACTGCCACCACCTTAGATTTAGTATATGGATAGAAACTGGATATCTGAAAGATCACATTAGGACTTTTTTTTTAGCATTTTTTTAGTGCTTTAGTGTAGTAAAGCACTCATCATCAGACTTCCATACCATATATTTCTTTCTAAAACAAATATAGATCATCTAAGAATAGTCTTATCAGAAGACTATGATACCTATCAATCAAGTAGGAATACACAATTATATAAATATTACTCGACTTTTATCAATATGCTCTGTCTTCCAATGATTTTGCTTAATATTTAATAGGAAAAACATAGTTAAATGCTAACTATTTAATTTATATTAAGATGGGACATGTATAGTATAAAGCACATTAATTCATCAAACAAGTTCCAGCTATGTGGTCAGCACTTTTCTTGTCCCCTTGCCAATAATTTTCAGGTTTTTTTAATTAATTTCAAAAGATGAAAGTGTGTCAATTTCTCTAGGGCTATAATTATAGCATTCTAAGTTGCTACAATGATAAATGTTTTGTGGGGTTTTATCCATGATCCCTGGCTCATAACTCCCTCCCCAAAACAGGCCATACAAATCAAAATAGTAGGTCCCAAGACTCCCTTCACTCTAGAGGGGTCCTGTCCCAAACCCATGAGGAAGAGTCACTTAAGAATCCAAACAGGCCTTGCTGAGTTTACCCACTCAATCTATTGGAAATGTTGCCTATGCTGTAAAGTCTCCATAAAAACCCCAAAAGATGGATTTAAAAAACTTCTGTATAGCTGCAGACATGGAGGTTCCCGGAGGGTGGCTCACGCAGAGAAGACCTGGAGCTCTGTGCCCCTTCTCCCACACTTCACTCTGCATTTCTCCATCTGTATCCTTTGTCATTTCCTTTAAGTGGACCAATAAATGTAAGTAAGTGTGCATTTGGACTCTATGTGCTGCTTAAGCAAATTAATTAAAACTAAGGAGTAGGCTGGCGCCGAGGCTCAATAGGCTAATCCTCCCAGTCGGGGCGCCAGATTCTGTCCCGGTTGCCCCTCTTCCAGGCCAGCTCTCTGCTGTGGCCAGGGAGTGCAGTGGAGTATGGCCCAAGTGCTTGGGCCCTGCACCCTATGGGAAACCAGGAGAAACCTGGCTCCTGCCTTCGAATCAGCATGATGCGCCGGCCGCAGCACGCCGGCCGTGGCGGCCATTGGAGGGTGAACCAAAGGCAATGGAAGACCTTTCTCTCTGTCTCTCTCTCTCACTGTCCACTTGGCCTGTCAAAAAACAAACAAACAAACAAACAAAAAAACTAAGGAGTAGGTTGTGGGAACGTTGCTCTACAACCAGTTATTCAGAAGCACAGGTAAATTTTCCTGGGGCTTGCAACTGGCATATGAAGTTGGGGCAGGAGACTTAAGGACTGAGCCCTCAATCTAGGATATGATACTGTCTCCAGGAAGATAGTATCAGAATTGAATTAAATTAGAGGATATCTAGCAGGTGTCCCCTGGAAAAGTGACTTACTTGCTGAGGGGAGACAGGGCAAGGGCATTGGGGGAGGGCTGAACACATTTGGTACAAGAAATGATCTCTTTTATGACTGTATATTAGGAGAAACTGAGACTGAGTTTGAGTTGGATCTTTCTTCTATATCCACACAAATACTAAAAGATGGGCCCAGAACCTAGACATTTTCTTTTTTTTATTTTTATTTTTATTTTATTTTTTTTTGACAGACAGAGTGGACAGTGAGAGAGAGAGACAGAGAGAAAGGTCTTCCTTTGCCTTTGTTTCACCCTCCAATGGCCACCGTGGTCGGCGCACTGCGGCCGGCGCACTGCGTTCATCCGATGGCAGGAGCCAGGTGCCAGGTGCTTTTCCTGGTCTCCCATGGGGTGCAGGGCCCAAGCACTTGGGCCATCCTCCACTGCACCCCCGGGCCACAGCAGAGAGCTGGCCTGGAAGAGGGGCAACCGGGACAGAATCCAGCACCCCGACCGGGACTAGAACCCGGTGTGCCGGCGCCACAAGGCAGAGGATTAGCCTGTTGAGCCACGGCGCCAGCCAGACATTTTCTTTTATATCACAAACATTAGTAAACTAAAACAAATGTTTTTAAAATAATTTAAAAATAGACTACATAATTTACAATAATAACAGAATAGAAATCTTCAATAAAGGTTTACAGTGATGACATTATTTTCAAATGTTTACATATATATTTTTATTTATTTGAAATGCAGAGTGATAGAGTAAGAGATCAAGATCTTCCATCTCCTAGTTCACATCACAAATGTCTGCAACAGCTAGGGCTGAGCTAAACCAAAGCCAGGATCAGGCAAATCAATCTGGGTCTCCATGTGGGTGGCAGAGACCATGAACTTGAACTTGAACTTGGGCCCTCCCATATGGGATGCAAGTGCCCCATGTCAAGGCTTAAAATTGTTCACCAACCACAATTATAATCAAAACAACCTGGTACTGGCACAAAAACAGATGGAACAGAATAGAAATGCCAGAAATCAACCCACACATCTATAACCAAGTTATTTTTGACAAAGGATCAAAATCAGTCCCTGGAACAAGGACAGTCTCTTCAACAAATGGTGCTGGGAAAACTGGATCTCTGCATGCAGAAGTGTGAAGCAAGACCCCTACCTTACACCTTACACAAAAATCCACCCAAAATGGATCAAAGACCTAAATGTATGACCTGATACCAACAAATTATTAGAAAACTCTGCAAGACATTGGCATAGGCAACAACTTCTTGGAAAAGACCCCAGAGGCACAGGGAGTCAAAGCCAAAATTAACAACTGGGATTATATCAGATTGAGAAGATTCTGTACTGCAAAAGAAACACCCAGAATAGCAAAGAGGCAACCAACAGAATGCAAAAAAAAATTTTTTGCAAACTATGCAACTGATAAAGAATTAATATCCAGAATATATAAAGAGCTCAAGAAACTCAACAGCAACAAAACAAACTTAAAAACTCATAAACTAGGGGCTAGGGGCTGGTGCTGTGGCATAACAAGCAAAGGCACCGCCTGCAGTGCCAGTATCCCATATGGGCACCAGTCCAAAACCCAGCTGCTGCATCTCTGATCCAGCTCTATGCAACGGCCTGGGAAAGCAGTAGAAGACAGCCCAAGTCCTGGGCCCCTTCATCCACATGGGAGACCCGGAAGACACTCCTGGCTCCAGGTTTCAGATCAGTGCAGCTCCGGCCATGGCAGCCATTTGGAGAATGAACCAGTGGATGGAAGATCTTTTTCTCTCTCTGCCTGTCTGTAACTCTGCTTTTCAAATAAATAAATAAAAACTTTAAAAAAATCCTAAACTAAAGTACTGGTACATGGAACAATATGGATGAATCTCACAGAAATGCTGAGAGAAGGAGAAAGAATACAAAAAACTAACACTGGTTCCATTTATTTGAAGTTCTAGAACAGAAAAAACTAAACCACAGTGAAGAACATCAGGGAAGTGATTGCCTCTCAGGGAACTTCCTGGAGTACTGAAAATGTTCTATGTTTTGTCATGATTATGCTTTCTCTGAAAATGTGTATCAGCCAAAACTTTACACTGTACGCTTAAAACATTTACATGTTTATTTTATCTAATATTTACTTCAAAATACTATAAACAAAATTTTGTAACAAAAAGGAAGCAATAGGTGCCTGTGTTGTGGTGGAGCAGGTTAAAAAGCCCCGGCCTGAAACAATGGCATCCCATATGGGCACTGGTTTGAGACTCGGCTGCTCCATTTCTGATTCAGCTCTCAGCTATGGCCTGGGAAAACAGTGGAAGATGGCCCAAGTCCTTGGGCCCTGCACCCACGTTCTTGGGCCCCGCACCCGCATGGGAGACCTGGAAGAAGCTTCTGGCTCCTGACTTTGGATCGGCTCAGCTCCAGTCGTTGTGGCCATCTTGGTAATGAACCAGTGGATTGAAGACCTCTCTCTCTATCTCCTCTTCTCTCTGTAACTCTTTCAAATAAATAAAAATAAATCTTTTTTTTAAAAAAAAAGGAACAATTAAGTTAGAAGAATCTATTTTAATATTTTATTATTTTAAAGACAAAGAGAAAAAGAGTTCCCATTCAATTCATTCCCCCAAATGCCCACAATGCCCAGGTCTGCCAGGCCAAAGCCAGGAGCTGGGAACTCAACCCAGGTCTACAATATGTGTGGCAGGAATCCAACGACTTGAACTATTACCACTGATTTCTAGGGTCTGTGTTAGCAGGAAACTGAAGCCAGGAGCCAGAGCTGGGACTCTAACCTAGGTATTCTATTCACTGTCAGTATTGTAATTGAAATCTTTTAATGGCTAGACCAAATGCTACCTCCAATTTAACTTTAATATCAAGAATGCCTGTTTCTTTAGAACAAAGAAAAATAAGCCTAGGCACTAAATATGGCTGTAGTAAACTATTTACTTACTAGCAAAGTAAATTTAGTTTCCTGGATCTTCACCTTTTAGGCTGAGCCTATAGTCAAAATAGAAACTTTACTTACAGCGTGCAAATGTCACCAAATTTGGCCTAACAGAACGTAAATGTTATCTGAACATTAAAAGCAGAGGTAAAGGTTAACAGCTTTGGCTAAGATAATTTGAGAGACAGACTTAGGGACTGTGGGCTTAGATAGTAAAGTGGATGGAAAAATAAAAATAGCTGTCAATGTACTAGGCTGTATCTAAATATGAAAATTAAAGCCATTAAAACAGCTAGTAAATAGGGAAGGGAAAGAAGAAAGATCAGATTGTGTGAGCTAATTCTCATCTCCCATATTGGATGTTGTCTTAAGCAGACCAAACAAGAAATTAGAGGTATCTGTGTGTTATCTCATGTTAGTGGAGCTAAATGAGAGAGGAACTCAGACAGGAGCAATTAAAATGGTTGCCTGAGAATGAAGGCATGAAAGAATGGAACAGAAAACCAGTATCTTTTCCTTTTATATTTTTGTTATTTAGTATCTGAATTTTTTGGCCCGATCAACATATTGCTTAGATTAAAAGTAATTCAATCAAGAAAATTTAATATGTTTCTCAAGTAGTGTATCAAATGAGAGACTGCTTTTCCAAACAAAATCTCAATAGTAGACCAGATCTTAGAAATTTTTGAAAATAATAAATAGAATTATCCACGTTAAGATTTCAGCCACATTGGAGACAGAAATTGGAGATCATTAACACTGTGTCTCTGTGTATTTTAGACCTGTACTGGACACCATACATTAGAGTAACAACAGGATTAGTGGTGACCCCTCACATAGATCACTTTAGGCAATGCATGAATGCTTGTTGAGCAACAGTCTCAACCAAGGTGACTGAAGTCAAGGAAGAACTGTCTCTTAACCTGCACGGATGAGTGAGGCAAGTTGCTTCCCCTCCAGAACAAGTCAAGGCCGGAGGAGAAGGAAAATGGGTTCCAGGTGAGAATGCTCTTGGGGAGTTTTATGTGACACAAAGGAAAGCAGAACACATTCATTTTCCTCTCCTCCCAGCTGTTCTAATGGCTTAAAATGCTGCTGTCCTCCTCCTATACATCTGCTTGCAGACGGGCATCTGCAGATGATTACCTCCAGGTGTTTGCCTAAAGGAAGGTCCTGAAAGGCAGTGCAAGCTAGAAGCCTTGCTTCCAGGAGCAGATGTTGGCCTGCAGAAACCTGCACACCTCTGCAGCTATATACTGAGTAATAAAGTTGAGATCAACTTTCTATAAACAGAGATGACAGAAATTAAAGACTGGGAAGTTACTTACATGTATATATGTAGAACATTTTTAAATAAAACTTCATTGTGGCTCATGAATAAGACTCTGGGTTCTGTTTCTTCTCAAAGAAGAAATGGCCAACCACTTATGGCAGCTATTTTCTATTTATAATGACATCTGGTCTAGACGCTGAGAACTTGGAGATCCCAAAGGGACAAATCCATTTGGATTGAAGCAACTATGGAAGCTCAAACATTGAATAATGACAGGAATCACTATAATATATGTCCCACTAGAGATTTCCTCTTATAGTTTAAATAAAGGGGAGGAAATATCAAAGCATCATATTTACAAATATCTGAATCACTTACATTTTTAAAAGTGTTTCTCCAAAGAGAATCCCTAAAACGGTCCAGATCTAGCTAGAGAGAATAAAACTGAGCAATTTGTTACTTTTTCTATTAAATAGAGATATATATCACTTATTTGTGCATCCTGGTTGTCCCCATGAGGGTGCTCTTTTATTGTCTTTCCATTCTGTCACAAGTTCTAGTAGAGTTAATTAATCAAAAATCACAGTGGTAGTCAAATTCTTACTTTGTTGCAAAATATTAATTAAATACATTTATACTCATGGTCACACACATTTTTTAAAAATAATAGCAAGCTATCATAAAGGGATAAAGGTATATTTCTCCTTTATAGTCTTCTCTAGTAAACTTGAGATCATTTTAGCATTCAGTTCAAAATATCACTTACTTATTGCTAGTCATTTGTTGTTGGGTACAAATTGTGCTTGCACCTGAGATCAGGAAAATAAATTCGAACAAAAAATATGCTGATCCTCACTTAAAAAAATCTTAGGATCTGAGTTCGGCTCTGTGGTGTAGTGGGTGAAGCTGCCACCTACAGTGCCAGCATCCCATATGGGTACCCGTTAGAGTCCTGGCAGCTCACTTCCAACCAAGCTCTCTGCTATGGCCTGGGAAAGCAGTAGAAGATGGCTCAAGTCCTTGAGCCCCTGCACCCACATGGGAGAACAGGAAGAAGCTCTAGGTTCCTGGTTTCAGATACGCACATCTCCAGCCCTTACAGCTATTTCTCTCTCTCTCTCTCTCTCTCTCTCTCTCTCTCTCTCTCTCTCTGCCTCCGCCTTTCTGTAACTCTGCCTGTCAAATAAATTAATTAATTAAAAAAAAACTTGGTATCTGAGTGGGGATGATAAAACAAGTATGGAACCCATAATGTGGGATATTGGCAGTGATTAAGATGCCTGTGTACCACACTAGAGTACCTGGGCTCAGTTCCTCTCTCCGGCTTCTGATTCTGGCTTCCTCGTTAATGCAGGTTCTGGGAAGTAATGGTGATGGCTCATGGGGTTAGGTCTCCACCACCCATGGGGGAAACCTGGGTTGAGTTTCCAGCTCACAGCTTTGGCTCACTAAGCCCCAGAATGGGCATTCGGGGAATAAACAAGTACATGGGAGCTTGCATTCTCTCTCTCAAAAAGAAATAAATAAATAATTTTTTTAATTTCAGATTTGTAAATACTCTCAACGTCAAGACGAAATACAAATAAGAGGATTCTGATGAAGTATTAAGGGGTATGGAACTAGATATGTTACCTCCAACTAGAAGGTTTCATGAAGAGATACACTTAAACTGAGTCGTAAAGACTGGTGGGATTTAAGGAGGTAGATGTGAGAGAGAAATAACTTTATAGGTTTAAGGGAAAGCTTGACATATACTGCACTTCTTGTTAAATATCTAAAATAAACAGAATGAGTAGGTTACAAATTTTAGGTCCTAAACCATTGGCAAAAGAAATTGGAAAATTTGGAAACTGAAAGAAATATTTTCTAAAACTCTAACGTGTTCAAGCAAAGGAGTAGCAGTGAGCTTGTAAGGAAACTATCAGAAGCCCTAGACAGCACAAAAAGGCAAGAGAAAGAAATAAGTAGTATAAGGAGCAAAGGTGAAAATAGTTATTAGTCATGGATTACGATTTCTATAAGAAAAATCTAAGAGTAACTGCAGATCAGCACACAAAAACATAACACAAAGATTAACCCTTATTACAGCAAAGCTAAGGAGTATGAATAGTAGCGCTGTTATGGATTGAACAGAACATGCTACCCAAACTCATGCAAATGTTTAGGCTCTGAAGTTTTTTGTTAAGAGTTGATGGAAGGATTGATTGTGATGTCTAAGGAGTGGATCTAGTAGAGGGCCTTTGGGTCACCAGGGGCTTGTCCTCAGAAGGTGGTTCTCACCAGAGTGTAGGTTATTATCTAGAAGCTCTCTGTTCTCTGGCACACCATGTGATTGCTCTTCCACACCTGCTCCACCACGGCCAGCCCCTCTCCAATGCCAGACCAATGGAGTCGCCCAGTTCTGAACTGTGAACCTCCCACATGAAGTTGAGTTTAATCTTTCCTTCCCAAGAAGCTCCTCTGAACTATTTTAAAGTAATGAAAAACTGACAAATATAAATGCTAATAGCACAACTATATTAAGTGCTATGTGCTATATATGATTCTCTCAAATGCTCTTTACAACAATCCTATTTAATGAGTTATATTTTAGAATAAATAAATGGAGATACAACTAGGAAATGTTAGACCCTGGAGTTGAACTCAAGAATTTAGATCAAGAGCCCAGACTTCTGAATCTCTGTCTATTTTAAAGTAGGAAAAAAAATCATTAATAATGCCAGTATAATCAATAAGGCTTTGGATAATAAATGTAACTACATAAGAATGAGGTCTTTATAAATAAAATAATCTGGGGCTGGTGATGAGGCATAACCAGTTAAGTCTCCACCTGTGTCGCTGGCATCCTGTTTGGGCACTGGTTCAAGTCCCATCTACTCCTATTCCATTCCAGCTCCCTGCTAATGACCCAGGAAACCAGCAGCAGATGACCCAATTGCTTGGGCCTCTGTATCCATGTTGGATATCTGGATAAAGATTCTGCCTCTCGGCATCAGCCTGACCCAGCCTGGGCCTTTAAAGCCATATGGGGAGTGAATCAGTGGATAGAAGATCTCTCTTTCTTTGTCTCTCTCTCAATAAGACTTTACATTTCAAATAAATAAAATATTTTTTCTAAAAAAAGAGGAAAATAATTAAATTTGAAGGACATTAGAAAGTCTTTAAAAGTTGGAGATATGTATGATGTTCTGAGATGGAAAGACTCAATAGAGCAGAATTGAATGGTTTCAATGCAAATAGTATCAAAATTTTAATTTACTAAGATTTGATTTAATACACATTTCATCCTATTCATTTGAAAAAGAAAAAGTCTAAGAATGGCGAATACAAAAGGCGGACTGCTCTGGTACATGTTGAGATATAATGTAATAATGTAGTAATTTAAATTATGTGGCATGTGTTTACAAAAGGATTAATAGATCAGTGAAACAGGACTGAAAGTCAAAAAAGAAACTCATACACACATATGGGGATTTTGCATGTGGCATTACACCATAATGAATGCACTCAAGGAAAAAGGCCAAGAAAATTGGTTATCCATAGGAACAAAATAATAAAACTTCTAACACACTCCACACACCAAAATAAATTTCAGATGTATTAAAGACTTAAATAAGAAAACAATAAACATAGATGAACAATTATACACTCATGGTATGCAAATGTTTAAGTAAAACAGTATCCCCTATCATACATAAGAGATTTAATTTTCAATTTTTTTAATTTCAATTTAAAAATACAAAAACAGTACTATACATATTTACAGTCAAGTCAGACAAGAAGAGGATATTGGCAATGCATATAACTCAAGGGAATTTTTTAGAACAAAAATGGTAAAAGGAAATGAATAGGCAATTCACAGAAGAGAAATTTTACGGGGCCAATAAACCTTTCTTTCTTTGGTCAATTTTACCAGGCATTAGGGGAATAAAAATGTGAATTAAAATAACAACAAAATTCAATTTTATACACTTTAAATTCACCAGATGTGAAAGGACACATGCAATGTCACTTAGGTAAATTTTAAGGATGAAAAAACATACTGTTTGGGGGCCAGCATTGCAGCATAGCAGGTAAAGCCATCACCTGCAACACTGGCATCCCATGGGGGCACCAGTTCATATTCTGGGTGCTCCACTTCTGATCCAGCTCCCTGCTAATTGCCTAGGAGAGTAGCAGAAGATGACCCAAATGCTTGGGCCCCTAAAAGCATATGAGAGACATGGATGAAGCTCCTGGCTCCTGGCTTACAGCTGGCCCAGCACTGGCCATTGCAGCCCTCTAGGGTGTAAACCAGTAGATGGAAGATTTCTTTCTCTCTGTCTCTCTCTGCGTCGCCCTCTCTTTCTATAACTCTAACTTTCAAATAAATAACAAATCTTTTTAAAAAAAAAAAGATTATTTACAGATTATATCTTATAATGCAGCAAAAGCATATAAAGGAACTAAACATACCAATATTAAAACAATGATTGCATTTGGATAGGAATGGAAGTGAAGGAGGTGGAAGAAAGTAAAAAAAGAAATTTTAACTACTTTTGAAACAATGGATTTTTGGCACAGCAGTTAAGTTCCCCACATCCTCTATCAGAGTGCCTGGATGTTAAGTCCCAGCTGTGCTGCCAATCTAGCCTCTTGTTAATGCGCACTCTGGGAAGTAGCAGTTGATGGCTCAATTATTAGGATCATAGCACCCACATAGAAGACCTTGATTGAGTTCCTTACTCCTGACTTTAGCCCAGCTCTGCCTATTGTGGGTTTTTGAAAAGTGAATCAGCATACAAAAGATCTCTTTTTGTCTCTGTCTCTCAAACAAATATAAATAAATAGATAAATTTTTGATGACTGGAAGCAAGTATGGCCAGATGTCACCACATTCATATATATCTGGCTATATGTTTGTTATATTATTTCCATGCTGTTTAGTAGCTTGGAAAAACTTAAAAGACTTTTAAAAACTCAGTTATGACTTGCCAAAACTCATATATGTATACTTCACGCATTTTCATGTTTTCTGATTGTTCAAATAAACACACTTGCTATGTCAAGCCATTCAACTCAGGAAATGTAAAGAACAAAATTCAAACTCTACCCTAAGGAGTTCATAATATGACTGGAAGCAACACATGTAAAAAAAGAAAAGACAGTTAGGATATATGAACTTACTAAAGATAGTAAAAACAAAAAAAGTAGCTTAATTTAGGGGTTTCTTTAATATCTATCACTTAAATCTTTTCTCTACTTGTTTGTCTTCAAATTTTTTACAGGAATTTTATTGATAGAGTATCTCTACCCTGACTCTGATGACATAATTTTCATTACTCTCAACCTCTTTTTGCATCTATAGCCTAAATACTAACTCCTTTTGAAAATTAGTATCATTGAGGGATCAGCACCATGGCACAGTAGTTTAATCCTCTGCCTGTGGTGTCGGGATCCCATATGGACGCCATTTCAAGTCCCAGCTGCTCCTCTTCCCATCCAGCTCCCTGCTATGGCCTGGGAAAGCAGGCAAAGATGGTGCATGTGCTTAGGCCCCTGCACCCGCATGGGAGAAGAAGAAGAAGCACCTGGCTCCTGGCTTCGGATCAGGGTAGCTCTGTCCACAGCAGCCATTTGGGGAGCGAACCAATGGAAGGAAGACCTTTCTCTCTGTCTCTCCCTCTCACTATCTGTAACTCTACCTCAAATAAATAAATAAAATCTTTTTTTTTTTAAAAAAAGAAAATTAGTATCATTGATCATTGATGTCCATTTTGTTTTTCTGCACTCACATTTTTGTTTGACTGGGTCAAACTAGACTCACTAGGAGCTAGACAAATTATTTGCAAAATGATGAGTCATTTCCATGTGTAAGGGATTACTTTGTATAATTTAACAGTAGTCTCTATCTCCAATTAGAATGATAAATGATAGCCACCACACTTCAAAGCACCACCACAGTCAGTCACTGGCCTTTCTCTTTTAGAGCAAATTCAAAGTAGAGACATATGTTTTTAAAGACAACTTAATATGCATTTATCATAGACATGAGATTGTAACTGGAGAGGGTAGAAATACTATTAGAAAGAATTTTATGAAAACAACTTGCTTTTCCAAGTATGAGTCAATGTTTTGAAAAAAATAGAGAATTTCAGAAGAAAATTCCAGAAAGGAAGAGAGAGAAAAAGGAAAACAAAAAAGAAATTTGATGATCATCTAAAAACAGCAAACAGGACTTGGAGATAGACGTGGACATTTGTTATTAAAGTTTAGTTTCTGAGGCGGGCACCGTGGCTCAACAGTCTAATCCTCTGCCTTGTGGCGCCGGCACACCGGGTTCTAGTCCCGGTCGGGGCGCCGGATTCTGTCCCGGTTGCCCCTGTTCCAGGCCAGCTCTCTGCTGTGGCCCCGGAGTGCAGTGGAGGATGGCTAAGTGCTTGGGCCCTGCACCCATGGGAGACCAGGAGAAGCACCTGGCTCCTGCCATCAGATCAGCGCACCGGCAGCAGTGGCCACTGGAGGGTGAACCAAAGGCAAAGGAAGACCTTTCTCTCTGTCTCTCTCTCTCTCTCACTGTCCACTCTGCCTATCAAAAACAAAATAAAGTTTAGTGTCTGAATAAATGTGCTTCTTGTATGGTGTCTTTTGAAATTGCTTTCTTTAAAACATTTTTTAAAAAGTTGGTGCTATGGAATAGGATACATAAATGATTTTCTAGTGACAGTGTCTTAACAATCAAGAACTGTCTCAAAGGGAATAAGTTTATTACTTTGAAATTTAAAACATGTTGTAACAGTTTGTTTTCTAGTAAAGAATATGTAGTTTTTTTTCTAGAGTGGAAGATAGAACTATAAATTTAAAATTTCTGTATAATGAAAATTGCACACTTAGCCTTCTAAAGCTAACACTGATCATTTTTTCCTAAGAAAAAATTCTTAAGACTTTTTTTAAAAATGTGAACATAGAATAGCATAAAATTTGTAGCTAGATTTTGGTAAGAAATTACCATTACTAAAATTTCTCAATGACTGTATTCATGGAGGAATGAAACAAATTCCAAAAGCTAATATAGAAAGCTATTTAAAAGAATAATGTAGAAGTTGATTCCTGTTATTTCTAATTTCTCAAATTAAATAAACTTTAAAGTATTGTAAAGAAAAAAACATAAAATGGCAATATTCAGAAATATGTGAATATTACATTATGGTCTCTTTCCACATCCCACTTTATGTTGCACTATGTTACAAAGGAAAAAAAGGTGGAGCTTAGTCATACTGAAGAGACCAAACTTGCCATGACAGTTCCTTTCCCCAAGACTCTGACCCAAGTCTCAGGGTGTAGGGCTGAGGGAATGTGGTGACTGGGCCTAAAACCAAAATTAAGTAAGAATCCTATGCTGCATTCAAAACTTTGTTTTCCAATCTCAAACAACCACCGTCCTTAGATGGAGTCAATACTCCCTCACTCTTCAAAGGGTGATTCTGTAATCCCTCAAAAGCAATTATTCTAAAGAACCTGTCTGTATCTCTAAAAATTGATAGCTGACCCAAAATACAATTACATTTAATGGAATATTTGCTATGTATTTGTGAGGAAGATAAGATAGGACTAGAGTAGAATTCAGACTAGGGGAAACAGAATCAGACAACATATTTGACTATAAAATGCTGAAACCATCATGTTTTTAAATGTGCAAAACAAAGGAAGTGCCTCAATTTTTACTATGTTTCTGTTTAGTGACAACACCTGTAGTTCTATGACTGTTCTATTAGATTCTTCTTCCTTAATTTCCTAGGATTTCAAACCTGAAAAGAAACTATTTGGCAAAAAGGTATAATCTACATAGTGGAATATTTGCTCATTAAATAAATATTCAAGGAAAGGAATAATATGACTTATATAGGGAAAAATTTCTTAATATTTCACATTCTATAAGATATTAAGTAAAATGTTGGACAAAGAAGAAAGTACATATCATTTTTTTTTGACAGGCAGAGTTAGACAGTGAGAGAGGGAGCGAGACAGAGAGAAAGGTCTTCCTTTCCGTTGGTTCACACACCCCCCCCCCAAATGGCCACCACAGCCGGCGCACTTCACCTATCTGAAGCCAGGAGCCAGGTGTTTCCTCCTGGTCTTCCGCACAGGTGCAGGGCCCAAGCACTTGGGCCAACCTCCACTGCCTTCCCGGGCCACAGCAGAGAGCTGGACTGGAAGAGGAGCAACCAGGATGGAATCCGGTGCCCCAACCAGAACTAGAACCCAGGGGTGCAGGCGCTGCAGGCGGAGGATTAGCCAAAGTGAGCCACGGCGCCAGCCAAAAGTACATATCTTGATTAGATTTTTACAAAGGTATACATGTGTTTCCGTGTCAAAGACACTTTATGGGATTTTATTGTTTACCTGTGTTACCGCAGATCTGAGGTAAGTCAGGATTTCTCACTTTGGTACCACTGAAACTTTACCCTATATAATTCTTTGTTGTCAGGATCTACTCTGTTTTGCTATGATTTTTGAAAAGATCTAAAATCCCAGAAGGAAAACAAAGAATTGATGGAAGAGTGAGTATCCAGGGAACTCATTTGAGAATACCCAAGAAGCAGGTGGGCTGTCCTGTGGAAGTGGGATGTTCAGAGCATAGCTACCTTCTACCACCAACACAAAGTTGCACCTGCTCCCCTCCCCCCACCACTACCCCTACTCCCAGTTCCGCCACTTCATCTCTCATTATTCGAAACAAAATTGTCTCCATTCAGTGCCAGTGTCATCAAAGGGGCAAAATACCTGATGCAATGTTTCATTCAGGACGGACAACCAAAAAATATTTGGTGTGTGCCATATTCAGAACTGTGAATATAGAGCTATCAAATTGTAAAAATGCAGTGATCTGAGGAAAGTTATAGTGTACTTAGAGACACAAAATTAACTTGCATGAATATCTAAAAAGTAGAAGGTTGTAAATAAAAATTTAACACGTTAATCTGTAGTTCAGATTGCATGATTTCAGTCACCTGTAGTCAATCATAATCTGGAAGTTCTGAAAATCTTCAATGCAAAATTACAAAAATAAACAATTCAGAAGTTTCTGAGTAGTGCAATGAAATATGCCATCCTGCTGTGTCTCTCCAAGGATGTGACTCATTCCCATTTCCAGAGTGTCCACCCTATATAGGCTACCCATTTGTTAGTCACTTGACAGTAACTGCCCTCCACAACCTAGTGCTATTTTTAGGTAATTTTTTTTATTTTATTTTATTTTATAATGGCACCAAAGTGCAAAGGCAATGAGCAAAGGGAATCTCAGGACATAAAACATGAAAAACAGACTAACTCTGGTATTATGCGGTAATGCTGCAGGGTATGCGGAACAAAAACATAAAACAGTACTTTGGGGACGGTGCTGTGGCGTGGCAGGTAAAGGTACCGCCTGCAGTGCCCGCATCCCATATGGGCACCGGTTGCAGTTATGGCTGCTCCACTTCTGATCCAGCTCTCTGCTATGGCTTGGGAAAGCAGTGATGGATGGCCCAGGTCCTTGAGCCCCTGCACTCGCGTGGGAGACCTGGAAGAGGCTCCTGGCTCTTGGTTTCAGATTGGTGCAGCTCTGGCCATTTCAGCCATCTAGGAAGTGAACTGGCAGATGGAAGACCTCTCTCTCTCTCTGCCTCTGCACCTCTGTAACTGCCTTTCAAATAAATACATGAATCTTTTTAAAAAAGAAAAAACCGTATGTCATGTACTTGTAGGGATGCATACCATCTGTAATTTCAGGCATCCACTGGGGTTCATGTAATGAATCTGCCATAGATAAAGGGAGACTATAAAATATATAATGTCACACATATATGTTATTTTCCAGTGAATGATTGAGACAATACCAGTTCTGCAAGTCCAAAAGGTTTATACTGGAAAAGTAAGGAAGGGATTTATGGAATATATAGTTTCAGCTGCATCTTCAAGGCTGTCATTTCAAGAGAAAATACTGGATAAGAAAAATTTGGCCTATCTCTGCACAGGCACAGATAATACAATTCTGGAAAGCAGAATTACTTCTTAAAATGGAGAAAAGCATTCTTGGCTTTCCAGTTTTAAAATAAATTCATGCTTACTTATATTGGGAAATCAAAAGTACTATCCTATAGTTAACAAAATTTATTTATCCTTTAAACTTTAATCATACAATTTTTAAAGCCTAAAATGATGTTTTGTAGTTTGGCAAAAAGCAAGCTAACAGATCAATATTTTGGATAGTTATAAAAATAAGACAAGTGGGCCCTGCATTGTGGCACAGCAATTGAAGCCGCCACTTGCAATGCTGGCACCTCATATCACAGTATGGGTTTGAATACCATTTGCTCTTTTTCTGATACAGCTCCTTGCTAATTAATGCACCTGAGAAAGTAGCAGAAGATGGTCCAAGTACTTGAGTCACTGCCACCAGATACATGAGTTCCAAGCTCCTGGCTTCAACCTGGCCCATCCCAGCTGTTGTGGCCATATAGGGTGTGAACCTGCAGATGAAAGATCTCTTCCTCTCTCTTCCTCTCTCTCTCTCTCTCTGTCACTTTCCCTTTCAAATAAATAAATAAATAAATCTTTTTTTGAAAAATAGGACACAGGGTAAAATATACAGTGGCTTGCTTTTTTATTTTCACATAGGTAGAACTCATACTACAGAGTGCATAGCAATTATTATGTTTTTACTTAAAATTTGCTTTAACTTTCTGAATATTATTACTGTTCATAATCTTATATTAAATAACTAAATATAAATTAAAATCACAAGCAACAATAATTTTATACAAAAGAAAATAACACCAAAATTTACTGTTCTCCTTTTATACTGATATATTAATTTACAAATAAGAATTTAAGAAAGAACATTTAGGAAAAATTATCTGATAAATTTTGTCAACCTCTAATAAATCTTCATAGCATCACAACTTCTATTTATCTCTATCCTTGTGGCATTTTTACAGAACCACAAAATATGAGAGAAAACAAGTTTCAGTTTGCAAATATCCTGAATCTGGCTTTGTTTTATTTGAAATTATTAAAGCTCAAAAATGAAATTTAAAATAAAAAGAACTAGGACTTCAGTAACAAAATATATCCATTTTTAAGAATCAACGTACCAAAATCTAAACAACAGCATTATTAAATTTAAACCTAAAAATCTGGATCTAAATCAAATGATACAATTCCCATCATAATCTATAAATATTGTCAACTTCATCTATTCAGCTTTTCAATATTAATATGTCCAAAATAACTGCAAAAGGGGGCAAATTTTGTCTGTCCTTGCTAAATGCAAAATATCTACTAAAAAGAGTTAGCAGTAAGCAATCATTTGGATCAATTTACATAATAAATTCAGAGAGAAATGCTGACAAGCATTATCCCACTCTTATAAAATTAGATGTTGGTTGTATATCTATTTTGTATTTGAGTATGTGCCTCCTTAATGAAGAATGGGATAGGAGAGGGAGTAGGAGATGGGATGGTTTGCAGGTGGGAGGGTGGTTACGGGGTGAAAAATCACTATAATCCAAAAGTTGTACTTTCAAAATTTATATCTATTAAATAAATGACTAGTAAAATAACTTTAGAGGGCCCAGATCATGTATGTAACTTCAAACATTTATATGTACAGGTCTTTACAGAGAATTAATTTGAAGAGAAAATTAATACTTCATAATATAATGTAGTATACAGGGAAGACTGCACACATCATGAGACATTTCTCAGTAAGTAAAGAATTTACCACCATTACCAAGTGAACTTTTAACTTCAGAATAAATAACTGTTTATGATTATATAACTACTACCAAGTGCTAATTTTTTCCTGAGAGACTTTAAAAACAGTTTTGCTATCACTTAGTTTGTTCTTAATGAAAGGAGAAAACAACATACCAAGATTAAGCAAGTTTTGGGTATTCAGTATTAAACTCATCGATCCTCAATTAGTATTTCCCAATTAGAACTAGAAACCACCAACAATTGTGCCAGACATGTAAAAAATCTTTTGTGTAAATGCTGTCTTACTGTTGCATCTTTATTCAACATCAGCTTCCAGATGGGAACTATTTTTCATGGTTCATAAAGCCAAATCCAGCTGCTACATTTGGACCTACATAAGGAATCCACATTTTATTGCCTTTGCAGTGCTTATAAAACAATAGCTGTTGTTTCTTTAGCTGTGGTACAACTCACTCCTCTCCGTGCAAATGAGATATCCAAAAAGAACTTTTTATGTCTTTATAGTTGATTACTAGGCGTAATAGGATCCCGACTTTACAACATTTTCTAGATATCTAAGCTAGCATAAACAAAAACAATCTTCAATGGTAACCGTAGATTGAGTGAATTACCAAAAGTGTTCATACAATTTCCTATTAAAACCCACAATGGTTATTAAATACTTCTGTAATCTTAGCTTTATTAAGAGACAGGAAGTACACTGTTTCCTTTCCCTTCTTGCAAAGCTAATCTGGTTCTTTGATGGTCATGCAGTTTGGAATAACCATGGGGTTTCCACCACAGCATAGTCTTCCCACAGCTAAATGGAATTAACTCTGTCAAGCCTCAAAAAAAAAACAAAATGAAAGAAAAGGAAAGAAGAAGAATGCATTTCATTGTTAGAATGGAAATATATTTGGAACTTTGAATGAACAACTAAAATACAGTCAATTTGTGCTTAGGATGTTTTTGGTAGGGCCACCAATAAAAAAAGAAACATCAATTTCAGAAAATAGGAATTACTCAGCTTGTAAAATTACCCATAGTTATTCCTTCTTGCTATCTAAAGATGTCTAACGTTTGGTGTAGTCTCAATCATGTTCATTAAATGCTTTTTAGATTCTGAATTAACATCTGTTACTATTTTTTTGTCAAAAGACCTAAAATCCTAGAACGAAAAAATATATAGATGGAAAAGTTAGTACCTAGTGAGTTAATGCAGGAGTATGACAGGGAGGCAAGTTTTCTATGAATTGGGAAGCTCAGACCATAGTAAACCAGCGGATAATCCCTGTCCTGCTGAGTGGTTGCCCCAGAGGTCTGATACAGCGCCAAAGCCTCTTACGCATACTGAAACAAAGCTTATTTGAAGCAGAATTCAGCTCCTAAAGCCACCACACTGCTCCCTGACAACCTCCAGTTGCAGGGACTCTGTATTTGTGTTTCCTGCTGTTTATATTTACTTGTTCCCAAAGCCACAATAGCTACAAAACAAATACTTGTTATGCAATGCTTTGTATCAATGCAGGTAAAGTGCTCTGCTTCTTTTTTCATTTGTACATGGCTCTGCAAATAGGTTTTTAATATATTCTGAGATTAATTTGATAATTATAAACCAGTTTAGAAATAAGCATTAAACAACAGGTCATATAGCCACCATTTTTATTACAGAATAATTCTCAGTGTTTGACCCTTGAGCAAAGATGAGCAAATGTGTATTCAAAAAGAAATCCATTTGAATCATTTACTTCCTTTACCTTGTCAGATCACAATTGATATTTTGTTTTGTTTTGTTTTTTTTGCTACAACCTTTCTTGTCTTTGGCAAAGGATTGTGTTGATTTATCTGATTTAAAATTTTGAAATGAGATCATAAGTTTTTTTTTTTTTTTAAACTGGACTAAGTAGAATATAGGTGACTTCAGGAAGCTATTTTCATTTTAAGCCAATTCTATTCATTCTTCATAAAAATAGGATTATGCCCATTGTGGCTGCATAAATACAGAGCCTGTATGTAGTTTCTCTAGTACAAGAATGTCACCCAAATCCTCTAATGTAATCTGACAGAGGTAACAGAGTACCTTTTTTACAAAAGGAAAAATTTTTAAAAAGATTAACTTAAATGTAATCATATGTAAAATTCAAAAATGGACTTTAAGCTTTTTATTATTCAAGTCTAATATAGGTTCTATTTCACATCATTTTAAAACTGTGTACTCTAAAAACAACTTTGGAAAGTAAAAGGAAAATAAT
Source organism: Sylvilagus floridanus (assembly GCA_949820135.1). Taxonomy (NCBI): domain Eukaryota; kingdom Metazoa; phylum Chordata; class Mammalia; order Lagomorpha; family Leporidae; genus Sylvilagus; species Sylvilagus floridanus. The sequence continues at coordinate 129,275,293 of OX463244.1, forward strand.
ACTCCCTCTTTTAAATTAAGATATAGATCGCATTAGGGCTCACCTTTCCATCCATACTGTAATTAGATTATTTTGAACTAGAAAAGCTATATTTGATTTCTTAAACTGAAGACATTATACCAAAATGTTATTTCATGAGTACATTATGGATATAAGCTTTAAGAATCTAACTGAAGGTCCCAGGATATACACTCTTTTTCATTTTAGTTATTTCTCCTTTTTTTTTTATTTACAGAGTAAAATCCAGTATAAATATATAAATTTTAAAATTACCATCTTCACTTCAAGAGAAGAATTCAATCCTGGAGACTCAAAACACAAAGAGATGGAGCTAATAATTAAAATAATAATCTTGAAATTCACAATTTTAGACTTCATTGTAATAGAAAACCATAAACTTATTTTTGTAGACGTTGTCTTTTCTAACCTGTCAGGGTGTTTCATTTCTGGTTTTGCAACAGAATTGCAAACAAAAAAGATCAAAACTATCAAGAGAGAAAAAAATAAGTGTGAATTTATAGCCCAAAAGAATGTAAAAGTATGAAATAAAATCGACAAGGCAGCATATGTCATTCCATTCTGTTTTGTTTATAGCTTTAAGCAACATGTTTGACAATGACTTTTTTATTTAAATGATTAATGTTTATTGATTCCAGGAAGCTAACACCGATCAGGGGAGATTTTAAGCCGCAGTTTTAACAATTTCCATCTTAAAATTTTTAAGACAAAAAAGTAAAAGTTTTCGTTAATACCCTTCTTAATAGGGACAACAATCAGAGCAGAGGATGAGAAATGAATCACCTAACAGGAGGTTAGCAAGTTATCCCATACTTCTAAACAGAGACTTAGAAAAATGACTAAAAAAATCCTGTGCAGAGTTGTTATTTTTCCTGAAATTATTTGCAATTTTATTGATTGCAATCTTATAAGATTGTAATCTAGTTGCATGAACGTATACAAGCATAGCATAATGACCTTCAGTTTGACTCATCTTTTAATACCAAAACATGGGGTGGGGGATGGAATTATGGCAAAGGTGTAGACCAATGCTTGTCCTCTTAGGGCAATTTTGTCCCCAGGAGACATACAGCAATGTCTGGAAAGCTTTCTGGTTACCACAGGTGGGGAGATGAGGTGCTAGTGGCACTGGTTGATAGAAGCCAGGGATGCTGCAAAACTTCATACAGTGCACAGAATGGCCCCACAACACGGAATCATCTGGCCCAAAATAGCATTTAGGTTGGAAGACCAAAGCGAGCCAAACAAAAGCAAAATAAAAGTAAATCAGGATCTTCATTTAAGATTTCCTTCTTCCTGGAAGATGACAGATAAAAACCAATAACAGGAATAGTAATAATAAATAAATATATATATAAATAAATAATATGAATGGGATCAATCATATATATAAATCAATCAATTATTTATATAATTGGGAATCAATTCTATATAATCAATTATATATATATAATTGGGAATCAATCAATTATATATATATAAATAAATAATATCAATGGGATCTTATTGATTTCTCTAACTCTTCCTTAAAATAATATTTCAAAGTTTCAAGACTGTTGTGAACATAAACTTTTGTTTATTGTTTCTTCCTTATTATGCTTTAAATCACAAATATGATTTTTTCAAATTTTTTAATCAATTTATTTGAAGGATAGGGAGAGAAAAAGAGGAGAGAGATGAGAGAAACATCTCATCTGCTAGTTCACTCCCCAAATGCCCACAAGTTGGATGAGGGGACCAAGCAAGGAGCTAGGAGCTCAGCACAGACCTCCTGCATGGTGGTAAAATCCCAATTACTTGAGCCATCACGGTTGCCTCCTAGAGTCTACATTAGCAGGAAGCAGGAGTCAAGAATCAGAGCCAGATGTCCAACATAGGAACTCCAGTATGGGAAACAGGCATCATAACTGGTATCTTAACCATTAGGCAAAATTCCTGACTTACAGATACTACTCTGATCTAATCCTCCATCTTCAAGTCCAGACATTCAGAAAGGTGAAAACAGTACTTTTCTGGACCTACTCTGTGGGACACCAGGAGCCACAATCCTTTCTCCTTAGAAATTGCCTGGTGAGCTAGCCACTCAAGAATGTTCCCAGGGGAATTAACCAAAGTGGGAACACAGTAGAGAATTCTAAACTCATATGCCATCCTAGGATTTTGATGAATATTATTTCCCCTCACTTAAAAAAAGAGATAAAAAAAAAAGATCCAGTCTACTTCCCAAAATATTCTATAACTAACTCCTCAAGAAATAGATTCAATGTTCAAATAATATGAACAAAAATAGCAAACATGCTACCATCATCCTTAAAGATTCTCAGAACACATAATACAGATTCTGAGAAATGCTGCTATGGAATATCCACTTTAGCATTTTTCTGGTTTATTAGAGTTATAGTTTGATTGGGATTGATTTTGTTGTCCTCACCTGTTAACATCTGTGATCACTGATCTGGTTGTCTAATGCAAAATAAATCTACTCCTTCACATTTCATCTTAACTGAAAACCATTATGCTTAGTGAAATAAGCCAGTCCCAAAAAGACAAATATCATATGTGGAAGTTAATATAGAATACAAAAAAAAGTATAGGAATTAAACTGACATCTTATGATTTGTTGTTTATAGCCTTGTTTATACTTCTGTGGAGCTGTGGTCTTTCTACTTTTTACTTGTTGAATATTACGGTTAGTGGTATCTTAAGCCTGTGACTAAAATGGATTGAAATTATGTTTTTGCAAAAATTTTAAGAAAAATAAAGCAAGGAAGGAGAGGGCTTAAGGTAGGGAAAAAGAGAGCGAGAGAAATATGGTTATCTTCCTAGAATTATACCTATGAAATGCATGAAATCTGTCTTACTTATATTAGCAAAAAATTTTTAAAAGGGAAAAAAGATTTCTTTTCCCTGATCTTAAAAGAAGTGTTTAAGTTTTTATATTTTATACTTAAAATACCTTTTTAAACTTAAAATAACAAATCTCTAAATATTCAAATACCACATAGTATTACATGTCCTACATACTAAAGATGCTAGGAAAGTTAAACTCCACCAAGTAACTCAAAATCACCTCCAATGAGAAACATCATTCTCAATCCAAGCCAGATTCTAAAATCATCCCACTTTGTCCCCACATGAGATTGTCCAAAGAACACACAACCATGAATGATTAAAATTACTTCTTTAATATTTCTGTGACTGAAATGATTTCATCATTGTACATACATAAAAATCATTTTCATAAATAATATGTGGTTATTCTTCTTATTGTATTTTTAAATATTTAGCTCATTTGTCTGTCACTCTTGAAATCCCTATAAAATATGTCCATTAATTAGGATTGATAAGCTAGTGGTAACAACAACAACAAATAAAAAAAAAAAACAGTAAAATGGACCAATTACTCCACCTGTTTTATATTTATTAGCTCCCTCCAAACAAACTGATCAGTATGTACAATTTTTATTTCTGTTTGAGAGACAGAATTCAAACCACGGCGTGCTTTTAACTACAGTAATAGTTTTAACAGGAATAATCACTTAACACTTGGCAAACATTTTTGCAAACATTATCTCCTTTGTATCTCACCAAAACAGTTTGTAAAATAAGATTACTCTTATCATTTACATATGAGAAAATAAGGGAGAGGAGGAACTCGCCCAAGACCATGGGGCTGGAAGATGAGCCCCAGAGGAACATTAATCCAGAGCTGTTTCTTTCTGCAAAGCGATGCTGTGGTGACTTTCAGGGCTTCTGGGAAACTCTTCAGACTTGCTCACAGCACTTTTCTAGGACAGCTGAGAAGCGCTCGCTAATCTCTGGGCTGCTTGTCCTTTGTGGTTTAGTTGGGCAAGACATGAGAAGAGACAGTTGAGAATAACAATTATTTGGATGCCTGGAAAATCTCAGCAGGTAAAAATGACCTGAGCAAATAATGTATTTATTAAATAGAAAAAGGTCTCTCCGGTTTTCTGGCTTGTGTTTTCTTGCATAAATTAACTTTGCTTAACCTTTGTTCAGTGTTTGGCGGCACTTAACAATATGTCATTTTCTGTGCATGGCAGCTCTTATAATAATAGCAACAATTAAAAATAATAATGAACAAGAATAGAAGATCAGCAAGTAGATATAATAAAAGTTAAAATTTTTCACTGAAAATTCATTTCAGATTTTATATTAAAGCAACATATGAATAACATTTGCTGGAAATCATATTTTTAGTAATTAGCTTTCTTCACATGGCAGAGAATTTACTAAAGAAAAGTATGCGCAGGAACAAAAGACAAACAGGATTTTTTTATTTAGATATATCATTTTGTGCAAGAAAGATTACAAAATGCCAAAAAATTCTAAGGAAAGTTTATTTTTCTCACCTAATCTAATTTTTCACAGAAAGTTATCCTAGAAATAGACATAATGCTTTCTTTCTTAAGTTACCTCCTCATTTAAACAATATATGAGTACACAAACATCTAATTACAAAACCAAGAAAATGCAACATTTTTACACAGAACTGAACCGGCAAAATCAATTGATCCTAAATACAAAATTATCCCTTCTCTATACAAGCCATAAAACTCTATTTTCAATGTGTTTATCTTCTATTATATATATATATATTTATCACAGCTGTTCTATAAATTATTCTTATAAATGATAAAATGGGAAAATCCCTAGCAGTCATTCAGCTGTGGCCAAATTATTTGCCAAGGTTTAGAATAACAATGTAATTGCATTAGGAACAATAACAGATAACATTTAGCTAGTATTTGCATTGTGTTTGGTAGGTTACTTTAGTTTCATATTGGCAACAATTCCATTGGAGAAATGTCATCACCACGATTATCATCATCATATTTATCATTGCTGCTGTAAGTGAGGAAGCTGATGCTCTGGTCCTCCAGCCAGCAGGGATGAAACTAAGAACTGCATGCAGTCTCAGCCACGGGGCTGGGGCTTTGAACCACTATGCTATGTATACACCCAGGAAGGCCTTCATCTAGCTAGTTCCCTTGCTTCCGTTTCTCTGCTTTTGCTGCCAGAGCAAATTGGCTTGTCAAGAAGCTCTAGAATTTATCAGACCTGCTGGAAGAACTTTGGGCCAAGGATACCTTGAGATCATATCATAGCAAACCAATTTCCCAGGAGTCTCTGCAGTTTAAAGTCACATCCTAGAGCTTCCCAGGAGCTGTCTAACAGAGAGGGGAAACCATCCGTCAGTCACCTGAACATCTGTAACACCAAGGAGCTATTTCAAGAGACAGAGCTTTGCCCAATGCCTTTAGGTCCTCTGGGGAACAGAAGGTCACCCTGCTGGTTCATAAAGTTGAAAACAAGCTCTTAGTCAAGTGATGGATGTGGCATCACCGCACAAGATGTTCTCTGACTAATGTTATCCTGTTCTTGGATACTTTTAAAGGAAATTAGCTGGGAAAACAAACAAATTCTGGGACTCAGGCTAGCAAACAATCAGTACAGTTAGTACATTTGTGCAGGGCAGCTAAGGGTTCAGAATTAAGATAACCTAGAGTCATAAACTGGAAACTTCATACCTTGATCATAATCAAGGAGCACAAGTAGAGAGGGAAGAATAGAGGAGAGAAGTGATAAGCAGGCACAGAAGGGAGGGCTGGAGGGTGGGCAGGCTTTCAAGTGCAGTCGTTGGGAGACAGGAAGGAAGAAAACAGTGAGCTGAGAAACACAGAATTCCAGGCTCACAATCCTACTGTTGAGTCAACTTGTATTTTTGCTCATTCTCACATAAGCTGAAAATTTTATCTAGTCCTGACATGTTCCTGGGGTGCAGAGTATTTAATATTACCAATGTGAAGAGGCACACTGTTAGATAACAGACAGGACTTGTTTTGTTAAGGTGACATGTTAGTGATTTATGGAATGTGCTTTAACGCATTTATTGAAGCTTTTCAAATTTGATTTAGGCATATGTGAACTGAATTTTTGCTTCTCTGTGTTTCCCAATTAGAAAAGTACATTTTTCTTAGAACTGAACATAATGTATGTCAGTATGTTTGTTTTCCATAGTCTTCATCCCTTTATAAATTGTTGCCTCTGCATGTTACTGCCTTGGGTCACACTGATCATACAAAAAGGTATATTTCCAAATTATTTGCAATTGAATGTTTCTATGTTAAATTATGCTTGTAAATAAAATGGGAGAGCATTTTATTTAATGAGATTTAATCAATATTTTTGTAAAGTGGAAAACGCTACTTTGTTACCTAATAGTACAAAAATCATTTGATTAATTAATATAGGATAAATTCATATTGTATCATTTTTAACAGAAGGTATATGAACATCATAATGAATATTTAAAATTACTCTCTTCTCTTCCATTTCCACTAACTAACTGAAAATCAGGATGCCTACTTTGATGAACACAGAGATTTTGTAGATATTTAAATTTTTAAGACAAAATATAGGTATTGTGATAATGAATTACTAATAAATAATTTTATACTCTAAATCTTCAGCAATAAATATTAAGTGTTATTTATGAATCCTAATGATTTGGTTTTTAAATAAATATCAAACATATAAGAAAATCATCTAAAACAATGTAAGGCAGACAAAGAAATGAGGGGAAGGGCAGAAAGCAGCAAATTTATAAAGCATCTTCCATGTCACACACAGAGCAGTGAAGTTTGAGTTCAACTACAAGAGGGACCATAGAAGAATTTTTTCAAACTTTTGAAGTCTTACTTATTGACACATAATTTACTTCATCTATATATAATTTTGGATAAAAGCTCTTTTTTATTTTTTAGAAAGCTTTTATTTAATAAATATAAATTTCATAGGTACAGCTTTTGGAATAGAGCAGTTTATCCCCCAATATCTACCCTCCCACCCCCACTCCCATCCCACCTCCTACTCCCTCTCCCATCTCATTCTTCATTAAGCTTCATTTTTAAATTAGATAAAAGCTTTTATAGCCTACACTACACGACACAGAAAATTCTCAGAGTGATATAGAGAAACTTAATGACAGAATGCTCTTACTTTTTTATAGGAGGATAATTAGCGCACTATATGGGATTGGGTTTTTGTCTCTCACATACACTCAGATATATGTATATCTATATATATATATAGATATACATATATCTCAGATATATGTATATATATATATATGTGTGTGTGTGTGTGTGTGTGTATACACACACGCATATAGAATATGATTATACCAGAATCCACCCTTTTCACATTTAACAGTTGGATAATTATAGACAAATGCATAAAGATGTGGAACTATCATAGTCAAAAAATAAATCATCCCAGGGCCAGCATTGTGGTGCATCAGGTTAGGCTGCTGCCTGCAGTGTCATCACCCCATAGGAGTGCCAGTTCGAGTCCCAGCTGCTCCACCTCCAAACCAGCAGTTAGCATCTCTCTCTCTCCGCTTCATAAATACACACGCACATATATGTGTGTCTTTTTTAAAAAAAAGACAAAGATCATTCTCATTACCCCAAAAAATTCTTGTATGTATTGCACTCCTTAGCAGTCACTCTTCCAATATTCAATCCTATAGTTTTTCCAGGATGCCATATAACTGAAATCATGTAACTTTTGTGTCCTGCTTTTTTCACTTAGCATAGCGACTTTCAGACTCATCCATGTTGTCACATATTAGTTGTTCATGATTACTGAAAGAATTCCATTACATAAATGTACGGCTATTTGTTCATCCATTCATTAATATTTGAAATATTTTTGGGCTTACACCACTATATATAAGGCCATGGAAGGCTTTTAAAGGAGTGACACCATCTGATTTGCACTTTAAAAAAATCTTTCGGACTATATGGGAATGAATTTTAGGGTATCTAAAGTGAGAGACCAGAGGCAGAGAAGCCAGCACTATTTCAGGTGACAGAAAATGGTGGCTAGAGATGTAAAGAAATCATCAGAATCACAGTACTTATTTTGAAGGCAGAATGTAGAGAACTTTTAGACAAAATCAAAGACACCTCTTTATTTTTTATCTGGAGCAACTAGATTATTGCTCACCTCTTCATTTCCAATTACCCATCTCCACATCACTTTAGTGTAACCACTCCATGGGTATCAGGTAGTGAAATTAAGTTTGAAACATCAAAAATTCAAAAATATAAGAATTTTCTATGAAATTGACAATATATCATCCTGTTCCATAATAATAAATGTCCCATGACAGACAAGTGACTTCCAGAGTCTTATAATAATTCAATGTATCACTTTGTGTCAACAAAGTACAGTTTAATGTCAGGGTTAAATTTTGAACACAAAACTTAGACCAAATAATTTAAATATTTAAATATTTCAAATATTTATACATAAAGTCCATCACATCCACATTTTGTCTTAAGTATTAATTTAAGAAAACATTAGAACTGTGTGTGAGAGTCTAACTTTCAATGGACTATCTGAGGCTGCATGCTTTTCTGTGTGAGATTATTCCTAGGGTAGTCCCAGTTTCATACACTAAGTGTCCTCTAAAAAATTAAGAGAAAAACACTCTCTCATAAAGTCCCCCTCTGACTTTAATAATTGTATACTTGTATCACATTGCATAAGGTTTTCTATCAAAAGTCAACTTCCATTCTTAATTAACAGGTTATGAACTGAATTTTTCTCTTGCTATTTGCTCAGGAATTACAGAAATTGGACCCATTAAATATAGAATCATGTTCTTTTTTTCTAAAATGTGAAATGCCTTATCACGAAAAAATGGGATTTTGTACTCAAGTCACCCACATTCATATCCAGTCTGGGTACTTAGCCTCTTAGGATTTTGGGCACATCCTACTTTCTCTGTATACAGACAAACGTAAATAGGAAATAAAATACTGGCAGTAAGATCTGATCTACATCTCCAACATCTCATAGGAAATTTTTAAAATTTATTTCATTGTCAACCTCTGCTATTGTCATATTATAAAAAAGCTTAGCTCTAAACTTTTCCTGACTTTCAGGTTATGGATTTTTTGTTTGTTTGTTTTCATCCATTTTCTGCCTTTTCCTATATTAACAAAAGAGCACATAAATTGAAAAACAGGACAACATTTGGAGAACCTTCGTAGTTTTATATTTTGGCAGCATCATTTTGAGTTGCAGAGGCAACCATAGAGGGGCATATGTGTGTAAATGACATTATAACACAATTATATTGGTCAATAACAAAAGCTGCTGAATAAATATACAAAGGATCTTCAAAAAATTCATGGAAATGGATATTATGGAAAAAAAAAAACTATGCATGGATTTTAAAAATTTCACCAAAATAAACTCATTCTTTTTTATAGAGAGCTTTTATTTAATAAATATAAATTTCATAAGTACAACTTTTGGATGATAGCGGTTCTTCCCCCATACTTGCCCTCCCACCCCCACTCCTGTCCCACCTCCTACTCCCTCTTCCATCCCATTCCTAAGATTCATTTTTAATTATCTTTATATACAGAAGATCAACTCTATACTAAGTAATAAACTTACTCTTTAATTCCCTTTGTCCACTGTTTGAATTACCCCTATATGTAAATACATGAATATCAGTAATAATTGTCCATTTACATAAAATTTAAAATATATTTTTTAGCCTTAACAAATTTAGTTGTCTATTTTGTTGATTAAATACAAATGTTAGACTTCAAGGAAACTGTTGCTATATTTCTTGTCTATGTGTATTAAGTTCTCAACTTATGCTTTCTGAACTATAATGCCTGACTCAAAACTATCATACTGACACAGATTAATTCCTGCAAGTTAAAAAGCCTCAATCAAACTTTTGGAATTCAAAAAAAAAGTTTTTTTCCTATTATTGATACTTTTTTTAAGTTGTTAGGGACAAAAGTCTTAAGGCTCCAATGCTATGGACTACCTTAATGATGAAATTGCTTTGTTAAATTTCCATTTTTTAAGAAGCATTTAGTATGTGCCTACATTATGCCATCATTGCAAAATGCATTGGGAACACAGAGATAAACAAGAAATGGCCCCTGTGCTTCAAAGCACCTTTACTCTTACATAAAGAGTAAAAGTGAATTCAAAGCTAACAGTCTTAAATAATTATGTATATATCTATGCAAATGACAAACACACACACACAAATGTATACATACATGCACACCATCTCAGGCTTTACCAAAATACATACTCCTGCCACTTCATACCCTTTCTTCACCAAACATTCAGGTATCCAATTGCCATATAACAGACACATAATTGATGTATAAAGCAGCTATTTTATAAATTTTAAAATAAACATCACTGTGTATATTTAAGGCAAAGAACATGTTATTATAGCATACATATATATAGTAAAATAATTAATGCAGTAGAATAATTTAATATCTGTCATCTCACATAGTTAATTATTTTTTTTTAACTCCCTGTAGCAAGAGCAGCCTTTATCTATTCATTTGGCAAGAATCCTGAATATAACATACTGTTATTCACTATAGTCCTCATGGTGCACACAAGATCTTTCTATCCTTTGACCTTCATCTCCTCATTTCTTCCCCAGTTTCATCCCTAGAAACCACTGTTTTATTTTCTATCTCCATACATTTATAAATTTGACCTTTAAAAATGATTTCTCATTTAAGTGAGACCTTGCAATATTTGTCTCTGTACCTGGCTTATCTCACTTAACATTATCTCCCAAGTCTATCTCTGTTGTAGAAAATGACAGGACGCCCTCCTTTATAGGCTCAATAATATTCTATTGTGTATATGCTATAGTTTCTACATCCATTGGCCAGTGAATAAACACCTAGGTCGCTGTGATAACTTGGCTATTGTGAATAATGTTGCAATGAACATGGAGTGTAAATATCTTTATGAAGAAGCAATTTCATTTCATTTGGGTATTTATCCAGAAGAAGGATTGCCAGCTCTTTATTGTAGGTCTAGTTTTCATTTCTTTAGGAGATTCCTTTCTATATTCCATAATGGTTGCATCAATCTACATTCTCACCAATAGTGTTTCCTTTCCTGCACACTCTCACCAACAATTTTTTATCTCTTATCTTATTAAAAAATAGTCATTCTAGTACGTGTGAAGTTGTCTCCCATAGTGGTTTTGCTTACATTTTCCTGTTTGTGATGCTGAGTAATTTTTCATGTGTCTGATGGCCATTTTTATGCTATCTCTGTAGGAAGTTTTTAATCTGGGATTTTTTACACTTTTGAATCATGCATCATACATTTAATAAATATATGTCAGCACACACATTATTTAGTCTGTTTCGATCTAAGACAAGCTTGGTGACTTCTGGCAACTTTTCATTCTCTCTGAGGTCTAATTACTCATCTGTGAAGTGGGTTGATACCACTTGTCTTATAGGGTTATTGTCAGGATTTGATAGAACTACTGATGAGGCGGCCCATGGCTAATGTTGAAAAAGGCTGAAACAGTGGTAGATATTTCCATTAGCAGCAGCAGTGTTGTCGTTGCTTAACTCAGCTGCAATGCTTGCTATAATGAGCAGAAGTCAGCTAGCTCAATTGCCAGAATTTGCAATTCTGCTATGCCACTTAAACACAATATTCTACTCAGTGGAATCCCTTTTGTCCCACAATTCTCTCAAAACACATTTGGTTTGCTTCTAGATATGGTATAAGACCTGGAAATACCAAGACATATTAAAGACATAATGGTTAAGACATCATTTCAGAGTGCCTGGGTTCAAATGCCAGCTCCACTTGTCATTCCCACTTCCCGCTAATGAAGACCCTAAGAGACAGCAGGGCTTGCTCAAGATTCTGAGTCTCTGACACCCATTTGAGTTCACAGCTCCTAGTTGTGATTTGGGGAATGAACCAGTAAACGGGAGATCTCTCTCACTCTCTCTCCCTCCTTCTATCCCTCCTTCTCTCCCTTCTCTCTCTCTCTCTCTCTCTCTCTCTCTCTCTCTCTCTCCCCCTTCTCTCTCTCGTCTTTCTATATCATTTAAATAAGTTACATAAGCCAATAATGAATGTAAAAATTCTGAACGCTACATTATATTTGGTGAAAAATTAGTATCCACAAATATTAAATCTACTCTCTTACACATGTGCATGGAATTCTAAATACTAGACATCTTCCCTCTCCAATCAGATAAAGTACTTTTCTTTCATTTCATGCTAAGTATCATGTGAGTCACTGGAATACAAAGGCAATAGAGAGAATTGCTTATATGAATGCAAGTAGCATGTGTACTCGATACATACATGAACATGAAAGTTTTCTCATAGTAATTTTTATACAACCTAATTGTGATTCTCTGACACTCTCTAATTTGTTCTCATGTTATCTATAGGTTAATACAAAATGAAATTATATTCTTAATTTGTTTTTACTTTCGTTTTTGTTTTTGGTCTGTGTTCCCAGTCAGAATATAAACTTCAGAATGGTCAGGAAGTCAGGAACTCCCGATATTTCCCTGTGCATCCTTACTCCAAGTCTTGCCTGACACCTAGTTGGTGTTGATGTAATTTTATTAGTGCATAAGTAATGAGTGCACACAAATGCACACAAAAATACATATGGGTATTAGGCCCGAAACCCCCAAAGCAACAGCTCCATTACTACTATCAGCTAAAGTTTTGAATTTAGTGCAGTTCCTAGGAGCTTATGAATCTGATTGCTAATTATAAATGAATCAAAAAATACACAACCAAATGAGACCTACAAATTCTACTGACAAACATAAATGAATCTTATATCCTGTTTATCATGACTCTTATGAGTGTCTATCTGTAAAAATACAGTTTATGTCATTAAATTCACAGTAAACATAGCAATGGTTTATGAAACTTGCATATATATGAGAATATTTCTTAAAGTATCTCACCACTAAATACCTGACTTTATGCCTAGTTAGAGAAAAATCCAGCTTCACTGATATTATAATCACATATTTACCTATATTTAATTATATCACAATAATATCAAAGCCTATAACATGAAAATTTTTATCATATATCTTGTTTCACTACAGTATTTTTTCTCACACAGCCTGCAAGAAAATATTCATGAGGTAAAACTGGCAATACAAAAATAATTATTTGAAAAACACTATATGAGGTGAGTTGTTGCATCTCTACTGGATGCCAGTTTAAATTGAGCTAATTTGTTTTACCAGTAGCTTAAGAAAACCCCAGCACAGCGGCACAACAATTATATCCAGGTGCAAGGACTTAATTCAACAAATTCTAGGTGGATCCTTCCAGTCTGCACGGTGGGCCCCATTCTCAGCTGTGGCTAAGAACAGATGCCTGAAAAGCCGCTGTAAACATGATCCAGTCAGTCCTTGAATAGAGATGTTGAAATGCTTCCAACAACAAAAAAGTAATAATGAATGTGATATTTTTACAGCCATAATTCCAATATATACATTGTTGAGGAAAATGACACGGTAAGAATTCTGTAGAATAGGTGAACCAGATAAGGAAAGTAATATATTCACTTGGATTATTTTTCTTTCAGATAAAAGGTACAATTTTTTAAATTGTAAATATTCACATATATTTTGTGGTAATTTATAATGATATAGGTATAAACTAAAACCTGCTGTTAAGACTGACATATATGTAGCAAATGGTTTCTGGAAGGATTTCAGTGAAGAACCAGATGGGAAAAGTATAGAAAATCGGATGGAGAAAATGAGTTCTAACTGACAAATCCACTTGCTAGAGTTCATGACACGGCTTACCACAGAGATGAGACAGCAGGGGAAATGCCTACAACATGCCTTTTTTAAATCATAATTTTTTAAACTAAATAAATTTCAGGTTCTTGTTTTATTTGCTTTTTGAAATATTCTTAAGCAAAACCAAAACATTTCATAATATCAAGATTAGAAATATCCAATCATATATTTTTCCAGCATGCACCTAGTTAATAATTTTATCAGAAGCTGTTATTTTAAATCAATACTGATAAAGTTAGAATAGTAAAGGTATAACTTAACATTTTAGAAACTGCCTTTTTTTTTTACTTGCTAAAATACTAATGTTCAGACATATACTAGATTTGGACATAATTAAAATGTGCTCTTTAATATTAGTACAGGAAAACTAGCAGCTAAATTTTCTCTATACATGTTTTTATAACCTCAAGTTTGCCAATGTTGCTGTCTAAATAAATTAATAGATGACTACCAAGATTTATTCAGATTAAAAATTAAAGAAATAATTATTTTGGCTACTCTAACATTTCTCATTTTATCTCAACCAAGAGTTTTCTATTAAAATTCATTTTTTAAAATGAGCGTTTTTCTTTAAAACATAATTTTTCTTGTAAACTATAGGCCTAACACTTTATTTTATTAAGAATAATCGAAAAGCATTAACAATACTAATTAGAGGTATGTCAGACAATATGAATTAAACCATGGGTAGTGCTTATTCAGATGTAATGTGAATAGTCTGGACATTTTGAAAAACATCCAAATGGGACGCAAATAAAAAACTGTCAAAAATCTAAACCAAGTTCAGTCAGGCGTACAAGACCAGTTCCCATGAATTGAAAGGAAAAATTAAAACCAGTTAGAAGTCCTAAAAAAAAAATCTCAAAGCTGGGAATCAACTTTTCTCATCTTTTGTCAGTGGCTTCCAAAGAAGACATTAATAAACTTTAATAGATAGGCTAAAATCTCTGGGGCACAAATTTTAGATACTAATAATCTAGCAATTTACATCCTCATTATGCCCAATTTTCTCAAACGTGAAAAAAAGTAATTTTGATGTGATATTCAACTCATAACAGCAAGATCACAATTCCATTGTGATATCCATATCCAAATAATAAAACTTAACTCTAAGAATCAAGCCTTAATTGCTTCATTGTAAAACATTTGAGTTATCAGATAGAAAGTCAACTTTCTGATTTGTGGGCGAGAAAATATTTGACACATAAAACAATTTAAAAACAACATGGAAACATACAGAAGATCCAAAAACAAGTATTTTATCATTCACCTCTTACTTTGAAAAAAACTTTATTGAACACATATGTGTGATAAGAATCAATGTACGGAATACATATATGAATAATTAATTTGATCCCATAGGAACTTGAGATCTCATAAGAAGCAAAACATACAATTATACTTGATTAACTATTGCAACTGAAATATGCATTTATCTAAATGTTATTGTATTTATTTCAGAAACAGAGAGATTGATAGACACGGAGAACAAGCTCCAGTCCACTGCTAGTACACTCTCAAAATGCCCTGAATGTCCAAAGGTGGGCCCACTTGAAACCAGGAGCCAAGAGGGCAATGCAGGCCTCCCAGGTCAGTGGCGGCAACACAAACACTTGGGCCATCACTGCTGGTCCCAGGATCTGCATTAGCAAGAAGTTGCAGTGAAGAATTGAAGGTGGCTATCAAGTCCCAGTACTCCAATAGGTGACACAGGCATCTTAACTGGTGTCTGAACCACTAGGCTAATTGCCCATCACTATTTAATTATCATTTTTAAAGTTTACTTTAAAACTGTTGTATATATTTAAGATAGTTATCCAGGCTTAGTTGCCAGTGTTGGTTTTTCCACTCAAGTCGAAAATTTTCTTATTCTATTCCACATCCTAAGTATTTGATGAGGCCTGAAAATTATAAACAAGACAATTTGATGCTGTAATCTTAACTCCAACAATTAAAATCAATAAAAATCTTAGTAAGAATTTGACTAGAGATAAGAGAAATTATTTCCATTCTCTGCTGATGCTTATTTTAACACATAAAACACTAAAGCCTGTAAGTGACCTTGGAAAGGCTCCAGTACAAAATTCTTCATCAGGTCAGAATCAAGGCGCAAAGTCACTGAGTCCAGCTAACTCGTGACAATGATTGAGGTCCCACGTCTTCCATAGTGTACTCCAGGGAATCCCCCAATTATGCTAATATTTAGCTAACTCTATCTCTTTTCTTCACATGAAAATATATATGCTGAAGTTGGCGGTGGTATAATGAAAGAAAAATTTCAAGTTACTCTGCTCTACAAAGGCAAATTACATCATAGGGAAATTGAACATCTATCATCTTGAGTCTCAAGTTACAGTGGACATTGTTATAGGAAAATTACTCTGAATTTATAGACAAATGAGATAAAGTTTGAGCATTAAAGAGTACTGGAATTGTTACAGTGCTGAGTATCTTGGCATTTCTTATGCACAGATTATGAGAAGCAGTTGGGGTAAAATTGTCAAGAAGGAAGAAAGTTATCACTTCTCAGCCTTTTGGCTAAGATCAAGTGAAGAAGGAAAAAAGCAATGCATGGTTTGGAAAATTAGCTTAATTTCTAAAAACATTAAAAATTATATTGCCCAATTCAAGGTAATAGAGCTAAAATAACTAAAAGTAAATATAAAATGTGTCCTGTGCCTCACACTTTTATCTTTGTATCCTACAAGGTGAAATTCTGAAACACTAGGGGGGAAAAGGTTTCTTGTAACTTACATGAAACTAATGGAAATTATAAAGGAATGGAACACCATTTCTCTGTTTAGTTGTTAATATGATTTTTTAGCAGTTTGACAAAACAGTTTAATCTTAGCTTTAAAGAACATGTTTTCAATTTCGACTTTTTCTGCTTATCCTTCACAATAGATAATTACAAGTGTAATCATTATTGGTCATTGGCCATTAATTTGTTTCAGCGTATGTACCTCAGTGGGCAGTAATTACTGCACAGCCTTCAATAAGATATCATTAACAAAATGAGAAGACTGGAGAAAATATGTTAATTACTGTAAGTGCTCCATTGGTTCCTCCCTGGAATAAACAAGTCTAACAATTAAGATCACACTTACTTTTTGCCAGACTATATTATGCAGTGCAAAAAGAGAAAAAAAACATGCTACATAATTTGAGGAGAAGATATTTTGGTGGATTAATATTATTTCCCCTTTAAAATCATTTCAGTAACTCTAATGACCCAAAGATAGAAAGCAACTCTTGCATCAAGCAGCCATTCCATAAAAGTTCATTGTTAATAATGAAGGAAAAAATTAATTGACTATTTACCCTATTATAATTAAGTTGAGAAATATTTCAAATTTATGGGATGTTTTAATATTTTTAAATTATTTGTAGAGCAAGTTAAATGATTTCCTATTAGCCCACATATAAATAGTCTAGGGCATGTTTTAAATGCTCCAATTAGGAACTTGGAATATATGAAAGTTAGATCATAATTGGTTCGGGTGGCAAGTGCAGAGTTCCAAGCTATACTCAGCATGGTATTTACAGTCTGTAGCTTAACCCGAAGCATGTTTAAATACCTGTCAGTACAATTCTCTCTAGCTATCATTACTCTAGTCCATCACTCAGAACTTCCTAAGCATATTAACTCTTTCTAAACATTTGTCTTCTGTGACTTCAGTAGAACATTTCCCATCAAGCCTTCTCTGACACTGGGTTTGCCGTGCATCTCAGATCCAAACCCTGCAGCTGTTCTTGCCTTTCTTTTATTGTCTTGTGCAAGGCACATCTCATTTTACCCTCATTCTTCTGCATTTTCAGACCTTTCCAATTTCCCTTCCAATGGCTCCAGCTGTACCTTTTACAGCCCAGCTGTTGGGAGCATTTTACCGAGACTCTCCTTGCTGAGGGGTCTTCCTGATTTCAGGCAACTCTACTCCTAAGATGCTTTCTCACTTCCAGATTCTCTGATGTTGTTCTCTCAGGCCAACTTAAGTCTTTCGAACTGACCTAAGCCATTTGGATTTTACTGTGATCACATAAAATTATAGGACTAGATAAAAATAACCAAAACTTCTGACAACTTCCTAATGGTCATGAATATTTAAGCAGCATAAATGTATCTTAGCTTGTAGAGTATGTGCACTTTAACAATATTTGCAGTTAAAACAAGTATTATCTAGAATAATAACATTATTAATAATTTATTTCAAAAGATGACATGCTAAAGTGACTACTATCGTTCAGTATAGACCATATTGCAGTAGTGTTTACAATACTTATTCATAAATTTAAATATGCTCATCTTTGAAATATCTGAAAGCTTTTGAAACTAAAAAATTATGCAATGCTTCAAAATATGGTTAGAATCCATGTAAATATAAAATAATCTCTGACCCCTGACCTCTGTTTCAGGAATCTTCATCAGTATTCTAGATTCGACCTTTTTCTTAGATTCCCAGGATAACAAGAACCTCCCTCTCTCAGAGCACTTATCACTTTGAGTAATAGTTCTGTATGCCTGAGTGTCTTCCCCAGCAGACTATGAAATGGATTTTGTATCTCACACATAGAATGTTTGATGAACTAGTTGAATAAATGGCTCAACCAAGTATAAGTTTAAAGCGATCTTTGCTGTTAACAAGTAGTTGAAGGACAAGTTAAAAGAATTTTAGGGCAGATTCTCAGTAGGTAAAGCTGCCGCCTGCAGTGCTGGCATCCCATATGGGTGCCAGTTCGAGTCACAGCTGTTCCATTTCTGATCCAGCTCTCTGCTATGACCTGGGAAAGCATTGGAAGATGTCTCAAGTCCTTGGGCCACTGCACCTACATGGGAGACCCAGAGGAAGCTCCTGGCTCCTGGCTTTGGATTGGCCCAGTTCCAGCCACTGCAGTCATTTGAGGAGTGAACCAGCAGATGGAAGATCTCTCTCTCTCTCTCCCTCTCTCTCTCTCTCTGCCTGTGCCTCTGCCTCTCTGTAACTCTGCCTTCCAAAGAAATAAATAAACCTCTAAAAAAAAAGATTGAGAATTTCATTTTATATACTTTAAAAGGAATGTGAATGCATTTTTCATGTGATATATTTGTTCATATTGATAATTATGTCAATTCAGCATATATGCCCATTAGTTTTGAAAACTATACTAATATTCTTTGAACTTGGAGAAGGCCATTCCAAGAATTTAGAAACTAGACTATCTGAAAAATTTCAAAGTTCTATATAACATGTATGAGTTTATTTCTACGAGTATAACTACATATGTATATATATGCATGTGTATATGCATACCATACCTATAACTCATATACCTAATACCAGACTATATTTATTTCCATTTTTTAAAAATAGCTTTTCTACAGACACGAAATCTCACCATTACTCAAGTATTACTTCACTAAAAATGTGTATCTTACAATAGAAAAACAAACCAGAATTTAGTTAGCAGATTTTTATGATAAATTATTTCCATTTAACATACAGATAAACATGGCCAGAAATGTAACTCGGAGAATGTATAACTTCAGGGCCAGCGCTGTGGAATAACAGGTAAAGCCACTGGCTGCCATGCCAGCATCCCATATGGGTGCCGGTTTGAGTCCTGGCTGCTCCACTTCTGATCCAGCTCTCTGCTATGGCATAGGAAAGCACTAGAATATGGCCCTGGGACCCCTGCACCTGCATGGGAGACCTGAAAGAAGCTCCTGGCTCCTGGCTTTGGCTCAGCCCAGCTCTGTCCATTACAGGCATTTGGGGAATGAACCTGAACCAGCAGATGGAAGACCTCTCTCTCTCTCTCTCTCTCTCTCTCTCTCTCTCTCTCTCCCCCCCACCTCTCTGTAACTCTGCCTTTCAAATTAATAAATAGATCTTTTTTAAAAAGTATATAACTTCGGCTGGCGCCGTGGCTCAACAGGCTAATCCTCCGCCTTGCGGCGCCGGCACACCGGGTTCTAGTCCCAGTCGGGGCGCCGGATTCTGTCCCGGTTGCCCCTCTTCCAGGCCAGCCCTCTGCTGTGGCCCGGGAGTGCAGTGGAGGATGGCCCAGGTGCTTGGGCCCTGCACCCCATGGGGAGACCAGGGAAAGCACCTGGCTCCTGGCTCCTGCCATCAGACGAGCGCGGTGCGCCGGCCGCAGCGCGCCGTCCGCGGCGGCCATTGGAGGGTGAACCAACGGCAAAGGAAGACATTTCTCTCTGTATCTCTCTCTCTCACTGTCCACTCTGCCTGTCAAAAAAAAAATAAAAAATAAATAAAATAAAGTATATAACTTCAAAATAAAGGTTAATTTTATGCATAATCTTAAATAATAGTAGGAAAATAGTATTTATCATTGAAATAAAAAGTAATCTAGGTGGTTTGAGAGTAAATCCAAGCATTATATATTTTCAAAGATCTTATAATGATGATTAACTATTTGAAAATTATGGTCACAACACTGAGCAAAAGTCAAAAAGCTCACAGATGACTTGAATCTTATACTTCTCTAAAAGTATTGTTCATGTTTGAAATCAAACTTAATATTTTCTTTGACAACTACCAGCCATAGGGATTCATACTTTATCATGTTAACAGTGAACTAATTATACATCCTGTGTCTTCAGGAAACGTGTGAAGCCAAAGCTGATGTGTAATTCTGAGGTCATCTGTGACTATCTTCTTCAACTAAATGTTTGCTATTCCTTACATTTATGTTGCCTTCACCTAATTTGGTAACTTGTAGTCCTATAATCCCCATCATTGCCATAATTTTTAAGAATCAATTTAGATACTCTATATTTTCATTTGTATTTTCATAAAATAGGCACTTATCCTTTATAATTCTAAGAAACACCCTTACCTGTACTATTCTCTCCTGTCACCACAGTAAAAAACAGTTACTGAATTGTGCAGAGGCGGGAAACTGAAGTTCTCTTTTAATGTTAAATATGTAAAAAGAACACTGTTTCTCAATAAAAACGTTTATTTTCTTAAATGTCTTTGGCAAAAGCTGATCACCTAGAAGATGTTTAATAATATTTGATTGTTTTATTCACAATAAAATAAAAAGAACACTAAATACAACTGTCAGCTTTCATCTACAGATCTCATCACCAAACAGAAAAAAATCCTTTTATTATAAGTACATTTTTAGGGCCTCAACAATTCCAGGAATTTTTTTTTTTTTGGTCAGGAGAAGAGAAAGAGGAGGGAGAGAGAGAGATGGAGAGAGAGTTAGTGAATTCTAATCTACTGATTCAATTCCTAAATGCTCTTTACCTTAAGGCCAAAGCCTGGAGCCCAGAATTCAATGTAGATCTCCTACATGGGTGACAGGGACCCAACTATTTGAGCCATCACCTGCTGCCTCACAGGGTGCATGTTATCAAGACACTAAAATCAGGAGCAGAACAAGACTGAAACCCAGACACTTCAATATGAAATATTGACATTCCAAGCAGAGCCTTAACTACTATGCCAAATACTTGCCCTGACTTCTGGGAATTTTTTAAGTAACAAACCAAGCTACTATGTAATGGAGTATAAAAATGTTATCAAAGTATTGCACAGATTCACAAAAACTTGTAACAACCAAAGTGTTTACCAAGAAATTGACTTAAGTTAAACAAGATGTGATACAATCAATTAATGAAGATACAAATACTAAGGTAAGTTTGTGATACCTTGCTAAATATACAAAAAATATTACGGAGAAGATTGTATAGTATGTGGACCTGTTTGCATACACATTTTCTATGGCAGAGAAGACTATGTGCATGTCAGACCTGTTTCCCCTCAAGGCATAGCATATGGCTAAATTGTATTTTCTAGTGTAAGTGGAAATGACGCTCACTAAGTGGTAGTCTGAAAATATAAACATCTCCCCTGCTGTCATCTCTCAACCCCCTTACTGGAAATTGAATGCCAGGAAACTCCAATAGCAGGTGTTACTGGCACTGCCTGAAAGCCTGCATGGATCAAAGCCCCACTGCACTGCCCCTGTCCCCACTACTGCCAATACCCTCCTGAGTAAGAAATAAGCTCCCATTGTGGTAAGCCACTGATAGTTTGCAGAGGATCTGTTTCAGCTGTTACCATACCCTAAGTAATATCATTCATAGAAAAGAAGGAGAGGGGAGGGGAAGGGAGGGGAGGGGAGGGAGGGGAGGGGAGGGGAGGAGAGGAGAGGAGAGCAGAGGAGAGGAGAGGAGAGGAGAGGAGAGGAGAGGAGAGGAGAGGAGAGGAGAGGAGAGGAGAGAACCTCTAGGGCATAATGAATTAAACTGCTGCCTGTGATGCTGGTATGGCATATGGTTTGTGTCCTGACTGATCCACTTCCCATCTGGCTCTCTGCTACTGTACCTGGGAAAGCATTGGAAGATGGCTTGAATACTTGGGCCCCTGCACCTGTGTGGGAGACCTGGAGGAAGCTCCTGACTCCTGGCTTCATCCTGATGGAGGCCTGGCCATTGAGGTCATGTGGGAAGTGAGCCAGCAGATGGAAGATCACTCTCATACTCTCTGACTCGCTCTCTCTAACTCTGCTATTCAAATAAATACATAAATAAATAAACAATATTTTTAAAAAATCTTTTATTTAATAAATATAAATTTCATAGGTACAGCTTTTGGATTATAGCAGTTCTTACCCCCATACCTTCCCTCCCACCCCACTTCCTACTCCCTCTCCTATCCCATTCTTCATTAAGATTAATTTTTAATTATCTTTACATACAGAAGATAAATTCTATACTAAGTAAATATTTCAACAATTTGCACCCACACATACACACAAAGTATAAAGTACTGCTTGAAGACAAAGTTTACAGTTAATTTTCATAGCACAATTCATTAAAGATAGAGGTCCTACATGTGGAATAAGTGCACAGTGACTCCTGTTGTTGATTTAACAATTGACACTCTTAATAAATAAATATTTTAAAAAGAAACTCTATATTAAAATATTAACAATAAGAACAACTTTTTGTATTTATACTTTTCTTGCTTAAACACCTAATTTTGTGAGAAAAATGCTTTCAGAAAAGAATCTATTAGTACAAACCTCATAAAATGGAATTTTATAGAAGATTTATTTATTTTTTAAAAGACAGAATCTCTCTCACATACACACACATGGAGACAGAGGGGGAGAGAAAGGGAGAGAGAGAGAGAGAGAGAGAGAGAGAGAGAGAGAGAGAGAGAGAGTCCACCTGCCAGTTAACTCGTCAAATGCCCCAAGCAGCCTGGGGCCTGGCCAGGCTGAAGTAAGGAGCCAGAAACTCCATCTGGGTCTCTTATATAGGTAGCAGAAACTCAAATACTTATATTATCATACTCTACTTCTCAGGTACATTAGAAGGAAGCAAGACCAGAAGCATGGGGTAGGGGCCGACACTGTGGTGCAGCCGGTTAATGCCCTGGCCTGAAGTACTGGCATCCCATATGGGTGCTGGTTCTAGTCCCAGCTGCTCATCTTCCGATCCAGCTCTCTGCTATGGCCTGGGAATGCAATAGGAGATGGCCCAGGTCCTTGGGCCCTGCAACCACGTGGAGGACCCAGAAGAAGCTCCTGGCTCCTGGCTTCAGATCAGCACAGTTCCAGCCATTGGGACCATCAGGGGAGTGAAGTAGGGGATGGAAGACCTCTCTCTCTGTCTCTAGCTCTCTCTGTAACTCTGTCTTTCAAATAAATAAAATAAATCTTTTTTTTAAGATTTATTTTATTTATTTGAAAGAGTTACACAGAGAGAGGAGAGACAGAGAGAGAGAGAGAAAGAGAGAGAGAGAGGTCTTCCATCTGATGGTTCACTCCCCAATTGGCCGCAATGGCCAGAGCTGCACCGATCTGAAGCCAGGAGCCAGGAGCTTCCTCCAGGTCTCCCACAAAGGGTGCAGGGGCCCAAAGACTTGGGCCATCTCCTACTGCTTTCCCAGGCCATAGCAGAGAGCTGAATCGGAAGTGGAACAGCCGGGTCTCAACTGGCACCCATATGGGATGCCAGTGCTTCAGGTCACAGCGTTAACCTGCTGTGCTGCAGCACCAGCCCTAAAATAAATCAAAAAAAAAAAAAAAAAAGGCTGGCGCCGCAGCTCACTAGGCTAATCCTCCGCCTGCAGCGCCGGCACCTGGATTCTAGTCCCAGTCGGAGCTCCGGGGTCTAGTCCCAGTTGCTCCTCTTCCAGTCCAGCTCTCTGCTGTGGCCAGGGAGTGCAGTGGAGGATGGCCCAAGTGCTTGGGTCTCCCTGCACTCGCATGGGAGACCAGGAGAGGCACCTGGCTCCTGTCTTCGGTTCAGCGCGGTGCACCGGCCACAGCGCGCCGGCTGCAGTGACCATTGGGGGATGAACCAACGGAAAAGGAAGACCTTTCCCTCTGTCTCTCTCTCACTGTCCACTCTGCCAGTCAAAAAAAAAAAAAAAAGAAGAAAGAAAGAAAGAAAGAAAAAAAATAAATAAAAAGAAAGGCTGCTTTCACCAGGTCCTCCAAATATCCCAAGCCACAGCTTAATGCGCTGCACCAAAACACCTGGTGTTTTTGACCCCTAAACACATAATTGCAAAATACGGAAAATAGAGGCATCTCTTTCTTTACCATAATATGTTCATGAATTACAAGGAAAATAAAGAATTTCACGAATGCTTCCTAAACTATGCAACATTGTGATACGATCATATTCTTTAATAGCTAAACATAATATATAATGAATTGCTTTATAGGGTATTTTTCCATAGCTAGCATCCTTACAAAAACTGTGTATTAGTCTCTTAAATGTTGCTAATATGAAGCTAAAGCTCAGTTGTGAGTGTGTTTCCACCCCCTTGAATCCTAAATGAATGAAATACAATTCTACTCCATCTCTCCAACTTCTCCACACTTGACTGGATTGTCTCAACTAAACATGTCAGACCTGACAAATCTTTTGCTCTTTGAAATACTTTAACTCACTTTTTAAGCTCTCTGACATACCAGTCAAAACTCCGCTAATGTGATTTACAGTTAAATTAAACATAAAAACATCATTAAAATAATGATGGGAGATCAAGAATTCAAGCTACAAATGCAGAAAGAAGGCCAGGCTGTTCTGGGGAGTTCAGTGCAGCCTTGCTCAGCCACCTCTGCCTGAGGCCGGTGGATCTGAGAGAGTTTGCAGTCAGGGTCTCCTCACCTAGAACCAAACACCACCTGTCAGAGCCTTTCAGAGGATGAAGAGTCTGTGCACAGAAGTTTGCTAAAAATGGCCATGATTTGTAAAAATGCAACATTTTGTGTCATCCCCACTTTGCCTTTGCAATAAGATTTTACACATCACTCCTCCTTATTCTATTCCCATTTTGCAGATAAAATACATGAGGTTTAGTTATACTTGTAGTAAACAGAAGTGAAACTTTCCCACCTCCACCATCATAACCCATTCAATTAAGTTGCTTATATTTTTTGAGAGTTGCATTATCATCACTCAAAAGTTGTCATCCCTATGGGACTGCCATAAAGTTACTTCGGATTATGTACCATATCTAGCCTTGTTTCCCCAGAACCTAATAGTTCTTAGCCCACTGTAAAATCTCAAAACTAAATATATGGCTGAATGACAGAGGTTATTCCATTTTCAAAAGATAATCAATGAAATGAAATGCACAGTTTCTGCATGACTCCATGTAATTTGCCTCAACCTTTCTGGATCTGTTCAAACAGTCTCTTCAGTGTCTCCTTTCGGATCAAGAACATCTTTTCCACTCCAAGTTTTCTTGGTCAGCAATAAAAGGCTCTTCATTGGAATCCATAATTATTGCAAAACTGGGACCCAAAATATTTTTCTTTATAAAGTGGCCCAAGTTAAACCATCCTAGGAAAAGATGTACAACTCTTTAAAGACAACCCAGTCACATCATTTTTTAAATTATAGGCTAAATATTCACTAAGTTTCAAAATATTGATTTTAATGATCCATCTGTTCCATCCAGTCTCTGCAGTCAAGCAAGGGAGAGACTATTCAAGGAGAAAGACAAAGAAAAGTAGAATAATAGACTCAAAATGAGCAATGAGTAAACGAAAGGTGCCCAGAGATGTGCTGAGTGGAGACAAGAATGTTAAGGAAAGCCTCCTAGATGGGGACGACCTTTCTCTGAGCCTTAATACTGAGCTTTGTTGAGTAGATAAAAATAGGGCTGAAGCTCTAAGTGCAGCAGAGCTGATATGCAAAGCTATAGAGATGAGGGAAAAACATAGTATGTGTGGAGAATAATAGGTCCTCCACTGCTCATAGGATGTAAAAATGTGAGAGACAGAAAACCTAAAAGAGCAGACTGGTAAGAGGGGAAAGAAGGCAGAAGGTAAGGGGTCCCTGTACATCAGGCTTCTGTACATTCAGTCCTTGACCTGCAAAGCTTGTTGTGAATGTAAACATCTGTGTTTGACCCAGATTTATCCTTAAAACAAGTGTATATTACTCACCTCCAAGGATTTGATTAATTTATCCCTGGTACGAAAATATTTCTCTTAAATGATTCTAGGATCAGGAGCCAGCAATTAGGCTAGTGTTCAAACATCCATGTCCCACATCAAAGTGCTGTGTTTGATACCTGGCTTCAGCTCCTGACACAGCCTGCAAAAGCAGACCCTGAGAGGCAGCAGATGATGGTTCAAATAACTGGGTTCCTGCCACCCTGCAGGAAACCGGAATTGAGTTCCCACTTCCTGCTTCAGCCCTGACCCAGTCCAAGCCATTGTGAGTATTTCAAGAGTAAACCAGTGGGTGCGAGCTATCTATTTCTGTCTCTCCTGGTCTCTCAACCTGTCAAATAAATTTTTAAAATAATAATTTTAAAAGGGTTGGTGCTGTGGCTTAACAAGTAAAGCCTCCACCTGCAGTGCCAGCATCCCATATGGGAGCCGGTTCGAATCCCAGCTGCTCCACTTCCGATCCAGCTCTCAGTTATGGCCTGAGAAAGCAGTAGAACATGACCCAAGTGCTTGCGCCCCTGCACCTGCATGGGAGACCTGGAAGAAGCTCCTGGTTCCTAGCTGGCCCAGGTCCAGCCATTGTAACCATTTGGGGAATGAACCAGCAGATGGAATTTCTCTCTCTCTCTCTCTGTCTCTCTTTCTCTCTCTCTGCTTCTGCCTCTCTTTAATTCTGCCTTTCAAATAAGTAAATAAGTCTTTAAAAATAATAATAATTTTTAAAAATTCTTAAGTAATAATAAGAGTCCTGGAAGAAAAGCAAGATCCCATTATCTAGATATTTTCTAAAGTTCCTGGCTTTCTTTCTAGGATCATAGAAGGTATTTTTTCATTCACTATGAAAACAACTGCTATAGCTAAAGAATTATTTTGTCAATCCTGTAGGCCCTGTTGGTGTTTTCTCACTTGCTGATTTGCCCCTCTCTCGTCTCTCTCCTCCTCCTCCTCCTCCTCCTCCTCCTCCTCCTCCTCCTCCTCCTCCTCCTCCTCCTCCTCCTCCTCCTCCTCCTCCTCCTCCTCCTCCTCCTCCTTCTTCTTCTTCTTCTTCTTCTTCTTCTTCTTCTCTCTCTCTCTCTCTCTCTCTCTCTCTCTCTCTCTCTCTCTCTCTGTGGTTGTACCTATTTTCCTTTCTCTCCCATTTTACTTTGGATGTCATTTTCACAAAAGAACTCAATAACTATCTTTGTATCTCCTGAAAGGGTTTCCTAAGTCAACAGTATGGAACAGTGCGTCCGAACACAACTCTCTCCTTACCACCAACATGCATCAGGCCAGATCTTTTTCGGATGTCGTGTTGGCACATCTGGCACCTCAGCCTGCCCTGAATCTTGACAGAGTAGGGTATAAACCAAATTTTGGGATCCTCTGTTGATAATAATCCTTTCAAGATAGCACCTGGAGTGCTTTTTGATTAGAGAGAGTAAGTGCTATGCTAAGTGATGGTTATTCAGTTTGATTGAACTGCCCCTGGACTGCAATAAAGAGCAGGGGGCATACTCCTTGGAGTGTGTTCCTGAATTAAAAGGCAATGGTTTAAAAGTTCACTGGAGAACTCAGATGGGGAGAGGAGCTTACTCCACGACTGCTGGCAATACTGAGCATCTCATTAGTCTATTCTAGTTAGCTATTTACATACAGGTGCAACTCAAAGTGTAATGAAAACAAAAATTATGAAAAACTTTGTATTATGTTTGGTCCTGGCTAACTTAAAAAAAACACATTCAGGTAGAAGCACACCTTAAGTAGTAAAAATGAAGTTTTTGATGCTAATGAGTCTAAAATTTAAGATCCATGCAACTGGAAACTATGTAATTTGTAATTCCCATTTCTCTTTAGTTTATCCTTTGGGTCTACAGTATGAGATCCTGGTTTTTCTACTTGGAAACATATAGTGTTGTTAGCAGGAAGTTCTGAAATACTGTTTTATTATTTGACTTGCAATTACTACTAAAAATAAACATCTGAGTAGATAGTCTTATCATTTTATATAAATTTGATAACACTACTTTTTCACAATAAAAGGAAATCCAATACCATTTAAATTTAAACTGTCAAGGAAAATTGTTTGATGACTAAATCCTAGGCTGAGATGATTTATTTCAGTCATACTTTATTAGTAAAGAAGTATTTAAATAACCACTCCTTTAATTATCCCTTTAGTAACTTAAACCTAAAACTTCAATTTTACAATGAACACTGAGTTGTGGTATTTGGCCTGGCATGTAAGGTGTCATTCCATATTGGTGAGCTTGGGTTTCACACCCGCCTCTAGCTCCTGACTCCAGCTTCCTAATAATGCAAACCCTGTGAGGCAATGATGATGCCTTCCTCCCATGTGGAAGACCTGGATTGAGTTCCTAGCTCCTGGCTCTGGACCCCAAGATTGTAGGCATCTGGGGAGTCCCCAAGAGATAAGAGCATTTCCTCTCTCTCTCCCTCCCTCCTTCTGCCTTTCAAATTAAAAAAAAAAACTGATTTTATTATTTCTTCCACCTTTGTGCAAGAGAATATTTTTACAAAAATGATGATAAGGCCAGCACCGCAGCTCACTAGGCTAATCCTCCGCCTTGCGGCGCCGGCACACCAGGTTCTAGTCCCTGTCGGGGTGCCGGATTCTGTCCCGGTTGCCCCTCTTCCAGGCCAGCCCTCTGCTGTGGCCTGGGAGTGCAGTGGAGGATGGCACAAGTGCTTGGGCCCTGACCCCATGGGAGACCAGGAGAAGCACCTGGCTCCTGGCTTCGGATCAGCATGATGCGCCAGCCGCAGCACGCCGGCCGCGGCGGCCATTGGAGGGTGAACCAACGGTAAAGGAAGACCTTTCTCTCTGTCTC
The DNA here is from genome assembly GCA_949820135.1 of Sylvilagus floridanus. Taxonomy (NCBI): domain Eukaryota; kingdom Metazoa; phylum Chordata; class Mammalia; order Lagomorpha; family Leporidae; genus Sylvilagus; species Sylvilagus floridanus. The sequence goes on from OX463244.1 coordinate 129,304,280, forward strand.
TCTCTCTCTCACTATCCATTCTGCCTGTCAAAAAAAAAAATGATGATAAATAATTGCTGATTATTCTGAGAATGTCTGAATAATTCAAAATCACTTTTATTCCCAAAATTGCACATCACATAAAATGAAATGCCATATTTTCACATCACTTATTACATAAAATAGAATTCTATGTTTTGACAGGTATATCGACTATTATTTCCCTAGGAGAGTCAAGATCCTATTCTGAGAATTTTCTTAACTTTATGTACTATTATTGATCTTTGTTCACTGAAAGGATCAAAATATTAAAATAAGAAACAGGAGGAGCCAGCACTGTGGCATAGCGGGTAAAGCCGCTGCCTGCAGTGCCAGCATCCCATATGGGCTCCAGTTCGAGTTCCAGCTGCTCCACTTCCAATCCAACTCTCTGCTATGGCCTGAGAAGTCAGTAGAAGATGGCCCAAGTCCTTGGGTCCCTGCACCCACATGGGAAGACCTAGAGGAAGCTCCTGGCTCCTGGCTTCAGATTGACACAGCTCCAGCCACGGTGGCCAATTGGGGAGTGAAATAGTGAATGGAAGACCTCTCTCTCTCTCTCTCTCTCTCTCTCTCTGCCTCTCCTTCTCACTCTGTGTAACTCTAACTTTCAAATAAATAAATAAATCTTTAAAATAAAAAGAAACAGAAAAAAATGATTTTAATAATTATATTATCAACCATTAGCATAAACTATAGTTCCGATAAAAAGAAACCTAAAGAGCCTGTTTGCAAACATAATAAATCATTAGATCTTCTTAAAGACTAAAACCTCAACTCATAAATTTTCAGGTCACTAAATATTTTTGATATGTCTGCATCACCTAGACAACACAGTTCACATTCTCCTGATGCTGTTTGACATGGCACAACTCATAAAACTTAATCCAAGCCAAATCCTATTTTGATGGATTAAAATAAATGAATATTTTCAGAGATTAAAATAAGTACACAATATCTGCTTTATAGCTTCTATCCTTATTTCCACTTAATAAAGGTAAGTGTTTACAATGTGATGAAATCATTCATTTGTCTGTACTATTTGAGAATGTCCATGACTTGTGAGAAAGTTTCCTGTTTAATTAAAGTATATCACACAACCTCAGAATTTCTCTTCATTATTATGCCAAGAAGCATATGGAAATTTGAACTCTGAGATGTTACTGATTCATTCTGATGCTAGTGCATTTTCCTTCCATCTAAGCATTTCCTGTGGCATGAATTTGGATAGCTTTGTACCCTGGAAAAGTCCGTTATTATAAGAAGCATATGGTTTTGACTCCTGAACCGTATAGGAAATGAGAAAACTCGATTCTCCAAACAAGTGATTGTAAACATTTGGTGCAGCCCTAAGCTACAGAGAGAGATAATTACTGGGTCTGTCTAGTTTTTGAAGTATCTACCTCAATTGTAGTCACTTCTTTATTTTGCATTTATTTTGTCAGCAGTGGAAGTTAAGTCTCCCTGTAAGATTGTTAGAAGTAGAGCATATATTCAGGTCCAGCAGCCACCTAATTTTGAGCACAGAATGTCAATACCAAGGCAAATAACAAACAAGTTGATGATACATTCCGCAGCAATGCTCATGCCTGAAAATATGTGCTTTCTTAGTCCAATCTTTTACAATCATAAAAATATCCACTTTCACAAATGACATGTACTACATCTTTATTTAAAAAAACTAAAAATGAGGGGCTAGTGCTGTGGCGTGGCAGATAAAGCCATAAAAGTTTTGAAAAAATAATAAACATCCTGTGTTTGTTAAAATACAGACTCCAGGATGGAATGGTTTAGAGAGATCTTATAGCCCGAGAGTTTTGGAATAACAGATACAGATCCACAAGGGGGAAGAGGGACTAGATTAGTATGTGTGATAATATTTCTTCCAGTTTTAATATCCTATGCTCCATGAACTAAGATGTGAAAGTGTGTTCTTTTGATATACACAAAGCTTACTGCTGTAGATCTAGACTTTGACATTAGCATAGATAAAGATTAAGAGAAGCTTGAGAGAACGGGAGAGAGAAACCAGGCATAGAAAATTTTGTCAAGTTAATTTCATGAAGTTATCAATTAGATCTCACTTTTTCAAGAAGGCATGTTCCTGAGAGTAATGAACTCACAGAAAGAGCAAGTGCAAACTAACCACCTTAACTATTCTCTACATATACGAACAGACTTTGACTTACTATAATTCATTGTAAGATTTTTTGAGTTTACAATGGTGTGGAAGGGAAAACACATTTAGTGCAAACTATACTTTGACTTTTTAAAATTTAATAACTTTTCTGGGCTAGCCATTTGTATGGTACAATACTCTCTTGATGCCAGGAAGAGGAGACCTGCAGCTGCCAGTGAGTCCCCATCACCAAGGTAAAGAACTGTTATTCTATGGTATATGAACTGTCTTACTAAACTATCATGTTCAGTAGACGAGGTGTATCAAATGTATTGCTTAAACTTTTTAAAGATTTATTCATTTACTTGAGAGGCAAAGCTACAAAGAGAGAGACAGACAGAGTTCTTCCACCCAGTGGTTCACTCATGAAATGGCTACAATGGCCAGGGATGAGGTGGGGCAAAGCCAGGAGCCTGGAAATTCATCTGAGACTCCCACATAGATAACACAGGCCCAAGCACTTAGGTATCTTCTGTGGCTTTCTCAGGTGCATTAGCAGGGAAATGGATCAGAAGTGGAGCTGCTGGGATGCAAACCGGCGCTCATATGGGATGGCTTCACCAGCTGTGCCACAACACTGGACTCTTAATTGCATTTTTTTACTTATGATATTTTCAATTTGACATGGGTTTATCATAACATAAGTCCCTTGTAAGTCAAGAAACATCTTTACACCATTAATTATGCACCTTTTCAACATCTTTTCTCCTGCTGATGAATAGGCAAGCTGCTAATATGTGTGTTTGTTTATGCTCACTATACAGCATATTAGCTATTGCATGTTTAAAGTTAATTGTAAGACAAGTTTGGATTTTGCAAAATTAAATATTCTTGAAAGCACAATTTGAAAACTTTGGCCTGCTTTGTTAAAAAAAATCCTAACCAAAAAACAAAAAAAAGAAAAGAAACAAAAAAAGAGAACCATTAAATCTTCATATTTTTTTTTTGACAGGCAGAGTTAGACAGTGAGAGAGAGAGACAGAGAGAAAGGTCTTCCTGCCATTGGTTCACCCCCCAAATGGCCACTATGGCCAGCGCGCTGCACCAATCTGAAGCCAGGAGCCAGGTGCTTCTCCTGGTCTCCCATGGGGGTGCAGGGCCCAAGCACTTGGGCCAACCTCCACTGCCTTTCCAGGCCACAGCAGAGAGCTGGCCTGGAAGAGGAGCAACTGGGACAGAATCTGGCACCCCAAACGGGACTAGAACCCAGAGTGCTGGAGCTGCAGGCAGAGGATTATTCTAGTGAGCCGTGGTGCCAGCCTGAGAACCATTAAATCTAAATGTGAATCACAGTAACAATTCTGTATTTCTCAAATTATCTTAATCCTAAAGGTAGTCAACATCAACCTGCAAGAGTAAACTGAACGAATTCTTTTCAAAATTTAATGTGTATACAAATTACTGGCAAATCTTGTTAAATTAAATACTCATTTAGTAGATCAGTAGGAGGGTCCAAAAATATTCATTTCTAAATAGCTCTCAGATTATACTAAAGCATAATAACAATTCATGAAACATCCTTCAATTAGCACTGAACAATAGCTCCAAAGTAGAACATCTCCCCTTATCCATATTCATAGAATTTATAGGGGTGAAAGGTGGCCCTGAAGAAAATGTATCATGAGAGCCTCTGTCACGAAATTCAAAAAAGATGTCCAAACTGGGAGAAAGTGCTTTATCGTTAGAGTTTTCTTTGTTTTTGATTCATTCAACTTTATGGATCAGTAAGACATTTATCATTTTATGCAGTGCTTATTAATGCCATCAACAGCCATAAACACATCACACATGGGCACAGTATGCAAATCATTAATTCCCATATTTTTTAATTTATTTTTGTTTTGTATTTTATTATTTTTATTTTTAACTATATTTATATAAGGTGAACAAATTTCATGTATTTCATACATACAGATTTAGAAGCATAGTGATACTTCACACCCTATCCTCCCTTCTCTTTCCTTTCTTATCCTTTCTTTTAATTTTTACAATGACATATTTTCAGTTTATTTATTTTTTAAAAGATTTATTTATTCATTTCACAGATAGAGTGAAAGAGAGAAAGGTCTTCCATTCCACTCGTTCACTCCCCAAATGGCTGCAATGACCAGAGCTGGGCCGATCCCAAGCAAGGAGACAGGAACTTCTTCCAGGTCTCCCACGTGGGTGCAGGGGCCCAAGGACTTGGGCCATCTTCCACTGCTTTCCCAGGCCATAGCACAGAGCTGGAAAATGAAGTGGAGCATCTGGGACTCAAACAGGCACTCATATGGGGTGCCAGCACTGCATCCCATATGGCTATACCTGCTATGCCACAGTGCTAGCCCCAGCGCCCATATGGGATGCCAGCACTGCAGATCAAGACCTTAACCCGCTGCACCACAGTGCTGGCCCCATGTTAATTCTTTTAATATCAAATCTCATGACTTGCATGACTTTTGTTTTCTACCTAGCTTTACTTCACTCCCATTTCCGTACTGATCTTGTTCCCTGTTTTATATCTTTATATTTTTAATGTATATTTATTTGAAAGACAGAGTTACAGAGATAGAGAGACACACAGAGATTTTTATCTTCCATGCCCTGGTTCCCTACCCAAATGGCTTCAATGACCAGGGCTGAGCCAGGCCAAAACCTGAAGCCTGAAACTCCATCTGGGTGGAGTACCCACATGGGTAGCAGGGTTCCAAGCACTTGGGCCATTTTCAGATGCTTTCCCATGTGCATTAGCAAGGAGCTGGATGGGAAGTTAGCTGCTGGGACTTGCACTGGGGTCTCAGAAGTGGCTTAATCCAATAGGCCTCCACCCCTACCCTTATTCCCTTTTTTAATGTGTGTTTTTCAAGTAATATGTTGTAAAGATTTGTCATATAATAGTGAAGTAAGACAAATATGTGTTTTCCCTGATCTGTGGTATATAATAGAGCACAAAAATGTAATGTGTATGAGCAAAATTGACATTTTGAGATTTGATTATTGTTTATGATCCTTGTCTCTATTGTTGAAGAACAGTGCTTTTTTTTATTACTATTTATTGAATTTTATACTGAGTGGAGGGGTAGGTTTATGATTATAAAATAAACTGAAGAGGGGGGCGGTGCTGTGGCATAGTGGGCTAAGCCTCTGCCTGCAGCGCTGGCATCCCAACTGCATAACAGTTCGTGTTTCCGCTACTCCTCTTCTGATCTAGCTTTCTGCTATGGCCTGGGGAAGACCTCCCTCTCTCTCTTTCTTCCTCTCTTCCTCTGTGTAACTCTGACTTTCAAATAAATAAATAAATAAATAAATCTTTTTAAAGAAGGGATTATAAGTTGGGAAAATAAAATTTAGCAAATGAATCAATATGTAATAATAAAAATCAGTGACATTATATATTAAGAGCAGTTAAAACATATTTGTGCTGATTATAATTATTTGCAATAATTATTGATTGCTGAGTGTAAATGGCATACATAATTTTAGTATAGTGTTAAGGAATGTGTAAAAATTTTAAACTGAAAAAGCTTTCAGATTGCACAATGGAAGATAAATCACTGAAAAACATGGACACTGGCAGCTTAAAAACACAGTAATATCTCTCCAATGAAAAAATAAGCTCTTCCCTCACCTGTCTTGCTACTCCTAGGCCTTCTCTTACTTTCCCATGATCACATTTCTCAGTGAAATGGTCTATCACTGACATCTCTTTTACTTCTCACTCACTTCTTAACCTTTTCAATTCTAGTTTCTATCCACGTCTCTCTGTAAAAACTGCTTTCATAAGATTTTTCCACTATCAATTTACTAATTGTAGACTATCACCTTGAAAGTGCTCTATCTTCTATTTCAATGAGAGGAGAACTACAACTGGAATAAAAAAATAAGATAAATTAGAAATTAACAAGTTGGTACAATCTTGAGTCCTAACTGGAGTTAAAAATTATAAGTCCTATACATGTTTACATGCTAGCATCCTATTTTATTCTATATTCCGTAAAACACAGAATAGCCACAAAATTATTTAATGAAATACAAAGCTCAAAGAATAACTTGAGTTATAAAATTCATAACTCAACCTTGTATTTAACAAGAATATATTATATATAAGCTTTACAAAAAATCCTTAAATAAAATCATCATTTGATGAAGGCAGAGATAAATATTGTATTTACTTTTATATTAGTGAAATAAAGAAAATGGATTTTTTCTTTTGGTTATTTAATTATGCTTAATTGATGCATGTGTGCCAAATTCACTTTTTCATATTTTTTTCTGTTTGAAGAAAGACTTCCATGAGCGTGCTTGCTCAGTTGTCCTAATATTATAATGCTTCAAACCCTCAGGTCTCAAACGTGAGTATCCTGGAAGAAATATGAATATAAGATGTTTTTACATTTAATAATGATCAGAATCTTCTATTAATTAAGGAAATATTGATTTAGAGCAGCTCCAGTGTAAAACCCAGTATCCGTTATAGGAAATACTAAGATAAATAGGACATGATTCCTCTCGTCAAGGCAGAGTAGGAGATATAACATCATAAGGATATAGACAGGTACAGTGCAAAGTTCAAAAACATCTGCAAAAATAAATAAAATCTTAAAAAAAAAAAAAAAGAAAGGGGCCAGCACTGTGGCATAGCGGGTAAAGCCACCGCCTGCAGTGCTGGCATCTCACATGGACGCCGGTTCGAGTCCCGGCTGCTCCACTTTTGATCTAGCTCTCTGCTATGGTCTGAAAAAGCAGTAGAAGATGGCCCAAGTCCTTGGGCCCCTGAACCCACGTGGGAGACCCTGAAGGAGCTCCTGGCTCCTGGCTTCTGATCAGCGCAGCTCCGGCCTTTGTGGCCATTTGGGGAGTGAACCAGGAGATAGAAGACTTCTCTCTCTCTCTTTCTCTCTCTCACTCTGTCTCTCTCTGCAACTCCGACTTTCAAGTAAATAAAATCTAAAAGAAAAAAAAAACACCTGCAATATATCACAGAAGCTGTAGGTAATAACAGGAAGTGAGGCTGAGCAAGGTTTCTTTACAGGGCACTGTGGACACTAATGTCAGATTAACCTTTATTGGGGAACAGGGGTGGAGAGAGCTGTTCTATACATTGTAGGATGTTTAGCAGATCACTGGTCTCCTCTCACTAAATTACAATAGCAACTTCCTCATGCCCCAGTTTTGACACTCAAAAATGTCTCCAAATACAGCCCCAAAATCATTTGAGGGACAAGATTGATTCCAATTAATAAACCCTAGGCTACAAACATTCTGGAAGTGGGAGCCATCCGGAAATAGCAGACCAAATCCAGCTTGACATAACGAAGGTGAAGAACAAAGATCAGGCTTCGTTTGTTGGATCATCCCAGGGAAAGGAAGGGTTTGTTTCAGGCATTGCTACAGACTCTTTACATCCAAGGTCTAATATATTTCTAATCACAAATATTTGAAATACAGGTTATCCCTGTTTCACAGAGTTAGGAGCTGTAGTTGTTGAGGATTTTGTAACTTTCAGCATTCACAAAGGTCAGCAGTGGTAAACTACGAATATGCCCAAAAATGGGTAATGGATAAATAAATTGTGGTCCATCCACTAAATGTGATTTAATGTAATCACTGAAAATTGCAGTGATGTGGTTAACATTTTAGTATAGGTGCTGCAAAAGCAAGCACAGTGATTAACCTTATAAAAATATACTTTTGCTAAAACATTCAATTACCAAAATAAGTTATCAGATTTTAATATTGGAGTCGGTATTGTGGCACACATCAAGTTAAGCTTCCTTTTGGAGCACCCATATGCCATATTGGAGTGCCTGAAAGTGTAGTCCTGCCAGCACTTCTAAATATGCTTCCTGCTAATGCACACTCTTAGTCAGCAGACAGTGGCTCAAATCCTTGAGTCCCTGCCACCCACATGGGAGACCTGGATGGCATTTCTGGCTCTTGACTTTGGCCTGGCCCATTCCCACCTATTCTAGGCATTTGAGTAGTAAACCAGTGAGTTGAAGATCACTATCTATCTACTTGTTGTTTTGCCTTTCAAATAAATAAAAATAAGTTTTTAAATTGTAATATTACCTTGATTATGTGTAAGTAACAATTATAAATACATAGAAAAATGTGCAAAATGACAGCTGCATGCTATCAGGCATTGAATTAAAGTGGTGGTACTATCATTTGTGTGTGTGTGTGTAAGTAATATTGATGAACTTACAAGAATATTTTAAATAGACATAAATTATTTAACCATAATTTTCTCTTTTTTTCTTTAATTATCTCTATACAGAGGTGCTTCAGTCAGCCTCAATAAGCATGACAGCCTATACCGGTGCTCTTCTTCTCTTGAGCTTGCAGGAGAATTAAGTTCCCCTGACTCTTGAAGTGTGTCATAACCATGTGGCTTGATTCAGTAAATGAAATGTGAGTAGAAGTAACATGTCACTTCCAGGTGGAGCCATATAAAAACTGACTGGTTTCCCATTACTGCAGTGACAAATCTTGAAGCTTCTGATTGATGTAAGCAGATCCATCTCCCATTCCCAACAGCCTACAGTGATGCAAGCTTTGCTGTTTTAAACAGCTGAGATTTGAAAGTAGCTACTGCAGCAAAACCTAACATATCCTGAATATTATAGTGGTTCATCTCCGAGTTTTGCTATTACAGTAAAATTTTCCCAAAAATTCAACCAAAGTCAAATAGCAGTATGTCTTATTTAAATATATATGTAATTAGAAAAATTTATATTAGCTATATTCATTAACTAGAAATTTCAGAAATACCAGGAACTCTGAGATGCACAAGAAAGTTATTGGTCTTGTGAAATTCACAGAGTAATGTATTCAAGGGTTACAATCTTGATTTCCTCACTATCAATAAAACCAAGTGAAAAAACCCTGTCCTCCTCCAATGAGCTGATTGTATAGGCAATCATCATTGTACAGATATAATCTGGAATGAATGTTCATAAATCTATTAATGCTAGTATGTACTTATCTTCCCCTTATTACTAACACATAGCTAGGCATTGAGTTGCTGAGAAATAAGAATAAGACATAAAAAAATAAGCAAGTAAGTTTAAAGAAACAAAATTCTCCAAGACAATTTGTGGTCAAGTATTTTTCATTTTGGTAAAACACTAAGAATTAGAAACTGGACCAAAATTAAAACCTGTTCATTGTGAGCCTGCTTAAGTGCAGCAAAGCAATTTTATGACATATTGCAGGCGCCGTCGGGTTGTGGTTCATACATAATGCATTTTTCATACCAATGAAAGTGTGTTCCAAATTATCCCTAAGATAAGGGCATCCTCACTTGTATCCCATTAGTTCTCTCAAATGGAGAAAGGGACAGTGGGTCCTTATGCCAAAAATAACATCCAGTCCACAGGTGCAGTATCAGTGCAATTGCCTGATAGCAATTGCATAGTGTAATGTTCATGTTCCCAGTGTACTGTTCATACGTTAAGACATATGTTGCCGCATGTAAAATGCTGAGCATAAAGAACACCACACACAAGAATGAACACTGCTAGGATGGGTTGATGAGGATATTCTTGTAGAGTTACATGAACAAAATCTTTAAGTTAGCCTCTTAAATGCTTTCAAGCTTTAAATTGTCCCTGTCAGAATAAAAAAAAAATTTAAATCTTCTTAGAGATTTTTTCATTTTCTTCAAAGCTTTTTAAAAACCTTTTTATAAAATTAATTTTATACGTTTCTCCAGAGGCTATGTTTATGTTTATATGAATGCTTATAATATTCCCATAGTGCCTAAATGCATGGTCTGTACTCAAAAAGATTTGGATGCATTTAATTGGATTATTCATCTTCAAGATGGTCGTTCTCCCTAGTATTTTTACCTCAACTTCAGAGCCTCTTTTATTGAAGGACATGTTGTATGGAACACAATGTTGCTTGGCTAGAGCATACAATCAAGGATAGAAGAAGGATTAAGTTCCATTCTCTTTATAAAGGTGCTTAGTCTTATTTACTGACAGAAATCGAGATGGTTTGAATACAGAAATCGAGATGGTTTGAATAATAACATGCAAAATACATTTAGTGAATTAGAAAACCAGGAAGATTAAAAAATACCAGGACTGGTGTTGTGGAGTACCTGGTTAAGCCGCCTCCTATGATCCTGCATCCTATACCAGACCGCAGGTTCAAGTCCTGGCTGTTCTGCTTATAATCCAACTTTCTGCTAATCCTCCCAGGAAAGCAGAAGAAAATGGTCCAAGTGCTTGTGCCCCTTGTGGGACACCCGAAAGGCATTCCTGGCTCCTGGCCAAGTCTTAGCCATTGCCGCCATTTGGGAAGGGAACCACGGGATGGAAGATTTTTTTCTCTCTCTTTTTCTGTAACTCTCTCTCTCTCTATCACTCTGTCTTTCAAAATAAATAAATATTTCTTTTGAAAAAATTTAAATAAAGAATAAATATTATAGTCAGAACATATGGTTCATACAGCAAAATACCTAACTTAATTCTGCGGTTTGTAACAAACAGCACAATAAACACCATGACACGGTGGCAAAAAACAATCTAAATGAAAGATCCTGTTCAACAAGACCCCAGCAGAAGGAACAGGCCATCAAGGAGAGAGGCGCCTTTCTCTGAAGGGAGGCAGGAACCTCCACTGTGATACGGCCTGGACTAAACAAGTTCAGAGTTGGTGAACTCAAGGGGCTTCCATAGCCTAGACAGCTCATAGCAAGAGTCTCGGGTGATTGCTGACATCATAAATAAGAGTGCCATTTGTTAAATCAACAACGGGAGTCATTGGGTACATGCTCCCCACGTAGGATCTCTGTCCTTAATATGTTTTACTATGAAACTTAAAAACAACACTACTAGGCCGGCGCCGTGGCTCAACAGGCTAATCCTCCGCCTTGCGGCGCCGGCACACCGGGTTCTAGTCCCGGTCGGGGCGCCGGAAATCTGTCCCGGTTGCCCCTCTTCCATGCCAGCCCTCTGCTGTGGCCCAGGAGTGCAGTGGAGGATGGCGCAAGTGCTTGGGCCCTGCACCCCATGGGAGACCAGGAGAAGCACCTAGTACCTGGCTCCTGCCATCGGATGAGCGCGGTGCACCGGCCGCAGCACGCTGTCCGTGGCAGCCATTGGAGGGTGAACCAACGGCAAAGGAAGACCTTTCTCTCTGTCTCTCTCTCTCACTGTCCACTCTGCCTGTCAAAAAAAAAAAAAAAAAAACAAAAAACAACACTACTAGTCGAACAATACCCTATACCTTGTGCGGTTGTGTGAGTGCAGCCTGTTGAAATCCTTTCTTAGTATATACTAAGTTGATTGTTAGTATATGAAGGTAATTGAAAATGAAACTCGATGAAGGGCAGGATGGGAGAGGGAGTAGGAGACGGGAGGGCCGCAGGAGGGAGAGAGGTTGGGGGGGTGGGGAAGCCACAACAATACAAAAGTATTTTTGTATTTGTGTAAATTCACATTTATTAAATAAAAATAAAAATAAAAAATAAAATAAAAAATAAAAAAATAAAAAACTTTCTGGAAGCAAATGAGGATAACAACACAATATATCAATACTTACGGGATACAGCAAAAGCAGGGTTAAGAGGAAAGTTTATAGCAATTGGTGCCTACATCAAGAAATTGGAAAAGCACAAAATAAATGAACTATGAATGTATCTCAAGGATCTAGAAAAACAACAGCAAACAAAACCCAAAACTAGCAGAAAAAAGGAAATAATTAAAATTAGAAAAGAAATCAATAAAATTGAAACCAAAAACACAATACAAAAGATCAGCAAAACAAAGAGCTGTTTTTTTTTAAAAAATAAACACCATTGGCCCAACTAACCGAAAAAGGAGAGAGAACACCAAAATCAATAAAATTAGAGGTGAAAAATAAAATGTAACAGACACCAGAGAAATAAAAAGAGTCATGAGAAATTACTACAAAGAGCTATATACCAACAAACTGGGATACCTGGAAGAAATGGATAGATTCCTGGACAAGTACAGCCTACCTAAACTGAGCCATGAAGACATAGAAAACCTAAACAGACCTAAAGCAAAGATGGAAATTGAATCATTAGTAAAAATCCTCCCAACAAAGAAAAGCCCAAGACCGGATGGCTTCACTGCTGAATTCTACCAGGCATTTAAAGAAGAAATAACTACAGTTCTTCTCAAGGTATTCAAAACAATTGAAAGGGAGAAAATCCTCCTAATCTGTAAATTCCAAAAGCAATTTACAGATTCAGTGCAACACTAATCAAAATATCTAGAATATTCTTCCTATACATATCTGTATACTTTAAATAAAAGGTTTCTTTAGGGGGAATAATAAATAAAAATAAATAAATAAAATAAATTTTAAAAATAAAAAAGAAACTTACAAAGGTGTATAGCTCTTATTATTAGTTGAAATTACAAAGCATACGAATTCCTCACAGAAATTCCTAATACTTAGGCTCTAAATTCTAAAGGAAATTATATGTGATTTAATCTGGGATCCCAGGAGTTAAAACAAAATTAACATTGTTGTTCTTTGTGATCTTTTTCAATGTAAACTAAAGGCAGAGAGAGAAATTTCACCAGATTTAAGTTAATATGAATGAATCTTGTTGCTGTTCTGTCTTCAGACTAGATCTGCTTATAAAATGTAGGAGTTTCCACAGAAGAGAATGGAAGACAACTCCTTAGACTAATGTCACTTAAAATATCACTTCCCACAGTTAGACTTTGGAGGTGACCAAAGCAAGATCACCAGCTTTAGAAGCAAGGAGATCTGGATTGTCCCTCTATTTGATCTTGGACAACTTATTCCACTTCCTTGAGCTTTAATTTCTCTAGAGGGATTAAGCAGATAAGGAATAGAAGCAGAACATAAAAACTGTATGAGGTAAGTTCTGCAAAAGGTGTTGCTTGATGCAGTAAAATAAGGATGAACTGGACAACTCCCATTGCTGTTTGAAAAAGTATCTAATGCCTTGGATTCCAGAGGAGCAGTTAGAACTGTTACAAATTTAATAATAACTTGAAAAGTTTATCCAATATTCTCATTCTATGGAATGACTATCTACCCTCCTCATGGAAGACAGAAAAATCCAAAACTTTCCTCAGGAAGCAGCTATGGTTCAATTTCAGTAATTATACAGGTACTCAATTAACAGCTTAGATTTCCACATGATAGAACTTATCCAAATACCAATTGGAATTATATAAAGTAGACCTTCCCATTGCTCAGGTTAGTCTCAGAAAACCCTCAGTACCAATTCCAATGGAAAGTGATTCTTATCCATTTATTTTTCCATTAAAATGCCAGAGTTGGTTAGCTGCAAATACACCCATATAATTGAACACATGGACTAGGTACATAGAGACATTTCATATTCACTGTCTTAATTTTAGGAGTATGTTATTAAGAGGGAGTAACTTTTATTTTTTTCTAGTTAATAACGAGTCAATCCTTCTGGAAGTAAATCCTATGGTAATTTGCATTATGGAGCCATCAAACCAGATCATTTGAAACAGAATGATACCCTTACCACTAAGGATGAGCAATGAAGGTTATTCACTTATTAATGTCAAAATGGCAGCATACACATGAAATAGAAATGAAAAAAAATCTCTATTTTCTCCCACAAAATATAAATATTTGATCTTTAAGTCATAGAATCACATCCTTTACAGATATAAAAAGCATGAATCAGAACAAATTAAGTGATACCATTGATTTAATACTGACTCATTTTATAGAATCAATCATAAATTATATCCTTTTTCTACAAATGCACAGAGTTTTTCCAAAAGACCTCTTTCTTCTAGTTAAGTCCATCCAGGATCAGTGTATTTGATAATGCTTTATTTCGGAATAAAGCCAGCATCATAGGAAATGTAAGCAAGAGACCAAAAAGGTCACATGTTTCATGTGGTAATTTTTTTATTTCTTTCTTTATACTGGTTTTTCTGTTTGGCTCCTTATGCATGTTTTAATCTGAAATTATTCTCATTTCCAGCCCTCTCCCTCTACCCTTTCCCCCAAAAAGAAGCACTTAAGTGGAGTAAATGGCCCAAACATCCCAAGGGAAATCTTTTCCACTTTAATCTATGTAGAGAAAAAAAATTGTACATCATCTGCTGGTGGCTCAGCAGCCTGTGAACTGTGTTGGTAAGCCTAGTCCTGTTGCTGTTGGCAGAAATAATCATGCTTTGTATTTATGTAATACCTTTCTTCTGTGGAGCTTGCAAGATATTATGTGTCCTGCATCACTAATCTTCGTAAGAGCCCCATAGTTATGGAATAAATTGAAGAGGGGACTGTATTTTAATCTGAAAGATCATGAAATGGGGAAAAAATGATAAAGAACGATGCTGAAAACAGCTGATCTTGTTAAGGGTGTATGGAAATGTTGTGGGGCCAGACTATTCCTCGTCACACTACATGCACCATTTTCCATAAGCGAATCTTTCTTTCAATCTAGAGGGAGAGCCATGACTGAAAGCTGAAAAGAAGACTCAGTGACTAAGCAGCAGAGTGGAACCTCAGGGCCTCTGCATTTTCTTTTTAATTCTGTTCCTAATTTGTGATGTGACCCCAAGAAACCTTTTGCCCTCTTTAAGCCTCAATTGTTTTACTTACAAAATAGTATTGTGCAAAGCATGTTACCCTGCATCCTGGTTCTGGCTTCCAACACTCTATCTTTTGTAGTGTCCTTTAATTAATTTGTTCATCTATTCACCAAATATGTATTGAACATCTTCTGTGTTTACGGCACTGGGCCGGATGCTTGGGACTGTAAAAGAAATTAAGACATTATCCCAAGCTTTGAAATAGAAGCAGGAGCTCTTACAAGCACACACATAACTACATTATAAACCAATATATGTTAAGTATCATCATTAAACTGCTCAAATGATACATATAACAAATTCTGAGGATTTGCTTTTGGTTGGAGTAGTATAAAAAGTACTAAATAAGATGTAAAACCACATTCACATATCCAGTTCTGCTACCTACCAGTTTTCTATAAAATCTATTAAATAATAGTAGAATTAACAAGGCAGTTATGATAGAAGAATACTGTAGGGGAAAGCACCTTGTAAATGTAAATTTATTTCCTTTTTTTAATTGCAACAGAATAGATTGGGAATACTTCAGGTAACTGATATTCATAAGGACCTGTGAATAATAAAGAATATTTCAACTGGTGGAGAATGTTCTGAACAGAAAGAATGGCTTGAGCTAGGACAATGCTTTCTACATTAAGAAATAACTAAGATGTCACAGGATTAGACTGGTGTCTTGGAATTTCTGGTTAAACCACCACTTGTGATACCAGCATCCCATATGGGCCCCAGTTCATGTCCCAAGTGCTCCACTTTCTATCCAATTCCCTGCTAATGTGCCTGGAAAAGCAGCGGAAGATAGCACAAGTGTCTGGGCCCCTGCCACCTACATGGGAGACCCAGAAGAAGTTCCTGCATCCTGGTTTCAGCCTTGTCCAGTCCTGGCTGTTGCAGCCACCTGGAGAGTGAACAAGTGGATGGAAGTGCACTTGCTCTCTCTTGCCCTCTCCCTCTCTCTCTCTCCCCCAACCACCTGTAACTCTGCCTTTCAAATATATAAATAAATAAATCTTTAAAAAAAAAAAAGGAAGTCACAGGATAAAAAGTAGTAGTTAGGGGAGCAAATACCTTCCTAAAGGAAGAAGTTAAAGAAATGAAAAACTGTTAGTTTCAGATGTTCCAAATATCAACACAATCTAAGGGATGAGGGTGGTTGATCTGTGACTGAAATGAACTAAAGATTTGAGTCAGTAAACTGATTCAGAAAATTTGAGTCCGTCCTTGAATAAGTCCTGCACAGAAATAGTGATGAGAACACAAGGTGGGGAAGAAAATTCTGCAAGATTCATCAAAATAGGGAAAGATAGGGAAGAAAGCCCAAAAGATGGTAGCAAGATAGTAGATGAATACTTAGAAGATCTAAGTTACATAAAAGTTGGAATATTTAATAGAAAATTTTTTATTATACAAGATTTCACAGCTTAATTATAGCAATTCTTTGTTTAGGGTTTTCCTAAAGTAACGATATTCAGCAAGCATTTCCATTGTATTATTTTTATTCTAGAAGTCTTAGGAGTCATCATCCAAGCCAAGAACATTCCCCATAACTCAAACTTGGGACAGTGTAGCTGGCAACCTTACTCCATAATCAAAGAGTTCCTTGTAAACACATTGATTTGATTTTCTCTTTCTCCTCTCATTCTACTCCAACACACACTCACATGTATCCACTTTGAATATGTCAAAAACAATTCAAACCCAGAAAAAATTAAGAATGTCCAGCCCTCAAGCACAGAATTGTTTGCTACTCACTTAAAGAGTATCTACCATGAAATTCGGTGTAGTGTTCTATTATTTCATTCATGTTTCATGAACAAATACCAATAAGTGGACACTATCTTAATGTATAAACTCTGAGCAGATTCACAGTGACAAAAAATTACCTTCTTTCCACTATTATGAAGTATGCCTTCCATTCTACTGTCAGGTTTAAAAATTGATGCCTACTAATATAGATCATCATGAATTTTGTTCTTGGGTCTAAATTGATGAAAAACCAGTATGACCCATGTCATTTTGCAACAAATAAAACATTTAAAATATGTTCTTTAAAACATTGCATGATTAACTAATGAGCTCAGAATGAGAAATGCTGCCTTTTAGTTTGTTACTCATTTTATTTTTCACCTTTTGACCTATTTTTCTTTCGTCTTTTGATAACTGGTTTGCTTTTGATCAACAAGAGTGAATGTTCAATGATCAGAATGCAAGTCTTACTTCAAAGATCAGCACAATTTTTTGATGACCAGTCTGATGAGTAGTAATTCAGTATTAACTGGTCCATTTAGTTATTTTATGTAGTGCTATATACATTTTCCTCTGTTAAAAAAAAGCTATCCAAAAATTAATCATGCAACTATGTATAGAACTCCAATAGATTATCAAAATATAAGTGAATATATTATCATAGTCCAGGTTTTTAAATGATCTAATTTCTAGACCAAGGCAACGTTTAATTCTCAATGGCACTACATGTAACAATATATTTATGAATATGGTTTAATTTTTCTCAAAATTTGCACGATTTTACTTTGGAACCAATTTGAACTTAGCTCAAATTCAGCTCCTTATTACCTGTGTGAAGTTGTGTATAACCCTCTAAGCTTCCATTTACTCATCTGTAAAATGGAGATAATTACACACAACTGTATTTTTTTTTTTGACAGGCAGAGTGGACAGTGAAAGAGAGAGACAGAGAGGACAGAGAGAAAGGTCTTCCTTTTTCTATTGGTTCACCCCCCAATGGCTGCTGTGGCCTGCGCAGTGCACCACGCTGATCCAAAGCCAGAGCCAAGTGCTTCTCCTGGTCTCCCATGTGGGTGCAGGGCCCAAGGACTTGGGCCATCCTCCACTGCACTCCCAGGCCACAGCAGAGAGCTGGACTGGAAGAGGAGCAACTGTAGGCAGAGGATTAGCCTATTGAGCTGTGGCACTGGACAATAGAAGTCTATTTTTAAATAATTTTTATTTCCTTGAAAGGCATAAAGACAGAGTGAAAGAGACAAAAACAGACAGAGAGCAAGCTTCCATCCCCTGGTTGATTTTCAAAATGCCAAAAAGCAACTAAGACTGAACCAGGCCAAATCTAGGAAACTGGAACCCAATCTTGGTCTCCTATTTGAGTGGCAGAGATGCAAGAACTTAAGCCATCACCTGCTACCTCACAGGTTGCACAGTAGGAAGCTGGAATTCTGCCTTTGGAGTGATATGTAGATCAGAGTGGTTTAGTAGAGGGTATATCTTCAACAAATTCAGAATATTATACTCATTTTATTGATAACTTCCCCAAAAAATTCCTCCATTACTAAAAAATATTTATTTATTTATTTGAGAAGTAGAGTAACAGACAGAGAGAAAGGTCTTCCATCCATTAGTTCACTCCCCAAATGGCCATAACATCCATAGCTAGGTTGATCTGAAGCCATAAACCAGAAGATTCTTCCAGGTCTCCAATGTGTACATGGGCCCAAAAACTTGGGTCATCCTCCACTGCTTTACCAAGCCATTAGCAGGGAGCTGGATCAGAAGAGAGCAGCCAGGATACAAACCAACGCCCATATGGGATGTTGGAGCCACAGGCAGAGGCTCTCAAATGAGCTATGGACTGACTTAAGTCACTCTATTTTGTCTCTGGATGAGCTCTAGTCACTCCGCTTTCTAACCAATTGTACAACTCCTATCTACTCAAAACCTAACCTTGTTAGAATGTTATCTATAAGAATGGCTTACAGTAAGTCCTGGGAAAATGTCAATGCCCTCCGAGATAAGCGTAACCTTGCTTGTTTTGACTTCTGTAATGAATGCTTGATTTTGTAATTAAATCCCAATAGGATGTGTTTTTGCCTTTGTAAGCTTACCCCTGAGCTCAATCTGGAGGCTGCATGATTTGGAGAACACATACCCCCATGCAGCTGCCGGCATTGCCAGCTTTCAGAAATAAAGACTCCATAATTCGGCCCTGAGATCTGGCATCTTCTGTAACTCGCTGTTCAGAATGTAATAGTTCAATCTACTATGCCACAGCTGGCCCACTAAAAAATTCCTCTATAAAAGATATTGTGTCATGAATTCAAAAAGGAAAAAATCTACAGACTTTAACATGAATAGGTCACTGTTTGTCCAGTATAAGACTACAATTTTATTCAGTATGGATTTTTAATTTTACCTTATCTTTCATGAAACTACTAAGACTCAGAAACCAAAGTTAACAATAACCCCTTGTAAAGCAGGTATTAAGAGCAGTATTTAAGATGCTGCTTGAGATTTCCACATCTCACACTGGAGTGTCTACGTTTGAGTACCTGTTCTGCTTCTGGTCCAGCTTCCTGCTAATGTACACTCTGGAAGGCAGCAGGTGATGGCTCATGTTGTTGTCTTTGCCCACAGCATGGAAGACCCAGATAGAGTTCCAGGCTCCTGACTTTGACCTCCCCTAGATTCAGCTTTATGGCATTTGGGGAGTGAATCAACATATGAAAGATTCTCTCTCTCTCTTTCTCTCTCTCTGGCTTTCAAATAAATAAAATATTAATTGATTTATAAAAATCAACTCTTGCAACTATCAGATGAATCCACAATGTAATAACTTCAGGAACTATCCAATCAGGTAAAGACTTGCTTTCTTTTATCTTTGCAAATGCGTGAAAATTCAAATGGAAGAACAGCAGTCTGACTCCCATCAGTAGTCTACATCCCATATCAGGGTGCCTGGGTTCAAGTCTCAAATCTGCTTCCAATTCCAGCTTCCAGCTAATACATATCCTTAGATGCAACAGTTATGCCTCAAGTATATATTAGAAGTATATTTTTAAATTTTTTAAAAAGAAAATTCAAAGGGAGCAGCTAATATATTTGATTTAAGAAAGGTTATAATGAAGACATAAGAAAAGCAGTGTCTTTCTTATACTACTCTCCTATTTGGAAGTTTCCTTCTTGTCATTTCAATTAATCTTTCTTTTAGCAGAGGAACTGATTCAAAGTGGAAAAGCTTTGAAATCAAAACCCATTTTATTCTTTTTTTAACTTTTATTTAATAAATATAAATTTCCAAAGTACAACCTTTGGATTATAGAGGCTTTTTCCCCCCATAACCTCCCTCCCACACGGAACCATCCCATTCACATCAAGATTCATTTTCAATTATCTTTATATACAGAAGATAAATTTAGTATACACTGAGTAAAGATTTCAACAGTTTGCACCCACACAGAAACACTAAGTATAAAGTACTGTTTGAGTACTAGTTATACTGTTAATTCACAGAGTACAATACATTAAGGACAGAGATCCTACATGGGGAGTATGTACACAGTGACTCCTGTTGTTGATTTAACAATTGACAGTCTTTTTTTTTCTATTTTTTTAAATTTTATTTTATTTTATTTTATTTTTTTATTTTTGACAGGCGGAGTGGACAGTGAGAGAGACAGAGAGAAAGGTCTTCCTTTGCCGTTGGTTCACCCTCCAATGGCTGCCGCAGCCGGCGCGCTGCGGCTGGCGCACCACACTCATCCGATGGCAGGAGCCAGGTGCTAGGTGCTTTTTCCTGGTCTCCCATGGGGTGCAGGGCCCAAGCACTTGGGCCATCCTTCACTGCACTCCCGGGCCACAGCAGAGAGCTGGCTTGGAAGAGGGGCAACCGGGACAGAATCCAGCACCCCGACCGGGACTAGAACCCGGTGTGCCGGCACCACAAGGCGGAGGATTAGCCTGTTGAGCCACGGCGCTGGGTAACAATTGACAGTCTTATTTATGACATCAGTAATAACCCGAGGCTCTTGTCATGAGCTGCCAAGGCTATGGAAGCCTCTTGAGTTCGCCAACTCTGATCTTATATAGACAAGGTCATAGTCAAAGTGGAAGTTCTCTCCTCCCTTCAGAGAAAGGTACCTCCTTCTTTGATGGCCCCGTTCTTTCCACTGGGATCTCACTCACAGAGATCTTTCATTTAGGTCCTTTTTTTTTTTTTTTTTGCCTGTGTCTTGGCTTTCCATGCCTGAAATACTCTCATGGGCTTTTTAGCCAGATCCGAATGCCTTAAGGGCTAATTCTGAGGCCAGAGTACTCTTTAGGACATCAGTCATTCTATGAGTCTGTTGTGTATCCCGCTTCCCATGTTGGATAGTTCTTTCCTTTTTAATTCTATCAGTTAATATTAGCAGACACTAGTCTTGTTTATGTGATCCCTTTGACTCTTAATCCTATCATTATGATCAATTATGAACTGAAACTGATCCCTTTGACTAGTAAGATGGCATTGGTACATGCCACCTTGATGCAAATTCCATTTTATTCAAATCGAGCCATTTACTACCTATGTGAACTTGTGCTGGTCATATACACTCTCAAAGCCTCCACTTTCTCATCCAAAAAAATATAGATAGCTGTGCACACCTTTCTTGGTGGTTGTATGAAGAGAACATGTATCTATATGCTACTGTATATAGCAATAGGTACATGTCAATTGGTAACTGTTATTGCATAATATCATGATAAGAAAATCCCATGAGAGACTTTGGTATTTTTTTGTCTCTTTCCTTTTGTCTCTTTCCAATTTCCAATTTAGCTGATAATGGATATACATGTACACAGGTACAAGTGTATTTATGCATGTATATATGCATTTGCATATATATGCTCATTTTGGGGACAAATATGTAAGAAATGGTATAGAACCAAATGGCAATCTAGAAATTTATATAATATTTTAGATGTTCAAAGTAGTGCTTGATTTCTATCTGTTGAGTTCTGGTCTTCACAATTATCTAGTTTAATATTCTTTTATAATTACTTTTTTTAAGATTTATTTATATATTTATTTCAATGACAGAGTCACAAAGAAGGGAGGTAGAGAGAGATCTTCAATCTGCTGGTTCACTCCCCAAATGGTTGCAACGGCCAGAGCTGGGCTGATTTAAAGCCTGGAGTTGATTCAACCTGAAGCTGGGAGCTGGGAGCTTGGAGCTTCTTCTGGGTCTCCTTTGTGGGTACAGGGGCCCAAGAGGGGCCCAAGGACTTGGGCCATTTTCTCCTGCTGTCCTGGGCCATAGGAGAGAGCTGGATGGGAAGTGGAGCAGCTGGGACTTGAACCAGTACCCAAATGGGATGCCAGCACTGCAGATGGCAGCTTTACCTGCCACATTGCCAGCCCCTATAATTACTTTTTAAAATTTCAAAACATTTCTTAAAGATTAGTAAAATTATAAAGAAATACATATAATAAAAAATTCTGTATGTGTGTTCAAAGAAGGAAAATTGCCAAATGTTGACTTTTCTAATTGGAATAGTTGAAAAATTTTTGGTATTGTTCTTCCTTCCTTTACTATAATGCAAAGTTTTTCTTTCGAAAGCATGTAACCTTTTTAAAATGAAAAAATAAACCTGAAATAATGAATAAAATATTTATTGCCTAAATTTAGCATTGTCCACAAATGGTACATTTGGAAATGTCCCTTGGATTTGCACTTGTGCTCATTCCCCCGTTACACTATATGCACCAACTTTCCTAAGTAAATCTGTCTTTCAATCTAAAAGAACCATGACTGAAGGCTGAATAGAGAAAAGATTTGGTGAGTAAGCAACAGACTGGAACTTCAATGCTTGTGAGTTTTCACTCTAATTCTGTCCATAATTTGTGATGGACCCCAGAGAATTTCTCAGCTAGTTTCTGCCTCATACTTGGCTTATAGGATGGTGGCCTTCACTGTTACTCTCCACCCTGATTCTGTTGGTTTCTGAGCAAGGCTTTTGTATGTAATTTTTTGCTGGTTGTTCACAATTTGCCTTTTAGAGATGATCTTCTCTCATTCAGAACTGAGTATGCAAATATGTAAACAGCTATCAAATAGCCACTTGTTAAACTGACTAATAATTTAAGCAATATCAGGCTTATATTCCGTTTTCACTGGAAAAGAGTTTGAGATTGGTTGATACTTCCTTACAGCACTCTACAGAGATCTAACAGTAGTTATAATCTCAAGAGCATTTCTAGCAATAATTAATTCCATCTTGGCATGTCTCATTATGCCCAAAACTTGTTAAAAATTTTGAGGAAAATGAAAAATAGCTCTTCCTGTCTTGAAAGAGAAGGGCTTTATTTCACATGTTCAATCATCACCTACCACAACATGTTTAACAAAATTCTACTTGATATTTTAACAAACTAAAAGGCCCAAAATGAGGAATTCTTAATTAAAATTTGAGGGTGATTCAACATGAGATTTCATCTCTTCATTACTCATATTGAGTTGAAATTCATATACCCAGATTACTATAATAGAAATGGCTCCCAAATCTCATAATTTGATAAATAAACTTCGAGGAATAAATCCACAACGTTTCAAAAATGGTGCATATGGCAACCATAGCTGTTATCTGACTAGATCTGAGTAAGAAGTTAGAAGTCAAAGCCCGTCCCTCAAGTATCAGTCATGTCATCGGAATCCTGGTGGGGACAGGATAGACCGTGACCATTGCAGAGCCAAAGAAAGACACAGTTCTGGCAGAGAAATAGTTCTTTTAAGTCCTTGACCAAACTTAAGGTCTGTGTCCTATGATGAAGATATTTAGTTATTCAGAAATCCTACTTTTAACGACATATATAATATTTGGTTTTCATTTGGAAATTAAGATATACTAGTCCACATCTGCAGACTCCCTTTAGGAACTTTTGGTAGAAATATGTTATGTTGACAGCCACTCTTCAAGCATAATGTTTATTTATAACTTTTCATTCAGAGACTGAATCATGGTTGCATATTTTAATTCCTGAGAAACTTCAGATTTCTCATTGATTATCAGCCAGTGATATCACTACAATTATTTTGCAAATAAGATATGGAGGACTCTAAATTTACTACACTTTTAGGTAGTACCCAGCTATCAATTTGAAAATAGAATTTAGGGACTTCCAATAGAGAGTAACATCTATTAAAAAAATCACAAATAAAGTTTTTTCTACTTCTCACTAAAGGACTCACATTCAGGAAAAAGACCAAAATCCAAATAACTAAAATTCAGACTGAATAAAAAAACACTCAATGTCAAAATTCTGGTGAAAAATGAATAAACTATAAAAAGTATTTTTTTATTTTTCTAACAATTCATACTTCAATAAATAGAGAGCAAATGAAAAAAAGATGAAAATATTAATTGTTCTGTAACTTGGACACCCACAATTTGTAGCAAAATGAGAAGCCAAATATTAATTCTTAATTATATAGACTGGAGATGTTGAATTTTTAACTACCCAGAAAACTATACACATATGCATACACATACAGCACAGACTCTCCTCCTCATTTCCAACTTCCTAAATGTGCTCACTACATTCACCAGGCAATGGCAGGTTGCATCCTGGGATATATGCTCTAAAAATACTAAGTACTGAAAGCCAATTGCAACTACTACAATGCATGCTGAGATCTAGAGTTTTTTTTCGGTATCTGTTAGTTCAGTGTGTTAAAGACCAAAATGGAGCGGAATAGGAAGGCACGTCAAGGAACACAGAACTTTATTGGGTAAAGTACTAGTAGACTACAATGCTAACTTGTCTTCTAGCATCAAATGTTAAAGAAAACCCAACTACCACTGTAACAGGCAAGAGCATCAACAGAGCTATGCATGTTCAAAAATCCTAAGTGAGGCTAGATCCTGCCTCATTAACAAAAAAGCAAACATAACAGCTCAGTTATTCATTTGTTCAACAAATATGCTTTGTTGAACATGTTTAATGTAATCAACAGTGTCAGGCACTGGACATGGAGTGAAAAATCTCATTACCTTTATCTCCATGTTTCTAATCAAGTATGCGAAGCAGATATTAATAATAAATGAAACTCATATATTTATAGACTACTATCAATATAAACCAAATTAGGGAATATCAACCTGTTGTGGTATCCTAGACAAAATTTTATAAAAATTCATTGCTATCATCATGTAGGTAAATATATTTTGGATTTATGTATTCATAATGCAGTATGAATGTAAAAAAGATGTGGTCTCTAAAAAAGAGACTGAAAGTCATAATAAGACAACAAGGCTAAAAAAAGAAATATAAGCAATATGCAAATTATGCAAGAAAATTAAAGATGTCATGGCAAATAAAAACCCGTAGAAGAGAGACAGCAGAACTGGACTCATATCAAGAAAATGGAGTTCATGGAACCAACCCAAATGCCCATCAACAGTAGACTGGATAAAGAAATTATGGGACATGTACTCTATAGAATACTATACAGCAGTCAAAAACAATGAAATCCGGTCATTTGCAACAAGATGGAGGAATCTGGAAAACATCATGCTGAGTGAATTAAGCCAGTCCCAAAGGGACAAATATCATATGTTCTCCCTAATCGGCGACAACTAACTGAGCACCAAGGGGAAACCTGTTGAAGTGAAATGGACACTATGAGAAACAGTGACTTGATCAGCTCTTGTGCTGACTGTTGATGTACAATTTAATACTTTATCCATTTTAGTATTTGTTCTTCTAGTACTAGTGGTTGAACTCTGTAATTAACAAACAATTATTCTTAGGTGTTTAAATTTTAACTGAAAAGTGATCCCTGTGAAATATAAGGGTGGGAATAAGAGAGGGAGGAGATGTACAATTTGGGACATGCTCAACCGGACCTGCCCCAAATGATGGAGTTAGAAACGTGCCAGGGGATTCCAATACAATCCCATCAAGGTGGCATGTACCAAGGCCATCTCACTAGTCCAAGTGATCAATTTCAGTTCACAATTGATCACACTGATAGGTCTAAGAGTCAAAGGGATGACACAAACAAGACTAGTGTCTGCTAATACTAACTGATAGAATCAAAAAGGGAAAGAATGATCCAACATGGGAAGCGAGATACACAGCAGACTCATAGAAGGGCAGATGTCCTAAACAGCACTCTGGTCTCAGAATCAGCCCTTAAGGCATTCGGATCTGGCTCAAGAGCCCATGAGAATATTTTAGGCATGGAAAGCCAAGACACTCTGGAAAAAAAAAGAAGACCTAAATGAAAGATCTCTGTGAGTGAGATCCCAGTGGAACGAATGGGGCCATCAAAGAAGGAGGTACCTTTCTCTGAAGGGAGGAGAGAACTTCCACTTTGACTGTGACCCTGTCGGAATAAGATTGAAGTCGGCAAACCCTAAAGGCTTCCATAGCCTTGGCAACTCATGACTAGAGCCTAGGGTGATTACTGACGCCATAAACAAGAGTGTCCAATTGTTAAATCAACATCAAGAGTCACTGTGTACTTACATCTCATGAGGGATCTGTCCTTAATGTGTTGTCCAATATGAAGTAATGCTGTAACTGGTACTGAAACAGTATTTTACACTTTGTGTTTCTGTGTGGGTGCAAACTGATGAAATCTTTACTTAGTATATACTGAATCGATCTTCTGTATATAAAGATAATTGAAAATGATTAAAAAATCTTGGTGTTAAATTGGAAATTGCATAGATAATTAATCAATTTAAAAAATATAACAGGTAGGATCTCTGTCCTTAATGTGCTGTACAAGGTGAATTAATACTATCACTAGTACTCCAACAGTATTTTTCACTTTGTGTCCCTATGTGAGGGCAAACTGTTGAAATCTTTATGTAATATGTACTAAACTGATCTTCTGTATATAAAGAGAATTGAAAAGGAATCTTGATGTGAGTGGAAGGGGAGAGGGTGCAGGAAAGGGGAGGGTTGCGGGTGGGAGGGAAGTTATGGGGGGGGAGCCATTGTAATCTATAAGCTGTACTTTGGAAATTTATATTCTTTAAATAAAAGCTTTATAAAAAAATGAAGTTCAGTAATATGTGGGACAAGATCAACAAAGATGTCACAAAATAAAGAATAAATTAATGGAGAGATGAAAATTTTTTAAAAAAAGGTTATGGTTTTGGAGAGCACAGAACAGAGAACTAATACATGCATGACTTGAATTTCTAAAACACAGACCTCAGAAACTAGAACTGAAATAATAATTTAAAAGAGACACAAAGGGTGGAAGGGGATAGAGTATTCTAAACTCTAAAATTCTTGTTTAGCTAACATCATACCCACAATGATGAAAGACTGAAAGCTTTTCTTCTAGAAAAACAGCCAGGAGTGTCATAGACATTTGGGAGTAAACCAGTGAATGGGAGCTCTCTGTGTATATTTTGCTCTCTACATCTCTAATTTTCTCAAGTACTGTATATAAATGGCAGCCAGAAAGGAGAGGAAGAAATAAAACCATCTCATCATCTCTGTTCACAGATGGCATGTTC
The DNA here is from genome assembly GCA_949820135.1 of Sylvilagus floridanus. Taxonomy (NCBI): domain Eukaryota; kingdom Metazoa; phylum Chordata; class Mammalia; order Lagomorpha; family Leporidae; genus Sylvilagus; species Sylvilagus floridanus. The sequence goes on from OX463244.1 coordinate 129,331,322, forward strand.
TTTTTAAAAATAAAAATCATTTATATATTTGAAGCACAGAGTTACAGAGACAGAGAGGGAGATAGAGAGAGAAAGATCTTCCATCCACTGGTTCACTCCCCAAATGGCTGCAATAACCAAGGCTGGGTTGGGCTGAAGCCAGAATCCAGGAGCCAGAGATACTTCTAGGTCTCCCACATGGGTGAAGGGGCCCAAAGCCATGGGCCACCTTTGCTGCTTTCCGAGGCTCTTTAGCAGGGGGCTAGATTGGAAGTGGAGCAGCCAGAACACAAAATGGTGCCCATAGTGGTGTCACAGGCATGGTTTCAGCCACTAAGCCACAACATCTGCCCCATGACATGTTCTTATATGTAATAACACATAAGGAATTCACATTCTCACACACAGAGATACACAAAAAAGTAAAGCTAATAAATTCAGGGAAGTTGTAGAATATGAGATCAACACACAAAAATTTCAGTTGAAAAAAGCAAAAACTCACCTGTTACAATTAAAAATGAAAATTAAGAAAATAATTCAATTTGCAATAACATTAAAAATAAACAATTATATTTAAGAATAAATTTAACCAAAAAGCACAAGATTTGTACACTCTAAACTATAAACAATACTGAAAGAAATTAAAGATCTAAATCATTGGGAGGATATCCTATGGACATAACTGTAATACTTAATAGTGTCAAGATGATAATACTACGAAAACAATATACAAAATCAGTACAACCCCTATCAACATCCCAAGTATGTGTTTTGCAAAAATGGAAAAACCCATCTTAAAAATTTAATGAAAGTGGGCATTGTGGTGCAGTGGATTACTGCTGGAGGGGCCAGTGCTGTGGTGCAGTGGGTTAAAGTCCCAGTCTCCAGCAATGGCATCCCATATGGGTGCCAGTTTGAGTCCCAGCTGCTCCAATACCAATCCAGCGCTCTGGTATGGCCTGGGAAAGCAGTAAAAGATGGCCCAAGTACTTGGGCCCCTGCACCAACGTTGGAGACCTGGAAGAAGCTCCTGGCTCCTGGCTTTGGATCAGCTCAGCTCTGGCCATTGTGACCATTTGGGGAGTGAACCAGCAGATGGAAGACCTCTCTCTCTCTCTCTCTCTGTCTCTGTCTCTGTATCTGTCTCTATCTCTATCTCTATCTCTATCTCTCTATCTCTCTGGCTCTACCTCTATCTATAGCTCTGTCTTTCAAATAAATAAAATAAATATTTAAAAAAAAAAACTGCTAGAGACAACCACAGCCCATGCTGGAGTGCAGATTTGAGTCCCAGCTGCTCCACTTCCTATCCAGCTTCCTACTGATGCACACCTTAGGAGACAGCAGGTGATGGCACAAATACCTGGGTTCTTGCCACCCATGTGAGAAACCTAGATGGAGTTCCGGGTCCCTGGCTCTGGTCTGGCTCAAGCCAGACTGGTGTGCCCATTTGTGGAGTCAAACAGCAGACAGAAGATCTCTCTTTCTTTCTTTCTCTCCCATCCTCTATTCTGCTCCCTCTATCTGTCATCTGTCACTCTACCTTTCAAGAAAATGAATACACAAATATCATTTTTTAAAGAACTATTTATTTGCATGTAAAATTCTTTATCTTAAATTGAAGAGCAAGTGGAGGTTCCAGCTTTTATATATATATATAATTTATATATACACATATATAAAACTTATATATATAAATTGTATATACTTATATGTAATTATATATAAAATTATATATATATATAATTTCACTGCTGATTGTGAAAATAATAAGATATATATACAGCCTAACATGCTTTTGGAAAGTTAAGCATACAAGCATGCATGAAGTAATTAAAAACAAGTTACCTGTACTCTTCCCCCATCACTGGAGAAGAATGAAGAATGACAGATTTCATGGACTAAGTTTTCTATCTGTTTCAGTCAGTCCCTAACCCTAGCCCAAAGCTGCTATATGCTTGAATTTCACATCCACACTGCTTGGCTCAATTCAGCAACTCTCCTTACTGTCTCCCTTTCCCAACTACTGAAACCTTCCACAATGTAGCATACTCTGTCTCTCTTGATATGTCACAGCAAAATCCGATCCCACCTCCATTGGTTTTCCTAAGATTCCTTTCACCTTCTTGCGTGGTTTTTCCTTGACTCCTCTCTTCAAGGTAGATTTCCCAAGTAGTGTTGTTTTTTCTTCCCCTCATACTCTTCAGTTGATTATAAGTCAAGTACAGATCTCTCTCTCTCTCTCTCTCTCTCTTTCTCTCTCTCTCCTCTCCCACCCACCACACTTTGTGACTTTCAAGCCATTCTCCTTTCTTCACTTTTCCCTGAAACCCACAGCTTGCTAGCTTGTTGTGGTTCATCTATCAAATTCATACCATCCTTCTTTTGCTGTTAGGATTCACAAATAGTGGCCATTCTCTCCAACATAACTCATAACCAGTTTTGACAGTCTCTCTATACAATCAGGCATTCTGTCTCAGATCCTGCACTCTCTGCTGATCTTATCTCCTCCAGTGATCTCACCATCTACCCTTCCTCAGTCACCTTCTCCAATAGTCCCACACAGACCTGCACTGTCCAATATATCAGATACTGTGTGCACCAGCCTCACATGCTATTGAATGTTTGAAATACGGCTAGTATGATGGACAGACTAAATTTTAAATTTTATTTAATTTTGATTAATTCAAATATGTTTTTAAATTATGTGTGACTTAGTTATTGAAAAGCTTTTAAGAATGTCTGGAAAAAGTTGGGCATGTAATCAACTTTTACAATTATAAATGTTATAAAATTTAAATACTCATACAGAGCAAATATTTCCAATACAAAATGAACTCCATAATTAAAATGTGTGATAAGTCTAAATACACACCAGATTCAAATACTTAGGGTGAAAAAGCAGAATATAGTATGTTCCACTTACAATTCTTATATTGATTGCACGTTGAAATGATAAGTTTAAATATGTTTGGTTAAATAAAGCATATTAATTAAATTAATTTTATCTCTTTATTTTTGCTTTTTATGTAGCTACTAGTACATTTAATATTCCATATATGTCTTCTATTGTATTTCTAGTATCATTACTAATTGTGTACTGTTCTTACTAGACCTTGTATTAAGCAATAACTATACCCTGATATCAATTTCAAAGATCTCACTCCTTAATTACAAACTATCTTTTCAACTAATATCCCAACTCTTTTCATTAACCCTACCAGAACAATCAATTACCAAGATAATGCTCCCACTTTACACTGTCCCTCCTCCATGTCATCAGTTCTCCTGTACTAAATTTAGGCTCCATGCTCCACCATTGTAATTAGTGAATGAATGAAAATACAACAAAAGACATGCAGGTATTTTATAGCTAGCTTCCGTGTTTTCTCTGATAAGCCTTTTCTAATATCTTATTTGAGTCCCTCAAAAATACCACAAACTATTTACAAAATTTATTCTCATCTTACTGAGGAAACAGAGATTTTAGAAGTTTAACTTGCCCCATGTACTAGAGCTAAAAGTAGCAGAGCTGGGGCTCTAACCAAGGTGTGTCAGACTGCAGAGATGTTCCTATTCGGAATCTTTAGATCCTCTCCTGTTGTACCATACCAAGATGGAAAGGGAAATAAGAGATAAGCTTGCACCTTTAAGCAATTGTCATCTCTGGTGCTTCTGAGTCCTTTGTCTTTTGCCTGTATTTCACCCAGTCTTTTTTTTTTTAACCCAGTCTTTTTTGATCCCTGCCTTCTGCCTCTGATTCTGCAGCTGACTTTACATATGATTGAAAGCTGGGCTTAGATCTCTTTAAAGTACATTCTCCATAATCTACTGCCTCCAACAACTACAACAGTAAATCATTTATTTAGCCATCCAACAAATTCATTGAAAATTCATAATTCATTCTATTTATCAGACACTGCTGTAGTTGCTGGCAATATAGCTATAAAGTAAACTAGAGATGAGCAGAATGTGAAGGGTCACATAACAAATATTTTAGGGCTTGTGTGCCAAGGGACATAACTGCAGATGTAGGTATTCATATTATCAAAGAAGGAAACAAATTCCCCTAATATTTTACTGATAGTATTCAAAATATAGTAATAAAACATAAGTACACAATCTGGCGCTGTGGCACGGCAGGTTAAATCATCACTTTGGATATCCGAATCCCATACTGGTGAGCCATTTCAAGTCCCAATTACTTTGCCTCTGATCTGGCTCCTCTCTAATGTGTCTGAGAGGGCAGCAGATGATGGCCCAAATACTTGGGCTTCTGCTACCCATATGGGAGACCAAGATAGAGTTCCTTGCTCCTAACTTCAGACTGGGCCAATTTTGACTATTGTAGCCATTTGAAAAGCAGACCAAGGGAGTGAAGATTCTCTCTGTCTCTCCTTCTTTCTTATAATTTTGCTTTTCAAGCAAATAAATAAATAAATACCTTTAAAGCTAAAAAAATTAACCTATGTGCAATTTTTTCTTTATAACATAGATTTATTAATGAAAGTAAAGAGATAATTTTTCTAAAGAAGATAAGATTTTTCTTGATTGAAATTAAAACTTTGAGATTGAAAATTGAGATTGCTCTTACAATCAAGTCAGTTGCAAATGTTCATCAATACATTCTAAATTCACAAGCCATGTGAAAACCACAGGCCAGATATAGTCCAAGGACTTTCCTGTGCCAATCACTGAATTAAAGAGAAAAAAATCTTTGTTCACATGAGGCATATATTTTAGAGGAGGTGTAAGCCCTATAGGCAATAAACAAGTGTAACACACCAAATATTGACAAATGCCATTAATCAAAAATAAAGTAGGGGGCCCAAATAAGAGTAACAAATGTGATAGTTGGAACAATAATTTTAGATGAGATTGCTAAACAAAGCTGCCTTGACTTAAACAGAGACCTGAGGAGAACAAGCTAAGAAGCCAGTGGAGAAAGAGGGGGAGTCTTCCAAACTAAGTGGCCTGGAACAATCCCTGAACTCATGTGTGTTTATCAGTGAATTGAAGTGAATGGGGGTGGAAACAAAGGTGGTGAGACATGAAGGAAGAAAGGAAGTGATTTAGATTACAGAAGACCTCGAAAGCCCAACACAAGTGAAATGTGAATTTACTGGAGGATAGGAAAATGAGAAGAAAACTGGATGGAAACAGGATTACAATTGAACATGAGATAGGATGCAAGTTAGTCACTCAATCTCTGTTCTCAGTGAATGAAATTGCACATAGAAGTAGACATTCAGCAGTTGGGGATTCATTTTATAACTTTTTATTGAATGAACTAGTGAATATTTGGTGAGTATAAGATCTGAGAACTTTCAGGATAGTATTTTATTAATTCACTAATTAAAAAAGATCTACAGATAAATATAACATTTCTAGAAATTTCCTCATTCTTAAAGAATACATGAAAATAACACAAGGCAAGATCAACTCAAGATGGCTTGGGAAGGGAGATTAAGATGGCAGAGTAGGGAGAGAGCTGCTGCTCTAGTCTAGGAGAAGAGTTTTTAAAAAGTGAAAAGAGTGCAGACTTAGGGAAGAGTTAGGGAGAAAACAGCAGAAGAAACTATGCTTGTTGGAGGGACACAGTGGACCTATGTGGAGGGCTAGGACACGCACAACTCAGGACCCCAGCAGCCAAGAGCAACCACAATAGCCTGGAGAATGAAGTGAGACCAGACTGCAGCAGCATAAGCCACTGGTGAAAAACCTGCAGGAAGAGCATAGAGGTAATCTGGCTTGGAGCCCCGTGTGGGATAGTGAACCTGCCAAACTGGAGGAGAAAAAAACAAAATAAGGGTGGGGAGCACATTTTCTCTCTCCCCAATCACCCTGAAACTGCATCCTGTAACAAACTGATACAGAGAAATTGCCATTTTGGAAGTACATAACAGCTAACCCAGCTCATGTCCAAGACCAGCAACCAGAGCAGCGGAGACTCCCAGTCTAGTGGGGAGAACAGACAGGGGACTAGATGCTCATGACTGTGGGAAGCTTGTGTGCCTGGACTGTGAAAACACTAAGGCTGTGTGGGAGGACTCAGAGTATGGTTGGGACTTTGGGCAGTCACTGTGGTAGTCTCTACACAACCAGGGCTCCCTGGTTTTCTGGCAAGGGATATTGCTGGGGAATCTGCGCTTAAAGTGAGGACTGTACAGATCCTTTGTTTGGATCTGGTAGCAGAGCAAACAAATAATATACACACTGGGGCTAGTGCCCAGGTAATGGTCTCCTTTGAGGAGAGGAGCTCAGCTGAGTCTATGCCAACAAACAAGAACAAACCTCCCTCTGATAAGAGAGAGAGAGAGAGAGAGAGAGAGAGAGAGAGAGAGAGAGAGAGAGAGAGAGGAGAGAGAGAGAGATTTACCATGCCAAACCTGGGTGTGTCACCTGAGACGCACCTTTCACCCAGGAGCACTGAACAGAGCTACTTGGCCACACCCACCACATTCCTCTAATTATTCCCTGAAAGCAGACACTCCACTATCCACACAGACATAGTCCAAAGATAAAAGCCTACACAATGAAAAAGCAAAGAAGAAATCAATAAGCATCTCCACAAATGCTGAATAACAAATGAACCAATTCAAGAAATAAAAATAAGGAAGACAACATGCTGCTCCCAAAAGAACATAACACTTCAATACCAGATTGTGAAGATGATGAGATTGAAGAAATGCCAAAAATGGAATTCAAAAACTTAATCATAGGATTACTTAGAAGTAATCAGAAGCAAATGCATGAATTAATGAAATACATACATGACATGAAATAAATTTCTTCCACCAAACTGAAATCTTGGAAATGAAGAATTCAATAGAACAAATGAAAAATGCAGTTGAAAGCCTTAACAACAGAATCAGTGAAGCAGAAGAAAGAATATCCAACTTAGAAGACAAAGTACAGGAAATTACAGTCAGATCAAACACAAGAAGATGAAATTGGAAAACTAAAAAACATTTATGGTAATCTACAGGATATTATCCAATGACCCAATATACAGACTCTAGGAGTTCCTGAAGGCAGGGAAAGTGCAAAAGGATTAGAAGATCTTTTTAATGAAATAATAACAGAAAATTTCCCTAATTTTGGAGAAAATGGGACATACAAGCACAGAAAGCACATAGAACTCCTAATAGACATGACCAGAAAAGATGTTCACCACAACACATTGTAATCAAACTCTGCACAGTAAAACATAAAGAAAAGATTCTAAAATGTGCATGAGAGAAACACCAGATTACTTTCAGAGGATCTCCAATTAGACTCACAGCCAACTTCTCATCAGAAACCCTACATGCTAGGAGAGAATTGTGAGATACATTCCAAGTCTTAAGATAAAGCAACTGTCAACCCAGAACACTATACTCTACAAAGCTCTCATTTATGAATGAAGATGAAATAAAGTTCTTCTATGAAAAATGGAAATTGAAAGATTTGTCACTACCCAACCAGCCCTGAAGAAGATACTTAGGAATGCGCTGCACACAGAAACACAGAAACATGGTAATCACTATGAAAGAAGGTAAAGGAAGAAAATCTCTCGGAAAAGTACAAAGGAAATACAGAGTAAAAAGTAGGAACATTTATGGAAAAATGGCAGGGCAAAATCGTTATTCATCAATAGTCACCTTGAATGTAAATGGCCTCAACTTTCCAGGTAAAAGACAGAGACCTGCTAAATGGATTAAAAAACAAAACCCATCTATTTGCTGCCTAAAATAAATGTAGCTCACCAACAAAGATGCATGCAGATTGAAACTGAATGGATGGAAGAAGATATTCCATGCTAGTGAAAGAGGTAGTCAAACTTTCCCTATTTGCAGATGACATGATTCTATAAATAGGGGATCCAAAAGTCTCCAACAAGAGACTATTGGAACTCATAGTTTGGTTAAGTATAGCAGGATATAAAATCAACTAACAGAAATCAACAGCCTTTGTATACACAGACAATGCCATGGCTGAGAAAGAATGACCAAGATGAATAGCTACCAATGGAATAAACTTAATAAACAATAGCTACCAATGGAATAAACTTAATCAAGGACATCAAAGATCTCTATGATAAGAATTACAAAACATTAAAGAAATAAATAGAAGAAGATATTTTAAAAAAAAAAAAAAACAGAAATATCATTCCATGGTCATGGATTTGAAGAATCAATATTATCAAAATGTCCATTCTACGAAAAGCAATTTAGAGATTCAATGCAATACCAATAAAAATACCAAAGACATTCTTCTCAGATATAGAAAAAATGATGCTGAAAATCATATGGAAACACAGGAGACCTCAAGTAGCTAAAGCAATCTTCTACAACAAAAACAAAGCCAGGAGTATCACAATACAAGATTTCAAGAGACACTACAAGGCAATTATAATCAAAGCAGCCTGGTACTACTATAAAAACAGACGGATAGACCAATGGAACAGAATAGAAATGCCAGAAATCCGCCGTGGCTCAACAGGCTAATCCTCCGCCTTGTGGCGCCGGCACACAGGGTTCTAGAACCAGTTGGAGCGCAGGATTCTGTCCCGGTTGCCCCTCTTCCAGGCCAGCTCTCTGCTGTGGCCCGGGAATGCAGTGGAGGATGGCCCAAGTGCTTGAGCCCTGCACCCCAAGGGAGACCAGGAAAAGCACCTGGCACCTGGCTCCTGCCATTGGATGAGCGCGGTGCGCCAGCTGCAGCGCGCCGGCCACGGTGGCCACTGGAGGGTGAACCAATGGCAAAGGAAGACCTTTCTCTCTCTCTCTCTCTCTCTCTCACTGCCCACTCTGCCTGTCAAAAAAAAAAAAAAGAAGAAGAAGAAGAAATGCCAGAAATCAATCAAAACAACTACAACCAACTTATATTTGACCAAGGAGCTAAAACCAATCCCTGGAGCAAGGACAGTCTCTTCAACAAATGGTGCTGGGAAAACTGGATTTCCACATGCAGAAGTATGAAGCAGGACCCCTACCTTACACCTTACACAAAAATCCATTCAGAATGGATTTAAGACCTAAATCTAAGACCTGATAACATCAAATTATTAGAGAACATTGAGGAAATTCTGCAAGATATTGGCATAGGCAAAAACTTCTTGGAAAGGACCCCAGAGGCACAGGCAGTCAAAGCCAAAATCAACAAATGGGATTCTATCAAATTGAGAAGCTTCTGTACTGCAAAAGAAACATTCAAGAAAGTGAAGAGGCAACCAACAAAATTATTTCCAAACTATGCAATTGATAAAGGATTAATAACCAGAATATATAAAGAGATCCAGAACCTCACAACAACAAAGCAAACAACATATTTAAGAAATGGCCAAAGGATTTAAATAGACATATTTCAGAAGAGGAAATCCAAATAGCCAACAGAAACACCAAAAAAAAAAATGTTAAGGATCATTAGCTGTCAGGGAAATGCAAATCAAAAACAAAATGAGGTTTCACCTCACCCCAGTTAGAATGGATTTCATACAGAAATCAACAAACAACAAATGCTGGCGAGGACATGGAGGAAAAGATACCCTAATCCACTGTTGATGGGAATGTAAACTGGTAAAACCACTATGGAAGACAATTTGGAGATACCTCAGAAATCTGAATATAGACCTACCATATGACCCAGCCTTCCCACTCTTGAGAATTTACCCAAGGGAAATGAAACCAGCAAATAAAACAATTATCTGCACCCCTATGTTTATTGCAGCTCAAGTCACATAACTAAGACATGGAATCAACCTAAATGACTATAAACTGAAGACCATATAAAGAAATTATGGAATATATACTCTATGGAATACTGCAGAGCAGTAAAAAAAAAATGAAATTCAGCCATGTGCAATAAAATGGATGAATCTGGAAAATTTCATACTTAGTGAAATAAGCCAGTCCCAAAGAGACAAATACTATATGTCCTTTCTGATTTATGATAACTCATAGAGCACCTAAAAGGAAATCTACAGAAGTGAAATTGATACTTTGAGAAGCAATGACTTCTTCAGCCCTTATCCTGACTGTCAAGGGACAGCTTTTTTTTTCTTTCTTTTTCTCTTCTTCATACTATTTGTTGAACTCTTTACTTAACACAGAGTTAATCATATATGTATAAAGTCAATTGCAAATAGATCTCTAAAAAATAAGAGTGAGACTAAGAAAGGTAGGAGGAAGTTTATAACTGTAAAGCTGTTAGTTCTGCATACATTCCTACAGACTTACTTCTAAGCTACAGTTTTAAAACCTGCTATGGGACCCCAAATCCCATTAAGCTGGGTGGTAAAAAAAATGCCATCTTAAGTGTTAAAGTGATCATATATCTTCTGTATATAAAGATAATTGAAAATGAATCTTGATGTGAATGGAAGGGGAGAGGGAGCAGGAGAGGGTTGTGGGTGGGAGGGAAGTTATGGGGGGGGAGCCATTGTAATCCATAAACTGTATTTTGGAAATTTATATTCATTAAATAAAAGTTTAAAAAGTGATCATATAGTTAGGATTAAGTGTTAAATGGATCATATAAATAAATATAAAATGTCTTGTAACAATAATAGACAGAATTAAAAAGGAGAGAATGTTTCAACGTGGTAAGCAATCCACACAGCAGACTCATAGAATGACAACCACTTTAAATAGCACTCTGACCTCAGAATCAGCCATTAAGGCATTCTGGTCTGACTTAAAAGCCCAAGAGAACATTTCAGGCATGGAAAGCCAAGACACTGTGGCCAGAAAAAATGTTCTACATGAAGGATCTCTTTGAGAGAGAACCCAGTGGAAAGAAGTGGCTATCAAAGGAGGATGTACTTTAAACTGAAGGGAAGAAAGAACTTCCACTTTGCTTATGGCCTTGTCATAATACTGACAGAGATTGTGGATTCAAAAGGCTTCTATAACCTTGGCAGCTCATGTCAAGAGCCTCAGGGGATCACTAACATCATACATAAGAGTGTTAATTGTTAAATTAACAACAGGAGTCACTGTGCACTTACTTCCCATGCAGGACTTCTGTACTCAATGAGTTGTATTATGAGAATTAGTTGTAAAATTTGTTCCCAAACAATTTTTTTGTGATGTGTGTGCAAATTGTTGAAATATTTACTTAGTATAGAGTTGGTCTTCTGTATATAAAGTTAATTGAAAATGAATCTTAATGGAGAATGGGACTGAGAATGGGAAAAGGAGGAAGAGGTGGGGTGGAAGTGTGGGTGGGAGGGTGCTTATGGTGGGAAGAATCACTATATTCCTAAAGTTGTGATTATGAAATTGGTACTCATTAAATAAAAGGTTTCTCATGGAAAGTAGGCCACAAAGCAGACTCATAGAATGACAAACACCCTAAATAGCACTCTGACTACAGAATCAGTCGTTCAAGCATTCAGATCTGGCTGAAAAGCCCATGAGAGCATTTCAGGCATGAAAAGCCAAGACACTGTGGCAAAAAATTACCTACATGAAGGATCTCTGTGAGTGAGATCCCAGTGAAAAGAAGGATGTACTTTTCCTTGAAAGAAGGAGAGAACTTCCACTTTGTTTATGGCCCTGTCTAAATACTAATGGAGTTTGTGAACTCAAAAGGCTTCCATAGCCTTGGCAGCTCATGACAAGAGTTTTGGGTGATCACTGAGATCATAAATAAGTGTGTCAATTGTTAAATCAACAATAGCAGTCACTGCACTTTCTCCCCATGTAGGATCTCTGCCCTTAATGAGATGTACTATGAGAATTAACTGCAAAACTTGTCTTCAAACAGTACTTTATACTTTGTGTCTATGTGGGTACAAACTGTTGAAATCTTTACTTAGTATAGAGTTAGTCTTCTGTATATAAATATAATTGAAAATGAATCTTTATGAAGAATGGGATGGGAAAGGGAGTAGGAGGTGGAATGGTTTGGGGGTAGGAGGGCAGGTATGGGGGGAAGAACCACTATTTTCCTAAAGCTGTTCCTATGAAATTTGTATTCATTAAATAAAACCTTCTAAAAAATAAATAAAATAAAAGTTTTCTTTGGGGAAAAAATAATATACACCAAAAAATGGATCAAAAATCTAAATTTAAGACTTGAGACTCATAAATTATGTCTAAGAGCTCACAAAAGATGTATAATTCTTGGGTTCTCTTTAAAGATAATTAAATTCTAAAAGGAAAGAAAGAGGAGGAAGGAAGGGAATAGAGGAAGGAAAAAAAAAGTGAAATCACCTCTGAACAGCACTTGTCTGGACTGTTGAGGAATAGTTTTTTGTTGTTTTGGTTTTATTTTTATTTTTATTTCTAATACAAAGCATTGAACTCTTTATCTAGACTAGAGTTAATCCTCTGTATCTAATTTAAATGAAAATAGGTCTTAGTGAAAAATAAGACAGGGAACAGGAGAGGGTAGAAGAAGAGGTGTGGGAGGGTGGGTACAGTGGGAAGAATTACTATGTTCCTAATGTATTTATTAAATGCATGTAAATAAATGAGATAAATTTTAAAAAGACTTAGACTATGAAGTTTCTGGAGGAATATGTAGTGGCAAACTCCAAGACATTGGCGTAGGTGACAACTCTTGGATAAGACCTCCAAATCACAGGCAACAAAAACAAAACTAAACAAATGAGATTATACCAAACTCAGAAGCTTTATACAGCTATGAAAAAGATTGATAGAGTGAAGAAACATCCAACAGAATGGGAAAAATATTCTTGAGCTACCTATCTGACAAAGGATTAATATCCAGAATGTATCAGCAATTTAAAAAAACTCAAGAACAACAACAAAATAACCAAACAACCCAGTTAAGAAATGGACAAAGTGCCTCAATATACAGTGCTCAAAAAAATATAAATGGCTGGCACCAACGTTGTAGCTTAACAAGTTAAGCCACTTCCTGCAATATTCGTATTCCATATGGGTACCAGTTTGAGTCCCTGCTGTTCCACTTCCAAGCCAGCTCCCTGTTAACAGCCTGAGAAAAGCAGTGGAAGATGGCCCAAATGCTTGGATCCCCACACCTACGTGGGAGACCCATATGAAGCTCCTAGCTCCTGGCTTCTGCCAGACCAAACCCCAGCCATTACAACCATTTGGGGAATATATCAGCAGAGAGAAGATTTCTCTCTCTCTCTCTCTCTCTCTCTCTCTCTCTCTCTCTCTCTCTCTCTCTGTCATTCTCTCTCTCTGTAACTCTTTCAAATAAATAAGTGAACTTTAAAAAAGATTTATTTTTATTAATTTGAAAGGCAGAATTCGGCCGACACAGTGGCTCATTAGGCTAATCCTCCACCTGCGGTACCGCAGCTCAATGAGCTAATCCTCTGCCTGTGGTGCCGGCACACCGGGTTCTAGTCCCAGTCGGGGCACTGGATTCTGTCCCGGTTGCCCCTCTTCCAGTCCAGCTCTCTGCTGTGGCCTGGGAGTGCAGTGGAGGATGGCCCAAGTCCTTGGGCCCTGCACCCGCATGGGAGACCAGGAGAAGCACCTGGCTCCTGGCTTTGGATTAGCGCGGTGTGCCAGGGTGCGCCGACCACAGCACGCAGGCCACAGCGCCCATTGGTGGGTGAACCAACGAATGGAAAAGGGAAGACCTTTCTCTCTGTCTCTCTCTCTCTCACTGTCCACTCTGCCTGTCAAAAAAAAAAAACCAAAAAAAAAAAAACGCAGAATTACAGAGAGAGAGAAAGAGGTCTTCCACATACTGGTTCACTCCCCAAATGGCTGCAACAGTCAGAGCTGAGCAGATCTGAAGCCAGGAGCCAGGAGCTTCTTCTCCCACACCAGTACAGGGGCTCAAGGACTTGGGCCATCTTCTAGTGCTTTCCCAGGCCATAGCAGAGAGCTGGTTTGGAAGTGGAACAGCAAGGACATGAACCAGCACTCATACTGGATGCTGGCACTGCAGGTGGTGGCTTTTACCCCCTAGGCCATAGCACTGCCCCCTCCCCAAAAAATCTTTTAAACCAAACAGACAAAGAATAGAAATGACTAAAAAATACATGAAAAAGATGCTCATCATCACCAGCAATCAGGGAAAAACAAAGCAAAATAACAATGAGATTTCACCTCCCCCCTGTCAGAATGAATACTACCCAAAGGACAAAGAGCAACAAAAGCTTGTGAGGATGTGCAGAAAGGGCAACACTTAGATACCGTTGCTAGGAATGTAAATTAGTGCAACCACCGCAAAAAACAGTAGCAGTCTAAAAATAGACTTGCCATATGAACCATTAATACCATTCTGGGTATATATCCAAAAGACATGACTACATTGTATCAAAGAGATACCTGCACCACCATGTTTATAACAGCGCTGTTCACAATAGCCAAAATATGGAATCAACCAAGGTGTTCATCATCAGATGAACGGATAAAGAAAATGTTACATATATTTTAATATATATATACAGAATGGAATATTATTCAGCTATATAAAGGAATGAAATCCTATCATTTGCTTCAAAATGGGTGCAACTGGAGGACATCATGTTGAATGAAATAAGATGAACACCAAAAGACAAATACTTTCTTATATATGGGAGCTAAAATTTAAAAAGAAAAATCAAAAAACAAATTTATTTATGCCTATGTGTATCAATATTGCTGCAAATAAAGTTTGTCAAACTTTGTTTTATGTCTTGTCAAACCAATGATTAAAAATGTTATACTACTATACATTTAATGATCCATAATTACATTTAAATTGATTGTATATGGGTGAAATGGTCATCTTTCCACTTGACTATTGTCTATGATCCTAGCCTATATTCTTGCTAAACTAGGAACTTTCTGCTTTTCATCTGCTGAACACTTTATTCCATGGTGAATTAAGCCTTTGTAATGTAAATTAAAAGTATGTTATCTTGAAAAGCAAAGGATAAAAGAGAGAGAGAAAGGGAGGACGGAGGAAAAGATGGAGGGAGAGAGAGAGAGAAGAAAAGAAAATCATATTCTTAGAATTGTATCTATGAAAGTATTGAATCTATTAAAAATTAAAAAAACTAAAAATAAAAATTCAAAAGAACAATGAAATGTAATATACCGTGTACACTGCAAATTTATAGGAATTTATCTTATCAAACATATATGTACATTCCTTGTGGATGTGTTACAAAACCTTGATTACCATATACCCTTGTTTTGTTTTAGATACTGTTTAAAGCAGTAACTAAACAAATCCTAATATGATCATATAACTATGTCTCCACGCAATGTCATGTCAATTAAACTTACTTAACAAATTGGTTTAAATATTAAGTATCTTATTTATCTTTAAATATTAAACTTTTAAGAATTGTTTTTTGGTAAATATGTCATTAAATGTTGAAGAGAAGAAATATTAAAAACAGCAAATTTTAAAGAGAAATAATTCAAACAAAAAGTCAACTTGAAAAACTATTTATAAGGTACTTGTTATGTATATTACACTAACTTAGATTCTATAACTATAGAAAGGTTAACCCAAACAGCACAACAAAGAACAAAAAAAAAAAAAAAAGGAAAGAAAGAAAGAAGCACATTGCTTCAAAATCCAAGACATGCTTCAAGCTCAGTTAATCACAGCTGAGTTTCTCACACAATGAGCTACCTATTTGGGCCTCAAGGCCACTTCTAAACATCTTCCAGAGTGATGGACAAAGTGCAGTCACCGTGAGCCTTGATGCCTGACCACATAGCCTTCCTCCTATAAAATCCTTTTTCATTGTGAAGGTGAGTCTGCTTCCTGGAATCTGTACTCAAATGCAATTTGGAGTTCTTAAAAACATAATCTCCTTATCTTAAACATTTTACATTTGCATGAGACACCAGGGAATATGAAATGATGCCCTAATTGAAACATGACTTAATAAGCAGTGCATGTAACCAGGAGAGCCCCTGAACTGTAATCCCAGCTTCAATACCACTTGCTGTGTTTCCTTGCTTTAATTGAATAATACGCCAGAATTTTACTCCTCTCATTTGTTGAGAAAAATAAACAGTGAAGGTACTAGTCACTGAAAAAAAAATGCAATAATTAAAAAGCTGCACTTCTGTTTGCCATCTTGTAGGGATGATCTTTATACAGAGAGTCTCCAAAAAGTTCATGGGAAATACCTATTATGAAAAAACTACAGATTTTTTAAAAGTTTTGAACCCAAATAAACTTAACTCTCTCCTTTTTTTAATTAATTAATTAATTAATTAATTTGACAGAGAGAGACTGAGTGAGCGAGCAAGTGCTTCCATCTGCTAGCTTATTACCCAAATGCCCACAGTAGCCAGGGCTGAGCCAAGGTGAATCCAGAATCCAATAACTTAATCCAGCTCTCCCACATGGGTGGCAGGTACCTATTTACTTGAGCCATCACCACTGCCTCCCAGAGTCTGCACTGATAGGAAGCTGGAGACAGGGGCCAGCACCGGGAATTAAACCTGGATACTCCCCTACAGGATGCAGGCATCCTAAGTGCTAAACTAAATACCTTCACTTAAACATACCTCTTTTTTCCAAATTTATTTATTTATCTTTATTTATCTGAAACACAGAATGAGAGAGAGAGATTTTCTATACTCTGGTTCATTCCCCAATTGCCTGCAACAGCCAGAGCCGGACCAGACCATGGTTGGCAGGAACCTAAATACTTGAACCATCATCTGTGACTCCTGGGATGTGCATTATCAGGAAGCTGAATCATCAGCAGTGGAGGAACTCAAATCTAGGCACTCTGAAATGGGTTTCAAGCATCCCAAGTAGGAGCTTAAACCTTCACTCACTTCACCAAAACACCTGCCCCTAAACTTATCTTTAACTAACTTCATCCTCATAAATACGAGCAAATTTCAAAAAGTTCATGGGCAAAGAGAATTTAAAAATAGGATTAATTTAATGTCAATAAATTTTGAAATCCATGCATATTTTTAATAATAGATGTTTTATTTGAACCTCTCTCAGTGCCTGGTTCAAATCAGATGGTAAACAAATACATATGTATGCAATGAATGCTTTCTCTAGCATGTTTTATGCACATTCCACAAATAAAATAAAATTGGTTATATACAAAATTATGAAGATTTTTTTAAGCTTTTTAAAGAGATTTTGAAATTGTAAGTCAGAAAAATATTGAATCAGTAAGAAAATATTTAAGCAGATTGTGTTAAAATCACTTGCAGAAACATTGTGCTACTATTAAAATTAGTTTGAAGGACTATGCAAAAAAAATTTATGGTAGAACACTAAATGAAAAACTAAGTCTAGGGGCCGGTGCTGTGGCATAGCAGGTTGATCCATTGCTTTGGACACTGGCATCCCACATGGGCTCTGGTTTGAGACTTGATGCTCTGCTTGCAATTTGGCTCCCTGCTGGTATGCCTGGGAAAGTAGTGGAAGATGGCCCAAGTCCCTGGGAGACCCATATGGGAGACCTGATTAAAGTTCCTGACTTCTGGTTTTGGACTGGCCCAGCCCTAGTTGTGGCCATCTGAGAAGTGAACCATCAGATGACTGATCTCTATCTCTCTTTCTCTCTGTGACTCTGCCTTTCAAATAAATAAAAATAAATCTTAAAATAAAAATCAAAGCCTAGAGTAAAACTGAACATTCATATATCCTGTGATCCAACAATTCCACTCCAAGATATATTGCTGAGAAAAATGTGTACATCGATGTTCATTAAAAATGTGTGCAGATATTTACCAAACCACAGAGACAAGAATTTCCATACCAAAATTGTTGTCATAGTAACTCTTTAGTAATTCCATCACTGACAAATAAGAAAAATATTCTTTGACACCATCAAGCTTATTTTTCTGATAATAGTAATAAATATTATTGCCAACTGGCTAAGCACAAAGTAAGTATTAGAATACAATTCAATTGTGATTCAAATACAGTACTAGTAGAGAGCAGTTTCAGAAGTCCCTTAAAAGCACCATGGTCCTTTCTATCCTTGGATGATCACTTTAGGATTTTGGCAACATCCTTCAGTGCTGCCTCTGAAGATTGCTGTACAGCTGGACACTACAGTTCATTGAGTATCCATTGATCAGCTGTAATGGACTGGACCTCTGTTGTCTGCAGATGGAAGCAGGAATATACCAGCACATAAGGCTGGGTGTGTCTTTGCCCATTAACTTCATGCACAGCTCTCAGCTGCACTCTGGGAAACCACACTTCAATGAGAGAACAGTCTTTATCTTCAGACATTAGTGGAGCCCCCAGCATCTGCAAGCTATCAGCAATAGAAGTGGAAAGCCCTGGCTAGAGAGAGTGCTGGCAGGAGAGAGAGAAAGATGACTGCAGAAACAGCAGGAACCAGAGATGGCACTATGAGCCACAGGAAGAGAAGCTGTGAACTGTTCACTTGGTATAATGACTGTCCCAAGGTGAATGCATAAAAGTAACAAATCATGACATCTCATTATACGCAGGCTTTAGTGTCAGCCCTCAGTCAGCATGACTGACTGATACAAGCTAAAAATAGAACCAATAACAAAAACACCAGCTCACTTGGTCTCTGACACTCCAGTCTGGTAACTGCTTATGGACAAGATAGTTTCAGCCTTTAACAGACAGCATCAATTACTTCAAATAATAAAGCGTTACCTAGCAACTTGTTTAAATAGTTTGAAGATTCTGCAGTAACTTCTTCAAAATAACAACGTGGTCTTGTATGTTTTTATCGTATCTATATACTGAAACTAGCAGAGAGCAGAGTAGCTAAAAGGCTAACCCTGCAAACACCATCAGAGAGCATTTGGAAGCTCCCAAATGTTCAGGCAGACACCCAAGCAGTTTTTCTCTCTCATCTGAAGGGAGGAGCTTATTTCTGGCTTCTCCCTTGAAGACAATTTGTGGAAAGTATCTAATATGACTGTTGTTTACAAAACAGCATCTGTTCTTTTTATATGAAAATTATAATTCCTCAGTTGTCTCATAGAAAACTCTCCATAACCTCCCACGTGACGAACATTGCAGACTAGTTCAGTTATCACATTCAGGTTGCTATAATTCATATTCAGAGAATGAAAAAAGATGAAAGTGCACATTTAAATTCAACTAATAGCAAAGAGTTCGCCTGTCCAAATATTCACAATGCTGCTAGAGTTAAATCACCATTACCCAAAATACAATCTTTTGAAAAGTTAACTTAACATTTATGCCAGAAGTCATCCAACAAGGAAGAACTCTATATAAGATGAACTAACTGAATGTAATAAACATCCCCATGAGTTTATAACCCAAGAGAAAAATTGACACAAAAGATAATGACAATTCAAGGGAATGTGTGATTTTATATGAATTATTCCATGGGTCTGACAATGCCCCAGGTGCAAAGGATACAGCAATGATCAGAAATCTGGGAGCCCACAATAGAATGAGAAGCTCAGATATATAAGCAACCAAGTTTCCAAACAACATGAGAAGGGTGGATATAAAAATAAAGTAAAGGAAATGGCTAATTGAGCCACCCAGGGAAATCAGAGGGAATTGATTATCTCTGGAGCATAGCAGTTGCTTGGGAATGTAAAGGATGGATAAGATTTCACAACAGAGAGAGTGAGACTGACGACAGACAGTATATTCCAATCAAAAGAACAGTAGATTATATGAAATAATTGTGAGGAAACCAGGAGGTTCATGGATCTGAGAATCAATTTGTG
Organism: Sylvilagus floridanus; assembly: GCA_949820135.1. NCBI lineage: Eukaryota > Metazoa > Chordata > Mammalia > Lagomorpha > Leporidae > Sylvilagus > Sylvilagus floridanus. The sequence continues at coordinate 129,350,917 of OX463244.1, forward strand.
CCTGTTGTCTGGTGTAATTATTTAATAGCAACCCCATTAACTCTTTAAAGGGTTATCTTTCAGACAATATAGTAAATGTTCAATCTAATGAAAGAACAAATAAGGGAGAATGTTTAGCCTACTGACTGATTCACTTGTGTTCCACATTGGAATACCTGGATTCAATTTCTGACCCCAGCTTCCTGTTAATACAGACCCTAGGAGGCAGTGGTGACATAACTGAGCTCCTGCCACCCATGTGGGATGTGGATTGACTTCCTGGCTGCTGACTTTGGCCCTTGCCCTGGCCCAACATCCCCAGCCTTCGCAGGCATTTAAGGAGTGAACCAGCACTTAACTGGTTCCTTCTCTCTCTCTCTCTCTCTCTCCCTCTCCCTCTCCCTCTCCCTCTGTCTTCTGCTCTCCCTCCCTTCCTCCCACTTTCTCCAAGCAAGTACAATTTTAAAGAGAAAAAGAATATACGATAGCTTGGAATTACTGGAAAGATTTATATATGGGAGAAATGAATCAGAATGAAGGAGCATGCTAAGAAATCAAGACCTTTTTCTTCCCCAAGGGAGACATCAAAAATGCTTAATTAGAGAGACAATAGAACATGTTCATTTTAAAGATAGGACTGTTTGGCTATTTAGAGATTGGATTGGGAGGCAGAACATGTATAAAGAGCCTGATACTATGCCTTGAGTAAAGTATTAATGGAAAACATAAATTCTAACGAAATCTATAGGACATTGAAGATTCACAACAAAGGAAACACCCAAGACAGCCTCTTTTTTTTTTTTTTTTTGATTCCTGACTAGAACTGTTTCTAAGCCTTAATGTACTTCATGTACTTCATGTACTTCAAGCCCTCATGTGTCAGATCCCAGATAAGGGTCTAGAATCATGCCCATTAGGGTTCCTCCTGGCTGTAGCTTCATAATGTTTCACATTTCTTCCTCATGCTCTTGTATCTTCAATCTTCCTCTTAGCTATGTAAACTATAAATATGCTCATTTCTGCATCTTTTAACAAAAACAAAAGGCCTTTCAACTAAGGTTTTTCCCATCCCTCTCATTCCTTATACTTGTATGTGTCTTGCAGGAGTAGTTTACATTCACCATACCCAGTTTTCTGTTGTCTCTGTTCTTAAGCAAATAGGAGCCAACCACCACAATAATAACAATTAACATGGACTGAGCGTTTTCTCAAGACCAAATGTCACACTTTGCATACTGTAGCTTATCAATCTCACAAACCACAATGTGAGTAATATTACTATTCCTTTTCTACTGTTGAAGAACAGATTTAGTGAACTTGAGTGAGTGTCAGAAAATGAGTCAAGAGATCATTAAAAAGAGCCACCACTGGTGAACTTCAGCCAGACTCCTCGGGTATCATATTGATGGCTGTACATTTCACGGTTCATCATATACATAATCCCATAGCTGTCTTCTCTTCTAAGGTTCAGGTCTATCTTTGAACTTCCTATACTTCATTTCCATGTAAATAACCTGAGGAAATCCAAAAATCTACTGAGGTATCCACAAAACTGCACATACAACCACATTTTGCAATAGCTTTCCAAAAACTCTTCTGGTAATCGACCCTAGTTACCTGAGAGTAAATCTTGGTTCTTTACTCTTCTTCCTTCTTTCTTCAACCTCCATTACCAACTGTTCTCCATGGCCCAGAAGATGTTCCCCTAAAATCCGTCTCCTAACCATAACTTTCTCCCCTTGCCCAAATCCAGCCCCACATTATCTATAGACTCTATTATGGCACTAAGCACTTTAGTCCCTCATCCTCTCCAATTCCTCCTCAGCACACTAATCACAGCCATCTTTCCTACATAACTCAGATCTTATTCTTATACTTAAAACCCTTAGAGACTCAACGCTTAGCTCAAATGTCAGCTGCATTTGGAAAATTTCCAATTGTGCCCACTCCCATGAAGGAGTAGTCGTCACCACCTTCAAAGTCCTCCCATCTCCTTTCATACAATTGGACAGAATTTGCAACACGTAGGATATGGAACTGTGGATGTAGTGTTTTTTCCCTCTCAGTCCAGATTATGCCTGCCTTGATAGTAAGGATCTTGTCTAACTCATTCTTATAAAACCAGCACACTGCTTAACAACCATGTCAAATGTGGAAACTTATCTGATTTACTGATTTTGAAATGGCTAGATGGTAATCACACAGTAACATGTCCATGTGCCAAGCAAGCTCTAAGCATGCTGTTGCTTTCAACTATGAAGGCATTCATAAGGCGTAACTACAAATATCTCACTAGAAGAAAAATGCTTGTGAGAAATAGTGTCCAGAATTTCTAGCTTCACACAGAAGATGCCAAATCTCACAGAAACCTTGCTACAAATATGGTTTCCTGATCATGCTTATATTCTGCAAAGATGTAGAGGTCAGAAAACTAACATATTAATTTCCCTGCCCATCGCTGTTTTAAAGACTTATCCAAACATTTCTAATGTTTCTTCTTCCTGTCTCCCTTTGCTTTATCCTTCTTTCCTTGTCATTGAGAATGTTAATAGCTTTTAAAAAAAATCAATGTCCTGCCATTGGGCTCACAGGAGTGCAGCACAGGTCTGGCAGGTGAGTCATTATAGTTCTGGTTGTGAAAACAGCTGCAAACCTTTCCCAGGGATATCAGCTGCTATGCAAAAGGGCAGAATGTGGCCTTAAGATGAAACCGAATGCAAAGTCAAAATTAATTTAACTTATATTTTATTTATGATTCAATGAATTAATAATCAAGGGTATTTGCATGGGCAAGTTTTTCAAGCAGTAGAGTATCCTTTGATTGAATTAATATTTCCCTTCAAAAGATATTTAAAATATTAGCATAATAGAGCACATTGCAGTAAAATCCACAAACTCATTTGTGAAAATTCTTTGTGTCATAGGCAAGTACTACTAACCCAAATTAGTGAGAAGGTGGCAAGTGATACAAAACTACTTTACATAAGCCAAAGTCAGCAAATTCAATTTTGAGGAAATTTTCCTGTAGTAAATTACATTTAAAATATGAGATTTCATTACTGTTTTTGTTTATAATCTTATACAATATTCTTAAGCATTATTTTTTGAATTCATATCCAAGAAGTCTTGTCAAATAAAAATGTACTCAGGCTCAAGACTGACAAGTAGTAAGAATTAGCATTATTTGATAAAAAACTTAGGCACATTTAAGTGGTTTTTGATTTCCTTAAAGATGTAACAAACACAATTACTGATTAGGAAGTATCCATGAGCCACCCCAAATGCTTAATTATTGTTTGACATGTGTACATCCAGATGTTCCTTTGTAATTATTTTTATATACAAAAATAAATGACAGTTTTTGCAATCTTTATATCATGACAAAAACATTTTGAAACTTATTATTTTAATCTTGTCTGTGGTTTAACAATAGGTCAAAAGTCAGACCCTTACTCCGCCCTCTTTGTCACCTAGGTAATCAGCAAGTTAATCATAGTCCTCTTTCTCTCAATTTTCTCATCTGGAAGATGAGAATTAAACTCTGCCTTCCCTTCTAGGGTTTTGTAGGTCTTAGATAAAAAAAATTTTCCAAAAACATTGATATGTGGCAAAATCTCTGTAGGTGTTGGCTTTCTTCAGATTTCTGTCACTTTGTTTTTCAAATAAATTAAAATAAATGACTAAAACAATAAGGAAAAAACCTGGAGGGAGGACCTCCCCCAACCCTGCCAATTTCTCACTGTCCGTGCTGATCAAGCCAAAACCTTCAAAGTAGCTCTTATTCTTTTGTATCTCTTTCATCCCCAACCTGTCTCTCAGAAAATTGTGGTATCATTTTCTTCCATATACACACACCCAACATCCAAGCTCTTCTCACAGCATCCACCACCATGACTCTGGTCACAGCTGCCATCATTCTCATCTAGTTAATGGCAATAGCTGTTCTGTTCACAGCATCACCATGATTCTATGAATACACAAAGCAGATCATGTCACTGGTTTGTTCAAAACCCTGCAATGCCTCTTACCTTATTCAGTGTCACAGCCAAAGTTCTCACAACAGCTAGTCACCAAACCTACAAAATCATCTGCACTTCTGATCTCATCTTTTGCCAGTCAGTCCCCATTTGCTCTTCTCCAGTTACATGGCCTCCTTTCTTTTCCATCAATCAGGAAGCACTCTGACTCCAGAGGCTCTTCGCACTCATTAGAATCCTAGGTAGATTCTCTTTCCCCAAACATCTACATGGTTACCTCCCTCATGTCCTTCAGGTGTTGGTTCAGATGTCACCTATGATTGCCACTTACTTGAAATTGTAAACCATCCTTCTCATGTCCCAACCCGTCCCCTGAACATCCTATCTCATTGGCTGCTTTCGTTTTCTACATAACATTTAGCACAATCCTTCTCAATATGTTAACATTTTTGTTTCTTGCTCTTATTCTATTTTTTTAAGATTTATCCATTTACTTATTTGAAAGTCAGAATTACAGAGAAAGAGGGAGATACAGAGAGACGGAGAGAGAGAAAGAGAGAGAGAGAGAGAGATTTTCCATCCACTGATTCACTCCCCAAATGGTTGCAACGGCCAGAGCTGGGCTGATTCAAAGCCAGGAGCCAGGAGCTTCTTCCAGGCCTCCCACGTGGGTGCAGGGGCCCAAGCATTTGAGCTATCTTTCTCTGCTTTCCTAGGTGCATTAGCAGGGAGCTGGATTGGAAGTGCAGCAAACGGGACTCAAACTGGCATCTATTTGGGATGCTTTACCCACTACGACACAACATTGTCCCCAGTAACTTCCATTTCTAAGAACAAGTCATGGAAGCACTCCTTCAAAATCTACCTCTCATAATTGTATCTTATCAGCTATAGTTCCTTTTTCTTGTGAGATCCCATCCATTCTCAATCCTCATCCTTTAGGAAAATTCTATCCATTTGTCAAAGCACACCTCAATTGCCATGTCCCAGAGGGAATCAGTCCATTCTGAATCTTCTGGATAATCAATCATTTCCTCACCTAAGCTTTTCTAGTACACATTTTTATAGCTCTGCTTTAGTCCTCATAATACTGTTTTACAATTGTCTGTACATCTTGCATTTTCATTATACCTTGAGTTCTGAAAATTAGAACATTAATGTATCTTTGAGCCTTGTTAGAGTGTAGGCAGAGAGAAGTCAAAAAAAAATAATACATTTCTTTGAATAATTGATTCAATGCCCTCCCTCCCAGAGAAACTGATTCAAAATCCTCAAGTAGGTCCTAGGAATCTGAGGTTTTTTATTCAGCACCATAGGTGACTCTAATTTTTTTTTTTGACAGGCAGAGTGGACAGTGAGAGAGAGAGACAAAGAGAAAGGTCTTCCTTTTCCGTTGGTTCACCCCTCAATGGCCACTGTATGTATAGGTGTCAATGTATTTTTAATAGATACTACAAGAAAAATCTATTATACTATCATTTTGAGTATGTTCAAGAAATGATATTGTATCCTACTTATTGTGTAGGGCTTGTCTAATGCTCACACCATATACTGTGCTTATAAAATATATGTTTAATTTTCATTCAGAACTAGAATTTGGTTTATATTGTAAAACATGTCAATCATGTAGAAGTTTTCTTTCTGGTAAAATCTATTATTCCCCAGAAGACATAAGTAGACAATTGAATTAAAACACTGCTTGATCCGATTAATTTTAATTTGTGAGTGTATGTTCTGCATATTTTTATACTGTAGTTTGTGGATTAAATTTAATTAACATTTAACCAGGTTTGAGAAGGCATGTAAATATGTTCATTCGCATAACAAGAAAGCTGAAGAAAAATGTCAAATTTACACTTCATAACCAATTCAGTTAAGAAGTGGGCAAAGGATTTGAATACATGTTTCTCAAAAGAAGACAAATGGCTTACAAATATATGGAAAAATGCTAAGTATCACTAGCCATCATGGAAATGCAAATCAAAACCACAAATAGATTTTACCTTACTCAGTTAAAATGGCTATTAGCAAAAGGACAAAAAGTAAAAAATGCTATTGGTGGGAATGTAAATTAGTGCAGCCATTATAGGAAAGAGTATAATAATTCCTTTAAAAATTAGAAATAGAACACTCATGTGATCCAGCAATGCCACTACAGGGTATATATCAAGAAGAACTGAAGTGATTCTACCAAAGAAACGCCTATGCCACCATGTTTATTGCAACACTGTTCACAATAGCCAAGATATAGAATCAACCAAAGTATTCATCAGTAGATAAATGGTTAAAGGAAATGTGGTACATATACATAATAGAATATTATTCAGCTGCAAAAAATAATGAGAGGGTGGGCATTTAGCATAGCATTTAAGACTCTACTTGGTAATCCCATGTCCCATGCTAGAACACCTAGTTTTCTGTCCTGGCTTGTATCCTTATTTCAGTTTTCTGCTAAAACACACCCTGGAAGTCAACAGGTGATGGCCTAAGTTGGATCCCTGCCAACTACATGAAAGACCTGATTAGAATTTTTGATTCCTGGACTCTTATGCTTTAGGGGAGTTAATCAGCTAATGGGAACTCACTCTTGTGCGCGCTCTCTCTCTCTCTCTCTCCCCCTCTCTCTTGCACTCTGCCTCTCCAATAAAAAAAAAAAAAAACAATAAGTAAGCTTTAAAAAGTGAAATCATGTCATTTTGTAGAGTCAGAATCAAAATGGAGTGAGTGCAGCTAAAAGCTAACTGCAGATCTCTTGCTTCTGTACATATTAGTTTTGCTTGCCAATGGCTAAGGGTGTGTCTTGTGAAACTATGTGGGCCCAAATTCCCAGGAACTAGGTTGACAGAAATGTGTCCTTCACTGTTATCTTATAGCCATATCTTGGATCTGTTGTTGGGTTTGTTATTGTAAACTGTTATCTTACAACCATATTCTGGTTTTCTTTTTATTGTTCACTGCATACCAGGGCTCCTGTTCAAAAACATGAGCCCTAGTGACCGAATACTATAAAAAGCTGTGAAACCTGCTGTTGGGGGCCACACTCTGTTAAGGAGTGTCAGTCCCGATCGATGGCCAGTCCTGATCGGTTGCCTTGCCTCTCATTTGTCTCTCATTTGTTTCTCATTTTCAATAAAATTCATGTGTGACTGTCACTGGCTTTTGTAATATTCCATTTTAGCTGATGAGTGTATGCAGCAATTTGAGGCAAGATGAATGGGATGGAGAACATCATGTTAAGTGAACTAAGCCAGACACAGAAAGACAAATACTATATGTTCTCCCTCATATGTGGAAGCCAAGAAAAACTCAATCTGACAACAGAACAGTACTTAATAGAGGCTGACAGTGCAGCAGGTAGGGGAAAAGGCTGTTTGGATAAAGGGTACCAAATCAGAATTAGAAAGAAGATATACGTTCCTAGTGTTACACATCACAGTGTGGGTGACTATAGATGAAAATAACTTATCCCGGACAAGTTGAAGAGAGGAACTCCTAAGATCCCATCATAATGTAATGATTAAGAAGAAGAAATGTAGATTACCCTGATTAGATCAGCACACATTGTAGCCACACAGTAAAATGTCATGCTGATCTCCATAAATCTGTGTAATTATTAATAATAAAATGCTTAATATTTTTGAAAGTAATGAAATCTTATTTCAAAATGGAGATAATGTCTATGGTGTCCTGTGATTTTTGAAAACTGGAGTATTTTTCTCCAGTTTATATTTTTGATATATTTCTGAAAGAAAATAAATGATTTTAAATTAAGTCAATAAAATGGGATTCACTGGATTGAAGTCATCACTTCTGTTGGGATACGAATAATGTGAATGACCTACCTACCATCTATAAGTTGTAGAAGGTCTCCAAAATCTGATAGCCTCAAATTCAGAAGCAAGCTTCTCGATGCTTGTACAAGTGTGAACAAATAATTCATTTTTAGAATCTGCAATTCTTCTAATGTCTAAGCTATCTTTTTAAAAGTAATTCTAAGGTGGGGCCGGCGCTGTGGCGTAGTGGGTTAATGCCCCAGCCTGAAGTGCCGGCATCCCATATGGGCACTGGTTCAGGACCTGGCTGCTCCTCTTCCAGTCCAGCTCTCTGCTGTGGCCTGGGAAAGCAGTACAAAATGGCCCAAGTCCTTGGGCCCCTACACCAGAGCGGGAGACTGGGATCTGGCTTCGGATTAGCGCAGCTCTGGCCGTTGCGGCCATTTGGGGAGTGAACCATCGGATGGAAGACCTCTCTCTCTTTCTCTCTGCCTTTTCTCTCTCTGTGTAACTCTGACTTTCAAATAAATAAATAAATCTTTAAAAAAATAATTCTAAGGCAAGTAGGTTTTTCATGTAATTAGCTACTATTAACTACAAATTAACCCAACTCAAAATACCTTGGAAAATGAAGGAAAGGTATTCATTTATTTTCTCTAACTTTATTTTTAATGCAGTCCATGTTCTTCCACTCCTACTAGTAAAATGTTTTAATAAAGCAGGTTCAGATTAGAAAAGTCAGTTGCCTCTGTAAGCAGCAAATTTCTTAGTTGTTTTTATACACACAAACAGTGTATCAAATTGGATTTTTATTTTTTATTTTCTTACAAGACCCAAACTTATGATTCAGTGACTTTTATTCAAACTCATTACTGCTGAATTGCAAAATGTTGTCTTTGTCCTTAAGACCATGACAGAGAACTTTATCTGCATTCAAATTGCCTACTGGTTTGTGGTATTTCAATAATAAAACAGCAGGATTGAAGGCTCATGATGAGAAATCTGACTAATTACCTGTTAGATGATAGATGGTTGTAACTCGGCAGTGCCAGTCATTGAAAACAAAACACTTCGAGATATCAATCAGCGTCCTGACAAATCCAATTTCCTTCACATTCAGTGGACAATAAATGGGAATTTTACCTCTACGTCTACATAGCACAGAGTTTTAACTTTAAAATATGCATAATGATATTTTAATAAAGTACATTTTTTAAGTAAATTAGTATTTAAATACTTGACATATTCATATTTCAATCTTACAGCTTTTAAATAGATAGATGGTGGAAATAATTAACACTGTAAATCTGTATTGTATTCCATTGTGGAGGGCAAGGTGTACTTAATAGTAGTTTTCCTATTTTCTTTCTACATTTACATTTAACTCAAATTATTCACAACAACTCTAATGGCTGTGTTCAGTCTCTTCATTTTTCTTTAATTTTGTGGTAAATGAGTTGGATGAACATTCTCCATGAGATTCAAAAAGCAGAATGCCCAATTAACACTGCCACATACCAGCATGTGGGCAGAGTTAAAGCAAAGAGGGATTGAAGCATGGAAATTGAAAGCGGGGCCCAGAGAAACACCTTTTACTCCCTTATAAGGAGTGATTACCTAGTCAACATTAGGAATTTATGGGTAACTTACTAGTTTTAACCTTCATATCTTATTCTGCATTAAAACCCAGAAAGATTAAAGGTGGAACAGGAATGCAAAAAGGACAAGAGAGCTTTTGCTTCCTATTCATTGAAGAGAAATGATTTTGTCTGCAAGGATTAAAAAGTTTGATAATAGATTGTCTGAAACTAGGCACTTTCCAACATTACTGATGGGAAGGTGGGTTGATACAAATTCATTGAAGGACAATTTGGCAATAGCTATCAAAATTTAGATTCTTTGAAGCAGCAATTGACTTTAGGAAGGTCTCCAATAATTATTTTTATACATATCCAAATGTTTACTTCCATACTGCCCATAATACCAAAACTGAAGTAAAATATGGTCCCTGCACAGGAAATTGGTTCAATAAAGAATGTACATTCATTTAAAAATGGCTTAGAGTAGATCTCAAATTTTCTTGAAACACACAAAAAAAGATGAGTATGTAGGTTATGGTTATGTTCATTAGCTTGATTTAGTCTTTCCACATTATGTATGTGTATGTGTGTGTGTGTGTGTGTGTATAAACATTGCTTTGTGCTCCATAAATTTAAATATTTTATTAACTAAAGAAATAAACAAGAAAGATTTTTTTTTAATGTTACAGCCAGTGCCTGCAACGCCGGCATCCTATATGGGTACCAGTTGGAGTCCTGGCTGCTCCACTTCTGATCCAGTTCTCTGCTCTGCTAATGTACCCGGGAAAGCACCAGAAAATAGCCCAAGTATTTGGGTCCCTACCATCCATGTGGAAGACCCAGATGAAGCTACTGGCTCCTGGCTTTGGCTTGAACCAGCCCTGGCAGTTGTAACCATTTGTGGAGTGAACCAGAGAAAAATCTCTCTCTCTCTCTCTCTCTCTCTCTCTCTCTCTCTCTCTCTCTCTCTCATTCTCTGTAACTCTGACTTTCAAATAAATAAATATTTTTTAAAAATGCAACCAGAACCTAAAACTAAATTATATGTTGTAAATAAATAATGTACAAGAGTACATGGAAAATGGAATTAAGATAGGTTTATTTTGGTGCAAATGATTTTGAGATCCATGCATACAAGGAATTTTCAAAAATTTTAAGGAAATAAATATATTATGAAAAACTAAATGGATTTCAAATTTTTTGCACCAAAATTAAATTTATATTTTGATTTCATTTTTTCATGAACTTTTCAGACAATAGAATACTATGCAGCCAAATATATTGGGTTTTTTAAGACTTTATTATTTATTTATTTATTTATTTGAAAAAACAGAGCAACAGACACAGAGAGGGAGTAACAGCAATCTTCCATCCCCAAATGGCCACAATAGCCAAAGCTTGGCCAGGCCAGAGCCACGAGTCTGGAACTCCATCCAGGTCACACACACGGGTGGCAGGGGCCAAAATACTTGTGCCAGGTCCACTGTTTTGCCAGGAGCAATAGCAGAGAGTTGAATGGGAAGCTAAGCAGGCAGAACCTGAAATGGTACTCTAAAATGGGGTGCCAGTGTTGCAAGCACTGGCATAACCTGCTGTACTACCATTCTCGGCCCTCAAACATAGTTTTTAAAAAGAATGAAATTGATCTGTATGTTCTATTCTGACAATATACAAGAGACACTTTTAAGTGAAACTGAGGCAGACATATCTGAGGTTTTTTAAAAATAATATAAATTGAAAGACATACATACAAATACATATTTGATCGTGAACAGAAAATTTATGCAATAATGCATAGAAAAATGCAATGTATGGTTGGCTTTACGAGAAGAGTCTGGAGGTGAGGCATAAGGAACATCTAATTTTCATTTTTTTAAAGGAATGTATTTATTTATCCATCTGTTTGAAAGACAGTGACAGACAAAGGGATCACACAAACAAGACTAGTGTCTGCTAATACTAACTGATAGAAAAAAAAGGGAGAGAATGATCCAACATGGGAAGTGGGATACACAGCAGACTCATAGAATGGCAGATGTCCTAAACAGCACTCTAGCCTCAGAATCAGCCCTTAAGGTATGCGGATCCGGCTGAAAAGCCCATGAGAGTATTTTAGGCATGGAAAGCCAAGACACTCTGGAAAAAAAAAAAGGACCTAAATGAAAGAACGGGTCATCAAAGAAGGAGGTACCTTTCTCTGAAGGGAGGAGAGAACTTCCACTTTGACCATGACCTTGTCAGCAAACTCAAGAGGCTTCCATAGCCTTGGAAACTCATGACTAGAGCCTAGGGAAATTTCTGACGCCATAAACAAGAGTGTCAAATTGTTAAGTAAACAGCAGGAGTCACTGTGTACTTACTCCTCATGTGGGATCTCTGTCTTTAATATGTTGTTCAATGTGAATTAATGCTATAACTAGCACTGAAACAGTATTTTATACTTTATGTTCTGTGTGGGTGCAAACTGATGAAATATTTACTTAATATATACTAAATCGATCTTCTGTATATAAAGATAATTGAAAATGAATCTTGATGTGATGGAATGGGAGAGGGAGCGGGAGATGGGAGGGGTGCGGGTGGGAGGGAAGTTATGGGAGGGGGAGCCATTGTAATCCATAAACTGTACTTTGGAAATTATATTTACTAAATAAAAGTTTAAAAAAAAAAAAGACAGTGACAGAGAAAGAGAGAAATCTTGCATCTGCTGATTCACTCTCCAAATAGCCACAACAGCAAGATCTGGGCCAGACTAAAGCCAGGAGCCAGGAACTCATTCCATCCTGATCTCCCACATGAGTGGCAGGGTCCCAAGTACTTGAGACATCATCAGCTGCCTTCCCAGGTGCATTAGCTGGAAGCAAAACAGCTGAGACTAAACTGACCCTCTGAAATAGGATGCCAGAATTACAAGAGGCGGCTTAACACACTATGTCACAGCGCTGGCTTCTTACTTTTCATTGCATAGGTCTTATACTGTGTGAAATTTAACATGCACTTTATCACCTTTTCAATAACAAATAAATGCTGAAAGAAAGGAAGATTACACTCACAGTTATATATATATGCATACAGATGGGCCAATTTGACTGCAAAGTCCAACCCTTTCTAACTGTTCCACAGCCAGATATTTGGAGAGTTAAACTAATCTTGCATTTTCCTAACACAACTCTACGAACAGAAGCAAAACGCATGGTTAATTATAATGATCAGAACATGGACATAACCATCCCTTGAGGCCAATGGCTTGAGTATAACTAAGAATTGTGATTGAGTGATTGAAGACTGCAGTATCTAATCAAGCCTTCGAAGAGAATGAAAGGTCATTCTGGCAGGGAGGCACACAACGCTGACATAACATCTACCCAGCCAGGCAAAGAAGAGGATGTACACGGATTACAGAATTTAGAAAAGTTCAAAGAGTAGGTAACTCATCCTAAAAACTCATCCTAAACTCATCCTAAAAAGATAATATACTGGAATACTGTGAAGATGACGACATTGGAGAGTACTACCTCCTCATTCCAGCACAATAATACACTTACACACTGCTTTGTATTTTTCAGAATTCCTTGCAAGATAAGAATTAAACACCTGCAAAGGTTAGAGAAAATCTAGACATGATCAAATGCATTGTCAGGGCTAACTTTATCAACTGAAGGGCTAACTCTTCAATCAACATATAATTAAAAGACATATATGTCTTTTATATAATTAAAAGACACATATAATATATATGTATTATATATACATATATTATATATTATATGTGCGTATTATATTATATATAATATATGTGTATATATTATATACATAGAGAGAAAGAGAGATTACTGTTAATGGCATTCACCCATTAAATACTAAATCAGAATTTAAAAGTCTAAAAACATTTGTTAATGTGATCAAAAACTGAGATAGAGGTGTAATAAGACACAAGAAGAAGAGATGAATACAGAAAGGAAAGAGAAAATTTAAAGTAAAATCTTTATATGTCTCCAAATTTTAACCAAGACCTGTCTTGGCAGGCACTTGTATCTAAAACTAGAAAAAGGGGGCTGGTGTAGCAGAGCAGTGTAAGCCACTGCTTGGGACACCTGCATCCCTTGTCAGAGTTGCAGTTCCACTCTCAACTGCTCCACTTATGATCCAGCTCTTAGCTAATCCACCAGTGAAGCAGCAGATGATGGCTCAAGCACTTGGATACCTACCACCCATCTATGTGTGAATGGAGTTCTGCTCCTTTCTTAATCCTGGCCCAGCCCCATTTAGAGAGTAAACCAGTTTCCCTCTATCTTTCTCTCTTCCTTTCAAATAAATAAATATTTTTTTTGAAAATAAATAAAAGTAAAATGTGATAATTCTTTTTGTGGTAATGTCCTTGCACCAATTAAACATACATGTATTTTTTTCAAAATAGTTTTTTTTTAAAAATTGACTACAGTGTATATTTATTAAACAAAAGCTTTCTATAAAAAATTAGCTACAGTGGTTGGCATTGCAATATAGCAAGTTAAGCTGCCACCTGTGATACCAACATCCCATATGGGTGCCAATTTGTGTCCTAGCTGCTCCTCTTCTGATCCAGCTCCCTGCTAATGGCCTGGGAAAAACAGTAGATGATGGCCCAAGTGTTTAAGGCCCTGCTACTCATTTGGGAACCCTGAATGAAGCTCCTGGCTTCTAGTTTCAGATCTGCCCAGCTCCAGCCATTGCAGCCAACTGGGGAGTAAACTAGTGGATGGAAGACTTCTCTCTCTCACTCTGCCTCTCCTTCTCTCTATGTAACTCTGACTTTCAAATAAAATAAATAAATCTTTAAAAAATTATACTCTTAAGTGTTTACTCAAAGGAAATGAAAATATATATTCAATAAAGATTTGTACCAAAATGTTCACAGCACAATTATTCCTAATATTTCACAACTGGGGACAACCCAATGTCCATCAACAAGAATTTGGAGAACAGTTACAACAAAATTATAAGACTGATTTATGTACTGAGGCGACCCTCTTACAGAATAAGAGTTAAAAAATTGTCCAGCCCAAACTCAAACAGATGTTGACTTTGTTTAATGACTTTTAAAATGTTGCAGATCATGCAATTAATAATTTTAGGGTGGGTTTGGTGTTCCTAGTCCAGAACTCCAGAGTTTTACTGAATTTAGAAATAACATGGAAAAAGAAAGCAAAAAATTGAAAATGCCAAATTTCTAAGTAATAGAAAAGAAAGAACCTGTCAAAAGCAGAATGATAAGGAATTTACACCAATGACTGTCCAAACAAAGCACATACCTTCTTGGACTTTCCTTGTTCACTTTTTATTGTATTCCACATTTTCCTCTTTTTTTGATTTCTGTTGAAATATATTTGTATTACCTTGACCTGGTCTTTGAAGTATTTAGTCTTTAGACTTGCCTAATGGGTGGCGAGAGATTCTTGATTTAATAATGGCACATTCAAGAACATGGATGAATGAATAAGAGGTTTAAAAATGGCCAGAGACATTTGTGAAATTGTACCATGGTCATGAGTTTGTCATGACCTTGATCCTTTTGGCATAACCTCTGGATGAGACCAAGTGAGACAAGGTCAAATGGGTGAATCCTTTGTTAGCCAGCCATCACACTGTGGGTTAGCCAACTCAGAATGTTTGTTCTTGTGCCCAGTGACTTTTCTTAACATGGAGAAGTTGATAACCGTTTGAAAAAAGTAAGATGGGGCTGCAGTTGTGGTGTAGTGGGCTAAGCCTCTGCCTGCAGTTCTGGCATCCCATAGGGGCCTTAGAGTCTCGGCTGCTTCTCTGCAGTCCTGCACCCTGCTATGGCCTTGGGAAGCTGTGGAAGATGGCCCAAGTGTTTGGGCCCCTGCACTGCGTGGGAGACCCAGAAGAAGCTCCTGGCTCCTGGCTTTAGATTGGCCCAGCTCCAAATATTGCAGCTATTTGAACAAACAAATTGAAGACGTTTCTCTCTGTCTCTCCCTATCTCTATCTGTAACTCTACCTCCCAAATAAATACATCATTTTTTAAAAAAAGTAAATAAGACAACTTTGATCTTTGGTTTTAAAAAAATGAAAAGAGGGGGATAGATAAAGAGACTGCTTTTGTTTCTATTATCAAGGCTTTGAGGGATATTAATCAATTTGGTGTGTTGGACTTCAACAGGATAAGAATTTGGCCAGTAAAGAAGCACAGGCATTGCACAGAGAAAGAATCATGGAGCATACCTAATAATGAAATTCATCTTTACTGACTGTTATATATTTATACCTGTTTCTTTCCATGTATCAGTTAGTTTTAAAATCTGCTTTGTACCTAATATCTAATTGACTTATTAATTAACATTCATAAGCATCAAATTCCTAGTATACTCAGATCATCCAAACAAAGGAGAGAAACACTCATGGTTATTTTTAAGGTGCTGCTTGCCCTCCATGACTTCCTAAAAAACAGAATTTGGGGGCAGGCATGGTGGCATAGTAGGCTAAGCCTCTGTCTGCAGCACTGGCATCCCATACGGGTACCCATTTGTATCCCAGCTGCTCCTCTTCCTATCCAGCTCTCTGCTTATGGTCTGGAAAAACAATGGAAGATGGCCCAAGTGCTTGGGCTCCTGCACCCACATGGGAAACTCACATACATAATGGAATACAAGTAAGCCTTAAACAGCAGCAGAAAATTGGGGACAACATTGTTGAACCTAGAAGACATGCTAAATGAAGTAAACCAGGCAGAGACAAATATATAATCTTATTATATGTGGAATCCAAAAAGATTAAACTAATAAATGCAGAGAGTAGAATGGTGGTTATAAAAGACTGCGGAGGAGGAGAGGTAGATAGGGAAAGAACAGACATCAATCAATGAACATAAAATTAGTTAGCCAGGAGGAATAAGTTCTGGTGTTCTATTGTGCACCATTGGGACCACCTTTAATAATGGATTATATATTTCAAAATAACCAAAAGGATTCTAAGCATTTTAAATGCCCCCAAAAAAGAATTGATAAATATTTGAGGTGATGGATATGTTAGTTAGCCTAATTTGATAATTCCACAATGCATATATGTATCAAACATTACATTGTACCACCTAAATATATACAATTATTATTTATCAATTATTTATCAAATGAGGAATCAACTCTTAGTTTTTAGAAAATTACATTTACATATTTAATGTAATGTGCATTCATAGCTGTTAAATCAAATAATTTGTCCAAAAATTTAAAAAATAACAAAAGTATGTGAAGTCCTTAATAATATTGTTTGTCATGCTTGGGTTCGGTACTGTGATATAATGAATTAAGCCGCCACCTGCAGTGCCAGCAACCCATATGGGTGCCTGCCCAAGTCCCAGCTGCTCCACTTCCATCCAGCTCCCTGCTAACATGCCTAGAAAAAGCAGTAGAAGATGGCCCAAGTCCTTGGGCCCCTGCACCCACGTGGGAGACCTAGAAAAAGCTCCTGGCTCCTGGTTTCAGATCAGCCTAGCTGCGGCCTTTGTAGCCATTTAGGGAGTGAAATAGCAAATGGAAAAATTTTTCTCTCAGTCTCTTCCACTCTTTCTCTGTAGCTCTGCCTTTCAAATAAATAAATAAATCTTAAAAAAAAAAAAAAGTCATGCTTTCTCTATGATCCTTTGCATCTCAAAAAGTTTTTCAAAGGACATAATTACCAAAATACATGTATTCCTCCAAAACTGACAAAGTAATAATAGGTAACAGATCTTCAGAGAATTGGAATCTCGGATGAATCTTCCAACTTATGAATTCACTGAAAACCACCCTAGATGCAAACCATGGGACCAATCAAGATTTGAAAAGATGAATACAGTTGACAGACTGGAAAAAATAAAGTTCAAAATTATCTTTCTCCTTTTTAGATGGTCTCCATGCAGCAACAAATATTTAATTAGTTCTGAAGTCTTCAAGAAATGCTGATGAAGGGCCTCTGCTTAGCACTCAGAAACAAAAGCATAGGATCACAGTGGACAGAAACAAAGAGAAAGAGAGTAAGAAGTCAGTGTGTTGTGAAAAAGTGAGGGCAATTTGAAACAAAGTGGGCTAAAATGTTAACATTTAGTGGTAGACTGATTATTTAGATAATGTAATATTTTACATATTTTTTTAGATAGTCTGATTTAAAGTACCTAAGAAATTAAGGATGAAATTATATGGAAACTGAGATTTTACTCAAAATAATACAGGATAAGTTGACAGTTGTTGAAACTGAGTGATGGCTCCATGGAAGTTTGCTATATTATTTGTCCAGTTTTTTTGTAGCACATTTAAAATGCTCCATGATAACCCCCCTTTTTTAAGGAACAAATAAAAAGTAAGCGAATTTGGGGAAGGGAGGCAGAAGGGACACTTAATTAGAGTACATATATAATTTATTATCTGAGCTGAGAATCACTGAGGATCAAAGTTGACAGGATTAACAGTTGAAATTGCCATTAAACCTGCACCAAGGGTGTCTTCAGCAGCCCAGGATGAACGGTCACTCTACTTATAATCATCAGGCCAATGTGATTTAATATTTGTTGCAAAACAGGAAATGGAGAGAACAACTTGTAATTGAGAACATTTGGATTATTAATGATGAGTTGTTTTCACAGTTTCTGTGAAGAACGAGGCCGGACTACGGCCATCACATTAATCCTTCTGCAGCAGACAAAGCAAACTACTGGCCAGGGGTTGGATCCAGCCTGCAAATGTGTGTTTTGGCCAGCAAAATGTTGAGCTACAGCAGGATATTTTTAAAACTCTGAGTTAGCTGACAACATTTCCAAGCTGAATGATGTCATTTTAAAATCCAGATTTCTAATTTTCCTGGAAAAGTTGTGTTAACTTTTGGAATATGAGCATTCTCATACAGCAACAACTGCTAGAAGTACAGTATTCTCTCTCCAGTTCGCACTCACCCTCACCTTTCCTCAGTGATTTCTAATTGTAGGCTGCTTTGCTTCTGTTCCTTCCTTAACTCCTACAGGCATCTGAGTTTTCAGCTCTCCTTCTAAATCTAGCTCTCAGCATTGAAGCAACAAAAGTGAATTGACTGTAGAAGCCATCATTTCAATAGCACTTAGAAATAGAAATCAGCAAGACTACACAGTTAATATAGGAAATTTCTTTTTGTAACACTTTATTGAAATATGCTACACATACCATGAAATGCACATAAGTGTACAGATAAATGACCAGCACCCTAATTAAGAAAAAAAATTACTAATACCTCAAGAGTCCTCTCCAATCTCCCCATTTTATCTTAATGTGGGAAACGAGTATATTGTCATTAGCATGGTCTGATTTAGTGAAGCAATATTTTAACTACATATCAAATGATTGACATGCACACAATTTTTATACTCTTTCTATATATTAACTACCACAAATAAGAGAAAACATGTAGTATTTGTCCTTTTGAGTCTGTCTTATTTCATTTAGTTTAATGTTCTCCAGTTGCATCCATTTTGTTGCAAATGTCAGCCTTTCATTCTTTTTTAATGGCTGAGTAATATTTCATCATGTATATATACCACATTTTCTCTATCCAGTCATCAGTTGATGGACTTCTAAATGGACTCCATATCTTAGGTAATGTGAATTGATCTACTATAAATATTGGCATACAGGTAACTCTTTAATATGCTGATTTCACTTTCCTTGGATATACTCTTGGGAGTGAGAAATTTGATGGTTTCAGATCTTAAGTTTAAATACTTGATCCACTGTGAATTGATTTTTGTATAGGGTATAAGGCGGAGTCTTGCTTCAAACTTCTACTTGTGGAAATCCAATTTTCCACCATTTGTTCAAGAGACCATTTGTTGAAGAGAATGTCTTTTCTCCAGGGAATGATTTTAGCTTTTCAAAGATTAGTTGGTTGTGAACGCCTGGATTAATGTCTGAGGTTTCTATTCTAGTCCATTGAGCTACATGTCTACTTTTGTGCCAGTGTTAGGCTGTTTTGATTATAACAGTCCTGTAGTGTGTCTTGAAATCTGGTATTGTGATGCCTCCAGCTTTGTTTATATTGCTTAAGATGCTATTTGGAGTCTTTTGTGTTGCCATATGAATTTCAGGATCATTTTTTCTAGATCTGAGAAGGATGTCCTTCATATTTTGATTGGGATCACATTGAATTTGTAAATTGTTTTGGGTAGTATAGACATTTTGATGATATTTTTTCCAATCTGTAAACTTAGAATATTTGCCATTTTTTGTGCCTTCTATTTCTTCCATTAATGTTCTGTAATTTTCATTGTAGAGATCTTTCAAATACTTGGCTGAATTTATCTCAAAATATTTGAGTATTTTTGTAGCTATTGTGAATGGGACTGATATGATAAGTTCTCTTTCAGCCAAAGAACTATTGATGTGCAACAATTCTATTGATTTATGTGTGTTGATCCTGGAACTTTGCCCAATCCCCTTATAAGTTCTTTTTTTGTTCCCCCAATATAAGGAGCATGTCACCTGCAAACAGGAACATTTTGACTTCCTCCTTTCCAATGTGTATCCAAGTATAAGCCTTAGACACTCCACCAACCCTCTGAGGCACATTTGAAGGAATAAAATTTAAATTAATTTAAATTAATTTAAAAAAAAATACCATCCAGTGTAAATTTCTAAAGATTTGTAGGGGACATAGTACTATGACTCTTTAAGTAGACCCCAAAAAAAGATGCTCATTCTATTCAGAAAGCTCCTTCTTAATTTTTATTTCATAATTTGCAAGGTAATTTAGCCTAAATTTACATGAGTATAATTCCCAGAAATACTGTATATTCTCACTAATCTATGGTAACTGTAAGAGTATCTAAAAGGTCATCTATAGAAATGAAATTGACACTGAGATGTGATGTCTTTGAAAAGCCCTTGTCTTGACCATTAAAGAACAGGTTTTTTTTTCCATACTATTTGTTGAACTCTTCACTTAGAGTTATCTTGTGTGTATAAAGTCAATTGAAAATATATCTTAGTAAAAAGAATAAGAATGAGGAAATGAGAGGGAATGGGAAGAATGGTGGGAGTTCGGATGGGAGGGCAGGTAAGGTGGGAAGAATCACTATGTTCCTAAAGTTATATTTATGAAAAGAATGAAGTTTGTATACTTTAAATAAAAGGTTTCTGGGGAGCTGGGGCTGTGGCACAGTGGGTTAACGCCCTGGCCTGAAGCACCAGCATCCCATATGGGCGCCAGTTCAAGACCCAGCTGCTCCACTTCCAATCCAGCTCTCTGCTATGGCCTTGGAAAGTAGTAGAAGATGGCCAAGTCCTTGGGCCCCTGCACCTGCATGGGAGACCCGGAAGAATCTCCTGGCTTCTGGCTTCGGATAGGCACAGCTCCAGCCATTGTGGCCATCTGGGGAGTAACCATGGGATGGAAGACTTCTTTGTCTCTCTCTGCCTCTCCTCTCTCTGTGTAACTCTGACTTTCAAATAAATAATAAATAAATAAATCTTTTTTTAAAAAGGTTTCTGGGTGAAAAAAAAAACCTATGCATGGATTTCAAAATTATTTTGCACCAAAATACACCTATCTTTTAATTCAATGTTCAACCTATCTTTTAAACTATCCTCATTTTAAGTGCATAACTAAAGTTTCTGTATTAAAAAGAGACAAAAGAGATTTGATGGTAGGCAGATGTTAGGAGGCTATAGCAATGATTTGGGTAAGGGATCATAGATAGTTGGACAAAGAAGTAGCAGAAAAGGTGATAAATTTCTGGATTGATTCTAAGCTAGAGTCAGCAGAGATTTCTTATGGATTAGATCTGGGATTTGAGAGAAAGAAAGAAAAGAGGATTGGCATCAAAGTTTTGACTGAATAACTAAAAGAATGGAATTTTCTTTGACTAAGATATGGATCATGGTGAAAGGGCAAGCATTGTGTGTGTGTGTGTGTGTGTGTGTGTGTGTGTGTGTGTTGTGAGGAATTGGAAACTTGGTCTTGGTTTCAGAAATGTTGGTTATATATATCTTTAGCTATCTGTGTAAAGTGATTGAATAGGATGTGTAAACCATCAACACAGTGATAAAATTTAAAGACTTGAAGCTGAATAAGACCTGCAAAGTGAATACTGAGATAGAAGACAGAGGTATAAGGAGCTCCAACATTTAGAGATAATAGAGATACAGAAGAACTAAAAATAAGCCTAAGGGTCCGATGCTGTGGTGTAGCAGTAAAGCAGCCTCCTGCAGTGCCAGCATCTCATATGGGCGCCAGTTCAAGTTATGACTGCTCCACTTCTAATCTAACTCTCTGCTATGGCCTAGGAAAACAATAAAAGATGACTCAAGTGCGTGGGCCCCACACCTGTGTGAGAGACCTGGAAGAAGCTCCTGGCTCCTGGCTCTGGATCAACCCAGCTCCAGCCATTGTGGCCATTCTCTCTCTCCCTCTGCCTCTGCCTCTCTGTAACTCCACCTTTCAAATAAAGAAATAAATCTTTTTAAAAAATTGAGACTAAGAAACAGTTAGTCTAGACAGTAGAAATCTAAGAGAGTAGGATTTCAGGAAGCCAAGTGAAGAAAATGTTTCAAGAAGGGAAATTCTATATTCTGTTTCCTGTCTGTGCTCTGTCCTTTCAATAAACATCCTTTCACTTGAACTATTTAAAATAGGGCTGGCACCATGGCTCACTTGGCTGATCCTCCACCTGCGGCGCCAGCACCCCACGTTCTAGTCCCGGTTGGGGCACCAGATTCTGTCCGGTTGCTCCTCTTCCAGTCCAGCTCTCTGCTGTGGCCCAGGAGTGCAGTGGAGGATGGCCCAGGTGCTTGGGCCCTGCACCCACATGGGAGACCGGGGGGTGGGGGGAGGAACCTGGCTCCTGGCTTCAGATCGGCACAGCGCGCCAGCCAGAGCGGCCATTTTGGGGGGTAAACCAGTGGAGGGAGGACCTTTCTCTGTCTCTCTCTGTCTCACTGTCTAACTCTGCCTGTCAAAAAAAATAGAATTCAATTCCTTATAGTAGAAGAATCTTGACTTAAATGGTCAGTTTCCCAACATTTGAAACATATTGCAAAGTACCAGTGCTGAATCCATATTTTTAATAAAAAAGTTGAAAAGGCTGTTTAAAAACAAGCTGAATTCTTAACTTTGCAGAATTGTTCAATCTCATACAATTGTTCACATTCTCATTATTTAAGGTACATTGCTATTAAAACTATTATTTTTTAATGGTTATTTTACTTGAAAGGCGAGTAACAAAAACAGAGATTTGGGGGTGAGGAGAGGTATCTTCCATTCTCTGGTTTACCACTCAAGTGCATACAATAGCCAGAGCTGAGCAAGGATGAAGTCAGGAACTCGGAAGTCCATTCAGTTCTCCCACATGGGTGGCAGAGGCCCAAGCATGTGAGCTATCAACCACTGCATCCCAGGATGCATTAGCAGGAAGCTGGTTCTGAAGCGAAGCAGCCAGGACTTGAACTGGTTCTTTGACATGGGCTGTGGGTATCCCAAGTGGCAACTTAAGGTGCTACACTATACCGGCCCCTGAAACTATTCTTTCTGAAGTAAAAACTCCTTAATTCTGCCATACACTTCCAACAATTAAAACAGCTGTTTTCGGCTTCGATACCTCAGAACCTTGGTGTAGAGAGCTGAATGGCATTTTTTAGTTACTAATAATAATAGAGTAGCTGAATTTATTATTTCTCCCTTTTCTAAATTCAGACAGGTACAGTTCCATGCTTTCCATATGCATTCATGAGTGGAAGGGAAAAAAAGGGGAGTTTACAGCTGGCTCCACACGATCACACATTATCCCAACTGAGTTACTATGTCCCAAACTAATCTGCAATATTCAAAGAGAGTGTGTGACACAGTGTGATTCTCATACTCCCACTTTCCTGTTACACAGATCACTTACTTATAAAGGTATTTTCTGGCCACTCAAGGTAGTGAACCAACCAAAGAATGTTTATTGTGTTGTTCTGTCTCATATTAATTCACTTTTGGGGGGTCTTTCTTTTCCACTAGAACAAAAGTTCTATAGATCCTAGATCTCCAGGTCTCTGTTTTGTTAATCATCTTTTCCACAGCACCTTAGAATATGTTTCATCTTGCCAAAATAGACTCTCAGCAAATATTTATAAAAAGGAATGAATGAATACTTTTGTTAGTATATCAAGCTAGTTCCCAATCAAGGGCCTTGATATTTCTCTTCCCTGGCTGGAATCCCCTACTCCTTTCTCTTCTCAAGACTGTATCCTTCACATCATTGAGGTCTTAGCTCAAATGCCCTCTCCTCATTGCCAGTACTGATTTCATTAGCATCTCTGCCTCAATGCGTGCCTATCTCCACACCTGATGTTAGTTTAAGCACAGCACTTATGATCATCTGGAGTTATATTTTATGTGTGTTATATGTATTCTTTCCACATTAATTGTTGTTACCTATCTCCTAGAATAAACTCCACAAGAAACTTTGACTTACTCATTCCTGTATCTCCAGCTCCTAGAAGAAGTCCTGGTACATAGAAGGTATTAAAAAATGTTTGTTGAAAAAGTGAATTAACAAGTGAAGATTGAAGTTCTAAAATATATACTCAGGGGCCCTCTTTGTGGTGTAGTGGGTTAAGTCATTGCTTACAACTCTAGCATCCAGTGTGGGAGCCAGTTCAAATCCCGGTGGCTCCACTTCTATCCAGCCCTTAGGAAAGGTGCAGAAGATGGCCCACATCTTTGGGACCCTGCATTCTGTGGAAGATCCATTTAAAGATCCTGACTCCTGGCTTTGGTCTGCCCCAGCAGTGGCCATTCTGGCCATCTGGGGAGTAAACCAGCAGAAAGTAAACCAGCAGATGGAAAATGTCTGTCTCTCCTGCTCTCTCTGTAACTCTGACTTTCAAAAATATTTGAATGTATTTTCTAAAAATTTTTTAAAATATGTTTACTCACACATGGCATGATTGTTCTTTAGTATTAATATACAAACACCTAACAAAATTGCTCTGTGTGCAAGCAACAAATAGAACTTCACACATGAGGCTAGCACTGTAGCTTAGCAGTTTAACACCCTGGCCTGAAGCACTGGCATCCCCTGTGGGCACCGAACCAATAGTTGAAAGATTTCCCTCTCTCTCTCTCTCTCTCTCTCTCTCTCTCTCTCTGTGTGTGTGTGTGTGTGTGTGTGTGTGTGTGTGTGTGTTTCTATTTCTCTGTAACTCTGACTTTCAAATAAATAAATCTTAGAGAAAAGAACATGGATCAAGAGTGCCAGATTAGCGACAGGTGTGGCACAGCAGTTAAACCATGACTAATGATGCCCAGATCCTATTTCAGAATGCCTGATTTAAGTCCCAGCTCCACTACTTCCAACTCAACACTTTGCTAATGTGCACCCTAGGAGGCAACATATGATGGCCCAGGTACTTGGTTCCCTGCGACACATGTTGGAGACCCAAATGGAGTTCCTGGATCCTGGCTGCAACCTGCCCTAGCCTTAGCTGTCACAGGCCTTTGGAGGATGAACCAGTGGATAGACTCTCCCACCCCTATCTCTCTCCCTCCCTCCCTCCCACCCTTGCCCCCACCTCCCTCCTCCCTCTCTGTCACTTATCTTTTCAAATAAAAATAAAATATTTTTAAAACTGTTTGCCAAATTATATTTCTAGATGTATTTAGAAACCTGTGTACACATGATCTACAATCAATAGCCAGTTCAACTTTCACTACCCTTGCTGGTTAGTTTCTAAGAGAAATATTTTCTATCTTTTTTTTAAGATTTAGTTTTTTATTTGAAAGTCAGAGTTACACAGAGAGAGGAGAGGCAGAGAAAGAGAGGTCTTCCATCCCATGATTCACACGCCAATTGGCTGCAACGGCTGGAGCTGTGCCGATCCAAAGCCAGGAGCTTCTTCCGGGTCTCCCACGTGGGTGCAGGGGTCCAAGGACTTGGGCCATCCTCTACTGCTTTCCCAGGTCATAGCAGAGAGCTGGATCAGAAGTGGAGCAGCTGGGTCTCAAACTGGTGCCCATATAGGATGCTGGTGCTTCAGGCCAGGGTGTTAACCCATTGTGCCATAGCGCCAACCCCTCTATCTTTTAGATATGGCCAACATGTGCCACTATCCTAAGTATTTGTCTGTGCAAGCAGATACCAAATTTCCAAATCCAAAAATCCCCACCCTTGCCTACATCACTAAACAGGATTAAGTAACACTTCATAACAATTGTCAAATCCAAAAGGGAGAAAATCCTCCTGAGAGGCAGAAAAATATGTTTACCACCACTAGTCACTGGTTACCCAAGGGCTCCTGGCAGAATGACTGGAATTGTTCAATATGAAAATATTCTCCACTAAGAGCAACTCTATCTTATCATGCTGTTGTACTCCCTCTCTGCAAACAATCTCAACCAATCTATAGGCATCTTTCAGATCTCTATTATGTTCATCACCTTTTAGAAGTCTTTCCTGATTGACTTCATTCAGCCAGAGGGCTAACATTTGGTGTAGCAGGTAAACCCACCACCTGTGATGCCAACATCCTATATGCACACCAGTTCGTGTCCTAGCAGCTCTACTTCCAATCCAGTTCCCTGTTAATGGCTTGGGAAAAGCAGCAGAAGATGGCCTATGTGTTTGGGCACCTGCCACCCATATGGGAGACCTGGATGAAGCTTCTTGCTTCAATCTGGCCCATCCCTGGCCATTATGGCCATCTGGGGAGTGAGCCAGTGGATGGAAGAGCTCTGTGTGTATGTATGCATGTCTCTCTCTCTCTCTCTCTCTCTCTCTCTCTCTCTCTAGCTCTTTCAAATAGATAAATAAATTTTTAAAAACAACTTGACTCATGGACAAGCTCTGTGGCACAGTGGGTTAAAGCCCTGGCCTGCAGCACTGGCATCCCACATGAGCACCAGGTCAAATCCCAGCTGCTCCACTTCTGATCCAGCTTCCTGCTAATACACCTGGGAAAGCAGTAGAAGACGGCCCTAGTCCTTGGACCCCTGAACCCACATATGAGCCCCAAAAGAACCTCCTGACTCCTGACTTCAGATTGGTTCAGCTCTGGCCATTGTGGCCATTTGGGGAGTGAAACAGCAGATGGAAGACGTCTCTCTCTCTCTCTCTCTCTCTCTCTCTCTCTCTCTGTCTCTCTCTCTCTCTCTCTCTATATATATATATATTTAATTGTATTTCAAATAAATAAATATTTTTTTAAAAAAACTTTGTTCAGCAAACTACTCCATCAACCAGGCACTCAACAAGAATTAATGGAGCATTTGTTATGCAGCAAGCACTCTTTGATACAGAAAAATATTGATGAAAAAAACAAACATGGTCACTGTCATGAAGCTTACATTCTATAGTATCACATTCACTTTAAACATAGATCAATACAAAGATGGTAATTAGATGTTTCATAGAGATGAGTACATAGATTCATGGGTACATCAGCAGATATGTTGGTTGATACACAAACACATAGTTACTCTGTATTTCCCACAGCACTCGGAATTATATAACTAAAGAACATATTTGGGACATGGATCAGGTCACTTTTCAATTGTTTTCTTGTAACATTATGTGTGCAGGTTATCCTCATTATGTGCTTCCCTTAGCAGAAAATATGTTCTTCACTTTCACTGTACTGTGTTCAGGGGGCAAGTTGTATAGTGCTCCCAAATAGACTATGAGCTCATTAACTGACTCTTTCTTAAATAATACATTGCATTTATAAGGTACTTTTTAGCTTTTTAAAATGTATTTTTAGGCATATTATTATTATCAATATCATATACATATATATATTCTTATCCTAACGCTAGATCAAGCAGAAGATTGTGAGCTACAGTAAGAGGAACGGTGGTAACACAAGTAGTATGTTTGAGACAGACAGCCTTGTTTGCTAAAAACCAGTCCCAAGCTTTGCTTTGGCCTTATTCTGAATCTCTAACAAAGTCCAGACTTTAAAAGGAGCATGCATCAGCAGTTTTTAAGCAAGTAGCAAGAATTTGGTCTTGTGGTTAAGATTCTGGCTAGGAAAACCACTTAGCCATTCAGAGTACCTGGTTTCAATCCTTGGCCCTGACTCCTAATTGCAGCTCTCTGTTAATGGAAACCCGGTGAAGTGGCAGTGGTGGCTCTAGCAATTGGGATCTTGCCATCCAAGTGGAAGACCTGGATTGAGTTCCTCATTCCAGCTCCTGGCTTCAGCCCTCTGGCTGTTGCTGTACTTTGAAGAGTGAATCAGAGGCCGGGGCTGTGGTGCACTGGGTTAAGCCACCATTTGCAGTGCCAGCAACCCATAGGGTGCAGGTTCAAGTCCTAGCTGCTCCACTTCCAATTCAGCTCCCTGTCATTTAAAAATAGCAAAAGATTCCCCAAGTACTTGGGCCCACCTGTGTGGGAGGTCCAGAAGAAGCTAGGCTCTTATCTCTGGCTTCTGTCTGGCCCAACCCTGGCCATTACAGCCATTTGGGGGAGTGAATCAGTTGATAGAAGATCTCCTTTCTCTCTTTCTCCCTCTCTCTTCCCCCCCCCCATAACAGACTTTCAAATAAATAAATAAATCTTTAAAAAAAAAAAGTGAACCCTAGATGTGCATATCATCTATGTATCTAGCAAATAAATAAATAAAAATTTCAAACAAAAGAAAAATAATAAAGTGTAGCAACAAGCAGAAAAAAGAAATGAAAAATTAGGCCCAGAGAAAATCTTCAAAAAAAAGCATTTTAAGCACTGATTTTCAAACTGCAGTTTGTTAAAATGAAGATCCCTGATTACCGTTCCTAATCCAAATATTCTGATTACTAGATTTTAACTGAAGCCCAGGAAATGAATTATAAATCAACACCTACTATGTGACTCTGATGTAAGTCCTCTGAGAAACTCTGGCCCAGAAAGAGTTTATTTAACTGTCAAGGTGGGACTATGGAAGCTATTCAATGTACACATTCCAAATTCAACATGTTCAGATATAGTTGAGAACCAAAAGTCTATTTAAGCAGGCAGAAAAGAGTAATAAAATAGACCCTAATTTCTGAGTGCTATAAGAAGAAACTCTGCTGTTTGCAGTGTGTGGACCAGGATTTAGTTCTCGGCACAAGAGAACTAGAATACTTCAAATGTCCTAGTTTTTTGTGGTAGTGTCTCATGCTGGTTCATACTCTAGAAGGCTTGTGGGTCCCAGGCAAGGAAACTTGTTCATAGAAGGCACAGAAGGAAAACAAAAACAGAATTCCAACATGTGGGCAGCACCACGGTCAAGAGGAAGATAATTTTGCCAAATTAGAAGGTTTGTGTGGTGCCTGTGTTGTGGCATAGCAGGTAAAGCCTCCACCTGTGGTGGTATCCCATATTGGTGCTGGTTCCTGTTGCAACTGCTCCACTTCCAATCCAGCTCCCTGCAAATGGCCTGGGAAAAGCAGTAGAGGGTGACCCAAGTCCTTTGGCCCTGTACCCATGTGGGAGACCAGGATGAAATTCCTGGCTCCTGTCTTCAGCCTGGCCCAGCTGTGGCCATTGTGGCTATCTGGGAAGTGAACCAGCAGATAGAAGATCTCTCTCTCTCTCTCTGTCTGTCCCTCCCCCCCATAACTCTGGCTTTCAAATAAATAAATCTTTTTTAAAAAAAATAATTTAGGGGCCCGCGCTGTGGTACAGCGGGTTAATGCCCTGTCCTGAAGTGCTGGCATCCCATATGGGTGCCAGTTCAAGTCCTGGCTGCTCCTCTTCTGATCCAGCTCTCTGCTATGGCCTGGGAAATCAGTAGAAGATGGCCAAAGTCCTTGGGCCCCTGCACCCACGCAGAAGACCTGGAGGAGGCTCCTGGCTCCTGGCTTCAGATCAGCCAATTGGGGAGTAGACCATCGGATGGGGGACCTCTCTCTCTCTCTCTCTCTCTCTCTCTCTGACTCTCCTCTCTGTGTAACTTTGACTTTCAAATAAATAAATAAATAAATCTTTTTTAAAAAAGCTTCACGCATTCTCATTCCTAATATCCAATATCTAGTTAGAAGATAGAGAAGGGCAACATAAACTAAAAATAAAAGCCCACCCTGAAAACCCAAGTCTGAAAACTGTGACTTAATCTCAAGTTCCATAATGAATTCTAGTTAAGGAGGTTGTGTTTTCAAAATCAAGCAGGAGCATTTGTGGCACAGAGGGTGTTAAGCCACCACTTAAGACACCTACATCCCATGTTTTTTTTTTTTTTTTTAAGATTTGTTTTATTTATTTGACAGAGCTACTGAGAGAGGCAGAGACAGAGAGAGAGGTCTTCCATCCACTGGTTCACTCCCCAGATGGCCTCAACGGCCAGAGCTATGCCAATCTGAAGCCAGGAGCCAGAAACTTCTTTCAGGTTTCCCACGTGGGTACAGAGGCCCAAGGACTTGGGCCAGTCTTCCACTGCTATGCCAAGCCATAGCAGAGAGCTGTAGCACATCCCATCTTCAAGTGCTGGTTCCAGTGCCAGCTTTTCTGCTTCCAATTCCAGTTTCCCGCCAATGCAGCCTGGGAGGCAGCAGATGATGGCTCAAGTGCTTGGTCTCCTGCTATCCATGCAAGAGACCCAGATGGAGTTCAGGGATCCTGGCTTCAGCCTGGTCCAGTCCTGGTTGTTGCAGGCACTTGGGGAATGAATGAGTGGATGGAAGATTCTCTCTCTCTCTCTCTCTCTCTGCTCTCTGTTGCTCTACCTTTCAAGTAGATGAAAATAAAAAAATTTTAATTTAAAAAAATTTAAAGATAAAATTACAGCAGTTGGGGCCGGCACTGTGGCACAGTGGATTAAAGCCCTGGCCTGAAGCACCAGTATCCCATATGGGTACCAGTTCTAGTCCCAGCTGCTCCACTTCTGATCCAGCTCTCTGCTATGGCCTGCGATAGCAGTAGAAGATGGCCCAAGTCCTTGGGCCCCTGCACCCATGTGGGAGACCTAGAAGAAGCTCCTGGCTCCTGGTTCCTGGCTTCAGATTGGCGCAGCTGGCCATTGCGGCCATCTGAGGAGTAAACAAACAGATGGAAGACCTCTCTCTCTGTCTCTATCTTTCTCTGTAACTCTTTCAAATAAACTAAATAAATCTTTAAAAAAATATAGCAGTAATTGTCCAAAAATGAAGTATGAAGAGTAGATATAATATGGGAGGAGAAACAATGTTACCAGAGTTAACTCTGAACTTCCAGAGTCCACATTCCCCATCAGGAAAGTGGACAGCCCAGCATTATACTATAGCAACAATCTCATTTTAAAATCCATCACTATCATTATTTTTGCCACATGCCATGGGAAACTATATCATAACACATGCCCAAAATAACTGCAAGTTATTTGTGCATATGTATTTACAAGTGGAATGTTAACAACTAGATATTTCTATAGATGTCAAAACAACTAGATGGCAAATAGTCAAGTAACTGAAAGTTTAAATTATTAAGTAATTTTTTTATTGCAAGGTGTTAAGAATTTAAATCTAATATAAAGGAGTGCCTGGGAAATTATAACTCAAAACAGAAGGGATTTATTTAGTTAGTTGAAAGTCAGAGTTACAGAGGAGAGACAAAGAGAGCAATATTTTTCATTTGGTGGTTCACTCTCCAGGTAGCCACAACAGCCAGGGTTGAGTCAGGCAGAGGTCAGTAGCTCCATCTGGGTCTCCCACATGGGTGGCAGGCTCCAAACACGTGGGTCATCTTCCGTTGTTTTTCCTAAGCCATTATCAGGAAGCTGAATCAGAAGTTGAAGCAGATGAGACAAAAACCGGTGCCTATATGGGATGCCGGTGTCTCATGCAGTAGTTTTACTCATTACACCACAACACCAGCCCTAGAGGGGATTCTTTTATACACAATAAAACCAAAAAGGGAGTGGTTCACTGGATTGGCTAAGTACACATATAGGTTGTCGAGGATGAGGGAAATAAGCTACTTTTCTGATTTTGAAGTCCAGATATTTTTAATCCAGTCTTATGAGTTCTCTGCTGATAGATAAATGGATCAATCAACACTTTGGTGGAATTTGCTCTTTTTATCTCACTTTTCAATGATCTTATTGAGAATGTATTCAACAGGGCCAGCACTACGGCATAACAAGTAAAGAGACCGCCTGTAGTGCCTTCATCCCATATAGGTACTGGTTTGAGTCTTGACTGCTCCACATCTCTGTCAAGCTCCCTGCTAATGGACCTGGGGCAGCACCCACATGGGAGGCCAGAACGAAGCGCCTGGCTCCTGACTTCAGCCTGGGCCAAGTCCTGGCATTGCAGCCATTTGGAGAGTGAACCAGCAGAGGGAAGATCTCTCTCTCTCTACCTTTGCCTCTCCCTCTCTGTAATTCTGACTTTTAAATAAATTAATAAATATTTTATAAAATGTATTCAAACATATGCAGAAATATAAAGAATATTTTCACAAATCTACAAGTACCCATCACCCAGTAATACATATTCTAGTTCTTTCATTCATTCACTCTTGATGACCTAAGACTATTTGTAGGAAATTCTAAACATTATATCATCTCATCCAAAAATAATTCTGCATAAATAAAAGATAAGTACTCTGTCTTTAAAATAGCAACACACATGGCTTAATATAATTTAATGAGGTAAGAAAACATTTAAATAACAGTGCATGGAGTTGGGTACCTGGCACAGAAGTTAAGATGCTGCTTGGGAAACCCACATCCCAGATTAGAGTGGCTGGCTTGAGTCCTGGCTCCACTTCTGATTCTAGCTTCTTTATAACGCACACCCTGGGAGGCAACAGGACTTGAGTCCCTGCCACTTGTTTTCTCAAGTACTTGGGTACCTGCAACCCAAGTTGGAGGCCCAAATTGAGTTCCTGGCTCCTGGCTTCAGTCTGGCCCAACACCAACTGTTGTGAGTATTTGGGAGTAAACCAGTGGATGGAAGCCTCTCTCTCTCTCTCTCTCTCTCTCTCTCTCTCTGCCTTTTCAATAAGAAATAAATAAGATTTTCAATGACAGTACATGAACTTATACTTATTATTGTATTATTAATAATAATAATTAACATGTTGTACTAGGTGGTTTAAATTTGAAATCACAGTTGATAGCTTTTCAAGTACAATAGTCTCTTCCATCCCAGTACAAGTTCATATGATTTTTTTTCCCAAAAAAGAGATTCCTAATCATCACATCTAAAACTCAGAAACTTTTGAGTGAATTATTCTGATTCCATTATAACCACTGGACCCTGGGAATTAGGAGATTCCCCACTTGAAGCTTCCATTTTCAATGATTATGATGACAATCAGCTGAATTATTCTTTTCCTCTCAAGAGCTACAGTTTCTTGATTCTAGGGACTGATAAAGGCTCTGGTATTGGGAACAGCAGTCTGTTAAAACAAGTCAGAATAACAATCCTAAATCTCAATGCAGGCAGTGTCTCAGAAAAAACACACTATTTGCCTTCAAAAAAAAAAAAAAGCATTCCATGTTGTAGCAAACAGTAACTATTCCTTATTTAAATAGTAAGTATTTACATACTGAATAATATGATGTCTAGGATATGATTCAAAAATAATTCCAGAGTAAAAGAGTGAATAGAATTATAATCAAAAGTAGATTAACCATGAGTTGATACATATTGAATTTAGGTGATAAAGATTTATTATGATTTTCTCTCTATACTTGTGTATACCTTTAAAATTCTTTGGCATGGACATTTTTTAACAAAGGAAAATAATTACATGTAAATTATGAAACACACACAAAACAAAGTCCTTAAGTATGCTTTATGAATCCTCCTGCCAGAATCCACTTATGCAAACATCCAAAAAGTACTCACCAGAATGGTTTGACCTGTACCACTCCTCAGTGGTACACATCAACAAGGGAGGGAGAAAAGGAATTTGAATAACATATAAACTGACCAAAATTTCTCTATTTCTTTGATTAGTTATAGGTTAGCTCTACTTAGAGCTCTTTTTTAAAAAATTAATTTTTCAAAATTTATTTGAAAGCAAAGAGAGAGAAATGGGTACCATCTACTGGTTCACTCCCCAAATGCCTGCAATGACCTGGGGCTGGTCCAAGGCAAGGCCAAAACTGGGAGCACCTGGAAAGCTATGCAGGTCTTCTGCATGGCTGACAAGAACCGAATTACTTGAGGCATTACCACTACTTTTCAGAGTCTCCATAAGCAAGAAGCCAGAATCAGAAACCAAAACTGAGAAGTAAACCCAGGTACCCCAAAGTCAGATGCAGGTATCTCAAAAGGCCTCACAACCACTAGGCTCAGTGTCCCTCCCTAATTAAAGTGCTTATTGAACTTGAAAGCAATCGGTTTCAGAGAACATGAATTATTCCTAGGTCTCATAGGGTGATTATTAAATATTGTAGGGAGAATATAAAATTTCCTTGAAAAACATTGCCAGAAAGTCAACTCAGTCTCATGGAAAAGAAAAACATAGTAATATTTCAGAAGAGATCAAGAATTGATGAAAGATTAGTATGCTGGCATTTTTATGGCAAATACTTTAGAACTGGATAAAAATGAGTAAATGAATCAAAATAAAAGCAAAGAAAGGCTTATGTGTAAATGACAAAGGAATCTGTATTTATATTAAATAGGTAATGGAAGAAAAGTCAATTCGCACAATTTTGTAACGTGTAAACATCCTTGTCTTCAAATAATTACCTGGAGTTGTCAGAACTTGGTCTTTGCTTGCTCCAGCTCACTTCAAACATGAAAATGAACATCCTGGAAGCTGAAGAGCCCTGACCAGTCCCAGGGCCCAGCAGTCACAGAGCCTGAGCCCCTCCATGGGAGCCCAGGCTAGCTGATTGCAAATGGGCACTCAGATAAAACTGCAACCAAAAGACAAAAGCCTAGAGAAGATTCAGCCAGCAAGCTTGAAACACCATCCTGATACGGTCTTTTGAAAGTTGGTGCTGCCTTAAATTCCAGAGCAAGAAAAGCAAAAAATAGGAGGAGCTGAAAAGAAAGAGAAGAGGAAAAGGTATGGAAGAAAGAAAAAAGGAGGACAAGTTTATGATGTTTTGTTGTTATTTTAAAAGAGGAAGTGACATCCAACATCATTCTAAAAAGAATAAAAACTTTTTATGATTTAATTATTTATCTGAAAGGCAGAGGCAGAAACAGAGTGAGAGGTCTTGCATCCACTGGTTCACTCTCCAAATGGTTGCAATAGCAGGAGCTGGGCCAATCCAAAGCCAGGAGCCAAAAATTTCTTCCAGGTCTCCCATGTAGGTACAAGGGCCCAAGGACTTGGACCACCTTCCGATGCTTTCCCAGGCCATTAGCAGGGAGCTGGGGCAGAAGTGGAGCAGCCACAGGGCTTGAACCAGAGCCCATATGTGATGCCAGCACTTATAAACATATAAAGGCTCCAAATTTTATCTATGCTTCTCTTATGCCAAATGTCACACTTTATGTTGCATCTAACAGAGTTTCTCCCTTCTACTATTTTCCTGAAGGAAAAAAAAAGTATTTGGAATTTGTTTTGGAAATGCCATATTTCTATAACAGTGACAGACTTGTCTTTAATTTTTGTTGGGATTAATTAAATAATCAATTAATTGATACATTAGAGTGTGGCCAGCTGATAGATAAGCAATAAGCAACAGCATCAGAACCTTCACGTTGGATGATAAACTCAATATGTTTAACCGTTCACACAGATCCAGCAATGGGAGTGTGTAGGAAACTTATTCTGCTTTTCTCCTGTGTTACTTTACATTAGGATTTGTATAGACTTGAGTGAACATAGTGAAAGTATTTTACATATATTTACATATATCCAGAACCTAAAATTCACTCTATCAAACACGCATTAAATGCATGACCTTAAAAAGTGGAATTTGGCGAGCTTCTATAAGTATTTTAATCCATTTAAGAAAATGTGTTTTTTAATTCACATAATCAAAGCATTAGAAAAGTATTTTATTTTGTTTTCAAATTAGAAAGATAGATTTTCTGTAACTCCCTTATGCTTAATATAGGGCATATTTCTGAAACAAGATTCTCAGGAAAAAAAAGACCTTAACAATGAGGTTTAGCAACAGAAATTGCTAGCCAATTGCATTTATAACCATATCAGTGCAGTGGATTACCTTGATTTAATTTTTTCACAAATAAAACTCTATCTTTAAAAGGTTTTTTTTTTTAAAATCAGTGAGTAAGAATCATGCAAAAATCACTGATTTGAGAACTCTATAAAAAATTATAAGGAGTATCTTGTCCAGGACACTGAGGTTCACAAGTTAAACAGCTACAAGCCAAGGATATTAATTGAATTTACCATATCCAAGAGTGAAATTATGACTGAGAAATACCAAAAGTCACATAAGCCCCACAGAACATTGTCTAAACTGTACAAATCACTTACTTAAAGACAAACACACAGAATGACCTTGAAATGTGACACTTCAATTCAAATATTGCCTTAAATCTGTAAATATTTATTGATTCATGAACCATGATTATATTAGCTGAATTTTTTAATCTACTGAATATCCCAGGGTTTTTGCAAGCCAGACTGTTATACACATAGTCTGTAATATATCTTAGGCCCATAAATTTTAGCCTGCTATACCAAAAATAGCAGATCTTTCTTCTGGAAAGATTTATAGTATACAAAAGAAGTAGTAATGACATAAAAACACAGCACTGAAATTATCGAATGCTGATTAATTGTTCTCCTCAATTTCAGTAATTTTAAGTCCAGTTAGCAAATATTTTTGGAATTGTAATTAGAAGCTTGAGTGTAATAAACTATAAAAATAGTTAACAATTATAAGGAAAAATTGATCTTGGGCCTTTAACGATTCTTTTTTTTTTTTTATCCGAAATGTGCTTTCGTCTTTCTTCTTATGTACAATCATCTCTTTTGTCTAATACTTAAGATAGGCAATTCCTGAAAATTTCTATTGGTGTATGTTTGTGAAATTTTGCACATTTATCAATGTGATCATTTAAACTTTCTAAATTTTTCTTAAATAGAGATTTAAATACTACAAATAGATCATACTTTATGGAAGAATGAGCTTCTGTTTTACTCAAATTTTATGAAAATAATCACTGTATGCCTCTGAAACATCTGTATACATTGTGTTTACTACAAAATGATTGCTTAAAACTAAATTACTAATTTCAGAATAAAATGATCACCATCATAACTCTGAGTCAAAATCAGTCTACAGCTCTGTAAAAGTTATGAAGCAAAATTATCATTCAGTCTGTGTTTTCCTGTAAAATTATTTGCTTTTAAAAACACATTTCTTGATATCTACCTCTTACAGAATATAAGAGAGGCTTTTTATTTTGACCCTGTGAGTACTGGCAAATACATTTTATATGCATATTTACAAAGTCAATCTTATACTTTCAAGAACATCTATCTATTGACAGTATGCAATATGAGCTGTATTTTTTTTATAAAAGGGTCTTCCAAACGGGTTTTTCTATTCAGCTCGCTCATTTCAAGGAAATTAGTTATAACAAATAATATTCAAGTCGTTTGAACTGCAGGTGATGATTTCTACTTACATTTTTTAAATCTCTTAATTTGGGTGTTTTTAAATTTAACTTTTAGGTCAATCCATTTTTTCCCCAGGAAACCACATCACTATCACCTGTGGAATTCCAATCTAAATGGCAGAGTATTTTTTTTTTTCTTTGCAGGGAAGAAGCCAAGAGGGAATTCGCCTCACAGTGACCTTGCTCTGTCCTAAGTTTACTTGGCAATGATCTCAGAGACGGATTTTCAAAATATGTTAGCGCTGGAGCCCAGAACCAGTGTAATTTTAAAGTTACCATCGCCAAAAATTCCATTTTCAGCTAGTTATTGTAACTCCTTCCCAAACAAAAGAAAAAAGGAGAGCTACTTCTGATGCTACAAAGGAAGGGTTGCATTCCTGCGGCCGCGCTGAGCTGTTCACGGATCTCAGCCCCACCGGTGCGGCACTGGTTGTTTGTTGTACTTTTCACTTAGCAATAGTGACATCAGATCCCGGCTAAGGCTCTGACCAAATGCCCAGGGAGAAGGGGACAAGTTGACCCAGCTTCAGGAAGCAGTGTCCCCTCGGTGAGGAGAGGTGATGAAGCCCCTCATGGGAAGTTGCGGCGCTGGGGTTCCCACTGGGACACCGACGCTTTCACCAAGAATGCCCCAGACCAGGTAGAAAGTGCTGAGCTCGCACTTGCGCCGGAGTGGACGCCAGGGGCAGACCTGGAGGAAGGAGGATGAGAAGTTGGTACCGGCGCTTTCAGGAACCTACTCGCTGTTTCTCACCGTTACTCCTTTTTCTCCTTGCCCCGCCCGCCCCCGCCAAAAAAAAAGAAAACTATATATATATATATATATATATATATATATATATACACACACACACACACACACACACACACACACACACACACAGCAGCTGCAGGCTGCAGAGCGTGCGCCTTCTTTGCAACGTTTAGTGCCTGATAATTAACGATGCCCCCCGGCGCAGTGGCCGGCGCTCGGCTGCCGGCCGCGGGCAGCCCCTGACGTCAGCGGCCGCTTTGCCTGCGTCAGGCCCAGAGCAGCCCCGGGAGGCCAGACCCGCGGGATGTGGCAATGCCAGGGCGTGGGGAGTCCAGGGCAGTACCCGGGGGAGCCCCAGAAGGGGCTAAAGGGGTTTTTCCCCAAACCCTCCGTGAGGTGCTGTCGCAGGTAGACGCGCAGCGTTTGTGGCGCCGAGGGACTCGCGGGCACCCCGGCAGGCTGCTACTGGGGCCGGAGGCCCGAAGGCGCGTGCTGGCGCCCTAGGCTTAGAGAGGGTGGCTGGGGATCCAGAGACAGGAACTAGAGAGAGCGAGCTGCAGGGCTAGTCCGTGAGTAGCCAGCGCTGCCTCACTGCCACTGTCATCAAGGTCAGCGTAACGGTGCTTCCCAGAGACTGAAAAAGAAAGGTGGCCCTTAAAAAGAAAGGGGGCCGCTCTTCTCCCTCCACTGCCACTGTCCTGCCTGTGCGCTGAACACCGGACACGCCGCAGGTGCTGGGGCCAGACTTGAAGATTAACTTGCCCCAGTCTTCCCTCTGTCTCCCGCCCTCCCAACTTTTCTTTCTTTCCTCACTCTGCTCGTCGCCTTAACCCAGAGTTTAAGACCCTCCGGAGCTGGAGAGTTGGAACGATTATGGAAAGGATTGGTCTTCCAAAGGGACTGTCAGCTCTGCTGTCCGGACAAGGGTGTTTAACCCGGGGATTTGCCCACGTCCCAAGGGGCAGGGGACCCGAGTTTGGGACCACTCTCGTCGTGTTTGGGACTGCGTCTACAGAACGTAGTCTGGAACAATCCCTGCAGCTCTGGCGGGCCCTGAGCTGTCTGGATTGTACCAACGTGGACTTTTGGAGTGGATCTCTCCCTAGAGTCTTTATTTTTCACACACACACCCTTTATTTTCATTTCATTTTACACCTTTTCATCTACACTGGGAGGATGCAGGGGTGTGGAGGCAGACATTCTTTCAGCAAATATTCGAGGCCCACAACTTTATTGTAGTTTTCTCCTGGAACAAATTCGAGGCCCAGGAACTACTCCCGCGCGGCAGCAGCCAAGCCCGGCGGTGGCAGGCAGCACTCAGGTGTGCAAACCCAACGCTGCCGCTGGGATCCCGTCCCCGGGGCGGCAGCTGAGGGAGCTCGGCAGGGCGAGGACCGAGGCGAGAGCACCATCTCGCTCCGTCCTCCTGCGGCTTCCCCCCTGAGAGTGCTTGGGAACTCCAGCAGGAGCGAACGTCCTCCCTGCGCCATTTGAGAGCAGTTAGGAGGCTCCATCCTTGGGCCAGAGAGCAGGAAAGCATTTTCCGTGGGTGGGTTTTTCGAGCTTAGAGCGCTCACGGCGACTTAAAAGGACACTTTTTCGGAGTCAGCCTTGCCCTGCAGTGCGGCCGCATAGAGATCTCCAACTCCAGCCTCCTCTGGGAGGCTGGGGCTCTGCAGGATCAGCGGCGGCGCGCCAGACCCGCCGGGGACTTTGTGGCCAGCCCTCGCCTTCCCTTGCTAGGATCCAGAGTCTAGGGACGAGTCGAACCGAATTAAATCGAGACGCTTCAACTTTTGAAAGGTTTTAAAACCTGTGACTGTTCCCTCCGCGTGTGCCCCCAGTGCCCAGAGGACATAAACTCCCACACTCTAGTACCTCCAGCTAGTAACAGCAAAGAAATGTACACAAACAGAAATGTCAAGAGAGTATCGCCATAACTGTGACGCTGCCTTCACAGCCTAGCCTGGTGTTAGGATTTCTCAGGATTGCATTCATTAGGAGATGATTAGCCTTATTTATAAGCATTGCCTCAAAGTGGCGGCCTGGCTTTCAGGAATTATTAAAAGGTTTTTGTTTTGTTTCTTTCCTTTTTTAAGAGCTAGGAATGTGCCTCTTACCCGGTGTCCCTCGCTGCCCTTTTGAGGCAGCGAGCGGCCCTCCTGACACTTGGTTAAGCTTTAGGACTTAGAAAGATCATTTCCTCCAACACTAATTTGAGCGAAATCTGGATTCAGAGTGTGGGTTTACACGCCCAGCTCGAATGTCTAATGTATCAAATCCTCGTTAACGAACGGCCCGCTCCGTGGCCGTGTCAGCCAAAGGTCAGCGCGGTGCAACAGGGCAGAGGGGTTCAAAAGCCGTCTACCAGCCCCCCTGCCCCCTCCCCGCCAAAAATCCATCTTTCACCTTTCAATAACAGAGCACACGAAGCTCCAACGAGAAATGCCAAGACTATTTTTCTTTCTCTTTTTCTCCACATTTGGTGACATGTAAACGCTGCATCTAAGACAATTACTGAAAATTTAAGTTTTTTTTCCCCCAGTGGGAAAAGAGTGAAGTTAGCGGACAAGGTAATTGTCAAAATGTCCTCGAGAGGCACGTATATCTGAGAGGCTGTGATGCTTAGAAATCTTAAAATAGTAATAGTAATTCCACAGCATCCAAGTGGAAAACACGGGTACATTCTGTTGTTGGAGACCTTGGTGATTAGAACTGCTTAGGGGAAGGGGCAATTCCCCTCCCCCGCTGCCTCCCCCTCTTTAGGAAGCAGCCGAGAGCGTAAAAGGACAGCTCTGGTGTCCACAAGGCCCAGGAGAGCGGAGCTGGACTGTGTCCGCGCCCGCCTCGCCGCGCAGCGCCCCGACACTTGGGAGGTGCTCGGCGTTCAGCCACCCGGCGGCCGAGGCCGAATGGGCGCGGCGGCCCCCGGGGCAGCTCAACTTCTCGGAGCGCGCCTCAGGCCCCGCGCGCGCACGCCGTAGCGGGCCGCGCGGCCACTGCGAAGGTGGCGGGGCGGGGTAGGGGAAGAACGCGACTTACCAGATCTGGGGTCTAGATTTCGAACAAGGTTGGCAGCTGCGAGAAGCCGGGCCGACAGCATCAGTGCTACCGAAGGCGGGCACTTGGGGCTGGGGCGAAGGAGCTGACGGGCGGAAAGAAAGCGCCCGAGCAGTTTGGGGTTCCCCCTTCTCTAGGCCCCGGCCCGCGCTCCCCGCCGCAGTCTGCTCCACAGGCTAAGCTTGGCCTGGCCCAGGGAGGCCCCTGGAGCCGCTTCGCCGCTACCGAGCCGGAGCCTCCCGGTCTCCCGGGCTCTGGCGCCGACCCCGGAGACGCCAGGGGCGGGGAAGGGGCGTCCCCACCCTCCAGCCCGGGCGAGGGTAACCGCGTTGCCGGCACCGACGCCGGCAGCCAAGCTGAGCCTCCGGGCCAGTCGGCGGCGCCGGGCCGCGGGGCTTGCAAGACCCCAACCCGCTGCCGCTCCCGCCCCCGCCCCTCCCTTTTCTCAAGCACCTCGCCAAATGAAAAGGGTTCTTTGGGCCTTGGCCTTTAGGGGGAAAACGCAGGAACCCACGCTGGGCTGGAGCTTTCTGCTCCGGGCGAGCCCACACAAGTTTCATCGTTTAGCTGGAGTCGAGGGTCTAGCTCGCCCGCTCAGCACCACCACCTCCAGATTCAAACACGAAAGTCCCCACATCGCCAAAGAGTTTCTCTGGGGTGACCCGGGGGGGGGGGGGCTCAGAGGAGGCAGGAGTTCTGCTCCCCCGGCCCGACACTGGGCCCTCTGGCCTCTGGGACTCCCACAGAACTGGGACCCTTGTGCCCCAGCCACTTTCTTCACCGCGAGTGGGGGGCGTGCGGCTGGCTTCTCCCAGGCCTGCGCGGGCCTAGCGCTCGGCAGCCGTGGTCTGGGGGCGCTGAGGCGCCGAGAGGCCCAGAGCAAAGGCCCTTCTCCCTCCATCTTTGTGTTATCGAGCCCCCGAGACCGGTCGAGAGAGACTGAGTTTGAACGCCGCGCCTGGGTAGGCAGAAATGATTCCAAAACTCCGCTCCCCTTGTCCTCGCGCGCAAAGCTGAAGACTTTGGGGAGCGATGTGGTCGTTGGGTGAAGGGATACTGTGGCCCCAGGATTACGAAAAGAGCACGGCTGCGGGCTAGACTGCAGAGTGAACCGGGCAGTGATCCAAGGCCCTGTCTGTTAGCAGTAGGGGAAGAGGGAGTGGAGGGACTGCACGCAATGGGTGTCCCTGTTCGGCTGAAAGTAAAATCCAGAGGACTGGAAGCTGTAGCAGCCATCTCTGACATCACGGGAGCCACAACACCCAAAGGTATATAACCCCACAGATGTCAGTGGCAGATAGACCCAAGGGCCCCTCCCCGGCCCCCCTCCTTTGTTTACAACTGCTGACCGCTCCACCACAGAGGTCACACCTTCAGGCTGCAAATAGTGCACCGGGCCACAAGACACCTGCAGCGCGCACAGTCCTAAGGAGGTCCCGCCCGAGGAGGGACACACTAATCCACCGTCTAAGCCTGGCTTTCCTTCCCAAACCCTCTGCTCTCTGGTCTCCGGGCCAGGGCTGTTCCTCCACCGGTCAGCGCGTTAGCTTTCACCTACGCAAGTCTGAGCTTCTAACAGGTCTGCGAGCTGGGGGGTATTACTTGGGAAGGGTCGCGTGAAACCCCTAGAGGCGGATGTTCAAGCAACGGTCTCCTAGGCACCGACTTGGGATGCAGCGGGGGTTGGGGGGAGTGCAGAGGTAAAAGCCAGAGAGCACGAGGCACCCGGAGCGAGGAGTGCGAGAGAGGGAGGCCGACGCTGACAAAGGCGGCCTGGGATCTGGGAAGGGGAAGGAGGCAGGCCGGAGGAAAGCCCCTAGTACAGCCCCCGGCTCCCAGCGCGGACACCTCGGGCCCGCGCTCTGCCTAGCACTCATGGGAGTCGGGGTGCGTGAGGGGCATGAGAACTGCCCCGGGTCTGGGAGGGGCCTAGAGCAGGGGAGATGCTCAGTGGACACGGGCTAAACCCGGAGGCCAACCACCCGGAGCTCAGACGTGCACGGCCCGCCGCGGCTGGCTCGCCCCGCAGCCCTGCTCTGTGAGGAAAGAGATCTGGCCGGGCCCGCTCGGCTCGCCATTCCCGCGGCGGCGGCGGCTTGCTCCAGCCTCTGCTGTCTACCCGGCAATGTGAACTCACTTAAACCAGCGCGGTTTGAAAACAAACACGTGCAGCTTCCCAGCCACACTATTTTGGGAGCCGGGCCAGCGACTCTCTCACAAGCCGGAGCCACCGCGCCGTTCCCTGCTCTGCCGGCAAGGGCGGGGGCGCCTCATACATATTCATCAGCACGTGGAACGGCGGGCCACGGGCCGCGCATGCGCGCTGCCCGCCCAGCCCGGCCCGAGCCCGCGGCGGCGAGGTAGGAAGCGCGCTGCCGGGCTGCCGGGCGGCGCACCGGGCCCCACCGCTGCTGACGGACCTGCCTTCGGTGTGGGCACGGGAGCCGAGTCTTCCTGTTTCCTCGCTACGCTCATCCCGAAGCCAAGGTTTCCACACTTTCCAGCAGCCTTCCACTTCCCGTCCCAATCGCTAGTCTTTCTCCTGGGCTCACCTTCCTCCACAACTTTCAGTTTTCTTTGCCGAAGGCTGGGATTGCCCCGGTTGCACAGAAAAATTCAAAAAGGAGTCGCGAGGTCTGCTTTTCCCATTCTGTTTCCGTCCCTGATTTCTGTAGTTTAATGGGAATTATTACACAAAAGACAGAGGTGAAGTAACATTTTTTTTAAGTGTGCTGAGATCTCATGCCTTCGAAGGCGGGATTTTGTTGTTCTTAAAGATGCGGTTCCAATAGGCTTATACCCACGCTCAAAGCTGACTTTTGTATGTGTTGTAAATAAAATATCACTGCGCAAATTTCACAGCCAGCAGCTTCTCCTGCCTGTGTTTACACAGATGCCCCCACAATCATCAGAGGCAGCCAAAATATTGTGGACAGTTGACAGACAGTCGTTAAGTCTCTGGCTTCTTCACCGCTGACCGTCATTTCCGCACTAAATAGCTAAGTCCGATTTCTTAGCCTTGGAAAAACTCTGCTCTGGTAGAGCATATATTGGAAACTTCACATTTACTGTTTTAGCTCCACGCTGAAGTGGAAATCAACCTTAGGAACTGGTGACACACTCCACTCCCACAGTAAAAATAGCCTCTGGTTTGACCTAATGTGTTTCCTTTGGCTAAGGGGAAAGACTGGAGCCAACTAGCCTTGCACAGATTTTAAAAAGAACAGTGTTCGTATTTTTGTGCATATTACACTATTATATTTGCAATAAACTTTATAGAGAAAGAGGCTCGAATAATCACATGGTACAAAAAGTTACTAGCATTTTTCCTTTTTCTTGCCCCAAACTAGTGGTTATCATTTGAAAAACAAGATTTAAAAAAAATATTTCTATATCTAGCCAGTTGAAAACATTACATATCACAGAGGGTGGATAGGGTGGTTCAGAGACTGGGTGATGTGAACTGGCTTGACTGACATAGATGGGATCAATCTTTCCATTGCCACTCTATTT
Organism: Sylvilagus floridanus; assembly: GCA_949820135.1. Taxonomy (NCBI): domain Eukaryota; kingdom Metazoa; phylum Chordata; class Mammalia; order Lagomorpha; family Leporidae; genus Sylvilagus; species Sylvilagus floridanus. The sequence goes on from OX463244.1 coordinate 129,395,036, forward strand.
TCAAGAATCCTAAAACCAAAGAGAGTGATAACAACTGTGACCATCTTTATACAAACAACACTTTTTTTCCTTAATAGAAACACATAATTCTAAGAATTACACTTGATGTAACGAGAAGGCGAGAACCCTATTCTTAGAGTGGAGAAGATAAATTTTTAGTTAGTATTTTAAGTTAGAAAAGGGAAAGGAATGTAAGTTGGGAGTGTGTACAATCTGGTGTCTTCACATTTAGCCCTCCATCAAGGGCACAAATTCAGTACCTTCATTTGGAGTGTGCCAGACCCCCATCCAGTCACCCCTCAGAAGGTCTTAAACAGCATCTGCTCTTAAGGCCAGGGCCTTCTCTCCAAGGCACTTCCTGGAAAGCAGTATGCTCAGGTACCAACTCCACCAGTACAGACTCAAAAGAGGTCCAAGACACTGATTATGCTTTGCCCTTAAAACACCTTCTGGAAGGTTTGGGGGTTGGGTGAGGTATTTGGTGGTGTCCTCTTCTGTTGCCAGCCCTTTAAACATTGAGAAAACTTCACAATCAACAAATATAAATATCTAAATGCCAGGCCCATCAGCAAAGAAGGTTAGTGCTATTTTCATTGTCAGCTAAAGCCAAAAAAAAAAAAATGATAAGCAGATGGGGCAATTGAAAGGTTACATCTTTCTTTTGGAGGTGGTTTGCTTCTTAAAGGTTAACTTGAATGCTTGACTTTAAAAAATCAAAATCATCAGCTGCAAATGCTTAAAGCAGTTGGGGGTAGCTTTTGAAGAAGAAAACAAAGGATCTGAAATGTTTGAAAATTACTTAGCCCCCATATAAATGATGCTTGTATATTTATATGCTTGCTCTATAACTGTACACACACATACCACAACTCATTTCTCAAATATGATTGCTGTACTCAGGCATTTTCTGTTGACACAATATAATGTTTTTAATAACTTGTTAGCTGTTCTAATCATTTGATAGTATCCAGAATACAATGCAGTCACAATATGAACCAGGATGGCTTTCTGCCTAAATCAAAATCTACAGCTACACACAGAAACCAGCCATTTGCAGCATCTTCAGCTCCTGCTAAATAGAGTCTAACAATATATTTCGCTGTTCACATTCATGTATTTCAAAACCTAATAGCCCATGAAGAAAAGTATGAAGAATACATCTCAAGAAACAGACATTAAAGGTACCAGCAAAATAATAGACTACATTTAAGTTTGAAGCATTATTTTAGGCGACTTACATTAATGACTTTTTCTTTGTGGTGGGTGTTAGAGGAGACAATGCTGAAGGGGGGTTGGTGTAAGTGTTGGCTTCTGTTATAAAAGTTACTTTGCTGTGAATGAGATTATTCACAAATACAGTACTCCTCAAATGGATTTTTAAAAATTGATATCCAAGGTCTAAATAAATATTTGAAAAATGAAATATTTTGAAGTAAACACTTACCCCTAAAATTTTGTTTGAAATATCCTACTTAAATCATATGTCACAGTGTGCTTAATTATTATACTCTGATATTAAAGTGAAAGAATCATCAAGTACAAAATGAATAATGAGACATTTATATCCCAAATTCAAAGTAAATTACCTTTAAGAATGGTCGAAGAAAAGATAAACTCATCATTCACTATTTTCTTATATGCAATAGCAAAATTACAAAGTACTGTTATTATAATTAAAATTGTCACACTCATATCAGGTTTCCAGACAAACTGATCACTGATGAAAAGGGAAAGGATTATTCACTGACATGTTATCTTTCTTAAAGGCATGAGCTACCTTTATTCCTCACTTTTTAACTATAGGGCCCAATGTCTGGAGTCACTTCAAATACCACAGTGTGAATTTCAAACCTCCAAAGTCAATTGGGGCCAGCTTTTGGTCTCACAAATTTTTGGAGCTGGCAGCAATTCCTGCTTAGGTGTTCAACTTGCTTAAATCTCACCAAATCTTGCAAGGTGGCGCTCTTTTCATCAAAGACCAATATTACTGTTATAATCAAAATAACATTTTTTAAAAGTTAAAACCACCATTCCCAGTTTTTGATGTGCTATGGGAAGTGCAGCAAATGACTTACTCAGTAAATGAGACTTTGTTGACTAAAGGTGACAAATACTAACAGCAAGCAATGAAAGGAAGAAGTCAACAAAGGCTTCTTAAAAGAGAACTTAACATTTTTATTTTGTAACTGGTCAATGGCATGATCTGAGAAATCAATACCACTTTAAAACAGATGTGAATCTCTTAAGGCGTTCTCATACTTTGAGAGGTTTTCCCTCTTATTTTCCTTCTGAGAATCAGCATGGCCTACGCTTTTCTGAAAACAGAGTATATTACAAAAGCAGGTCCACATGCCTGCTTGCTCACAGTGAGGTCAGCTTCTGCTGCCCGATTTGACACATCCACACCCTTGCAGCTACAAACCAAGGGCCTGATTTGTGATCTTCGGCTACGCTGTCTGCCTAATGGGGCGATCATGCAAGCTACAACCAGAGACAAAGAAGCCCGCGTTCCTATCAGTACAGCTAACTTCGCAGAAGCAGCATAGCTTGCAAATCTATCAAACTAAACTGCAAGAAAGACAATCTGATTTAGAGAAAAGGCGTTCTGCTACAGTCATTAAGCACAAGTAATTTAGATTTTTTATATTGTCTCCTCATTTACAAATTTACTGTATCAACGCCAGCCAATGGAACGAATTTCTTAAGTAAATGAGAAATAAATAAAAGAGATAGAAAGATAATCAAATTACATAAAATAATTCTCTTCCCTAGATGTATTTTTGAGAGAACTAATAACAGTGGCAAAATTATAGGAATAATAACATATCACAGGAAGTAATTAATTTAAATTAGCATCACGTTTGAAGAAATATAAGTGAAACGCTTTATGGACGTTTACTTTTGTACAAAGAAGGAAGGCCTGGTAAAGCATGCATCGACATCCTGAAAATTAGTTATGGCCATAAATGGTTAAATTGAAGACAGCAGTTTAAAATATGATATTGTAAATCTGCAACTCCGTTGCAGCCCAGAGAATTTAATTTGGGGGGCAGTGGAACCCTCCGCTGTAAGTTCATTTGCAACGCTGCAGAGCGAGCCCCTGAGCTTCTGACAATTCGCCTACATTAATATTGATGTCGCCTGTGCAATCTATTTCTGTTATTTTTATGGTTGTTATTCTATGTCTGCAAAGGTCATTTAAATTATACTGCGGCCGAAAATTTGTTTCATAAATTTTGATATAAATACTAATTACACCCTCTCGGAGAGCCAGCAGGGTAGCGTTCATTTATCACGTTTATACGACCTGCAATGACAGAAAGGGAAGGCAAGGGAGACTGTAGAGCTGTTCCCAAGATCCAGTAAGACTGGCAGGAGAGGCAGCAGGTTGCTGGAGGGTGAAGAAGAAATTCCTACCACAATGACTGAGATTTAAGAATCTTTAATAAGGTACGAAAGGTTACCAAACAGTTCTGGAAACTAAAGTGTACATACGAGTTCTTCTAGCCATAAATATTGAATAGCTGTAACATGGATAAACCGGCCCTTTACATGCGGATAAATATGAAAACTAGGAATTATATACATTATGTGGTTGTATCTTTCGCCAAAAGCCACGGACAGTAATAGTTTATATCTTTTTTTTTAATATCACTTTACATAAACAAATGGAACAGTTTGACACGCAGATCCAGGCTCGTACTATACGAATTCTTGACAGGACGTGAAACAACATTTTACTGCACTAAAGTACTTAGACTTTGGGACGAAATGTTTGCACTTTATACAAAAAAAAGCACGTTAATACCAACCATATTCTGTTAGGTCGACGTGGAGACTGTAATCGTACAAAGTAATTCACATTTTGGTACACATTTACTAGAACATTCTTGCCATTCAGTACAAACAGTTGGCTTTCGGCCGCCCACGCCCTCCCCCTCCCCCCACCCGCCCGGCCCCTCCCCCCTCCCTCAATGCAAAGACCACAACGCCACGATCCCACCCGCCCGCTCCAACCGAGATATAACTATTTACAGAATCCAACAGTACAGTTTTAAGCTAATAATTCTGTATTTACAAGAAAGCAAAGCCAAAAAAAAAAAAAAAAAAAAGGCCCGAAGCCCCCCGAGAGCCGCGGTTCCAACACGACCAGACACCGGCCCTGGGGGCTGGCGGCATTTGGTCAGGCGACCGCCGCCTCGACCCCCTCGGGTCCCCCCGCTACCCAGCCTCTGCCAACACAAGGAAAAGAAAGAAAGTGAAAGGAAATTTTGTAAAAGGCTCGACGCTTCCTCTCTCAGTCCCGGGTCTACTGGCAGATTTTAAAAAACACAGGCTGGCGGGGTCTGTTGGGGGCGGGGGAGCTGTGTGGTTCGCAGGGTTCTTTCGGTCATAGTGTGGCTACGAGAGTGTTCAGTCTCTTAAATAGGGTTTTGTTCGGTGTTTTGTTTCTGGTTTTAAACGTACCATTCGTTAAAATTGGAAGAGAGCGCGCTGTGGCCGGCCGTGTGGTGCACCGCCGAGGAGGAAGGCGACAGGGAGCTGGTGGTTGGGTTGTCTGTGGAGGGAGACACGATGGTGGGCGGCGTGGAGGACTCGTAGCCCGAGCTGGCGGCCGGCGACGGCTGCGAGCCCTGCGAGGACGATTCGTGGACCTGCGGGAATAAAGTCGAGTTTTTACGGAGATAAAACGCCAGCGCGGCGGCCGCCCGGGGCGCAGTGAACTCGGCCGCGCGCCCCTCTCCTCCCGGCGCCCCGGACCCCCGGAGATCCAGCCGGCGGGACTGGGGCTCGCTGCCCCCCTCCCGAAGTCAGGCCGAGGCCGCGCACTCCGGGGACGGGCCGAGCTCCTGGGACTCGCCCAAGGAAAAAAAATAATAAAGCAGGTCTGGGAAGCGGGAGGCTGCGGTGGAGGCTGGGGTCTGGGACGATTCCCTCCCTCAACTTTGCCTGCCCAGGTTTAGGTGAACAGATTCTTCAGGCCTGTGTGCAGGGCCCTCCCCAGCCAGCCCCAATCCGCAAACCTCTCTGCCTACAACCTGCCTCCCTAGCTCTGGACCAAATTCTTTACTCGAACGCTCACTTCTTTTTTGCGTTTATTAGGAAACCGTGGGTTTAAAAAGGCCTTGGGAGTCCCCCATGCCTTTTTCCAAGCTCCTGCCCTGTGTGTCCAGCGCCACTCAACAGAGCGGAACCGCAGGCTCCCCGCCTCCTCTGGCTCCTGTTGCCCGAGCCCTGCTACCGCTCGCCGCCGCCTGACCCCGGCCTGAGAGCCCAGAGGGCTCCGGCCTCTAAGGCGGGCGACGAGAGCGGGGCGATTACCTTCATGTGTTTGCGCAGTGAGCTCGGGTGCGTGTAGGACTTGTCACACATCTTGCAGAGATAGGGCTTGTCGCTCGTATGCACGTGCATGTGCTTCTTGCGGTCGCTGCTGTTGGCGAAGCGCCGGTCGCAGCCCTCGAACTCGCACTTGAAGGGCTTCTCCCCTGGTGCGAAAAGGCGAGAAAGAGAGGCGTGCCGATTAGAACAAATCCCTTGGCCTTTGCAAAAAAAAAAAAAAATAATACACACACACACACACAGACACACACACAACACACACACATACACACACACTCAACCAAGCAGAAGGAGTCAAGCCAAATTAAAAAGCCACGGTACAGGATGACCAACTTGAAAAACCCAGGACTTCAGTACAGTCATAGACCTTTATAAATATTTTTAAACTATTTTAATTCCAAATGCAACTAGATCTACAGTTTATTTTCAGGGCTGTTTGCGGTGGTTGTTTTTTAATCATTAATAATAATAAGTTTGCAGAAGGTCTGGATGCTGTGTTTTCTGCCCAGGACAAGGGGTTGCTTCTTCCTAGCTCTAGTTTTTGTGTCCGGGTTTGAGTCTCCAGCTGTTTTGCCCCTTTCTCCTTCCCCCCACTCCCAACATGCACTCACATTTTATAACGTAATTTAGGATAGAGGTGGGGGGTAGTAGTAATGATGGGGAGCTCAATGCCACAAGTGCTTCCCTGATACAATAAACCCCAAGTTCCCAGTGTGGTTCTCAAGCATCACCCAAGAAAATCAGAATAGCAAAGGAGTTGAGAATCTCGGGCCTTGTGGGCCTTGAAAGGCCCAGAATGCCCTACCTGACCCTACCCTGCAGCCTTGAACTCTGAGAACTTTTTTTTTTTTAGATATCCTTATAAATATTATCACTGCCTACTTGATTTTTCAAGGCCAGCTCTGGCTACCCAAGATTTAGAAAACCACCTGGCAGAATTTAATTGACCAAAAGGACTGCCAGGCCTTCTGCTGAGCCCCCCACCCCCACTCCCAAAGACCCCCTTTCAGACCAGGCACTAGAATTGGCTCATCAAATATTTATAAAGCCCCCAAAGCCTACTCAGTCCCAAATTACTTCCTCCCCTCCCCAACCCTTTTTTGTTTATCCCTTTCTGGTTTGTTCTTTTCTACACCCCCTAACCCTGTCACCTCGGTGCCCTCAGCCCCTTCCTTTGGGAAAGTGCATGCAGAGGGATGCTGGCCCCAACAGCTATTGGATTTGTCCGCATCTGGAGTGGCTGGCTCCTCTGTAGCCAGCCACCTCTCCTGGTTTTCCAGCACCCTGGCTTGGCTTTTCATTTCTCTCAGACCTTTATATTCCTCATGTTAAAAAATCTGTGTCCTCAAATCCTTGTCCTCTGCTCGATCTCTCTCACTCGCTCTCTCTGGTTTTCCATAATTTCAAGCTCCAGGCTAAACATCAGCGCACACTTGGCTGAACCTGACCCCAGGACGCCCCTGAGGCTGAGGTTCTGCCGCCGGGCCTCCGACTTTTCAGATTTTGGGTCCCAGGCCAGGGATGGGGACTGGGGTAGGAGTGGAGGGTAGGGTCGTACAGCGTTTTCCGTACCTGTGTGCGTCCTTTTGTGGATCTTTAAGTTCTCGGAGCGCGCGAAGACCTTGCCGCAGCCAGGGAAGGGGCAGGGGAAGGGTTTCTCGCCCGTGTGCACGCGGATGTGGTTGACCAGTTTGTATTTGGCTTTGAAGGGCTTGCCCTCGCGCGGACACTCCTCCCAGAAGCAGATGTGGTTACTCTGCTCCGGGCCGCCGACGTGCTCCACGGTGACGTGCGTGACCAGCTCGTGCATGGTGCTGAAAGTTTTGTTGCACGACTTTTTGGGGTTGGCCAGCTGCTCCGGCTCGATCCACTTACAGATGAGCTCTTGCTTGATGGGTTGGCGCATGTAGCGGAAGAAGGCGCCGGCGCCGTGATGCGCGGCCATGTTCACGTTCATGGGCCCATAGCCGTGCAGCTGTGGCGCGGCGTAGTGCTCCGAGCGCGGGCTAGTCACCTGGCCGTACTGCTCGGGCCGCGGGTACATGTCCCCCGAGAAGCCGAGCCGCATCTGCCCGTTGACCACGTTGGGCGACGCGTGGCCGGCCGCCTGCTCGTGAAGCCCCGGGAAAAGAAGGTGGCCCGCGGCGTCCGTGTGGCCGTGCGGGCCCCCGAAGCCTCCGGCCGAAGCGGCGAAGAGGCTGTGCTGTGCGCTGGCCGCCGCAGCTGCGTCGCCGAAGCCCCGGTTGCGGAACAGAAAGTCCCGCGTGGAGTTGAAAGCTGCGCTGGAATAGGAGCCGACGTGGCCCGGGTGGTGGTGATGGCCCAGGGCCGCTGCAGCCGCGTAGCCGGGCGCCTGCGACGTGAAGGCCGTCTGGCCGGCCGAGGCCAGCTCGTGCGAACTGGGGTTCAGCTTGAAGGCGCCCATGCCGTCGGCGAACGGGTTGATGCCCAGGCCCACGTCTCGCTCGGCCACGTCGCCCGCCGAGTGGTGGCGGGACGCACCAAAGGTGGTCACACCGATCGCAGGATACTGGGGGCCGGCGTCCAGGAGCATCGTGGCTGCTCGGGGCGAGCCCCGGCCTCCCCCGCCCCCCCCACCCTCGCCCGCCGAGGAGGGAAAATAGGGAGGAGGAGGAGGACCGGGAGGCGGAGGAAGAGGAGGAAGAAGAGGAGGAGGGAGGGGGAGTCCACCCACCTCGCGAAGTCTTAGCCTGCAGGCAGCGGTGCTGCGCGCCCCGGCGCCCGCCGGGCGGAGCGCGGGGAAGCCGGACGGCTGCGGGCCGCGAGTGCGGCGGTATCCAGCCTCCGCCGCGCAAACCCCGCTGGCCCGGCTCGCAATTTCTCGTCGCTCAGTCTCTGCCGTGAGGGCCCCGCGTCAAGGCTGCCCGGGGAAAGGCATGGAGCATCTCAGCCCCCCAAAAAACTTCCTCCCGGATTTGTAGCATAGAGGAATGTGCGCGCCGGAGCTGCGACTGCTCGCCCTGCCTCCGCCGCGCGCCGCGCGCCCCTCCTCACTTCTCCACCAGCCCCTCGCCCTTTCTTCCCTCTCTCGCTCCTTTCGCTCAGGCTCGCCTCCTCGCTCTTTCACTCTCCTTTTTTTTTCACCCCCCCCTGCTTTTTTTGCAGAAAAAAAAAAAAGAAAAAGAAAAGAAAGAAAAAGAAAAGAAAAAAGAAAGAAAATAAAAGATGGGGGTAGAAGAAAGAAAGAAAAAGCCAAAGAAAAGGCGCAAATCATGCACAATATTGTCTTTTGCGGTTTATCTTCCTGGGGAGAAACTTTCACCTCCTCAGCCGGGCGGTGAGCGCGAGACTGATAGCAGCAATCATTCCTGCAGATAAATGAATTGAAAGGACGACACCGTCCCCCCCTTGATGAATGGGAGCAGGGGGAGGCGTCACGTGCTGCCGACGCGGACGCCCATTGGTGTGCCCGCACTCCCCCCGCGCGCGGCCGCCGCGCCAACGGAGGGCGCGCAGAGGCGCCGCGCGCCGCTCATTGGCCCGCCCGCCTCATCAATCCCAGGTATTGTAAAGCTCTTGACATCCCCTTTTGACAAACAGGGCTGCCAGGAGTAGCAACTTTTTTTTTTTTTAGCCAAATTTTTTCCCTCTTCTCACGGAAATTTTTTTCCCGGGTTTCTTTTCCTTCTCGAAGTCATATACATCTCTCCCCCGTCTCTCTCTCTCTCTCTCTCTCTCTCTCTCTCTCTCTCTCTCTCTCTCTCTCTCTCTCCTCTTTCCCTCCCTCTCTCCCGCAAACGCAGCCCGGCTCCTGGATGAGTGGCGAGAGACGTCGCGTCTCGGAGAGCAGGAGGCGGGGATGGGGCTCGCGTCCGCGGCAAAGGCACTTCCAGAATGTCCCGATTCAGCAACTTTCTTTTTTTTCTTCCCCCCTCTTTCCCCCTTCCAAGGGCAGCCAGGGAAGCTTTTGTTGTTTGCTCCTTTTGAAGTTTGCTTTCCTCTTGCCCGGTCCCCTCCGGTTTATGGTGTAAGGTCTCCGGAGCACACGGACACTCCGTTCTCTGGACTAGAGATGTGATTTCTCGGGGTAACCAGTGGCCTCGAGGTTTCTCACTGGTGTCCCATAGGTTAGACTTCCTCCGCGCCCTTTCACCCCCTCCCCCAGCAAACGCAGGTGCATGGGAGTTCTTAACTTTCCAGTTACTAAGGTCGGTAGGTTGGTTTTAAAAGGCAAACTGGAAGCGTCATAGCCGGTTTTCTCACCCCCCTCCCCCGCTCTCGTGTCTTCTCTCCCTTTTTCTTTTCTCCCCTGGCTGCCCCCGCCACCCCCCTCTGTCTGCACCCCTGTTCCCAACGCTGGCCCCTTTCATTCAGGTAAAACTGTAAATTTCCCGACGCGCCATTGTTCCTCTGGGCTGCCCAAAGCTCCCTAGAGATCCCCGAATACTTTTTTTTTTTTTTTTTGGTATTTAAATTCCGGATAGATAGGACCAATGTAAATTTTGTGACATTCAAACCTTTTCTAGTTCACAAATCAGTCACCCTTGTCACAGTTATTGAAATTCCGCAACTCGCCACACCAGGACGGTGGAAAAAGCGGGCGCGGTCTTTGTTGCCGACCAGGCTTTTGATCGCCAGAGAAAATTTACTTACCTTCAGATGAGTGAGCAGAAAAAGAAATAACACTCCCTTTGATTTAGTTAGGAAAATGCAGACATTTGGATTCAGTGCAAACATACAACACTCGCTTGTTTTCGCGATGCGGCCCTCGATTAACCTGTCTTTGCCCAGCGCAAAGTCTATTCAACAACTGCGCGTAGTTGCTTTTTGTCCCGTCCACAAAGAGCCATTGACTATATATTAAAATGATTGTTGAAAGGTAGAGGACTATGGCACTTAAAAGCAGGCAAAAAAAAAAAAAAATCCCTGTGACTCAATCAATTAAGCGGAGCAACATTTATGCATTTCAAAAAATGCACACGGATGCGGGGGGTTGGGGGATGAAGGTTGCATTTCTCCGCAGCTCTGTTTAAAACCCAGCAGCCGGGCCGAGGGTTTAGCCCAAGTGCCTGCATATTCATTAGGTCTAATTATTTTCTAGTAAGGAAAACACAAAAAGCCAAGAGTCGGAATCCTTCAATTTGCCCTTTGTTTCTAACTTCATTTGGCTTCTTTGCAGCTGAATCAGAGCCCTAAACTCTTTTTCCAGACAAAGAAACCTCAACTCATCCTTTCACAGGCGGCCCGGTTAGGAAACTCACCAGTGCCCCGGGGAGAGGAAAATGAAAATGATTTTTTTTTTTTTTTTGCCCAGTCGCTAGTACTGGCCGCACTGGCTGAGGAAGGCTGGGTCGGCGTCGGCAGCTCCTCGAGTTTCAGGTTTTCTGCTCTTCTCACCGACTAAATTCTCTTTTGGGGTTGGCGAGATGGGCCGTCTTTTCCCTGAGCCCTCCAGACTCGGCTTGTGCACCCGGGATGGTCTCCTGGTGTCAGGACCTGGCAGAGCACTTATGCTTGTGCTGGGAAATAGAAATTCGAGATGGAAAAAACAAAAAGAAAGAAAAGAAAAGAAAATCAAATATTCTGTCCCCAGCAACAAGTCCAAGTCCAGCAGCTCAGCAGTTCAGCGTTCCCCACCAACTTTGAGTGGAATGGAGTGAGGTGTGGAGGGAAAAGGCTGGGGCTTGAGGGTTTTTTTTTTTTTTTAACTATTGCACACTTTGTTAAAAAAAAAAAAAAGATATATCTGAGCCGCTCGTTTTTTCTGTCACCTACAAGGGGAAGTTGAACCTCACTTCCTTCCCTGGGAGTTGTAAAAGTCCTATCTGCAAAGAGAAGTTTTCTCTAGAGACTTACTGCTCTCACAGGGGTGAACAAATATTGAAAACCCACCTCGCCTGCCTTTCAAAAAAAAAAAAAAAAAAAAAACAAGGGAGGGGACCTGAGGGGGAAGGGTAGCCGCTGGGAGGGGGAGAGGGAAAAATAATTCTTCAAAAAAGAAAAGTCAGTCTTCTCCTCTCCAGTCCGTGGAAAAGCCAACGGGGATATTGACAAGAGGGTATTTTTAGGAAACACATCCAAATATACAGGGTAAGAGTGAATGTAAGGAGAAAAAAAAAAGTTGTGGGTTGTAGAAGTTATCAAGTGGGATTTGCGGCGCTCTCTGCAGGAAACGCGAGCGGCTCCAGTTCAAAGCCACATGCACCAACGTGACATATAAGCCATTAAAATATCATCCTGACGGCTCATTTCTGCTTCATCATACATTCCCTAACTGCTTCCGAAAGCTGGAAAAGGAGAAATGAAGGATGACCGCCTCGATGGAACCACAAAATAGAGGCTTGCAGGGGTTTGTGGTCCCCCCTCGGCCACCCCGAAGTGATATGCAGAAATGAGGCGATCCGGGCAACAGGTGGAGCGGGGTAAGTGCCTGAGTCCAGGGGGCAAATAGAGGAAACCTGTTCCCACAACAGCCGGGTCGCAGGCGCCCTTATGGGGACCACCAGCACCCAAGCCCTGCTGGGGGAAGAGGCCCAGCCGGACTCTCCCCCACCCCCGTCTCTCCTTTCATTGCTCCCCCCCCACACCATGGATACAGGCCCCACCCCACTGCCACAAAGGGAGGGGGGGACCCTTCCACGGAAGGGCCGTGTTGAGGATGAGCCCATCCCTTCTTCCCAGGAGGAGGAGGGAACAAGGGGGACAAATGGAGCTCCCACTGGCACGGGGACCAAGAGCAGCTTGTTGCCCGCCTGCCTTCCCTCCCTTCCTTGTAAATTGCCTGGGTGCCTCACAGTGGGCACGAGAAGGGGATATCACGGCCTGGGGCGTTTTCTCTCGGGGAGTGAGCAAGGGCAGGTGCAGGGAGGGGACCCCGTGTAGGCAGCTTCTCCACCCTGCCCCCGCAGGGCTGGTGCGGAGCTTCTCGGCTTCCCCTGCCCAGGGTCAAAGAGCCAAATTAGCCAGGCTGAATGCAACGTGATAGAACTTCTTCGCGCTAACCTAACTGCAGATGCCGGCTGGGTCCGCCTTCGGGGCCGGCTTCTTGCCCTCGCTGGTCCAGGCGCTGCCTCAGGACACTGACCGCTGAATCGGCCCTCTGTGCGCGGCCAGCCACGGGTTTGGGACTTGGCTTCTTTTCTCCTGAATGCGACTGAGGAGCAGGCCGCAGCCCCCACGACTCTGGCCACTATCTTAAGTGTGCGAGCACTGGAAATTAGAGACAAGTAAGGAGGATATAGGGTTGTTGTGAAAAAATAGCTAACACTGGCTCAAAGGCTGGGCCTGAAAGTTTGAAGTTGATGAATGGAACGTAGGAACAGTTGGCAGCTAGCGAATTTTAGGAATGGAGAGGAGGTCGTAGGAGGGCTGCACTGCCACGGGCACCAACTTCATAGGGAACTCTTTTTGGATTCCAAGGTCGTATTTCTCCCCAGCAGCATTGGCATGGAAGCTACATATAGCGCTGCCCCGGTTTCCCTGTTGGTCCCAGTCGCATGCAGATTGAGGGAGGAAGCTTAAAGGGAGTAAATGTCTAGTCTGCAGGTCCCCTCAGCTCGGAGTTGCCCAGCCTTCAGCCCGCAGCCGCGGGAACCCAGGTTCCTCCCTCTAGGGAGAGGGACGATGAGGACCCATCTCTCAGCTCAACTTCCTGGCATATCAGAGCCTTGTAGAGAGAGGGGAGATAGAGTGGTGCAGGGTGGGGGTGCAGCTGGCGGTGGCAGTGGGCTAAAGCTGAAGCCAGTTTCCTCTGGCTGGGGAAGTCGAAGTCAGCCTCTAGGGCCTTTGCCGAGTTCCCGCCAGGCCCAAGCTCCCTCAGAGGGGCAGGCGAGCCTTTTCTGCCTAGTTGGCCGATTTATCAGAGTGGAGTAACTCTGGAACTGAAGACCCTGCCTGAGGCTGACCTCTGACCTGGGGCAGGCCTGCTGGCTAGGACGACCTCACAAAGCGCAACCTTCTCCAGCCCCCCCCCCAACCAAAAAAAAAAAAAAAAGGTACCCACTGCCCCACCTTCTTGGTTCTCAGCCGGAGGGCACTATCAGTCACTGGGGCTCCCCGGCACCCTTTCCTGTCTTCTCAAGGTGCCGGAAGGAAGGCAGATTCCAAGTATCCAGGATATGCTTCCGACTGGTGATCTGATGGCTTGCTGGTGTGGGGAGATGTTTCAGGAACAAGTATTTTGGGGGAAACCAAAAGCCGAGCTGTGTTGGAAGCGCCAATATCCAGGGCTGGTGGAGACCTCAGGTCCAGGGAGTGTGCCCAAATTCTTCACCCTTGTTTCAGCAGAATAGCTGGCATGCTACGTGGTGTCAGAGTTTGAAGCAAAGAGGTGTACCTTGGTTCCCTGCACAGGCCGTGTGATAGAGCTGCTGCAGAGAACCTCTTGGGGTCCCTGTTGCTTGCCTTAGCCCGACCTCTGCAATATTTGTTTGCACGCCTGTGGGTTGGTAACACACAAAGGACTGACAAGACCTGGAGGCTGGAGTGACCCAGACCTCTTAGAAGTTGTGCTGGGGCGGCACCGTGGGTGGACAGAGGTCCCTGGGGAACCTCACACCCATTTCCTCAGAAGCAAAAAAGTAAATTCTATTATTGCCAACCAACCAGGACTTTTCCGTGCCAGACATCCTGCCATGAGGAAATTTCAGAGCGAGGACGCCCAGCATGCCGCCCTTCTGTAGGAATGCAAAGTTGGGCCTCCTTTCTTTCCTGATTTGTGCTGGAAGGAGCTTATTACCTTTGGGGAAGGATGCCTTTTGGTTAGAAAGAATTGAAAATATATAAAATCCTCTGGGAAAAGGTGAGTCTACCCCCAGTCCCCAGGCTTGGCCTTACCTTACAAAAAAAAAGGGAGAGGGAAGGATGAAAATGGCTAAGTTAGTTGAACTTCAGGTTGGGGGTTGTGGTGGTGGGGAGAGACAGAGAAATCTTTGAGCCTACAGAATTGGATAGCCTTTGAGATAGCAGAGCCCCACTTGGGTTTAGCCTGTGGTTCAACAAGTTAAACAACCGCTTGTTTTGTGGACTGGAGTGTCAAGATAGGCAGACCTTCTCATTGACAGAGGGCTTGCTGTGTTTGTCCAGCCTGAGACCTTTTCAATGACTGTTTGTCTTTCTAGGCCAAATTGAGGGTTGGGCTGGATGGATTGCCTCTGTTTGGCTGTTCCACTGCCTTCCGCCTCTGTCTGACAGATGCAGAGCTCCCTAGGATGAGTTTAAGGACTTGAGAAGCCAAAGGCTGGGCAGCTCTAACCACAAAGTAAATCTGCTAAGTAATGCATGTATCCTAGGAAGGTGCTGCTTCTAACCTTCTCAACTATGAAATGGAGTCAGACTGGATCAGAGGATAACTATGATACCTTTTTATTAGGCAAATTTTATATTAACTTTGAAAAATCAATCAGGGATGGCTCCCAAAGGGGTTAGGGGTTTGGGTCATGTGAGACTAAGGGATTTCAAATCACCACAAGCAAACCAGGATCTGAAAATCTATCAAGAAAAAAAAAAAAAAAACAAGAACAACTTCTCATAACCTCCCAGAAAACAGTGGGCCTTCCCCCATCATACTTTACTAAATCCAATTAATAATCTTGGAAAAATAGCAGGACTTTTCATATAATAAATTAAAATTCTAGAAGTTAGAGATTTTTGAACACTGACTGAAGTGGTATTTATTCTATCTGAAAGGCAGACCAACAAATGAATAACAGTCTAGTTGAAAAATTAAGATTTTTCAATTTTTTTATTACCAAAAATATATTGTTTTGCAGAGTGCTTTTTTTTTTAGCTTCCAAAAATTTAAAATTATAAAAAAAACCCTACCCTATTTAAACCAAAATCTTTCACTGATACAATCGTATCATGGATTCTTGCCATACCAACATGTATGAAACTGTTTAGCTAATGGTTCTCTCTTTTCCCCCAAATAGGCTCAACGTCAGAAAATGAGATACAAGACTTCTTTAGTGATGAGGAAACGATTACGGCTTTACCGAAATTCCCTGAAAGAGTCAAGTAAGTTAAAGTTCTCTTTTGAATACTGATTTGCTGAAGTTTTTTGGTTGCGTGTGTATGTGTGTGTGTGTGTGTGTGTGTGTGTGTGACAGAGATGTTTTGTTTTGTATTTTGGTTATACTGAGTAGTGCGTTTAAGGGTATTTCTTGAGTTCAAATGAAACTTAGAACAACACCTTGGTGTGTGATGTATTTGCACACAAATCAACGACACAACATCCCACCAGCAGCCTGGCTAATCCCCCTCAATGCCTACTCATCTGGACGTTCTAGAATTAATATTTGACGACTCTCTCATTGAAACAACCACCCCTGACCTTCTGCAATTCCACTGTCACATTATTCTATGACATATTCATCTTGAATTCATTTCCGGACGATTTGATTGGAATGAGGTTTGACATGTATTGGCTTCCATGAAAGAAGCAGACTTTGATCTTGGTGATGGGGTTTACATGATATGCATCATCTTTACCAGGGACACCAGCCTTTTGCAATGTGGCAGCAACGACATTCCCACAATGTGGTGTCTGAACAGAGTGACTGACAGCCACTCTGTCAGGAATACCTTCATTGTGAAGAATTTAATTTAATATTCCATTTAGAATAAGCATATGATTTAGGGTTGGGTGTTTTCCCTTCCAGGCGTCAAGTTTCTCTTGTTTCAACTACACCACTAGCTGATGATTGCCTCCAAAGATGTTTCCCTATTGGTAGGCAAAGCACCATTCTCAACAAAAGTTAAGGGGACAACTCAGGAAATGATTCTTTTCTATTATTTTGGGTTGATTTGATGGCAAAAGTCTCAAGAGAGATGTAGCTATTATGTAAATTGAATTGTTTTGATTCCGTAATACTGTTTTGGAAGATCCTTTGCAATGTTTCCTAATCTTTTGTTGAAAGACATTTTCCAGAAACCTTGCATGGAAATTAAATTCTATCCAAGAATATTTCTTCTGTACCCAGTCCCATTAATGATAATTAAAGCCGAAATTTCCATAGCAGAGGAAGGGGGAAAATCCTCTATTTTTTTTTTTATCCTGGATCTTGATAGATCTCATCTCCTTTACACAATTTGGGCTTGGACTTATGGGCAGCCTCCTGGGGCTTAAGTTATTTCTTTTCATAAGACTAGAGACGACCTCCCACTGCAGGAATCCTGAAGTCTGCCTGTGAATAGCCTCTCAAGCAATGTGCTCCTTGTTTTGGGTGGCAACCTGGCCAGAAATAGGTAAGAGAGAACTGAACAAGTGACTGCAGATCTAGATGCAGAATGTCCAGATGACAGAGCTTATGCTTGGCCAAGCTTCTGTGCAGCTTCTCTCAGTCTTTGAGATTCTGCTCTGCATGCAACCTGCAACAGATAATCATTTAGCATTGCTTAAAAGATCAAAATGAGAAAAAAGCTGAGCTATTGATCCAAAATCGTCTCTATTTTTTTCTTTCCAAGGGAGAGAAATCAGACATTTGAGCCAGTGATATGAGACATCCTAGCAGACTGTAGAACTGCCAAACACTCTGTTTCTAGAAAGTAAGACTTAAAAAAAATTCTATGCATTGGTCTGTTTGGGGCAAGCAAAAATACTCAGGGCATGATTCTGAGCATTGGTTTGCATAGGGTCTAGAGACAGAAATGTTGAGGTTCTGGTGGAAGAATTGGTTCCAAACAGGCCCCCATGAAAGCCCCCAGTGTTTCTTTCTAACATCTGCTAAAGACCTCCTTTTCTCTGAAAACTAAACAAGAAAGAGAACTGAACAATGCTGTAACTCTGAACACGGTTAGAAACTGAATTCCATAGCCAAGCATTTGGTATTGGGGGGGGGGGCAAGTGTGGTTAAGAAAGTTTCTGAAAGGAAAATTATGAGGACCACTGATGGTACAACACTTCAACCCACCCAGTCAGTAGTCTCTGAAACCTGAGCTCCTTGCTTCCACACTTCAAAGCAATCCCTCTTGGGACTAAAATATGCCTTCAAGGTATTGGTGCCCCACAACCTGTCCTCTGTGGTTAGCTTGATGTGCCTTGGGGCTTATTATTTCTGAGATGCTGCTTAAAGAACCTTACATATTTGCCAAAGTTCCTTGTCTATAAATATTAGTGCACAAAAAGAGTTCTCTCCATATAGCTCTCTCTAAGGAAATGTCTATTTAGAAGAGTGTCTGATCCCATTGCTGTATTTAACTGACCACGGTATGGACCATATGGCTCCAAAGAACTTGAAAAACTTAGGTAACTTCAATGACCTGCAGTTCTGCTGACCCCTAGCTACCCAAGAAACATCTACCTGGGATGGGTCCAGATGTTTACAGCATTACAGGAGAAAGCTGCATCTGGGAAGGATCTCCATGGGGCCAGGCTACTGTCAGTGATTTTGGCTGAATCAGATGTGTCTGCCCTTTTGCTGCTGGCACAAAAAGTCATACACATGTTCAAAGCTTCTCAAGGACAAAGTAAGAGAGTGTATAGTACACCAGGCATTTTTGTGTTTAAAATTGCTTCTTCTTATCCTTAGGATCCACACAGTCTTTGCTTAGAAATTTGGGTGCCCATGAACTTGGATGGGAAAATATATATCTTTATTTTTAGAATATTTTAATGGAAAGTTAGTGTTTTTTCTATTATGAATATGGACAACAAATAGGACCATTAGGCATCTACCAGCTCACAAAATTCAAAAATTTCAAAGGAACCTACATACTAAACAGCTTAAAAACCCCAATTCTGTCTGAACTGTTATGCAAAGGTTTTGGTGGGGGTAGGGTCACAGTGTATGTTAAGGAATTCATGTTGGTACAAATCAGTCTTAATCAAAACTAAGGTAGAAGTTGAATTTCACAAACCTCCTGAACAGTTGGTTGTACATTAACTAGATTCAGGTGGAGAGACAATATTTTAACTGCTGGACTCTGCAGAAGAGCTCCCATACTTAGGCCTGAAAGCCACACAAGTTGATGAAGTTCCCTACTGAAGTATAGTTTGCAAAAACTGCTGGGTAAAGGGTCCAAGGAGAAACATACACCATTTTGGGGGGGAAGGGGTGTGTTTCTTGTTTGTTATGTTTTGACTTTTTTTTTTCTTTTGAGCTCTTCATGAATTCAGCCCAAATAACTGTATCATTTCACAATGGCGGGAAGACTTTAAATGACTCAGTGAGATGTGAGAACACGTCCCTAGAGACCATGCCTGGCCAGAGCTTAGAGGAAGGGAAAACAGGGCAAGGAAACAGGCAGGAGATGCCTGTGAATGAAGAGGTAAAACTGGAAAAGTGATAGTGTGGGAGAGGGAGAAAAACAAGAAAGAAGGCAAATCCTTAAAGTCTAGTTTCAAAACTGCTCTGTGTAAACTCTTGGTTTGGAGAGCAGGAGGGACCAGACAGTCAAATCTCTCCTCTTCCTTTGATATTTGATTGATCGATTGATGCTAAGGTAGCATCTCTAGGTAGAGTTGCCTAAACTCTTCAGGCTGGAAGAGCAGCCCTAGACTTGTCAAAAAGGAGAGAAATTTTTGTGGAAATCAATCCATTGTTGAAGTTCAGCCCCTAGTGGGGAGCAATGTATTAAATGAAGAAAATCTCAGAAAATTTGCCAACCATTATACACAAGTTAACTAATTTTTTTTTTAATAGAAGGAACCCTTTTACTGACCAAGAGTAGTTTATGTTTGGGGATGTTTGCAGTAGTTTATTCAATTCTGAATCAGCATTCCTTGCAATCTGTCCAAACTCACCTCTGCTAATGAGAAAACAAATGTTTTATTCAATCCTCCAAACTTCTGTTAAAAACTCAAGGCTTTCTCTATTTGGAGGGCATTTTCTGCCGCCAGAAGTAAAGACTCAAGCACTTACGCCCACTTTTTCGGCTATGATGGGCAGGCAGAAGTCGGAGCTAGCGGCCCTTTAAATCGCGGGACGGTACGACTGACCCTAACCGGTGGGAACAGACAAAGGACACTCCCTCCTGTTTATGCCACACTTGACTGGGCCAAAACTGAAGTTTTTTTTTTTTTTTCACCCCCGCCCGCCCGCCCCCTACCTCACTAATCACGGTGGCGCCGATTGCACCGGACAGCGTCCCGCGGGAGAAGGCCCTGGGCCCTGGGCGCTCTCAGAGCCTGGACCACGAAACCTAGAGCCCTAAGGGTACAGAGGCAAAGGCTCGGCCCGCGGGCAACAAGTGGCCAGAGCGGAAAGTGGAAATGATCCACTTTCGCAGCGGCTGAAGACAGGGTACGGTGTTCAGGACCCCAAATCGGTTTTGGAGTCCTGGGAGCGAGGACCTGTCCCTCCCGGCTGCCGGTCTCCCGCCTTTGTATTGGTGACCAGCCAAACGGAGGATCCTGTGCGATTTGTGTTGGAGAGAACCCTTTTAAGAGGGCCTGAGGTGGGTTCGAGGCCAGCCTGGCCCGGGCCAGCACCGCTTCTGGCCCAGCCCCGCTCTGGTCAGGGCCAGATTCTCGCGTGGAAGGAATGTCAGTCTCTAAGCGCTCCAGGCACGGAGTGGGAGGCGGGGCGGGGGAAGGGGGACGGCCAGGCTAAATGCGAGGAAAGTATCAGGGAAGGAGAGGGGGAGAGGGGAAGAAAGGATCCGAGTAGGGAAACAAAGTGTGTCAGGGGGATTAGGCCAAATAAGAGAGAGAAGGAGGACGCGAAAGAGCAGCAAATGATACATTTCGGAGAAAGCGAGAAAATGAAATTGGGCGCAAGGAGCCGCGGGGTCGGAGTTTCTCCATTCCCGGCTGACCCGTCTGCAGCCTTGTCCCCTCCCTCTATCCCGACCCCCTTTTCCTCGCGGCTCCTGGGACAAACTTCCCAAGCCGACCGACCGCCGTCCCGGAGCACCCAGGGCTGCCTATCAGCCCTCACCGCCCGGGGTACCCTGACGTGCCCAGAGGGCATTACGCACAGCGCAACCCCGCTCCCCGAAGTAGCGGCGAAGCGAGGCACATCCCAGCCTCGCTCCCTTCCAGGAGCCATGAGGCAGGGCTGATCCACCCAGCTTTTGGGAGCGGAGGGGAGGGTGCTCCAGGGGAGAGAAAAGAAGTCTGTGCCCGGGTCAGAGCGCATGAGCAGTAGAAGCGTGAGCTGCTGTTGCGGGGGTGGGAGTGAGGGAAAGTGTGAGCGTGTGTGTGTGTGTGTGTGTGTGTGTGTGTGTGTGTGTGGAGAGAGGGGAGAGAGAGGAGAGAGGGGAGGGAGAGAGAGAGAGAGAGAGAGAGAGAGAGAGACCTCGCGTGCGGCAGGACCTGTCATCGCTGACGTCGGGCCCGGCCGCGGGCCAATCGGCTACCTAGGCGATTGTTTCTCTCAGTGGGCCCCGGCCACGGCCCCGATTTTCTATTCACTTCCTCTTGCGCCCTGCTGCTGCCACTGTAGTGTACGGGATTTCACGCAGCCATTTAAGATCGAGAGAGGGAGAAAAAAAAAATCCCAAACCTCAAACTTGTGTGTGGGGGGACTTTGTACAAGTTGTGTTTTTTTTTGGGGGGGGGGGGTTGTCCTTTCTCCTCCCCACTGTCAGGTGACGCTGGCGTGAGCGGCTGGCACAGGGAGCCCCGGGGAGCCCAAGCCTGGGTGAAGCAGGCCGCCCTCGCCCAGCAGAGCAGGGCACTTGAAATTAATATATATGGCTGGGGCGCTTCGGAATCAGCACCACCTCCAACATCACCACTTCTATCACCTCCATTCCCTGACAGGTCGCCGCAGGGTGTTGTTTGGGGCGCAGGTCAGACCCCTCTTGTGGGGACCCAGTTGCCCACAGACCCACCCTTGCTCCCCACACTGCCCCTTCTGTCTTTCCCACCGCCGCCATCCCTCTCCAGCTCATGGCACCGCAGGGGACTCTGCCGAACCGCAGCCCGACCCGACCGCGGCGGAAGCGTTTGGCCTTGCTCTGTCCATCACATTCTCGGCTGGCGCCTTCTGGCTCGGAGTCCCAGCGCTGATGGTAGATAGAGACTGTAGTGCCGCTGGGCCGGGCCTGCCCCCCGGGGCCCGAGGGAGTGCGCAGCCCAAGGCACCTGTTCTCACGTGCGCTATTTGTCTCGACAACAGGTAGCATCTCCGGATACCATGGCCCCCAGCTCTCCGCCGCTTCCAGCCCCACGGTGTTTTCCGGCCTCCACGAGCAACCTCCCCAGGCCTCCCCAGGCCGTCCTTTGAACGGACTCCTGCGTCTGGGGCTTCCCGGAGATATGTACGCCCGGCCCGAGCCCTTCGCGCCGGGGCCAGCGGCCCGCAGCGACGCCTTGGCTGCTGCCGCAGCTCTGCACAACTACGGGGGCATGAACCTAACAGTGAACCTCACCGCGCCCCACGGTCCGGGCGCCTTCTTCCGCTACATGCGCCAACCCATCAAGCAAGAGCTCATCTGCAAGTGGCTGGCTGCCGACGGCTCCGCTCCCCCGCGCCTCTGCTCCAAAACTTTCAGCACCATGCACGAGCTGGTCACTCACGTCACCGTGGAGCACGTCGGCGGCCCGGAGCAGGCCAACCACATCTGCTTCTGGGAGGAGTGTCCGCGCGAGGGCAAGCCCTTCAAAGCCAAATACAAACTTGTCAATCACATCCGCGTGCACACGGGCGAGAAGCCCTTCCCCTGTCCTTTCCCGGGGTGTGGGAAGGTCTTTGCTAGATCAGAAAATCTCAAAATACACAAACGAACTCACACAGGTCAGTATTCGGCGCTGTCTCGTGCGAACCGTCTGGGGAGAGCAGGTCTTCAGAACAGGATTTCCTCAAGTTCCAAATGAGGAAGCAGAGAGGGGGGTGGAGGGGAAGGGAAATATTTTGGTGCTGTTTCCATGAGCCAGGATCATAGAATTTTTATTATGTTTCTGTTCTTAGAATCAGAGAAGTTTCTAGAGGCTATGTGGAAGGGAAGATAGGGCTTTCTGCTGGGGTGGGGGGGGAGGGGGCAAGGATGAATTCATTCCTCCCCATCCCCCACCCCAGATAGATGTGTGCTCTCTTAGAAAGTTTGATGTTAAGGTATTTTGGAACAGCACTGCTCCCAAAAGTAGTAAAGAGGTATCAAGAATTGTCTCCATTTCTGGTTCCTTTTTGAAAATGTATGGTGGAGCTCTGACAAGCTGACCCTCACCCAGAAGGAGGGGTCCTCAGGTCCCTTACTGTCTTTTGGGGGGAATTTGAGCCTCTCACAGGTTAACCTTAGTCCAGTTTTTGTGCCTTAAGGGCCTGACACTTAAGGGCATTTGCAGAAGCCTCACTTCTACTTTAGTTGAGACCCAACTAGACCCATCCTCCCTAAAATGTCACTTACTATGGATCGGTTAAGTGAAATGGGGATGTGTTATCAACCATATCGGCTAGTTCTAGTTAACAAAAAAAGAAAAGGAGGCTCAGCAGGGCCTGCAAAGTTGAGCTCCTCTGGCCAGAGACATCTGTAATGAATGCAGTTGCAAGGAGGAAGTTTTCACACTTCAGAATGGCCTGGGGAAGTTACATTAATTAGTTCAGCAGTCCTTGCTTCCCCCCACCCCCAAGTTGAGCTCCCCGCCCCCACTTGGGCGGCAGCAGAAGAGGACTGGAGGGGAGATGAGAAGACCAAGTCAGTTTTAGCTGGGGTCCACTTCCATGGCCCACTGCCTTGCCCTAGTCTTGCTGGAGCTTCAACCATTGTTAGAGTCAAAGAACTCCCTCAGTCTGGCATTTCGGGGAAAGAAGCTGGCTAAATCCTGCCTCTCGGCCTTCAAACTCTTCATTCCCAGGGGAAGGTCCAGGGCTCAGAGACCGGCACTCCAAAAGGACCAGAGTCCACTTTGAGCCTTATACTTAATTTCCGCAGCACGTCTGAAAGTGCAAGGCTTCCTGGATCTCTTTCTGGGGTCCCTACCCTTTCTACTGCAACTGCCTCCCCTCACTACCACCACCCCCCACTGTTATTCCCCCGGACCGGGGGAACAGATGAGACCTCCATCCCAGCTTGCAGGTCTCCAACGCCAGGAGCTGAAGGCCAGCATCTTGAAGGTAGAGGCGCAGTCCCGAGCTGGAGAAGGAACTCATCTTTAATGACAGGTTTTTAAAACAAACTTTTCCTGCTCTTTGCTGGCCCACTGTTTGAAGTCTGTGAAGCAGAAAATGGTTAAATTCTTAGCGCAGTAGACCTACAGCGGAGACTCGAGTCCAGCGCTCCAGGCTGGCTCCGTTTTGCGTCTATTCAGAACAGAAAGCTGGGCGTCCTTTCCGCCCCAGTCCTGACTCATTACCGCTTGAGTTTGTTTTTTGTTCTGTTCTGTTTTGTTTTAAATCTACAGAGCCTTGTCTGCTCCGGCATTCGCTTCAACCCCCTCCACCATCCCCCTTCACCTCTCTCAAGCTATGAAAAGAGAAAGTTAAAAAAAAAAAAAGCAGCAAAATGTTTCTCAAATGGCAATAGACCGCACTACAAATTATTCATGAAGACGGTTCTCGATTCAACAGGAAAATAATTGCCTTTTCAAATATTAATGGCGTTTCGTTTCCTTGAGTCGCGGAAGCGGCGAACAGGAGCAGATTTCTCAGGAGTTGAGATTCTCCCGGATCTGAATCCCGGGCCTGGCTTTGGAAGCGGCAACCCGCGCCGCGAGGTTTCACTTGGCGGCCGTCGCAGCGATGCCGGAACAATGGTGGCGCGCGCGGCGAGAGGGGAGCGGGCCCGGCGCCGCGCTCTGCCACTGCCCCGCCGCCCGGCGCCCCGGCTGGTCTCCTCGCCTCAGAGTTCTCCCGGTCTTCCCCGCAGCCGACAGTCAGTCAGGGATCGCGATCCGAGATAGAAAAGGAGAGAAGGCGCCGGGCCGGAGTCGTCGGGACAGCCAGACCCAGCCACAAGTGCGCGAAGATGGCGCTGGCCCGGCCGCCCCAACGCCTCCGAACTTTGTCAGGCGGGCCTGGCGCGGGGCCCAGAAGGAGGCCTTTCGGGGCTGCGGAGCCTCTGGGAGGAGACTCGGGGCCTTTCACAGCGCAGCCCGGGCGCAGGCCGCTCCGAGCGAGCGGCAGGGGCCTGGCCCAACCCTGCTTTCCTCATTCACCCACCCACCCAAGGCGCAGCGCCGGGTCCTGGGGGAGGGGAAGGGCGGGCGGCTGCGTGTTCGCGGGGGGTTGGGGGGACGGGGAGGGATGTCAGGAGAGGCCCCGGCGCCTGATGCAACTGGGGAGCGCACGGGTGCGCGGCCTCACCTGGCCTCCCAGGGGCCTGCAAACTTCTGTGCTACGAGCATCACCTCACTGCCCCGCTTTTTTTTTTTTTTTTTTTTTTTCCTCCTCTGGAGCGAAATCATTGTGTCTGACACGAATGTCCAGCAAGGCGT
Organism: Sylvilagus floridanus; assembly: GCA_949820135.1. NCBI lineage: Eukaryota > Metazoa > Chordata > Mammalia > Lagomorpha > Leporidae > Sylvilagus > Sylvilagus floridanus. The sequence continues at coordinate 129,419,652 of OX463244.1, forward strand.
TCACAGGACGGGACAAGTGTGTGGCGGGAATTTTTTTTTTCCTCCCCTGGGCGGGGGAGGAGGCGATCAACTCAAATTCCATCCCTCCTCTTTTCTCAGAAAAAAAAATCTCGGTTCATTTTACAAGCCATGAATTGCATGCTTTTTGTAAGTGATTTTCGAAAGAAAGGCAGGCAAGACGGGCGGGGGGTGGGGGAGAAAAGTTTTGGGTTTGCAGATGCTGGCTGGGATCCGAAGGGAGAAAACAAGGGGCAAATGGGGCCATTGATTTATTCTGTGTCTTTCTCCTACTCTTTCTAAAACGGTGCCGGTGTCCTGAGAAATGGCAGATGCCAGCACGTTCCAGAAGGCCCAGTGCCCTAGCAGTAACCCTGAAGAGGGAGAAAGCTAGCGACAGGGCGGTGCCGGAGCCGGCGGCTCACAAGCTGCTGTCCGCGCGGAGGCGCGGGTTGTGTGCAAACCTCTGGCTCAGCCCGAGCCTCAGCAGGGCTCGAGAATAGGGGCTTTGTTCGTCCCAACGTGCCCCCCAACGCTCTGGAAGCGGTGGGAGAAGCGATCACAAAGACAGCCGTCCTCCAGCCGTGCCATCTCTCTTCCTCCTTACCCAGGAGCTCGGTAGCGATTCCCTCAACCCCAAGAGCCGCGCAGCATCCATTCGCTTAAAGCACCCAGACACCTCCTTCTCCCCTTTCCACAGCGTTTGCAGCTCCAACAGGAACCTGAGCTTCCGGGTTCTCGAGTACTTCCCTACCCTACACGCCAACGAATTCAGTCGGCAGCGAGCCACCCGATTGGGGCTGGATCCCGCCGTTATTCCCACCCTCACGCGCGCTCACGCCTTCCTTCGTCTCTACAGAGCATCGCAGCCACGGATCCGAGCCCCTCACAGGTCTACCCGGGCCGCCCACTTGCCCTGCGGTCCACTGAGCTGGACTCGGACCGGCTGCGGCAGCTGCGTTCGTCCCAGAGCCGCTGCGCTCTAAGGCGCGATTGCCCGAGACCTCGCGTCCCGCTTGGCCTGGGAAGAACCTCCCTCGCCAGCCCCCGAATTCAGGCCTGCAGGGCCGGACAGTCGGGCGGGGTTGGCGTACGGAGGCGGGTCCACCTCGCAGTCAGCTTGTAACGCGCGGACCCGCCGCCCAGGGCAGGGTCTCCGGGAGGCCGCGGGTGCAGCGTAATAAAACATTATTGCCTGCGCTCGTATCTGGAGGGATCCCGGACGGTTTAGGCAAGATTTGAAGAATGCTGCTAAATGTTTGCCCCCAGGGGGTAGAAGGGAAGGGGGAGGAGGCTCCATTTCCTGTAAAAATCGTCCCTGACGTGAATCATTGCTCAGAATACCTTTCCCTGCAGCACAGATCCGCATTACGCACACGCCGTATGCACTGGTTGAGCATTCCCTTAAATTATTTCTTCTCCTTGGCACAAACCCCACTTTAGCAAACAATTTGGACGGGGATGAGGTGTGTGAGGGGAGGACCCTGGGCGGGTGACGGGGCAGAGAAGACGTTTGGCTGGAACTGCCACTTTCAGTGCAGCAGATGTGAGCTCGTCAGTCAGAGGTAGTCTGCGGGCAGAAGTGCTTCTGGCTCCGAGTCGGTAAATTTCGGAGGAAAACGGCCCGAGTGTATCAGGATTTTCGAGAATGGAAACTCAACTAAGATGGAGTCTTCGTTGCTCCTCCTCCGTACCCTCCCCTTAGGCCCAGGCGGGAGAGGGGGGAGGGGAGCAGGCGTGCAGGCAGGGGCGCGGGGGCGCGCTCTGGGCGGGAGAAGGGGGTGCGGGATCTCAGGCGTGAGGAAAGGGATTTCTGAAAATCTGTTTGTGGTTCCTTTGCAGAAAATGAAAGAGGGGTGGGGGTGGGGTGGAGGCGAGAGCGAGCGGGGGACTCGGTCCACGCGCACTAATGTCTCTGCGTTGCCTCTGCCAGGCGAGAAACCTTTCAGGTGCGAGTTCGAGGGCTGCGAGCGGCGCTTCGCCAACAGCAGCGACCGCAAGAAGCATTCGCACGTGCACACGAGCGACAAGCCCTACACGTGCAAGGTGCGCGGCTGCGACAAGTGCTACACGCATCCCAGCTCGCTGCGTAAGCACATGAAGGTGCACGGGCGCTCGCCGCCGCCGCCCAGCTCTGGCTACGACTCGGCTACGCCGTCTGCTCTCGTGTCGCCCTCCTCAGACTGCGGCCACGAGCCTCCGGCCGCCTCCTCCGCGGCGGTGGCGGCGCGTGGCACCGACCTGAGCGAATGGTACGTGTGTCAGGGCGCTGGCCCTGCCGCGGCTGCCCCTGCCGCACCCCCCAGCCCTGAGCCACCACCTGGCCCCGCCGCGGCCTCCGCCGTCAGGGCTGTTTCTGCGGCTGCTGCTTCGGCGTACAAAACTGCCGGGCTAGGCCTGGCTACCGAAGCGAAGAAGGAAGGAAAGAAGGGGAAAAAAAGGCAGGCAAACAGACAGGCCGAGAACCACAAATAGTAGCTGGAGATAACGAAATATGCTGGTGCAATGTCCACTCCACCAAAGTCAGCCCTCCCACCCTCGCGCCGGATCTCTTGACTGGGTGGCGAGAAGCCAGTGTTGGGGATAAAGAGAGAGGCAAATGCAAACAAACAAATAAAACCGCACACATTAAGAATGTATGTGTAATCCTGGCAACTGCTGGTGGCAAAAGTAAGGCCGCGCCGCCCCCGCGAGGCTCACAAAATGGGAAATCCTTTCCTTGGGACTCTATCCTCCACTTCCTTCCCAGCTTGCAGTGGGAACCCCCCTTTCCTCCCTCCTCCCCTCTCCCATCAATTCCCACTATGAAATTCGGATCGAGAAAGGTGGAGGGGGATTCCACTTTTGCTTCCTTAAAACATCCCGTTCCCCAGCTATCTTTGGAAACAAAACACCCCCAAACACCTAAGCGTTAAATTTTCCAACCCTCTCTGTAAAAGGAGGTAAGGAAGGGTAGAGTCATCCCCTTCTCCTGGGAGGGGGGAATCACATGTCCTTAGCCCCATGGACAGGCCTAGGCGTACAGATAGGTCTGTCTGCAAGTTTGTCCCAGGACTGGGCTTACTTTGTGCACTGGGGTAGGGGGTGAGTCCAAAACAACAGGAAGTTCAGACAAAAGAGGGCTAAAGAGGCTTCTGGATTCAAAGCAGTGAGGTCTCAGAGACTTGTTTCCCACTCCTCACCCTTGTCCAGACCCTTTCTGTTGAATGTTGTGGGTGCCTCGGCTGGGGGTGGTGGTGCTGTATGTGCAGCGCTGGTGACGTCACTGAGCCCAAGCCTCCAGAGCCAAGGGGGTCTGACCCAGGCGACTGTGTCTGGATGAATCATATCAATTCTGTCATGATCTTTGTAAAAAAAAAAATCACACATTGTTGATCTTATTTTTAAAGAGTAAGAGAAATGAACTGCATTAATAAATATTGTGAAGGCAAACACACAACGGGTCAAGATTGAATACCTGGGTGTGAAGGTCCTAGAAAAAGAAACCAGATGTTGGGGACGGGAGAGAAGATCTTGGCAGTTGTTGCCCATGGGCGGGGATCAGGACCTGTTACCTAGTCTGCCAAACTCCTCAGGGAGGATGGGACTGCCCCAATTCCTAGCTAAGAGTTGATGGGGGAGAAGAAAAAGAAAAGAAAAAAAAAAACAATTAAACTTGGTTGGAAACACTCCACTTTCCTAAGAATTTGAAAATGAACGAGTGTGGGGAGATAGTTCCCAGGGGAGGAAACCTCCTAAGGAGCTCGATTTTAAAAGCTGAGCCCAGCAAACAAGTCCCGGCCCTGCCACTCACTCTGCTGGGTTCTTCCGCTCTCTGTTCTTCACACCCAGTTAGAGGATTCCCACTCTTGCGCCTCAGCCTCCATCGCTGCGCTAAATGGTAACGTCCTAACTGGAGTGGGACTGTTTTCTTTTCCCCTAGTGAAAACTAGAATCTCCCGAATCTATCCCTAGAGAACGTGTTGAGGAACGAAGGTTGCAACCTCCTCCACCTCCCACTACAATAAGGCCTAGCTCAGCTGTAGGCAGCCAACGATCCCTTCCCGTCGAGAAACATCAGCCCCACGGCCAAGATGCAGAGGGTATCTGAGGCACTTGCTACTTCCGTCGTTGTTTAAAAAGTGCCCCCGTCTCAACGGGACTCTCCTGTCTCTAGCACTTCCCCTCCCCGGTCCCCCCATCCCGTTTTGCCTTCTACCCCAATCCAAAGTAATAAAATAAAATAAAAATGTTTGGCTGGCCACTAATCGCCTTTAATTTTTCATTTGCTTGTTACAGATGTCCACCGGGTTGCTCGCAAGGTAATCTCGCCCTGCGCAGCTGAGCGCCCGCATCTCGCGCCCGCGACATCAAAGGGCCCGCGCACAAAGCAGCGTTTCTTCGCCACGGTGCATCTTCATGGTAAGTTAGGATTTCTATGGCAATGGGCAAGTCGCACTGAAATCCTGAAAGGCTGAGCCTGGAGCCCGTCCAGGCTTTTCATTAAGGACATAATATTTACGTCTAACAGGCCTTTTTTCTTGTGTATACAAGTATATATTTTTGTTTGACGCGGACTAAATCATTTTCATTTAATTTCCGGTAAACAAAACCCACGCGAATGGGCACTTGTTCCCGATCATAATAAAAATGGATAATAATGTGAGAGAAGAAAAAGGCCGCTTGAATCGCCGCTCAGCCCCCTTTGTTTCTGCTTTCTGCGGTGATCAGAGGGCGCATTTGGGTTTGATGGCGAGTTTCTAAAGGCGAGGAAATGGTTTGTAAGAGGGGAAAGAAAAGGAGAAAGGTCTAATCAAGCTCGGGTTGTTCAAAGAGTCGGGTTTTGGGGTTGAAAGTGTGAGTTTGACGGTGCATCAGCATGCCGCGTTAGGCTCGCCATGGAAATGCGCTGGGGGGGGCGGCCGCTTCAAAGGCGGCACACTTCACTGCAGACACTCTATTAAGATACATTTGCGCTGACCTTTGCTTTCACGCTATTTAATACTGTCACTGTGCTCTCCAGTATATACTTCCTCCCTAGGACCTGCCTCGCCCGCTTTTAGGGGTTCACTCTGCACCCTGATGTGGGGGCCTTTGGCTCTCAGGACGCTTTCAGGAAAGGGAGGAGCCGGACTCCGTGCATCTTGACTGAGCCCCAAAGAGTTTCAGGGTCAGGAGTAAATTACTTTAGGGCAGCCTCAGATGCTTAACAAATGAGCACACGTCCCCTCCACCCTTCCAGCTCTGTTTCCTTTAAGCACCTCTCTAAATCTAGAGCAAGATGCAGGTTTGAATTTGATGGGAAGTGTTGGGGGGGGGGTGGAGAACCACCTGGGGAAGTGTGAGGAGGTGTGAAGAGTTCACACTATGCCCTTGGGACATTTCCAGTCCAACTTCCAGCACTGTTCTCTGCCCCATCCATCCCAGAAGTCTTTTGCAATACCCTCAACTTGTTTCTCACCACAGAAGAGTGTGTGGTACCCTCAGGCCTGGATTGGCCCTGGGCACAAACTCAAGGGCCCAAGGCCAAGGGGATGGGGAAGATGGCAGGAAAGTTAGAAGTCCATGTTCCCTTAATTGTCTTGTTGTTTATTTTATCCAAGTACCCCAGTGAATAGGGGAAAAATAAACATGGTGGAAAAAAAATCAAACAGTGGAGTCTTCTTTAGTGCCAGTCCTTGTGGTTGAATAAAAAGGATGGTCCGCTTTCTATTGAGCTGAGAAATCTTTGAAGTGGGAGTTATTATCTGAGACATTCCTGCTTGTCGTCCTAACAACGCTGATGAAACGTAAAAGGTTCTTTGTCAGCGATTTGTTCTCCTCTCTGTCAAACTCCCTCTGCCCCGTTAGTTTTAAACCGTTTCTAAAGAGATAAAAATCAAACTTCTTAAAAAAAAAAAAAAGATACCCACACATATAGCAGTGGATAACTTCAGGGCTAGGTCTTGCTAGGGATAAAACAAAAGCAATGCCTGGACACAGAGGTCAGGCCCTAGCGAAGTGTGCAGATGTTGGGGAGCCCTTTGCACATCTCTAAGATGGGGCGGGTGGGGTGGGAGGAGAGTGCAGAAGGGTAAGGCAGAGGGTACATACCCCAAGTCCATATTTGTGTGTCTGTTTCATACTGCTCTGGCCTGCTCTCAATCAGTTCAAGTGGGATCACCTGGACGGCTTCCTGCAGCAGCCCCTCAGGCTCCCAGGGGTCCTTGGAACATAGGGCAAACCCCAAGGTGATTGTTAATATTTCCTGCTCCCTCAAAGGCACCTCTGCTAAAAATAGACTCATTGTGTGATTCTTCCCAACAGCAGTAATCAGCAAGCCCTTTCTGCCTTTAATGGAAGGGAGAGTGGCTTGAGGGAGAGAGAGACAATGTAATAAGTTCCTGTTTGTTTCAGAATCTTGACAGTTGGGGTTTGGAAGGTTTGGGCAACAAGAAAATGAACCCAAAGTGCATGCAAATGTCCATTCTCCCCGCACACTTCCTTCCCACCACCCCTCATCCACAGGTGCTTCATTTTATATTGTGCCCAGGAAAGAAACCTTCACCCTGTCCAGGTTTCCCTATACCTCCTGTTGTGGTTTTAAAAGTGGTTTAAATAAACAAGGTTGTGCTGGTCCCCCCCACCCTGTGTGTGCTGACTAAATGATTTGTAAAGAAGTTTCCCCGAGCTGTAACCCATGCTGTTATTATAGTTGCTGCAAAATGTTGTCTCCTATATTGATTTTATTTGTTTACTGGAGGTCTCCATATGTTTGTTTATATCGCTAATTTATGGGAAAATGTAATGATTGCAATGAATGTGAATTATACAGACAGGCAAACGTTTTGTAATCGTAATTCACATGCACACAAAAGCTTGACTGAAACCTTAGACTATTTGGTAGCCTCTCTGCCCTCACTGTTAGTGATTTATCATCTGTCCCTTTAGCATCAGTTCCATTATGAATTAACTTGAAAGGGGAAAAAAAAGTTGTTACGTATTTGCAAACGATTGATGAATGAATAACAAAATTGAAAACTGAGGATTAATCTTGTAACTATGTAAATGTAAATGAAATAAAATCTGTGATTCCTTTTCCTCCAAAGGCCTTTGTGTACCTGGAGCTCCATTTTGCTATTTTCTTCGGAAATAAATGATGTGATGTTTTTCCTTCCTCTTTTGATTCTGGGTGTCCTATTATTGCATCCCTACCACAAGACTCTCCATTTTCTTCATGGCTTGGTGGAAGCATCTCTGGGGTCCAGGGGGCAGAATAGAAGGATCCCCAAAATGTCCATCATGGGAGAGACCTCCTTTCGCCTAATTTCACCCCAGTGACACTGACATCATGAGATGATTTCTGTTACACAAGAAGGAAAAAGCGGAATTCTGGGAAACACTGCCTTCATGCCGCCCCTGGCTCGGTGCACACTCTCACAAACCACTTCTGAATTCCCAGAGAAAAGCCTGGCAAACCAAACAGGGAAAGAAAAAGAGCGGGACAGGATGGCTTCAAGCCCTGCTTAAGCTCTGATGGCCTGCCTGGGCTCAGTTGTCCGCAAGAATCTTCCTAGCTGGATGCTGCCTCCTCAGGCCCCTGGGCTCCCCGCACAGAGCTGCGAAGCGCATAGCTTTGAGACTGGGAGGCATAGCCTGTAGGTCTCTATCTTGCACCCCAGTCGGATTTTCGGTGGGTTTTAGCATTGTTGCATGTGCCCTCTTCTCTGCCCAATCACTGGGGGACTTGAAAGTGTCAGAATCATGAGACCCATCCTCCCTCCTCCAATAGCCATTGCCTTCCTAGACACTCGCGTCCCTCCTTCCCCCACGCCCACGACGCAGACGCTATGCCTTGCTCCTTCTCTCCACTCCTGAGAAGCTGGTGTGAGCCTGGAGGGGCCGGGGCCCTGGATCGGGTGGGAGGACGAGGGTGCCTAAACTGGAAATGCTAGGTCTCTAGGAGAGTGAGGGCTGAGGTCCAGGAGAAGAAGCTGCGGGAAGGGACGCCAGAGCCCAAAAGCCGAAGGCCCGGCTGTGGAAGGGCGGCTGCGAGCTGAAAGAGAGTGGGAAGCAGCAGCGAGGAGGCCCCTTGGCATTCGCACTGGAGTCAGCCCCCCTCCCGGCCCCTCCCACCCCAGGGTCTTGTCCTCAGGCTCAGAGACAGCAGCGGGTTGGGGGTGAGGCGCCTCTCCAGTGGCTCAGGTCTCTTCGACTAGGTTGCATGGAGAGAGAACTCTTTAAAGTCCTTTTCGCTGACAGAAGCGCTGTGGTAGGAAGCAAGTGGGGACTGCATTGAAGCCTGCACCTCTGGGGCTCCGAGCGCTTGGCTCGATCTTGCTGCTTAGAGTCCTCCCTCACGGCCGGCGGCGACAACCAGGGACTTCATACGGGATCCCAACCCTGTACTGGCACCTCCCCTCGCGCCCAGGAAAGCGCCGTGAAGACACCTCCGAGTGGCGAGAGGGCTGCCCCTGACGCTCCACGCCGGGGTTTTGGGGAAGAAAAGTCTGCCTCTGAACCTTCCACGTCCCCACCTGTGGCGATGGGGTCCAGGGGTACAGGAGAGGGAAAAAGCGCTCAGGCACCCAGCTGCTGGCAGGGCTTAGACTGCCTTCAAACCTTTTATTTTGTATTTTTGGCAGGGTTGAATGGTGTCACCTTTGACTCACTGGTCCCCAAGTACCCATGGCTCAACTCACCCTGCATTTGGCTCAGTTGTCCTCTGGGAAAGTTACTCACCTCCCATCTCGCCAGTGGCAGTGAGGGGGCAGCTAGGGGACGCCTAAACCTGTTATTGATCCTAAATATACCCTATCTCCCCTCTTCACGATTCCACATTTGAGTGCAAGGTAAAAACAGAGCGAGCGGTGAGAAGACCTTGGAATGGGGAGTCATTCCATTTACCCTGCTTGTCCATCTGCAGACCCTGTGCCCCTGAATGAGAAAGGAAGTCCCCGTGTGCTTCAGGTTCCACCAGTGTAAAATAAAACGATATTTCCCTCCTTTTAAAAATGTTTTAGTATATTTCACAAGTTTGTTTTGTTTAAATAAGATACTCCCTGAAATATTTAGAATCCAAACGCTAGTTGTTGCTATGTGTACTCATCTGGCAACCTCACTAAATCAGATGTCTATCTGTAGGCTCCTCTAGCCAACCGTAGAGTCCCTCAGAGGCTCCAGGCACTACAACCATTCGTATTTCCTTCAGGCACCCCAAGAAGAGCTGAACATCCTCACCCTCTTGCCATATGAACTTACTCTTAGAGTTCCAGAGCCCAATGCATCCAGGCACTGTGGCAGAGATGTAATCTATTTTTTAAAGGCCAAAGAAAAACTAGAAGTAGAGTTTATTTCAGTACAGAACAAAGCTGAAGAAACTGATTGCCTTAATGGCACCCATACGATTTGTTAAGATTCTGGCATTGCAGTAAATTCCATGGCTCGCTTAGCCCAGATGTTGGGTTAATTTTATTATAAGTCTCTTCAGTTTCTGAGTTCCCTGTTGGGCTTTTCAAGGCTTAGGTGATAGGGCATGTGGGGGAGTGAGCAAAGATATTTGGGAGGCTGAGGACTGGGCTTTTTTGGGGAAACACACACACACACACACACACACACTCACATACAAAAAAAGTACATTTTTCCCAGGAATACATCAGGATCATTTCCACAATAATGATTTTCTCTTTACTAAATGCTCATTCCAGGAAAATTGCTAACAATTCGATCAACAAGTTATCTAGAATTCCACACCAAGACTGGTGACCACCAGTGGTCAGCAACTTCCTATCTGAACCTCAGATCAGCATTGTATTTTCACCCAAATCTCTGCAATGAAGAAAATAAATGTTTTTTTTTTTTCCCTAGGAATGTTATCAAGCTCAGACCCTAAAGTCATTCAGGAAAAAGAGTAATTCAGAAGACAATTAGGGGAGGTCTTGGGTTGTGGCCCGGTATCACTCAGAGGCTTTGTAAACATCCAAGCAGCTGCATGGAAAAGAAAGAAAAAATACCCTAGAATACAGGTTAATCTAATGTAAACATGACTAGGGAGATGGACTTTGAAACTTGCTGGGTACCTTTTGCTTCTTTAGAGCCAGTGTACACTCTCAATGAGTCAAAATGCAATGGCAGGATATTGATCAATTCAAAACAAGATGAGCAGAGCTGTACATGGTTCTCAATCTCACAATGATAGACAACCTTAGCAGATGTCTACAGAGGGAATAAACCAAAAGTAGGCAATTCTGTACTGGCTGTGCCATGTAGTTGTTGAATAATGGAAAAAATAAAGAAAAATAGTCCACCAACAATGTCACCACACAATTTATGTAGAATCAGGAAAATGACTCAATTTTCTCTCATCTGTGACAGTAAGCTCTCCAATGCAAGATTAGATTAGTCAGATGAGCCTGGTCTTCTTTGCCAAAACTAGGAGAAACTTCAGACAGCTAAAGGTCCTTGATTTGTGCCATTGCTTAATATTTAATAGAGGGAGATCTCTAGCTTTTGTACTCACCAATGTATTCATTAAGTGTTCAAAAAATACACTCAACATCCTGGTGGAAGGTGTTTTACCTGAAATGTGCACCTTTCTAAGCCATCTAACATAGACTTCAGCCCTTTTAAAGATTTGCTAGCTTAGTTCCTCTGAGAAGTGAGGATTTGCCTGATACATTTAAGCAATCCTAACCTCAACACAGCCAATTTCACCTGAGAAAATGAAAATGTTTTAAATATATCTAAAACTGTTCCCTACATTTTCTGCCATTGCATCTAGTGAATAAAGAACCAGTACTGAAAAGCTTTCCATTATCAGGAAAAACCTGCTGATTTTCTTTAAAAATAAAAAAAAAAGTAAAACTGTTGTAGAAAAACTGCCTTCTCTAAGTGTGGAATATCATTGCATTGTAAAAAAAAAAAAAAAAAGTGGTAATCCAACTTCCGGAAACTGTTCTGAATTATTTCACCAGACCCTTTTAAAAGGGGATTAGCAAGGCTTTGGGAGCAAAATCCTTCTGTTTTATTCAACCTCTGATTTTATGTTATAATTACTGGCTGTAAAGGTTCTGGAATTAGTATGCAGGCACCGTCAGGATACAACGCAGGTGCTATTCTAATGGTTCAGCTTTTTAATTAAGAAAAGAGGTAAGAAAATTGAATCATAAAAACACTTTTGTGAGAGCTGAGAACATTGCAGCCACCCTGTGAATAAAGCCTTTATACCTTCTCCTGACAGGTCGGCTACTGAGGCGCTGACTTACGACCTTTTCAGGGCAGACAATAGTTAATAGCTTTCTCACCTTGTCCCCACAGAACCTTTTCTTCTAGCTGGGATCATATGGAAATTGGCTTAAGTAGCTTGATTTCCACAAAAGATACTGCAGTTAGAATGGATACAAATCTACGTGGAAATGCCTGCTCTTGGGTCCTTGCTATACATCTCTTGTTCTCTGGATCCCTTCTCCTGGGTGGCTGGAAGAATGGATGTGAGAGCAAATAGCCTTGCAGGGGCTTACAGGACCAAGGTCAAGGTGGATTCCCCCACCTCCACTCATCTCTGGGAAAACAAAGGGAAATCTGCAAAGAAACCCTAGCTTGGGCTGCAGGTAGATCTGGGCTTTTTTGAAATAGGCTGATCTTGGAGGAAGTTTGACCTGCACGCTTCCTCCATAACCCTCCTAGAGGCCACCATCAGAGTGTGTGTGCCTTCAGTTCTCCTGTTACTCCCAAATGATCCTCACCTGCGAGGAAAATTGTCTTTGCCCACACCACCTCAAGACAAGTTCCCAACTCAGGCTCCACAATAACCTGGAGCCACCCGCAGCGTTCAGATTTGCACCTGTCAGACCTGCCCCAGACTGTGGAGTCCCCACTACTCTACTCCAGGCTTTGCCAAAGTGTAGGGCCAGGAGTTGAAATCCCAGGGAGGTGCCCATCTGTCTTCCTAGGGCCTCGGTGGAACGTCCATCCGTCACGTTTTCGTCCAGGCCCGACGTGGCGCTTGCTAGGGACCTGCTCCACGGTTAGCAGCCACAGTCCTTGCCCTTCCTGAGGACGCCGGGGCGAGCCTGGGCCGCGGCCGGGAACAATGCGAGTATTAGGATATCAGCCGCCCTCGCGATGATCACGCGTTCAACGATTTTGTTTTCACGGCTGAGGGGACTTTTTTCCAATGTAAATCAAGCGCTTTAGTTATTAAGGCCGAACACTAATCTCCAACAACCTTGACATAATGTGGCCGGGCGCGCCGGCCCACTTCGCACCTGCAGTCTGAATAGGGCTCCTTGTCAATGGGGGACACGCTTGTTGCCCCGGCTTGCAAAGGAGGGGAGTGAATAAGTCAAGCTTTGTGAATGTCCATGCGTGCTCTCCCTTTCGCCTTTGATCACGGAAAATGTCTTCTAATTTGTCCCTTTTTCATTGTAACAACGTTTTCAAGGCCTTTTCTATTTTTCCAAACCACATTTTTATAAAGAACATAAATCGCCCCCCGAAAACAAAAGGGGAGTGCCCCGGCCAACTGGCGCTATCACGCGGCTAGGGCAAGGCTATTGGTCCTTGAAGCCGCCCTCTCAGCCAACACTGGGCTGGACAGCCCTAACAGTCCAGAGTTCCAGTTCCAGGCTTCTTCCAGGAGGGTGGTGACCGAGGCTATGGGAGGGGAACACGAGGAGTCTCCCCTTTGAAGAGTGGGAGATCAATCTCCAGTAGATGCCCAGAGGCCTATGGTGCTCAGATTCATACACTGAGAACCCAGGGAATTTGAAGTAGACCCCCTCGCTCTTCTAAAGTCAGTAGGCAGTTCTTGGTCAAAGTGGAAATGAGCCATCAGCCTTTCTTACACTAGGCAGGCGAGGCAGGCGCAGGTGCTCACTTCACTCAGCGCAAGTTTTGAAACACTTTCTCCTCTCCTCATCCCACTCCCTCAATCCAGCCTCCTCTGCAGAATTTAGGGAGTTGGGGGGTCATCTGGGAAAGCTTCCCGCCCACAGACAATCCCCTTCCCAAGTTTTGTGAGAAGCCAGAGAGCATTTCAGCTACATCCCCCCCCCCCCATGAAAATTCTACAGGAAAACAGATTAGTACCCATTTATCTTGGGCTATGTGGCAACAACCTCTTTGCCAGATGAGGCTTTTATTTGAGATTGGAATTTACTCAAAAATCTCTCTCCAGGATCACACAGGCATTAATGACGTTGATGTCTCATTTGGTGGGATATTAATTATCAGGTTGCAAATCAATGAGCAACTTGTGTTCCTCCTCCGCCAGCCTGCCCCCAACATTGATTCTGTTGGATTTCCAAATGTTTGGGGGAAACCTCTGACCAGGGACAGTTTTCTCTTAACTTTCTCCTCTTATCCTAGAAGATCAAATGATTTTTCTAGGCTAGAAGCTGGCCAAGACTTCTTTATTCTTTTCCCATTAGTTATTACTTTAGCACAGCCTACAAGTAAGAAAACTAACATAGCCCAGTAATACAGTTTAAAACACTTTGATGTCTTGCCAAGAAACACACTTCCTTCAAGAGAGAAGTCAACATTTGTTTTTCACATTAAATGGCATTTAGTTGCCAATGGAAAAAAATAATTCTAAGGACCACTTTTTAATTCGATGGAAAGCAACCGCAGGGGTCTAAAAGAAAATAACGACGATAGCTATAGACACAAATAACTAAATTACCAAAACGTTAGTATATCTCCCAGCTTCATTAATATGTAACAGACTCCCCAGTTAATCTCCAAAAGCTAGTGTTCCCCCTGTAAAATAGCACTCTGGGACGAATTGTACATGAGATCAATCACTGCTAATGCAAGAAGGTTTACTGCAGGAAAGGAAAAAAAAGCTATTTACACCTTCAAATAGAAGCTTTTCAGATTTAAGAGTAAGAGTCATACATCACCAAGAATAAATGATTATGAATTGGTAAACACGCCCTCCAGCGATTAGCTATGCGACACTATTTATCATTTCTTGGGTGGTGATGGGGGTGGAGGTTTTTTCTTCCTTTCCTTTGCCTTGTTTTAGAGTCATCTAACTGTTTGGACAGAAAAGCTTCACCAGCAGAGAAGGAGGGAGGAAAAAAACACTGCAAGCAAGAAAGTTTGTTTTTGCATATACTATAAGTCATGAAAACACGGCCCTGCAGATAGAAATGGGGTCATGTGCAGAGAGCTTCATAGAAAACAATGCAGTCCTTTGATTGTTATTAACAGATTGTTTGCCCACTGGAGTTGACAAATCAGCAGGTATCATTTTGTTTTTTCTCTTTCTTCTGTCTTTACTGAGCACCTCCAGCCCCACGACGTTTCTTCATTTTTGTAAGTCCAAGAATACAGGTAGTTTGCTTTCTGAGAAATTCATTCTTAAATCGATTTCCTCTTCTTTTTAAGAAAGAGGAAACTTCTTTGAACGCGAGACGGGCTCTGCGTGTCTGCACTGTAGCTGGTGCGCGTGGCAGCGGGCCTGCGCAAGACCAAGGCCAGGAGGCCGGCCCAGCCAGTTGTCCTGGGAAACGGCGTTCCAGCCCTGGCATGGGGTCAGGAACTCCTGGGGACCTCGGTTGCTGTTTGCAACACAAAAGCATATGCAACCCTAAACATTCCAAGTGAGACAAAGGCTAGAGCAAAGGACTGATTTAACCTTGTTTAAAACTAACCCACAGCCCGACCCTTCGCTCAGTTCAGCTCTGGAGAATATTGGGGGTGGGAGCGGGCGTTAAAGACCCGTCTAGCGCCAAGGGCTCTCAGACTTTAGCCAGAGCCTCGACTGGGCTAGGGATCTAAGGTTGCGGTAGTTCCTGGTGGTAAAAGTGAAAATCCACTCTAATGCTGGGTTGGAAGGGAGACCCTTGCAGCTGATCCACGAGAAAGGAGTCAAAGGTGATCGTGTCCCGGAGCTAAAGCCCGTTGACCCACCTGCCTCTCTGTCCACCAGCAATGCCGACTGGACTCATCCTTGGCGGGAAGAACGTGCTGTTTTCTCCGGAATGTGAAAGGAGCGTCAGCTGCTTGGCCAGTTCTGCCCCCAACTGTCTAGCAGGAGGCAGGATAGAACCGGATGTAGGCATTTTGGCTCTCTAGACCGGCACCCACCTGCACACTATTCCCAAGAAAGTGTCTACCACGTTGACACAGCAATGGCCCTCTTTTAAGGAGGACCTTCTTTTGGTAGATTGGTGACACTCCGTAGGCACTCACTCAGCATCCACATGGGAGTGTTGGCTGTTGCAGCTGGGGAGAAGGGTGAAGTGTTGAGGGCCAGTTACCTTGAGCTGCTAGGAGAAGATCAAGGTTAACTATTACATGCTCCAGATGCCACACAGTTCAGATCTGGTTTGGATATATAGGACCTGCTTTCTTAGGTTGACAAGATCCAATACAGCAGGGACAGTAATAGTGGCTGTAAAGCTATCACAGCAGGTAAGCTCCCTAAGGGATATTTCAGGTGAAGATACTGCACTCTTTGCGTTTTCTCAAGTTGTAGGATAAACCCAGGGCACTCCTCCATAGACAGGAAAGCATCTTATTCCAGCCGTGCATTATGATTGATTTTTAAATCTGAAATGTTTGTGGGAAGTGTACCTGTGAGTATAGAAGGTGTAAAGATTCCCCTCTTCCAAGAAAAAGTTGTTAAATCCAAAGTATCTAATCATGCACCCCCAGTTTTTAAAACATTTTATGAAGCAAGTACAAAATAAATTAATATCTGGAGTGAGAAGAGGAATAAGATGCCCACAGTTTTAATTTTATGTTTTATTATGTAAATTTGCCTTGTCTCTTCTCTCGTGAAATTCTCTTCCAGTTTGATAACTCCTGACAGGCTGGTGTGCTTGAAGGATTGGTTCAGACAGTACTGACCACCAGGGAATGGGTTTCTTTTCTCCTTTTCAAAATTGGCACAATTCTGTGCTTTTGTTTAAGGAAATAGAAAAAATAAATTCAGAAATTTGAGAAAGAAAACATACATTCCTCTTGCATTCTTTTCCAAGAAGCACCTGACATCCATCCACTCCAGGAAGAAAAAGAATTGTTGACAATAAAGCCTATGAATTAAGCAAATTGTCATCATAAAAATTTAATTTTGCAACTCCAGCAAAGAATGTTGTTCATTTATTTTCTATTATTCTTCAAGACTTTATTCTTAAGCTTAAATTTTAATGCCATTATCTTCTCCTGTACAATCCATTTTTGAAATAAAAGATTCCTTTTATGATATGTTTTCAATAGTGAAAGTCTCTAAAGATCTATAATATTATTATTTATCTGAATTTCGTAGCTCTGAGGGCTCTATACACGATGTAATTGCTTTAACATGTTTTCATAAATTACATTCAGAAATGTGTCATAGTAAATTACCTTTGTAATAAAATGTAAAAAATGCAAATGGCTGTTGTCTTTATTACGTTTTAAACCATTGGTTTATCTGCACTATTTCACTTGTCACTTGCACAATATGTTGGCTAAAGGGGCGGCACAGTTTGATAACAGAGAGCTGGGTCCTGTGTGTAATCTTGCAGGCACGTACAGTTTGGGTCATTTCCTCATCTCCCGCAGAAAAGACATTATCCCGCTCATATTTACATACTTTTCAATATTTGTCAAACAATCATAAATTATAAATTAATGAAATGTTCGACAGTCTTCAGAGATCAGACTAATGAAGACATTTACCTTTTTGGTGATTTTGAGTCTCATCTTTGTAAGTTTAATGACATTTCGACGCTCACGCTTTATTAGGCTTTATTAGATTTGTCCTCCACTCCCGCTGTCATTCAGATGTCTCTGCAGAAACATCACCTGCTTCAGGTACAAGAACAAATTGACTTCGACCAGGAAACCTTCAAAACAGGGACTCTGCAACCTTAATTTTAAAGAATTAATATTGAGTTGAGTTTAAAACACCACTGGAAAATTGTATCCCTCTTAATTTTTTTTAATGGGACTGGTATTACAATTATTTCATTAGCAAGCAAGCATATGGATATTCTGATATACATGTAGGCTGTGATGTACTGTAATTTTGGAGTGATTTACAGCAGCTTTATCAGAAATTGGTAGAGCAGGCCTGATCTTGGTTACACCTTTTGAAATTTCTTTTGGGTTAAGGCTGGGACACATAGTTTGTCAAACCATCTCTTGAGTCCAAAGGCAGAGGGCTTGTTTGGATCTTGGCCTAAGTCAGGGAATGGACACCATCTCATCCAGCTCTGGTCCTAATTAAGTAAACAAACAAACAAAAAAACCTCCACCCAAACACCTCTATCCACTGAGTGCTGCGTTGACCCTGGGTCCTCAGAAAAAAATCTTAGGTAAGTGACTGTCCAGCCCAGGACAAGGGAGGGATAGTAGAAGTGCCATGTGTTCATGAACTTGACGTGTTTTCCTGGAAAATATTGGCTCCTCATGCTCTCATAATGATTGATGGCCTCTGGGCTTTTTAATAAAATTATAGGTGATGAATTTAGTTCAATCCAGAGAGGTCAAACTCTCAGCCTTGACGTAAGATTCAAATAGTAAATCACAGAGAACAAATGTACATCATCACCACCCAGCCCCAGCCAGGGTGAAAGTGAGCTGGGGTTTTGGCACCATCTGACTCTAAACAAAGGGCAAGGAGCCCAGGAAGTAAGAATGTCAGTGCCTCTGTCATCAGGTTGTATAATTTTATTAGTCCTCTCACAAATTTCATCAACCCATGTTAGTACATACTACCCTGCTGGGCCACCAGACGCCTTGCTTTCCTCAGCCTCTCTGGGCAGGAGTGTGCAGCACTGGGGACAGGGTCCTGTTGGTGGAGGGGGAAAGGGATGCTGAACGAAGAGGGGCAGCTCACAGTCCTCCTCAATAATCTTTAAGTAGGATGTATGTGTGTGTGGTGTGTGTGAACCTGTGGGGGGGGGAGGAAGAGAGAGAGAGAGGAGCAGGGGGGAAAGGTGAGAGCAGAGACAATTGTAGAGGTGACTGCCCAGTTACAAGCATTTATATGTGTCCATTATGTCCTCTTCTGCCAACCCGACTTTCATAAAGACAGGAGGAGACCCCCGGGGGGTGAAAAGAGGGTGGGGAAGCATAGAGGACTCCAATTTCCTCCCAGAGCCCAGACTTAAGACTTTAGCCTTTGGCCCTTTATAAAATATACATCAGGAATAAAACGGCAGCCCATTAAAGGCCACAATCAGAAACTATAAAAATGTTGGGAGCGACCTCAAAATATTTCCAAACACTACTTTTTTAATACACAATGGAGAGTTATTAAACGGCTTCTTGGTGAAGCGAGCATGGCTTCCGCAATCATCAAAAATTGATATGTACCGCTAGTAAAGTAATTATGCGCCATCCTGAGGATAAGGGAGCCTGCAATTGTTAATCCACTTGCACACCCGTTGACTTGCAGCATCAAGCTGCAAATAGCTTAATTAAGTCATACACGTGGACTATAACCATATTGCTCCATTGCATTATGCACACTATATCTCAATTTATTGGGACAATTAATGCCGGAGACCCACCTCAGGCAGAAACGTCATCCCTGCCCCCCAACGTCCAACTTGCTTTCGATTGATGCTGTCCAAGCTGGAAAGTCAAGAACAAGGGAGGGTTCACAGAGAAGGATGATGGGTTGGGAGTGGGGCCGAGATTTGTCCTGTGCAAAGTGTAGGGGCCCAATGAATGGTCCAAATAGATTGTCTCCAAAACCAAGGGGAAGCTTGTGCTACAGACAGACCGATTTGGTCACGTATATAAATGGGCAGAATCCCCGATAGTTTAATTCAAATTGTAGAGTGCAAAACAAAGCCTGTTCATTGATCATAAGACATTTTCCGCTGCCTGTCATGGCAAGTTTTTAAATCAGCCCAACCTTACACACACATGTCAGCCACCGACAGTTTGGTTTCCTGTATTTCAAACTAGAATAGCCTTAGGGTTAAATCTACACGATTTGCTCTGTTTGCAAACGACCAAGACACAAACTTCTGTCCAGCAATTCCTCTCTACCCCACCCCCTGACTTAGGTGCTGCCTGTGGGTGCAGAAGTCTCTGCAGTCGCCTAGGGGTGGGTGGTAGAGGGGTAACCTGCATCCAAAGCCGGCAGCCATCTACTCTAGCTTCTCTGGCAGATGCCAGAGTTAGGGTACCAGCGCCTGGGTTGGGGTCTTGGAGAATGCCTGGTACTTGTACCACTTCTAACTTGGTGGTTAGACAGGGTTCTATTTTGAGAGTGGGGGTCCAAGTGCCCTGAAAGTCGTTGTAGAAGTCCAGGTGAACAAATACTGCCAGGAAGTCTGGGTCTCATGAACCTCTCAGAGGGGCCGGAGGTCAGGAATCGACCAATTCAGACGTTCAATACAAGGACGCAGGGGTGGAGAGGGGGCGAACTTCCAGTGGCTGTCAAAGGACTTCTACTCCATGCCACCATGCGCCGTCGTTGCTGACCGGTCCCTACTCTTCTAGATTTTTAGCTCGTTTGTGCAAAAACGGGGATATTGATTTTGGCACTGTATTTCGGAAGTGTGTCTTGGGTTCCAAGCTGCTGCTGGGCCTCTTTCTTCTAGAGGCTAGGAACAGTTGCAATGACCATCTCTGCCCCATCCCCGCGGCTCCCCCCAGCGGAAAAGAGATTTCCTCCCGGCATCCTCTGCTGAAGCGCCCCAGCGCGGGAAGCCAGGGTGGGCGAAGGTGGAGGGCACGGGTGCGCAACTAGGTGCGCTCAGCAGCCTGGCGCCCTTGGTTGGCTTCCCGCTCTGAAAATTATGTACTTTGATTCCCCAGACTACAAATGTGTACATCTCGCCCTTTTCGGAAGGTCTTCTCCAGCCTAGCTTTGGGGGCTTCTTCTAGTGCCTGGGCATCTTTGTCCGACCAGCCTAGGGATACCTCTGGCCTTCGAAAGCGTTGTGAAGTCCCGCGCAGGAAAAGGAGAGGCATGTCCAAGTGCCCGACTGGGACCGAGGTGCTGCGGTCAAGGAGAGCCCTCCCAGCCTGTGAGTTCGATCCCAGAGTGGTGCAGGTCTTGTAGGGTTCCTGGGGTCCGAGCCTGGACACTTTAGGATCTTCAGAGCCGAAAGAGGAGGGGGTAGGTGCGGGAAACAGCTCGTTAGGAGCTTGTGTTTGGTAGTACCGCGGCGGCAAAACCTAAGCCAGCATTTGGAACGAAACAATGACAGCGACACACACGACCTATCACGGAATACTGTGCCCTTCCTTGAGGCACTTAACCCCCCCCCCCCAGTTTCATTTAAAACAAGCAAGTAAACAAACCACCACAACAAAAAACCCTCCATTTGAAAAAGATTCTACTTTTGTACCCATTTTCCAGGTGGAAAAACAGAGGGTTAGAGAAGCGATCAAAGATTTTGCTCAGTCTTGAAGCAGCGGGGCAGGGACTAGGAGAAGCGCACAGCCAGGGCGGGCGCTCTTCTTTCCTGCCAGCCCCGCAGTGAGGCGGCTGGGGTTCAGAAAACCCGGATCAGCTCTTGCCTCCCCTCCCTCCGCAGCAGGTTTCTGGCAGCCAGGACGATCCCTGGGCTAACCCTCGCTCTCCCGACCTCTCTGCCCCACCCCCACGCGACTGGCCGTCGTGTGGAGGAGGAATCTTCCGGGCTCCGGCCTGAGCTACCTAGTTCATCCTTGTAGGGAGTTGCAGTCAAGGCTGAGGTCCATCGGGGGCGAGAGGAGCTGGAGGTGGCAGTCAAACCCATACACCTACATCCAGTCAGGCCTGGCGCTAAAGGAGGGGATCCCGCGAGGCTGGGGACGCCCCCCCCCCCCCCCCCCCGTCCACCTACCAGGAAGGGCCCCTAGGCTGAGTCCAGCCTTCCATCGGACTTGCAAAGTACGACTTCAATACCTCCACCTCGTCTCACCCTCCTATTTTTCCTGCTTGCCCAGCATCTGACACCACGAACATCCTCAAATAGGGTGCACATTAATTTCCCACCCCTCCATTCGAAAGTCAGGGGAGCCTCTGTGTGTGACCAGGTTTGCAGAGCCGGAAAGAGCCGATAACTTCACCGCTTTGCGGTTGTGGTGGCGGGGTGGGGGTGGAGAGGGGATCCGCGTGGGTACAAGGCGGAAAGGTGGCCCAAACCCTTCTGGTTTCCAAGGGTGTTTGCAGTGGTAGGAGGAAGAGTGCTTGGGTTGAACACCAAGAGTATTTGTGCTTACATTCAAAAGCCTCGGCCGCCCTAGAAGCTGAATTTGAACCTAGGACCCGATGGTGTCGTGGGGTGCGCCGCCTCCCGCCCCGGAGTTAGCTACAAAGTTTAACTCTACAATCGAAACGTGACTTCTGCAATTTCCAAGACGGGATCTCACCAGCCTCTCCCGGGGTGGGGAAGCGGGATGGACGACCCAAAGTGAAGTGGGGGAAAAAAAAGAGCGGGGAAATCAATTGGGGGGAAAATACACGCGGGATTAAATAAACTAAGAGGCTCAGTGGGCGGAATTCTGGATCTGGGTTTTGAAACAGAGAGGGTCCCTCTACCTTTGGCCATCTGGCTGTTTTAAGCTCTGCCCCATGCTGTATGATTTTAGCTGAAAATCTCTTCCGTTGCAGCTTTGCTTTTATTGAATTCATCAAAAGCAAACTTTCCCTGAGTTTTTTTTTTTTTTTTTTAAGAAGGCTAAAATAATACGCCGACCACTGTGACATTCTACGCGCCCAGGCCATTTTTCATAACGCCGCGGATCCGCTTTTGTGCCTCTGAGGCGGCTAAACAGATGAATAACGAGCAAAGTCTCCCGAAAGTAAGCTAGCAGCTTTTCTCAGCTCGAAAAAAGTTAACTGAAATGAGAGGTGCATGTAAAATCCCCACACCCGAAGATGGGGGCCACACTTTTATGACTCTGAAGGACAACGATGTCTTTTAAAAAGCAACTAACTCCCCACGCCCGCACACACACGGTCACACACACACTAGCGCACTTGCTCACACAAACCACACAAACTTTGTGCCTGTGAAGCTGCCCAGGTGGTGTTTAGAGAATTTTGGTAAAGAAAGAAGTAAGAAGTATCTGAGGCAGATTCTAGATGGCGAGATACGAGAAGGGTGAAACAGGTTTTATTTTCTTTCTGTTTTAGAATTTTTTTTTTCTCTTTTTCTGTAGCCGCAGCTAGTTTGATAGTTGTTTTCTGACAAGAGGGAAGAAAAGGCTGCAGCACTAAAGGAAGAAACAAAGTGTTAAAAGGATTCTCAAATGTAGTATTGTGGCAGGTCGGGGTAAGTTACGTTTTCTTCTGTTTTCTCTTTGGTTTTGGAACTCAGTGAAAATGCACTTTGGGAAGAGTTTTCCTGTTGTTTTTAGAGACGGGAAAGTGACTCCAAGCTACCTCCCGGGGCGACTGCCTCCTGCGACTTTGGCTTGGCGGGTGTTGTACGCGGAGGTGCTTTCTCCTCGAGACCCGTCAGGACTGTGCCCGAGGCCCGCAAGCCGTGAGTGGCCGCGGTTGGCACAGCCGCGCCCGGGCCACAGAGGCAACAAGTCGTGGACTCTCTCGCCCCAGGCGAGCGCCGAGCGGCGCCGCGCCGCAGCTGAGCCTGTGGCTCGCTGGACTCTCAGGAATGAATTTTGCACGTGTAAACGGCTTGGTTGTGGACGCGCACAGCTGCGACTCGCAGGTTTATCAGGGGAAAAAACTCTTCCCTCGAATGGACGATTTGGAAAAACTCAGCCATTGGTTCTCGCCAGATGATTATTGATGCAAAGCAAACCCTATGGGTTGGAGCTTGCGCGCGTTTGTTTAACCCTAAAAAAATTCAGCTTCCGTGTTGCTCAAGTTGACATCCACTCGAAATCGTTTGTATTTTTTTTTTTTCGAGGGCTGAGAAAATAACCAGGCGTGATCTGTGGGAGATAGTGTAGACACGTTAGGGCGGGAGACGTATTTTACCGGAAAGCGGTGTCTTGTGTTCGCAGAGAGCAGGGAAAGTGGCCCCAGAAGAACTCAAACTGCGGCTCCCAGTGAGCGCAAACACGCATTTGCAAAGACGTGCGCTATAAATGCGTTGTAGTATGCACTTTCCTGTCACTAACCTGTGACTTTAGGATTCGGTTCTTACGTTTGAGTAATATTTTTTGGTCTGCTGTTTATTGGGCGCGTGGTCTTACATTTAATTACTTAAAACAACGACCTGCAAAGTCTGCTGCAAGCCAAGTTTTATATTTATGATTATTAGCCTTCCTCTACCTAGAAATGTGGAAATAACACGCCTTGCGCCAAACTGGGCAGAGATGATCCAGTTGCGGCAAACACGTCTTTGCCAGTGGAAGAAGCCGCGAGAAATTGACTAGGGAATCGGTCCGAGGAGATTTTGCTCTGGAGCAGGAGCGACTCCAGCGCCTGGGTCTGGCGGGGCAGCATATAAAATGCAACTTTTGCCCCATTGGTTCGCTAGGTGAATTAGCACATACTGGGACTGAACAGTCCTTGACCTTTGCCTTTATGTTTGCGCAAATGTTTGCCTAAAACACAATCGGCCTTGACAAGGGAGCATGCTACCGTGTGACACTGCCTATTCACCAGATAGATGTTCCCTGCCACACACGACCCGGAGCAGCCTTTTAAATAGCTTAGGTATTTGTACAAACCGTATAAATTAATGTCGGATGATTGCTAGTTGCTGGTTAAATAGGAGACCATTTAGATGTGAGATACACATCTCTCTCTGTCCTTTTTTTTCTTCCTAAAAAGTGGGTAAGATGATGAAAAACAAAACTGATAGTGAAAGAAAGTTTACGTTTGTGGGAGTCAGCAGTTTTTTGTTGCATCATGACTTTTGCGTGAAGATGGGGGTGGGTGAAGGTAAAGGAAGGGTGGAGCAAAGTGTGAGAGACTAATGCTTATCATAATTGGCAACGGAAAGGTTTGGGATGCAAGGCTGAAACTCCCAGAGGACTGACTGCTTCTGGGGGCCAGTCAGCAGGTTCTCAGTGCCCTGGAAACCTCTTGGGACTTTTGGGATGCTTTGCTGATTCCCTAGCTTTATGGTTCTGAATAGTTTCCTTCAAAAAATCCAAATACTTATGGAAGAGGAGGAAAACACGTAGAAGTCTAAACTTGTTTCATACCCTCTTTTTAAAACCACACACTGCAGACATGAAATGATTTGAAGGAATGAGTTGCCTTTCCTTGAACTTTGACATAGAAAAAAAAAAAAAAAAGAACTTTCCTCTGCTGTGTTTCCTAGCTGGGTTCAGAATTTTCCACATTCCTCTCATTACTGGCAAAATGACAAAACCTCACCAATTTCCAGGGTTCAATTTCCAGGGCATATAGGACTGCGGAGACTGGAACAAAAACGAAGAAAAACAAGGGCCTTTCAGTATTTCCTTAGGGAGTGTCTTTTGGGAGAGAGGAGTGTTTACTTCCTTCCTCTCAAGAGGACACAGCTGACCAGGGCAGCACCAACTACTGCCCCAGCCTGGGAATGCAGACTTGAACTCGTGAGATCGAGCAATGTCTTTTGCGGGTTTCTTTTAACAGACATCAGGTAGTGATGAGGGTGGGTCACCAGTTCTCCATTGGAAGCCCTGGCTTTTACTTTCTGGGCAGCATTTACCTTCTTTTTCTTGGGTGATGTGTTCAGAGTAGGGATAAGGTTGTTTAAGAAAAGCAAAGTTTTCTATCAAATTTAGATGCAGCACAAATGTAGCAGAAAGGTAAAAATAACAATAGTAAAATGCAAAAACAACAAAACCCAACATTTAAGAACAGGTGCCAGGAGACAATGGTAAACTTAAGTGATACAGAAGAAAATTAAGGAGCCCACTTCCATTTCCCAATAATCCTCCACAACAATTGCTTAGCCAATAGATCAGAGTTGTTAGTTCACCCTTATTGTTTAATTAAAATGCAGCAGGTCCGAACCACTTAAAAACTGTTTTTTTGTGTGTATGGTGGAAGACAGCGTGGGTAGTAGCTTGTGTGTTTTGGCTTTAAATGTAGAAATGCAACCAACTAAATATGCATAGAAATGGGATTTGAGTTATCAGGAAGGTTATTTGTCCATTTTATTAAGTGTGTAATCATATTAACTGCTTTTAAAAATTGTTTTAAAATAAAATGTGGGTCTCTCTTTCTCTCTCTCCCACTCCTCATTTCCACTATTCCTTCCTGATCTTTTAGAGAATTTAGAAATCAAAGATACAGGAAAGATTCTTCAGGACTCTTCTCTGATATATTCTAAAGCGATATGGAGAAAATAAGGCAGCAATGTGTTTCAAGCCCTTTCTTGTAGCTGTGCTTGTGATGGATAAAAGTTGTTCAGGGTTATGGGTGAACCAGGACCTGGAATCCACAGTTCATGGCAATCAACACAAGTAACTTAAGTTTAAATCTAATTGTTCTAAAAATCAGCTTAGGAATTCAAGAAATTTCCAGATTTTCTTAGTTTGAAATAGACAACTTTAATAAACCATATCAAATTAGAAAAAACATCTCCAAATTATATAAAATTAATTTCATGTACAGCCTAGCCATCAACAGTTCAAATACTTATTTAATTGATTTATTTATTCAATCAGTCACTCAAATTGAAGGTGAGAGATGATCAATTCCGTGAATTGCTGACAGACTTCTGGAATTTGTACATATTTCTAGCCAAAGCTAAAATACCATTATTCATTTAGTAATTTATTGATACGAATGAATACACAGAACAATTATGAGAACTGTTTTTATTCAAATAAATAATCCAACTTTAATGGGGAAGAAACTAGGAAACTGTTTTAATCATTTTTGGAAATAAGTGAACATTGACAGTAATGTATTTTCCTCAGAAGAAAAAAGAAGAAAGGGTAAAAGCACACATATATAGACATATTTGGAAAATTAAGGTAATTGATATAAAAGTTGAGTATTTACTGAGTCTGCTGAAAATTCATTTGCATATGAAACTAATGTTCCTAAAAGGTAAAGTGATTGTATTTACAGGACACAGAAACTACAAAATCTGTTAGATGATGCTATACAGTATGTTAGCCTCTTTAATAATAATTTTCTTACTATCTTGATTATAAAATATTCCTGTATAATCTGTAAAGTTTTTATATTTTACTCCATGGTAAAATTGAAATGAAGACATAGAGTTAGATTTCAGGACTTGGAGTAATGGGACAGGGCAGCCTAGACCTCACTCCCATTCTATTTTCTCAAAAGTAGTTTCCCTCTAATTTCTGTAGACACAGATTATAGTGTTCTAATAATCCTCAACACCTGTATACTAGTGAATTCCACATGAAAACCTTGAAATGATTTGGAGGCATGTGAATTTAACTATCGGTTACTGAATTTGAGTTAGACTAGCCCAGATATGCCACTTAGAAGTTTTGTGTTTATGCACATGAATAGCTGGCACGTATAGAATTGGGGTCTGAGAACAGCCATCCACTGATGGATGATGACAGTTTATTTTCTAGGTGCTGAGACAGAGAGCTCATCTCACCTCTGTTTTCATTCACAATCTCTGACCAAATAAGCTGTGCTCTGATTTCCAATGCCTATTGCATCCACTATCAGGCACTAATTACCTGCTTCTGGCAAACAGAATGCAGAGGCTGAGGCAATACTGTCCAGGGATTAGATTCCAGAGGGCATTTGGATTGGATTCCTGGCCAAGCATCATCCAGGAAGTGAAATTTATTATTTTCATGCGTAGAAACTGTTCCTACTGACAGCCTTGGAATATCTCAGACTTTGTGATGTATGGGCCCCAATCTTAATCCCTTTTTATGAAAAGTTATTAATCCAGAGTTAAAAAAGGGGGAGGGAACAGTGCAGGGCCAAGGGCTCTTGAGAGGTGTAAGAACCATGATTCTACCTGACATTTCAGGAGCCCCTTAATTTGCCAACAGGGCATAGCCAGGTGCCTGCACTAATCAGTCACTCTGGGAAGTTGATCCCCACAGGGAGTGAGAGGTTGGCAGGAACCCTGAAGGCTGGGGGCTCAGTCTGGTTTATCTGAAAGCAGGCTGGTGGGGAGCAAGGAGCTTTAAGTAGGGTTTTCTAGGCTCCTGCTCTTCTGCTCAAACACAGCAGATCCCTGTTTGCTTTGCCTTTACCACCTCTCTGAGAGAACCTCTGAGCTCGCTCTCTCCCCTCCCCTGTCACCTTCTCCCACTCCCTAGTACTGCTTCATATCCCCTCATCTTCTCCATTCCTCTTAGTCCTTCACAACACCTGCCTCTCTCTCTCCTGCTGCTCATCCTCCACTCCCACAGAACCCCATGGATTCCTCTTCACTTCCTTCACTCCTCTCATCCCCTTTTCTACCCCCTACTTCCTCAGCCTCCCACCCTTTCACATTCCCATGCACCAAGACTTCCTCACCTTCTCACACCCTCACACCCATCCTGCCTCCCCCTGCCTTCATACTTCTCACAAAACTCCTGGTATTCCTTTGCCCCAATGTTCACATACATTAGATTTACATTCTCCCTCAGGGCCCCCAATCCCAGACTCCTGTTCTCACTGAGACACTTATGCCATGCCCTACCTGCCTTTCTCTGGATGGTTCTGGAGCTCCTCTCCCTGTTTTGGACAACCTAGTCCTCAAATGCCTTTCCCTCTGACTCTTGTTCCTTCCCTGTATGTCTGAGCATCAGCATCGCCTCCTTTCCCAATTCTGGACTTCTCTTTGGAGAAGAGAACATGGCTACCTCCCCTCCAGTTTGTTTTTTTTTCCACCCACAGGGGTTCATTAGGCAGTACTCTTACTTGGCTGCTATGATCCCAGCCCGCAGTTGCAGAGAGCTTCTCCTTATCTCTTCTTCCAGATTTGTCTCCAGGCTTCAGGAACACAAACTCCTGAGTCTAAAATTTCCACCAGCAGGGTGAGTTAGGGATCCTTCAATCTACTGATTCTTTTACTTAATAAGTTTCAGCATCATCAAAAGCCTGTTAAAAGGAATCAAAACAAATCAAACATAACCAGAGATGGCTGGGCCCCATCCCCAGAGTTTCTGAGATTTTGTATTTCTAGTAAGTTCCCAGGTGATGCTGAAGCTGCTGCTCTGGGACCACATGCTGAGGCCATCCAAGCAATGCCAACAGAGGAACCATCCAACGGTGCAATTTAGACACATAACAAGGCCCAAAGAACTCCAGAAATTCGAGAGAATGACACTAGCTTAGTGCTTTGAACACTGCCTAGAACAGTACCTTGAAAACTGCCCAAACAAGCAGACATTTTGAAAGTATGGAAGGTTTAATTCCTCAGATAGAAACTGACCACATCATCTCTGAGCTTAAGGCTTCTTCTTAACCTCAGAGAGAAAAGGAGGAGGAAAGAAAGCTTTTCTTAAGTCCTTGCTCACTATTTTTAATGGTGTTAGGAATTATGAGAGGCAGCTGGACTTTGGGTCACCAAAATTGCTAGTCACTCTGGATAGGTTTAGTGTTCATGAGTATTGGTGTGTGTGTGTGTGTGTGTGTGTGTGTGTGTGAAAGAGAGAGAGAGAGAGAGAGAGAGAGAGAGAGAGTTTGCTGTCTACTCTGCCTGCTCTGTTTTGGCTTTATTCTAAATGGACACGAGAAATCAGGCCCCACAAAACTACCTTTTCTAGCCTAGGTAGTGGTTACTATGGTTGTTTCCTGCCCCTTTCCATGGGGAAGCCTCACATATCTCTTCCTTCAGATAACCCCGAGGGCTAAAATGTGGCCCAGAAACTTTTGACTAGTTCACATTTTCCATTTTCAGTTGTCTAGTGAATAGTTTTCTTAGTGCATTTAAAACTATAAGAGTAAATGCATATACAGACAAACATAGGAATGAAAGTGTCAGGTTCCTCAGATTGAACTTTCCCAGTGTGCATGTGTGGTGCCTAGGGCACTCATATCCAGAGAGAGAGAACACATACTAAAAGCAGTCCTTTTGCTAGAAAAAGTCAATTTTTAAATGAGTTTACTTGAAAGTATACATCCCAAATACTGACCACTTAAGCCAACACATAAACACTTTTGTATCCCAAATAATTTTGTCAACAACTTCCAATGTCATTTTTGGTAGGTACCTGACTTTGGTGATTAGGATCAGGGATTAAGGTTCTGAGATCTTTTCAAGGGTTTGAATCACTTTTCCAAGTTCACAAATCCCTCACAACAATTCCACATCCTAGATGTTTCCCCTTCTCTCTTCATACCTCATGCAATTATGCTGTTGTAATATGTATTAGGAAAAGCACAACTGCATTAAAATATTTCTCTTACAATGCTATTATTAAAAACAACCAGAATTTTCTAACACATAGCTTTTCTCCTTGGCTTGGAAAGAAATATTTATTTTATCTTGCCATGTGTCTTTCTGCTATCATGTGCTGTAACCTTTGTTATCTTTGCATTATAAAAGCAACCAAGTTGTCCAAATTTTTAAGGTTTGTCAAGTTGATTTTGCTTTCCTTTCTTTTACTTTACAACCTCTTTCAATTATTTTCTATTTTAGATCAAATAGGAACTTTTGTTCAAGGCTATTTTAATATGGCAAATGGGGAGTCTATTAAAGGAATTAGAAACAATGCTGAATCCAAATTGAGTAAATTTTTGAAACAAAAATCTATTTCTCACTAACTTGAACTTGAGGCAAATGTGATATGAACCTATTTTCCAAATAGAACATTGGCACAAAATGGGTCTCTAAAAGAATTATCTTTATATTAGAGCCAGACATATCCAGTTCAGTCACTATTGCTGTTGTATTTAAAAGGACATTATCTAAAGAAATTTTCTGAGTCTCTAAAGGTTGAGGACCTTATACAATATTCTTGGTTTGGGGAAAATGTCTCAGATATATTTTGGTTAAGAATTGGTCTCACACGGAGTATATATTGTGGTAAATGACATCTGACCATAATGAAAATATTAATGTTACTGTCACATTGGAAAAAGGAAGTTGAATTTATTATCTGTTTACTTAGGCATTTTCCCCAACCTTGTAACATCCTTGAAGGCAAAGTGTGGCTGTTCCTTCTGGCTTGATTGATAGGTCTGAACCACTGCCTCCAGGCTGGGTAAATCTCGGCTCTTGCCCCCTAGCGGAGGGTTTGGCAGCGCAGCGGCAGCAGCAACCACCAGCGATCACCTGCTGTGTGCCAAGTACTGTGGTGGTGAGGCCTCGCCAGAACGGGGTAGGATCCAGTGTCAGCCTTGGACTCTGTAAAACGACTTAAGCCTGAGTAGGCGTTCTAGCTCTGGATCCGTGAGGTTCCTCACCTGCAGGCTTCATCAGAACCCTACCTCGTGCAACTTGCGTTTGGAGCTTGACTGGAGGCAACCCTGACCACCAGAAACTGCAAACTGCTTGGTTTGGGAGGGAGACGCTTGCTGCCCCTTGGCAGGCCTGCTTATAATTTGCGTCTTCTTGTATAGAGCTGTCCAATTTGACCTGTAGCTACAACCAATCCTGGATCAGCATTGTCAGACCTCGGTTCTCCAGCACTCTGTTTGAAGAGCCCCATTTTGTGCAGTGGCAGTCACAACAAAACCCAACTTTCCTCTGTGACTTTGTTCTTTTGATTTTTAATAGATCAAAGACGAGGCGGGAGGAAGGAAAAGCAAGGGAGGGGGGGAAGAGATGAGGGGTAAGGATTGTTGTCGTGTCAAGATGCATCGCCCATTTGAGGCCACTAGCCCTATTAGAAGGGAAAAGTGCACGGAAAAGGGCGAGAAACCTGCACTTGGCGGGGTATTGTTTGGGGGATTCGAGCTGCGGCCACCGCCGCCGCCATACAGTAACGTCGCCATGGCAACGCAACCTGCTGCTGCCGCCGCCAAAGTTGAAGGCGCTTGAAAGCGCTCGAAGAGACCAGAATCAGCAAACCCTTTTTCTGTTCCCCGAGAACAACGGGGAGAAAATGAGACTGGAAAAGAAAGGAGGAAAAGAGGGTGGTGGCGGTGGGGAGACAGAGAGAGGAGAGAGGGAGAGAAGGAGAGAGGGAGAGAGAGAGAGAAGAGAGAGAAGAGAGGGAATATTTGAATGAATGAGAGGGAGGAAGAGAAGAGAGAATATGAGTGAGAAGGAGGGGTAAGGCCGAGAGAAACCCCACCCCAAGCCTATGAATGCTGGCATTGTCCCTTCTTTTCTGAATCTGATTTACCATATCATAACCCCCAGGAAGAAGAAAACATCAATATCCCGAGGGAATGGAGATGTTTCTATGGAAAACCTAGGAATTTTAGTCCATAACAGATCTGGTGTAAAAAAATCAAAGAGATCAAAGGCAGCGCTCCCTGGAGTATAGATGCGTCTCTGAATTAAAGATGGACGATGCAGACTACAAAGTACTTTTTTCTTCTTTATTCAGTCTTCTGTTTCCATTTCAAGGGAGGCGCTGGCCTCGTCATATCTGAACTACACCACCATTTCGAACAATGTCATGAAGGGGATAAAAGAGGGGCTGGGGGCGCCCAGAGCTCTGCTTCGTCTGCCCCAGTCAGGCTTCCCAACCATCTTCTCCAGCGTTCTCAGTGGTGGCATGGCCCGGCCCTACTCATAAGAGGGAGTTCCTGGGAAGCCCCACCCCTCACCTCAAGTCTGTAGGGACACTTAGGAAAAGGGAGATCCATGGAAATCTGGGGAGAAGCAGTGGTCTTAGGCTGTCTTTTCGCCCAACCAAATTAAGCTTGGGACAATATTAAAGACTGCCCAGCAGTGCTCCGGGCCCAGGAGTGGACTGGCAAGGCTAGGGGCACCCTTGGTGGTGGTGGTGGGAACCTGGGGACAGTCCCAAGAGTGGTCTTCGCAGATGTGGGCTCCTGGAAGTTCTTCCAAGAGAGAGGCCCCAAAAGGGGGACACATTCCTGGAGGGCGGGGAGATCTGGTTAAGGGATGCATCTCCTTACACGTCTAAGAAACAAACTCTGAATGGTTTCTAGGTACTCTGGAAAGAAAGACTCACTTCCACATCCAGGGCAAAGTTTTTTTTTTTTTTTTTTAAATAATTTTATTTTAATCTCACCACTTCTGGCTGGTAATATGGCGATCTAGTGACTGCTACTCCTTTATTTATTTTTAAAGGCAAATTGAGAAGCTAGGGATCAGGATTCTCAAGTCAGTGAAGAGGCAAAGAAAGTAGCCGTCTGGCAGCAGTCTCTCAGCGAGCGTCTACCCCACGTGGCCAGACAATTCCGTGGCCTCGCCAAGTGTATGCGTGCCAGCGTGGGCGTCGGCCGCCCCCCGCAGGCTCGCGCGGCTGCTTTGGGGCTGCTTCCAGACCTTGCTTGTGGCCGGGAAATTAAAACAATAAATTTTCACAAGGGGGAGACTGTCCGCTTCCTGCGGAAAGACTAGAAGACCCGCCAGGCCGGCCCGGACCTGCGTGCGTGCGGAGAGCCGGCGATCTAGAGGGCACGGGCCTTTGCCCTGCTCGTTGCCCCTTCCATTTCCCCAAAGCCATCGCCAGCGGATGAATATTCGAGAAGTCAATTAAGTTGTTTGCAAACACGCGCGGGCCCGCACGGCCGACGGAAGGGAGAAAGCCGGTTCCCAGGGTGGAATCAGCATCTGCAGCGGCCGCGAGCCGCCCCGGGGTCAGGCCCGACACTAAGTAAACAGCGCCGCAGCCGAGGGGCTCCTTTGTAGCGGCCGCAGCTGTCCGGCCGCCCTTTGTCCGGCCTGGGCTGAGGACCCGGGTGCTGCCCCGGCGCCAACTCTGTGCACAAAAAAATACCGGGGCCGGCTGCACGCATGGCCGCCCCCAGACCGCCAGGCCTTCTTTTTCTGCCTCCTCTTCATCAGCCCGAACTCTCCAGACACTTTTTTTTTTGGTTGAAGCAACAAAGCGCGGTGTAAAAAATGTCAAAACCCGGAGGAATGGGGGGGGGGGCACGGGAGAAAGACCCCCCACCCACCCCTCTTGCCAATAATGGGGGTGGGGAGAACAGCGGCACAGGACAAAATAACAGGAGGCTGCAAATCGAAATAAAACCCAAAGCAGGCATGATCTCGTTTAACAGAGGATCTTTTTTGTGCTCCTCACTGTCTGTCTGGGAAAAGTTGGCGAGTCTTGTTGGGTGACTGGCAGTGTTTTTCCTTAGCCGCAGGGTCGAGGGCGCACTCCCGCGCCCCTACAGAAGCTCCCCAAGGAATCAGCTACCAGGGCGCTTCCCAGAGGCCCGCGTTTCTCCTAGGGCCGAAACTTGAAATTTCATCTCTGTCTCGCCAGCCCCCTACCCCTTTAGGTCTCGCACCAGTGCGGAGCGCTCTGCTAGCACCGGGGCGGGGCAGCGGGGAAGGCGGGGCCCCGACGCTCTCTCTCTCCAAAAGTCCCAGGGACTTCCACCCGCATGGCCGAACTGGGACTAGGTGGGGTTAAATTCAGAGAGTAGCTAGCAGGTGATGGCGGCCGCGAAGGATCCCCAAAGGAGGCTTCGTACAGCTTCCAGATCCGTACACACTCTTCGGACCTGGATCTCCCACTCAGGGAGGGCTCTGCCGGTCGCACTTCTTGGAAGTCTGGCAGGAACGCCAAGTCCCCGGAGGCTTGGCCCAGGTGGCCGGGGCTGACCCTTCAGGTCCTAGCTAAGCCCAAGCCGACAGAACGATTCACATGCTTTCAGTCCCTTCAACGCAGAGCTCTGCCTAAGTAATGGCACCTGACAGACCCATCGCTTACTCTCCTCCCTGCTCCGGAAGGAGCTGCTCTTCCCTTGGCGTTTGGCGCCAATTCCCTCATTCCCTCATGACAGAATAAAATTCTTAAATTTCATTTAGATCCAAAATGCTTTGCCAGACCTCGGAGAATAAAATCATTAGTCTGATTTAGGTGATTTGTGATTTGCTTTATTCATCGAAATTGGAAAGACGGCGGTAAAAATCATAACAAAATTTTGAAACGCTATCAGGGTGTTGCTGCTAAAAAAAAAAAACTCAAAACAAACAAAACAAAATTCATAGATGCTAATTAAGACTGAAGGATTTCAGGGACCCAAGCTCTTACCACCTCTCCATCAATGATCAAGAAGTAGGATTTAAAGACAAAAAATATTCGAGAGAATAGGAGAGGTTGAAGCAAGGGCCAGGGTTTTAAGTAGCACTAGGGGGGACTAAGTTCCTGCAGTACAAGTGAAGGAGGAAGCTTTAAGGCCCCAGCGCATCAAAGCTTAATTGTCAAAGTTTAATTAACATGAAGATGGATGAATTTTAAGCATTCTGACAGAGGCTCTGATTGCATGCCTGCGTGTGCATGTGAGATGCACGAAGGGTGGGGGAACCACAAACCAGCTACCCACAGGGAAGTCAGTTTTCCTGCTTCCGGTACCAGGAAAGCTGTAGGAATTACAAGGAAACTCTTGAATGCTCGCGGGATGCTCGGGTTCTTGGCCGGCTGGGAGGGGATGTGGCAAGCACGCTTTTCTTGTCAGTCGGTGCAGACTCCCCGTGGACAGGGTACAAGGGAAGCACGGTCAGGTGTGCAGAAGCTTTGCGCCAGCCCTCTTTCCAAAACATTTATCCTCGAATTTCAGAGCCCTTTGTTTTATGTTTTTAGTTTGGTGAGGCGTTTGCCGAGGACAAATCCGATGGCAAATCGTTCCTCGGGCGGTGGTCCAAATTCCTGGAAGAGCCTGCGCCCGGGGGCGCGCCTGGCAGAAAAGCTTGGGATTGGAAGCCGCGCAGGCAGCTCAGCCTCAATTTTCCAAACGTTTCCCTCATCCTCTTTGGGTTGGAAGCTGGCCTGCCCTGCCCGCGGCGCTCCCCTACGAGCTGGAAAGGATGTGGGGAAATATTGGGTAACTCTGCCACATCTCCAACAAATAAACAGGGTAATTAAAATGACGCAGATGCTGGTGTTGGACTTCGCAGTTTCTATGATCATTCAAGGCAGCGACTTAAAAGAAAAACTTAATTAAGTCTAATGATGGACCTTTTCTTTTCGTGAATGGACGGCGAGTTAAACCAATTAGACACATTCATCTGATTCTTTCCACCAAGTTTCTATAGACAACAGGATATGTTCTCGACGCAGCGCAAAAACTCACACAATCGTAACGGCTTAGAGTCTGGGCAGGTGGGGGAGGTGGCGCGATCGGGTTAGGAAAAAGTGTTTCCTCCTTGGAGGCGGATGACTGGGGGAGGGGGCAGGCTTGTCCATTTTTGGATTTTCCTAGAGCAGCACGGGTCCGCTTCCCTTCCTAATTCTTTTTCCACAAACTTCGCTAGAAATTTACGAATCTTGTTAAGTCCCTCTGTGTGATCAGCATTCTTGTTTGGCAAAACAGAATTCTTGGCGCAGAAAAGCGTCTGGAAAAGCCTGCGATTAAGAACCCAGCTAATGGAAATCGAAGATTAGGAAAATAATATCAGTTCTGATGCACATCCCTCGGAATCTCCTGCGCAGGCCTGAAGTGTTTCCAACGGGCCCAGATCCGGTGGGGGTCGGGAAAATGCGAGCTGCGGGGAAAGGCAAAGATACAGGCACTTCCGCCCTCAGGTACTAAGGGCGCCCAGCTACCTGGTCCCACGAAGGTCGGCTGCCCCGTGCCTGAAGGTCTACCCACACCACGTTGGAGCAGCGCACCCTCAGCCTGCCCTTGACAGCTGCAAAAGTTAAACTTCTGGGGAGTATTCCGATGGTCTAGGTCGTGGCAGATCTCCCTTCAGATGAGAGTTTTATCTGTTGGTTCAGGGTTGGTGTGTCTACTGTTCGAATATGAACATTATGAAGTTAAGGTAGTGCTCAATATTTGGGGAAGATAGGATTCTATGTGCTGGCTTGCCACTTAAAGCAGTCACAGATTTTTCAACAAGTGAAAGAGAATGGAATGTGACTACCAGGCTGCTCCTAAAATCTAATACACATCCCCTAATGTGTACCCACAGGTATACTATTAATGTAGATGTATGTTCACACAACACATATGCTTTTATCATCTAATACACATCAATGTGTTTGCTGCACAGTGACATATGTTTTCACTTGTACTATGAGTATGCAAAATGATACATGTACCTTTATTAGGTGGTACATGATATACATAAGAATATATATGCATACATATACATAAAATATACATAAGAATATATATGCATACATATACATAAGAATATATATGAAAAATATATTGGATGTGTATTATTTATTAGATAATACATACTAGCACATGTATTTGTATTTAGAGTGTGAATTTATAATTTTGGATGATGCTGAATGCAATCTTTTGTGCTCCATGCTTAGCTGACTGAGACAACAATGGGCACCTTTGTCTTGGTAACACCATTTCTAATCACTTCTCTTGATCATTTCTGTACCAGCTTACTATCGCTACATAAATAAGAAAATCACAAAAAAGATAAACAAACAAAACACTTCTAGCTTCCCCCCTGTCGGGGGTGGACCTCAAAGCTGGTTTCTGTTCTGAGCATGAATGGGCATCCAAGCTCAGCAAGGCAACTTTCCAGGGCCACTCCAAGCTGTCGGAGATTCTGAGACCCTAGGCAAGAAGACCTGGTCAGACAGACTGATTCAGACCTACTCCTGGCCCCCAGAATATATGATAGCTAAACAGGGGGAATAAAATTTAGGCTGAGGGAGGGCATTTGGACTAATAGGTATGTGATGTAGTTCTGAATGATTTTTTTCTCCCCTTGAATCTATGACAGCAGATTGGGGATGAGGAGTGAGTAGTAGAGAGGAAAGTTGGAAAGGTTTCCACTTGTAAGAGAACAAACTTTTTGAATTCTCCATGCAGATGGTGCAAATCTGCCTGTAATTATTTTTTAGCTCATCTGGGAGCTGCTCTCCTAGCGAAGCCCAAAGTAAACAAACAGACCCCTCCTCTCTTAAAGTCCTGACTTTAAAGGGAACACCGTCGCCTTAATTACGCTTGAATTATGCAAGAAGCTCCACGGAGGATGGAACTTTAGACAAATAATTGGGCCAATGTGCGCGACCGGCCGGCCTCGCGCTGCCTCCCTCCCCTTTCCATCACGACGTACTCGGAAAGCGGCGGGGCTCTCAGCCACCTGAAAACCGCCGCCGGGGGCCGCGCCGGAGACTCCTGCCTCATTAACCCACTCTTCCACTCGGTGGACGTCAGGAGTTTCAAAAAGGGCTGGGGAAGAAAGAACGGACATTCTAGGTTCCCCCTCTCCATCCCCTCCCACCACTACCCCGCCCATCGAAGCATAATTCGTTTGCCAAGTTTTGTAGTTGTCATTCCTTGAAAGCGCTTGCACTTCAGGCAAAAACTTGAGCTGTCCAGGGAATTGCTTGGCAAAGCTTCTGGGGCCATCAGCGGAGCCTCGAGGACCCGGGAGGCTTTGGAAAATGAGTGCCATGTGTGTATTTCAATAGTGATACAGTAAATCATCGCGATCAAACAGATTTTCAAAGTTTGAGACTAACTGGGAAAATGTGAACACCCTCATAATCCCTAGTTAGAGAATTATATTAATTTTCCGAACGAGAATACAATTAAATTTATCTCGGATGTCATTTCCTAAGTAGCAAAAAATGAGGAATTTTAACCACACATAATGCAATTATATATGATGTTCCACTCACAGATGGATTCCTCTTTGAAAACCAAATAATTTATTTCCATTTACTTAATTTGGCAGGGTTAAAATTTTCAGGATTAATAGTCAAATATTTAGATCATGTTCTCTGGGGAAAAATGCATTTTCTGCCAGTCCTCAAGAATTCATTTGGAAGCTCTGTAATAAAATAATGAAATAACATGCTACTGGCTCATTAAATCTCTTCTTGAATATCTCCTCACTTTGGCAAAATTCACAATATACTGTTACCTATGTGAAGGTAATTTTAGACAGGACTTTATGGCTTTCTAATCTGTAGAAGTGAAGGTTGAATGAATTTATCATTAGAACAAAAAACTGAGTCTTGGAAGATTGTTAGAAAATACATTCTTTAAAATATATAGATACATTACTATACAATTAGTTGGTCCCCTCCAGCTTAAAAAAAAAAAAAAAAAAAACCTCACAGGACAGTAGTTAAAGGTGTACACAAACATTTCTCCAGAGGGCTTTTGTATATTTATTTATTCATGGAGCCCAAGACAATCAGTGCCTTTTTTTTTTTTTCTTAAATATATACAGAAATGGGGTAAAGCGATGGCAGAAGTAAATGCTTCTGAATGAGCCCCTGAGAAATAAGTTCCTGAGTGGTGGTTTCTTCAGGAAAGGTGGTTATTACCACACCAAAGTTTTAGTGAAAATACTTAAAATGTCTTGAATACTAGGTTAGGGATCCCAAAATGAATTACACCCTACATTTTCCTAACCACCTGCATATAGATAATTATCTGAGTACACACAGAATGACAAACTAAAAACCTTTTGTCCACAAAGATGCTATAAATACAAACATCATAGCAGATTGGAGGGTGAGTAGAGTCAAAGCAGATACAGACAACTGGCGAGAATGAGAGCCTTATCAGTTGTGTTTGTGATTTTGTAAAGTACTCATTTAGCAAAACTCACGTGGCAGGTATAGGCATCCTTGGATGGCCACTATCTATAGTAGGTCTTATAATTTGTGCTTCCTGTAGACAGAATTAACATGGGTAAAATTATTCTAATCTCAGATATAATAAACCTATAGGATTTAGAAGCCTAAAGGGAGCAGTTCATCTATTTTGAATCTATAAAGTAAAATAACTGTGTTGATTGCCTACCACCCCCCTCCAAACTTCTTTCTATTTTCCTATTTACCTCAATTGGGTCCACATTTTTGAGAAATTTGAAAATCTTTATAAACTCTGAAGCTTTTGTACCCTACATTTGATCATCCTTTTAAAAATTAAGATGTATTTGTCTCAGATAAATGCCTTCATTCTTGGAATTCTATATTTTAAGTGTTTTTCTACTGTCATCAGTTAAATACCTCTGAATGACTCCCTTCCCCCATTATTCTTTAATATAAGGCCAATTTGCAGTTATTGTTACTTACCTTTGTAGCACAGTTCTCTGACTAAAAGTTATTTTATTCCTAGTTTAGTTGGGAATGCAGTTTCCTGAACACAAAAATATCTAAAGCCCTTAGAAATTCACAAATTGCTTGCCCACTGTAATAGTCAGAGAAGTGAAATGTATCATTACCTATTATCATATTCTCTATATTATTATTGTTATATAATGAAATTAACAGAACCGGTATTTAGTTATTAATGCAGATGGCTTTTTAAAAAAGATTCATTTTATGTATTTGAAAGACCATTACAGAGAGAGAGAGAGAGAGAGAGAGAGAGAGACATAGAATCTTCCATCTCCTGGTCCACTCCTGAAATGGCTACAATGACCAGGGCTAGGCTAGGCTGAAGCCAGGAGCCAGGAGCATTTTTGGGTGCAGGGGCCCAAAACCTGGACCATCTTCCAATGCTGTATTCTCAGGCACATTGGCAGAGAGCCGGATTAGAAATGGAACAGCCAGGACTCAAACTGGTGTCCATGCTGGCACTGCAGACTGTAGCTTTACCCTCTATGCCACAGCACTGGCCCCACCTGATGTTCTAACAAAATAAAACCATAAGAACTATTTGCTAACTTCTTAGTGGTTTAGTATGCATTCAGATTTTTTTGTATCAGATATCTTCACTCTTCTGAAAGTTTCAAGGAAAAATCATAGTATAGCCATTGAAATGGTGATAGGAAAAATAAAGTTCACTAAATATGGATGAGTTTTGATCTTTGCTTAGATTGCAAAAATGCACACAATTATTCAGTTGGTAGACTGAGAGAATAATTCAGGCAGGTTTTAATGCCTGGTATGCTTGGGAATGAGGATGGGAAGTTAATTTTAACTTCTTTCCCAAAGGAAAAGTTTCTCTGTAATAATTTGTTGTCTTAAGTATCAACAAACCTTATTTTAGAAATATGAATCATTTATTAACTAAGGTAAAGCCATAAATAATTTATATTACCTTATGAAGTATAAATGTGAATTAAATTAAATAATTATTCAAATAGTAACCCATATGTGTGTGTGTTTGTGTGTAGATATATATATATAAATATAGATATGTACACATTCATGCACATATGTACCCAAAGATTGAAACAAATTTCAAGAAGTTTAAAATTTTTATAGGTTGCTCATTTGTACATAAGATACCTGTAATCAAAGGGTCTTAAACTTGTTATTTAATCAAAGTAACATGATAAATTCCTTCTAAGCAAGAAGATTTATATACTATGACACTTTCTTTAATGATGATCTTATATTTCAAATTTTAGATATTTCATTATCTAATTAAATCAAATTTTGTAAGGGAACCCAAGTTTAGATATTTGTTGTTACATGTTTCATATGTTATATTATTTTAAAATATAACATCGAATTGTAGCTATGTGTTTCATACATGCATACTTTTATAAATGTGGGCAATATTTATTCACAAATACTTCTTCCTTCTTGGCAGCATATTGACTATTTGTCTACTCTAATTAATATGATGAACTTTAAAAACAACACAGCTTTAGGTATAATATAAATATGAAATGAAAACAGAAACTAGCAAGAACAGTTTGTTTCTGTTGGCTACAGTGATATCTACCTCATATTGGACACATTATATTTTGGAGGTGGAGCTGACACCATAGGACGCGTTGTGACAAGCTGCCTTGAAATGGTCTGCTACAGAACTCAGGGAGTAGCAGCCCAACTGGGTGCCATTTAGGTGGAACATTCACCACACATTTCAGATGAATTTGGGCATGTTCAGGGCGGTATGGTGGTAGACACACCACCTATTTCAAATGTGATGAATCTGTGGGTTAACCCTCTTGTGTAATCTCTGAAAGAACACTCGGGTCACTTTAAAAGAACAACTATTCTTACAACTTTCTGTAATATCAAGAATTTAAAAATAATACATCGCTCTGGTTGCCCCTCTTCCAGGCCAGCTCTCTGCTATGGCCAAGGAGTGCAGTGGAGGATGGCCCAAGTGCTTGGGCCCTGCACCCCATGGGAGACCAGGAGAAGCACCTGGCTCCTGGCTTTGGATCAGCGGGGTGCGCTGGCCGCAGTGCGCTGGCTGCAGCGGCCATTGAGGGTGAACCAACGGCAAAAAGGAAGACCTTTCTCTCTGTCTCTCTCTCTCACTGTCCACTCTGCCTGTCAAAAAAAAAAAAGTAATACATTGCTTTCATATATGGAAAGTCCTATTAAAATGTACTCACACACACATACATGGATACCTCAAAATATTCATGGAGAAATAGAATTAAAAGATAAAGTTACTTTGGTGCAAATAAACTTTGAAATTTATGGCTAGCTTTTTCTTTCTTTTTTTTGTTCCTTTAAACCTTTTTTAATAGAGAACTTTAATAAATATAAATTTCGGAAGTACAACTTTTGGATTATAGCTATTCTTCCCCCCTTAACCACCTTCCCACCCGCAAACCATCCCATCTCCTACTCCCTCTCCCATCCCATTCTTCATTAAGATTCATTTTGAATTATCTTCATATACAGAAAATCAACTCTATACTAAGTAAAGATTTCAACAGCTTGCACCCACACAGACACACAAAGTATATAGTACTGTTTGAAGACTAGTTTTACCGTTAATTCTCATAGTACAACACTTTACGGACAGAGGTCCTACATGGGGAGCAAGTGAACAGTGATTTCTATTGTTGATTTTACAATTGGCACTCTTGTTTATGACATCAGTAATCACCCAAGGGCTAGCTTTTTCATAATATACATTTTTCCATGAACTTTGGGAAATACCCATGTGTGTGTATAACTAAATGTATATCAAAGCAATATTTTTATACCATAAAGAGGATTATGCACTTACTATTTCATTATATTGAAGCAACTATTTACAGAATTTTGTGTAGAATTAAAATTACTTGAGGCTTGTGCCGTAGCTCAATAGGCTAATCCTCTGCCTGCAGCGCCAGCACCTTGGGATCTAGTCCCGGTCAGGGCGCCGGATTCTGTCCCGGGTGTCCCTCTTCCTGTCCAACTCTCTGCTGTGGCCCGGGAGTGCAGTGGAGGATAGCCCAAGTCCTTGGGCTCTGCACACACATGGGAGACCAGGGGAACACCTGGCTCCTGGCTTCGGATCAGCGCAGGCGTGCCGGCCACAGCCCATGGGCCATAGTGGCCATTGCGGGGTGAACCATCGGAAAAAGGAAGACCTTTCTCTCTGTCTCTCTTCTCACTGTCTACTCTGCCTGTCAAAAAAAAATTACTTGAAAGCATTAATATTTTTTGGAAAAACATTTATTTATTTGAAAGGCAGAGGCACAGAGTTAAAAAAAGGGAAGGAGAAAGAGAGAGAAAGAGATATCTTCCATCTGCTGGTTCACTCTCCAAATGACCCCAATGGCTGAAGCCAGGAGCCAGGAGCCCCATCTGGGTCTGCCATGAAGGTAGCAGGGACCCAATCACTCCAGCCAATTTCCACTCATTTCCCAGGCACAGCAGCAAGGAGTTGGATCAGAAGTAGAGCAGATGGGCCTTGAACCAGCACTCATAAGGGATGCCTGTGTAGTGGTACAGTCAGTTAAGCTACGCCTATTTGTTGGATTTTTTAAAAAAAGGTTTATTTATTTATTTATTTTTGAAAGATTTACAGAAAGAGGGTAAGACTGAGAAAGAGAGAGAGATCTTCCATAAACTGGTTCACTCCCCAGATGATTGCAATGGCCAGAGCTGTGCCAAATTGAAGCTTGGAGTCAGGAGTTTCTTCTGGTCTCCCACATGTGTGGCAAGGGCCCAAATGTTTGGGCCATCTTCCACTGCTTTTTCCAGGCCATTAGCAGGGAGCTGGATCAGAAG
Source organism: Sylvilagus floridanus (assembly GCA_949820135.1). Classification (NCBI taxonomy): domain Eukaryota; kingdom Metazoa; phylum Chordata; class Mammalia; order Lagomorpha; family Leporidae; genus Sylvilagus; species Sylvilagus floridanus. The sequence continues at coordinate 129,462,357 of OX463244.1, forward strand.
TGGAGCAGCCAGGACGTGAACCAGCACTCAATGCAGCCATTGCAGTTGGTGGCTTTACCCCCTACAACAAAACACTGGCCACTATTAATTGACTTTTTTTTTTTTTATAACGCTTTTATTTAAAGAATATAAATTTCCAAAATACAGCTTATAGATTACAATGGCTTTCCCCCCCATAACTTCCCCCCCACCCGCAACCCTCCCCTTTCCCACTCCCTCTCCCCTTGCTTCACATCAAGATTCATTTTCAATTCTCTTTATATACAGAAGATCAGTTTACTATATATTAAGTAAAGATTTCAACAGTTTGCCCTCACATAGCAACACAAAGTGAAAAATACTGTCAGAGTACTAGTTATAGTATTAATTCACAATGTATAGCACATTAAGGACAGAGATCCTACATGATATATTTTTTAAAAAAATTGATTAATTTTCTAGGCAATTTCCAATTTAAAACCAAGATTTTTTTTCATTTTTAATTATCTATATACAGAAGATTGATTCAGTATATACTAAGTAAAGATTTCATCAGTTTGCACCCACACAGAAACACAAAGTGTAAAATACTGTTTCAGTGCTAGTTATAGCATTACTTCACATTGGACAACACATTAAGGACAGATACCACATGAGACGTAAGTACACAGTGACTCCTGAAGTTGATTTAACAGTTTGACACTCTTGTTTATGGCATCAGTAATCTCCCTAGGCTCTAGTCATGAGTTGCCAAGGCTATGGAAGCCTTTAGGGTTCGCTGACTTCAATCTTATTCCGACAGGGTCATAGTCAAAGTGGAGGTTCTCTCCTCCCTTCAGAGAAAGGTACCTCCTTCTTTGATGGCCCCAAGGGACTCAGCTACATTTAAGCATTTGGTGGAGAAAATGTGATCAAAGCCTTGCTAAGATAAAAAACTGAGGGTTCAGAGGATTTCTCATCAATCAGACAGCATTGGTAGTGAAATACAGTAAAAGAGATATTTTTTCCTTAGTGAAGATTTAAATATCGCATACTTCAGGTCCTTCATTTTACAGCTGAAGCTCACGGACTGACTGTAAATCCAAGTAGCTGATCTAGGACCAGATCTAGATCTAGATCTATGTCCTTTAGTCTCCATCCTACTTTTATTTTTTTATTTGTGGGAATATGTGTGTTAATGATGATCATACACTCTTTTTATTTTATTATTTTATTTTATTTTATTTGAAAGGCAGAGATACAGAGAGAGGGAGACACACACACAAACACAGGTAGAGACAGAGAAAGAGGTCTTCCATCTGCTGGTTCACTCCTCAAACGGCCGCAACAACCAGAGCTCGGCCAGATGGAAGCCAGGAGCCAAGAGCTTATTCTGGGTCTCCCACATGGGTGCAGGGACCCAAGCACTTGGACCATCTTCCATTGCTTTCCCAGGTGCATGAGCAGGGAGCTGAATTGGAAGTGGAGCAGTTGGGTCTCAAATGGTTGCCCATACAGGATACCAAACCATTGCCATGGTTTTACCCACTGCACTACAATGCTGACCCCATCTCTAGAGCTTTAATGGGAAAAAAACAGCTTCCACATTCAAGTTCCCATTTCCTGAGCCTTTCTGAGATCCATTTCTCAACGGTAAACTTTACCAATTTACCTATCTTTGGAGAGTCAAATCTGTCCCTGTCGCAACTGTATTACATCTGTGCTCACTTTACTTAAAAAGTTCTCAAAGAAAATAGTCTGGTTCAAGTTCTGAGTGTAGACTGCATTTCATTAGGAAAGGAAGACCAAATTGCTCACTAAAAACTATTTTCATCTGTAATCCTTGGAATATGATGCAGTAGGCATTATACAGTAAGATACTATCTTAGTAGACTTCTATTTGAGAGAAAAGGAGGTCCTTAACCATTGGGTCCATTGATACATGTGAATCTGAGGCTTAAATAAGTGACATGATGTAGATTACATACATGAAAGGAGCTTTCAAAAGCCGTACAAACTCAGACCGATGCCAGAACAGGCGAGATAATATACATGCAGCAGGTAGAGTCCTGCAAGCCCAATTTAGCACAGAAGGATTATAAGAATTATCCATATACCATAAACTTAGTAGTATATAATTTATAATATAGTCAGTCCTATTTTTTTGCATATTATTTAGGGAGCAATGTTCCTTATAAACGAGGAAAACAATGGTGATTTATTTGTATTTCAGCTTATTTTGTTATAATATAGTTCATAAAATTTTGTCTTTTATTTTAAAAAATGACATATTTGGTCCTACTTCCACTTTATAACAGAGAAAAGATAACTGCCCTAAAACAATCAACTCTTCCAGAAAATTTTTGGAGCAAGCAATTTTTGGTCAGGTTTTTGTTATATGGGACCAAGCACTGTGGTGTAACAGATTAAAGCTGCCTTCTGCAGTGCCAGCATCCCATATGGATGCTGGTTCCAGTCACAGCTGCTCCACTTCTAATCCAGTTCCCTACTAATGCACCTGGGGAAGCAGTGAAAGATGGCCCAAGTGCTTGGGCCCCACACCCATGTGGAAGACTCAGAGAAAGCTCTTGGCTACTGTCTTTGAACCAGCCCATTGCAGCATTTGGGGGGGTGAACCAGAGGACGGAAGATCTCTTTCTCTCTCTGTCTCTTTCTGAAACTCTGATTTTCAAATAAATAAATAAATGCATTAAAAAAAAAGCCTTGAATAGTACAGGATTTAGAAGAGCTCTGGAAAATTATTTACTAACTGCAATAAGCTGTAATAATTTAAAAACATTTATTTCCATTTTATTTAAAATGGATCATCCTCCAAATGCTTGCAAGAACCTGGACTGGGCCAGGCCAAAGCCAGATGCTGAGAACTCACTCCTGGACTCCCACATGGGTGACTGGGACTCAACTACTGAAAGCAGTTATCTGCTGCTTTCCACATTAGCAGGAAGCTGGCATCAGAATTAGAACTACGCTGAAACTCAAGCACCTTGATATGAGAAGCAGACATCCCAAGTGGAGTCTTCACACTGTACAAGATGTCCACCCCACCGATAATAATTCTGATGCTTTTTCAGTCCAGTGCTTTCATTAATTCAGCAAAAATATCTGAAGTGTCCCTGTATAGTTTTATTTGGAAAAATCTTTCATGTCTAGGTGACAGTCATTTGTCAACATCTGACTCACATAATCTAAATTTGTTGCCATGTTCTTGGGGCTAGACATTTTAGAAAGATGTTTGGTGTGTGCCTCTCCGTTAGCCTGAGAATTTACCCTGCCTTCTTCGTATCAGACTGGAATGGGGCTGTTTAGATCAGCAGTTATGCTTGGAGCTTACATGACCTCTTGTTGGGGATTGTGGGTTTCAGTTATTTTGCTTTGGTTCTCCTGAGTCACCAGCTTCTTTTTCTTTTTTAAATTTTTGTCTAAAATACTTTCCCACTGCAAACGATCTTTTTATTGATGGTATATGATAGTGCTACAATCTGGATGCTGTTGAAATGTCTTTTCCAAGATTTTGCTTTTGATTATTGGGAAAAGATACCCCTATTTCTGTTGATGCATTTTAATTAGGAGTTTTTTTTCTTTCTGCTGAACAATGCAAAATTAACTTGGAGTCATAAAATCACTGAAAGATATCAAAACCACAGGCTACTACTGAAGAGTGGAAGAGCATTTTGGACTCCTACAAGTAACAGAAAGATGAACTTGATTTTGATTTTGATTTTGATATGGGAGTAAGAATCAGGATTATTTCATTTTGTCTGTGATGACATCATGTCTTTAGGAGGCTGTTAAATTTTGGATAATGTTTAGAAAATGTGGATAGGTTGATGGGATAATTGTTATAAAATTACAAAAAAAGACCCCAAAGATATTTACATATACAAAAGACATGAGCTAGAAAATACTTGATTGTATTAAAAATTAATGGAAATATTTAAAAATTAAAAATAATTCCTGTAAACATATACAAATCATGAAATTTGAGGATTAAATTATAGTAAAGCTGAACACTTGAAATTAGGATTGTATTCTGATTAACATTATTACTTTAATTTTGACATTATATTTCTTGATGAAAGTGAAAGAAGCATCTAATGTCTTTTTCTAGCAAAAACAAAACACTCTTTGAGAAGCTAGGAGGTGCAGGTGTGCAGTGGTCTGGCCGGGACATAGAATTTTCCCCATGGTTTCAGAGGGAAGGGTGTAAACTTGTTCGAGGAATGACTTGGCATGCATTTCAGAGTAGGTGTGTGTTCACGCTGACAATAGCAACAAAAGTGAAAGCACAACTCCAATCTAAGGACACTTCAAAAAAGGTGTGCTGTGTTGAGGATTTAATCACGTTTCTCATTATTCATTTTAAGTTTGGTACATACTCCTTTTGACTGAAACTTTATGTGGAATGAAGAGAGCTGAACAAATAATGAATCCTTACATTCAGATTAAATGATTTTCTGAGTGCTGAACCAGCCCATTCCTTTTTTCTCAAGAGCAGGTCCCTGGATCTGAAATCTCTTGTTAACATCTAGCTCAGCCCATGCTTTAACTTCCAACTTTAAATATAGACTCTCCCCAGCCCCCACCAAGATTCTGTTTGGGGCCCATTTCCCACTTGTGTGAATACATATATGTGTATCAGGGGGATGGCCAATGGGAAATTCCTACAGGAAATAACATTTAAATAGAAGCTGGGGTACTAGATTGAAATCTATCTACCTGTATCTTTGTATTTGGTGAGCAGTAAAGTTTCTGTTTGTCCCAAGTAATTTTGGTCTTAGTAATTTGCAGGTGCTTTGCAATATTTAAAAAGAATTATATTTATTTATTTGAAAGGCAGAGTTACACAGAGAAAGGAAGAGACAGAGGAAAAGAGAGAGAGAGAGCAAGAGTGAGTGAGAGAGAGCGAGAGAAAGAGAGAGATGATTTTCCATCTGCTTATTTGCTTCCAAAATGGCCACAGGGGCTGGAGCAAGGCGAGGCAAAAGTCAGGAACGTGAAACTCCATCCAGGTCTCTCACATAAGTGGCAGGAGCCCAAGCACTTGGGCCATCTTCCATTGCTTTTCCAGGCACATTAGCAGGGAGCTGGATCAGAAATGAAGCAGCTGGGACTAAAATTGGCACTCATATGGAATGGTGGCATCACAGATGGCAGCTTAACCCACTGTTCCACAACATGGGCCCTTCCTTTGCAATTTTGATAGGCAAGCAATATTAGACTGGTCAAAATTGTGAAGGGATTCAACTTGGAAAGCCACCTGAAAGTTTTGCATTTATTGGATTATTTGATTTATCTTTAATTTTTAAAAGCAATATCTATTTACAAGGCAGAGTGACAAACAGAAGAGAGGGTGTTGAGGAAAGAGCAAGAATGAGAGAGCGCAAGACTAAGAATTTTTCATATGCTGATTCCCTCCCCAAATGCCCATAACAGTCTAAACTGGACCAGACCAAAGCCAGGAGCAAGAAACTCTATAAGTCTCTGTGGTCTCCCATGAGGATGCCACAGCTTAGCTCACTGTGACACAAGGCCCACCCCTTATTTTTCAATTTCAATAGTTTCTCTGAATTTTTTAAAGCTTGTTATATAGAGTGTTTTCATGCAAATGACCTTTCTGCTTCTATTTTTCCTTTTTAAAATCTCTGGCTTTCTTTGGATGATTACTTGTTGAGCTGGAACTAAAAAAATAAAGAAGACCTCTGAATTTGTGAGTGACTTGTTTTAAAAAAAGAAATAAATGTACTGAGCAATTCAGAATTATATAAACAATACCAATTGTAGAAAGACCACCTGTTCCATGATAGTCAGTCCTCAGAGATTTTAAGTACACTTTCTTCCAAGCTTAATTGCCTCAGGATGAGGCAAGCCTGTGTCTCTGCTCAGAACCATTAATAACCTACTTCACCTGATTGCAGCGTTTTTTTTTTTTTTCCTTCCAGATTTGTCAAATGGTAAGTGCAAGGACTTTATGCACTGATAAACAACAAAATTGACCAAATTTAGCAGTAGGTTTCAGCAAAAGGCAATTTTTTTCTTTTATCTTCCATCTAATTTGACACCTAATGGTTTCTGAAAAATTAAAGTTGGATGATTTCTCTAGCACATGTGCTAGATTTTGATTAGATCTCGTGAGGTCCGTCTTTTGCTTTGTTTTTGGGAATTGTTCCCTATGCATTTCCCACCACTTCTTATAGCTCTGAATGAGTTGATACCGATTGTCATCTCTCTGTCATAAGAGGATGGTGTCCTGCTCATCTGTTCCAGGTCTTTGATAATTTCTAATACTGTTATTTGATTTATGTGACTTTTAAATTATTTAACCTCTCTGTGCTTCAGTTGTTATTGTTTATAAAACAATAATGAGGAAATTTATGAGATAATGTAGTATATTTCCTGAGTAAAATCTACAAAAATCATGAAATTAGCACACACCCATCAATCCTACTTACTTTGCTCTCCAACCATTTACAGAGCTCTTCCTTTGCAAGTGGGGAATCATCACAGTGACTTTCCTGGTCCTCATATTGTATATAGATATTTACTTTAGAATATTTTTTAAAGTTTTTTTTTAAAAGGCTTATTTATTTATTTATTTGAAAGGTGAAGTTACAGAGGCAAAGGCAGACCAAGAAAGAGGTCTTCAATCCAGGTTCACTTCCCAAATGGCCTCTACTGCCAGAATGCGGCTTATTCAAAGCCAGGAGCCAGGAGCTTCTTTCAGGTCTCTCATGCAGGTGCAGGGGCCCAATCACTTGGACCATCTTCTACTGCGTTCCCAGGCCATAGCAGAGAGCTAGATCGAAAGTGGAGGAGCCAAGACACAAACTGGTGCCCATGTGAGATGCTGACACTGCAGGCAGTGGCTTTACCCACTACACCACAGCACCTACTTTAGAATAATTATAACTTTTATGCGGGGGGGCGGGAGCCATTGTAATCCATAAGCTGTACTTTGGAAATTTATATTCATTAAATGAAAGTTTAAAAAAAGAATAATTATAACTTTAAAAGTGAAAAATTAAGTATAAATCAATTAGCTAGTTTTGAGTAGAGAGAATTGTGGTCTGTCATAAGTGAAATAGGGAAAATAATAGTACCTATTACAGGAAGTCTTTGTGAAGATGTGATTATATTTGAATTATCCCTAAAAAGATTATGTTACTAAAATCTCATTTCAAGTTAGCTGCTATTGGAATAGGTATTGTTACCTAGAGGGTTAAGCTGTCACTTGGGATGCCCACATTTCATGTCAGAGTGCCTAGGACTGAGTTCTGCCCCCATTTCTGATCCAGTGTCCTACTAGTGTGCTCCCAGGGAGGCAGCAAATGATGGCTCAATTACTTGTGTCTACAGGCTCCTGGCCTTAACTTGGTCTAGCCCTGGCTATGGTGAGCACTTAGTGAGTGAACCAGCCAATGGAGGATGTTTCTCCCTTTCTGTCACTCTCACTCTTACTCTCACTTCAAATAAGTAAATAAATAAGTTTTTAAAACCATAAAGTTAGTAACTACTATACAGAGTACAAAAAATGTAATGTATATGAGCGAAATAACATTCTGAGATTTTGTTATTGTTTATGGCCCTTGTCTGTACTCTTGAGCCACAGTGGTTTTTTCTATTTACTACTTGTTGAAGTCTTTATTTAGTGGAAGATTAAGCTTGCAATTATAAAGTAAGCTGAAAGTATGTCATTACAAACATTAAAAGAAAAAATAAAAAAGGAAGGAGGAGGGAAGGTGGGAGTGTGAGAGGGAATGAAATAGGGTGGGAAGTATCATTATGTTCTTGAATCTGTATGTATGTAATACATGAAATGTGTTCACCTTGTAGAAATAAAAAAATTAAAAATACAAAGTTAGGGGGCAGGTGCTGTAACTCACTTGGTTAATCCTCCGCCTCCAGTGCTGGCGTCCCATATGGGTGCTGGGTTCTAGTCTTGATTGCTCCTCTTCCAGTCCAGCTCTCTGCTGTGGTCCGGGAAAGCAGTGGAGGATGGCCCAAGTGCTTGGATCCCTACACTCGCATGGGAGACCCGGAGGAAGCACCTAGCTCCTGGCTTCGGATTGGCATAGCTCCCGCCGTAGTGGCCATTTATGGGGTGAACCAATGGAAAAGGAAGACCTTTGTCTCTCTCTCTCTCCCTCACTGTCTAACTCTATCTGTCAAATAAATAAATAAAAAATACAAAGTTAGCTACTAAGAATTATAATTATGTTCACTATGATCATCGTCATCATCATCGCTGAGATACATTTTAAAAGGCAGGAATTTTAATGCAGGCATGCCATCTTAGAGTGTCTGAATTCAAGCCCTGGCTTCTCTTCCAATTAGAGCTTCTTGCTAATGTAGGCCTGGGGAGGCTGCAAGCAATGACTCAAGTAGATGGGTTCCTGCCTTTTGTGCGGAAGACCTGGATTGAGTTCCCAGCTCCTAGCTTCTGACCTCTGGCCCAGTCCAGATTTTTGCAGGTAACTTTGGAACCAGATTGTGAATCCCAGCTCCATCCCTTGCTACTTGTGGGTTTTGGATCATCTGTGTAAGTCCCCAGATTCTAGTTCTTTATTTGTAAAATGGGAAGAATAATACTTAGTTCACAGGATTACTGTAAGCATTAACCAGGTGTATACAAAGAATTCACAGCTGTGCCTGGTTCATAGGATGCTATTGTTAAGATGATAATGATTTTTTCGGCTTTACCTTCTCCTACTGTGCCCCTCAGCCACAGTGACTTATGTTCTGGTTTTCATATGAACAAGTTCTTAATGTTCAGGTTCTTTACCCTTTACCTCATGTCTTTAGCCAGGTCTTTTCAGACTAGGTTGTCTTTTTGGCTCTCCATCCACAGGTACTTTCTTTCTCAATGTCACAGCATTTCCTACCTGACACTATTTTTTTTTTTGCATATGTTGGTTCACTGTTTATTATCATATTCCCCTCAAATCTAACAGAATATAAGCTATATGTCTTATTTGCTACAGTGTCCTAGGGCCTGGCAGATAGTAGGTGTTCAAAATCTACTGTCAAACAAATGGATAAAATTGTGATAGAGTCTCAAGTGATCTCAGATTAGTAATGCTCACTTCCTGTCCTAAAAGTCAGCTTAGAAGAGAGCAGTTCAAGGTGTGGCTCCTGAGGGTGACTGTGATGTTGAGTCCAATGTTGGTGGGTGTGTAGTTGTAATCATGCCAGGATTGTAAGCAAAAAAAAAAAAAAAAGGGGGGGGGACAGTCCAGGAAACCTTACTCATGATCTATTTGCATTAGAATCACAAGTGAGGCTGGATGCCTAAATGCATTTTCTTAGGCCTCACTGCACCAGGGTTTCTGGTAGAGTGGCCGCAGCATCCACATTTTAGGAAGTGCTGGAGGTGACTATAGAACAAGTCAAACATACCAGAGTCTGAGAACTGCTGGGATTGAGGGTTAGAACATCCTTCTCTGGGTGCTTTATCAGCAACCCAGGAGGTGTCTCTGAAGGTGTTAAATACTTATTAACATTGCTGTGTGGGAGATGCAGCAGCGACATTGCCACGTGGCAGCCAAGCACTCATTAGCACTTGTGTGGGAACCTCTGCCTGTTCTTGAGAGGTAATTTCTTGGCAAACAATGAGAGTCTTCGTGAAGCACTTCTGCAGAGTGAGGACAAATTTGGGGTAATGTAGTGCAAATTGTAGAAAGTGAGTACATTAGCAATGAAAGAGACATAATAAATCTGGAAAAGAGCTTTAGTATGTTTGGCCAAAAGATGTAAATTTTGGGAAAAAAAGAAAAATTATGGCAACATAAATAAAGGTTAATAATTGTAGTTAAAATATACTCTTTTTTATGTTGGGGTTTGAAGGTCAGATTAACACCTGTAAATGGCAAAATGTTTTGTCAATTTTTGCCATATGTATGTTTGTGTAGGCGACATGGGCAATATCTTTTAGTTATGGGTCATAGTGAGTGGCATAGTAAATAAAGCCTCCATTTTTTTTAAACTTCTCATTTCTATAAAGAATTCTCCTTCTTGTTTATTTCACCTCCCTATAGGGAGGGTGAACTACTCATTGCCCTTTTGTGTTTCCCTCATGCTACGTGATCTCATCTCTTTTCTACTCCTGTCCCTTTCTGACCTCTTCAAATTCACTCCTCTTACACAGCTCAGGTGCAGGAAGATAATGCACAGATCTATGTCATCATCAATTTACTGACAAACATGTGAGTTTGGTTTTTAAGTCTTAGTATCTGCTGTACATTTCAGGTACAAACTCTGTTCAATAGCTCATTAATGCTTTAAACAAAATCATTAAATTATTAAATCTTAGCTAAGTCACTTTAAACATGGAGAGACATACATACAAGGCATGGATATCATTTATATATTTTGGCTTACTACCATTTTCTATGAAGCAATGAGAAATGGATAGAGAAGGTGTTCTTGTGCAGTTTTCATTTAAAATCATGTGAAAATGAAGAATTTATTGGCAGACATGCTAAAATAAAGTCTGAGTGTTCACCTTCCTCTCATTGATTACTTTCAGACAGTATAGTTTACTTATCACTATATAAACCAAAGCACAGGGTTTGGCAACTGCTCCAAAAATCTGAATTTTAACAATGGAGGTAAGAGGTTGTAGGCATAACTACTCCCAGTGGCAAGAATGAGAATGCTATGTGTAGAATTTCTAGAAATGGATCTTACAATTATTCATATGTTAGGCTTATCATAGTAATTCAGACTAACAATTAAAAAGCAAAAAAAATTTCCCTAGATATTGGGTATGTGTATGACTTTAAAGGTTTTTTTTTCTTGGGGCCAGCCTTTCACCAGCAGGCTGACTACACTGGGCAGCAATTAGTAACTTCTTTCCCAGGTTTTTCCAGTTGACGCAGTTCCAAACAGTGGGAGGGTGACCTGTTTGTATTCAGAACACCTAACAATCCTTGTTCAAAACAGATTCTTGCCTCCTTCAGCTTGCCTAGAAAGAGTGTTCCTCCAAAACATCTCCTCTAGAGACCTGGAGGTATGTTAGTAACTTCTGACATCAGCTGAGTATTTAAAGTATCATAGAATAAAATATCCAACCATGTCCCAGAGCGTCATCCACCCTAGTAAGTAAGCATCAGTATGCTCAGACAATCCATTATATTATGGCATTTGTTGAAAACTGACTTTAAGCGGAAAATAAACCACTATTTCTCAGTGAAACATTTCTAGAGTTAATTGTGGGCATACTAGCTTTGGGAATCACTATTTACAATCTAAGACAAGGGACAAGCTTTGCCTAAGCAAGGGCTCTATTTGAGAGAAGTTGCTTTTATTTTGTAACTTGAGTCTCTCCCTCCACCCACCCCGACCCTGTTGGCACTCTTGAATTTACTTCAACAGATCCTGATGCCTGAAACATTTTGGGATGATAGTCTGGATGTGTTGGATGTGTAACTGTCTTTGTGATGCAAAGAGTACACCTGAGGCTGCTATATGAACTTGGCTGTCATCTTTTGGGAGCAGAGGCAGAAACATATGTGCCTTGAGTAAAATCAGATTTTTGCATCATCCTTTTATCCAGCATACTTGTGGCTTTAATTGAAGACATTTCTTTGTGTAGTTTTCCTCTCGAATGCCATCTAGAATTTAATTTTCGGTATGACATTACATTGTGTAGGAACCAATAATTTTTCACGAATGGTCTAAATTCTCATGAAGCTTTTAACATGAATACAATGTAAAGCTTTAAGATTTTGTTCTGGTTCTAGGTTATATAATTACAAATCACCTTTTACAAAATTTCTCACTAATGATTACATTTCTGCATTCCACCCATGTGTCCTTATTAAAAATTGTCAACAGTTAATAATGTTATGGTTTGAATTTCAATGCCATGTAAAAATAACAGACATTACACCTGATGTTTTTATACTTAACACACAAATGGAAGGAGTGTTATCTGCTTGATACACATATTGATGATTTTAATATTCAAGTTATATATAGTATTTAATTCCGCAAACATTTTTACTGTTTGGACCTAGGGAAAAAGCAGAGTAGTAACCACAAGGAATAAGTTTTTATGAGTCCCATCACTGATTGGCTCTTCCTCTTCTGAAAACATTGCAGCAAAATAGAATGAAGAACATATGAATCTAAAATTTCCTTCATAAGACTTCTAAGTTTTATGCTTAAATATCTTTTTCAGGGGTAAACTTCAGCCTTTTTGTTTTTGCACTTAAAAATTTGTATGTATTAACTCAATTTTCTTAGAATTTTAAAAAAGTGGTTTTTGAAATAACTTAACTTCCCTTAATGTGGGTCCAATGTCAATATTTACACTAATTTGTCCAGAATGATAAAGAAACTCAGAATCATGCATTATAGTCACCTAACTATTCATAGTTTCCTAAAGTAGTTTAAAAGCAATTTTTAAAATAATGGAATATACATTGTTTACTCTGAATGCAATGCTAGAAATAATGAGAATCTCAGAAAATAATATTAACATATTATATATTGAAGAGAATTGAAAAATATAATGCCAAACAGCAACACCAATGAAGACTTAGGGGATAATGATGAACAATTTAGACAAAGGACATTAACTGTAATGTCAACTGTGTCAAAGACGGCATAACAGAACTATGACTTTTGGTCTTTCATTGGAAAGTATTAGGGGCAACTAAGATATCAGAATCAAATATCATGGAAAGAAATGACAATTCCTTTATAAATTTGGAAAAATTAGTACAAGGCTATGGGTATCAGTTAAAGGAGATAATGAGGACCAAATGGGGTCAGAATGCAAATATAAGGAATTTTATGTAGATGATACCTTTGTTTGTATTCACATGTATTGGTTTGCTTTTTCTAAAATAAAAATTGTAGTATTTAACACTGTAATTGGGTAGGACCCAAATATATTTTCACATTAGCATATTCCTATACAGAGACTATACTAAATACTTCTATATGTATATCTGAACAGGAAAGAAAAGCTGAACTTACCTATATCAGTCTGGAGCTTTCAAAAAATAAAGCATTTAAAACAAAAAGTAGAATAAGAGAAAAGTATATTTATTTTACTCCAGGGGACCTTGTAGCATCACTCAGTTTTAGAATTTATGGTGGAAAACTACATTTTGATTGACATAGGTGGGCAGAGAGGGAGGCTGTCAGGCTGATAGGAGCCATTTCAAAAGCAGAGAGACCCTTAAGAGTGAGAAAAATGAAAAGGGCCTGACAAAGAGAAACCATGGAAAATAAAAAGAAATAGATATGGGGAAAGGAAAATCCTCAAAGGAATTTAAGCTCAAACAATAAACTTACCTCAATATTCCATAAACTGTTTACTTAATTGGAATCAGCATACTGACTGTGTTATGACTGTATCATAGAGCACACACCAGGTACTCTGATACTCAATGGAGAATAGTCAAAGAACAGGTTTCTTGATAATTTAACCAACAAAGCCATGAAGCACCAAGAGCGTTGGCAGCATTTGGTCCCTTTCATCTTTTCCCATCAGTCTGGGAGAAGTAGGCAATCTGGATGACGTCATCTTTGCCTGCACACCTGCCCAGTGGCCAGTTAGGGTCCAGCTGTATTTAACTATTTGAACATGACAAACTCCTTATTAAGGTTCTTAAACTTGTAATTAAAAAGGGATTGTCTAGAGAACACGCTAATGACTCAGTGGAAAAATTCTTTACTCCATTTACTAAACATGAATTCAAACACTGCAATTAATTATAGATTATGCCAGGGTAACCCTTTCTCTGACCAAATTACTGGTCCTCACATGGGAAATGGGTAAATGTTCGGATGACAGCCACGTTGTTGCTTTCTGCTCTCTCCATCCGCTGTTTTCGTATTCCCTTCTATTCCTTTGGCCCTCATTTATTTTCCTCTGAGTTTTGAGGCTAGTGGTTTTACAGCTTCTGTCTCCTTTATATCAATGCCCAACAATTGCAGATGTGTTGCCATAGTATATATCTTTACAAGTTTGCCTCCTTTCCCTTCCTTTGTTGAATGGGTTCATTTTCCTTACATAATGTCTCTTGCATGCCATTGTCCCTCTGCTTGTCCGTGTGGCTCTAGCTCCTCAGGCTTCACACTGAGATGGGCCAATCTTCCAGTGCTTGAGTCCCCTTGGTGACCTGCTGCATGCACCCTCTCTTCACTCACGGTGTCTCTCCATGGTTGGAGAGCATGCTCATACATCATGGAGGGTGCGAAACCCCGTGATCATTTCCCTTTAAGAAAGAGGGCCCCCCGCCCTCCTGGATCACTGGGAAGCCATCTCCCCTCAGTGCAGACTCACTGGCCACCTCTGGTTCATTTTTCTTTTCTCTTGTGGCAAGGTTTATCTCTTTTCCTTAGGACATTGAAGCTGGAAGAGTACAGTTGTACAGCCACTTAGAATTTCTGTTGTTTTTTTCTGATTCCAAAAGTCAAATTATGAATGTCTTAATGGTACTTTTGCATACTGACTGTGTGACCTAGGCTAACATACTTAATCTCTCTCTATGCCTCCATTTTTCCTCTGGGTAATGGGTAATTATTCCACCTATTGCACAAAGTTGAAATGAATTGTGTAAGCAGGAGTGAAGATGAAATAAGTTAACGTCTTTCACTTTTAGCATAGTAGTTGGCATACAGCGAGTGCTCTGCGAAGCTTACCACTTTTACTGTTCTCTCATGAGCAGATTCATGAGGACCAGGGAGTGTGTCTGTTTGTTGGGTTGTAAGTCTTGAAGAAGACATTTTAATCACTCCATGATCAGAGCATGTATATTACATCCTGATGAAATAAACTTAATTTAGTTGCACAGCAGTGTAATTTGTAATGCTACCTACAAAGCTGTGAAGTATTTTTTTTGTCTGAAATGATGGTTGGAATTCTGTGACTTGAATTTATACTTCACTCCCAAACTACAGAATACAAATTTTGAGGTATGTCACTTTGATTACTGAACTTGGCTAGTGAACATTATGCACAATGGCCTACATAAGATTCTGGAATCTCAGCAGATATTGACAGTTTCAATATTGTATCTCAAGGCCAGCTTTGTGGCGCAGCTGGTTAAGTAGCTGCCAATGATGCCGGCATCCCATATGGTCACTAGTTAGACTCCTGGCTGCTCCATTTCCCATCCAGCTCTGTGATAATGCACCAGGGAAAGCAGCAGAAGGTGGCCCAAGTGCTGGGGGCCCTGCGACCATGTGAGAGATGTGAATGGAGTCCCAGGCTCTTAGCTTCGGCATGGCCAGGAAATCCTGGCATTGTGGCCATTTGGAGAGTGATCCATTGGATGGGAGATTTCTCTCTTTCTCTCTCTGTAATTCAGCCTTTCAAATAAGTAAATAAATCTTCTAAAACATTTCTGTCTTTAAAAATTGCTTTTCTGGCCGGCGCCGTGGCTCAACAGGCTAATCTTCTGCCTTGCGGCGCCGGCACACCGGGTTCTAGTCCCAGTCGGGGCACCGGATTCTGTCCCGGTTGCCCCTCTTCCAGGCCAGCCCTCTGCAGTGGCCCGGGAGTGCAGTGGAGGATGGCCCAGGTGCTTGGGCCCTGCACCCCATGGGGAGACCAGGAAAAGCACCTGGCTCCTGGCTCCTGCCATCGGATGAGCGCGGTGCGCCGGCCGCAGCGCGCCGACCGCGGCGGCCATTGGAGGGTGAACCAACGGCAAAAGGAAGACCTTTCTCTCTGTCTCTCTCTCTCTCACTGTCCACTCTGCCTGTAAAAAAAAAAAAAAAGGAAAAAAAAATTGCTTTTCTTTTTCATAAAAATGTGTATTTTTTTAGCTACTTGACAAGCAGAACAACACACATACACAGACACACGCACACACACGGGGAGGGTGGTGGGGGGAGATGGACCTTCCACACAGTGGTTCGCTACTTAAATTCCTACAACCAAGGCTAGGCCAAGCAGTAGATAAGAGCCCAAAACTCCATCCGTTTCTCCTGTGGAGGTGCCAGGGGCCCAAGAACTTGATCTGTTACCTGCTGCCTCCCAGGACGCATTAGCAGGAAGCTGTATTGGAAATCAAGTAGCCAGGTCTCCTATAAGCACCCCAACATGGATGTGGGCATCTCAAGATAGTTTAATCATTTGAGCCACAATGCCTGCCCCAACAGTATATCTCTTAAGAAGGAAACTACTGGGGCCAGCAATGTGGCGCAGCGGGTGAAAGCCCCCGCTTGCAGCACCAGCTTCCCATATGGGTGCCAGCTCGAGTCCCGGCTGCTCCACTTCCAATCCAGCTCTCTGCTATGGCCTGGGAAAGCAGTAGAAGGTGGACAAGTGCTTGGGCCCCTGCAGCTGCGTGGGAGACCCAGAAGAAGCTCCTGGCTCCTGGCTTTGAATCAGCTCAGCTTTGGCAGTCTTTAGGGGAGTGAAGCAGCAGAATGGAAGAGCTCTCTCTCTCTGGCTCTACTTCTCTCTGTAACTCTGTCTTTCGAATAAATCTTAAAAAAAAAAAAAAAAAATGGATGGGGCCAGCGCTGTGGCTAACTTGGTTGATCCTCTGCCTGCAGTGCCAATATCCCATATGGGCACCGGGTTCTAGTCTCTGCTGCTTCTGTTCCAGTCCAGCTCTCTGCTGTGGCCCGGGAAGGCAGTGGAGGATGGCCTAAGTGCTTGGGCGCCTGCACCCATGTGGGAGATCAGGAGAAAGCACCCGGCTTCTGGCTTTGGATTGGTGTAGCTCCGGCTGTAGTGGCCATTTGGGGGGTGAACAAATGGATGGAAGATCTTTCTTCTGTCTCTCTTTCTCACTGTCTAACTCTCTCTATCAAAAAGAAAAAATTAAAAATAAAAAGGAAACTATTACTGCCAGCAGAATTGTAATAGTATAGTGAACCACTATAGCTATTTCTTTCTAATTTGCACCTTGTGATAAAAATATGAGAAATAGAATTGTGAAGTTATTAATAATTTTGATAATATATGAATTGAACTTTTCACTTTCTAAGAAAAATTCTGAAGAGAAGTGATAAAGAAGTTTTGAGTTTTGCTCAAAGCATACCTTTGAAATTTATGAAGCATACTTATGTCTCATGAGGGATCCGTCCTTAATGTGTTATCCAATGTGAAATAATGCTATTACTAGTACTGAAACAGTATTTTTACACTTTGTGTTTCTGTGTGGGTGCAAACTGATGAAATCTTTACATAGTATATACCGAATCGATCTTCTGTATATAAAGATAATTGCAAATAATTAAAAAATCTTGATGTTAAATTGGAAATTGCATAGATAATTAATCAATTCTTTAAAAAAAATCATGTAGGATCTCTGTCCTTAATGTGCTGTACATTGTGAATTAATACTATAACTAGTACTCCAACAGTATTTTCACTTTGTGTGTCTATGTGAGGGCAAACTGTTGAAATCTTTACATAATATGTACTAAACTGATCTTCTGTGTATAAAGAGAATTGACAATGAATCTTGATGTGAATGGAAGGGGAGAGGGAGTGGGAAAGGGGAGGGTAGCAGGTGGGAGGGAAGTTGTGGGGGGGGGAGCCATTGTAATCCATAAGCTGTACTTTGGAAATTTATATTCTTTAAATAAAAGCTTTATATATATATATATATATATATATATATATATATATATATATGAAATTTATGAAGCAAAGGAATTCTTCCTAACTACTCCTGTTGTGGTGGTAGAGGTGGTGAGGGAGAGAGGGATAGCCACACTTGTCCATGTTCTGTAAACACGTGACTACAGAAAGCAATGGTGGTTTTATTGTCAGATTTTAAACTGCAAGAGCCCTCTGTTGTCAAACTCCATGAAGGTGTTTACCTGTCTTCTAAAGCTTTGCACTCTTACATGCATTTGTAACTTGTTAGAAGAATAAGGGCTGTTTTGTTGTTTATGGCTGATATGTAACAAATTGAACTATAAATGATAGGTGTATTTTGTATGAGCTATAAATGATAGTTCTGTATGTTAAATATATGTTATATATAGGCTTGTATATTTTTTTCTAGATAGTTGAAAACTCTAAGATATTTTAAATGATGAAAGGAATATTAAACATTACTGTCTACATTTTTCTTTTTTTTAAAGGATTTATTTACTTGAAAGGCAGAGCTACAGAGAGAGAGAGAGAGAGAGAGAGAGAGAGAGAGAGGTCTTCCATCCAATGGTTTTACCTGCCATGCCACAGCTCTGGCCCCGATTTTTTTTCCCTTAAAAACAACAAACTTAGAACTTAAAATATCTGGTTTGTTGATGTTTCTGTAAGTTATTTATTAAGACATATTTATTTTATTTGCAAGGCAGAGTGAGAGAGGGAAAGAGAGAGAGAAGGAGAAAGAGGGAGAAAGAGGGAGAGAGGGAGAGAGGGAGAGAGGAGAGAGGGAGAGAGGGAGAGAGGGAGAGAGGGAGAGAGGGAGAGAGAGAGGGAGAGAGAGAGAGAGAGAGAGAGAGAGAGAGAGAGAATCTTCCATCATACCCCAAATTCCTGCAGTAGCCAGGGCTGGGGCAGGTCAAAGCCAGGAGCCAGGAAGTTCATCTGGGTTTTCCACATGGGTGCAGGAACCCAAGTACTCGGGCCATTATCTACTGCTTCCCAAACGCATTAATAGGAAGCTGGACAGAAACAGGTACTTCGATATGGGACATAGTCATCCCAGCATGGCTTAACGTGCTGTGTCACAATACTCACCCGATCTGTAAATTACATAGATAGAAATCATTTTATAGGCATTTTGAAGCTTTACAGAATAAAAAATGTCTTTACATTCACACACATATGCACAAACACACAGAGATACTTGAAAAAGTTCACAGAAAAAAATGGAATTAAAAATGAGTTTATTTGGGTCAAAAATTTTGAGATTCATGCATAGCTTTTATCGTGCTATACATTTTCAAGAACTTTTTGTAGACCCTCATTTGCATGAATTTCAAGTTTTTTTTTTGCAACAAAATAAACATCTTTTAATTCAATTTTCTCTAACATTTTGAAGAATTCCTTATGTAAAAACACATGTAGTTAAGTCTGTGCATTTTCAATGAGAAGGTAGAGGTTGTTTCTATAGTCCTTCCATTATTTTTCTGAAGACGGCAACAATCTGTGGGACTTTTAAAAGGTTGATGTACTTTTGTGGACCATATAAGCCCTCATAAAAGCCCTGTTGCATGAATATTAACACAATTATTCTGGTGGTTAGAGTGAAACTTTCAGGATTTTGTTATGAAAATTAAAATCTGTTCATGTAATACAAAATTATAAATATATTTGACTTGCCCTCCCCACCAAATAAATACCTCCTTAGAAGGACACACTAGTCTGAAATTTATACGAATAATACCTTGACAATACAATTTTACATTGACAATAAAGAGCACAGAATTTCATAGTTCTAACA
Organism: Sylvilagus floridanus; assembly: GCA_949820135.1. Taxonomy (NCBI): domain Eukaryota; kingdom Metazoa; phylum Chordata; class Mammalia; order Lagomorpha; family Leporidae; genus Sylvilagus; species Sylvilagus floridanus. Next base: position 129,481,706 of record OX463244.1, read on the forward strand.
CATTACAAATATTATGGGATATTGAGCTAATTTTACACAATACCATTTAAAATTAAACACAACAGACTTTCTTAGTATTAAAGCAATTGCCATAAACCAAGAATATTGTAGTAAGTTTCTATGAAATAGCAAATGAATTAAAGGACTAATTATGTGTAATTTTCCTTTATTATTTGATTACTATTTAAATAATGCAGATACAGTTCTCCAATAGATGATAGTTCTAATTTTACCTGATAAGCTGGAAATGGGCTTAGGTCATCTACAAGCATCGGTGTAATGCAGCTAGAAATTTGCCAGCTGTGGACACTGAGAGCATTATTTCCTTTCCTTTTATTCTGATAATAGCATAGGGAAAATTCCACATATGCTAATTTGAACCTCAGAAAAGGAAAAAAAAATCACTAATTTGTCTAAAAGTATGGAGAAGAACTGATTGCCTTTATGCTGCAAGTAGTATTTCTAGAATTTGAGATTAAGAAACAATTGATATTGGAATATATGAGCAATTAAAAAAACAGTGCTTCAGCCAAACATATATCTGTAATTATACTGGAAAGCAGTGAATCAAACATTCAGTAACCGAGAAAGCACTTTTCCTTCTTTTCTGCAGACTTAACGTCTAAGTTGGCTGTATTTATCTGAGAGGACCAGCACCTTGTTATTATTGCTATTGCACTCATTTTAGAAAAGCATGAGAACCAATGTGAAATTTACACAAATATTTGTATGATACATTTGGATATTTATAATATCCAATCAGTTACAAATAAATTCTTGCATGTTTCTTCCACATATCAAGTGTCTTCCACTTTCTTGGTTGTAAACATGTGCTCTAGATGATGTGAGCAGCATCAATATTACCTTGACTGGGTGCAGAAATTGTTTGCTATTAAATTGTGTTTCAGTTTGCGAACTAAAACGTGTGCCAGAGGACCACATCAAAGGCCATTCTGCTGTCATTAAACGACATCAAAGGGTAGCCTCTTGGTAGCCTTTAAGTTTTATGGCAGGTGCCTCATAGAGATGTCAGGTCATTGAGGAAGCCAGAAGACTCGATCTAAACTCAGTTGTCTCTGGTTCCTTTTATCTGTTTGGGAAGGTAAGTGTCTTGGGTTAGAAAGAGTTTTGCAGTGATTTGAATACTGGACATCAAGCCTCTCTGATTTCAGTTGTTCTCAGCATGGAAGCTGCAGTCATGGTCTTTCCTGATGGACACATCTGGGCAACAGAAAAATGATCCTTATGATAATGTCATCGAGTGCCCGTGAGGCACAGAGCCATAAGCCTCTTTTTGGCTCTTCTCAGGAGAGAGACACATAGGCAGTTTTTGGTCCATTTGGGCAATTCAGGATAACTCTGGAGAGGGATCATTTCCAAATTCTAAAGCAGTACTCTCATTTGCTTAGCATGGGGCTGAGGCATTTCCTACAGAACAGAATAATGGAATTTCTATTTAAACAAAGTGGCACAATAAATCCAGTTTCTTCTGGTTAAAGCCTGTTCATATAATTATTCCCTTAATGAGATATTACAAAAACCTATATGGAGAATAATCTCTTTGCAATCAAATTAGAGGACAACAATGGCTAATTTTTAGCTGATTAGAGAAATGCATGTATTGCATAAGAAAACAAATACTTATGATTTTCCTTAGGTGTTTTATTTATTTTATTTTGTTTTATTTTTACAATTTGTTCTCCAACCTCATCTGCACCATCCCAGGGTACATTAATTTAATTTTGTTTAATAAGTATATCTTTTATATTGCTGTAAGCCTAAAACATATCTTGGCTGGTTGTTTCTACTTTGTTAGGACCAAAAAATTTGTACAGGAACTAACAAATTATCATGAGCTCTGAAGATTTTTTTTGTGTAATGAATTAATATATGTAAAGAATACAGTTAAAACCATTTTGTACTGCTTTGATCATTCACTTACATGTCATTAAGTCGTCTAAGCATTTTATTCTGAAAGGGCTCTGTTTACAAATTAGACCAAAGAACACATTTCACACTGAAGATCAGCATATATGTTGTGTTTTATTTCCAGTGCACATGACACAACCTTAATATTAGAGCCAGATGATTAAAAGAACATTACCTGAGCCATGAGAGTCACTGAATGAGCTATGCTAAATTGGTTGTTTTCTGTTTTGTGATTAATTGTGCTTCTAAACCATATTTTAGTGTGCTTTGTTTTTCTGTCCCCAGTCATCCCATATTATTAAAGAGAAATTCTGCATATCTCTCCTGGAGTCCAATTAAGGATTTGCATCATGACTAGATTTTTCACTTTAATTACTGTATATAAAGTAGGTTTTGACTTATTTCCATATTTATCAAACTATGCAGAAGAAGCAAAATTCATCAAATAAACAGATATCTGTGGCTATAATTGCAGCCTGCATTGAGCATGTAGGAAGGAAATATGAGGGTCCAAATTTCATTATGTAGAACATAATAAACATCTGAATAATTAAACTGTGTGTAAATCATAGGCTTGGCAGTAGTAAGAATAGGAGACACCTTCATTTGATCCAAAAATATTTTAAATATATTTCTAAAAATATGCCTTGGAAACTAAACAATGAGTTGAAAAAGCTTGCATCTTATCAAGCGAGAAATATAGCATTGGATAATGTGCATTTGAAACATTTTATTAATTAATTGAAATCAAAGGTCAGCTGTGTGCATGGATTTCCTAAAGACCCCTCCCTATTTTGTTTGTTTTTTAGCAAATAAGAGAATGAAACTGAAATGAAATAAATAATAGCAAGTTATTTGAATGACTTTCTTTATACTTATACTGCAAGTAATTAACATTCAGGAAGTAATACATTGATTTCTAGGACTAAGAAAAGCACCTGGCTTCTAATATGTATAAATCAAAGTTCCAAATAAACATTTTATTTAAAATTGTTTAGCTATACTTCTTATTATGTGTGATTAATTGTGCATTAAAGATTTATACCTAATAAAAATGAAATGAATAATTCTTATTATATTAGACACTTAGTAATGGGAACTATATTAATTTCAAGACCAAGATACTAGCAACTTATCAAAAGTGGAAAACCCAGGACTTTTCGTTTGAAGCATGATTCTTTAACTTTTAAGATATCCAGAAAAAGGTATTTCAAATAGTTTTGCCTTTGGTTATTTAATTACAAAAACTTAAATTGTCTTGAGTATCGCAAATGAATTGGGTTTATGAATTTCAAAACTTTCAAAAAGACATTTCAATTTAAATTTTTAGCTTAGTTAAACTCCTGACAAGGAAAGTTTAATTCTAGTTATTGTAAGGTTTCTGAGGGCTTTGAATTAATTTATCCTGTAAGCCCTGCTGTGAGTGTAGCTGGTTACTTTTGAATTAGATATTAAGGACAGATAAAGTGAGGAACCTGCCTGGCTTTGACTACATGAAGATTTATCATATTTTGATTTCCACAGACTCCCAGAAGTGACAATGTCTAGAAAATAGGCTCTGTTTAATGCTGTCCGAAACCATTAATTTCTTCCTCTCAGCTGATACAGAAATTTTCTTTTCATCTTTAAATATGTTACGAAATTCAAGAATGTGGTTTTTTAAAGGTTACTAAAGCTAATCATATCAAGACCACTGTGCTGCAGCCATTTAAATAACTTGGGTATGTCCCAATATGCAATGCATGGGGATAGCTAATGTACAAAATTAGATATGAAAGTGTGGTGTGAGCTTATTTTAATTTTCTGGAGGCAAGGGAATAGGTTTGCATTTATTCAAATAGTGAGTTACTGTGCATCTCTTTGTATTAACAATTCTGATAACTACGTGGATCCTTAATTTCTTTTGGTCTTTCAGCTGGCCCTCCTGGACCAGTCTTCATTTCTTTTTTTTAAAAAAGGTTTTTCCCAAAGAAACCGTTTATTTAATAAGTATAAATTTCACAAGTACAACTTTAGGAATATAGTGATTCTTCCCACATACCTGCTTTCCCATCCACACTCCCACCCCTCCTCCTCCTCTCTCTCCCATTCCCAGTCCCATTTCTCCATTAAGAAAACAGAAAACAAACAAATAAAGACCAAAAAACTGTTCCTGGACAGTCAAGACAAGGGCTGTTCAAGTCATTGCTTCTCAAAGTGTAAATTTCACTTCTACAGATTGCCTTTTAGGTGCTCTGTCTTCATTCCTTTCTTAAAGGTTATGTTCAGGAAACTGGTGAATAATAAAAAAAATACAGGGGATTATATGTAAACACATTAAAAGTGGTTAGCAGAACTGAATAGAATCAGATAAATAGATGTTTAACTGCATCTCTTCACAAATAACTAGTTGTTTGACTCAAATGATATTTTTAAAACCCATATATGTATATATTTATACATATATACACACATACATCTAAATGAAATAAATGGATTTCATGCCTTGAAATCAGGAGAGAAAATTTTCAAGTTTTGTCTATTTCAAGAGGCAGAAGTAGTGATAAAATATGAAAGGGGTACATGTAAAGATAGGATTCATAATTTCAATGCTACAAGTTAGATATATAGAATAGAGGACACATCCTTGAAACATGTGGCAAGTCAAATCTTGCTGAATACAGTTCTCGGCAGTAATAGTTTTCTAGAAGAAAGAAAAATTGTAACTGACATCTACATTTCATGGGTAATTCTGAGATGGCTTCACATTTCCTACACTGGGCTTAACTATAGTGGTAATATCAAATTAATAACTTAGGAAATATTTTATAAGAAAAAGATTTCAGTTTATTTTACAGGATAGGTTAGCTTTCTATGATATCCTGTGAGGAATCATGAATATAGATTATTTCATGTCCTCAGCAATAGAGTGTGGTCCCTTTTATATGAAGGGTAATTCTTAAAAAAAAAGCATATGCTGACATTTGGACTCATCTTAATTCATAAAATATACATTTTATTTTGATTACTTTTTTCTCTATTCCTAAGCAAACTTTAGATTTCCATTGTAGGAAAAAAAGTTGTTGTTTAAAATAAAAATTGCTCAGCCTTACCCCAGATTCACTGATTTAGAATCTGAGGAATGGAGGCCTGGGAATTTGCCCTGTAAACAATTGTCTTAGATAGTGGTGAGCTGGTCAATGTTTAGCAATTTGGACTGTGTTAAAATGCATACATGCATAATGATAAGTTTATTATAAACTCTACTGACATAAAGCACATTCTATGAATAACTTAAAGTAACAAAATATACAATATCCTTTACTGTAAATTCCATACAGCCAACTGATTCTCACAGAGTGAATTCTTTAATTTTTGTTGAACTCGTCTCTGTATCCAAACTGTGATTGCAACTGATGAACATGTTTAATTTCAATGTGAAGTAGTTAGTATTTTTGTTTATGGTGAGATGAAAATCCCAGTGATACATATGTTGGAATTCATTTGTTAGTCAATGAGGTAACTTCTTTGCTGAATAGGATAATTGTTTTTGAATATTACAGGACTTTTTCTTCAATTGTTTGTGTTATTCAAAATGTAATGGACATAGATTTGATACTTTTTAAAGTTTAATCTGTATTAGCACAAACAAAATAATTAGGTCCATTTTGTAGGATTTTCCAAATTTTATGTTATAAACATTCGCATTCTGGACACTGTCAAGGTACCAACATAATACCAATAAAGCAAAGCAAAACAAAAACAAAACAAAACAAAACAAAACAAAACAAAACAAAACAGATGCCTCATAAAACAGTCGGGAAAAGGAGCCTGCGGATTCACAATTATATATTTCCACTATGGTGATACAATAGATAGAAATATTTTGAAGACAAAGATAGTAGTAAAATATGGTAAACAATTAGAAAGCGATGAGTTTTAAATAATTGTTACTTTCATTTTTAAGATATTTTATTTAGATAAATAAGTATATTTAATATAATTTATATTTTAAAGAATGAATTTTAATAGTGATTTAACAAGTGGTTCACAAAATTCATGAAAGTTTTTGCAATTTTTGAATTAATTAAAATGTTAGAAATTTTTCAAATATGAAAAGAAGATGGAGGGAGGCTGGGAGTAAGGGAGGGAGACAGGGTACAGTGGGAAGTACCAGCGTGCTCTTCAAACTGTGTGCATGAAATATGTGACATTTATTCCCTTTAAAAATAAAAAAGAGAAATTTCTCAAAGGGGTAAATCTATAATTACTTTCATAATGGATGGCAAACATTTCACATACACAGGCCTGAGGTAGGTTGTGATGCGTGTGTATCTTTGGCACCCACCTATAAAAACCAGGGTTTGCTCTGTACTCTCAAAGCACTTTGCATGTGTCAATGGCTGTTGGGAATGCAGAAGCAAGGATTTTTTTTTTTAAAGTTCAGGTACACGTATTTTGTGTGTAAATGTTAAGATGAAATAGTGATTAATGTAGAATGGAGTGTTAAAGTATGAAAACAGATAGCTCTTTGAGGACGATAATAGTATGGAAAGTATTTAGGAATAGGTGAGACTTAATTGGGAACATAAAAAATGTATATTCAAACCTAGATTTGATTCCACATATGAAGGAAGGAAGGAAGGAAGAGCATAACAAGCAACAAAATTAGCTGGACAAACACACAAAAGAAGACTTTGACAATTCTTCCTTTAGTTTTTTTTTTTCATTTAAAAATATTATTAATATAAACAGCAGATTTCATGTATTTCGTAGATACAATTCTAAGAAGATAACCATATATCTCTCCCACCATTACCCCCTCCTTACTTCATTTCTTTCATCTTATTTTAACTTTTGCAATAATATAATTTCTATTTGCTTTATAATCACAGGCTTAATGCACTACTAACCAATATGTTCAACAAGTAAAAAGTAGAAAGAATACTGTTCCACAGAATATAAACAAGTGCTATAAAAATAAATAATAAGCAAATTATCCCTATACTTTTATTTTTTATTTTTTAAAGATTTATTTTATTTATTTGAAAAAGTTAGAGAGGTAGAGACAGAGTCTTCCATTTGCTGGTTCACTTTCCAGATGGCTGCAATGGCTGGAGCTGCCCTGATCCGAAGGCAGGAGACAGGAGTTTCTTTCCTCTGGGTCTCCCACATGGGTGCAGGAGCCCAAGGACTTGGGCCATCTTCCACTGCTTTCCCAAGCCATAGCAGAGAGCTGGATTGGAAATGGAGCAGCCGGGACTCAAGCCGACGCCCATATGGGATGTCAGTGCTTCAGGCCAGGGCTTTAACCCACTGTGCCACAGTGCCAGCCCCTCCTATACTTTTATAAAATATTCTTTATTAACTACCAGGTTATCAAAGAAAATATGTGATATTTGTCTTTTTGGGATGACTTTTTTCACTAAGCATAATGGCCTCCAGTGTCATCCATTTTGTTGCAAAAAGACAAGACCCAACCTATACAAAGTGAACAGTGTGTTAAGATTTTGAAAGTGTCTTGTTATAGAATCCATAATCTAGTCTCTCAGGGTACTTTATCAGATCCTTTATCAGATCTGTTTCTTCAAGCTCCTTCTCTGTCTCAACACCCTTCCTATTTTCTGCACAGGTCCATTTCTTCTTGTGAGAGTTCATTTTTTGCTGAACCATAGGTATATTGCCCTTTCAGTTCTGTTGGACAACAAATCCCAAGTCCAGTAGGGTCAACAAAGGGCTAATTGGTTTCTGCATTGGTCTCTTCCACAGCAAATTATCATTGTGTAGCATAAAACATTCAGAAGTGATGATAGAGGAAAACTCTTCTTTCTAAGATTTTAGTAGAGAAGAGAGGGCATACTCTTGACTCCAAGTTATGAAAGCTAAAGGGTCATGGTTTCTCAGTGCTCCAGGGAGGGGATATGTGTGTGTGTGAGTGTGTATGTGCTCACTTGTATATATTTGTGTTGGGCACTGTTCTGAGAAACACACAGTTTGAAAAACATGTCCAGAGAAAACGCAATACTGTCCTTCCACATGCCTTCAATTTATCAAAATTTCATATTTTCCTTGTTAATTTTGCTAAGTATTGTTTACTCTTAAACCAAGTAATATGTCATGATTAATTTTTTTTTACTACATAGCCTTTTTCCCTCTGGACTCAAAAACTCAAAACTTGTCTTACCTTTTCTATTTGCTGAGTGTTTTGCATCTCTGGCCAAATGTTACCACGCGTACATAAATTCAGAAAAATCTTTCCCAGTAAATAACGTCTGCTCTGTATCTGTGTTCTCTATTCTGAATGTCATATTTACCTCAATATTGATTCATACTCCCATTTCAATAGAGCTCATTCAGCACTAGATTCTTCAGAAAATGTCCAAAGTAACAAATAAAATTGAGAAATTGCATGTCTCAAAATGCCTTTATTCTATACTTAAGTTTGATCATTAGTTGGACCAGGTATGAAATTCTAGTATGAAGTAGTTTTCTCTTAAATTTTCAACCACAGTGCACTGTCATATTCTACTTTCCAACATTGATGGTAAAAAATATGATGTCATACGTAGTCTAAATCAGTTGTCTGTGACATTAAGTTTTTTTTTTAAAGATTTATTTATTTATTTGAAAATCAGAGCTACACAGAGAGAGAAGGAGAGGCAGACAGAGAGGTCTTCTATTCACTTGTTCATTCCCCAGTTGGGTGCAATGGCCGGAGATCCCCCAATCCGAAGCCAGGAGCCAGGAGTTTCCTCCTGGTCTTCCCATACAGGTGCAGGGGCCCAAGGACTTGGACCATCTTCTACTGCTTTCCCAGGCCATAGCAAGGAGCTGGATCAGAAGTGGAGCAGCCGGGCCTTGAGTTGGCACCCATATGGGATGCCAGCACTGCAGGTGGTGGCTTTACCCACTATGCCACAGTGCTGGCATCAACTTTAATTTTTTAAAAGAAGTTATTGGAATCTTATATTACTATGGATACTATAACATTTCATCATGTGTAATCTAATTATTTTTAGTTTATTATGAAATGTACCAACAGGCCCTTGTCAGTGGGGATATTCATGTTTCTCTATGTTGGAAATTTTCCGTTTATTTTCATGGATTGATCTTCCTTTTCCAGTTTTCTCTTTTATCCCTTTCTAGAATGTCTATTAGTAATATGATTATCTTTTATGCTTATTTCTTTTTTTTAAGATTTATTTATTTATTTGAAAGAGTTACACAGAGAGAGGAGAGACAGAAAGAAAGAGAAAGAGGTCTTCCATCCGATGGTTCACTCCCCAATTGGCCGCAATAGCTAGAGCTGTGCTGATCTGAAGCCAGGAGTCAGGAGCTTCTTCTGAGTCTCCCATGTGGGTAGGATACAAGCTTCCAAGGATTTGGGCCATCCTCTACTGCTTTCTCAGGCCATAGCAGAGAGCTGGATTGGAAGAGAAGCAGCTGGGATTTGATGAACCAGTGCCCATATGGGATGCCAGTGCTTCAGGCCAGGGCATTAACTCATTGTGCCACAGCGCTGGCCCCTTATGTTTATTTCTTTATGAAAAAATTTCAGAGCTTTGTTATTCCTCTTTAAAGCTTTACTACTCAACATAGACTTTAATTTCTTTTTATATTAACATGTTGAACTATATGAAAAGTAAACCTAATATCTCAACTATTGCATGAGCTTAGTGTTCACTTATTTAAAACTCAATAATATTTTTAACGCCATTTTAACAAATCTAGCCTAGAAATAAAAAAAAAGTGTACGAACTTAGTATCTTTTTGTCTTTCCCAAATTATACTCTCCTGCTATTGCAAGCTTGTTTCCTTAACTTGCCATATTTTCTTTTGTTTGTCAGCTTTCACAATCCCATCCTTTGTGCTGTGCCTGAAAGACTCTCATAAGTCCTTTTTGGTTAAAGAAATTCTACTCTTTCTTCAAATCTCACTTTTCTCAGATCAGTCACTTTTTGAGAATCTCTCACCTGAAAACTACATTAGATTGGTTCTTGTGCTGTTGTGTTTAGCATATTACTCTCTGTTAATAGATCTCAAGCTTCGTGAGGTCAAGGATGGAGGGTGTCTTTGGTTTTCTCCTCATTTCCTCAGAATTCAATACAATTTTGTTGAATTAATGAATGATTTGACCTGAGAGACAGAATCATCAGGAATATTGGCTGTAACTCATGCTACTACTTGTCCAATAAAATACAGTTTGTCCCTATTGCTTTAGTAACAGAGCTCCCAATTTGTAGATAAGCACACATATATGCATCTAAAGGTTAAAATTTCTAGTTTCCTTTACAGCTAGGATAGCCATATGATTAAATTCTGGAGAAAGAGATATAAGCAAAAGTGCTGTGATATAATTCTATCCCATACTTTAAAGGAAGGGAATTCTATCCCATACTTTAAAGGAAGGGAATGACTTGATTCTGTCTCCCTTTCTGTCAGTGATGTAAACGTCTTATATTATAATGTAAAAGTTATGTTTTGAATATAGTAGAGCAATGAAGTAGAATTAACTTGTGCTTCTTGTAGACCTTGGGAACTGGAGCCATTCTAGCTTCCTTGTGATGTCTCTTCTGAACAGTAAAATGGAAAGAAATAAACTTTTTTTCTTGGTTAAATATTGTCACGTGTCATTTTGATAGCAACACGGACTGCGTTTTGCACATTTTAGTTTCTTAATAAGTTGATGATGGTGCTAGAAATCTGTTGGTCATGGGAAGCCAGGTCCAGGAGCATGACAGTGAACTTCTCACACTATGGTCTACCATTTGTCTCTGGTGATGTGATAAATTCATTTCATGTGATCAGCTCACATGTATCTCTGCTATGATATCTAGTTAAACACTTCTTTTCAGTCTTAATTAAAAATCTTTTGTTCTGCTTTTACTCATTATTTCTTTAATCATCTTTCTCACCTAGAGAATGGAGGCATTTGAGATGCCTCAAATTTTAATAGCTGATTCCATAACAACAACTTTCTGAAGAGTTTTTAGGAAATCCATAGATAAATTATTATCAATTGTTGCTCCCAAATATGTCTGACAGTAAATAAACTAGAAATGGTAATATATTCAGTCGTCAAAGAATTTATATTTTTAGTAGTATGAGAAATATATACAGAGATGTTTCAGAAATTCTTGGACATGCATTCTATAAAAATTTATGGATTAGCTTCAATTATTTTTTGCACTGGAATAAACTTCTTTTTGGATTTTATTTTTTCTGGGAATTTTTTGAAATACTTTCATACGTACATTTCTACTAACAGTGTATCAGAAATATCTTAAGTTTAATATGCCCCCAGTACAGCTTAACGTTTTCTTTCCTTTTCTACTCCTATTTGTTAAAATGAAAAGGGCCACTGTTTGTATAATTATACCTGTAAGAAACCTGACCCCATTTATAACATATCGTCAGTTTCTATCAGTGTTACTTCTGATATATTTCTCCAATACATCTACTTATTTCCCTCTTACTTTTGGCAAACTAATCCACAACACTTTTCTGTCTCACCCTGAAACATATCCTAACTTGTTTAACTTTGACTCTTGCCCACTTTCGGTTTGTTCCCTTCACTACAGCTAGACTTGCTCTTTTGAAACATTTCTTGTGACATGGAATTCCTACCTAAAATAGTCATCAGTGGATTCCAAGAATTGGCCAAGGTCTGGCCACTGTGGCCATTTGGGAAGTGAATCTTTTGGATCTTTTTGGGATCTTTCTCTCTGTAACTCTGTCTTTCAAATAAATAGACAAAAAATTTAAAAAATAAGATTTACTTATTTTTTGAAAGGTAGAATGATGGAGACACAGAGAGAGAGATGAGAGAGATGAGAGAGAGAGAGAGAGAGAGAGAGAGAGAGAGAGAGAAGAGAGAGATCGACATCTTTTACATTCTCTGGTCCACCCTTCAAATGTGTGCCACAGCTAGGGCTGGACCATGCCAAAGCCAGGAGCCAGGGGCTCAGAACTCCATCAAGATTTCCCATATGAGTAGCAGAGAACCAAGCACTTGGGGCATCATCTATTTCGTTTCCAGGCACTAGCTGGAAGTTGGATTGGCAGCTGAGTAGCCGAATTTGAATTGACACTTTGATAGGGGACATACCTGTGACAAGCCAGTGCTTAACCTGCTGTGGCACAACACTTGACTCTAATTAGACTTTCATTAATGTTTAAATTTTAGTTCTGCTTTTACTCCTTCAACACATCTTATCTTACCTTCCCTTAAACATTTTCACAGAAAACTTTATTTTTGGCATCACAGTTGCAATTTTTGTATCATTTATTTTATTATCTATTTAATATCTGCACAGATACACTGTAAGATAGGAATTTTGCCTAGTTTTGGCTCATTATTGTATTCCTTGCCTCTCACATAATTTTGCCATATAGTAAACTGTAACTAAATATTTGCTAAATAAATGAAGCCTTCTCTCCTCCCTTGGTCCCTCCCTCCCTCCATCCTTTCTTCCTTTCTCTCTCTCTTTCTTCTGTCCCTTTTACCCTCTCTATTTCTCTCTCTGTCCCCTCTCTTTCCTTCCTTACTTTTTCCTTTTTTTCAATTTTTTCTCATTCTCATCTTCTCTTTCTCTCTTTTTTTCTGTCCCTTTCTTTCATTCTTCTATTCTTTGCAAATGTGGTCATGAATGATAAACAACCTAATTTCACTTGGATTAATCAAGAAAACAAACCAGATAAGATCCATAAACTAATTGTTTTAAAAGCTTCACATTTAAAATGAATGCAGCAAAAAATATTATAATTTAAAAAACTTAGAAATAATGCAAAAGTGTCTTTGATTTCCCGTTAATAAGATGCTTATAACTACAATGGACATTGTAGTAACAATATTTCATCTTCATATATTTATCTGAGATTTATATTCCAAATTATATCATAGATTTATAAAAAAAGAAGCTGAATGCATTACAAACTAACTTGGCAGCATTTAAAAACACTCAAGATATTCCAGTTATTTTACTTATTGAAAGTAAGTGCACTCAACAAAGGCTGATCCATCCTTGCTCTATTCTATAAGATAATTCCTTACTTTCTTTTTTATAATGTGATTTTTGTTTGATTTATTTTACAAAACCACCTGTGATTTGCTAAACATTTTGTTTACAGATGCACATAAATGAACCTCAGCTTTCCACTCAAGAGCTTCAGGTAACATATAGTATGCCTGAAAATAACAATGGTGTTAAATTTTGCGTGCTTACTTGTGGGACCATAGTATTAATTGAATAGACAAATCTATCTTTTGTTATCTCGGCACTACATTTTCAATTGTGGATAGTTTAATTCTTTTTTCCGTACAAATCTGAGTCACCTTCAACTGGGTAATAGCTTTCTGAATCAGACTATGGATGAGACTACATTCCCAGAAGGCAAATTTTTGAGTTTTAGATAAATGTCACGTATTTTTGTTTAATTACCTCAAAATATATAATGCAGTAAGGGTGAATGGCAGCTGTGTGAGGATGTATATATTCAAGAATCCTCTTGCCGTTTCTTGGCAGAGCCTGCTGTAGTTCCAGCCTCTTTGTTTACCATGTGCAAAGGACTGGATCAACTTTCAAACACTTTATTATGGTTTAATGGGGGAATCATTAGTAGATGAGTTTAACAGACCCAAATGCTAGACACTCAGTGGTTTATTTTTCAAGATTAAAATAATGTCTGTTTCTAACCTTCAGTAGTTTAAAGCAAATTTGCATACAGCTGTATCCAGTTAAGTGCCTTTCAGACTTCTTGTTACATTAAGAATGTACAAGCATTAAGAGTGCTTGTAATACAATTGACTTTAGGCTGAATTTTACATTAATGGCCCCTTTTGTTATTTAGCTGGCATTAAAGGCTTAAGTACAAGAAAATCCATGTACAAAGCGTGTCATTTTTATTTTAATTTAAACTCCCAAGAAATTTAGTGACTAAAACATCCGTTATGCCATTTGGAATAATTTTTTTTCCCTAAAGCTCTTTGTAAGCAAGAGACAAATGTTACTAGAGTCCCAAAATGCACAGTTACCTCCGAATAGCTGGGCAAATTGATAAAGACTAGAGTGATACACATTTCAAGCACAATGGCCAGGGGACAGAAAGCTGATGGGTTTTGGGCCTTTCTTAGAATGCTTCTAGGAAAAGGGTTATTAACATTGGCAAACAGGAAAAAGGGCTGTAAGTAGCATTATACCAAGTATGGCAGGGGATGTACAGCAAGGACGACATTGTAGCTGCTTCCAGAACAGGAAGTGCTTTCAATCAATTTCTAAGGGAAATCTTTAGACAAAACAAGTGCCTGCAAATTACGCTATTCATGTGAAATCTGCTTGCTTACTGGTGCGTTTAATAGGAACTATTGGATGACTAATAGTATCTCTCCTTCTCTAGAATGGCAAGTTGTACCAGGTAAGTAAATCTTGTAGTAGTGAATTCTGATGTCATAAATCTAAAAACACTGGTCTGCATTTGACTCTACTCATCGAAAGTCATGCCACAACTATGCACTAGGCACCAGGCCAGTATCTTTCCTTTCGTATTTATGTGAGAAACAAAATGAATATGATTGATGACTTCGGATCTTTTAGTGCCTTCTATAGTTTACATTTCAAATATTCTTTCTCATTGAAAATTAGTTTAGATAAGGATATAAAAGGTGTAGGAGACTGCATTGAATTCTCTGGTTACTTCCGGAAATGTATACTTTTGAGTTTGAAACTTTCTCCTCTATTTGCTTCTATTTTTCTTAGAAGTAAAGTGCTAAAAATTTTGATTGAGGGATCTGGATAGCTGCTATCCAAATTATTGAGTATTTATAACAAACTTTCTTCTTTATGTATCTTGTGTTTTTCTTCAAACATGCTACTTGAAACTAATTTACCTGACATAATTTGATTAAGTGACTTTTCTATGAAAGATGGAAAGGCATGTGACCAGTAGGACTAGAATGGTAGTCAGTCTTTGCCTCCCATAGGAAAGAATTAGAGTGAGAGACAGATCTGGGGTAAGCAATCAAGTGAAGCTTAATGAGAATTGCACCTGACAGACCAGGTGGGCAGCTTGGCAGAGGACTAAGTATCCCATTTGTGTACAAACTGGAGTTTTTATGGTTATGGGGCGATTCTCCTCCCACCACTTTTTCCTCCCCTCTGCCCCCTCCCCTCAATGTTATCAGACAGGCAGGTTCCTGGGGAATGGGCCCTCCCCTGGAATGTTATTGATCTGCAAATATTGTGTTGCTTTGAAGACATCCAGGCCCATTCCCACATGAACTTCCCATTTTTTCACACACATGGACTCAAATCTGTCTTCCAGCCTGTCCTAACAGATTGAAAGGAACTGAATTTTGGAATTATATCTGCTGACTGAGATAGTAATGCTATGAACGATTACTGAACTATGAGCCCATAAGGAGGCATAATGAGTATCTGGAGAGTGTGGCCAAAGAAAACATCAGGCAAAATAAATAAGCAAGAACCTCCCAATAGATAATGGAACATAGCCACTTGGTAGCTGACCATACTCAGAAATTCTTGTGCTAGAGGGTGGGATGATGACACTGATATCTTGGAAAGTATTCCTGGGAGGTTGACTCTAAAAAATATAACTACAAGAAGAAAAACAGGACTCAGAACTCATACTGAGACACAAAATTAGGGATGACTTGGACAGACAACACAAGACACAAAATTCTGGGGTTATAAATTTAGAGACTATAGGTGATGAACAGAAAACTCTTGAGTGAACTTAGCCAGTGGCACTGCGGCACACTGGAGAGCTCATGTCTTGTCTATGTGGTGAAGTGTTATGAATTATCTTCATGTAGAAATGCAGGCCCAATGTGGTAGACACTACAATTATAAAAAAGCTCCCCCAAGTTTAATTTCCTGAATTTTAAGTGTTATAATTAATATCCATTTTTTTTTTTAGAACAGAGAGTAGGTAAGAATAACTGATGGGTCAGATCTAAGCCTGGCCTGCAGGGTCCTGCTTACTTTTCCTTGTCTCTCTTCATGTTACTTCTCTATCATCATTCTGCACTAGCCAAAGTGGTGGGCTCTTCAGATATTCTCGTTGATTATCTCTTACTCATCCCTGAGATTTTGGAACATTGTCACACCTTAGGAAAGTTGTTCCTGAAAATTCTCTCCTCCAAACCCCACAAGATTACATAAAGATTCCTCTTTAGGACTTTGAATATTTTGTTCATCTTAGCTATCCAGTTCATGTGTGTGTGTATGTGGTGTTTTTGGTGACTAGGGAGGAGTCCAATGGTTTGTTTAACGTCTACTCCACCATCAGACTAAAAGCATCACTAGATCTGCAACTTGCCTGTTTTGTTGAGTGACATTTCTCCATAATTTCACACAGAATCTATAGAGACCCATAGGACACATTTATTGAATGCATTGACAAAATAATCTATGGCCCAACAATGCTAACTAACATGTTTGGTGGATAAAGGCATGTGAGATCTCTCCATGGTCCTGAAAACACTTTGTGAGAAGATATGTCTATTGGATTGAAACATTTTGGGTATGTCATAAGTGATGCTGGGGTGGAAGAAGGGTGATGATGAAAGAATAAAAGGGAACTAACAAAATGTACTAATTTTTATTGACTTCCATCTACATTTATGTTTTTTAAATTATTCCAGAAACATTCTCTTCACATATAAGAGGAACCCTTAAAAAGATTGTGGAGAGTGGACATTTTGGGATGTCCATGGCCCACACTGGAGTACCTAAGTTTGAATTCTGTTTCAGGCTCCAGACTTCATTTTCCTGCTAAGGTACACTGTTGGTGGCGGCAGTGATGGCTCAAGTAATTGGGATTCTCCTTCTCACATGGTATGCCTTGATTGAGTTGCTGACTCCTAACTTCAACTCAAATATTGTGGGACATTTAGGGAAAGAACCAGTGGATGGGAGATCTCTCTCTCTGTCTCTTTCTTTCTGTCTCTCCAATAAATAAATAATGTTTACAAAGTTTGTGAAAAAGATAATTAAAAGTGTTTATTCTGGTGCAAAAAAAAACCCTTGAAACCCATGAACACTTTCTCATAATACACATTTTCCATGAGCATTTTGAAGACTACTTGTGTAAATATAATAAAATTTAATCCTGACAAACTGGGATGCATTACCAGTTGTCCCAATTCTTAGAAGTGGGAATATAGTAATATTTAAGTTTTTAAAAGAGATTTACTTATTTCTTTGAAAAGGTGTAGTTACAGAGAGAAGAAGAAGAAGAAGAAGAAGAAGAAGAAGAAGAAGAAGAAGAAGAAAAAAGAGAGAGAGAGAGAGAGAGAGAGAGAGAGAGAGAGAGAGAGATCTTCCATCTGCTGGTTCATTCCCAAATGACAGCAATGGCCGGAGCTAGGCTGATCCAAAGCCAGGAACTAGGAGCTTCTTCCGGGTCTCCCACATGGGTGCAGGGGCCCAAATACTTGGGCCATCTTCTACTGCTTTCCCAGGCATATTATTAGGGAACTGAATTAGAAGTGGAGCAGATGGGACTCAAGCCAGTGCTCCATATGGGATGCTGGGGCTGCAGGAGATGGCTTTACACACTGTGCTACAGCACTAGCATCTCAAAGATATAATTTAAAGATTTTCTGTTTTTGGATTCTAAAGTATACTTTATTGGGTTGGTGAACCAAGAGATAGAAGACTTCTCTGCCTCTGTCTTTCCCTCTCTGTAACTTTGCCTTTCAATTAAATAAATAAATCTTTAAAGAAATAATAAATATATCTTATTAACACAAAGTGCTGGATCCTGAGAGATTGTATAGAATTCCTGAAATGCTTTTTGCCTCAATGAAGAGTTTGTTTTGTGAACTCATATAAGAAATTGAACCTTTAGCTGTGGTAAGTGAATGCATTCCAAGCCACATTGAGTGAAAAGGGAACATCAAAGCCTGTGAATCAGCAAGGATCTACAGTTCACCGTGTAGCAAACCATTGATAATACTTGCTTTTCCAGAATATAATTTTAAAGATAATCACTTCTATGTAGTGAATAACAAACATATTATATTATTTACTTAATGAAAAGAATTCTGCTCTTTATCTTGAGAAGTCACATTTTGACAAGATGTAATACTGATTATAGGTTTTTCTTTAGATTGAAGAATACCCAGAAATGCCTAAGAGTTTGATCATCTAAATTAGCTGAATTATTCCCTCAGAATCTTCATTCTGGAACTGGTAATGCATTATGTGTGAGGGGTATTCATGATACTGAACATTTATTTGTACTTACAATATTTGAAAGGTATGAGCTATTTAGGTGTGTGTTAGGAATGCCTTAAGAATGGTGGTTGACCTGGGGCCTTTGGTGAATGGATGCAGGTGAAGGACCAGTAGAGAAATTTCAGGGGATGAGGAGTAACAGGAGAGAGAGAGAAACAAGATGATGAAATCTCCAAGCCCAAGTTCAAACTGGGGCTCATGAGCTGACCTACAGATATAGGAGGACACTTGTGCTACATCCTCAAATCCTTGTCAGGGATTGGCAGAAGGTGTTTCTGCCCAGAGCTGGCCTTTGGCACAAGCAGCAACCTTCTGGATGTTTCAGACTTTAGAAATCCCTTCTGGTCATCCTAGTATGTATAGTTTTCTCCTTTCAAGACTTCCACCTCAGTGATGGCCCCTGCATGCCCTTCTGGCTCCAATTTTAAATACAGCATAAGCACAAAAATTGTGATTTGTCTTGGGCTCTGGTGAGTGGAACTGGAAGTGGAACTATTCATAGAGTATATCAAATCCTTGATAGCACTTAAAAGTTTAGTAGGCTCAGCTAATGAAGGAATAATAAGCTTCTCTCATTTATTGCATAGTGAGATAGCTGAAATCCAGTTTTCATCATTTATCAAACTGTTCTTGTTTAGTCATTTGTGTTTTAGAAGACACACACAATTAATAAAGTCAGTTAAAACAGTGAATAGACCTGTTGACATACTTTAAGTTTTCTCAGTTTATTTATATCTCATTGTGTAGTTATTTAATTTTGTAGTTTTTGCTTAATCTCTTTCCTATAAAAATGACAGACACAAGCCTGATCTGGAAGTTGGAATTCTAACAAGCAGCTATTAATTTCATGGCATAGAAGGTGACGAATGTAGTGTAACAGCTGGTGTCACTTTCTGCCTATCCCAACTTACACAAGGTAATGATGAATATGGTATATTTTAGAGCAGATTGCTTTGCATGTATGAGGTTTGGCTGTGGAAAATGAGATGTGACTTCAAAAGTTACTCTTCTAAAAATGGCATGCTCAGAAACATGAACTAGAGTGAACATTAATGTACTTATAAAGCTTTAGAAGTAATGGCATTAGAACCACAAGCAATATTAGCTTTAACAAAATAAAACTTGTCATTCTTCTGTGATTTAGGCTGCTATAAATAGAAACTGCTTAAAAGGTGTTATTTAGTACTTTCCATTATGCAGCTGTCTATTTAAATCATTTAATTTTGGCATCTAATCCAACTCCCAGTCTCCATCAAAGACAAATAAGAAACCATATGTGAAGGCATCTGTGGAAATCTTCCTCTTATTTATGACAACATTAAAGTAAGACTCTGATGTCAGTTACTTAACAATAATAGACGTTCCTTTGCACCTATAGTGCTGGCTTACTTGGGCATATCCCTCAGTGGTATCTTATACCTACTGCTGTTTGCTTCATTATATACAGATGCACAGCAGTGGAGACAGTAATAGTCTCTCTTAATTAAATAAAGCTAAATGTTAATTAGTCCAAAAATTGATTTATTTTCAGTGCATGGAACTTTTCATAGTGGGCCTCTTGCTTTTAAAGAACAGGTTGTATTCTCATTTAGAACTTTACATTTCCCCCTTTATTTTGGGTTTGTATTTGGAGTCTTGTGGTGGGATCTAATCGTCATAGAGAAATTATAGGTCTACAGATGTTTTCAAGATGTTCCTCTGTCAGTAGCAGATTATCCCCTGTAGCAAAATCTCATTAAAGTGCAATTTACAGAGCTCTGCTGATGTTGCCATCAACCAAAATTAAAGGCATTAATTTTTCAAAGTTCACAGAAGTCCTTACATAAATGATGTAGCAGTTTGCAAGAACAATTTACAGAAGTGTTATTTGCAGAATTAACCTACATTAACAGAACAAATGTTGTAAGGGTAGAAGAAAGGGCTGGGCAGTGAAATTGCAGCTGTTCCCATTTTATATTAGGTGCTTGATGTAAAGAAGTGTTGAAATGTAACAATGACTGCTTGCTGGGTGAAAAGTTGAGAAGGGAAAATAGGAATTTGAACGACTTCGCTAAAGAGTTAAGCTTACAATAGAGTGATCACCAGTTGGGGACACCCAGTGAGCCCTTAAATTCTACTTTGAAACATCTGTAGTCAATATCTTTTAAAATATTCTCATTTGGAGAATGAGTTTATGTAGCTCATGTTGTGAATATTTTTCTTCAATAAACTGCCAAATGTTTGAGAATTTATTATCTGAACCTCAGCTGATTGTAGGTAAAAGTAATGAAAATAGAAATATTTGTGTCTCAAGGTATTATGATGTGACTTTCTCTTAGTAAAAGAGGTATACTTTTTTCTATCATTGTGTTTCTTTTCCATTTGCCTGTTTTCCCCCATCAAAATCTTTTCTATTCAATTTCCCACATCATAGCTGAAACTTCAAAAGGACTTCAAATTTCTGAGATTAAAAACAGAAAAAAAGAGACATTCCTTTTGAAGGGGGAATAATTTTGCTACCACATTTGCTTCAGAACAGAGGGTACAGTTCTTAAAACTCATTAATCTTTACTAGTCTTTTTCCTTTCATTACATTAGTTATTTCAGCCTGGATTTGAATCTCATTGTGTAAATGAGAGGGCTCATCAATCACACCTGGTCCCAGCCATGCTCTCTCTGTAAGACTCATCCGTGCCTTCCTAGGATCCCAGCAATGGTCTTTATTTCAGGAAGTCTGAGTGATGCACAGTGGTTAGAGTGAACTATGGGGTTGGTGTCTGTGCCTTGTGCAAGTTTGGTCTTGACAGTCCACATCAATGGCAAACACAAGCTGTTTCTCTTTAGTAGCTGGCCATTGAATGTGAAATTGTGTTTCTACTGAACAGGTGTGTGTGAGTATCATACAATCACCCCACAAATGCTATTGCAGCCATATGAATTCTTGTGGTTTGAATCGTTTCATGCGTGCCAGGCTCCATTTGCTTAGTCTGAATTTTGTCTGAGTGCACACCAGGTTTGATTACATAGTTTTTTTCCCCACCCTCTGTGAATCTCAGTAAGTTCATGGACCTTTGTTGGAAAATTCACCTCTGGATGAGTTACTGTGATAAGTATGCCTTTAAAAAAAATAAAACAAAATGTTAAAAGACCAACACAAATGCAAATTATTTAAAATAATTAAAGAAAATGAAAAGCCAAAATGCTGGGGGAAATTTGCTTTTGGTGATGAAATTTAGGATTTTGCTGATAAACTACAGTTTGGGAAAGTTTCTTATCTTCAAAATGACAGTTTCCCGAGGAACCAGGTGGAATACATGTCCACTGGTCTTTGTGTTGAGATTTTCAAAGAGGATATCAATTATGTTCCAGAATATGGGGCCATCTGTTAACCAGGGGCTGATTTCAAATCATCAAATATTGGTAGGAACATTAAGCCTTGCTAATTTGCATAGAATCATTATCTCTAATACAAAAAAATACATTTGGGACAAAGTCATCATTCTCTGGTCCATTCAAGTATGAAGATACCCACTTGGGTACAGGGCAAACCCTCTAGTATTTACCTTGGGTAAGGTCTACAGATATGACTCGTGTCTGCTTTAACAGTGAAGGTAACAATTGTTACTTTATTATCTCTAAAAAATAACACAGATGGACTGTGAATTTGATTGACAACCATAAGTCCAAGTCACAAATATTCTTGAATTTTACTGAATTTTTCCTTGAATATGTTCCTTGAAATGTTTCAATAATCTACAAATACATGATAGAATATTCCTTTTAGTAATATGAGTAAGGCAAGTAATTTGCTCATTTAGATAAGGTTTGGAACTTTGGGTGATTAGCCTCTGGGAATATTGGCTTAATCATTTATTTTCAACTGATTTGGTAACAAATTTCCCTTACTCACATTGGGCCTCTCATTTACAGGGTAACAAATTAAACAATAGAAATATTAACAAATGTGACATAAAGGTATATGCATATTTGTATTTATATGTATTTATCTAATGTTTGATAATAATTATATAGTATCAGCACAAACAAGTTAACATTTCAGAACTAGAAGTTTTAATAACTTGAGAATAACTATATACAATAAAATAATAAATAAAGTGCTTTATAAAAAGATTAAGTTATTCACTTGAAGTCAGAGTTACAGAGAGAGGTAGAGAGATATTTCATCCACTGGTTCATTCCCCAGATGGCCACAATGGCCAGGGCTGAGCAAAGCTGAAGCCAGCAGCCAGGACCTTCATTTGGGTCTGCCACATGGATAGAGGGTCCAAACACTTGGGCCATCTTCTGCTGTTTTTCCCAGGCACATTAGCAAGAAGCTGGATAGGAGGTGGAACAGCTTGGCACTGGAATTGGTGCCCACATGGAGTGCCAGAGTCACAGGGGGCAGCTTTACCCAATACATTATAATGCTGGCCCCAATAAACTGCTTTTTAAAAGGTGCCAATTAATCAAGAAAACATAAAAAAATGACATTTTTATTGAACAATATTAAATAGTATATTCATTATATCACTGAACATCCATTTAGCCTTTCATTCATAAATGGAGAAAAAAATGTTTTTTACTCTCAATTAGACAAAACACATTTTTACTTCTGTTGATCCTGGAGATTCTTATTTAAGACAAAGTCAGTAATAATTCAGTCAATTGTTAATTCTTGCAATTTGTGTCTGTGGCTGATCGACTATCCTCAGATGCGTAGCCTGCACAATAGCTCAGCAGCCTCTGTGACAGGCAAGGTCCAGCCTTATTCTCGCTGTCTCTCAGTTGATCTTCAATTTCTTCCCAGACATTCATGATCTAACCAAGTGTCCTCCTGTTTTCTTTAAAAACTTCCCTTCTTCCTCTCTCCTGACTCTCTTCGTGATATTTTCCTTTAATATGACAGTCTAAATAATAAAGGGAACTTAGAATGCATTTCTTTTGCCAATATTGGACAGAAAGAAGATTATTGTGGAAGAAATGATCATATACACATTCAATGACGAAGTGAGCCAATGCAATAGTGTCTCTATTTAAGCAGCTAGTTATTTTTCAGAATCTCTGCAAATGAAACGTTCACAGTGGGAGGCATTGTAGTGTAGTGGTTAAACATTCACACCCAGAGTCAGACAGATGTGGGTGTGATTTCTCTCTTGGCCCCACAATGAATCATGGGGCCATGAGCAGTGACTTAATCCCTCAATGCCTTGTTTTCTTATTTGTGAAAGCCAGGAATAAGTAGGGGAGACAATAATCTCTACTTCGTAAGAGAATTGAATAATAAAAAAAAGAGAGTTGAATCAAAGCAGTGCCTAGCACATAGCAACCTCTCAATAGGTGTTTGTTAATAAGACTTACTGGCGCTTATCTTTATATATAAACAATAAAGACAAGAAGGCAAGATTTCCAGGTCATGGCTTGCAAAAACAGAGTGTAGAACTCAGAACATGTGAAAAAGTGAAAGTTTCTCCTTTGCTTTCATATATGATTTGTACTATTTTTTGATAATGTCTAGTTAATTTGCTTTCAGACAGTTTTGTGATGTGAACTGAAAAGTACATTTAAAAAATTTGTATTTCCCTATGTTTATAATGTCCAGAAAATGGATAATTCTCCATGCAGATAATTGTAGAAAAAATTATTTTAAAATGCTTATCTGGAATGAATTCAACACATCAAATCCCTGTTTGATTTTTTTTTTTTTTTAAAGATTTGTTCATTTATTTGAAAGGCAGAGTTAACAGAGAGGCAGAGGCAGAGAGAAAGAGAAGTCTTCCATCCACTGGTTCACTCCCCAAATGGTTGCAATAGCAGGAACTGGGTCTATCTAAAGTCAGGAGCCAGGAGCTTCTTCTGTGTCTCCCATGTGAATGCAGGGGCCCAAGGAGTTGGGTCATCTTCTGCTGCCTTCCCAGGCCATATCAGACAGCTGGATCAGAAGTGGAGCAGCCGGGACTTGAACCGGCACCCGTATGAGATGCCAGCATTGTAAGTGGTAGCTTTATCTGCTATACCACATCACTGGCCCGCTTGTTTGATTTTTTTTCAGAGAGTCCTCAAAAGCTAGTGACAGGAATACCCGTTTAAATATTTAAAACTGGGAATGTCAGTTTTCAATAATATTGAGACCCCCTTCACCTACTCCCTTCCCCTCACCATGCCCACAAGTCTGAGTGTGTGGGTCTGAGGAGTTTCTTTATCTAAATTGGGCTCATAAATAATTTAGAAAATACATAAATAATTATACTTCATGTCAGTTAAATTAAATACTTTCATAACAATATGTTATAAAAATAATATAAATCATTTAGTATCCCTCAGTTTTATAATCTATCCAATTCCCTGTCCAGTTTCATCCATAAAATTTTTACAAATAGATAGTATACTAGTCATATATACCAGACATAATAAAATCTATCAGTCAATCGTCTTCTTCATGCATATGTATGAGTGAGAAAGAGTCTTTTTTTGGACACAACAAAACTACTTAACTACATGCAGGGATATTCTAAAGGTGAAAAAGATTTATGTCTTAAAAATATGATATCAATTGCTTTCTACAAATCTTTGAGATATTTGGACTATTGTAATTAAATGTAGCTAATTTTTAAGTTTATATGATACTTAAAAACTCTAAGGAATAATAATCTATCGAAATAAAATCACCTAATATATAAAATTAAGCTGTTACTTTAACAGAGTGATTTGTAAACTAAATGTTATGGATGCAATGTAGCACAAAAAATTGGTGAATACCTCATTTTGCAAACTAATAATAGTGTTAGGAATATTCCAGAAAAACCATTTCAGGAAAAAGTCTATTTCAGATATAAAAATTGTTCAACATGTTTCAATGTATATGTCAGCCTTTAAATAACAGAGTTTTAACAGGTAATAAATAGAACATTCTTAATTAATAGAAAGTAAAACAAATAACTTTTAGGATTACAAATAATATACTCTCCACTGATCATTTCAACAATCCTTTTCTGGAAGATGCTAACAGAGACAATTTCTTTATTATTTCTATCAGGTGCTTTGACATATAAGTTCAGGAAGTTTGTTCTGGTGGTTGTGGTAAGGCAGACCAAACATATCTTTGTTTAGCTTAATGTTCATAGACTGTAAAATCATTACATTTGTAATGACATAGTTGTGTGTCTTGTGGAGCCATTTGGTTGCTTTCTGTTTGAAGCTAGAACAGTAGCCATTTTGTTGCTTTCTGTTTGAAGCTAGAACAAAATAGTCCAGGAGATAAAAATACTTTGTATAGAAATATATGAAATACGTAGTTATAATGCTTTGTAAAAGCTACTTTTAAACTTTTATCTGTTTATTTTTAAGTTCTTTTTTGGGAAAATTATTTGAAAGGTAGAGTTACAGAAGAAAGAGAGAGAGAGAGAGAGAGAAATAGAGAGAGAGAGATCTTCCATCCATTGGTTCACTCACCAAATGGCTTGGCCAGGCTGAGGCCAGGAACCAGGAGCTTCATCCAGGTGTCCCATGTGGGTGCAGGGGCTCAAGGACTTGGGCCATCTTCTGCTGCTTTCCTAGGCACATTAGCAGGGAGCTGAATTGGAAGTGGAGCAGCCTGTACTGGTTAAGCTTCTACTTGCAGTGCTGGCATTCCATATTGGCTGTTAGGGCCATTTGAGGAGTGAACCAGCAGAGGAAGATCTCTTTCTCTCTCTCTCTTCTTTCTGTATCTATGACTTTCAAATAAACAGACAAATAAATAAATAACTGCATAAAAATTCCTGTTGTAGATATTATAATCCTTGAGGATATATATGTGGCAGGGGCCCAAGTATTTGTGCCATCGTCTGCTGCTTTCTCGGAGCATTAGTTGGAAGCTGGAACAGAAACAGAATAGCCAAGAGTCAAACAGGCACTCCAGTAGAGGATGTGGGTGTCCCAAGTGGTAGGTAACCTGCTGTGCCACAACATCTGCACCCTCAAAGCCTTTTTGAGAACATTTAGCACTAATACTGCATATATTGTATTCTTAGTTACATAAATAATTATATATGATTTTAGTTGAGAGTGAAAACTTTATCCTTGGAGAAAAGGCCAGCCATTTAAAGAAGTACAAAAAAAAACTTCATAGCACAACAAAAACTAAAACTTTATTAACATTACGTTGTATATCTCAAGTAAGATTGCTTCACTTACAACAATTGTTTGTCACCTGCAGGTGTTTCTTGTTAAATTTGAATGGACATATTGATATAGCTTCACGTGGAAAAACATTAGCATGGTGAGTGCTTCATCACCACAGAGGAAACACTTCAATCTTTAGTTTTGATTTATTTATGTATTTATTTGAGAAGCAGAGAGGCAAAGATGGGTAGGTAGGTTGGTAGAGAGAGAGAAAGAGTAAGACTGAGAGTGACAGAGATAGAGAGCTGGTTTGCTCCCAGATGCTAGAAAAAGCCAGGGTTGGGCCAGGCTGAGGCCAGGAGCCAAGAACTACATCCAGGTTTTCCATATGGGTGATAGGGCTCAAGTACTTGAACTATCTTCTGCTGTTTTCCCAGGCACATTAGCAGGGAGCTGTATCAGAGGCAGAGCAGCAGGGACTGGAAGCAGCGCTCTGATATGGGATGAAGGCTTTGCAAGGACATAGCTTAATCTGCTGGTGGCCCCTCAGGCAGTGCATCTTAACTGCTAGACCAAATGCCTGCCCCCATTTCAGTCTTTAGATGTATGTATGACAGTTCTGGCTGCTGTGACTATAGAAATAAAAAGAAAAAGTAGGCAAATGGCATTTTCAAAAGGGTAATCTATATCTTTTCTATCTGTCTATTATTGATCTGGATTTTAAAGAATAGAAAGAATTGGGTGTTGTGGCACAGTAGGTTAGGCTACTGCTTGGGACACCTGCATCTTATGTACTAGAGATCAAGTTCTGCCTCTGCTTCCAAACAGGCTTTCTGCAGATGAAAGTTCAAGTCCCTGCCACCCATGTGAAAGACTCAGATATACTTCCTGGTTCTGAGTTTAGGCTGATCCAGCTTTTTATAGGAATTTGGAGAGTGAAACAAAGGAAGAAAAAAATCAGTCTCTCTCTCTCTCTGTAACTCTGCTTTTAAAATAAATAAAAATAAACTTTAAAAGGCTATTATTATTGTCTAAATGTATATGGTCCATATTTACAGTATCTATTCTTTAAAGTCCATGTAGTCCATATGTGTGTATGTGTATCTTTGTAATTTTTAATGGATAGTGTGTGTGCGAAATTTATTTTTCATTTTATTTGAAAAGTAGAGAGACACACAGGTGGAGAGAGGGAGAGAGAGCTTCCATATCCATTTCATGTCCCAAATGCTGAAACAGCCAGGTCTGTGACAGGTTGAAGCCAGGTGCCTGTAATTCAATCTAAGTCTCCCACATTGGTGGCAGAGAACAAATACTGGAGCTATCACGGCTACTTCCTGGGTTGTGATCAGCAGAAAGCTGAGCTGGAAGTGTAGGAGCTAGAGCAGAGGTCTTGACTATTGTGCTAAACACCTGCCCTCACACACAGTTCTATCTTAGCTTTTCCCCTCATTTTTATCCCACAATGTTGTTGACATTCACGGTTCTACCCAGTGATGAACCCATAGCTTCTGGGAGCTATGCCTTCATTTAGCTGGGAAGAGTGGCAGCAGGATGCTCTGTGCTTCTTTCCCTTTGTCTTTTCTTTTCTTTTACCCTTTACACTATCTTTCCTTCTCTTTCTTTCTGTCCTTTCACTCTGGCCACTCTGCTTTTGGTGAGGAAATGTTCAGTTTTGCATGTTTCCTTCTTGTTCTCCTTGTCACCTGTTTTTTAGTAAGTAAATTGGCAGAATTAATGCACAAGAACAAATGAGAATGGGACCCGTATTGACTCTCCTCTGCTCATCCCCTTCTGGAGCTAGATAGGAAGAGAATCTACTTAGTGATAGCTTTAGCAGCACACTGTGTAGTGGGACTATTGTGTGGAAATGACAATAAGACTTCCATTTACTCAGTGGCTTTCTGTGCCAGGTAACATGCTAAACATATTACCTCATTCTGTGCTCAGAACTCCATATGGTAGGTGTTATTCTCTTCTTGTACATGAGAAATCCAAGATTCAAAGAAGTTGGTACCTAGTGCAGGAAAGGGTGCTCAGATTTGAACCTATGACTGTCTAGCTTGAAAGCCCAAAGCCTTAACCACTTGGCTTCATTGACTCAACGTGGTTTATTTAAAAAACCTCCATATTCCCTACATACTAATGTAATGGTATCAGGGAAGATGAAATATGGAACTTTAGCTTATGAGAAACAGATGTCTGAGGTACATGACCAAATGTGGACTGGAAGACTTATTTCCCTCCACATTTTTTCTTCAGTGAGATATTATTTGGGGGGAAAAGCTTTCTCACTGTAATTCAGTTGAGAATATTTTAAAGTGCCATGGTGGGATCATGGCTTTCCATGTCCTCTAAGAAGCTCAAGTATGCACATCCAACACAGGCTAAAACCACAAAAGGCCTGGATGTGATCTCAAAGTTTAATATAAACTGGCCCAAATGTTTATAATAACTTGATGAGCAAATGGACACTGAAGTAAAAAAAAAATTCCTCTGCAAAACACAGCATTTTACAAAAGACCACAATATGTAAAATAATCTGGTAATTCTTTTCTCAGAAAGTCTATCATTCAAACTGGATTTTATACTAATTACTTATTATTTTTATTTAGAAGCACCAATTATGAGGATGAAACCAAATTTAAATAGTTCCTGAAACAAAACTCCTTTTGTCTTAAAAATGAGCAATTTATTCCAGCAATAAAATGGATTCCTTAAATGAGTATACATATTATCACACCCATATTAATTGAAGTTAAGCTGGGAGTCTGTGTACTTCTATAGTTTTGTAACAAAAAGAACACTAAATTTTCATTCCTGTGAAGAACAGGTAAAAATCCTTTATTCATTTATTATTATTTATTTAATTAGTATTTTTCTAAACTCAGAACAAGAGCTTAGATTTTTGTTCCCTGAGTGATTAACTGCTGAAGCCAGTTTGACATCTGCAGCACACTGTGCAATGCAGCTTAGTCCGTTTGCTCCAGTTGAAGTGAAAGAGGTGGTTTACCTTCCTGTTTTCTTTCTTTCTTTCTTTCTTTCTTTCTTTCTTTCTTTCTTTCTTTCTTTCTTTCTTTCTTTCTTTCTTTCTTTCTTTCTTTCTTTCTCTCTCTCTTTCTTTCTCTCTTTCTTTCCTTCCTTCCTTCCTTCCTTCCTTCCTTCCTTCCTTCTTTCTTTCTTTCTTTCTTTCTTTCTTTCTTTCTTTCTTTCTTTCTTTCTTTCTTTCTTTTTTCTTTATTTCTCTCTTTCTCTCTTTCTTTCTCTCTTTCTCTTTCTTTCTCTCTTTCTTTCTCTCTTTCTCTCTCTCTTTCTTTCTTTCTTTTTTTTTTGACAGGCAGCGTGGACAGTGAGAGAGACAGGGAGAAAGGTCTTCCTTTACCAATTGTTCACCCTCCAATGGCTGCTGTGGCCATTGCATCGGGCTGATCCAAAGCCAGGAGTCAGGTGCTTCTCCTAGTCTCCCATGTGGGTGCCGGGCCCAAGGACCTGGGCCATCCTCCACTGCACTCCCAAGCCACAGCAGAGAGCTGGACTGGAAGAGGAGCAACTGGGACAGAATCCTGTGCCCCAACAGGGACTAGAACCCGGGGTGCTGGCACTGCAGGCGGAGGATTAGCCTATTGAGCCGCGGCGCTGGCCTACCTTCCTGTTTTCTAAATCATCTGGCGCTCCTCAGAGAAAGGGCACTGTGTTGTTATAATTGCTAGCTTGCAACCTAAGTTTTCTGACAGCTTGTTTCTTTCTTCTTCATAAATTCTTTGTTCAAAAACATGTTCTATATTTAACGCCTTTAAAATATTCTCAACTGAATATTCTCAAGCCTCACAAGGAGCTGAGGGTGTCCTAGAAGCAGCCCAGCCTATACTGTGTATCCTTTTTGCTATCCCTGTACCTCCAAGTTCGTACCCTTTTGCATTTGTTGAACACATTCTGAGTTCTTGAAATCTCTTCTATAAATATGATTAATGGGAACTCCTAAGTTTTCCTACCTCTCCAAGAGGATTAAGTTAGCCTTCCTTATAGCTATAAGAGTTGTATTTTCATGTTCTATTGTGAATCACATTACATCATGTCCAGTTAATATCCAGCTGATGCATTGGAAAAAGCACAGTGTGGACTCCAGATCTGACTACTGTGATCGGAAGTAGTCCTAGCTTGCTGATCTTGAGTAAATCACTGAATTCGGGTCAATGATGAAATCAGTTTTCTCTCTGTTAAACAGAGGGGTGGCTGTTTGGTGCAATGTCGAAGTTACCACAGCTGATCCAGCTTTCTTCTAATGCTCACCTTAGGAAGCAGCAGGCTATGGCTCAAGTGGTTGGGTCTCTGCCACCCATGTAGTAGAACAGATTGAGTTTTGGGCTCCTGGGTCCAGCCTGGCCCATACTTGGCTGTTGCAGACATTTGGGAGTGAACCAGTAGATAGAAGATCTCTCTCTTTCTCTCTCTGTCTCACAGCTTTTTAACTAAAAATTAATTAAAATATTTTTAAAGCTAATCAGACACAATTTTGGAGCTGAAGGAAATCTTGAATTAGGGCACCAATCACACTCAGGTGTGTAGACTGAGGAATCACAGGGAACACAGGTAGTGGGTCTCTGTAGTAGACACACACACACACACACACACACAGGGGGAGAGAGGGAGAGCGAGAGCGAGAGCGAGAGAGAGAGAGAGAGAGAGAAAGAGAGACTCAATCTCATCTGGTAGTTCATTCCCCAAAGACCTGTAACAAATGGACCAGGCTGAAGCCAGGCTGAAGCCAGGCTGAAGCCAGGAACCTAGAATGGGTAGTAGCAACCCAGGTCCTTGAGCCATCACTTGCTGAGTTTCAGTGTGTTAAGAGGAAGCTGGAATCAGCAGCAGGGCTGGGATCCAAACCTGTACACTCCAATCGTGGGACACAGTGTCATGAATGATATCTTAACTACTGTGTCAAACACCTGTCCTAGTTGTGAGGATTTGATACATGAGAAACACGTAGAATAAGTGCCTTCCGCGTGAGCACTAAACAAATGTTCACTATTATTTTATTTGTTTCATATATCATCTCAAACTTAGTTCTACTTACCACCTTGAGGTAGTATTAATAAAATTTTTCTTTGTGCAGATTATTCAAAAATATACATTGAAAATGTAGACTTATAAGAATGAAGAATACAAAGTGACTAATCAATTTATCTCACAGGGCACTTGTCCTCAGATTCAAACAGACTCAGTTGTAAAGCATATTTTTAAGAAAATTGCTTCTATATTGAATATGTACAGATTTTTTTCTTGTTACCACTTCCTACACAATATAGTAAACCAATTCTTTATATAGTAATTGAATTGTGTTAGGCACTATAAATAACTTAGAGATAAAAGTATACAGGAGGATGTGCACATGTTATATGCAAAACATAGGTCATTTTATATCAGGAAACAACATCTGTGGGACTTGGTATTCGAAGGTGATTATGCAACCAATCTCCTGTGGATATAGAAAGATGATTGTACTTATAAAATATTATCAAATTAATAAGCTGGGTTTTTGTTTACATTGTTGTTTTCTATCTAGTGTTTTGTGGTTTAAACTGAGGAGAACTAGTTGTGAGTACTATTGGAAGTTCACAAATCAAAATAGTGCTGATTATATTAATATTTTTCTCTAACTAGACAATGTACTGACTTAAAAAATTAGATACTGCAAGTGTCCATAATTAAAGAGCAAAGGTCAGTTAAATATTGAAATGATTAAGTTCAAAACTTAAATGTCAGCAGAGGCACAATCTCCTAATTTGGGGCAATTATCTGGTTCATTGACTTTTGCTGTGACATGTATGTCTTGATATATAGGCAAGGTAAGTCTTTAAGAAGAAAATTTAATTAGTTTTTCTTTTCATTTACCCTTCATTGCAACTTGCTGTAATGAAAAAATAAAGCCCATGAAAAAGTTGCTCTGTATTTGAATTACTAAAACATAAAAACATTATGAAATATATGTGCAAAAATGATTTTTATTTTAGAAGAACAAATGAAGACTATTCTTTTCATAGATGTGCCAGCATAGTTAATTTTAACATTCTGAAATGTAATCACATTGAAGTGTTTAACGTGGTACATTATAGTCAGATGCTATAAATTCTATTGACTTCACATTTTGAGTTTTGAATAGTCTGAATATCCCACTATGAATGCAAATACTATAGAATAGTTAAAAAACAATTTTTAGTGGTTTCTGCAAATGTGGATTCAATTACTTATGAATTGGTCTTACATCAAGAATTTAGAATACAGTCCAGTTTGCAATCAACTTTTCAGTTATAAAAACTACACCATTATCCTTTGTGTAGCACCAAAACTAAACAATAACCCACATATTTTTCCCTAAATTGATTTTTTTGTATTAAAATAAGTATTCTTAAACCAAATTAGGAATATAACAATACTGAGAAGCAGATAAGGTGCTGCACCCATAGGCATTTTAAACTCTTATTTTAGTTTGACATTGCAAGGGTTTACCATACTGATTGCTTCTTTTTGTGACTGTTTTTCTGTAAATTTTATGTGTAATCATTTTGTTTTGTTATTATCCAAGTGTATATAATAAATTTATTTTTGAAATAGCGTCGACTATAAGGCAACTATTATTTGAGAGAGAGGAAAGGAAGGTGAAAGAGAGAGAAGGAAAGAAAGAGAAAGAGTGTGTTTTTCTATATGCTGGTTCACTCCCCAAATGCCTGAGACAGTCACATCTGGGCCAGCACCAGAGGTGGGACAAGGAAATGAAACTGAAGTCTCTTAATTATCTGAACCATCACCATTTCCTCCCAGGATCTGGAGACAGGGACCAGAGCTGGGGATTTAACTCAGGTACTCTGATACGGAATATGAATATCTTTTTTTTTTGACAGAGTGGACAGTAAGAGAGAGAGACAGAGAGAAAGGAATATGAATATCTTAACCACTAGGCTAAATGTCCATCTCTAGATTTACATTTACATGTTCACTATGTGCTTTTAGAGGATATAGTTCAATGTCCAGGTACAAATCCTGAGCTTGCTGGCTGTCACTTGCTAGCTACACGAATTGAGTAACTTACTTGAGATTTAACATCTTCTTCTATAAAATGGACATGATAATGCTCTCCAGTGTTGTGAAGCCTAAATGGGATAATGTGTTTAAGGTGGTACTAGCATGTGATTAAGTGTTAAGTAAGTGTTAATTCTTTTTGCTACAGCACAATGAATACTACTAATATTAGGATCTTTCACCCCATCAGAGAAGCTGAAATTTGTGGCCAAATTTTCTTCTTTCAAAGTGTTTTGCTTTCTACGGAATCATTATTTTCTCATCTCACTGTAGATCCCAAGAAAGAAGACCTCATGGTGATAAAGTGCAGCATGGCACCAGTGCTGTGTGACCTGAGTTACTAAGTAGTAGTATTACTTTAGCCGAGTAATATAACTCTTCTGGAATTCTAGTCTACTACAAAAAGGAAGCTTGAGTGAAATAACCAGAGGATGGATTTTTTTTTTCTAATTGGAGCTTCAGTGTCATAAGTCATTCCCTAGGCAACTCAGTTGTTCCTTCAGATTCTGAGGCCCATGGGTGCAAGGACAGGCTCGCTTTTGTCAGTTGGGGGTAGCAAGGAGATACAAAAGGATTGGCTGTAATGATGACATGTGTTGAATAAGGCTGGTGGTAAGCTGAAGTCAGTCTGAAACACCTCACTTGCTATTCGTTTTCTATATTGACAAAGTGCATTGTTAGAGATAGAACTCTGTAAGATGATCTAGTAGAAAACTGATCACATCACCAACCTCTCTCCTCCCCATCTCTCCCTATCCATATGCCTGAATTTTAGAAAACACTTTTCGACGATGGCAGTTTGCTCCTCACGTAGCAGGAAATGGCCCTCTCAGCTGTTCTGTTTCATACTCATTGTATAAATGTGGGTGTGTGAATGGCAAACAATGGCACATTTAGCATGGATGCAAAAGGAGATGCTCACAACTAGAAAGTGGGATTTGATACAGAAAGGAAGGGTTCACGCACACCAATAAGCAAAGGAGGGCAACTGATGAATAAAACATCTTTTTAGAAGTGCAGAAAAAGTCAGTTGCACCATGTTAAAGCTGTTGCCAGGCAACATATCTCTTCACAATAAACACTTGTGAGTCAGATAACTCATGGAGACATTGAATTGGCAAACATAACTGCTCTCATGCAACTTCTACAGGATAGAGAATGCTCCCCATCCCTTGCACAACATCAGGAATGCATCTCTTCTTGTAACAACTTCTCCTTTGAACCACATCATTTGTTTTTGTCTCTTCATGGGAATTTCCAGTCTTTATGTCTGAATCCTTCTTTATCTTGCAGGAAGCCAGGATGCAGATGTAGATCAGGAACGCATTCTTCACGGTCTCGGACTGCCAGAATGCAGGCCTCCCACCTCAGGTGTGGAATGTGCAGCTTCTACAGTGGGAGTTTTTAAATATGAAAAGCTAGGGGTGATGAGAAATCTATGTTGCTGCAAGAGAGAACAAAGTCAGAAACAAAGCCCCCAAGTTTATTTATAAAATCAGTTCAGCCGCATGAAAAATCCCCCAAACCTTGAACTTAAATCCCATCTCTTCCTCGCGGTCAACAGGGAAGACAGAGGCAGTGCACACATCAGGAATAGTGATTGTCTTTTTGAGGACGGAATGAGGTGACCTCGGGACCACCCACCCCTGCATTAGCAGAGCAGACTGAAAAAGCAGATTTTCAAACAGTAACTTGCTGTCTGATATTCCTGGCAGAGATACAAAAACATACTTCCATCTCAAATTTATGGCACCATAATGTATTCCCTCTAAGCTTTCCAGATACTTCCCATTGCCAAATGTGACCAATGCATAATCACAGCGACTAAACAAATTAAATGTTCGGTTAAAGACAAGCCTAAAAAATGAGTAAGGGGAAGAATAGTCCCCAGATTGATAATAAATTAATTCCATGTCAGGCTTTTTAAACTGTGAGCTCGTGAGCTGGTAGCCAGGCTCTCCAAGTGCTGCTCTGGTGCCATGTCTGCTACATCCCCACAGGTTGCCGACGACGCCCCCACACCGGTGCTGCTCTGTAGCACTGTCAGCAGATGTAGCCACAAAGGACTACCATTAAACTAGTAAATTCAGATATTTTCATATTAGAAGGCATATCTTACATTTTTGATCCAGATGAGCAACATGACAAAAATCTCATTACTTTAAAGCAAATAAATTTTGAATACTTCCCAATATTTAATGAAATTAAATAATTATACATATGCTAAATTAATATTTAAAACAAGCTTTCAGATACATCACTATCTTCCATAAACCATTTCTTTGTTATGTATTAATTTTCAGAATTTAAGTATTGAATAGTATGACAATTTTATTTGGAGGAAGTATGAATTAAGCTAACAAAGACCAAGAAGCAGCAATCCTGGGGAAAAAAATGTAAACCTGTTTTGAACAGCCATACACATTTTGTAGGTGGATATGGCAATTAAGATTTGTATATTCCATTTGTTTTATATGAGAGCTATAGAAATAGAGACCCTGAAATACTCATATGACATGACTTAGTCTGTTTATCAGCTGACTCAAAATTTGGTCTTATAGATTTAATAGTGCTTTTTTACATGCTATTTTTGCCTATTTGTTGTATAAGAATATGACAAGTCTTCAAAACATGAATTAATCAACATTCTTCCTAATATTTAGAAAGGTAGGTGTTAAACTACAATGCCATTTT
The DNA here is from genome assembly GCA_949820135.1 of Sylvilagus floridanus. Lineage (NCBI taxonomy): Eukaryota > Metazoa > Chordata > Mammalia > Lagomorpha > Leporidae > Sylvilagus > Sylvilagus floridanus. Next base: position 129,517,723 of record OX463244.1, read on the forward strand.
AAAATAGGAGAGTGCATTCCAAATATTTTTCTTTACTTCTTTGTAAGTTCAAAGGTTAGGAAGGGGATCAATTGAAATGTATGTCTCGAATATGAAAATATAGATCAACAAATATTTTGTATTGTGGAGATACTTTTTTAGTTATTATTTACTAAAATGGCCCTGCCTTAACAAAATTTTTTTATTTTAGAAATTTAAAAAATGAGTGTGTTATAGATCACTAAAAAAGGGCTTGAAACAATGTTAATGACTGATGAATTTGTTGGCGACTTCCAAGAAAGATAATGTATTGAAATTGATTTTCCAAATCTCGAAATACATGCGAGTTTTTCTAGAACTAATATTGACAATTTATTACACATCTCAAAAATAATTTTGTGTATCTGGCATATGAGTTAATCATCTCAGGGTATTAATTTTGAACAAGGTACTAAACTTATTTACTAATGAAACGGAAATAGAAATATAAGTGATGGGTAGCATGCTTTTCATGGACATTCACATGTGGGCAGAATGAGATCACAAGGGAAACTTACTGTCAATTGTAAAGCAGCATACAGTGTACCGAAGGGTGATGGTTCCCTGTTTGTCTCAAGGGACAAATGATCGCCAAGGAGCTAGTGCAGGGCAGGTATGCTGACTAAAGAAGTTCACAGAATGGAAGTATATCTGGCCTTCGTGACATACCTGGGTGCTTGAAGATACCAGAAAAATATGGTTCACCTATGATTTATTCTTATTGTATGTCCATGAAGGTCTCCTGTACATTTGTCACGTTTTAAAAATAATAAGATTAAAATGTATTTCCTGAATAGCCTTAGATTTTTGCTACAAATTATGTCATAATAGAAGTGATAATTAATTTTGTTACAGAGTTCATATAAACTTATAATAATTTCAGCCTATCTTTTCCAACTACATGTTTCTTCTATTGCTTTAAAGCTAATTTAGGCCACATTATATACAAAATTAAATCTTACTTTTATAGCTACACCCTTGGGGTTCAATGAAAAGGCTTTATGAGCTAGAAATTAAAAGTACTGGTTGAAAATACTATTACATTATACCAGCTATTATTAAGGCAATTTACAAAGTTGGTGCTAAAACTATGCACATTTTTCATTGTTAGCCCTCATATATTCAGGAAGCCCGTGGGACTGTTTGGTATATAATTTGCCAAATAAAATCAATTGAAAAGTAAACAGCAAGTCAGTGGCATTTATCACAAAAGAAAATTACACTATACTAGCGGCAACATTTATTTAACCCAGTATTGTTATGAATTAACACATTTATATTACATTTACACTAAGTGATTCCAGGAGACATTTGGGTGCTGCATTCCTTAGGTGTGAATGCACATGTTTTCAACCTGGCAATTTCCTCTCTTTGGAAATAGGAAAAATGATCAAATTTATAAAAGCATATTTTTATTAAAATAGTACCCTTGACTTTTTAAAACTCTCACATAGTTTCTTTACAAAACAATGTATAGATGCAGATTTATGTCATATAAAGGTATAATGTATCCAGACAAATTTGAAGTATGCTTCAAAAATCAGAATTACTAACAGATAATTCAGTTTGAGCTAGATAATATAAAGACAAATTATTCCTTTCAAAGATTTGAAAAGATTAGTAATATTTAAATCACTATAATATAAGCATTCATATACAAATGTGTTATTTTATCATCTTTAATTTTATGTGTTAAAGTGATTTATAGTTACATCATATGACTCCATAACTCTTTATGGAAAAATATTTTTAAAAACCAAAAGATAGCTTTGAGATATTATTAAATTTATTTTATTAAATGCATCATGAAATTTTGGTGGTACACAGTGTTAGGATATTTTATAATGAAAAAGTTTCATTATTAATGGAATAGGATTTGACTGCTTCTAGCACAAAAATAAAGTGACTACTAATGTTTACTGTTAAAAGAAAACAATTTAATGTTCTGATAAACATTTGGCATATACTACTTCTCTCAAAGTTTAGTTTTTGTATTTATATGCAGCAATAAATTTCCACATATAAGAATTTTTCTGGATTCTTCCATTTCTATACATTTGAACAGGTTGTGCTAACTGTATTGTAGATTAATAATAATTGTTTTCTTTGTTCTGTGTCAACCATTAAGGTTAGGAAAAAGCAGAGAATTATTTTAAGACCTGAAAGAAATATGTTAAAAGTGTGGAGTGAAAACAGTGTGACTATATGAGGGCAAAGGGACGAATTCATTACTTAACACATGCTAAATTGATCACATGTATACAAAGAAAATTGAAAACGAATCTGGACGTGAACGAAAGGGTGGAAGGAGCGGGCAAGGGGGGAGGGTTGCGGGGGGAGAGGGAAAATATGGGGGGAAACCCATTGTAATCCATAAGTCATACCTTGGAAATTTATATCCTAAATAAAAAAAAAAAAAAAAAAAAAAGAAAACAGTGTACTTTTTTGTGAATCAGGAAAATAAATTCATTTTTTTTTTTTAAACAGGATACTTCTGAGACCATAGCCAGGCTAACAGCTACAAATACCAATTGTATTTGTCACTGTGTGAATTGGGTAAAACATAAGACCCTAATGAATGGTGAGCTTGTGATCAACTGGAGAGGGCATACTGACTGAGATGTAAGCAAATTAAAAAAAAAATCACGGAGGCCAAAGCAGGATGAGTTCATCCAACAGTGTTACCACATGGTAATCTCGAAAAGTTTAGAATTACTCTGTGTTTAAATGTGCATGTGTAAATGTACACATGCCTATGGTCTAAGTTTCTAGCCATGAAATAGATGAAATAGATGAAGAGTAGGAGAGGGTTCCATCGCTGTTGAGAACTCTTCCATACTGGTAATTCCGGTAGGTTTCAGAGATCCCCAATGCAATACAAAAGGTTTATAAATCTACTAAGTACAGCTTGTGGATACTCTAGTCAGTTTGACTGCCTAACAGGTAACCCTTAGCAAAGGCAAAGTCAGGCATATGAGGGATACTTGTTAAATTAATGAATTATTTAAAATTGCTATCTAGTTATTAAGATAATTTCCATTTTTCTCAAAACATAGCAAAAATGAATTTTTGATTATTTACTTGGCAAAGCTGAAATGGTTTTCTTTGCCGAATTTCCATATTTATAACTCCAGCAAATAATTAATGTAACTAATTTGATTGCATAAAATGTAATTCAATTTTATGATGTCTACAACAATTAAATTTATCAAGGGCCATAAATTATGAGGATGGAATAAGGCATAACAATATGCGAAATTTTAACTAAACTGTTTCTGTAAAAAAAGATGAGTTTTTATATATTCACTTGAGAAATGTTATTTGATAGCTATGTAAAAGAACACAATTGTTTTTAGTTCAACAATTGAAATTTTAGAATAACCTTTTGACATTTCTACATAATGGGAATCCATATTATTTGTTTAAAATACTCTGGCTTTTTGTTTAAAATATTTCTGGTCATGGAACTACTCATTTGAAGCCATTAATCTAGGAATTTGTTTGCTCTCAAGAAATAGGACTGTAGATAAGAACTCTATATTTATAATGAAAAAGAAGATAGTCATAGAATTAACATTTAATTCCCTAAACAATTATTGTATCCCTAAACAATTAGTCCACGTGCTTTTCTGGTGTCTCTAAATGAATGATTTTAAAATATGACTAATAAGTAAATGGGGGGGAAGACTACATTACTTAGGAATTTTATTAGGCTGTCAATTTAAATACTCATTCCTCAGGCAAAGTGCAACTTCACATTTAAATAAATGTATATTAAACACTTTAAATTGATAGCACCAACTCTTCCCTTGGGTATGAATCATTTAGACTTTTCTAGTTTCCTGTTGTAAAACAAGACATTACACTACACTAATTTAGTATATTAATATCTTTGATTATAAATTCACCATTGAGAGCCAAAGCATACCCAATCTGTTTAAGAAAGAAGTTCAAAACTACTACACAAAGTAGTAAAATAATCATTTTGGTGACATCTAGAAAAATGTAATTGATTCAATATCAACTCTATCAACTGTTTTAAGCCAACTATTAAAACAATAAAATCTCCAAATTTGCTATAATAAAAGCTCATCAACATTCAGATCTCCAGTCCATTTGCTTATACAAGAGTTCACAATTGAAATGCACTTGATTTATTTTATATCTTTACTGTTAGGAGGTATAAGGAACTGGTTTATATAATTATTACAACACATAAATTTTGGACATATCAGAAAATCAAATTATAAAAGAAAGTTTAAATAGCAGGTTCCATGACATACTGTTCTTTTCTCTAGAAATCATGGATTTTAAAATTTCAAATTGTATTGAACTGGTTTGTTATTTTTAAAGTGTGTCTGAAACTATTTTCAATTGAAAGGAATAGTGCAGTATCAAACCATTCCTGGGGTGTGGAAATAGATTTAAAAATTTTAATAGCAGTGAGGTCTTTTCTGTAAGACATATTACACCTGTACACACATATTGCTAGCTGATTAAGAATAAATAAGGAAATAACATTTGAAGATGACCTAGTTCCATATCTGGAAGCAAATTATTTAATATTAATTTGCTGCATTTGAAGATGGATGAAAATGGCATTATTTGTTTAAAATGTTAATACATTGTTTTCTGTGTGACCTTTGAAACATCTGGGGAGAGAGAGTATTTCAAATGGATTTAAGCATTCTTCGTTTCTTAACTTACCTGGGTTATTTGCAATCAATAGCATATTAGTATTTTGTTAAATAAGAGTTGGGAGCAAAAGCATTATATACAATGTATATTAAGCATATATATATAATGTATATATAAAAGCATTATATACATGTATGTATACATTATATACATCGTTACTGATAAATTTACAAGTTATTATTTTTAGTGTGGTAAATTCCACCAACCATATTTTTATGGACTTTGTCCTGTTCATAAATATATAGTGTCTCACCAACTCTACTAAATGTTTACTGTGAGTCTGACAGATAGCCAAATCTTCATTAATTAAATATATGTACTCAAGTTGATTTTTTAAAAACATACCAGTGAATTCAAATTAGTTTGGAAAACGTTAGGCAAATCAAATTTGGATTCCCCCGACTTTGAATATCCACTTGTCTAGATTCTTCCCACCTGCTGTCATGTGTTAATTTTTTTTAAAGCTTCATCTATTTGCAAAAAAAGGAAAGAAATTGGTATTGTCTTGTGTTGTTTCATCCTTAAAGGGAAACCATTTGCAAGAAAATTATAGGTCCCCAGTGTTGAGCTTCTTTGCATATTAATTTTGTTAGCCTTACCTCCCGTGGTCTTTAGTTCTGGAAGGCCTATTAGATAATACACAAGATAAATTTTTCCCTTGTATCTTTGAGCTAGTAGAAAATACATCCATTTTCTCTTAAAACTGAAATTTGCAGTACTAGTCACGCATATTTTCCCCTATTTTACAAATAGAGATTTATTTAATTAAGCATGTTAAGCACTGTAATAGTCAATATTAGTTATATTCTGGTAACCTAAGTTCCTAAGAATATATGCTAATGTTAAGTAAATACAAGTATTGCACAGTGTACCACACTAGTTAATGTAATACCATGAAATGTGAACTTTGAATAAAAGTCTGAAATCATAAGAATTATTTTTGACTATAAATAAGTTAGAGTTCAAACAAGTTTAGAAAAGCAAATCATATCTGTTGGAAATGTAATGATATTTATTTATTTTAAATAAAAATAAACTATTGTTAGTGACACAAATACATGGAGGATACACTGACTTGAGGGTATTAGTTCATCACTTTTAAATTTCCAGCTACAGCACCTTTGATTTTTTTTTGCTGTTGTTGTTGTTGGTAATATTTGATCCGGACCTCTGATTGGCTTATACTCTGAGGTTGATCTTATTTGAATGCTAATATATTGTAATTTCCTAAATTTAACTTAGAGGTATTAAAACCTATTTAAGCAATTAAATAGGACAATGAGGGTAGAATACAGTATAAGAGAGAAAATAGTGATTCGAATTGCCACTGACTCTTTGTTGTAAGTTCTTCTACTTAAGATTAAAGATTGTGAAATGAGCTTTGGAAAACTCTCCTCTTTAAAAATCCATACTGTATTTTTAGTCAAGACCTCAGAACCGTGCCTGGAAAGGCATGATGAGCGCTGCATGATGTTAAGAAGAGATTCAGGGACTTACTCTCAGTGAGCATTTTATAAAATATCGGGTATTTTCAGTTTTTGAGATTGTCTTGTAGTCTTAGGAAGCAAGCAATAAAACCTGTTACCTATGTAAAATACTGATTTTTTGCACATATTATTGAAAACAATTCAATTGTTATTTGTACTAATGAAGATGTGTTAACCAGAGATCCACTGAATTCTTACATTTGTATTTTACTACCATTATGAACTAACAGATATATGAGAATATGATGATAAGAGAAAGAAAAGTACTTTTATATTTAAAATAATATATTTGATATTGGCCATTTAATAATTGTGTATTTATTATTGATAAAATTGAATTCAAACTCTTTAGACTTTCCAAGTATTGACACTTGGTCTAGTCTAAGTAGATTAAAGTTAAGAGAAAACTAGACTTGACTGGCGATATAATCTCTTTATCTGAATCTAGGTCCTGTTATTATTATCTTTTCAGTGTATTTTTTTTTTTTTGAAAGGCAGAGTGGACAGTGAGAGAGAGAGAGACAGAGAGAAAGGTCTTCCTTTTCCGTTGGTTCACCCTCCAATGGCTGCTGCAACCTGTGCTGATCCGAAACCAGGAGCCAGGTGCCTCTGCTGGTCTCCCATGCGAGTGCAGGGCCCAAGGACTTGGGCCATCCTCCACTGCACTCCTGGGCCACAAGGAAAGCTGGACAGGAAGAGGAGCAACCGGGACAGAATCCGGCGCCCCAACCGGGACTAGAACCCGAGGATTAGCCTTTTGAGCCACGGCGCCGGCCTTCAGTGTATTTTTAAAAAAGATTGATTTATTTATTTGAAAGGCAGAGTTACAGAGTGGCAGAGGCAGAGAGAGAGAGAGATAGAGGGAGACAGAGATCTTTCACCCACTGGTTCACTCTCCAAATGGCCACAATGGCGGGAGCTGAGCCTTTATGAAACCAGGAGCTAGGAGCTTCTTCTGGGTCTCCCATGGAGGCACAGGGGCCCAAGGACAGGGGCCATCTTCTACTGCTTTCCTGGGCCACAGCACAGAGCTGAATAGGAAGTAGAGCAGCCGGGACTCGAACCGGTGCCCATATGAGATGCCGTCATTGCAAGCAGAGGCTTAGTCCACTACGCCACAGCGCCAGCCCTTTCAGTGTATTTTTTAAAGATAATATTATGTTGGAGTAAAAATTAAAAGGATTTTACCACCTATAAAATCACAATCAAATATCCAGCAAAATATTTTCTTATAAACAGGAAACTTACTTCTACCTCTAAATATGTATGTATACTTCTTAGCTTAGAGTAAATAGAATATTTATTGTATCTATATTTTAAAATTTTACTTATTTATTTGAGAGGCAGAGGGGGAGACAAAAGAGAACTCCCATCCGTTGATTCACTCCCTAAATGTCCATAAGATCCAGTGATGGACTGGGCTAGGGCACTAGAGAGAGAGAGAGAGAGAGAGAGAGAGAAAGAAAGAGAGAGAGAGAGAGAAAGAGAGAGAAATTGTAACGTGTAATCCAGAAATGTGTTTAAGAAAAATTCTTATTTAATTAGTATTGTGCTTTAAGGCAAATATACATCAAATACTTGAGGAATTAAAAATAAAAGTTTTGTGTTTCTAAACTTTTTATACATTTTGTTTTCTTGTTGTCAGGATATGCTTTGTTTTATATTTACAAAGCTCATAGATATCCCCATCATAAGAGCAATTTAATAGTAAGTTCTTCTATGGTCTCTAATTTTATTGCTTTTTTATGTAACTTGAAGAAAACTATCTAGAAAAATTATTTTAATCTTTATGTATCTGATCAAAGTACAGAAGTCTAAAAGCAGGGGTAACAGTAGGACTTGTCTTAAGAACATTGTACAGGTTTATTTAGCTTTTCTTCTGGTCCCTATAACAACAGAAGTGTTGGAGGAGTAGGTTAAAGAGTGTGGTCTCTTGTTAAGCACTCTCCCAAGGAAGTTGACCTCAAAGTCTCCCATTTTGGGCTTTTCCCACTGTATTTGCAAATAATTTTTCATTTAGATTCCTTGATTCCTTTGAGTTTTCCTTGAGTCTAATACTAGGGAATACACATGAAATATGTGATGTGGTTCCTTGTTTCTTTATTAATAAGAAATGTGTATTTTTGACATGTAGGTAGGTAAATGGGCAAATAAATATCTTTGTATTTTTAATTCAAATATAGGCTTTGTTTATGTTTCAAAACTCTGCATTATGATTCTGTTGTTTACTGCACTCAAGCATGTGCTTTTTTGTTTTCCTTCTAAAAAATCTAAAATTCTGTATCTACCACATTTCCCAAGAGCCGAGACTCTCTGGTCCTTGACTAAGGTACATCTTACATGCCAGACTCATTCCTAATACTTCCTTATGCTTAATGTGTTTTGAAATTTCTCTCATTTTCTCTTTCCAAAGCTAAGTCATGTACTTTCCTCAATGCTTACCCTACCTGTTCTGTACTAACCACTATCTTCCCTTTCTCTTTGTTATGTGTGATGTTCTGACATATTTGCATGCTGTCTCATGGCATTGGGTAGCTGTTTCATTTACTCAGACGTGATCTTCGCAACTTAAATTATGTTTTTTGAAAAGAAGGCCTGCTTATGGGATCTTTAGATCATAGACCTTAAAATCAGAATGAATGCTGTTGTTTCCTATTTCCACATGTTGTGTTCATTTCATCATCATGATCGATGTGTTATAGTGGCAACAAACATTGGGGGGGATGTTTAAATGTTCATTATTAAATCTCTGAAGACATTTAAAATATCCAATCCAAATCAAAATGTGGTAGCATGCATGGATATCAAGGAAGATAAGTTCTTTCATGGATATATATGATGACTGCTGGAAGTTTATAAAATATTCTTAGAGCAAGTTCAAGAAAATTGAATAAATCTTGTTTTTTTTCACTGCTATAGTGTTTATCAGAAGTCTGATTTTTTTCTTTATAGAAAACTTTTATTTAATAAATATAAATTTTGAAAGTACAACTTTTAGATTATAGCGGTTTCCCCCCCACAACCACCCTCCCCATCCCATCTCCTTTTCCCTCTCCCATCCCATTCTTCATCAAGATTCATTTTAAATTATCTTTATATACAGAAGATCAATTCTATACTAAGTAAAAATTTTGACAGTTTGCACCCACACAGACACACAAAGTATAAAGTATTGTTTGAGGACTAGTTTTACCGTTAATTCACATAGTACAACACATTAAGGACAAAGGTCCTACATGGGGAGCAAGTGCACAGTGACTCCTGTTGTTGCTTTAACAATTGACACTCTTATTTGTGACATCAGTATTCACCCAAGACTCTTGTTATGAGCTGCCAAGACTATGGTAGCCTCTTGAGTTCACAAACTCCGACCTTATTTAGACAAGGCCATAATCAAAGTGAGAGTTCTCTCCTCCCTTCAGAGAAAGGGACCTCCCAGAAGCTCACTTTTAATTCCACAACATGTGGACTTTATAATTTTAAGTGATAAATGTTTTACAAAAAAAAATATTAGCTTTCTAGCACTATGCTGCATTTCAGTTTGATTATTCTTAGATTTTAAAATGTACATTTCAAGAACTTTCCTCCCTGTCTCTCACTGTAACCTTCTCAAAATATAATTAATTTCCATGGACTTACAGAAAAACTGACAAGACTCTTACAATTTATAAAAAAAAAAAAGCCAACCTGTTCTCTTCCCACCACAGACATATGATGCAAGGAAGCTAGATATTGAAACGAGGAAATGGAAAAACGTAGTCAACAGGATAGATGTTGAGCAGTGAGGGAAACAAGAGTGCAAGATGCAGTTCAATAAAACAGCCATACAGGAGTGTGCACATGAGACGACCCTCTCCTTCCAATCTACTTCCACTAAAAACACATTCAACCAACACATGTTGCTTGATCAGCTTGTTCTTAGGTTTTTAAGTGACTTAAATGTGATTTGAAGTTGCTTTTAGTGTTTAACTCTTAAATACATTCACATATAGAACAATTAAAATTCCCAATAATAAATATTTCTACTGCTCTGTGATGCTTTATTTTAAATTTACTCTCATGTGGATAGTCCAAATACATTTGAAAATCATGTCAGACATTAATTCTGTGAGCTATGAAAGTAGTTTTTCTACCATATATATTTATGATCATATTTACACATAAAATTGATTTAATTGCTGACAAGAAAAAAATTCCATTTGTGAGCTGAACAGATGAAGTTTTTTGCATGTATTGGGAAGTATTGGGAAGTCTTTCACAGGTAATTTGTGACATAATCTTTTAGGTAGGGGCTGGTGGAGCAGCATTATTGTAGGTAGATGAGATGAGGGAGAAATAACTTTCTCATCTGGGCAGCAACATAAGAAAGAATAAAAGAACCTTCCTCCTCTAATTCTTCATTTGCTTCCCTAGGGAATTTATTCTGTAGAATAATGTAGAACATATCTTCTTCTCAGACATCCTAGAAATATTTCCAATATTAGAAGCAATATTGTCCCAAATTTTGTGTGAATAAGATAATTACTGAAGAGAAGACCCAAGTCTTACACAATCACTGATGTTTGTTATGCTCCCTTCATCCTGTCACCAGGAAATCTAACTGACCTCAGTTTATCAAAACCCCTCAGTTTCCTCACATAAAAGCTTCCAACTCTTAAGCCAGTCATTTGAGAACATGGAACTCTGATCTAACAAATTAAAGGACAGATGTATCTCATTGAAGATCCAAAAATAAGTGGTGAAAGTTCAGGGCTTGGAATAACATAAAGAATATGGGATCAAAAGCCATTCCTGAGCTGGGGGTGAGTAGAAGACAGGCATCCAGGGGAAGGATGCTTCTGAAACCCATTTTGTAGTGCACAAGGTGCGTTTCTCACTTCATAACAGCACTGGTCCAGGAGCGGCAGCCAGGAAACACCAGCTCTTAGTGTCCCAGGGAGATCAAGTTGAGCACAGTGCACAGGTGCTTATAATTTGGAAAACAGAGTAGGATTCCTGGACTCCCTGATTGTGGCAATATATTACTTAGGTTTGATAAGTACAGAGAGGAGATCAGAGCTGAAAACGTGTGGATGAAAGAATAACTAAAGCATGAAATTAGCTTTAAGTTACACTGTTTGACATTTGTGTTGAAGGTGTGTGGACCCTCTGACCTGAAATAGCTTTGGAAACTGTGGGGACTCTCAGACCATCAGGGATCTGATGGTTACAATTAAATAAATAAATCAATGAGCACTCTTCATGGACTGTTCTAAGCAGTTTCCACATGCTGTAAAGTAAATGTTTGTGTCCTCCCAAAACGCATGTTTAAGCTCTAACCCTAAAATCATATTTGGAAACAGGACAGTTGGGAGGTTACTAGTTTCAGATGAGGTCCTGAGGGTAGAACCCCCATAATGGAATTAATAATCCTGTAAGCAAAGGAATAGAGCAGAGCCCTTTCTCTGTGTCATGTGAAGACACTGTAAGATGTAGCCATCCATTGGAAAAGGGCCTTCACCAGACACTGAATCTGCCAGCACCTTGATGTTGGACTCCCTAATCTGTAAAAGTGTGACAAACAAATGCTTGTTGGCTACATCAACCAGGGCACAATATTTTGTAAAAATAGTTTGAACCGATGAGGCACTATAGTACCGTATTAATAGGAAAAATATGTGTTTATTCTATTCTTTAATCAAATGAGGTAGATTTTAAATTGGCATTCGGAGACTACACCCTTGACCACTTTAGTGCTCTCTGGGAAGCATTTATAGCATTTTAAGAATTTGTTTTAAGAATTTTTTTTTTTGACAGGCAGAGTGGACAGTGAGAGAGAGAGACAGAGAAAAAGGTCTTCCTTTTCCATTGGTTCACTCCCCAGCGGCCGCTGCGGCTGGCGTGCTGCGGCCGGCGCACCACGCTGATCCGAAGCCAGGAGCCAGGTGCTTCTCCTGGTCTCCCATGTGTGTGCAGGGCCCAAGCACTTGGGCCATCCTCCACTGCACTCCCAGGCCACAGCAGAGAGCTGGACTGGCAGAGGAGCAACCGGGACAGAATCCAGCGCCCCAACCAGGACTAGAATCCAATGTGCCTGCACTGCAGGAGGAGGATTATCCTAGTGAGCCGCAGCGCCGGCCAGCATTTTAAGAATTTGGCAGATTTTTAGTTCAAGTGTGTAATCATGTATTCACTCACTCAACAAATATTCTGTGAGTGCTAACAATGGGAATGGAAATAAAAATAAACAAGTCACATGTGGTTCCTGTCTTCTTGGAATTTACTGTGTAGCAGAGAAGGTAGATGTGGAACAAGGCATTTTAACTGTAATCAATATTATAAAACAGAGTGCTATTATAGATAATATGCTAGGACCCAGTCTCATCTGAAGAGGTTAGAGAAAGAAAGTGCTTTTAGGTAAGATCAGAGTGGTGAACTTTTCACCAGGCACATGCAGCTGGGCAGAAGTCAATGGATTTGAGGGATACTAAAGGGAAATAAAAAACAAGATTTATATAGCTTACGTATAGTTTACCACAAATATCTTGCGGTTAATATTGTTATCGGCAATTGATTATATGTCGTGGAGGAGTAAGTGAGAAGTAGAGAAGCAAGACGTCCAGTCTCCTGGTTTGAACAATTAGATAGATATTTTTTTTATGTATAAGCATCCCAGAAAGAGGGTCCAGTTTTGAGTAAAGTAGGTAGTAATGAGGAAAAGTGACAATCTGGGATTTGAAACACCCAATAGTGAATAATATATAGTAACAGTGAATAATTAATAATAGTGAATGTTTCACCTAATAGTGAAATAAAGTATATGGTTAGCTATTTGAGTGGGTTGGACGAGATACATGTGCTTGGGTCATCAGTATATGGTACTGAGCCTAAAGATCCTCAAAGTTGAAGAAGGAAGGAGAAATAGTGAGAGAGTTCTATGTTACTAAAAGACATTCTTATTCCAGTCATCCATCATGGACTCTAGAATGTGCTGGCTTAAAATCATTCATTAGTATTCTTCACAGTTTTGGGCTCAGTGGGGCTATCAGAGAACTTGCGGAGACTAGAATCGTTGTAAGTCTTGGTCAGCAGGACTTTAAAGAAAATGTCAAGCCCAGCGCTATGGCATGGTAGGCTAAGCCACCGCCTGCGATGCTGGCAACCCTTCTGGGAGCCAGCTTGTGTCCAGGCTGCTCCTCTTCATATCCAGCCCTCTGCTATGGCCCGAGAAAGCATTTGAATAGGGCCCAAGTGCTTGTGCCCCTGCACCTGCATGGGAAACCTGGAAGAAGTTCCTGGCTCCTGGCTTTGGCCTGGCTCAGCTCCGGTTGTTGTGGCTATTTGGGGAGTGAGCCAGCAGATGGAAGATCTCTCTCTGTGTCTTTCTCTCTTTGGGTCTGTAACTCTACATCTCAAATAAATAAAATCTTAAAAAAAAAAAAAAAAAAAAGAAAATGCCTTCCTTCTTATGCATTGTGCCTCCGTGCACATGGTGTCTCTCTAGAAGAACAGCTTAGACATCCTACACAGAAGGCAGAAACTTCAAGAGAAGTACTGCACCTAGATATGACACTGTGTTACTTTCGTTGCCATACGGCCTTTGTAGATTCAGCAGGTTGGGGCTGACATCGTGATGCAGTGGGACAAGCTGCCACCTGTGATGCTGGCATCCCATAGCAGCGTCTGAGAGAATCCTGGCTGCTCTGTCTCTGATCCAGCTCCCTGATAATGCACTTGGGAAAGCAGTAGAAGATGGCCCAAGTACTTGGGCCTCTCTACCTATGTGGGATACCTGGATGGAGTACCTGGCTCCTGGCTTTGGACTGGCCCAGTCCTGGCCATATCGTCATGTTAGGAGTGAAGCAAAGAATGGAAAATTTCTCTGTCTCTCCTTCTCTCTCTATAGTGCTGCCTTTAAAATAAAAATAAATATTTAAAAATAAATAAATAGATTCAATAAGTGAATAAATATACTTTTCTTGATGGAAAAGTAACACGGTCTTGTTGTAAAATAATACATGGAATTTGAAATATTGTTGTAGCCATCAAGTATTTTATGCTATGTTAACAATTACAGTTATCATTTATTACATGTTACACACAAAGTAATGCAGCTGGAGCTTTTTTGTAAAAAGAAATATTTATTTGAAAGACAGAGTGGCAGAGAGAAATAGAAACATAGAAGACGAGAGAGAGAGAGAGAGAGAGAGAGAGAGAGAGAGAGAGAGATCTTCTATCTGCTGCTTCACTTCTTAAATGCCCGCAACAGCCAGGTCTGGGTCAGGCTTATGCCAGGTTCCAGCAACTCCATCCTGGTCTCCCACATGGGTGGCAGGGGCTCAAGCACTTGGGCTATCATCTGCTGCCTTCCCAGGTACATTAGAAGGAAGCTGAATTGGAAGCAATGTAACTGGGACTCCATTCAGCTCTTTGATATTGGATCCTGGTCTCACAGGTGGTTTAACCCACTGCATCACAACATTGGTCCCTTTAGTAGGAGATTTATGTACATTATCTCTATAATTTACCAAAAATACCTTACACTAGATATTGTTATTCTCTTAATAGTAGGTGTGAACACTGACTCAATGCATTTAAGACTTCAAGGTGTCACAGTTATGAAAATAGCAAAACCCCACTGGTGAGTATGTTTACATTTAGTTGTAGACCACAGGATTCACAACATTTTCCTGTGTTTAGTTTTAAACCTATCTTTAGTAAGAAATACTTTTCCTATTGAGTGAAGAAAAAGCCATGAAGAAGGAAGAGGAGGTGCAGAAGGAGGAAAGAAGGTGGGGGCCAAGGAAAAAGAGAATGAAGGAGGAGCTGGGATTAGGAGCAGAGCTGGAACAAAGAAATGGAAGTTTTTTTTTTTTTAAAGATTTATTTATTTATTTGAAAGAGTTTTACACAGAGAAAGAAGGAGAGGCAGAGAGAGAGAGAGAGAGAGAGAGAGAGAGAGAATCTTCCATCTGCTGGTTTACTCCCCAATTGGCCACAACCTCCAGAGCTGTGCTGATCTGAAGCCAGGAGTCAGGAGTTTCCTCTAGGTCTCCCATGCCGGTGCAGGGGCCCAAGGACTTGGGCCATCTTCTATTGCTTTGTCAGGCCATAGCAGAGAGCTAGATTGGAAGAGGAGCAACCGCTGGCTAGAACTGGCGCCCATTTTGGATGCTGGCACTGCAGGCAGCGGCTTTACCTGCTATACCATAGCACCGGCACCAAGAAATGGAAGTTCTGTGAAGGTAGCAGCTTGCCTGATGTGTTTTCTGCTACATCTTTTGTGTGTAGAAGTACTCAATATATTAAATGTATAAAATATGTTTAAGTATTTACCCTTTTTGGTAATTATAATTAACATTTAAGACAATACCTGTGATAGCTGTGTGGCTTCTGAACCTTAAAATATTGTTTCATGCAAATTTCTGTGAGTGTCTTGTTAATTAACTAATACTTCACAATTGCCACTACCACTACCAACATCACATTATCATCACAAGGCATTAAAAAACTAACTTTTGGTATTATTATCTTCAAATTGGTCAACATTTCAAAGAAAGCAGACAAATATCAAGATGCTAATGATCTCCCTAAATTTATTTAATCAATGATACAGGGGTTAGAAACAATTGTGTGTGTGTGTGTGTGTGTGTGCGTGTGTGTTTGTGTGTATGAAAGTAAAGAGTATCCAGTAAGAGTTTTATATTTAAAATAATGTTCAGGAAAAATCTTTTGGTTAGTATGAGCAACTCCACAGGAGTTCACTGACTCTTTAAGTAAGAAAGATACTTGAATAAGGAGTCTTGATGTCTTCCACAGAAGTATGTTCTGTGTTCTGCTATTTCTGAGGTTCCAGGAAGGTAAACATTGAAAAAAGGAGATAACATATACTAGCGTTTGTGGAAAAATATTGAGTATTTTTGAACAAAATTTCTCTTTCAGACATCAGTGCTAACAGGTGGGACTTTTTGAATGTTATCCTTCTCCTTTTTCAAATTTTTGTCTTTAGTTCCTCTGTGTGATCTTGTACTTGACAGTCACTGTACAGACACCCTACCTAGTACCCAAAGTCCTAGCTGTAAAAAGATGGAAGGACTAGCTGTAGAATCACTTATGATTCAGGCACCATCAAACTTTCCATTGTTTCAAAGAGGACAGATTGCATTAGACTAGTGTAATTCAGCTGTAAGAGAGAGCCTTAGATTAAGGGATATAAGAAGCTGATCCACAATGTTGGTTGATATCTTCACCACTGATAATTACAGCAAATTAAAAAAATTATTTGAGAAGCAGAAAGAGAAAAGAGTAAAAGAGCTCTCATCTGTTGGTTCACTCCCCAGGTGTTTGCAAGTTGCCCCCAGATGGAGAGGTGGAGCCAAAGCCAGGAGCCAGAAATCAACTCAGATCTCCCACATGGGTGGCAGGAATCCATTCTCTTGGATCATCCGTACAGCCTCTGAGGGTCTGCCTTAACAGGCAGCTGAGTCAGAGGTGGAGCTGAGCTGGGCTTTGAACCTAGTCACTCTGATGTGAGATACGGACATCTTAACCTCCAGGCCAAATGCCTTCCCTGTACCACTGATAACTTTAAAAAGACTACAAAAAGTATGAGTGATAAGCCTGAATCTTCAAAATCACTGAGATAAATGTAAAGCTTATCATTTGGGTACCAATAAGTTTAGTGTATTTTTATATTGGTGAGATCTGGTCAAAATAATTTAGCTGACCCCATTTCATCATAAACAAAAATTATAATGCTTTCAACAACAAAATGGACACAATTTGAAGATCTATTTTTTTTTAAATTATGTATGTAAGGGCTGGTGCCATGGCGCAGTAGGTTAATCCTCCGCCTGCAGTGCTGGCATCCCTTATGGGCACTAGTTGTAGTTCTGGCTGCTCCACTTTTGATCCAGCTCTGCCATGGCCTGGGAAAGCAGTATAGATGGCCCAAGCGCTTGGGCTCCTGCACCCACATGGGAGACCTGGACGAAGCTCTGGCTCCTGCCTTTGGATCAGCTCAGCTCTGGCTGTTGTGGTTATTTGGGGAATGAACCAGCGAATGGAAGACCTCTCTGCCTGTCCCTCTCTCTCCTGTCTGTAACTCTGCCTCTCAAATACATAAATAAAATATAAAAAAGAGATGTATTTATTTGTTTGAAATTCAGAGTTACAAATGGGGTAGAGAAAGAGGGAGAGAAAGAGAGAGAGAGAGAGAGAGAGAGAGAGAGAGAGAGATCTTTCATTCACTGGTTTACTCCCCTAATGGTCACAATGTCCAGGACTGGTCCAGGCCGGAGCCAGGAACTCTATCCATGTCTCTTATATGGGTGGCAGGGTTCCAAGTACTTGGACCATATTCTGCTGCTTTCCTAAATGTATTAGCAGGGAGCTGGATCAGAGATAGAGCAGCAGGCACTTGACCTGGCATTTCAGTATGGGATGCCAAGGAAATGCAGCATTGCAGGTAGCAGTTTAACTTGCTGCACAATAATCCTAGCCCCAAAAATTCTTTTTAAAAATTTGAAAAGAGCAGTGTTTGGAATAAGGAATAAAATAGAGAACCACTTCACCTCTTTTGATTATATCAAAATAGTGAAACTGAGTTTAGTTCTAAGCATCATGGTTTTTAAGAAGAAAACAATCAATATGGTAATTGACTAAAAATTCTTTCCAATGATAAGTATTAGCAATTGCTGAGAGGAAAGCCAAGAAAGTATTTGAAGGAAAAGGACATTATATCCAAATTTTTCTAGAGTCTATCTTGTGGGAAAATCAAATTTCAGCAATATAAATTTCTCTATTAATAATAAAAATCTCCTTTCTTCGTTTGTTCATTCATTGAATCCTTGTTAAGCAGCACTGTGTACTTAGCGTTGTACTGGTTGTTGAAGATACACTGGTAAAAGTGAACAAAATATACAAAAACTTTTGTCTTCATGGGGTTCACATAGCTTTTCTGCTTCTTGAATTTTAAATATTCAGAGCAGAATGAATATGTTGAATGTAATTTTAGAGCTAAAAATCTTGTCAGTATTTTAATTACAACTATCATTGTCCACAAAAATACTGTAGTGACTCAGTATGGGGGATTTTAGGTTCCTGTTGTGCAGAGAATTCAGCTGGTTTTATAATGAAAGACATCATAAGACACATGATTCCATCATCTGGATAAATACATAAAAAATCATGATGTGAACTTCACTCAACAAAGGTTAACAAAAATATTGAATCTGTGGAGGTTCATCTGAAACTGGACAACTCGTCTGTCTCAAACTTTGATTTCAACTTTCACATGTGCCTTCACACCGTGTATTATATGGGTCATTGGCCTGAAGCCACATGGTGTTTAAGGTAGTTAATATTATCAAAGGAGCATCTGGAGGATGTTCAAGGTTAATGAGAATTCCATTCTTGAACATATCATTGAAGGTTGGAAGTTCCTTCTAATTGTCTGGATTCAGTGAAGTGTCATTTTTATCCAGGTGTGCTAAAACTGCTTGTTGCATCAGAATTCTGTTCTCTAGAGTCATGTATCACAATGAATAAATAACACTTCCAAGTTACCCTGTTTAATCCATGCGTGATTTTAGACTTGTAAGCAATCATATAGTTCACATAGACAACACAAAGCAAAATTGTGCAAATAATCTGAAAGAGTGATTTTCTATAAAATACTAGTGTTTGACAATGCTGTAGAATTATTAACTTAATGGGAACCATGATATACATTCAAAATATTTCATTTTTATGTTGAGAAATTGTAGCTATGCCTGAGTTGTTTTCTCCTTTTGGTGAATAATTCATTGCAAGGGACAGCACTGAGACTGAGAAAGGTGAAACTACCTTTCTACAGTCACACAGTGGTTAGGGAAGTAATAGGACTGGAATGTAATTTTTTGACTAGAATGCCTTTGATTATCTTCTGATTTCTGGCTTCTTTAGTTGTCCTGATCCAATTTGGTTTTCAAAGTGTTTTTATATTTTCTGTGCATCAGCATTAAGTTAGATAGTAGAACAAAGAAAATTCTCAGAGTAGAACACTGCTCCTATTGTGCACACATGTGGGCACTGACAGTTCTCTAGAGGAAAAGTAATTCAAAGGAATTAGGGTTGAAACAAAAATCAAAAAGCCTGCATGCTGAAGCTTGCCTTTGAATTGATCGTTATCTTTTCATTATTTTCTGGAGGATATACAATAATAATTAACATGATCCAGGTGTTTTTGAATGGGAAAATGTGATTTTATGTAGAAATCCAGTAGAGATAACTCATCATTCAAATATGACTTCAAGTCTCAGCTATTGGGAACTTTCAGTGAAACAGAACACATACAAATAAATGAACATACTAAACAAGTTAGGAATGTACACCTTGATTGCCTACAAATTGAACAGTCTCATGTAAACAACTTTCAAATCGAAGGAAGTATCACTGGAAACAAGAAGCCCTGTTGTATCGTCTTCTAGTTTCCTGGCTTCCCAAGGTTAACTACTGTCCTGACATCATAGATAAACTTGGCCTGTTTTTAAATTTTACATAAGAGGAATCTCCTCTGTGTATCTATATTTTTTGGGCATTATATTTCTGAGACATTTTCATTTTTGTATTTAAAATTATTTTATCAGGGCTGGCATTGTGTCTCAGTAGGTTCAGCCTCCACCTACATACCAGCATCCCATAAAAGATCACCTGTTAGAGTCCTGGCTGCTGCACTTCTGAAGCAGCTTCCTGCTAATATGCCTAGGAAGCAATGGGAGAT
Organism: Sylvilagus floridanus; assembly: GCA_949820135.1. Classification (NCBI taxonomy): domain Eukaryota; kingdom Metazoa; phylum Chordata; class Mammalia; order Lagomorpha; family Leporidae; genus Sylvilagus; species Sylvilagus floridanus. Next base: position 129,537,667 of record OX463244.1, read on the forward strand.
GCCCAAATGTTTTGGCCCCTGCTACCAATATGGGAGGTCCATATGAAATTCTGTTTCCTGGCTTTGACCTGGCCCATCTCCAGCCATTGTGGCCACTTAGAGAAGATCTCCCTTTCTCTCTCTCTCCTTCTTTCTGTCATTCTGCTTAATAGATAAATAAAATGAATATTTAAAAAGAAAAGGAAATCCTTTTTTTCAGGAAATGATGGTATATCTGATAATAAAATAAGCAAGAATTTTCTACTATACATTATATATTTACTTTTAAAAAATAAAATTCATGAGGCATAGTGGTTGTTAAGCTGCTGCCTTCAATGCTCACGTGTGCATAAGTTCAAGTCTTGGCTGCTCCACTTCTGATCCAGCTCCCTACTTATGTGCCTGGGACAGCAGTGGGTGATGAGCCAAGTGCTTGGGCCCTTGCCTCCAAAATGAGAGATCTAGATGTTCCAGGCTCCTGTCTTTGGCCTGGCCCAGCTCAGGCCATTGTAACTTTGGTGAGTGAAGCAGCAGATGGGAAATCTCTCTCTCTCTCTCTCTCTTTCTCTCTCTCTCTCTCTCTCTTTAACTCTGTACTTCAAATAAATAAATAAATATACCTTTTTTTTTTTTTTTGACAGGCAGAGTGGACAGTAAGAGAGAGACAGAGAGAAAGGTCAATGGCCCCCGCGGCCGGCGCACCACGCTGATCTGAAGCCAGGAGCCAGGTGCTTCTCCTGGTCTCTCATGCGGATGCAGGGCCCAAGGACCTGGGCCATTCTCCACTGCCTTCCTGGGCCACAGCAGAGAGCTGGCCTGGAAGGGGGGCAACCGGGACAGAATACGGTGCCCCAACCAGGACTAGAACCCGGTGTGCCGGCGCCACAGGCAGAGGATTAGCCTATTGAGCCGCAGCGCTGGCCAATAAATATACCTTTTAAGAAATAAATGAAATTCATAAATAAAACAGACCTATGTGGTTGTAATTTGTTCATTTTCATTGCTGTATATTATTCTATGTAGTGAATATACCACATCTTATTTATATTTTTTGCTTTTGATGGACATTTTTGTAGTTTCCAGTTTGGGATTATTATATATAATGCTGCTATTACAATTCTAATCAATGTGCAATCTTCTGGATTATATACCTAAGAATGGTATTGTTCTATGTATGATATAACTTCAAGAATTTTATGGAAAATGAGAATAATGAAAAAAATATGTAAGAATTCCAAGTTTCTTTTTGCTCCAAAATAAGCTTATTTTTAATTCCACTTGAACTTTTTGAACTAGTCTTGCATTTGGAAATGTAACTCTAACTTTTGGTATCAAAGACAGAAGGGAGGTCTTTGTGTATAGACATCTCCTTATCCTATATGTGAGTGTATTTAAACTTTTCCCTGTGCATTTATTGATTAACGGATTTTTTACTTTATTTTTATTTGAATGGCAGCGAATCAGAGAAAGAGAAAGATAAAGAGCTTCCATACACTGGTTCACTCCCTAAATGCTCACAATAACCGGGACTGGGTCAGGCCAAAGCCAGGAGCCAGGAACTCCATTGGGTCTTCTACATAGGTGGCAGGGCCCCCAAGTACTTCAGACTTCATCTACCACTTCACAGTGTGTGCATTAGTAGGAAGCTGGGTAGGAAATTGGATGCTAGACTTGATCCCAGGCACTCCAATATGAGATGTGGGCATCCCAAGTGGCATCTTAACCTGTTGTACTGCAATGCCCATCCCTGCGTGGGCCTTTAAAAAAAAAGGGCCTTTATCAAGTTGCTTTGACAAATCAAGAAAAAAATAAGGAAAAACCATAGGATTATTCATAGTATTTTATTATCTAAAGATAACAATCACATATAATGTTTTCTTAGAGCCTTTTACTCTATCACATATGTCATATGTTTACATACCTAAAGTTCCATTTAACATATTATTAGAATGTTCTATGCCATAAGGAGAAGGAGTGTGTGAAATAGTGAGATAAGGGCAGCTAGCAGTGGTACAGAAGCAAAGGATGGATATTTTAAGACAAAGAATCAGACATTGCAGTGAGGCTATGAAAGTAAGCGTTTAAAACCAGTCCATTTTGTACTTTGGAAATTCATATTCATTAAACAAAAGTTAAAAAAAAGAGAGAAAAAAACAGTCCATTTGCTTTAGCAATGAGGAAATTATTGGTGACCCTCGGAGTCGAAGTCAGATGGCAACGGCCCCACCGGTGAAAGGTAAAGAAGAGGAGAATGTGAATTCTCAGTAAACATTTGAGAAGCTTACTTGTGATGGGAAAGAGTGGCACAAGGATACATAGTTCAGAGTTTTTGTCTCATTTTCCTTTCTTCTTTCCTTTTCCTGCCTTTCTTTTCTTTTCCCACACCTCTCTTTTCCTTTTTTTTTTTATTAGTTTTTCTGCTTTTATGAGAAATAATTGTAGACCATCACATGCTCTTAGCCACCATAATGTCTTGCTTGAATTCTTTGCATTCATGTCCTACCATTATCGCTCTCCATAACTCTCTTCTTACTATAGCTAGAGAAAGGTTATCAACAACAAAAAGAGTTATTTAAGGCTAAAAGACATGGTGGAATGTGTTACAAGACTCCAGTTTGTAAATGGCAGTTGGTTATGCAGTGGTCTCCGTTGGGTATACTGTGAAGATTTTGAGTTTAGATCCTGTTAGCTCGTTGGTTCTCTGGAAATGCAAATCATTTGGTCATACGACCTTTTGCCTATTCTAGTAATAGGATGCTAGTGAGAGGTTGTCATGGCACCTCTGAAGAAATATTTCCCCAAGATGTGGAGAGAACAGTGTTGATCCAGACAGTGTTCAGGAAGTTGACTTTTTTTTCCCCAAAGACTTTTATTTATTTATTTGACAGGTAGAGTTACAGACAGTGTGAGAGAGAGACAGAGAGAAAGGTTTTCCTTCTGTTGGTTCACTCCCCAAATGGCCACAACAGCTGGAGCTATGCCTATCCGAAGCCGGGAGCCAGGTGCTTCTTCCCAGTCTCTCATTCGGATGCAGGGACCGAAGGACTTGGGCCATCCTCCACTGCCTTCCCGGGCCACAGCAGAGAGCTGGACTGGAAGAGGAGCGACCAGGACTAGAACCCAGCGCCCATATGGGATGCCGTTGTCGCAGGCGGAGGATTAACCTAGTGTGTGCCACAGTGCTGGCCCCGAGGAAGAAGAAGTTGACTCCTAAAATCAGTGTGTCTACTCCATTTACAATTTTTGCACTTTTTAATAAAATAAGGCATAATGCTTAGTAGAAAAATTTGCTTATTTTATTATCAGATAAACCATCTCATTATTGCTTTCATCAATGAAATAATTTTCATAATTTGGATCTTTGATTGAATTTTGGGCCTTTAATCATTATCTAGAGAAGTCAAGAATGTCAGAGGGAATCTCATAGAGGCACATGATGAATTGCAAATAGGATACACGTATTTCAAAGATTTGTCCTGCTGTAAATCAACAAATCTATCTCTACTCTTCATCTCTTGTCAGTAAATAGTTGAGGATAAAAGGCAAAATTCATGGGATTTTCTTAAATCATATTTACTTGAAATACTATGATCTCTCTTTTTGAAGTTTCTAGGATTTATTAGATATGTGGACAATGATAAATTTGCTTTGTAATAACCATTGTAATTCTCATAGGAATTTGATACATTTAAGTTACTTTTAAGTGAAGATGTAATGATGAGATATATTGAGGGGCTTTCATGCTTTAAAACTGAAATCTTCTAAAGAGTCGGAGCCAGTATTTTGAGGAATTATAACGAATAACAAATTATCCTTATCAGAATAATTTGGTAGTCTTTTACCTTATATAAAATTATATACAATAATATATGTTTTCCATTCTGACCCACAAAAGGTTAGTGCACATTTATAAAGGGATATATTTACTACTAGGAATTAAGAGGTTTTATTTTGAAAACAGAAAAATGAAAGAATAGTATATCAGATTTTTGATGTTTCCATAACATGTCACCACAACCTTGGAGGTTTAAAGCAAGAGAAATTCATTCTGTCACAGCTCCAGAGGCCAGGAGTTCAAATTCCACGTGTTTGCTTGGCCATGCTCTCTCCTGAGGCTCTAGGGAATATTCTTTTTCTTTTCTCTTCTAGTTTCTTTTGACTCCAGGCAGTTCTTGGCTTGCAGCCACAGCATTCCAGTCTCTGCCTCTGTCTTAACATTGCCTCTCCTCTTTGTGTGTCTGTTCTCTCTACATTTCTTTCAGGTCCACTTATCACTGGATTTTGAAACCACACAGATAATCTAGGATGATCTCATGTGGAGATCCTTAATTATATCCACAAAACCCTCTTTTCCACCTAAATTAATTGGTACATATTCTAAAGGTTAAGACATGGACATACTTTTCAGGGGCCACAATTCAACCCTTTATAGATAATTATTACAATATTGCATTGAGAGATTGATTACATATATATATTTTAAAGATGTCTTTATTTATTCAAAAGTCAGAGTTACAGAGAGAGGGGGAGAGACAGAGACAGGGACAGAGATACACAGAGAGAGAGACAAAGAGAGAGAGAGAGAGAGAGAGAGAGAGAGAGAGAGAGAGATCTTCTTCTGGTTCAATCTCCAGATAGCCACAACGCCGAGGCTGGGCCAGGCCAAAGCTGGGAGCCAGAAGCTTCACCCAGGTCTCCTACATGGGTAGCAGGGGCCCAAGCACTTGGATCCTCTTCTGCTGCTTTTCCCAGACCATTATATGGAGCTGGATCAAAAGTGAAGCTGTCAAAATACAAACAAGTACCCATATTGGATGCTGGCATAGCAAGCAAAGTCTTTACACACCATGCCACAATACTGGCTCCATTACATATATATTTTTAAAAGTTTGATATTTTTTGAAAGAGAGGGAGAAGGAGAGGAGGAGGGAGAAGGAGACCGAGCTTCCATACTCTGGTTCATGGGCCAAGCCAAAGCCAGGAACCAGGAACTCCAATCGAGTTTCCCACATGGGTACCAGAGACTCACATACTTGAGTTATCATCATTTTCTTCACAAGTACGTTATCTGGAATGCTGACATTGTAGGTGGCAGCTTAATATGCTGTACCACAATGCTGACCCCTAAAACATTATTATTTTGCAGAACTCTATTTCAGATGTTGGTCAAACGATAGGTTGGTGTGGTGCTAAAAAATAAGTCTGAAAATTAATAATGCTGGAATGAAATTTGATTTGGATAAAACACTGCAAAGAGTGCCAAACAATCACAGTTTTACACAATATTGGCATTTTGTAGAGAACACCCAGAAACAGGAGAATTAAGAATGAAAATCCAATTTGTTAAACATATGCTACCATGATTGTAGATGCACATAGTCTATACAGTCATCACTCTGTTTACTTTTATTTCTATATGAATAGTTAACTTAAATGAGATGATCAGGAAATAATTTCTAACATAAAGTGAAAATGCCCTGTATATATAACTTTGTACTCTATGGCATTATCTATGGTATTATTAACTTTTTCAAATTATTTTGAATGGACACGCAGTAGTATTCCATTTGGATATACAAAATTTATCTTGCCAATTTCTCATGTTGTGTTGATGTTCTTTTTGCTATTTTCAGTTATATATAACACAGTTATGAACATATTTGTGCATATGATTTTCTCATTTTTTGCATAATGTAGATTTCAAGCTAGAGTTTCTGAATCAAAATACATGAATTTTTTTGGAATCTTTTTATCTAATGCCAAATTGCTTTCCACAAATATTTTATGTCTGTTATAACCAGCAATATATGAGTTGGACTTAGCATTATGTTTCCTAGATGGATCCATGCTGCTGGAGGTCATTTATTCCAACTGATGAATATTAATTCTTTGAATAAACTAAAATATATTGATTCATTCTTATACAATGGGTGCTTACATTGATTCCAGTGTATCATTAGTTTACATGTATGCATCTTTGTTTACACACATGATAATTCTAGGGTATCTAGTTAGAAATAGAATTTCTGCTTCATTAGCATATATCATCAATTTTTCTTGATATTGGCAAATTACACTTCTGTCATATATCAAATGATTGATTTATGAGTGGATCTGCTTGAGAACACTTTTATTACATGTCTATTTTTCTATGCCTGTGCCAGTACCACCCTGCTATATAACCATACCATGGTAAATGTCTTGAAATGTGGCTAATAAAATCCTTAAATTTTGTTCTGCTTCATTTTGTTATCCTTAACATTTTGTTATTATGAACTCTTAATAAACTTATCATGTTCCTTGTTACAATTTAGATTGAAAATGCACTGAAATTTCATTTGAATGAGAACAAATTTCTTTATAACAGTGAGTCTCTCCATCTAGGAACACAATATTTCTCTTAGTTGATTCACATTTTCTTTCTGGTTTTGGATTGCAATTCTGTCCTTGAAAGTTTTATATAATCTTGTTAGTTTTATTCTTTTTGTAGCTTAAAATTTTTATTGATCTCATGAATGACATTTTACTTATCATTTACATATTGGCTAGTGATGATGTATGGACATACTGTTGGTTTCTGAGGATTAATGCTTTATACAGCATTTTAATGATTCTCATATTTTCAAAGTCCTCCCATCTTAGATTTTCTTAGAATTCCTGTGTAGAAATATCATCTGTCAATAAATTTTGGTCATCTTTTTGTGTTTTTTTTCTTTTTATTGTCTTATTTTGGCCAGGACTTACTGTATACTGTAAAATAGAAGGGGTCATAGAGCATGCCTTGTCTTTACCTTAGTACAAGGCTTCCCAACATCACTATAGTAGTTCCTTGGAAGCTTTTGTTCATGATTCATTATTAGAGTAAATATCATTATAGTGCATTTTACTATGGAGGTAATTATGATTTTTCTTAGATTGATAATGCAATTTTTTTTCTGACCCATAACTATCTTGTGTTCCTAGCATATATTCTACTTCATTGTCATAATTTTGATCTAATAATAATTTCATTTAGAAAATTTGTATCTATGTTCTTAAATGCAGGTTTTCTTTTCTTTTTTTTTTTTAAAGATTTTATTTATTTATTTGAGAGGTAGAGTTACAGACAGTGAGAGGTAGAGACAGAGAGAAAGGTCTTTCCTCCATTGGTTTCCTCCCCAGATGGCTGCAACAGTTGGAGCTGCGCCGATCCAAAGCCAGGAGCCAGGAGCCAGTTGCCTCCTCCTGGCCTCCCATGCGGGTGCAGGGGCTCAAGCACCTAGGCCAACCTCTACTGCTCGTTCAGCCTACAGCAGAGAGCTGGATAGGAAGAGAAGCAGCGGGGACTAGAACTGGCACCCATATGGGATGCTGGTGCCGCAGGTGGAGGATTGACCTACTGCACCACGGAGCTGGCCCCAAATGCAGTTTTCCAATTCTTGTTTATGATGAGCTTGCTCTGTTAGGTTGTCAAAGTTAGGTTAAACTCTTTTTTTTTTTTTTAAAGATTTATTTATTTTATTTGAAAGACAGTTACACAGAGAGAAGAGGAGAGGCAGGGAGAGAGAGAGAGAGAGAGAGAGAGAGAGAGAGAGAGAGAGAGAAAGAGGTCTTCCGTCGGTTGGTTCACTCCCCAAGTTGGCCACAATGTCTGGAACTGTGCCAATCCAAACTTCTGATATAGTAGCAGTGAAATTTTCATGTCTGCCTTGCGGCGCCGGCACACCGGGTTCTAGTCCCGGTCGGGGCACCGGATTCTGTCCCGGTTGCCCCTCTTCCAGGCCAGCCCTCTGCTGTGGCCCGGGAGTGCAGTGGAGGATGGCCCAGGTGCTTGGGCCCTGCACCCCATGGGGAGACCAGGAAAAGCACCTGGCTCCTGGCTCCTGCCATCGGATGAGCGCGGTGCGCCAGCCGCAGCGCGCTGTCTGTGGCGGCCATTGGAGGGTGAACCAACGGCAAAGGAAGACCTTTCTCTCTGTCTCTCTCTCTCACTGTCCACTCTGCCTGTAAAAAAAAAAAAAAAAAAGAAAGAAAAAGAAATTTTCATGTCTGAATTTTAGTTCGGATTTTAATATAAAAAGAATGCTATTCCTCAAAGAAATTCAACTTTATTTATTTATTTTTTTTTGACAGGCAGAGTTAGACAGTGAGAGAGAGAGAGACAGAGAGAAAGGTCTTCCTTTTTCCGTTGGTTCACCCCCCAAGTGGCCGCTACAGCCAGTATGTTGCGGCCGGTGCGCTGCGCTGATCTGAAGCCAGGAGCCAGGTGCTTCTCCTGGTCTCCGATGCGGTTGCAGGGCCCAAGCACTTATCCTCCACCGCACTCCTGGGCCACAGCAGAGAGCTGAACTTGAAGAGGAGCAACCAGGACAGAGTCTGGCACCCCAACAGGGACTAGAACCCAGGTTGCTGGCGCCGCAGGCGGTGGATTAGCCTAGTGAGCCGCGGTGCCGGCAGAAATTGAACTTTAGAAGGCTACAAACTTTCACACAAAGAATATGCACTTAGAACTCAGTTGTATCTTTTTTTTTTTTTTAAGATTTGTTTATTTGTTTGAAAGGCAGAGTTACAGAGAGATGAAGGCAGAGGTAGAGAGAATGAGAGACGTCCTCCATCTGCCAGTTCACTCCCCAGGTGGCTGCAACAGCCAGAACTGTGCCGATCTGAAGCCAGGAGCCTTTTTGGGGTCTCCCACGTGAGTACAGGGGCCTAAGGACTTGGGCCGTCTTCTACTGCTTTCCCAGGCCATAGCAGAGAGCTGGATTGGAAGTGGAGCAGCCAGGGCTCAAACCAGTGCCCACATGGGATCCGCACTGCAGGCAGTGGCTTCACCTGGCATGCCACAGTGCCAGCCCCATGTTTATCTTAATAAATCAGTGAAAATTTCATACAGTAGGTAGTTTTATGTCTAAAATAGTGATAGACAACTCATTTTTGAGCCAATATGAAAACTTTAGAAAATGGAAGTTGCTATTAAGTGGCACATTCATACATTCAATAGGAACTAGTTATATTTTTCCAAGTGAAAAACATTTAGTTTTCAACTTTCATGATCTTTTTGAATAAAGTTATGAGAAAAAGACTGAAACTTTATTGTTTTTGGTCACTGTCATGTTGGGAAACAGCACATTTTAGGAGTCATTCTAAATTTTTTCTCCCTTAGATTTTTATAATACTTTATTATGCAGTACACTTATGTGCATTATCTCATTTTAACTTCATAATGATGCAGTATGCAGACTGAAGCTCAGAGACATAAAGTTGGCTTTACTCTTTTTTTATTTTTAATTTTTTTTTGACAGGCAGAGACAGACAGAGAGAGAGAGACAGAGAGAAAAGTCTTCCTTTTTCCGTTGGTTCACGCCCCAAGTGGCCGCCACGGCTGGCGTGTTGCGGCCGGTGCGCTGTGTGACTTTACCTTTTGAATGCAACATTAAGTGAGCACTGTAAGTCCTTGCACTTGGATACAGAGGTGAACAGGGGGCAGCCCCTTTAGGTTTTCATCTCTAGCTGTGCCTGTCGGGGGATGTTGATTTCACCTCTGCATCACTAGCACCAAAAGCTCCATGGAAGGACGACTGATGTCCAGGCTCTCAGTGTGAATGGGCATTTAATGACTGGTTCTTGTAGGATCTACCTTGCTTTGTAGTTTGTCTACAACCCAAATGATGTCACAAAAAAACAAAAAAAGACTGGCAGCAGAGATACGAAAACATTCATAGTGGTGATGTTGAGGTAGTGTGTTTAGTGTCCAAATGATTTCACATATAAAAATACATCCAAGGTTATAGTAGTGATTTCTGAGTACTAGGATTATAGGTTTTGAATTTATATCAATGCATCCCTATGTATTCTTTTTAATTAAGCCAGTCCCAAAGAGACAAATATCATTTGTTTCCCTTGATTGGCGATGACTAACTGAGCACCAAAGGGGAAACCTGTAGAAGTGAAATGGACACTATGAGAAACAGTGACTTGATCAGCTCTTGTGCTGACTGTTGTTGTACAATGTAATACTTTATCCATTGTATTTTTTTTTATCCTAGTACTAGTGGTTGAACATTGTAATTAACACACAATTATTCTTAGGTGTTTAAATTTTAACTGAAAAGTGATCCCTATGAAATATAAGGGTGGGAATAAGAGAGGGAGGAGATGTACAATTTGGGACATGCTCAATCGGAACTGCCCCAAATGATGGAGTTAGAATTGTGCCAGGGGATTCCAATACAATCCCATCAAGGTGGCATGTACCAAGGCCATCTCACTAGTCCAAGTGATCAATTTCAGCTCACAATTGATCACACTGATAGGTCTAAGAGTCAAAGGGATCACACAAACAAGACTAGTATCTGTTAATACTAACTGATAGAATGAAAAAGGGAGAGAATGATCCAACATGGGAAGCGGGATACACAGCAGACTCATAGAATGGCAGATGTCCTAAATAGCACTCTGGCCTCAGAATCAGCCCTTAAGGCATTCGGATCTGGCTCAAGAGCCCATGAGAATATTTTAGGCATGGAAAGCTAAGACACTCTGAAAAACAAAAAAAAAGAAGACCTAAATGAAAGATCTCTGCGAGTGAGATCCCAGTGGAAAGAACGGAGCCATCAAAGAAGGAGGTACCTTTCTCTGAAGGGAGGAGATAACTTCCACTTTGACTATGACCCTGTCAGAATAAGATCGAAGTCGGCGAACCCTAAAGGCTTCCATAGCCTCGGCAACTCATGACTAGAGCCTCGGGAGATTACTGACGCCATAAACAAGAGTGTCAAATTGTTAAATCAACATCAGGAGTCACTGTGTACTTGTGTCTCATGAGGGATCTGTCCTTAATGTGTTATCCAATGTGAAGTAATGCTATAACTAGTACTGAAACAGTATTTTTACACTTTGTGTTTCTGTGTGGGTGCAAACTGATGAAATCTTTACATAGTATATACTGAATCAATCTTCTGTATATAAAGATAATTGCAAATGATTAAAAAATCTTGGTGTTAAATTGGAATTTGCATAGATAATTAATCAATTCTTTAAAAAAAATCATGTAGGATCTCTGTCCTTAATGTGCTGTACATTGTGAATTAATACTATAACTAGTACTCCAACAGTATTTTCACTTTGTGTCTCTATGTGAGGGCAAACTGTTGAAATCTTTACGTAATATGTACTAAACTGATCTTCTGTGTATAAAGAGAATTGAAAATGAATCTTGATGTGAATGGAAGGGGAGAGGGAGCGGGAATGGGGAGGGTAGCGGGAGGGAGGGAAGTTGTGGGGGGGGCAAGCCATTGTAATCCGTAAGCTGTACTTTGGAAATTTATATTCTTTAAATAAAAGCTTTATATAAAAAACAAACAAACAAACAAAAAACATGTCTAGTGAGGGTAACTTTTTTAAAAAAAGATTCATTTATTTATTTGAAAGGCAGTTACAGAGAGGCAGAGGTGAGAGAGAGAGAGAGAGAGAGAGAGAGAGAGAGAGAGAGGTCTTCCATCTACTGGTTCACTCCCCAGATGGCCGCAATGGACGGAGCTACTCTGATCGGAAGCCAGGAGCTAGGAGCTTCTTCTGGGTCTTTCATATGGGTGAAGGGACCCAAGGACTTGGGCCAATCTTCCACTGCTTTACAGGCCATAGCAGAGAGCTGGATGGGACATGGAACAGACAGGACTATAATCGGCACCCACATGGGATACCAGCACTGCAGACAATGGCTTTATCTGCTACGCCACAGTGCTGGCCCTAAGGATAACTTTTAAGTTATAAAAATTTAAAACAGACCAAATAACAAAGAATCAACAAAACTAAAAAGCAATATTATTAAAAACTAAAAAAAATGTTCAGAGTCTTTCGAGGTTATAATAAATACATAATTCTCTGAATTAAGAAAATTAAGAAATTGCATAAAATCAAGAAATTGCCCATTTGAGTCTTTGGATGAATTTACACTTCCTCCCTTCAACTAAAACAAATTGTAAATTTGAATGTATGAATATGTGTTCAAGTTTAAGTGTGCTATGTGTATATATGTAAACTTAGTGAAAAATAATTTTTGAGAATCTTTGGTTAGTTTGTGTAACTTACTTTAAGAAATGCGTGTGTGTGAATGTGTGCATTCGTAGAATTTAGAAATCTAAAAATAAGACTTTGATGTGTAGGCACTTTTCTAAAATCTGTTTGATTTATATGTGAAAAATTAATATGTATTACTTATTATTTTTTCCTTTTGTCTTTTTAGATTTCAATCTCAATATGTTGTCTGGATATTCTTAAGCTGCATAGAATTGTAAGATGTTACGATCACCAGTGCAAATATTATAAAGCATAATAGTTTGTTTTACATAATTATGTGCTAAAAATTTCAAGGCAGATGCTTAAAAAAAAAATCACAAAACAGCAAACTTCCCAGAATCCCTCCTGTGCTATAAACTAATGAGGTTCATACTCATTTTCCTTGGCTCCAGGACTTTCTTTGGCATTTTTCTGAAATAGAAGGAAAATAGCCCTTATATCTCAGGATAGTCAAGATAGAACAAACATTGTTTTAATGATTTTTAAATCTCTCTCTCTTTCTTTCTTTCTCTTTCACTCTCTTGACCATAGGTTCCTTACTTCAAGCTGTTTACCATGCCTTCTGAATTTATGCTTTCAAAATCAGCCAATCTAGATTTTCTAATTAGATGCATGGTTGACATAATCTGTGAAAGCAAATGCATGCCCATTACTTGGTTCACTACATGCCACGTATGTTGTGGTGGTCCAGTCTTAGAGTCTGTAAATGTTAAAAAAGGATCCTTTGTCCGATGGCAGGAGCCAGGAGCCAGGTGCTTTTCCTGGTCTCCCCATGGGGTGCAGGGCCCAAGCACCTGGGCCATCCTCCACTGCACTCCCGGGCCACAGCAGAGGGCTGGCCTGGAAGAGGGGCAACCGGGACAGAATCCGGCGCCCTGACCGGGACTAGAACCCGGTGTGCCGGCGCCGCAAGGCGGAGGATTAGCCTGTTGAGCCACGGCGCCGGCCAAAAAAGGATCCTTTATCTTAGTAGATTAAAACAGCACCATTGAAATCGTTTGTCCCCAAAGGTCATGTCATTAACTTTATTTATTTATTTATTTTTGACAGGCAGAATTAGTGAGAGAGTGAGAGACAGAGAGTAAGATCTTCCTTTCTGTTGGTTCACCCCTAAAATGGCCACTACAGCCAGTGAGCTGTGCTGATCAGAAGCCAGGAGCCAGGTGCTTCCTCCTGGTCTCCCATGTGGGTGCAGGGCCCAAGCACCTGGGCCATCCTCCACTGCCTTCCCGGGCCACAGCGGAGAGCTGGACTGGAAGAGGAGTAATCGGGACAGAATCTGGCGCCCCAACTGGGACTAGAACCCAGGGTGCTGGAGCCGCAGGTGGAGGATTAGCCAAGTGAGCCATGGCACCGTCCATGTCCTAGAACTTATAGGAATTATTTTCACAAGTTCATCCAGATCCTAGGACCACCACATAGTCAACTGTTTCTATGTCAGAAATTGTCACCTACATTCAAACATGACCCAGTAAAGCACTATTTCAGAAAGCGGAGAGGAGCTCATGCCTGAAGAAGGCTCCGGGTTGCCAAGCAGATATTGCACAATTTACCTTCCTTCATTTTGTTCACTGAAGAATAGGTACTAAATTAATGTGCAGTCTCCACTTGGCACCTTTTCTTCCTTTCTTCCTTTCTTTCCTTTTCTCTCTACATAAATAATACATGCAGTAAGATCTTGCATTTGCTTCTGTCTCAAGCTACCCCAAGTCTTAGAAAGAAAGAAGTTAATGGGGAACGGGGAAGAATTTCTACCATTAGCAGAGCTGATGTGCTGCAGTAACTCACAGGGTGACCTGCGTGAGGTTATCTTTTGTTTTCCCATCCTTGAAACAAAAGGCTGAGAAACTGGCTTACAAGTGAATGGATTTATGTCTATTTGACAAACAATTTTAATAAAAATTATATGTCTACCTATTATCTATCTTTATTGATCCATGCTAAAGTGTCCCAAAAAAAGTGCAGAAGATCTCTTGTGGCCATTCCATGTGAGGGTTGTTTAGGAGAGTGCTGTGAGGGCCGGCGCCACGCCTCAATAGGCTAATCCTCTGCCTTGTGGCGCCGGTACACCGGGTTCTAGTCCCGGTTGGGGCGCCGGATTCTGTCCCGGTTGCCCCTCTTTCAGGCCAGCTCTCTGCCGCGGCGGCCATTGGAGGGTGAAAGGAAGACCTTTCTCTCTGTCTCTCTCTCTCTCACTGTCTAACTCTGCCTGTCAAAAAGAAAACAAAACAAAAAAGAGAAAAAAGAGATTGCTATGATTATAGTGATACCAGCTATCTCATCTTTGTGGTATCCTTACTACAGAACATAGATTTTTGGAAAGAAAATGATATTCAAGGAAGTAAGTAGTGAACAGTCAATATTGGGTGAATAGTGATACCTTTGTCATCTTACAACACACACACGAATAGTTTAATTGTTCCAAATGACTCTTGAAAGTATAGTGAAGTTAGCATTTCAGAGAAGTTGATTAGAACATTCCAATCACAATATCCACTTATGGTCATGTGCATAATAGTAGTCTCTTTGGATTTTTAAAAAAATATTTTATTTATTTATTTGAAAGGTAGAGTTACAGAGGGGAGAGGGAGAGACAGAGAGTCTGGATCTTCCTTTTTTTAAATATTTTTTTATTTGAAAGAGTGGCAGGGAGAGAGAGAGAGGAGAGAGAGAGAGAGAGATCTTCCATCCACTGGTTCACTCCCCAAATTGCTGCAACATCTAGGTCCTAAATCTGGGCCAGGCCAAAGCCAGGCATGAACTCCATCCAGATCTCTTGCATGGGTAGCATGGATCCAAGCACTTGAGCCATCATCCACTGCCTCTTAGGAGGCATTGGCAGGAAGCTGGGTCTGAAGCAGAGCATTTGGGACTCAGCTGGCACTTCATTATGGGATGCTGGTGTTACAAGCCATGGCACCCCACTGAGACACAGTGCCAGCCCTGTCTCAGGTTCTTTGTAACACAACCTTTTCCTGGCTCTCTTCTTTGTCTATTCAAATGCTGGACATGTTGTTACTGTAAAAATCCTTTCTGATACTAGAGTCTCAAAAAAAGGCACTTTGTGTTACTAATAGTGGAAAAGCATGTAGCAACCTTTCTTTTATTTTTTAGTATAATTTGATCTTTTATTGCCTATTTTGTTAGATGACACTAACAAAAACTTAGCACCAAGATTAATGCAAATAGAAGCAACTGTCACTTATCAATGGAGTAAACTCAGTTATCAGATTATTCAGATTTCTTTTTTTTTTTTTAAAGATTGACTTACTTATTTGAAAGGCAGCGTTACAGAGAGGCAAAGCCAGAGAGAGGTCTTCCATCTGCTGGTTCACTCCCCAACTGACCGCAACGGCCAGAGCTGTGCCGATCCGAAGTCAGGATCTTCCTCTGAGTCTCCTAAATGGGTGCAGGGGCCCAAGCTGGGTTGGAAGTGGAGCAGCTGGGACTTGAACCAGCAACCATATGGGATGCTGGCACTGCAGGCAGAGGCTTTACCCACTACACCACAGTGCCAGCCCCCTATAGTGAGTTTCTTATTGTTACATAAAATACAACTTAAATATCACTTTCTCAGCGATGGCTTTCCCAAACACCTTACTGTCCCTACTGTCCTTTAATTATACCATAATATTTTAAATTTTATTTTAGGGCCTCAATTATTATCTATACTTTTATTTTTCTGTGTTTATTTTCTATTTTCCTCTTCTTCAGTAAAATATAAATTCAATGAAAACAGTGAGTGTTACTGTAGTGTTGTCCAGTAAATATTATTGAATGATTTTTTTAAAAAAGATTTATCTATTTATTTGAAAGTCAGAGCTACACACACACACACACACACATACACACACACACACACACACACACAGAGAGAAAGAGAGAGAGAGAGAGAGAGAGAGAGAGAGAGAGAGAGAGAGATCTTCCACCCACTAGTTTACTTCCCAGATGGCCACAATGGCCAAGGCTGAGCCAGGCTGGAGCCAGGAGCTTCTTCTAGGTCTCCCATGTGAGTGGTAGGGGACCAAACACTTGGTCCATTTTCTACTGCTTTTCCCAGCTCATTAGCAGGGAGCTGATCAGAAGTGGATCATCTGGGACACAAACCAGAGCCCATATGGGATTCCGGAATTACAGATGGTGGCTTTACCTGCTATGTCATGATGCTGGCCCCTGAATGAGTGACTTTAAATAGTAAAAGCAAGAGATTACATCTATTGTAACAATGAACTTGATTAAAGACTTTTAGTTTGTACTGACTCAAAGAGAGGAAGATAATTTCTTTCCAAAAATTGTTTAAGTGTCTTTTAAAATTTTTCATTTACTTGAAAGGGGGGGAGAGAGAGAGAGAAAGAGAGAGAGGAAGAGAGAGAGAGAAAATCGATCCTATCTACTAGTTCACTCCTCGAAAGCCTGAATAGTCAGGGTTGGGCAAATATGAAACCAGGGGCCTCAAATCCATTCTGGATCTTTCCACATGGGAGGCAGGAACCCAAGTACTGGACCCAAGTACCACTGTCCCCCAGATTTGTGTTATCAGGAAGCTGGAATTTGAAGTGGAGCCACGACTCAAACCTAGGAACTCAGCTATCGAGGCTGCCGTCCTAAGCAGCACCTGAACTGCTGTGCCAAATGCCTACCCGTGAAATGAAGTTGAGGATTGTTAAACAGTAGCCTGCATGTCTCTTTGAGATATTAAATCCTAAGTATGTGCATTAAAGTTTAGTCAACACACAAGGTACACAGACACGAATAGTCTTTGCCATGTTAGTGCTCAGAACCATCAGTTTTCAAGTAAATATCTCCTGTTATAATGACCCTTTCTGCTATTTTTTATGGGGAGCGTGTCTGAGTATGAAAGGACAATATTCAAGGTGCAGGATAAAGTGGAATTACCTAAAGAACTTCATTGGAATTAGCTTGCTATGAAGTCAGTCATATTAATATATTTAGATTCATGTGTTTAGTATGTGTTAGCTCTGAATATATTGTTTCACAACATAAATTCGTAGTTTTCTTTAGTTATCATTAAAGGGAAGCGAGCTTTAAAGAGATGTACTCTCCTTATGATGGAAGGTGAGATGGTTTTAGGTTCACATGCCCTTCCTCCTAGGATGGAAGATGAAAACTTGTTTGTCTCTTATGCCTTTCTCTAGACTGGCAGAGACATAATGGAACTAACCCAAGATTCTTTGGGGATCAGTAATATTAAACCCATCATCTGCTTCATTTATCTTAAAACTGAGGATGTGTGGATTGAGACAATGCCCTGCCTTGGATGAGAGTGGTTACAAAGAAAAACAAAACTTTAACAGGCTTCAGATATGATTTTACTCATCATGCCTAGGTAAAACCTAAAGAAAGGGGTGGGTGTTGTGCCACAGATGGTTAAGCCGCTTCTTGGGATTCCTATACCCATATCAGAGTGCCTGGGATTGAGTCCTGCCTCCTCTTAGAAACCAATTTAGTGCTAATGTGCCTGGGAGGCAGCAGATGCTGGCTTTAGTACTTGGGTTCCTGCCACACTAGACAGAGTTCTCGGCTCCTGGCTTCAGCCTAACCCAGCTCTGGCTGTTACAGGAATTAGGGGACTGAACTAGTAGATGGAAGATCGATTTCTCTCTTTCTCTTTCACTCTATCTTTCAAAAAATAGTGAATAAATCTTAAAAGAAAGAAACCTAAAATGGCTTCAGCATTGTGGTCCCTGCTAATGTGCCTGGGAAAGTGAAGGATGATGGGCCCTTGCCGTCCATGTGGGAGACACTGATGGGATTTTTCTAGCTCCTGACTTGGGTTGGAGTGTTGCAGCCATTTAGAGAGTGAACCATCAGATGAAATATTCACTACTTCTCTCTCTCTCCTACCCTCCCTCCCTCCCTCTCTCTCTTTTTCTCACATTCTCTGTCATTCTGCCTTTCAAATAAATACATAAAATTAAATAAAAAAAAACTAAAGAAAAAGTTCAGAGCTAATTATGATAATTGATATATTAAATAATTTGGCAATTTAGTCAACATTTAAAAAAATTTTACTTATTTATTCCAAAAGTAGAGTGACAGAAGGAGAGACAGAGAAATAGAGATCTTCCATCCTCCAGGTCACTCTCCAAATGCCCACTACAGTCAGGTCTGGGCTGAAGCCAGGAACTAGGAACTCCATCCCAGTCTCCCACACTGATGGCAGGGGCCCAATCACTTGGGTCATCTTTCACTACCTTCCCAAGTGCATTAGCAGGAAGCTGGATTAGAAACAGAGCAGCTGGAATTCAATTCAGAATCACAAAATGCAGGTTAACCACTGCAATAAAATGGTACCCCTATTTCAACGTTTTGAACATCTATTATATGTCAGGGACATTCCTACACATTTTCACATACCTCTTAATTTCTAATGCCATTTAGCATATTAAAATATATTCATGATAAATGTGAGGGAGTTATACAATGCTCATGTTAGTGGTTAGTGGCACTGATTGATTATAGAAATGTTGAAATTTCTGTTTCTGTATTTATTCTCAGTTCCTTTTATAGGTAATTTTACTTTTTCAGTTTTATAATCAAATATGAATAAGTTGAACATGCATACATATATTTTTCTGTACTATCTTTTTCTGAAACTTCCTATATAGAGTTAGGCACATTACTAATTTTCATTGTACTTGAGTTTCCTACTTTGTGACAGTAATAATTGATAAAGTGGTATCTTGGGTCTCTCTCAGTTTTATGATTTATCTTTGTCTGACAGATGAATGTCTTTACATATGTGGCATCACTTGGGGTGCTTATACAAATATTTAAGGACTGATACAGTGAACAGTGTAGATTCAGACACCATGAACAGCTGTGTGAGTGTAACTTTTGGGGAGGGCTCATTGGCAGTTTGAGTGAGAGTGGGTGCAGATGGGCCTGGCTGTTTCCCTGTCTGGATGCCATTGCCAAATTCAGGGCACTATTTGGGGTGGGGAATGGCAGGCAGGAGCCCAAATAGGTTGGCTGGCAGTCCTGGTAGACTGAAACATACCAGGGCAATGTCTCCTGGGTGCCTAGCTGTAGCTCCCAAGACAGAATTGAGCTGAATGGTCGAGGACACAGGGATCCAAAAGCAGCTGTTTTCTAACTGGTACATGTTTCATTTTATTGACCAGTACAACTACAGTAGCATACACCAGCTATGTACTGGCCGAAAATCAATTCTGGGAACTTACTTTTCTGCAGCAAATCTCCTTTTCTTTAAATTTGACCAAGATTATCTTTAATTGACTCAATAAAAACAGTGTGATATCCTGCCCAGAATAGATGTAACCATTTCCATCTGTTCTTCCTTTCTTTCTTTGATTCTTTCATTCTTTTTTGAAGAAAGAAAATATTTATTGACAATCTGCTATGCAGCAGTCTCTGTGCTATGCACTGAGAACACAAATTGTAAAGTAGGAATAATCCCTGTCTCTGTATAGTGCATACCTTCTATAGATGAGGGAGGAGGGAGATACTGGGTCAGGAGGGGTGATTGGTCCAGGGAGAGGTTGTGAGTAAGTCTCTGTTTTCTACTGCATTCCACAATGATCAGACTGATACTCCTTGATCAGTATCAACCCCTGAATAGGGTTGTGCCTTGTTTCAGAAATTTCTCACATCCTTCTCCCTATCTGGCATGATAGAAAGAGTCAGCAGATTCATCTACCTGCATCACTTTATGTCAGGAACATAGATCCACAAGATATCTGGAAGATCTAGGAATATGGTTATATTCAGGAGTGCCTCAGACTTACAAATATGGTTTCCTTAGCTACATTCTTTCAGTCACTATTGATAAGGATTGATACTCAGCGACACACATGAGGAAATATGGAGAGGAAACACTAGCCAGTCATGTTAGAATGCAGCCTGTTCTGTGTAAGGGAAACAGGACCTATCCACAACCACATTTGAAGATGTGCAGGAAAGTTATTTAACTCTGTATAACTGTCACATTGAAATGTCATATTTCTCTGAGTTAGATTCTGAGGGCATTTTTCGAAATAGGTTTAGTTGGGTCAGATAGAATTAAACTACTGCACAATTTAGTCAATAAATCATCTAAAAAAGGAGGAGATGCAATGGGGAAGAGGACAAGGTATGAAACAAAAATTCATATATACTTCATAGACAGGTAATCAATTCTACCTACTTTACGGTTATTTAAACATTAGAGAAAATCAAGTATATTATCAAGTATATTTTATTATATAAAATACTTGATAAACAATAGTATGATATGATAATTAAAGTAGGGGAACATTTTTGTTACCTAATTTATGTTGGATCCAGAGTGTAATTGCTGTCAGATTCATTTTCCTTGAAGTGAATCAGAAGCCAAGAAGCTTAATATTGAAAAAAACTTATTCTAATGATTTTGATAATAAAAGTACTCATTTAAAACTTTCGTACTTCATGAACACCTTTTGAAATAATTACAGTGGCTGAATTGTACAATTTTGAAAACTAGCTCTTTTGAAGGCCCAAACTGACAATGTGAAGCTACCACACAGAAGTGATTTTGTTATACATTTATAAAATCAAAGTAATGATTTTGATATATATCTCTTATCAAGTATTCTTTAACAGACTTGAGTTTTAGAAGGCATATGATTAAAATTATTAAAAAATTAGCTGCTGTGTTTATGGGTCCTGTAAAGTTGGCTTTTTAATTAAAATTATTTACTTAGGTCCAGATAAAGTGGTGGTAATAGGTTTTCCCCAATTATTCCTGGATCTAACTGCATACGAATTCATAGATGTGCATAGGCACATAACACGTATTTTGCCATTTGTCTTGTGAGTTAAGGTTCCATGATCATCTTAAAATACTCATTATAGTTCTCGGAACACAAATAAACATTATTTTAAAGATGTTTTCCAGTAGTTAAATATTTGCTCATTGTTCAAATACATCCAAAAATCTGATGATTAATCATGTTTGTTTTCATAAATAATTCAGACTGTTTTCATAATAAAGGGGCAAATTATACGTACAACACAAAAACTAGTGTATTGAGAGAAATTTAAGCATAAGTTTTGATTAAATTTTCATAAGGACAAATTTATATGATAAAAAAGGAAAGTGAAAAAATATTCAAATGCAACCATTTAATATTAATTCCCAATTCTCAACATTTTATATGTTTTCCTGGGCTTTTATTAGAGTATTTGGTGATATGTCAGATAACATTAACTTTTGGCCATTATGAATTATATTTCCATTCTTAAAATAATACCCAAGAATATTTTATTGCAACTTACTACATTTCAATTAGGCAGATTTTCATATAATTGTCATGTGTATTTTATGTCAACTGTTGAATAAGTAAATATCTTAATCTTTTCTCTGAAAGTAATTAAACAAGCTATTGTAATACTTCTGCATTAGAACATAATTACTTCAACTAATTGGATTTATCGGACTGATCTTAACTTAGAATGTATTCTATGTTTAAATGTATTAATATAAGATAGAGAAAGCTGTTCATTATCAAATTCCCGAGAACATATTTCAGTTTGTTTCCCAGGTGGCTAAATTGCTTTCTCTGTAAAACTATTGATGAAGTTTCAGTTTTTTAGAAAATTTCAAGTGTGTTCATTATTTTTGTTTTTGTTATATTTTATAGATAACATGATACTTTCATTGAAATAATTTTGCCCAATATCCATATTTTATTTATTTATATTAAAATATATTTAAAACTTGTCTTTTTAAGAGCAGTTACCCTTATAAACAGATCACATATAGTTTCATGTGTATTTTGAGAACTTTCAAGTACATTATTAAATGAAAATTTTATGCAGCTAAACAAATAAATATTACATACATGGGTCAAAAACAACAGTAAAATGGCATCAAATATACTTCACGAGATAGATGTACAAATGCATTTCAGTTCTTTTCTCATCAGTCTCCTTTATATTTTTAGACAGTCTTTATGTGAATACAATGACTTCAATATCAAACATTTTAAATGATGCTTGAAATATCAGTCACTTGACTTTGATGTCACACACAATTAAATCCAACCCATCTTCTCTCGGTTAATAACAGCAATCTCACCAAGTCTTGTGCCTAATTAATACCAGCTATTTGTCACAAAGAGGTGACACATGTATATCAGAAAGCTTGAAATATTGTTTTGTGCTGAAGTGTAGCTAGTCAGCCCTGCAATATAGAATCTGTCTTATGTATGATTGGCTTTAAAATTTTCCATTGCCCCTGAGTTTGGTGTGTTCACGCTGGGATGCGACAGCACATAGAAGGTGGTACTGATGTGACAGTTCCCTTTAGTCTGGTAAGTAGAAAAGTATTTAGAAAGAAATGAAGCTCCTACTGAAAGGTTCAGACTTGATAATTCACTTAGGTGATGGGTCAAATTAAGAATAAAGTCCCAAGGTAATTTGCTTAACCTGCAGTTTTTAAGCTACATGACAGAATACATAGTTATAAATTGTCTTATTTTTATTGGGAGAGCATTTCTGCTTCAAAAATGTTCTTTACCTGTACTTGTCTACACAATTAAAATGTTTTCCATCAAAGAAATAATGCTTCCACTTTTTTTTTAAAAAAAGATTTATTTATTTGAAAGGCAGAGTTAGAGACAGAGAAAGAGAGAAAGAGAGAGCAATTGAGAAGAGATAGATATCTTCCATCTGCTGGTTCACTCCCCAAATGGCCATAATGCTCAGAGCTGGGCTGATCTGAAGGCAGGAGCTAGGAGGTCTTCCTCATCTCTCAAGTGAGTGGTGCAGGGGTCCAAGCACTTGGGTCATCTTGGGCTGCTTTTCCCAGACCATCAGTAGGGAGCTGGATGGGATATGGAGCAGCTAGCCGGGATTAGGACTCCAACAGGTGCCCCCATGGGATGCTGGCACATCAGGCGATAGCTTTACCCATTACACTGCAACTCTGGCCCTAATACTTTTACTTCTTAAGTTAACTTACAGTATGTGATAAGAGGTTGATTTAAGTTAAACAGTAATTACTAGTCATCAAATTGGGGGAAATATTTGAGATAAACACAAATAAGATGTAAACTATACAATTCAATGAAAAACCAGTTGACAGAGCAGAGGGAGTATGTTGATCAAGTACTTACAAGCCTATTTGTGTATCTAGATCAGATAAAGATATTACAAATTTCTTTTAAAATGTGACTAACCATAACCAAGAAGCTACTGTGTCTTTGAAGCTTAGATTTTTCTGCTAATACAATTCCAGATACCTCTATTGGTTATAAAGAAATGCTGCCAAAGCATTACATTAAGCAAGCATTTTCTCTCTACTTTTCTCAAGAAACCAAGGGGAAGGAAAATGCCTAAAGAACTTGTCTAATTGAGATCTCACCATGGTTGCCCTGAAATTTTCCTCACTACTCCGGTTTTCTCAGGTGAATGCTTTGGAGCATTTTATTTTTTGCTTCCTCCAGGATGATGTTTTAATTTGATTTTATTAGTCACATGATAATTTGTACTGCTGTTCACTTATTATTGAAACCAATGGAGGCAAGAAGCAATTGTAGTTGAAACAGGGAAGATTTGGAGGGCTACAAACAGTGACTTCTAGAAAACAGACATGCTTTAGAATAAAGAAGAGATCCTACTCTCACAGTTAGCAAGGGAGCATGGTTGAAAGTAAACAATGCCTGGCCAGTGCCACAGCTCACTTGGCTAATCCCCAGGGTTCTAGTTGGGGCACTGGATTCTGTCCCAGTCGCTCCTCTTCCAGTCTAGCTCTCTGCTGCGGCCCAAGAGCTTGGGCCCTGCACCCAGCTGGGAGACCAGGAGAAAGCACCTGGCTCCTGGCTTCAGATCAGCGTAGCTCCAGCAGTAGCGGCCATTTGGTGGGGTGAACCAACAGAAGGAAGACCTTTCTCTCTGTGTCTGTCTCTCACTGTCTAACTCTGCCTATCAAGAAAAAAAAAAAAAAGGAAAGTAAGCAATGCCAGTGGATACCAAAGCAGCTACTGGCAGTGTAGCCTCATACTTTTAGGACAACTCAGTTTACAAAGGGTATCAAGTCTGTGTCTTTTTTTTTTTTTTTTTTTTTGCTCTGATTTGGGGGTTTAAGGAGTGTTTCTTTTTAAGACATAAATGCAATTGAAAAAAGAACAAAAATCAATAAAAAACCCGGAGGCTTCTTTAGATGCATGATACTACCTAACTAGTAGAACCATTTTAAGGTTTTTGATTGGTTTCCTACACAGGAATACACATCTTCTCTCAAGTTGGGAGCATTTCTTTTTCATCTACCTTTTACTAAATTTTAATGTACTTGTTCCATTAAGTATTCTCAAATTTCTAGACATGTTTCAAGTCTGAGAAAAATGTCAACGACACAATTGCATATGTTTGGTGTGTCTAAGAGGGTGCTAAAAGACTCTCCATGGACAAAGACTCTTCTGACAGGACTGTGGTGCTATGAGAAACCACAGAGCTGGCCCACAAAGGCTCAGAATGCGGTTGCTGGTGTGACAGTTGCAGCAGAATCTGTTTTCCACCACCAGCTCCCCTACCAGTTTTGAAATACTTCAGTCAGATCGCTTCCAGGTGTTGAGCGTCCCTGGGCCCTCTACGCCTTCAAGGCTGCTTTAAGACTTACATCTTGGTGACGCTGGTTGGAGGGTTAGGTCGCCCCCCTGAGGATCCCACGGACAGTTCTAGCATCTTGGGTCGGTCAAGCAGAGATACAGAGTGGGGAGAAATAAGACCCTGAGCAATTTCTCAAGGGAATTATCTCTTTGTAACTGTGGATTTTTGATTCTTTCCTTTTTTTTTTTTTACTTAGACACAAAAATTCCATTTAGGATTAAGACTGGATATCAAAAACTGCCACGAATATATTAAGCATCACCTCTGGTTAGGACAGTGTGGTAAATATCTGCCAAGTTGAATTGAGGAAATCTTCCAGGCCTCTTCTCCTTTGCAGAGGAGGGCTCCTGTGTCCTGTGGGAGGCATCTCACCCCATCTTCTATTCAGCTGCTGGTGAAGTGTGGTGATTTTCTCCTTTTAAAGAAGACTCTTTCAAGTAATAACATTCCAAGATTTGTGGAAGCTTATGCTTTCAGAGAGAAATTAATGGGTTGAAAGAGGTGAAGATATAATTTGATTTTCATACCAGAGTTAGGGACTGGTATGAGGTCCAGTGAAATCCACTTATGTTTCTCAGTGGGAGCTTCAAAGCACCGCCATTTTTTTCAGGATGGGGAGAAGATATTATTCCCTCACAGAATTTCCTTCCTTATCTAGCCTGCAAACAAATATTCAAAATAAACTTCGGCGTGACTCTGAAGTCACCCTTAGTTTTTCTACCTTTTCATGTCTTGTTCATCTCTCTGGGGTTGAGCTTTCTGGTGTACGTGTCTGGACCAGTAATGACATTCAGAGCATGGAGTTGGAAGCCCCTGAATTTTCTGAATTGCGATTCGCCAAAGAGATGTGCAGTATGTACAATAACTGACATTATCCACTTACACATGTATTGTTTCTGGACTTCATATTTTCTCAACTCTTTTACATTGTAGTTATTTATAGAATACAGCTCAGAAAGCGCTGGAATGTGCAATGTTTTTTAATTGGCTTTATGAGCATGGGGTTTATCAATATACATAATTTTTATTCTTTAGAGTGCTGAATGGGCAAAATTCATCTGGGACATGCTGACTGATTTCTAACAGGTTGAAACTGATTTGCTCAATTGTTGCACTTTCATATGAGGATAATAAATAGATACCCGTATCAGTTACTTAACTAGATAGACATGCTTTCATTAATTACATAACAAACTTGACTGTTACGCAAAGTCAGGGTAGTCATAACTCCTGGCCAAGCACTGAAATTTTATCTATGCTTTAATTAAAAATTCACTGTGTGACACCTTCATCCAGCATTGTATTTCCAAAAAAATGGCACAAGATAATGATTTTATTATGTCCACTTGCTTTTTAAGAAGGAAATTTCTATTTTGTCTTTTTTATACACATTTTATAGTTTAGAA
Organism: Sylvilagus floridanus; assembly: GCA_949820135.1. Classification (NCBI taxonomy): domain Eukaryota; kingdom Metazoa; phylum Chordata; class Mammalia; order Lagomorpha; family Leporidae; genus Sylvilagus; species Sylvilagus floridanus. The sequence continues at coordinate 129,563,721 of OX463244.1, forward strand.
TCTCAAGATAGAGAAAAGAAAGTTATTTATGCTTTGCAAATACTTAACTGATTCTCTCTGGCCTAGAAAATAGAAAAAAATAAAATGTTCTTCAAAATCTGTCTCTTGGTATCTTCAATATGCTGATTAAGGATTATTTTTAGTCCATAGACTATAAATGTATACCAGTTTATATGTAATTTAGAAATCTAGAAACTTTGAAATACTGGTGGAAGCTAAAGTCTGTGAAGGTGTAGGCTAGGGTCATTTTTCTCTGTGTGTGCGTGTGTGTGTGGAATAGATAAATTAAATGGTGTACAGCCCTAGTCATAAAAATGCCAGAGCACCAAATAGAAGGTGGCCAAGAGTGAAGTCATGGTTGTAGAAATAGATTAAGACTTAGACAAAGTAAATAGGCAGCAAGATCAGAAACAGAGGAGAACATTAGAATCAGATTGTTGGGTCAAAGTAAGGCTCGCCACAGAGCAAAGCCAGGTTGGCAAACTCAGGTCAGAAACCCTGGAGGCCAGAGTCCAGAGAGCCATGGGAAGTGCCATGATTTAAGCACACAGACTGGGACAAGGGAGGCGGATCACCAACTGGGAGGTGAAGCCTCGGGTTCTCTAACATCTGGGGATCCCTGCCGACTTCAGTTCCTCCTGACCCTGGCTCTTAGGTTAACTTGCGCACACCCAGTATGCTTATTTCCTGCAGAGTTCTAACAACTAATTTTAATATAAAGTTGGAGACATCAAAGGTAGCCTCATGTCCCGTGTTTCAGCAGCCTCTTGTGTTTTTACTGATGAAGCATTAAGGATTGCAGTCTTATATACTAGATTTTAGGAAACAAAAACAAAATACAAATACCCAATTAACTGATAGCTCTCTTCAAATGCCTAACATATGAGAGACAGACACACATGCACGTTTGTGTATTTAAATTGAAGAAAGTTACCACCTTTAAAAAGGCTGGCCATTATAAATGCATGTTGATTTTGAGAACTTTGAGAAACTTAAAATATTTTGTTGTATAATGTTTCCAGTGTTCCTTAGAGTTATCTTCACCAGTTCTTCTTATAATCAAATATTTCAGCACCCAGATTCAGTAAATAATCCAAATTACTGCCTAAGAAGTTAATAGAGGTGGCTTTCTGCATTTGCAGACTTAGTCATGTGATAAGCTAAAGCAATGAAGTTATAAAAGTGATAATGCCACTAAACTGAGAATCTATAAAACAAGTAAATAATCTGTGCTTTACCTACTAAATTTTTCTTGATTTCTCTAATAAAAACAGCTTTGGTTTGAAATAAAAATGAAGGGTTGCTTTGTTAAATATTAAATTCTAGGAGATTAAAAATATAATTTCCTTCCCATCTCTTGATATTTTCTTAATCCTATTGGATGGCATTCTTGGAAATCACTATTGTATTGTTTATTTTTGAAATTAAAATGCTGCTACAACTGCAGCGTCTTTGCATTGTATGAATATTTTATTGCACGATGAAAAAGAATAATTGTGAAAGCCTTAAAATGCTCAATTTTTCATTTAAATATTTTACAAGAAAAACCCTACTGAGATACATCTTCTTTTCACGGGTGCCCTGGTGGGCCTCACAGAAGGGAGATGTAATATATATGGTTCTACAATCGAGTGCATTTAAATTTCATAGAACAGAGGGACCTAAGATGGCCTTCTGTTGTAAGTGGAGTTCTAACATCTTATTTGGATATCACATCGGCAACCCAAGGTTCTGTTCCTTCCAATGCAGGTAAAAAATGATGAGGCTGTTCTCTATTCAAAGTGCCCAAAGCCCTCTGCTCTGAAGTTATTAAGTCAGAAAGACGATAATGGACCATGAAGTTTGTTTATGCACATGGGAGGTTTTGATTTATAATACTCTATCTTTTATTTCCAGGTACTTTATAAAGCAGAAACAAATTTATGTCTCTGATGAAGCAGCCACATTCCTGTCACTTTTATAGCCACTAAGTAAATTTACAAATATCACTTTCCTATAAATTCCAAATAAAATAAACAGCTGGTGTGGACATGGCACAATTAAATCCAAATTTAATTATCCGTTCCTATTACAAACATTTGTAGGATACTCCCTACATTTTGAGTTTAGTAACAATGTTAATAGCCATGATTCCATATTGGCATTATGTATACACAAAGTACAAAAAGGTTGAGAAGGCAATACTAATTTTTGACAAATGAGAACTCCTTTATTGTTCAAAATAATATTTTCCTACAGAAAAATTCAATTTACATAAACTTAAAACTATGAAGGAAATAAAAAATTCATGAGAAATTAAATCAAATTTTGGTGCAAAAATTTTGAAATCCATGCGTAGTTTTCCTTAATATGCATTTTTATGAACTTTTTGAAGGCCCCTTATATGCTTTATTTTTAAAATCCTTGCCCCCAAATAAACATACATTTAATTTCTTTTTTTTTTTCCATGAACTTTTTGAAGTAGGGTTGTATGAGGTATCTGGAACTCTGGGAGTGAAATAGGAAGAATTGTGCAGGATTCTAAAAAGTGGATATAAAGGGGAAAGGCTTAAAAAAGAAAAATTTGGGCTGTTATTTGGATAGGCCTATTTAAAAGTATTTAATACATTTCCATATTTTTAATTATTTTACATGACATATTAGTAAAAATTATTTACTGTATTTGAGTTTTAAGGTGGCAATAGAAGCAAAAAGGAAAGTTTAGGTATTTGCTATCATTGCTTTCATGTTGAGAAAAATTTTAACTTTTACTACCTGTGCTAATGTAAAACTTGAGAGATTCAGTTGATTTTGTTATTTTAGTCAAAATGTAAGTAAAATATTTAGCAGCCTGTCTTAACGTAAGCTACCATGTTCTCAGGAACTGCCTCTCTTAGGAGATGGGGTTAACACTCAAACTCAAGAGCTGATCACACAAACAGAACCTGTGTTGACATCAGCTGTGTAGTCAGCATTTCACAAACTTCCTGAATCCTAAGAATCACCTGGAGGCATTATTTAAAACACACATTTCCAGACACCTTTCTGGTAACTCCGAAGCCTATCGATTAAGCAAGGAATCCAGGTAGTTCTACTGAGCAGGCAAGTTTGGAGAATGTGATTTACTCACACCTTTAAAGATCTTTTCTATAAAATCTCCCCTGCACCGTCACTGAGAGTGGTAAAAACCGATTTGTTAAGTAATTTACAACTAGCATGGAAAACAAACATTAATATTCTATATAACATTTGAATGCTTTTTGATAGTACCTTTGAACATCATGAGATAAATGCACTACCTAACTGTTCCAAGTTGTTACTCCTGACTTAAAAGACAGCTAAAGCAATGGCTTCCGGAATTCCTCAGGGTCTCAGCAGTTGTGCCTCCTTGCCACATGATAACATGCTGTCAGGGTGTGCTAGGAAAAGACTCTTCTTTTGTAGAATCTCAAATAGTCTTTGTGTTTGACAAAATGATCTTTTGTTTACTATCTTGTACTAATTGTGATTGGCCATGAACTCATAGTCAAATATATGAGGATGAATTTGAGACTGCACACGTAAATACAATTAAATTGTCTATTCCCATCCAGCACATGTTTCCTGTTGTAACTACTTTGTTCTCTATCATCTCATGCAGAAATCAAACTTGGCTGCTGATTATCTTGGCTTTTATTTTCTTGGCAACTTTCTGGAAACAGAAATAATCACAGACTTGGATTGGATGACAGAGAATCAACCAAGCATTTAATTTTCATTCTGGAAGAAAATATCAGGAAAGCATTTCAAAATCTTTTAAGTATATTCTAATTTGATGATGCTAATAACAAAATGCATACTATTTTAGTTTAAATATATATGTGTTATGCTGGAAGCATATATATTTAACCTTGTGCAAGATTATATGCATATACAGAAGATTCTAGAGTTCCTAGAGCAAATTAAATTGCTGCATAGCTGGAGCAGTAATACACATCTTCCTCTTAGACAACCTATAAATAACTATAAATAAGCCATCTATATTTATAACATTATAAATAAAGTACTTAGACATTTTGTAAGTTACTGGTAAAAGAGATAATTGTCAAAATATTTTGCACTTGCAAGTGAGAGGCGGATAGGTATGGTGGTTAGGAATACAGCCTCTGCTGGGGAAGGTGGGGAACACAAGTGATTTGGAGAGGATGGGCAACGGACACAGGACTGTGGGTAGTAGGAATAAGTTCTAGGAGTCTATTCACTGTAGGTGACTGAGTTTACAGTAATGAATTAATTATATATTTCAAAATAGCTGGAAGAGAAGATTTTAAATACTCTCATGTCAAAGAAAAATGCTTGAGTTGCTAATTACTTAAATTTGATCATTTGCACATTGTATACATGTATTAAAACATCAGACTGGATCCCATAAATAGGTACATTCTTTATCTGTATATTAGAAAAAAAAAAGAGGACAGCCACTGAAGCCAGAATTTGTTGGCTTGGCTGGAATTCTGGTTCTGCTGCTTACCACTTGGTGGCCTTGGGCTAGTTTATCTAACATGGATGTGCCTCTGTTTTTTCATCATAAAAAGGAATAGTAAAATAACAGTACTTATCTCATATGATTGTGAATTTTTTTCCCTTTTCCATAACATTTCCCTGCTGTGTGTTTGTGAGGGAAGAAACTTTACAAATGCTGCAGACAGGGCCTCAGAGCTGCACTTCAGTGAGGGATGAACACCACTGTGTCACTATTTCACTGTGTGTGTAGTGATTCGATTCAAACAATGCAATTCTAATATGATTACTGTCCAAACCTCTGTTGTAATTAGGTTAATCGTATTTGGATTTACCTCTTCCTTCATTTGCTGACAATCTGAACTCTGTAAACTGTAGGTGGAGAAGTCACTACTTAATCCAGAAGATATTCTTTTTGTGTTTGTACTAGCTAAAATGAATTAAACTGTAGAAAATGTACACAGATCCTTAAAAAAGACACTTTGAATATAATTTTCAGTGACTTTAAATCACAGATTGTGACCATAACTAATGTCTGTGTTTCCTAGGAAAATAATTACAGTGTATAACACTTCAAAAGTATTCCATTTTCTAAAAGCCAAAACAGACATCTAGTCAGACTTTTTTTGGTGTATTTTGTTTTAAAATATTTTAAGTAATACAGAAAATTACACGGAGTTTAATGGACACACACACACATATATAACAACTTTTAATATTTTCCATATTTGCTATTTATAAAAATATTTATACATATATATATATACTAGATTTTTTAAAAAGCAAGGTGGCTATATTAATCTCATATATGTGAGATTCATGACAAAGGTCTTAAAATCAGAAAAGAAGTGTGCATTATTATGTAATTAATGTAAATCAGTGAAAACAGTGTTCATAAATTCTGTATACCAAATAATATGGCATCCACACATTCTGTTATATATATATATGTGTGTATGTGTGTGTGTGTACATATATAACTTACACATAGAAGAGAAGACATGTAATATTTGTCTTTATATAGAAAACAAGTCAGACTTGATGCGGGGGAGGGGGGGCTCCAATAGAAAAGGAAACAAAGTTGCTAAGCCTTCACTAGACAAGGCCGCTGAGCCTTTGCTGGAGTTTGCCGCACTTCCACATCTCAGTGACTCAGCGTTTCCAACAATCCAAGATGGCCCCTGGGGGAGGTACCTAGCCTGACAGCAGACTTTTGTATTCATGAACAGTATGTGTCCTCAGCTGTGATAGGCCCTTGAGTGCGGGCCTGGCTCGTGTCCTGCCTTACTTTTGTGCTGGTTGGCTCGGTTCCCTTGTGCTCTGGACAGCCCCTTTTCTGTGTCTAGAAAAGCTCTTCCCCTCCCAATAAAGTTGAGAACCTGGCTGCGCCCTGGGCGTTGACTGATCTCCGGGCTCTGGTGTGGGTCCTTTGCCGCCGACACTCATCTTCCCGTAAGGCCCCTGAGCTTCCCAGGCTGGCCCTAAGGAGCTCTATCGGACCTGCTGCCCCATGACAAGCAGCACCTTTATATATCACTAGATCTCTTTTTGTTAATTCTAATTTCAAAATAGAGATTACATTTTGGTAACTGTTAGTACAACAACAGAAATGGTATTTTATTTCACTTTGGTGTAGTCTCAGCTCTAGCAAGTTTGACTTTGCTTAGCAAATTTATAATGGAGTTAACAATTCTGTCTTCACTCAACTCCACCAATTATTTTAATATTTCTTATGCTAATAAAGATTTGGTATCATTTAAAGATAGACTTATATGTGCCTGTGCACTCCAGAAACTGCTTTCAATTTTCAAAATGTTAGCACCAAAAAATTGTTACTGGTTCTGATATACCCCATTCTTCTAGAGTTCCATTGATTCTGGAGGGACTCTTGAGGTCTCCCTCCAATCATAGCTGATAATTCATCACTCAGGGGTTTTGCAAACAGCTTAGAAAACCTCTAACCTGTCAGCGCAGCAAGAAACGTAAGATGAGCATAAGATGAGATTTACATGAGCACAGTATCACAGTGACCTAAGTAGAACAACCAGGGACTAGTAGTATTCCTTTCAGTCTCCTTCTACCTTCGGCAGCTGACTTCCCAGGCTACTCCACTGATAACTGTCACCTGTCCAATCTTTGTGCTGCAAAAGTTTCCTTTTTTCTCTAATGGTTAGAGAGCATTACTTTGGAACTAAGATATGCACACAAAATTCCTGTACTTAAGGATCTGAAGAAGCAGGTTCTGATTTACTAAGTCCGGAAGGCTGAGATTCTGCAGTTCTAACAATCTTTGAAGTGAGGCTAACATTACTGGTCTGTGTATCAAGGGAAGTACTTTGTATTTTAGGGTGAACTAGGGTAAAGACCTAGGTTCTCATTGAGACCTAGGCTTCCTCTCTCTTCTGATTCATTGTCTGGCTAGCTGTGTTGGTGACCATATGTCCCTGTAGATAATCTCCTTTGCACCTTTCTAAAAGAGTAATTTTTTCATTTATTAAAAAAATAAAATTTATTTGAAAGGAAGAGAGAAAGAGGATATATCTCCCACCTACTAGATCTGGAAATTCAGGCTGGGTCTCCATCTGGGTGGTAGGAACCCAAATATTCGAACTATCATTTTCTGTTTCCCAGGGTGCACATTATCAGGAAGCTGAAATGGACAGTGGAACAAGGTCTCACATTCAGGCACTCCAATATGGGAAGTAGGCTTCACAAGCAGCCGCTTAACCCACTGCACCAAAAGCCTGTCTCAGAGTACTTTTATTTGGCTCAGAAACAACCCTCCTGCTTCCCCCACCCCCACCTCCAGGTTTAACTAAAACAGAGAGGTGGTGTGGGCAGGCAGAGGCTCATAGAATTCAGGGGGTGAGCAGTGAAAGAAGAAACTGTATGCGAGAAATGACAGAGAGAAGCTAGCCTGTGTACTGTATCTGATAAAGAGTTAAAGAGAATGGCTGTTGAGGACCAGTATCATTTAAAATGTGAGTGCGGTGTACAGGAAGGTGGCACCATGCAGAGAACAAAGGCTTTTGAATTGGACATATTTGGTTCCTCAGTCCCCTACTTACCAGGAGAATGCAGATGGACAAATCATTTCTGTCTCTGACCTAACTTCTGTATTAGCCAGAGAGTATGATTCCTGTCTCCACAGGATGAATAGATGCTGGGATCAAGCAAAAATACACAATAACTGTCAAGGACCATGACCACGGACTTTAAATAAGTGTGGATTATAACACATTTAATAAATGTCTGTTAAATGAACTTCCTTCAGTGAGCTTGCTTTGGTACTTTAAAATAGTCTCTTCTGGTCTAGCTAAGTCTTTGGCTAGCAATGGCTACAACCAGTTATCACTGTTTTATTTTTGGGTACTGGTATTTCTTAGACTTAACATGCTTTTTGCTCTGGATGAGGAGCGAAAGGCTCCGCTCCACACCACTGCCTCCTTTTCTTCATTCTTTTTCAACATTCTGTTCAGCATGTGCCGAACCCTTGGGGTCCCTTCACGCTGGGGACCTCCAGTAGGCAGGGGTGGCTGGTCCTGTCATCTTTCTTCTCCTGGCTGGAAAAGAGAGTGGGTGTGTGTTTATATGGTGAGCTGAATAACAGACTGAATAGCCGCTTCACTTTTTTCAAGCTCTGCTCCTCACCTGTGAGCAGACACACTGGTTTTTATTTTTCTGTTGTTCCCTGGCAACGTGTCAGTGGGGTAGCAAAACACCATGGCAGGTTACCTATTTGTAATGCAAATGAAGTTTTTGAGTGTGTGTTGCTTCGGTCCGTTTTTTATGTGGATTGTTAATCCATAACACGTTGCTGCTTCTGAAACAAACCTGGGCTTTCTGGTGTGAGAGCTTCCAGGGCAGAGGCATAAATCGACTGATTCCTACTGTCCTTTCTTGGAGACTTTTATGGAAGTGGAGCCTGTCAATGGTTTTAGTTTGTAGAAACTTATTTTGTGTTCCTAGGTTCTTGGATTCTTGACAAGCAGAAAGATTTTCACTTCTAGTGAGTCATAAAAACCAAATGATTGTACTGGTAACAGTAATGAGTATTATGTTGGTAACCGGACCACTTGTTCTAAGATAAATTAAATGTTCTGAGCTATTTTTTTCAGAGTAAGGAGAGTGAACATTGAAAGTGAGAATGACCAATATTTGATTCTGAATTCTTTTCTAGACTCGTTTCATTCAAACTTTTTGTGGGCACCCACTCTATGCCTCATGCTGCAATAGGTGCCAATATTCCAAAGAAAAGCAACTTCTTGCCTTCAAGAAACATGAAGTCACCGATAACATGCTGCTGTAATGTTGACAGGGGATGGAAATGAGTGGCTGGAAGATTTCTTGCTGAAAGTGACAAAAGAGATAGTACAGGCCACTACTAAGAAAAACAAGTTTTGGTTGCAGACAGATTTGGGATATCAAATTATTTTTTAAGATCTGTTCATTTGAAAGAAAGAGTGACACAATGAGAGTAGAGACAGAAAGAGATCTTCCATCTGCTGATTCACTCCCTAAATGGCCCTAATGGCCAGGGTTGTGCCATGCCAAAGCCAGGAACCTGGAACTCCATCTGAGTCTCCCACGCAGCTGCCAGGGGCCCAAGCATTCACTGAGGCCATCCTTACTGGTTTTCCCGGGCACATTAGCAGGGAACTGGACACAAATGGGAGCAGCTGGGAATTCTGGGACTTGGACTGGTGCTTGGCAGCACAGGCAGAGGCTTAACCTGCTGCATCACAATGCCAGCCCTAGCAAATTCTTAAAGCTCTGGTACTTACAGGTTGTGGGATTAAAGTCCGCCAGCAAGACTTCTTCTCTCTGCTTTAGTTTCCTTGTGGAACATATAAGGGTGCTTCAGTAAGTTTGTAAAAAAAATGACATCCAACCATATTTACTTGGATATAGAAGAATTTAAAATCCGTATACAATTTTTTCATAATACATATTTTCTATGAACTGAAGATCTCTCATATTTGTGGAATTCAGATTATTTTTTGCAGCAAAGTAACTTGTCTTTTAATTCCATTTTCCCACAAACATTTAGAAGTACCCTCATACAGGCAAAGCTATCTACCTCTTAGGATGGTTGTGAAGGTTAAATGCAATGATATACATAGACTACCACAATAAAAACATGTGGTAAGCACTCGATGAAGGGAAGCCCTGGTACCTGTTAGAATATGTGTTAACATTTATGCCTTTGTTTGAATGAACAAAATACATCATCAAGTTTTATAGATCTGATGTGATGTTTTCTTACTCTCTCCTAATTTTAAATTTGTCTAAGCAGTCTGTTCTTTCAAGAATCCTCCAAGTATACAGACATTGTCTTTGTTTGCCTGCTTTATTTCCAAAATTGCTGCTCATAGCTCAGAGACAACTGACGGGAGCAACAACCAGAGGATATGGTACAGATGAGAAATCACAACATTTTGCAGCAACTTGAGTGCTCAGTGTTAGCAATCCTTTGTATTCACGTCAAAGAGAGATCCTTAATGAGAGTTTGGAATGATCTGACCTGGGGATTCGTAATGAGCAGAAAGGCTCATTAAAGCTAATCTGAGGGATGATGAGAGTAATACTTGGACATTTCTAAACATGCCACCTGTTTGCCAGTATTAGCGTGGGCCATTTTTTAACTGCACATTAAAATTGAAATCCACACAATGAACTCCAGGTGTTGGAGAACAATGACTGTAACAGCTTTTTCCCAGTATCTTTCTCAAGTTGGACCAGTGAGCAGGATGCTGCAAGTGTGGCTGAAACAATCTTAGGCAACGTGGAGACATAGAACTCCTGTTTTAAAATACAACACTGTAACTCAGTTGAATATTGAATTCAATAAGTGTATCAGGTAATGACAATTGATATCCCAGCAATACAAATACTGACTTCACCTAGGAGTTGACACAGTACCTTACATATCCAAACTGCTACATTGTATGGAAAGATGTACCAGCTACAGAACTATAAGTAGGCATGAATTAAAATATATCAGGTGACAGAAATGTGTTTTTGCATCGATGTCATAATTAGTTTAGGTAATGACGTTTCCTTTATTTTCTGATTTTTACAAATGGTACACTCATTTCTATCATAATATTTTTGTGTTTGCATGCTTGTGTTGTTCTGATTTTCTAGTTTTGAAAGAAAGTTTTAAAAGCCCTGTATTATAAATACAGGAAAAACAAGTTATATCATATGATAAATTCTCAATATATTATTTTTGTTCACATAAGAAATTAGTAATTTGATCTTTTTATGTAAGCATCTACTTGTGAGAGTTGTTTTGGACACCTTTGTGACAAAATCTTATCATGAACAGGGTAAGCTGAGAAATACTGCCTGATTAATACACACTCCAAAATAAACAAATGGATTTAAGTATGATAATTATCACAATATCATGAAATCTAAGCCTCTCATAATTGTGTAAGTCTAGAGAAAATTGTCAACTTTTTGAGTTAAAAATATTTCATATCTATCTATCTTTGGAAAAGCTTTGAATCAGGTTGACATTTTATCTTAAAAAGTAGATTAATTGGTATTGGAATACTCACTCTATTATGTCTTTATTTTCTGACTAAATACAAGTCAAACATATGATCATTAGAAACATATTATTAGGACCAGAACAAAACATGAAATTCTGCATACAGAATTTGCTTTGTTATACATGAACATTAAAATAGTCATAATGTAAAAATAAAATATTCTAATTTGATAATCAAGGAGGCAGTTTTAAACTGGTATAAAAATGAGGAAAGTCAAAGCAATGTAACTCTTGAGGGAAAATCTTTTATTGTAACAGTACTTTGATATGTTTATTAATGTAATATTGATGGAGGAGAGTTGAAAATTAATATATGTCTGTTAGACTAAGGCTGGAGTAGTTGCCTCAAACCATAATAATTGATTGCCTGAGTACATTTGTCTAATGGAGAGCATAGTTGCAAACTAGAGAATATTGCCTTTCTTTCATATAGACCTCAATATTAAATAGACAATTCCATATTTCCTTAAAGTAGGTCTGATAACCCCATAGGGAACTTTTGTTAATTTTTAAAATTTAGTTGTTGAATATGTCTGAATTATACCATCCATGCTAGAGTTAGTATAAAATAAGAAGGTAGTTGTGATATTAAGATTTTAAGTAGTAGATATCATTCTAAATATGCTATTCTTGCTCTAGTCTTTGAACATTGGCTTTTGAGTTTAATTTTGGACATGATAGTTATTCTGAAGGCATTGCTTTGTATTTTGCAATTATCATTTTTTTAACTGTTTAGTAAATAAACTAAACTGACATAAGTTAATTGTTGGGGTTTTAGAAATAGCACATTCTTTTCTGGAGCCCTTAAATGAGATTTTCTCATTAAAAGCCTGTATTACTAAATAATTTAAAAATAAATAACACTTTCCACTAGCATGTTTGAACAATAAAAATCTCTTCTCTCTCTCTTTCTCTCTTTTTTTTTGTAGTGGAAGAATGAAAAACCTGCAAAACATAGCTGATTTTTCTTGACAGTTGCTTGGAAAAAAATTCTAATAAACAGCACAAGTTCTATGTGCAATGGTTGAAAGCCAATTGCTTTGTAGAAAAATAGATTGTAGCTATGAGTATCCTTAACCATAAGGGCTTGCTTGTAAAGATTCCAGTCCCTGAAATGCAACTCTCCCCCCTCCTCCTCCACTTTTTTTTTTTTTTGCTGGATGAACAGCCTAATGTTCCATGCACTGTACTAGAAGTAGCATTTTATGCAACATTGAAAGAGTCAATTAATTTACATAATTTCATGAGTATTACCATGACTTTAAGGTAGGCTAGTTTGCTCAGGAGCCTCGAATGCCCAATATATTTTTGTTTGCTATTTTGACAAATTAATCATTTTTAAAAACAATTAATTATACTTATGACAAACTGAACCCCATACCCAAGGGTCTTAAATTTTTATAGCAGAAATCTAATATTAATGTGAATAAGATCAGTGATTTAGTGAGTACCTTAACAGTCAACAATGCCTAAGGCTGAACAAAATTAATATTTTGTTTCCCATCTGGAGACTTCAATAAAATTAATGAGGAAGGGGGTTTATTGTAATATATAATAGATAAAAATTCACTATTTTCAAATGGAGCATTCTGTTTACATCAGAGCTTAGATATTTTGTGTACACTTCACCAGAGTGGGTTGGCAGACTCTGTTCTCTTCCTGAAGGAAAATTGAGCACTAATTACTTCTAATACTTTGCCCCTATTGGCCCAAGTAAGAAATTAATTTTAATTTAGATGATATATTTAGTGATCAACATGATTTTTCAAAAAAGCAATGTTTTAAATAAACATCATCTTAAATATTTTAAAAGGTTAAGTGAAACATCACACTATTAAATATTAATTGTATAAATGACCAAATATGCCAACATAAGAAAGGATCTGAAATTTGTTCTTAGATTCTCCAAGGAATTTTATGTCAGCCCTATAACTATATGGGATATTTTATGGACTACCCTGCCTCATTTCTTTTTGAAACTGATATATTGGAAAATGCTTTGGGATGTTCCCAGGGAAGTCTCAGACCACAATAATACTTAGAATTTGGTGAAAGCAAAATATGATCAGTCTGGTTCAATGCATATGCTAGATGATTTTCCAAATATTCAAATATCTGTTTAAAATTTCAATGAAGTTCAAATCAAGATAGAAAAGACAATTCAAATTTTGTAAGTTTCCTAGAGTTAAAAGATACTCTATCTTCAGTTCTTAGAATTATTTTTCTTTGTTCATATCCACAATATGAACAAAGTTGCATTTTTATGTTTTCAATTTTCATTGAATATCACATAAGATATTTTTTGATCTTTGACAAGAGCTGTTGATAAGTGCCCAGTTAGAAAATTCATTGATATGCACACATCCTCAATATAGTATGAATAGTGTGTGTACAAATGCTTTCTTTTATCTACATAATAGAGAAGGGATAATTTTAGTATCTAGGGCAATTATTATCAAGTAGGACTGTGGCTGACTCCAGTGGTTTCCTACATTTGTAGCAATACATACTTAGTTTTGATAAGCAATATACGTTTCACCTTAAAAAACAAATCACTTAGTAAATGTCTGGAATCTATTCAGCAGAGTAAATTATTTTGCATTTTGTTCATAGTTAAAAAATGACAATCTATGGATCTTATGCTTTGTAAGCAAAAATTCTCTTCCTCAACCTTAAAAAACAAAGCATCTACATTCTGTGCAAATCTGCATTATTAATTCACTGTAAAATAGATCCAGTTGGAGTACTTGTTTTTGCATTAAATTAAGCCTTTGATGTTCTTTAATGCTTTGATTTAGCCTCTAATTTGTCAGAGCACAAATGCACCAGCAGCTGTTGAAAATATCACTTTTGCGGTACTGTTCCTGGCCAATAAAACCCAAACAAGTCATCTTCCTATCTGGCTGCACAAAATAGCATTGAAAAAGTAGTCAATGCTTTGAAGTATCACTCCAATTATAGGTTTTAACCCCATAGGTCACAGTTAGATTATTTATACAATGCTGGTATAATTCTGTCTCAATTCTAGGCTTTCTGTGTCCAGCGCATTCACCAGCTCCACCGGAGGAAATTTCAGTCTGCTGCTAGGTTGGCATTGACCTGTGTTTGATAGGGTGAGACAGCAATTCACTGATTTTTCTATATTTTGTGCATTATTTAACTTTCTAGAACACATCTAACAGCAAAAGGGAGCTACACCAAGATTATCTTTTCCTCCTTTCTGAAACCTAGAGACTAAGATGACTTTTCATCACATGGCGATATTGATGCCATCAGCTGTATGATACATATGCATGTCTGTATGTTCATACCGTGAGTCAGTAAAACATCTTATTTGACAACCATTAATGATTTGGGGATCTTTCACTGTAAGGTTAGTCATGTGTCTCTTTCTACTCGGGTTAAGTGCCAGTGTTGATGCTTGACAGCAAAAATGGACAAATCCACCATGCTGGTTAAATTGTCCAAATTTATTACATTAGACATTTCCTGGCAAATGTATGTGCCAGCAGGAAATATAAATGCTACTTTTGTACCAAGGCAACTGGCTCTGTCATTTCTGGATTTTTGATAATAATTCTAACCTACATTTGTATTGAAAAGATCACAGTAGAAGAACATGTTTTTACTTAATTGTTGCACTAAAAACAAATGATTAGAAGGAAATCTATATGATGTTAACGGATAAAAACAGAAGAAATATTCTGTCCATGGAAGTAGAATATATTTTTGTTTCTTATGATTTTGAGACAAACATTTTTTTCTCATTGGTAACGTTACTGGACAGCACTATCACAGCAGATTGTTTGGAATCTGCTCAATTATTGTCCTTTGTTTTTGCTGATAAGCAAGAGAGCACACATTGGTGTTATTTTGTTCCCCCTGTCTTTCCCACCTCCTTCCTTCTTTCAAAATGTATGCGTGTATCAAAGGGAACAACTTTTATACATCTGACCATTTTGCAGTGCTACACAATTTAGGATTGTGGACTGGGTCTTCACTCATCTTCTTATAACTTTATTTCTAGAATTTTGAGTTCTTGTCAAAATAAAGATCTTAATTTTCACTCAAATTGTTTGTTATTACTGCCAGAGCCGCAGAGAACATATTTTTAAAGACCCCAAATGGATCTCTTCATGTTAGAAAAAGAAAAAGTTACACAAACAAGTCAACTCTTTGGAACACACCCAGTCCCTTATATTACTTAGAAACAACACATAGCATTCACATTACTTTAAAACTGATGCAGTAAAGTGGACCTGAATAATACATTGCAGTCCTGACCAGAAGATGTTTGCTTACCCACATAAAGTAATTTGCTTCTTAGCACAGCTGGGTTCCCTTTTGCAAGTGTTTTATTTTTTATGAAGTAAAGAGAAAACATTATGTTTGTAAACCAATGTTTTAATCTAATTGATGACAAGTCAATGGCCTCGAATAGCTATGGCTGCCTCAAAACACCTCTCAATTTGCACATTTTAGGGCCTACTAAGCTGGAGAACTGAAGCATGAGGCAAATGAAAAAATATGAAGTTCATAATCTAGGGAGACCTGCATGTGTACAGCCATAAAAGCCACAACTGCCAGCTCAGGTGGAAAAATGTTGAAGTGAGAAATGTATTCAATAAATAGAAAACACAGCATGGAGCTGAAAAGTGTGCATGAGAAACTGGTTAGGAGATTGGAGTAATGGAAAAGGAAGCAGATGGAGCATGAGTGTACATTAAACAGTAGTGTTCATAGCTTGTGACATAAAGTATTCCATTGGGAGTCTAATTCTTAACTATCTTCAAATTCATTCAATTTAAAATATCATGGTCTTGTTATCATCTAATTTTGCAGAAATTTTATTGAAAATATTATTGTGAGGGATGGCATTCCATAGTTGAAAATGCTTGCTGATAGAATAGACTAGTTCCTGAAAGTTGATAACTTCACCGTAACTTTACTTATCAAGTTCTGCTTGCTTTGTTGTGGGTTCACGATTTCAGTATCTGAGCTAGTGTCTACCTCTGCCATCTAGAGTCTCAAAGGCATGTGAACCTGTCATTGTGGGTGCTTGGGAGTAGGACAGGAAGTGGCGAGATCTTATGGATATTGTGTGACAGTGTTTATAAGATACTTTCAGCTATTCAGAGCATAGCAGGACTCCCAGGACGGGGTTTTGGTTGTTCTAGAAATTAAAATTAAAGAAAAGATAGTATTTATGTGTGTTCATAACTACAGGATTCTTGCTGCTTTCATAAAATGTGTCAGAATTCCCATTATGAGTTATTTTGTTTCATCTGTTTTCTCTCAATGTCACCACAGTACTAGGTGAAAGATTCCCTTTGACCACTCTCATACCTGAGTTTAGCACTATGTCTTCTTTGATAGATTGTAATGTAATCTTTTGAAGCTACTCATAATTTGTAAACTGGTTTACAAATTGAATTGAATATCTCTGTATTTTTCATTTATATTTCTTCTGAGCAAATACAAGTATATTTTTATTTCAGTCACAGCAATGTTTTTAATTTTTTTCCAGTGTGCTTTTCTATAGATTGGCAAACACATAGATTTGAACAAAAGTATATATACTTGCATGGCTGTTGTGATTGTATAGATTAACATCACATCATCTTTCTTCTTACATATTGTCTATTTTTTTTTTATTTTTTTTTCACAATGGCTCCCCCCCCACAACTTCCCTCCCTCCCCCCACCCTCCCCTTTCCCGCTCCCTCTCCCCTTCTGTTCACATCAAGATTCATTTTGAATTCTCTTTATACACAGAAGATCAATTTAGTACATATTACGTAAAGATTTCAACGGTTTGCCCTCGCATAGAGACACAAAATGATAATACTGTTGGAGTACTAGTTATAGTATTAATTCACAATGTACAGCACATTAAGGACAGCTATCCTACATGATTTTTTTTTAAAAAAATTGATTGTCTATGCAATTTCCAGTTTAACACCAAGATTTTTTAATCATTTGCAATTATCTTTATATAAAGAAGATCGATTCAATATATACTATGTAAGGATTTCATCAGTTTGCACCCACTCAGAAACACAAAGTGTAAAAATACTGTTTCAGTACTAGTAATAGCATCACTTCACATTGGATAACACATTAAGGACAGATCCCTCATGAGACGTAAGTACACAGTGACTCCTGATGTTGATTTAACAATTTGACACTCTTGTTTATGGCGTCAGTAATCTCCCTAGGCTCTGGTCATGAGTTGCCGAGGCTATGGAAGCCTTTAGGGTTAGCCGACTTCGATCTTATTCCCACAGGGCCATAGTCAAAGTGGAAGTTCTCTCCTCCCTTCAGAGAAAGGTACCTCCTTCTTTGATGGCCCCGTTCTTTCCACTGGGATCTCACTCGCAGAGATCTTTCATTTAGGTCTTCTGTTTTTTCCAGAGTGTCTTAGCTTTCCATGCCTAAAATATTCTCATGGGCTCTTGAGCCAGATCCGAATGCCTTAAGGGCTGATTCTGAGGCCAGAGTGCTATTTAGGACATCTGCCATTCTATGAGTCTGCTGTGTATCCTGCTTCCCATGTTGGATCATTCTCTCCCTTTTTCATTCTATCAGTTAGTATTAGCAGACACTAGTCTTGTTTGTGTGATCCCTTTGACTCTTAGACCTATCAGTGTGATCAATTGTGAGCTGAAATTGATCACTTGGACTAATGAGATGGCCTTGGTACATGCCACCTTGATGGGATTGTATTGGAAACCCCTGGCACAATTCTAACTCCATCATTTGGGGCCGTTCCGATTGAGCATGTCCCAAGTTTTACATCTCCTCCCTCTCTTATTCCCACTCTTATATTTCACAGAGATCACTTTTCAGTTAAAATTTAAACACCTAAGAATAATTGTGTGTTAATTACAGAGTTCAACCACTAGTACTAGGATAAAGAAAAAAAAAATACTACCATGGATAAAGTATTACATTGTACAACAACAGTCAGCACAAGAGCTGATCGAGTCACTGTTTCTCATAGTGTCCATTTCACTTCTAGAGGTTTCCCCTTTGGTGCTCAGTTAGTCATCGCCAATCAAGGGAAACAAATGATATTTGTCTCTTTGGGACTGACTTAATTCACTCAGCATGATGTTTTCCAGATTCCTCCATTTTGTTGCAAGTGACCGGATTTCATTGTTTTTGACTGCTGTATAGTATTCTGTAGAGTACATGTCCCATAATTTCCTAATCCAGTCTACTGTTGATGGGCATTTGGGTTGGTTCCAAGTCTTAGCTATTGTGAATTGAGCCGCAATAAACATTGCTGTGCAGACGGCTTTTTTGTTTGCCAATCTTGATGCTTTCTTTCTTTTTTTAAAGATTTATTTATTTATTTATTGAAAGGCAGAGTTACATAGAGGGCAGGGGCAGAGACCAAGAGAGATCTTCCATCACTTCCCAACTGGCCACAGTGGCTGGAACTGCGCAGATCTGAAGCCAGGAGCCAGGAGCTTCTTCCAGGTCTCCTATGTGAGTGCAGGGGCCATCTTCTACTGCTTTCCCAGGCCATAAGACAATTGGATTGAAAGTGGAGCAGCTGGGACTTGAACTGGAGCCCATATGGGATGCCAGCCCTGGAGGAGGCAGCTTTACCAGCTTCACTACAGCGCCAATCTCATTGCTTACTTTGCTAAATCAGTTTTTTTTTTCTTCTTGCCAGTTTCTACCCGCCCCTGTTTCTGTTTCTTGAGCTGATTCCCATAACACTTTCTATTGGTTTCCAATTACTTAACCAGCTGAACAATTTTATGCCTTGCCATTTGCTTTCTTTCCTATCCAGAGAAATCCAAAGATTATGACTATGTGGGACATAAGGGTAGATAAAGTTATTGGATTTCACACACTTTAGTCAGTATTTAGTGTTCTTTCAAAGTACACCTAGCACTGCCCCAAATCTGCTTTTGTTTTTTAGGTATCTTATGGGAAAAAATTGCTCTCATCTTCCTCATGTGTCCCTAGTTTAATTCCTTCCTATTTCACTTCCTCTAGAACTTTAGGTGACAAACTCACTCACATCTCCACTTGCTTCCTCTGCTTTGTGTAATCTCATGTATTAAAAAGTGCACTTAAATAGAGAAATGACTTCTTGTGACACATCGCCACTTTTATCCAGTCTTTTGCTTCTCCTTTTCTTTTTTATTGAATACCAGTTATGCTCTATGTTTGTTTAAATCTAGTGCTCCATTTTACTCATCAGCTCTGTTCCCTGTAATTTGGCTTGTATCATCATAAAATGACAAATCAAAAGCTGCTATCTGCCAGTTGTCTAAGTCTTCACCTGAATGCTTATTTTCCCTGGAATTCTTCTGTTTGCCTTGAATTAGCTGACTGGCTACTTTGTCTCTCCTAAGATGCTCCCATTCTTGAGCAGTGCGACCCTTCATTCCTCCTTCTTCTCTGCCTGCTCTCTGTCCCTCTCATTGGCTCCTCGCAGCCTCCCAGTGCACCAGTGGGTTCCTCCTCCTGGACCACTTTTGAGGCTCAGGGGAGCTTTCTGT
Organism: Sylvilagus floridanus; assembly: GCA_949820135.1. NCBI lineage: Eukaryota > Metazoa > Chordata > Mammalia > Lagomorpha > Leporidae > Sylvilagus > Sylvilagus floridanus. The sequence continues at coordinate 129,583,280 of OX463244.1, forward strand.
TTGCATCATCCCTTATGATGTCACTGTCTCAAGGATTTTTCAATCACTTGTGGACTGATTCTCAAGTTTTGGAATTCACTGTATCTATCAAGCTCTTGTTATGTGGTAGATTTATGCTATCCTCTGATCTTGTCTTCAAGGTTTAATAGCTTTTCTTCAATGGATTTCTTCATATTTCCAAGAGGAAACCCTGCCATTATTCCAAGTTGCAAAGTTCTAACTTTGTCATTTAAAAAACTATTATCATCTTTCCCCTAGTGTTTTCTTTTCATCAATGCTATTGTCATTATTCTAGTTGATCTGAATAAAAACTACATAATGGTCTTTCACTCTTCCTAGTGCTATTTTCCCCTCTTTGGCCCAGCCATTTACCAGTTTCTGCTGTTTTTTTCTCTTTCTTGTTCTGCCATTGCCCCTTTTTTTATAATTTCTAGCAGATAATCTCAGTCCAGGCTTTTGACATCTAATCACATTTATTGTAAAATCCTTCTCATTTACCTATTTCCTTTTTCTCCCACCTATATAAGATTACAAGAAGATGTATAAAGATATTACTTTTTACCTCCTGCCACTTTGGTGATCAAAGACTTGCAGTAATATCTCGTTGCATTTAGCACTGTTACTGAGTAGAGCACTAATTCCTAAAGACGCTTTAAGGAACAAGATTTCCATATAGAAGGCTCCTATACAAGTTTTGGATATGTTGCCTGGAAAATACTGTCAATACTTACTAGCATTTTAAATTTTATAGTTCAGCCAGATTGTTTAACTCAGATTTTCTCAATATTTTCTACCCAAGGAATTTTTACTTGAATAAAGCTTATTTTATATCTGAAAGTTAGCATTTCATAAACAACTTTAAAAATGCAGACCATTTGGATAATATATAAACTCCATAATGCAACAAAAGTTACAGTTAGCATTTAGCAAGTCACTGTAAATCACCTTATTAAGTATGTTTAATTTTTTAAAGGTATTTTTCATCACAATTTTAGTATGTACTATTATCTTTATTTTACTGAGCTCAAGGAGATTGAGCTCATAGGAGCAAGTGACATTTGGAACTGGTTTGTGTGACCCCGGAGTCACACAGATAACTTCTCTATTATTTGGCTTCTCATAAATACAGGCTTCTCCTCACCCCACCTCCACTTTCACTTTCCAGCCTAAGCTTGTGTGCCTTCTGCTTTTGTTGGGCTGGTCTACTACAATCTTCCCTCCACACACACACACACACACACACACACACACACACCTGTTATCTCAATCACCTTCTTCTTCAAGAAAATTTCTTCCCTCATCTCCCTGGCCTAAATAATTTTTCATTTTTGTTTTTTCAGAACACACCATTCTGATAGAGATGTTTCTTTTCTAACTCCCCAAGCAGATTTCCATCATGCCATGCTAACACTGACCTTGAGAGACAGCACTGATGGCTCATGTGATTTGATTGCTGTCGCTCATGTGGGTGGCAGATCTGCATTGAATTCCCACCGCCAGCACCCACCCTGGCCCAGCCCTGGCCATGTGGATGTTTCGGGGAGTAAATCAACAGATGGGAGCACACTCTGTCTTTCTGTCTCTCAAAAAAAAAATAAATAAATAAAATAAAAAAAAGGAAAAGTTAGAAGCAAACAAATAAGAAGTGTCCTTATTGTCTCCTTATTGTCTCATTCCTCAATAACACTATAATTTTGTGAACTGAGGTTGTAGTTTTGTGTTGGAATGTATAAATGAATTAAGTGAATTACACTGAGCAAAACTTGTGAAAGTTTTGGGAAAATTAATCCTGTAAACCTCAAGTGAGAAGTCAGAGTTTTACTTTTTAAAAACAATGCTAAAATTTATTTTAGTTTAAAAATTACATAAATAATACTTATGCTGTCATTATAAAAGACCTAAAGAATAGGAAGGTATACAGCATAAAATAGGAAAATTCTCTTTCACCCAGTACCTCACGAACTTTAAATCTGTTCCCTAGGGTTAATAACTATCAAGTGTGGTATCTTTCCAGTCCTTTCTCTCTTCACCTGTATTTACGTCTAAACCTAGAGTCCCTTGGTAAAATGAATATGGCTAATTATAATGTGTTGTACATCTCAAAATGGTTAGAAGAAAGGATTTTGGATGCACTCACCATAAAGAAATGATAAAAAAATTTTATGGTGGTGGATATACTAATTACCCTCATTTGATCATTATCAATGTATAAATGAATTGAAGATCACATCTTACCTATAAACACAAAATCACTCCAAATTTCATGGAAAAAATATAGATTTATTTTGGTGCAAAAAAACTTTGAAATCAATGAGCAGTTTTTTTCATAATACAGATTTTCCATGAATGTTTTTAAAAAATCTCTTGTATGTACAAATGCTGTGAGGTAATTAAAATGAAGATGAATTAAAATTTAATTAGTTAGCCCCACCTTTGTAGTGTATAAATCCCAATGTTTACATGCTATTAAGATAGATAATGATCTGACTCCAGATGACTTAAGTTTACCTTTTTAGGGGCAAGGTGGATATTATTGTATCCAGTTCTTCAAACAAACCAAGAAATAGACAGATTTCCTAAAAAATCATCTTAGATATCTCTTCTTTCTTCACAATCATGCCGAACAAAAGTCCTACCCTCCTCTTGACTTGAGACTTTGGGCCTCACTCCTTCCCTGCCCACTCCCTCTCCCTCCTTGTGGATCATCTTTGCACACATTCTCGGATAAGCTCCTCCACTCTTGCCTGCCGGATCCTGGGACAGTGGACTACTTCCTGCCCTTACTGACCTCTGTCTTCAGGGTCAGATTATTACATTTTAGATTTGTAAATTTCTGTAATAAAATCTTTTGGTGAATTCTTTTCTGAATTTTATCTCAGCTTCATCGATCTCACATTCCTTGTACTATTGATTTATTCATACTTTTTTTTTTCTTGTTTGTATCTCAAAATTTTTCTCTATTTTGCAGGTCTTGAAAACTTAACTCTTAGTTTTAATGGCCAATTTTATTGCATTTGTGACAGTTTTTTAGACATTTTTCATTGATTTGGGAATATTAATCCTTGTCAATAACTTCCTTTTTCCTTAGCTCCATTGTTTTCTCCTTTTTATGTAAGTATTTGGGCCACTAAAAATCTGCTATGCCTGTCTCAGATCCCATATATTTGAAAGGTGTTATTGTCATTGCCATTATTCATAATTTGTATTTAATTTTAGTTTATACTTCTTTAATGAAATGGAAGCTATTATAGAGTTTGTATGATTTTTCAGTCTAAATTTTAGGGCTTTGTGGAAAAATGCACAATCTATTTTTTTAACATTTAAGTGATATTGTAAAACTTTTTTTTTGCTTTTAAAGTATCAAACTTAGTAAAAAATGAAACTTTTACATTAATTACATGTTAATTTTTTTATTAGTGCTTTTTTCTTGAGGAACATATTTGCCATGTAGTGGAATTTTATTTAATCTATTAAATATGTATTCTGTATGTAGGTAAGTGTGTGTACTAAACCAAAATACAAATTAAATAAGACATTAAGGAAAAACAAATCTGAATAGCAGTGAATAAATGAATGAAAAATTCTTAATATAGGACTCATGTATTCCTAGGATGGATATATAAATTTTGAGGTTTTTTTCGTATGAGTACTCATTTTGCTCTGCAAAAGTTTTCCATAAAATTCTCTCCTATTTCTGAAACTTCAAATATTAAAAAGGTGTATTGAAAAATATTTATTGTGATATATACTGCATATATCTCCATTCTAACCTATAGAAAAACTATGGCACCATCTTAAACAGCACCCATTAAGAAATTTTTGTCACATTACTGTTAATCACATAATTCTGGAGCCAAATGCAGAACAGGTGAATCCAATCATCAATCTGGTGCTTTCCTCTGTTTCTAAGCGAGGTTATTCCCAATTTTAAGTGCACATGAATATTCACTAAAATAGGCCATATCCCTGGTTATGAAATAAATTTTAACAACTTGGAAAAAGTAAAGTAAAACAAAATATGTCTTTTGAACATATAGACTTAGACTAGAAGTCAATAACAGAATAAAAGAAAAATGTTCAGATACTTAGAAAATCAACAATATATATCTACAGTTATAGATATAGATAATATAATTTATCTGTAATTAAAGGGAATTCAGAGACAGAGATTAACAACTCATGAATATCAAGAATGAAAAGGGGGTTAATACTACAGGTCAATAAATGACAAAAAGGTAATGAGAATATGGCATAGAACTTTATACACATAAATTTGACAGTTTAAATGAAACAGACTAATTCTTCAATAACTGCAAACCCCCAAAACATTACCAGTGGAAATGTATAGTATTCATTGTTCTATGACAATGAAAGAAGTTGTATCACTAGTTAAAAACTTTACAGTAAAGAAATGTCCAGGCTCATTTTTTTTCACTGGCATGAAATGACAGTGGATGGCATGGATGTCCACTCTAATTTATTCTAGTCAACATGGTGCTAGAAATCCTAACTAGTGCAATAGGAAACAAGAAAGAAAGAAAAGTTATGAGAGAGAAATTGGAAAGAAATATAACTGTCCATAACAGTGGACACTATTATTACCTAAATGGAAAATCCCAAGGAATTATTAAAAAAACCCCTCCTAAATGTAGTAAATGTATTTACCTAAGTTGCTGAGTACTCATTCAACACATAAAGATCAGTCATATTTTTATACACATATGTGAACATCTCAAACAAAAATATACCATCTAAAATTGTCCCTTTCAGCTAGAAAGAAATATTGATAAATTAATGTAATATGTACTGGGCCTATGTATTGAAAATTACAGGAGGATGATAAAAAAGCCTAAGTAAATTGAGCTATAGATTTTTTATGTATATAAATATATTGATTCTCTAATTTTATATGAAATCTAAGAGAATCAAGACAAACGAAAATAATGTTGAAAAACAAACAAAAAAAATCACACTGTAAAACTGCAATCAGAACAGTGTGGAATTGTTGAAGGTATAGACACATAGATCAACTGCACAGACTAGAGGATTTGTTATGGAGGCAATCCAGTTAGTTTCAATAAGCGATGCTGAAACAACTGGGTAATCAAAGGCAATAAAACCTGAAGCTCACATCTGTGTAAAAAAAAACTCAAATGGATTCGAGATCTAAATATAAAATATAAACCTGTAAAGCTTTTCTTTAAAGATTCATTCATTTATTTATTTGAAAGCAGAACAACAGGGGGTTGGAAAGAGGGAGTGAGGGAGGAAGAGAGAGAGAGAGAGATTGGAGAGAGACAGATCGTCCATAAGTTGGTTCATTCCTCAAATAGACCCAACATCCAGGTCTGGGCCTGGCTAAAGCCCAAAAGCCAGAAATTCCACCTTGCTCTCCCACATGGGTGGCAAGGATCTAGTAATTGGAGCATCTTCCATTGCCTTCCCAGGTGCATTAACAGGAAGCTGGGTTGGAAGCAGAGCAGCCTGGGCTCAAATGGGCACTCTGATATGGGATGCTGCATTGCAAGTGGCAACCTGCTGTACCACACATCAGTCTCTATACAACTTTTTAAGAAACCATAGGAGAAAATCTCCATAAACTGTGCTCAGAAAAATATTGTTGTTTTTTTTTTTGACAGGCAGAGTGGACAGTGAGAGAGAGAGACAGAGAGAAAGGTCTTCCTTTGCCATTGGTTCACCCTCCAATGGCTGCCGCGGCCGGCGTGCTGTGGCCGGCGCACTGCGCTCATCCGATGGCAGGAGCCAGGAGGCAGGTGCTTATCCTGGTCTCCCATGGGGTGCAGGGCCCAAGCACTTGGGCCATCCTCCACTGCACTCCTGGGCCACAGCAGAGGGCTGGCCTGGAAGAGGGGCAACCGGGACAGAATCCGGCGCCCCGACCGGGACTAGAACCCGGTGTGCCGGCGCCGCAAGGCGGAGGATTAGCCTGTTGAGCCACGGCGCCGGCCTACAGAAAAATATTGTTTAGACATGACACCAAACCATGATCTTTAGGAGAAAAAATATAAGTTGGACTTCCTCAAAATTAAAATTCTTTATTCTACAAAAAACACTGTTAAGAGACTGAAAGAACAAGCTACAAGTTGGGTGAAGACATTTAAAAGTGACACGCCTGCAAAGGACTTTTATGCAGAATATATAAAGATTTCTCAAAATGCATCAGTAACAGTTCAAACAATCCAATTAAAAGAAAAAGCAATATTCTGAACAAACTCTTTGTCAAAGAGGGTATATGAAGATTAATGAATGTATTAAAATTGCTCAACATTGGGAAAATACAAAATTATGTTTTTTGATTTTTTTTAAATTTTAGCACCCAAATATAAGGAAGGACATGTATTCATTTTCTGTGTCTGGCTTATTTCATTGAACATGATTTCCTCCAGCTGAATTCATTTGGATGCAAATGGGAGAATATCATTCTTTTTTATAGCTAAATAACATTCCATTGAAAGAAGTGCCTGTGAGTGTCAGTATTGCTCCAAATAAGTTTTTGTCAATGTTTTTATATCATGGACAATCCAATGGTTAAGAACATTATACTACTATAGTTTTAATGATCTGTCATTATTTTAAAATCTATGTACTTGGGTGAAATGGTAATCTTTCCATTTGATTATCATTTATAACCCCTGCCTATTTACCACTGAATAGAGTCTTATTGTTTTTTACTTATTTTACTTATTTACTTTTTTTTTTTTTGACAGGCAGAGTGGACAGTGAGAGAGAGAGAGAGAGAGAGAGAGAGAGACAGAGAGAAAGGTTTTCTTTTACCGTTGGTTCACCCTCCAATGGCCACCTCGGCTGGTACGCTGCAGCTGGCGCACCGCGCTGATCCAAAGCCAGGAGCCAGGTGCTTATCCTGGTCTCCCATGCGGGTGCAGGACCCAAGCACTTGGGCCATCCTCCACTGCCACTCCGGGGCCACAGCAGAGAGCTGGCCTGGAAGAGGGGCAACCGTGACAGAATCTGGTGCCCTGACCGGGACTAGGACCCTGTGTGCCAGCGCTGCAGGTGGAGGATTAGCCTATTGAGCCGCAGCGCCAGCCACTTATTTACTTATTGAAGCATTAACCTTTGACTATAATATTAATTAAAACATTCTTTTATTTTGTTTTTTATTTTCAAAAATTTTCAAAAGATTTATTTATTTATTTGAAAGGGAGAGTTACAAGAGAGGGAGAGGTAGAGGCAGAGACAGAGAGAGAGAGAATCTTCCATCTGCTGGTTCACTCCTCAAATGGCTGTAACTACCAGGGCTGGGTCAGTTGAAGCCAGGAGCCAGGAGCCAGGAGCCAGGAGCATCCTCTGGATCTCCCACATAGGGGTGCAGGGGCCCAAGCACTTGGGCCATCTTCTGTTACTTTCCCAGTCACCCTGACAGGGAGCTGGATTAAAAGTGGAGCAGCTGGTACTTGAACTGGTGCCCATATGGGACGCTAGTGCCACAGGTGGTGATTTTATCCCCTATGTCACAATGTTGGCCTCAAATTAAAAATATGTTGTCTCAAAAACTTAAAAAGAAAGAGAAAGGAAGGGAGGAAGGCAGGAAGGGTGTGAGAGGGAAGGAGGGAGGGATGGAATATAATTATATTTTTAGAATTTTATCTGTGAACTACTCGAATCTCTTCTTTTTGAATTAACAGTACACTAACATGAAAAATAAAGTCTCAGAAAAAAAACTTTGATGAGATACCACTATTACAAATATATTGCAATGGCTAAAGATAGAAATTTTTTTATAAGCCCAAATCTGACAACATCAGAGTCTGGCAAGAATGCAGAGCTGTGAAAACTCATATATTTTTGGTGAGATTACAAAATGGTGCAGCCACAGGGGCAGATAGTTTAGCAATTCTTAAAAATAATATTAAGCTCATATTTGCCCTCTGATCTATCAATTCCATTCCTGGATATTTACCCTAGAAAAATACAAAATTATGTTGGCATAAAAATCTGTGCAGAAATTTGTACAGTGACTTCATTCAGAGTTACCCAAACTAGAAACATTCTGTCAATGGATTAATGGATAAACAAATCACAGTATATAGCATTCTCAAAATGACAAAATTATAGTGACAGATAACAGATCAGTGGTTCCAGGGTTAAGGGCGAGGACAGAGTGTGAATGCAAAAAGGTAGCACAGGGGAGTTTTAGATTGAGTGATATGATGTTCTGTATCCTCATGTTGGTAGTAGTTATCATGTAAATGTGGGAAAATTCCTACAATGGGATAGAAAATGCCATTTTTACATACAAGAATTTCAAAAGTAAAATTAGAGGGATATTGAATAGTTTTGAGTATAATTTCTGTTGCTTTATATCGTGTATCTTTAATACATAAAAACAATTTTGATACATATTTTACGTTATTTATTTATTTATTTTTTAAAGATTTATTTATTTAATTGAAAGTCAGAGTTACACAGAGAGAGGAGGGTCAGAGAAAGAGAGAGGTCTTCCATCCGATGTTTCACTCCCCAATTGGCCGCAATGGCCGGAGCTGTGCCCCTCCAAAGCCCGGAGCCAGGAGCTTCTTCTGGATCTCCTAAGTGGGTGCAGGGGCCCAAGGACTTGGGTCGTCTTCCACTGCTTTCCCAGGCCATAACAGAGAGCTGGATCAGAAGAGGAGCAGCCGGGACTAGAACCGTCGCCCACATGGGATGCCGGCGCCTCAGGCCAAAGCATTAACCTGCTGCACCACAGCTCAGGCTCCTTGATGCATATTTTAATAGCAATCAATATAGTATCACTCTTAGAAGAGCTGAAAACTGTTATTCAGAATGATATTTACTTTTAATTCACCAGAGATAAATGTTACACATGCCTTACAAATATGTTAAGAGCACAATATTGATAATAGCTCAGTCCAGAGATTCTAGCACTTCCTCTAAGAGGTATACATTTTGCATCTTTACTTCTTCCCATAACAATTTTGTGCCTTTTAAATGATAGTTGAAATATATCACATTCAGTGTCTTTCCGTTTAAAACCAGATATTTATTTATTTATTTAAGATTTATTTATTTATTTGAGAGAGTTTCACAGAGAGAGAAGGAGAGGCAGAGAGAGAGAGAGAGAGAGAGAGAGAGCGAGTTTCCATCTGAGGGTTAACTCCCCCAATTGGCTGCAATGGCCAGAGCTGTGCCTACCTGAAGCCAGGAGCCAGAAGCTTCCTCTGGGTCTCCCACGAGGGTACAGGGGCATAAGGACTTGGGCCATCTTCTACTGCTTTCCCAGGCCGTAGCAGAGAGCAGGAATAGAAGTGGAACAACCGGGACTTGAACCTGCGCCCATATGGGATGCTGGCATTTCTGGCCAGGGCGTTAACCCACTGTGCCACTGCGCTGGCCCTAAAACCAGATATTTAAACCCATCCTAACAACTAAAATCTGATTTCAAAATGGAAATAATTATTGCTACTTCTTTTTTCATATGCAACCATAATGGCTTTTCAGATGAGTATTTTAAAACATGTAAAGGCACTGAAGTCTCCAGACACTTGCTAATTTATGAAGAATGAAGTGACAGTATTTCTAGAGTACGCCTGACATCTCCTGTGTTAGCCACTTTGGTAATCAGCACAGTGCTCCACATGCAACAGCAGTAATAAATAATGTTTTCTTGCTGTTTCTGCTGATAGGCAGACCTTGAAAAAATAACAATCAAATAATAGGGGTTGTGTTTGGGGGTTCTCCTAACACAAATGTGATTTGTATAGCCAGCAAATTGTTCGAGTATTAATGTATGCATACAAGTGAGGGGACTTAAGAATGTTCATGGAAAATAGAATTAAAAGATAAATTTACTTTGGTGCAAAAAGTTTTTGAAATTTACGCAGATTATGGAGTCTTCAATAAGTTCATAGAAATGCATATTATGAAAAAAACTAAGCATGGGTGTCAAAATTTTTACATCAGAAAAATCTTTTCTTTGAATTCCATGTTTCCATGAGCATTTTAAAATGGTTAATATGAAGAGAACAATTTCATGTATTTCACAGATAAAATCTTAAGAATATAATGATAACTTTCTTCTCCCTTCTATCTTCCCTCCCTCCTCTTCCTCCATTTCTTCCTCCCTCCCTCCCTCCCTCCATCCTTCCTTCCTCCCTTCCTTCCTTCTTTTAATTTTTGTCATAATGTATTTTGATACACTAAATAAGGAGGTCAACAAGTGGAAAGTTTGCAGGAATACAAACAAGGGCTATAAACAATCATCAAGTAAAAAAATGTCAATTTCATTCATACACAGTAAGCTTTCTTTGTACTCTATATAATCAGATGCTGTAAATCAGAGAAAACATAATATTTGTGTTTTGGGACTGGCTTATTACGCTAAGCATAATGGTCTCCAGTTGTATCCATTTTGTTCCAAAAGATAGGCTTTTTTTTTAATGGGTGTGTAGGATTTACTTTCTTTATCCAGTCATCAGTTCATGGACAACTGGGTTGATTCCAAATCTTAGCTACTGTGAATTGAGCTTCTATAAACATGGAGGTACAGATAACTCTTCCATATACTGACTTCATTTCCTTTGGGTATATTCCCAGAAGTGGAAAGTCTAGGTCAAATTGTAGATCTGTTTTTAGATTTCTCAGGAATCTCCATACTGTCTTCTATAGAAGTTACACTATTTGACATTCCTCTGTGAACTCTTTGAAGTCCTGTCCTACATATTTGAATGCAAGTAGTCAGACTTTCCACTCTTAAATTTACCACAATATATACCCTATTGCATCAAGTGAGGTATACAGTCAATAACTTAAGATTCCTGCTAGGCCTTGGTATAGGTATTTGAGTTTAAAAAATCTGAGACTTTCTACTATGTTGAAAATGTATTCTGTAAGTTTTTAAGAAAACTAGAAGTTTGCTACTTCTTAAATAGGGGCAAGTTCATAAATTGAAAGCAAGTCACTTTTGGACTATGCAATGCATTACTTTTTTTCATATTGAAACGCAATTTCCCTCTGCATCCCATTTAGTGCTTTAGTAAAAGTATTTTGAAATCTATTACTATGTTTACAGTATGTACATTTAAAAGAAGATTCATTTACTTGAAAAGCCAAATTTCAAAAAGGGAGGGAGGGCCGGGGAGGAGGAGGAGGAGGAAGAGGAGGAGGAGGAGGAAGAGGAGGAGGAGAGAGAGAGAGTCTTCCACCTGGTGGTTCATACCTGCAAAAAGCAACAGCCAGGACTGGGCCGAGTTGAAGCCAGTAGCTAGGAAATCATGCCAGCTCTCCCACCAAGGTGCAAGGGCTCAAGCACTTGGGCTATCTGCTGCTGTTTTCACAGGCACATTAGCAGGGAGATGGATCAGAAATGGGGCAACCAGGACTCAAATAGGGGCTTATATGGGATGCTAGTGTTGTGGGCAGTGGCTTAACCCATTGAGCCACAATGCAGGCCCTTAAATGTACATTTTTAAGAATGCTGTTTGTTATAGAACATTTAATCCTCTAAGAATATAATTTTTCCTGAAAACTGCTTATTTTTTAATCTACTGGAATTTTAAAGTCCATAACTGCATATGGTTCCTTTTCAGTTTGAGTGTCAGAAAACTTTGAGTAAGATCTGTAGGTGGCCTTCACACTGTCTTTTATTTATAGTATATTTTCCCTGATTGCTGCATTTTATACATCTCTTTCTTGATTTTGTGACTTAATGTTATGATATCATATTTGAAAAAATAATTATCTTTATAAAATTTGGAAGATGGTTGTCAAATGCTAAGAGTAACTTTTTTAGGAGACGAGATAATAGGTGATTTATGTTTCCATCTTTTGAATTGATTTTTTTTGTTCCCTTGTGGGTAGATGATCTTGTAGAACCAATACATATTCTGAAAGACAACAAGTACAGATAGATAAATTTTGTCCACTTTTTGCTTCTCTGCATTAAATGTGATTAGATTGCATAGGATTATTTATAAGACCTATCTTTTCTACTTTCAGACCAAGTTTATGAGATGAATATTATCACATGTGGGTTGATTATTGTGGCTATACTCCTGCCATATCTATGATTCTCTATTGGCAAGTGCTTTGGATAGCTTTCATTAATCATTCATTCTTCCACCTTTTCTGAGAGTCTGACACCAGCAATATTCATACCTAGTCCTCTCCTTGGTTCAACCCAAGTAAAACTTTTTTTCTTTCTTTTTAAAATTTATAGCCAAAGATAACAAAAATGTTTTTCTCAAATTAAAAAAAAATTTATTTGAGAGGAAGAGGAAGAGAGAGAGAGAGGGAGAGAATGTTCCACTCTCCCTTTGGAGAGCATTGTCTCACTCTCCAAATGCTCGAAATGACTTGGGGGTCTGAAGTAAGGAGTTGGGAACTCAACCCAGATCTCATATGAGGGTGGCAGAAAACCGATTACTTGCAAACTAATGAAATCTTCACGTAGTATATGCTGAATCGATCTTCTGTATATAAAGATAATTAAAAATGAAAAAAGGAAACTTGGTGTTGAATTGGAAATTGCATAGAAAATTAATCAATTTAAAAAATATATCGTGTGGGATCTCTGTCCTTAATGTGCTATACATTATGAATTAATACTATAACTAGTACTTCGACAGTATTTTTCACTTTGTGTTGCTATGTGAGGACAAACTGTTGAAATCTTTACGTAATATATGCTGGACTGATCTTCTGTATATAAAGAGAATTGAAAGTGAATCTTGATGTGAATGGAAGGGGAGAAGGAGTGGGAGAGGGGAGGGTTGCGGGTGGGAGGGAAGTTAGGAGGGGGGGAAGCCATTGTAATCCATAGGCTGTATTTTGGAAATTTATATTCTTTAAATAAAAGCTTTATAAAAAAAAAAAGAAAACCGATTACTTGACCATCACCTGCTGCTTTCCAGGGTTTGCATTAATAGTAAGCTGGAGTCAGATATTGAACCCAGGTACCTTAACTGGCATGTTAACAGCTATGCCAAACACTTGCCTCCCAAGTAAAACTGTTTTATTAGAAAGCTTTCACTTTTTTTCAGTGGTCCATTCTCAGTTGCTGCCGTCTGCTTTGTTTTCTTGCTATTCCACTCGAGTTATATGGCTAGCAAGTTACCTCTTGTTCCTTTCCTCACCTTCAATTTGATAAAAGCTGGATTTCTTTTTGCATTAACTTAGAAAGGGTATTCAATAAATGGATTAAGGACAGTTGGAAGTTGGTGTACTTGTGATAGTGAGTGATAGTTTTCCCTATACCAGGTTTAAAAAATTCCAAATGGTTTCTAGGTTAAAAAATGAAGACATGTTCTGAAAGGAAGATAGTACAGGCAATAAGTTGGTGTCTGGATACTGATAGAGTTTCTAAGCATAAAATAAAGGCTGAAACTATTAAAGAAAAAAAGAGCAACAGTTTTGAAAACATGAAAATTGGTTGTTAATGTTTATTAAAAAGCAAAACCCCAAATATGTAAATTACATTATGGATTGGACATTGAAGGTGGAGTCCGGTGGTGAGGGCTGTGGGAACATGGCTAAAGAATCAGTTCTTGATTGAAAAGATTTTGTAGAGGATACTGATATTTTTGTGTCCAGCTAGCAAAACTAATTAGTGATGAACCTTACTAGTGATGATGGATTGTTTACTTTTTTTGTTCTAAGACTTCAGCTGGATATCAGAAATGCCTACAAAGTTTCCTTTGAAGTTATTTTCCTCCTAATCCTCTTCATAAGATTGATAGTAGCATATTTTTGTGAGACAGTTACATTTTATATAACTAAGTGATAATATAGGAGAAGGGACTTTTAAAAATAATTAGTATTTGTAGATTACATTAGTGTATGTATGTCCCCTCCCCCTAATGTTTTTAGAATTGTCATCATATTTGAAGTTTGTGGCTTAATTGTGAGAAAAGTGGTATTCTCATTTTAGATAAGAAAATGGAAGCTCAAAAAACTTTCATAAGTTGCCTTTAATGAGGAAATTCTGAATATGGAAGCCAAAGATAAGAACTCTGGTTCTAAATCCCATCCTGTTCCTACATGGATGATGCTTCCAGATATTAATGGGGGGAGCTATCAATAAATAGATGAAATATTTTGTTGTGCTTGTTTGTCATCTGAGGGCCCTGACTTCTGTGATAAGTATCCATTGTTTTACAGTGTCCTATTTAAATTTTATTTCAGTGTTAACTTATGACTCTTTGTGGAACTATTCGTTTTGAAAGACCAATAGCTTTCTTCATATCCCTGCAACTGAGGTGAAACACTGAATAACAGCAAGTAACAGTAAACTCTTTGGTAACACTTGCCATGTGATGTTTTCATTTCACGACTCTCTAAGAATGATCTATACCATTCCCATTTTACAGATCAGAAAACCGAGGCACAGAGAACTTGCCCATGGTACACAGAAGCCATTACTTCATAACTGTATGTACCTTCAACTTAATTTTCTGTAGTTTCACGTGAAAGAAAATATTTTACAGCTTAAAAGATGCAGGCAATATTTCCAGCATTTACTGTTTACTCTATGTGCTAAATGTTAGTTTATATACAGGTAACTCTTGCTGCTAGCAGTAGCTTTGAAACCTCTTATTGTAATCAAGAAAATATTTTCAAAATCTTTCCTCAGTTTATATATATACAGCGAGAAATACTTTACACTTTGAAAATGTGGGATGAAACAAAGCCAGGTGCTGTTGGCTTTTATGTGAGGCAAGGAAAAGAGTGTTGTGAATCCTTTTCTAAGATTTTTGAGTGAAACGCTTTTTCTCCTAAAACCGTTGTCTCTTTTTTCTTTACATAAAATGTATGCATATCAAAACGCTGGCTGTGAAATATATTTGTGGTCACATTTGCAACATCATTGAACTTGTGCTATTTAGTGACACATTTTAGATGTCCATGACAAAACTGATGCTTTTCGTCCACCAGAGCTATCGAATAATTAATCGGAAGCACCACTGGGGAAGGCCCCGCCGCATTCTGGGTTGGTTTGTAAAACAGGCCTGGGCGAGGGGCTCTCAGCAGGCCTCGTCACGTTACCTGTAATTTTTCACATGCGTGTAGTTCATCACTGGTGACATTCTGGCTTTCAGATCAGTCATCTCTTAGGACTTCAAATTGATATATCAGTCTCAGCATAAAATGCTATCATTCCCGTAGACCAACTGTTTACCGGAGTATAACTCCTCCTGTGTCTCATTTCATCACACTGTTCCACACTGTGATGTTTCAATGTGAAATGAAGTTTTTTCATGCTGTGCTTCTGAGTAGAAAAAAGACAGAAGTACATGTATGATAAATGGTGAAGATTCCAAGATAACCCTTGCAAAACAATACAGTGTGGAAGCATTGTATATTATACTTGCTTTAATAATTTAATGCATAAATGTGGCTTTTAAACTTTTATAACAAATACTATTTATGTGGCAGTGAGGGGAAGATCAATTGTATTTGCGGTGAATCACTTTATCTTCTAACTTATTTAGGAATTAGCAAAATACCACTGCTGTTGAATTGTCATAGTGAAATATCTATGGAGACTACACTATTAGTAAAAAATAAAATTACCATCATGTTTTTCAATTGTACATATATTTATTTACAGTTCTGTAAGAGAGGGAATTCATTTACAAATTTATTAAATCCAATTCTATTTCTTTATGTGGAGCTCAGGACAAAATTCTGGCTTCTTTTAGCAACAATAGAATTTAGGAGAACATCTTGCTTAATTCCCTTATTGTTGTCTGAAAGATGCTGTAGTGTTTGCATTCTTTCTTTGGCCACAGAGTGCATTTTCTTTGCGGCTCTGAGTGTGGTCTGGCTGTGACATCAGCATCCCACTGATTACTAGGGCTGATTCCACTGATTTGGCTGACTGGCCTGGGGTCCATATAGTTCCTTCACCACTCTAAAAGCTGTGCACTGGCAGAGGATGATGACATCCCCAGGGAGACCAGAGCCACTTAATTTTTGTCAAAATGGGAATGATTTCCTCCTTTTAGCATGCCTTGATTCAATCTGTGACGAAAAGTCTGATACACTGCTTTAAAAGTGAATGGTAAAAGTATTTAACCCAAAATAGGCTCAAATTATGCCTTCAGTTTGATGTAACATTGCGAATACTCAGTATTTTCTCTGAAAAATAACATTTCAGCTGGCACTTTTAATTCATTATTCTGTCTTCAAAATCTTTGCTGTACATCTTTTAGACTATTGTGTTGAAAATGATTACGTGTTGTAAGATAATATCCAGCCACTAAGCTTTGCTAACTGATGTGCAATCAGTAGTTGAATAACAATGAATGAATAAGTGATTTTAAAGAAATGTAAAAGAAAATCAGGAAAATGTTTTTTGGGAAAATATATTTTTATGAAAATAATGTAGTCAACAGGTGATTATTTCTATCTTTTGCAAAAATTTTGGAAATATAAAAGTAATTGATTTGGTTATATTTTCCTAGTGTGAGGCTGTACAGACACATATGTGCAAGAAAATTGTTCTGAAATTATTTATATAATTGACCTTTATAACTTGGGGATTAAAATTATATTGAATCCAGTTCTCTTAGTAGATGAGATATTCTGGTAGTATTTTCTTAAAATGGGCACACTGAATGGGAGTTACCACTAGAAAAGTTGAGTTAGATAGGGCTTACATGCTTTGTGTATTTGTTTAAAAATATATTACTCAAATAAAGTAAAGCTGACACTATGAAAGTTTTCTTTTCAACTTTCAGGATAAAATTACTCATATGTACCCTTTGTTTTGTAAACAGAGTATTTTGTGATAATATGTATGTCAAGAATTATTCCCTTAACCTGGCTCACATCTATTATTTTAGAATATTTTCAACAGCAGCTATATTTTGTAACCTCAATTCAAATTGGCCTGTTTTAATTAAATACACTTTTTTAAAGAGACATTATTGTTTAGTGCAGTTTTAAGCTCACAGCAAAGTTGAGTGGAAAGTACAGAGTTCTTGGCCAGCACCACGGCTCAATAGGCTAATCCTCCGCCTTGTGGCGCCGGCACACCGGGTTCTAGTCCCGGTCGGGGTGCCAGATTCTGTCCCGGTTGCCCCTCTTCCAGTCCAGCTCTCTGCTGTGGCCCTGGAGTGCAGTGGAGGATGGCCCAAGTCCTTGGGCCCTGCACCTGCATGGGAGACCAGGATAAGCACCTGGCTCCTGCCTTCGGATCAGCACAGTGGTCAGCCTCAGTGCACCGGCCGCGGAGGCCATTGGAGGGTGAACCAACAGCAAAGGAAGACCTTTCTCTCTCTCTCTCACTGTCCACTCTGCCTGTCAAAAAAAAAAAAAAAGAAAGAAAGTACAGAGTTCCCATATGCCCCAGTCCCACACATCCACTGGCTCCCCCACTATCAACATCCCACACCAGAGTATTGTTTGCTCACAGTTGAATGTAATAGCTATATTTTTAATTCTGACACATATAAGTAAATTATATTATGCAATTGTCCGTGTGAGAAGCTATTAAACTATGAGAGAGCGAGAACTTCAAAATAAATAATTTTGGAGAAATTTAAGCAATTTATTAACTTGTTATATTCAACATAGGTCACTAGGATGAATATTTCTACACATTCAAACTGTATGTGAGTATTGGTTGCTAACATACGTCAATAAGTGACTTGTTATGCGAAGGAGAGAATAAAAAGGACAGCTCAGCTCTTGTCCTCCAGTCACTGCAGTGAAGATTTCAGACCAGAAGAAGTATTTGTTAGGCCTTGAAAATGTATGTAGATTGAGGTATGCATAGGGTTGCTAGATAAAATAAAGGATAACAATGAATAATTTCAGTTATATTAAACTTGCCCGTTGTTCATATGGAATTCAAATTTAATTGGGAGTGCTGGATTACTTTCTGCTGAAGGTGGCATTTTTAGGCATAGGGCACATTCTACTCAGAAAAAGCAATGTTCAAAGATACAAAGGAAAAGAATGGTAGATCCATGTTCATCTCAGAGTACACACAGAACAGAATACATGTGTGAACATCAGGAATGTTTTGGGTTGGGTGAAATGAAGTAAGTTAATAATTGCTCAGGGACAACAAGATATACATTGCAACTACCCTAGACAAATAGGAAGCAATAATTCTGAGACTTTGAAGGGCGGTGGAATCCATAGCTCACAGGTACTAAAAGGAAGGAGGTGCTTAGAATACTTATTTCACACTTTCTCAATGTGAAATAATGCTATTACTAGTACTGAAACAGTATTTTTACACTTTGTGTTTCTGTGTGGGTGCAAACTGATGAAATCTTTACATAGTATATACTGAATCGATCTTCTGTATATAAAGATAACTGCAAATGATTAAAAAATCTTGGTGTTAAACTGGAAATTGCATAGATAATTAATCAATTCTTTAAACAAATCAAGTAGGATCTCTGTCCTTAATGTGCTGTACATTGTGAATTAATACTATAACTAGTACTCCAACAGTATTTTCACTTTGTGTCTCTATGTGAGGGCAAACTGTTGAAATCTTTACGTAATATGTACTAAACTGATCTTCTGTGCATAAAGAGAATTGAAAATGAATCTTGATGTGAACAGAAGGGGAGAGGGAGCGGGAAAGGGGAGGGTAGCGGGAGGGAGGGAAGTTGTGTGTGGGGGAGCCATTGTAATCCATAAGCTGTACTTTGGAAATTTATATTCTTTAAATAAAAGCTTTATATATAAAAAAAAGAAAAAGAAAAAAAAAGAATACTTAGGATAGCTAGTGAGATACTATACAGCAGCTGCCTCAGACAGTAAGATAACTGTAATTTATGGAATATTGAGTGACCTAATAAATCAATCATTTGTGAGAATAATTCTTCAGTGATTGAAGCTTAGAACATGATTTAGGATTGTGAAAACCCAGGCATATGCTCAGCAGTTTTCTTAAATGCTTCTCAGAATGCTGGCAAACAGTCATTGTGTTATTACAGAGTTCAGGGATATTATTTCTAATACTATCAAGACACAGACCTGGCCACATTCAAGCAGAATATAGTAGAGGTCAAAGAAGGTTTTCATCATATATTTGTTTATTAAAATTCCTCTGGACATGAATGAGCAGTATCCTCCACTACATCTAGAAAAGCCCTGAGTTAGGTCCAGAACATAAGGAAGGCCTGTGCCCAATGTGAAAAGGAGAATTTAAAGTTTTCTGCATGATCTAAAATAATGAAATGCTAAAATATGAATGAGTCTATATTTAGATGTTAACAATTCACATTTGAGTCAATAGTTAAAAGGCTTAAAAGATTATTTTAATTATGAAAAGTTTCAAATACTTAGGAAGTAGAGAGAGTAATGCAATGAAATCCCTTATACCCACAACCCAGTTTTAGCTATGATCACTATTTGTCACATAGCCTTTATCCAGCTTTGCTTTTCTTTGCTTTCCTTTATTGAAATCTTTAAAAGCAAACCATGTGACCGACACTTAAAAAAATCAGCTAATTGGATATACAACAACAAATTGACAGGGGTTTATAAGTAGAATTGCAAGATGTAAATGATTACTTGGATTTTGTTTGTGTAGATACAGTTTGAGACTGAAAAAGATATATTTATATGTTGAAATAATCATATATTACTTTAGTTAAATCCATAATGTTCATGAGGAGTGTTGAATTACTAATCTTTTGCATTTGAATGCTATTTAATTGTACCCTCAAAATCTTACCTTTTATTAGAGCTGTATGCATAAAAAGCTCTCAAAACTTTAGACAGGTCTCTTTTACCCTGCTTCAGAGGACAAAAAAAAATTATAGTGATTTGGCTATACTTACATAACAATGCAATATTATGGCCTGGAACAGAAAAAGGATTTTATTCTGTTAATTTATCATTTGGTCTCCTAAAATGTTTTTCATTTATAAGAAATATCTGCCCAGATTGTCATGTTATTGTTAAATTTTATATTTCATGCAGGAGCAGAAGGAAGCTTTTGCAAAATACATCTTTTTTGGATAAGCAGAATATATTTTAGAGGTTAGAAGAATTAAGATGAAAGAGTAATATATGAGTGCACAGAGTTTTACACTGTCTGCAGTTTCACTTTCCACAGTTTCAATAATCTGCACTCAATAACGTTCTGAAAATCTATATGGAGAATACTGGGGGAGGGAGGAAGAGAGAGCAATCACATCCATATAACTTTTATATAGTAGGTAATTATAATGATCTATCTTATCATTAGTTATTCTCATTAATCTCTTTGCGACTGGCTTATAAATTAAAGTTCTAGACTCAGCTTTGGCCTGACCTAGCCCCAGCTGTTGCAGCCATTTGGAGGAGTAAACTAAGAGGTAGAAGATCTCTCTCTCTCTCTCTGTCTCTTCCTCTGTCTCTCACTGTCATTTCGAGTTTCAAATAAACAAAATACAAAATAAATATTTTAAAGAAACTTTGTGGTTATGGCTTCATAGGAAGAAAAATAGTTTACATGATGCTGAGGGCTATCCAGTGCATTCACTGGGGTTCTTGGCATGTATCCACTGCAGATAAAAGGGAGCTACTTCAGGTATTATTATTAGAGACATGTAAAATGCGTCTACTCGTATTTGTTCAGGCCACTTCAGTCTATAATTTGAAGGCTTTATGTACCTAGAAGATCCTGGATCTTTGCAAAGTTGGTTCCCACTGTCTCTGGAAGTCTCCATGTCACTAACCCAACTTATTCATGATCAGATCTGTTGCACTATCAAAGGGCATGACTACCATTTTTCTTGGTCTTTGTGCTGTTGTTGAGTTCATTTTCTTTGCCTGTATACCTAACAGAAGGATGGCTAGATCATACAGCCAACTATTATAATTTTTTGAAGAGTCTCCATATTGTTTTTTATAATGGCCGTGTCACTCAATTTTTAATAGACACTTGATTTAAGTATGGATCTAGGTTATAGATTCTCTCAATCATTCTTGTCTAACCAATATTTAAAATAAGTTTTGCTTTTTTCCCTACTTAGAAATTTTGTGTTTCATACAAAATACTGCTGTCTTTGAGATAAATGAAGACAGAAATTAAAATTTCCCAAATCCAGACCACCACTATTAGCAGATTGATAGATATTTGTGGTATTTTGGTATATTTTGTAATATTTGGTAGATATTATGGAACAAAATTTTTTGAGTCAGAACAGTATTTTATTATATGAATATGAAATTACTTCCTTGCTTCCTTTTACTACAAAAGATTTCTTTCTATTTTGCTTTTCTCCTACTAAAAATAACAAACTTCCAATGAAAAATTTTGCATATTCACCTTTACATTTTTGGAAGAGGAGTTACTGAATTGCAGACCATGAAAATTTGTATATATTTTATTTGACAGGCAGAGTGGACAGTGAGAGAGAGAGAGAAGTCTTCCTTTTGCCATTAGTTCACCCTCCAATGGCCGCCGCGGCTGGAGCGTTGCAGCTGGCGCATCGCTCTGATCTGAAGGCAGGAGCCAGGTGCTTCTCCTGGTCTCCCATGCAGGTGCAGGGCCCAAGGACTTGGGCCATCCTCCACTGCACTCCTGGGCCACAGCAGAGAGCTAGCCTGGAAGAGGGGCAACCGGGACAGAATCCACCGCCCCGACTGGGACGAGAACCCGGTATGCTGGCGCTGCAGGCGGAGGATTAGCCTAGTGAGCCACAGCTGAAAATTTGTATTTTTTGATACTTATTGTCTGTTGCCCTTCAAAAAAGTTCTGGCAATTGTCACAAATTTGAAAATCTTTGAATAATTTATATTTTGCTCACTTTTCTTTTAATGTACTATTGGTTAAGTGTTTCTGAGAGCATTTTAAAAAATTATTAATTTATTTATTTGAAAGGCAGAGTTAGAGAGATGGAGAAATAGAGAGAAATCTTACATCTGGTGGTTCACTTCCCAAATGGCTGCAATAGCCATGGCTTGGCCAGGCTGAAGCCAACAGCCAGGAGCTTCACTGGGGTCTCTCACATGCATGGAGGGGCTCAAGTACTTGGGCTGTTCTCTGCTGCTTTCCCAGGCCATTTGCAGGGAGCTGGATAGAATATGGAGCATCTGGGAATCAAATCAGTGCGCATATGGGATGCTGGCACTGCAGGTGACAGCTTAGCTCACTGTGCCACAGCTCTGGCCCTGAGAGCATCTTAAATACTAAGGACAATTTTGCTTCATTGTCTATACTGCAAATAGATTTTCTTTTAGTTTGAAATGAAAAACATGCAGAAGTTTGAAAAGTCTATACTGACAAATTGATCGTTCTTTTACTTCTTAGTTTTTTGATATCCTTCTCTGTTATCCAAGTGATCCAAATACTCATTAGATTTTGTCTGTTTTCACATTTTACACAAAGATAAATATTCTGTCCTTCAAGGTTATTTTAACCGAATTAGAAGGTTATTTATCCTGGTGCTGTATTCTGGCAGAGGGCTAATGAAGGAATGTGGTCCTTCCCTGTTGTCTTACTGAAGTTTGTAATTACTTTGTCTTGAAATTTCTACTAACATTGTTTCCTCTCCTTTGGACCCAGGCAAAAATGATGAGAATTCAGCCAAGCTCACTGGTGTGGCTCTGCAACTCCAATACTCTCTTGGGGCCTCGGTTGTCCTTGCAACTATTCTTTCCCCACTCCAGTGGCTTCCTTGTTAGATTTCCATCAAAGAGTCGTAGAATTTCTCTTCCATGACCATCTCAAGGTCACTGGGCACATTTGAATGTGTTTGAATCCCAGTTTGGTCTAAAGCTGGAGCTCTTCTTTATTTGGAAAGGTGCTAAAAATTCAGAAACAAAATTCATGTAGAACTGATTTTGATATAGGTAGTATTTCTTGAGAGAAAAGTATGTGAGAAAAATTCTGAGAAAAATGTTCCCATACTTTAGACATCAGGGGTGTGTGTGTGTGTGTGTGTGTGTGAATATAAGCAGGATGTCACAAATCCAAGTCTGAAAGAGGTCAGGAAAATAATGTAAATGAATGAAACAAGACAGGAGAAAGACATCAAAGATGGTAGGGGCTGTGTTGAACTGTGAAATACAAGCCCATGATAAAAGGGTTTCAGCCAAATGTTTTCAAACAAGAAGATTAATCCAGTATTGAGAGAACTTCACAAGAACCAGCAATTGTAGATTCAGTATATAATTCCGGTTTTTTAATGTTGACAACGAACTAAAAGGATTTAAAAGTATTTTGAGGGTCAAACAGAATATATTTATAAACTGGATCTGACCTGGGAGATGCTAGTTTTTGATTTTGCTCTAATCACATATTATGTTGGGTAGGCAAAAATCATTTAAAGTTATTTGTAAGATTACAACACAAAAGGAACGGCAATATTTATGAGTGACAAGAACACATGAAATGATAGATTTATCATCAGGATAAAAGGAAATTCCAAAATTAATATGAAAATGTATTAGTAAGAGAGTTGACTCACCATTCCTCTGAAGCATCCAGGATTCAAATTTCAATCTGATTTGTACAATGGAAAGAATGATGAATGGGTGAAAGGAATGAGGAAGGCCAGTTTGAGTGCCAAGGACGAGCAGCACATTTATCGTGGTCATGGGACCCTGGGGTCTTCTCTGTGATGCCAGGACTCTGGAAGAGACGTTTCCTAATAAATAAAAAGACTTTGAAACAGACTCTCCTCATGTGATCAGCACCATAGGGTGTCTCTTGAAACAGGATGTGAACAACTGGAATGGAAATGGGGGACCTTGGAAGGATAATGAAAAAGGGACCCGAGTGCCCATAAATCTAAGGTTCAGAGTACCTGAGGGGGCTCCCTCAATCACTAAGGATCACTCTTCTCATGCAATTTATTATACCCACTCTTTTAAAAACAGACGAACCAAGGGAAGCCCAAAAAGACAAGCACTAAACTGAGAGGCTCTGTGAATATTAAAAAAAAAGCCACGTGAGTGATCATCACACAGATGTGTGTAATAACATTTCTCTACGAGCAGCTTTCCCTTCCTTCCCATCTGTTTCTGTACTAGTAGCCTGGTCACTCCAGGAGCTGTTATCCCTTTGGAATTGGACCTAGTTAGGGATGGAAAAGTGGTATAAATGCATATTTTCTGCTTCTAGTGACTCTCTTTTCTAAAGAGCACACATTAAAGAAATTCTCCACACATTAAAGAATATATCTTCGCTTCCAAGGAAAAATCCTACTAATCTTCATCCACATTTCTGTTCCTCTTGACGTGCTTTCAAGTTGATCAGTGATGGTTTCATAAAAATGTTCTAAAAGTTGTATTTCTAAGTTGTTGCATGCCCAAAGAATATCAAATACTCTTTAGAAATTGTGGAGTTTTACTTTTTTTACTTTTGTCTGAGTATGTCATTCCTTTGTTTTGTTTTCAGGAGAGTAGAGGAGATATCCTTGAGTAGAGAAAGAAAAGGAAGATACAAAGAGCATATTATTGCTTCATCTATCATTTACTGAATGCTTGTTAGGCACACGAGAAGCATGAAATACATTTTACTTTATTGTAATCCTTACAAGAAGCTTGATATTATATGTTTTTCATCTTACACACAAGTAAGGTAAATAAATAAAATATACAACTTAAGAAATCTGCAGCAGCTGGTATGTAGAGAGACCTCTTTATCCTCAAAACTTTTGATTTCAAAACTTACATACTTAACCACTATAAAATTATCCCACATTTTCTTTTCAAATAATCTCAACAACATAAAATTTATAATGGGTTGTAAGTATTCTGTCTCTATTTTAAGACTTCTTTCCTTATGTAAAAGTTAAGAAAAGGCAGAAAATATATTGCTCTACAGATCTCAGACAGTCTTTTCTTTGACATAGTGGACATCAAACTTAGCTGTATCAAGTCTATGCTGTGTGGATTTAAAAAATATGTATACTTGAGGAAGGAAAAGAGAGAGAGAGAGAGATCACCTATTTATCATCTATCTATCTACCTACCTACCTATCATCTATCTATAACTACCCATCACTGGTTCACCCCAAAATGCCCCCAACATTTGAGTCTGGGCCAGGCTGAAGTTGGGAGCTGGGAACTCCATCCAGGTCTCTCACATAGGGAGCAGGAACCCCAATACTCGAGCCATTACTGCTGCTTCCCGAAATCTGTGTGAGCAGGAGGCTGGAGTCAGGAGCTAGGCATGGAACTGGTGTCTTCTGATAAAGGATTCAAGTGTCTCAACTGCTAGACTAAATGCCATCCCCCCAAATCAGGTTTTTAGTGTGTTGTGTTTCTATTACTATAGTGTACCATATAGAAGTAATTTATTATTTAATTCTATATTAGAGTAGAACCTACATTGATTGAAAATTTCTGTATAATTTCTTGAAGTCTTCTGAGATATAATAATGATATATGACAAAATTCTGTCACATGATAATTAGCATTGCAAAATTATTTGTTCTATAAAATCCCCTGTGCTATATGGTAATTCAACGAAATTCACATAAAATTTAGGAAATATTTTAAATTGCATTAAATTAGCTTTTATATATAATTTTATGCATTATTAAATGTTTCGACTAACCTCAATTGTTATAAAAACATGGGTTATGACCTTGTCTAAATAAGATCGGAGTTTGTGAACTCAAGAGGCTTCCATAGACTTGGCAGTTCATGACAAGAGCCTTGGGTGATTACTGATGTCATAAATAAGAGTGTCAATTGTTAAATCAACAATGGGAGTCACTGTACACTTGCTCCCCCTGTAGGATCTCTGTCCTTAATATGTTGTACTATGCAAATTAATGGTAAAACTATTACTCAAACAGCACTTTATACTTTGTGTGTCTGTGTGGACTGTTGAAATCTTTACTTAGTATATACCAAGTTGATCTTCTGTATATAAAGATAGTTGAAAATGAATTGATCTTCTGTATATAAAGATAATTGAAAATGAAACTTGATAAAGGGTGGGATGGGAGAGGTAATGAGAGAGGGGAGGGCCGTGGGAGGGAGGTTGGGGGGGGAGCCACAATCATACAAAAGTTGCACTTTGTAAATTCACATTTATTAAATAAAAAAGAAAATATATTGGTATAAATACAAAAAAAAGAAAAAAGAAAATGAATCTTGATGAAGAATGGGATGGGAGTGGGAGTGGGAGATGGGATGGTTGCGGGTGAGAGGGAGGTTATGGGGGGAAAAGCTGCTACAATCCAAAAGTTGTACTTTCGAAATTTATATTTATTAAATAAAAGTTTAAAAAATAAAAACCATGGAATACCTCTTATATTTGACTTCTTTTCTGTTTTAATGACATACAAAAATATTTGCTGGTCTAAATTAGCCTGATCAAATAAATTTATATTTTCCGAGATGACTCACAATAGAATAATCCACTTCATATATGTGTTAATTAGCTTTTGCTATGTAACAAACCATCCCCCAAATCACCAAACTTAGTGGGTTAATCCAAAACCCACTTAATTTAGCTTACAGTTCTATCACTTAGCTAGGACATTTTCCTGGTCTTGGCCAGCTGAATGTATGATATATATATATATATATATATATATATATATATATATGCGTGTGTGTGTGTCTGTATGTGTGTATCTCATCTGACCTCTCCTGTGGACGTATGTTCCTCTGATAGATTTGCTGGTGACTGAATGATTCAGGTGACCTCAAAACAGCTTTTAATGTGAGTGTCTCAGTTTTTCTCCAAGTGACTTCTCACTCTTTGACATATTGGCTTGGGTTCATTATATAGTAGCCCCTGGGCCTGGGCACAACATAAGAAGGCAAGCCCCACGCAGAAGTGCTTTTTAAGCCTTCCTATCATTGTTGCTAATGTTCAAATCTCTGTAACAAGTCACTTTGCCAGCCAAAGGGCACAATAAAGGGGTTAAAAAAGGGCATGGATAAAGGAAAGAGATTAATTTGTGATTATTTTGCTATCTGCCTCAGGTAAAACATTTTTCAGATAGTTTATGTGGATTCATGAGATGCCATCATAAATGATAGTGCGATCTCTGCAATTGGCATTTATAGGCTTAGAGATATTTGTAAAGTGGTAAGCTTCACATTGTCCTTATGGATAATGGCTAGCTGGGAGACAGAAATCACATAGAAATTAGTGCAGGGAAAGTTTAATATAAAGACTATCAGTTAGGGGCTGACATTGTGGTGCAACTAGTTAAACCCCAACGTACAATGTGATAACTCAATATGAGTGCCAGTTTGAGTCCCGGATGCTCCACTTCTGATACAGCTCCCTGCTAATGTGCTTGGGGAAGCAGTGTAAGATAGTCCAAATGCTTGGGTCCCTATCAGCTAAGTGGGAGACTGAGATGGAGTTCCTGTTAACTGGGGAGTAAACCAGTGGATGGAAGATCTCCCCCCCCCCCCCGCTCTCTGCTTCTCTATCTCTGTAATTCTGCCTTTCAAATAAATAAATAAGTCTTAAAAAAGACTATCTATTAACAACAGGTTATTATTGTAACAGAGATCGGCTATGAAGGATGCAGCACAGAGCAGCAAATGCTGAGTTCTGAAGAGAGGAACACATTTGGTATAGTCCCCTACCCCCCTGAGATTCAGACCTTGCTGTATGGCTGGGGCACTGTGTAGTTCAGGATTTTGTTAACGCATCAGGCCAAGTCTAGAGGTCTAAAACCACATGTTGCAGGGAAGCTATCCATGGGAATGGCTGGGGGTAAGATCCCCTTGGACACTCTCAACCAGTTAGGAGTAGAGGAGAAACAAAGGCGGAAAACACCAGAACCAGGAATAGAAGTCTCTTCCTACTGAAATAGCCTGCCTGTGATCTCTGTTTTCAAAGATTAACATCAATGGTGCTGGCAAAGCAGAAACTTTTATAAGATACAGCTTCAGTAATTTATGCTAGAGATTATGATCAATAAATGCATCTGAACTTTTTCTTTGGAACTTGAATATAAGCAGAAGTTAGATAAAGTTCATAATGACCTCTGCACCATGTATTTAGAAGAGTTAGTGAATTATCTTGGACAATTTTGTGAAATTATAACTTTATAATATAATTGTCATGAATACCAGATTGGCTTGTGATTTTTATTTTACAAATTGCTGTATTGTCAGCACTGATAAAATTCTACTCTTGTCTAACAGGAAAGTTCACTTCTATATGAAGTATACAAGTCAAATATATATGTTACTTAAAATATATTTCCAAATTTTGAGAGAAGTTTATATATGCTTTCATTATTTTAGGCAAACTTGTATTTAGAATATACTCAGAGTTGACAAGCATCTTAAAAATTTAGGATATTACTAATGTAAGAGTCATAAAATTGTACTTGGGCACTCTTTCCATGTAACAAAATATCATCAAATTGTAGCTCTAGTGGTAGTGCAACTTTAACTTTGTGTTCTAATCTCTTAAACTAGATTTAGGAAAAGTACATAGAATTTTCTATATGTAGATGATTTAATCTTGTAAGTAATATCATTAGTGTTATATTATTCAGAGTTAATGATAAAAAATTAATGTGGAGCTCTTTTCTTGAGACAGGATGAATTAGTGACCAATTGAAAATGTGTTAAAAAGGGAAAGATAGCACAGTGGAGAAGAAGACAGATTAGGGAGCAAGAGGCCTTATCTTGTGTCAGCAGGAAGTTGATTGAGAAAAATGATGTCCAAAAAAAAGTTCATCATAGTAGAGGACTTCAAAGAAAGTACAAATCAGTGCCATAATGACACCAAATTAACTCCATCCTTCTCCTTCCTAAGCTAGTCCTGCAATTAGGCCAGCATCCCCTAAAAAGTTAGTGATGTAAACTAACACCCAGAATTATAAAAGAAAAAAGTATATAATTAAAGTTCAGTTGGTTGATTAAATTTTAAAGTATAAGATGGAGAAAACAAATGAAAATATTTTTATTTAAGAAGAAGGAAAATAAAGATTTAGTGATCATAGAAACTAAGTTACATCTATAATTATGAACTCATGGCCTCCAAAATAAATGTGTTTTTTTTTTTTGTTCTAGCCCAGAAGTAATCAATTATCAATTAGCGTACAATTTTTTTAAACTTTATTTACTTCAGAGACAGTGGAGAAAGAGAGAGAAAGAGAGAAATCTCATTTGGTAATTCACTTCCCAAATGTCCAAAATGACTGAGGCTGGACCAAGTTGAAGCCAGGAATTAGGAATATAATTTGTAGGTCTCTCACATGCAGGACAGAAACTCAATTATGTGAACAATCACTACTGCCTCCCAGGGTCTGCACTGGCAGGAAACTGGAGTCAAGAGCCAGAGATGGGTGTCAGAGTCAGGTCTTGATTGTGGGATGTGAGTGCCTTAACTTTAGGTTAATACACACTCATATCATACAATTTTCATCTTGCTTTGTGTGGATTTTATATTTGTGAGATATTGGTTTTGCTTAATAAAATACTATGGGTTTAATCATTTTCTACTTTCATTTCCTTAAATATAGATGACTTGTATTCTTTGAAAAAATGCAATCAAAATGCTTATTTACTTATTACATGACTATCATATGTAAGAGATGAAGCACCTTGGAAGAAACCATATCATGGTTATCACTGTCAAAGGATCTATTTTAAGAATAGACAATTATAAAGACAAAAAAAATGTGTAAGGGAATTCAGATGAAGAATTGATAACTTCTGCCTGGGCTTTCAGGAGAAGGTGATATTACACTGGGTAATTTCAAAGAATGCATAAAAGTTCAGGTAGCAAATGTATGGGCAGAGAAATACAGTTTAAGATGGTGAATGTCATGGGCAAATGTATGTTCACTAGATACAAAGAGTAGCAAAGCTTTTGTCTTCTACAGACAAAATATTCTATATTCTGTGTAATATAATTAAAGAAGGAGTGGGAAAAGATTATACGTGTACAGGAATGCTGGGCCAAGATATGAAGCCAGTAGTGTAAATTTTCAACCTGAAAATAGTTTCAGTAAGAAATTTCTACTGAATGCCTGTCTTGACTAGTTTTGTGCTGCTTTTTAAGAATACCTGATACTAGGTAATTTATAAAAAGCAGAGATGTGGGGCTTGTTTTATATATAATTCTAGAGACTGGGAAGTCCAAGATTAAGAAACTGACATCTGCTGAAGGTCTTCATGCCTCATCATCCCATGCCAGAAGGCCAAAGGGCAAGAGAATGCACCTGCATACGCATGAGACAGAGGGAAAGACAAGAGATTGTGGGGAGAGAGGAGACAGATACACATGCACACACACACACACACACACTCACAGAGGAGTGAGAGAAAAGGCTGAGCTTTTTTTTTTTTAATAACAAACCCATTCTTGAGATAATGAACCCCCTCCTATGAGAAATATTAGTCCATTGATGAGAGCATAGTCCCCATGACATAACCACCTCTGAAAGGCCACACTTCTCAACACCATGGCATTGAGGATTAAATTTCCAGGACGGGGACCTGGGAGGACACATTCAAACTAAAGCAGTACCTATTATTTATAGACATTTTACTCAGGGCTCAGAAAGTGCAAAGAAACACAAAGTGTGGTTTAATTACAACTCACCTTAAAATGGACAACTGTACCTTAGCCTCTGGAAGTCCTGCTCTCCTTTCAAGTTCCATCTCAAATGCTGTTGCCCTCAGAGGCTGCCTATTCAGCAGTTATGTGCTCACATGTGTGAGTATCACTCTTTGTAGAGCTAATTGTGTGCATGCCTTTAATTCTTTCCAAGATTATGAATTCTTACAGGATAGAATTATAGTCTATGTGGAGGAATTTTCTGATGGCTTAGAAAATTATTACTGGCCGACTCAATTTAGTGAACATTGCTGAGAAAACATGAAGAGTTGATGCATTTGAGGTTATTCTTGGCATCCTCTACTCTTCTATTTCAGACAGTGCTTCTAGATTTCCAATCTATGCGTGGTATCAGAGTCAGGGAGTCATATATTGGGGCAGATAACCTAAAACGGATTCAAGGGTATTGTTCTTTCACCATTTTTATGCTTGAAGTCATTTAAATTTGGGTAACAATTAGAAAGCTTGGTAAAAAATAGTTTTGTGGAAATTTCTAACAAGTAAGGGTGGAATGGAAGACCACTCAGACTTCAGTTCACTTTTGATCGTTCTCTTTTATAAGGTTTGTCTTGTCCAATTTACTCCAGCCCCAAAGCCACATCTTCATGACAGACACAAGGATCTTTTTTCTCTCTATGGAACACCATATTGCTTAGTATATTAATGCTAGAAAAAATTTCTTCATATGTGCTTTCTAATCTCTGATTCAGTTCTACTACATACAAATCTGAGTTGCTTACAACACTCCTTATAAGAAAACAAAGATAGTTTGGACTAAAAAAGATATAAACAATAGTATCAGTCCTGGAGCCAATTGCTGACCTATTGCAAGTACAACCATATTGGAGAACGTAATGCTGAAATGATTGATCAGCATTTTAAATGGTATTTTTGTTGATTTCCTGCCGATTTTCCTATTGCTCTTTGAGCTTTTTTTCTCCTTTACATATTACTCTATTCACAGTCTGACAAAAATTTGCAGAAAAAGTATCCAAGTGATGGGCTCACAGCAGGTGCTGGATCAAACAAGCCTTGTTCTTTGGCCCTTGGGAAGTCTGCATGGATCAGAGGAATCCAGGGGCTGCCCTTCAGATGACCTGTAGTAAAACTGCAGAGGACATGCTCAGTTTCTTTCCATGGATAAACAAAGTGTAGATGAGATATTTTTGTTAGCTTGAATAGGGGAATTTATTTTATATACATGCTGCCTGTCTGTACAGTTGATAGAAAATGGCATGAAGTAAATCTGGTCTAATAGCTTCTAATAGAAGAATATTGTTTAAATATCTAGCTGTGTGAAGGTCAATGTTTTATCTTTTGATCTTAATAGGGATATACTGGTTTCAACTGAATATGAGATTAAAAAAATTTACAATCAATGAGAGCTGTACAGTGAAAAAAAGTGCCATCCCTGTAACATGCAGTTTGAGAAGGGCACTGTGAGCCTGAAGAAGTGCCGTGTTAATTTTGGATTTTGTTCATAAATCTTAGTGATGTCAGCTGGGAAGTATGGTATTTGGCTCAGAGTATACTAATAATATATATCTTGGCTCTTCATGGAATGCAAATTGATTTTTATTTAATCTGATATTTATGAAAATTATAGTTTGGTAAACGTTTGCTGATCATCTATCAGTAAATGGTATTGCTTTAGAGACAGGAAAAACAATAACTATTATCTGTAGTTAAGAATTCAGTAAATTATTAAAGGTTACTAAAAGCGAAGAAAAAGAAAATAAACCAATTTTTTTCTGTTGAAATGATTAGGGGAGAAGTATCACTATGTTTCTAAATTTATATATAGGAAATAAATGAAATTTGTATACTTAAATACAATTTTAAAAAATAAATAAAAAGAAATGATTAAAGTCTGAAAATTTTGCTATTTGGGCAATTTTTCATCCCATTTATTCTTTACCAAAGTGAAAGGAATGTTTCATATTTTTCTAGTCTGGTCTGGTCAGTATAAATAATTTTTCATATGGCTTATGTAGGCAAAGTGAGGATTTCATTTTTATGTCATTATTTTGTTTTTTTTTTAAAAATGGAAACATATAAATGTTATACTTAAGCATAACTTATAAGCATTAGGATCAACACTTAGGTCAATGGAGTGACTCCTCTTTAGTAATATAATAACTTTGAAAACTATGAAAATATTTGTTAGGTTTATTTTCTTCAAATTAGAAGGAAGCATATGATACTCTTACAGATACTACTTTATTCTTTTAGTTACATAATTCAGTTCTATGGATACCAGTTTTTTTAATCTCCAAATAAATACCCAATTTCACTTTTCCAAGAAAATACCATGGAATTAAAATTCTTCACTTTCTGATATAAACTTCTTTTCTTAAATAGTTTTAGATATTTCCCATAATTTTTACAAGATGTTAAGAAATTGTTCACAATATAATTATGAGGCTTCACATAAATTTTATACTTAGAAACCTGTAAGATAAATTGTTATTATAATTTGGATATATGATCTCTTGTGAAATGGGGAAATTAAGGTTAAAACTAGATAAAAGCAATATGTAGCCATTGCTTATAAATAACAGATGCAATTTACCTATAATGTCATGTATATGTAATATTTAGAAATACTTGCATATCTATGCACGCTTTCTCATTGAAATCATTACAAAGTGCAGATCACCGTGAAAGCATAGCAATGGGTTTTCTGTTTGTAAGACCAACACTAGGTAGGAAGAGCACACATTAATTTTGAAGTGACTTGTTCTTATATGGGAATCAAACTAGTGCAGAATGTAGTTTTCAAGGTGCTCATTGTTTCAGTTCATTTATTTGCATAATAATACCAGTGTATCCTTGATTTCGACATTATATATGTTTGCTATCACCTTCCATAATTTCCAGTTCTAATTACATCAACGAGAACTTATTCGTGCTTTTAGTGGGCTGATTTTATAGTGAAACTTAAATAATTCAATTCAATTTAGAAGAAAACTGCCAGAATACTATAGTCTTTTAAAATTCATGCCACTCAAGGCCGGCGCTGTGGCTCAACAGGCTAATCTTCCGCCTTGCGGCGCTTGCAACACCGGGTTCTAGTCCCGGTTGGGGTGCCGGATTCTGTCCCGGTTGCCCCTCTTCCAGGCCAGCTCTCTGCTGTGGCCCGGGAGTGCAGTGGAGGATGGCCCAAGTGCTTGGGCCCTGCACCCCATGGGAGACCAGGAAAAGCACCTGTCACCTGGCTCCTGTCATGGGATGAGCAAGGTGCGCCGGCCGCAGCGCGCCAGCCGCGGCGGCCATCGGAGGGTGAACCAATGGCAAAGGAAGACCTTTCTCTCTGTCTCTCTCTCTCACTGTCCACTCTGCCTGTCAAAAATAAAAAAATAAATAAATAAAAAAAATTCATGCCACTCAAGAATTTTTAAAATATTTAATTACAACTTCAACAGTGATTATTAGGAGTCCTAAGAAGACATGTCTGTATGGATAGCTAAGAATCATTTGTAATTCATAAATTGATTATAAAGGATGTGACACTGTGGGGAAGTAGTAAGCAAATAGATTCCTTTAAGTTCTTTAAAAATTGGTCCTATGATCTCAGTTGTACCATGAATTTTTCAATAGAACATTTGCTTGAAAGACAAGACAAAGTAAAACACAAGACCAGTTTCAGTTGAAGTGACCACAAAATCAGAAACATCAGCACTCAATTTAGTAACAGCTTAATGTCTTATAGTTAAGAATTCAGAACACTTGAGATGAAATAACTGATTTTTGCTTTAAAGATCTACTTAAGTTTCATTACTTCATTTTCCCCTTAGGCGTACTTCGCCCCAGTGTTTATGGGCCTCACTATCACTCCAACCGATGTGCACCAAGCTGAGCACGTCTACCCTCTCTTTAGGGCCATAGACTGTCTGGCTCATATCTTCTCAGTTGGATAGCTGGGAGCTGGAGGTAGCTGCATGCTGAAGTGCCCTTTTAGGATTTTCAGGCAAGGATGAAAACCATATGGAATTCAGGACACATTCACCTGACCTTAGGGTAAATTTTTAAAATAAATTTTATAAATAGATGAAAATTTCTAACTTTTTGAAAAAGAAAAATTAAGAACTAATTTAAATGTAGAGACAGTTTATATTTTATTTTATATTTTATGGAGAACTATATATGAATGGGTTTTTCTATTAAGCATTTCTTGTACTTTTTCTTTATTTTTCCTGGAGCTATGTCAGCATTGGAAATTAGAGGGTTGTTTTCAGATTATAGAGAAGGTTTAAAGAAATTTATTAATCTAGTGAAGGATCAAGAAAAAACACTTGTTAGGAAATGGAATTTCTGAAAAAATCATGCACGTTTAGCTCAATTCTCCATTTATGAGATATTAACTAGCAAATTCTTTATTACTGTCACAGACTCATGAAATTTCTATAATGAATTTCTAGGAAGATTGTTTATGGATGTACATTTTTCCCTTGTTGTTTTTTTCCTAGCATTTAACCATTTTATATGGGTATATGCCAATGGCATATGAGCCAGCTAAGCATAGATCATCCTTGTATTACCAATAACCCTAGTCCCCAAAGTGGTGTTCATGAACCAGCAATATCGGCACAGTAACAGATAGCATCACTTTGTAATATGTTAGAAATGGAATCTTACCAAAGAAAATGAAATCAGCATTTGGTAAAATTAACTTTACCCCTCATGTTTATAGTAGGTCAATTCACAAAAGCTAAGATACTGAATCAATCTAGATGTCTGTCAACTAATGTCTGGATAAAGAAATTATAGTATATATACATGATGAAATATTACTCAGCTGTAAAAAAGTATGAAATCCTGTGTTTCACAACAAAGTGGATACAATTTGAGACCATTATGCTAGTGAAATGAGCCATCCCCAAAAGTCAAATACATGCTTTTTCTGATTTGTGATAACTAGTGTACAGAGTACAAAAAATAAATAATACATATGAGTGAAATTGACATCATTTTGATATTTGATTATTTTTTATAACTCTTGTCTATACTATTGAGGAGCAGTGGTTTTTGTGCTTACTACTTGTTGCTTCTTTTTTTTTTTAACAGCCAGAGTTAGACAGTGAGAGAGACTGAGAGAAAGGTGCGCCGTTGGTTCACCCCACAAATGGCTGCTCTGGCCATCGCGCTGCGCCAATTCGAAGCCAGGAACCAGATGCTTCTCCTGGTCTCCCTTGCGGGTGCAGGGCCCAAGCAGTTGGGCCATCCTCCACTGCACTCCCGGGCCACAGCAGAGAGCTGGACTGGAAGAGGAGCAACCAGAACAGAATCTGGTGCCCCAACAGGGACTAGAACCCAGAGTGACAGCGCCGCAGGTGGAAGATTAGCCAAATGAGCCGCCGTACCAGCTATGTTGCTTCTTTTTTAAATGGAGAGTTAAGTTTGTGATTATAAATTCAATTGAAAGTAAATCATTGCAAAAATTAAAAGAAAAATAAGAAAGAAATGAGGAGTGAGGGTGGGACTGAGGAAGGTCTCAGAGGGTAGGATGGGAACTATCAATAAGCTCTTAAGACTGTGTATATGAAATACATGAAATTTATTCTCCTTATATAAATTTTAAAAAAAGAAAAGAAAGAGAAAATACTAGTAGAAAAAAGAAATGCAAATCGGTTTGCTCTACCCATTACTGAATGGGTCAGAAGTTCTGAAGCTTTGGCTTAGCAATCTGAATCATTCTCCAGATGATTCTGATGCATGCTGAAGTCTGAGAATCATGATTCTCCATGATGGGCTTGGGCCATGGAATGTCATTTCTTATGAAAAAACATTGAAAAGATGTATTCACTGTGTTAGGACAAGGTGAGAGATGTTCTGTTTTGGTGAATTGCTGATTTGGAGAGCAACATATTTCCTTTGATTTCCTCCTGTAGCATAAAATAAATGTGTCACTTTCCAATTAATTTTTAGGCAGTCATCATCACATTTATGTAAATATTTTCTAAATATTATGCAGATTTCTAAAATTTTGATTAGAGCCTGCATCTTGACATCTGTCTGTAAACTGGCATTTCAAAAGAAAAATCACATGGTGGCATTTTTGACCTATTCACTATCTTCCAGATGTTGTGGGGGCAGCTCATTTCAAGGTCTATACAGTAGAAACAAATTACACATTTACACAGCCAATGACTAACTGAACGCCCTCAAGAACAGTGTGAGGCTTTTATGTTTGAGTATGTTCTGCATTCTGCTACTTTGGCAATGAGGTATTAACAATGACACCTTAATAGTGGTAGAACCATACTTTCACCATGTGGATTATACAATTTAGGATTGTGTCCATTAGATACATTTAAAAGCCCCAGTTTAGGAAGATGATAAATGAGGTTAACTTGAACTGGCAATAGACCACGTCATAGATTAAACATTTTCCTTCATCTTGATTGGCATCTTATTCAGGAAACATGGGAGGGAAAAGCCATTTAGTCACAGTGCTTAACTATTAAAAGAGTGTATGGAATAAAAGAAAATACTGTCAGTGTGCCAACCAAAATTTGACTTATAAACATAAAGTGAAAGTTGTTAGCTTCATGGTCTCTAGTCAATGAAAGTCTTTATTTATTACCTCTAAGCCCATTTAATTTGAAACTGCTTTTTTTTTCAAACGAGTTTTATATATTGACTTTTCTTAAAGAAGTCAGGAACTATAGAAAAATCACTCAAACAAATGTATTTGCTGTAATATCCTTAGTTTTGGGGGAGAAGGAAGTGCAAAATGTGAGATGGATAAACAAAGAAAGGCAAAGAGGTGGGAGGTGGAGTGGATCAAAATGATTTTGGCTAGTGATAGACATACACGTTATTATCACACCCTGTACTGGATATGGTACAGTGGAAAGCTGTGTACTTTAGCTGGAGCATGGAAGAAGACAGCATGGATTGATTATGTTAATGAACATCTGGTCATTCTGAAAGCAACTGGCCAGTGACCAGTTAGCTGGCTGTTATATCAAATTTTATTTGTCGGAAGACTAAGTCAAATCCAATCATTAAAAAAAGGCCTCTTACAAAGATCACTTTATTTAAAACACAAAAATTAATCATAACTTTGAAAAGGCTTTTACTGGCCAGGAAAGCCACTGGTTTTAGTACTATAAGAAGAAGAGAAAATCTAAATCTCATTTTGTAACAGCTAGCATTTTCCATTACCTGAAACCTCCCAGCTTTCAATCATTTGACAGAAACTCCTCAAGCTTATGTGATAAACTCTCCCAGTTGAAAGTTATCTTAAAAAGTAGAACTGACACTGAACAAGGCAAGAGAGTTTGCATTTTGGGCAAAGTTATTAGTGAATAGTTGCTGATTTTCACTTGAGTTGAAGTTTCATTTGGAAAAACATGTTTAGGTAAAGGGTCTTTACTATCTGGAAGATAATACCCTGTTTTGGAACAATCAGCCAATAATTGTCTGTTTTTAATGTTGCTTGAGCCACATAACACACCCTACTAAGTGTCTATTACTCTATTGTTGGCAGAAAATATTAGGCATTCCGCCAATAGTATTATGATAATAGAATCTACAGGGAAGTGGGTTAGTTAATGTAGTTTACTTTTTATGGAAAATTTACTGTGTTTGATCTCATCTTCCATATATCCTTTAGTCATAAACTGAACCCCAGAAAGGATGAATTCATAATTTACATCAAAAATAATAATTAGAAACTTATCATTTCTGTGTAGAGAATATCTAGTTTATTCACTTAGGAGATATGTTTATTTATAGTGATGTATTACAGCTAATTAAGTTAAACAGAGACAAATGTGACTACCTTGAGTAAAAGGAAAATATTATTATATTACGTGGAGCCTTCACAGACTCCATGTGTAAAAAACAGGTGGACTTTAGAAATGATTTGAAGACCTCTCAAAGCCTTTTTCTCTCAAATATTTGTCTGACTTCTTTTATGCTCATTTATTTTACTTTCAGTCATTGGAAAACCAAAATGCTGTATTTGTAGTTCATATGACTGAATATTGCTATCCCTTAGCTAATGAAATTACATCTTCCAAATACAGAGTCTAAATTGACATTTCTTGGGGATTAAGATGATGGAGTAGTCAGGGAGCTTACTGCTCTAGTCCAGGAGAAGATAGTTTAAAAAAAGTGGAGAAAGTGCAGTCTCAAGGAAGAGTTAGAGAGACAATGGCAGAGGAAACTCAGTGCAAATTAGAGGGACACAGTGGACTTATGTGGAGAACGTAGATGCCCACAACTCAGGACTCCAGCAGCTGAGAGACTCTGCACCAACATTGGAGAGTGTGGTGAGACCTGACTGCAGCAGCCCAATTCACTGGTGATAAAGCTGCGGGAAGAGCCTAGAGGGATTCCAGCTTGGAGCCCAGTGGGAGATAGTGAATCAGACAAATAAAAGGAGAATAAAAAAGGCGGGGCATGTTTCTTTCTCTTTGATCACCCTGAAATGGTATCCTGTAACAAGCCGATAGAGAGCAGGTGCCATTTTGGACAAAAGTAATAGCTGTGCCAGCAGATGTCCATGCCCAACAACCAACTGAGTGGAGACTCTTGAGTCTGGTGGGAAGAACTGACAGAGGGCTGGGTGCTCATGACTGTGGAAGGCATGTGTACTGGGACTGTGAAAAGTTGAGACTGTGTGGCAGGGCTCATGGTGTGGCTGGGACTTTGGGCAGTCACTCTGAAAGGCTACACATGCTCAGGGCTCCCTGGTTACCTGGTGAGGGACATTGCTGGGAAAGCTGAGCTTATACTGATGACTGCACAAATCCTTTGTGTGGTCCTTGGAGCAGAGAAGACAAATAGTATACCCACTAGGGATAGAGCTCAGGCACAGGTCTCCTTAGAAGAGAGGAGCTCAGCTGAGGAGAATAAACCTTCACTCTGATAAAAAAGAGAGATTTACCATGCCAAACCTAGGTGTGTCACCTTAGACACGCCCTTCACTCTGGAGAACTGAACAGAGCTCCCTGGCCACATCCACCACACCTCTCTAGGTATTCCCTGAAAGCAGACACTCCGTTAATCTATAGAGGAATAGTACAAAGATAAAAGCAGCAGCAACAAAGAAAAAAGAAACCATTGAGTATCTCTACAAATGCCAAATAACAAACGCATGAATTCAAGAACAAGAATAAGAAAGAATAAGGAACACAACGCTTCAATACTAGATTGTGAAGATAATGAGAGTGAAAAAATGCCAGAAATGGAATTCAAAAAATTGATCATAAGATTACATAGAAGTAATCAGAAGCAATGCATGAACTAATAAAAAATGACATGAAAGAAAGTTTCTCCCATGAAACTGAGATCTTAAATAGAAATCAGAATGAAATCTTAGAAATGAATGATTCAATAAAACAAATAAACAATGTAGTGGAAAGCCTTAACAACAGAATCAATGAGGCAGAAGAAAGAATATCTGACTTAGAAGACAAAGCACAAGATATTATACAGTTAGACAAAAAAAAAAAAAAAAGAAATTAGAAAACAAAAAAACCCTGTTGGGAATCTAGAGGATACTGTCAAACAACCTAACATATGGGTTCTAGGAGTTCCTGAAGGTGTAGAAAGAGAAAAAGTATTAGGAGGTCTTTTTAGTGAAATAATAACAGAAAACTTCCCATTTTTCAAAAGAGGAAATCCAAATGGCCAATAGACACATGAAAAAAATGCTAAGGGAAATGAAAATCAAAGTAGGCAGAATCTACATATCATTACTCTGTTTTTAATTGATAACATATGTAAAGTCCTTCAGTTACTAGAAATTACATAGAATCATTTATTATATTATGTTTTGCATTTATTTCATTTAGAATAATTTAATAAACATTAACAATATTTTTCTTCTCTAAGAATTTCATATTTGATAAGCCATAAATTAAGGCAAATAGTGAGTTAACATTTAACAAGCAAATTAAATTGAACCAAATGTACATTATAGTTGTACTTGAATCAATATGTCCCCAGGATAATTTAAGACCAATGGGAATGCAATAATTAAAACCCAAGTGCTGTATCATTTACTCTGCATTAACAGCTCACAGTCTAGGAACAGCAAGTGGAAGACATTAATAAAAGTTTAATGGATAAAAATGAAGTTATGTGATGATTATGACATCAACAAGATGGAAAAATAGGAAGTTCCAAATCTCACTCCCTTGAAGAGACACGAATTTAACAACAAAAGAGTTCAAAAAAACATTAAGACCCATAGTAGAACTCCAAAAACCTCCAATTAGGGGGTTTCAGTATCACAGGTACGCTCAGAGGTAAGAGCACTTATGTTGAGATAGTTAAGAAACTGCTTTTACTTCATCTTTGGTGGCCCTTTTCCCAAGTCAACATAGCTTTTAACTGAGGAAGTAGAAGACTGACATAGATGTCTAACATTGTGGCTTTGGGGAAGAAGATGTCTAGTACAACTGGCAGTGCTAGTGGGGAATCAGCATACTTTAGACACCTGAAGTATGCTTTGCTTCATTGGCTTTCTGCAACATCAAAGAACCTGGAATCAGAGACAAAATCCAGCCCAGTTTGGCACAATCCAGAGAGAAGGCCCAGTTTGTGGCTTCTCCCTTAGAGAAGAGTGGCATGTGCTTCTGATTTCTGGATTTTCAGGAGGTTGCTTCAGGGAATGATTGTGTCTCACCTGACTTGGCATCCTAATGGAACTGGAATACTCTGAATCACTGGGAGCTGCTGATGACACATCCGCTGCTGCTGAAAGCTTGCTGTAGTGACGAAGAGCCTGTGGTACAGTAGAGAGATACCTGACACAATGAAAAATTGCAAGTTCCTAAAGAGAAATGGACAGACCTCTCACTAATTGGGGAACTACATGCACAATCTCAGAGAAGACGCATTATCAGGAAAGTTTTGAAGAGGCTCTGGACTCTCTGGCCAGGTTGATTGGTAAAAGTTTTTCTCTTTTATGAACCTAGTCCATGAAATCTGAAAGTGACTGCATTTTCAAAAGCACATATTGATTAGATTTCTGAGCTGGAGCCCACACCTTCGCCCTGACCTCTTTCCTGATATCACACCCCTACCTGACCTCACCTGTACGTCTACCTGCCAGTCAGACTATGTAAGCACTCCCCTTTGGAAGTGAGTAAAAGGTTCACAGCATGGTGGACCTGCCCCTGTTGTCCCGTACCTCTGGACAAGTGGCCTTCTGACCTCCGTGTTCTGCTTTCCTGCCTACATTACGCTACCTGTGGCTGAACCTAACTGCATGCTTGCTCCACACGGCCTGTTCTCTGCCGGTATGGACCCAACTTATGTTTCTAGACTTCTTTTTCCCCTAAAAAAACCCTTGCTTTCCTGTGTATTTCTTTCACTGAACAAATGCCAAAAACCTTAAAACAAGAACAAAAAAAGCACATATGCTAGAAAATAGTAAGATATACAAAGAAACAAATTTACACAAAGGAATAAAATAAATCTTCAGCCACTGAACCTAAAGAAACCATATCTATGTGTTATCTGACAAAATTCAAAATAATTGCCTAAAAGACATCTGTGCACTTCCAGAACACACAACAAAATAAAATCAGAAAAGTGATTTATGAACAAGCTGAGGCTATCAACAAAGAGAGAGAAATGGTAAAAAAGAGCCCAATAGAAATTCTGGAGCTGAAGATTACAATGATTCAATTTAAAAATTCACTAGAGGATTTCAACATTACATTTGATTAAGCAGAAGAAAGAATTGACATGCTTGAAGACATATCATGAAAAATTTTC
The DNA here is from genome assembly GCA_949820135.1 of Sylvilagus floridanus. Classification (NCBI taxonomy): domain Eukaryota; kingdom Metazoa; phylum Chordata; class Mammalia; order Lagomorpha; family Leporidae; genus Sylvilagus; species Sylvilagus floridanus. The sequence continues at coordinate 129,625,521 of OX463244.1, forward strand.
AAGTCAGAAGAACAAAAATAAATAAGGCAGACCATCTGACAGAACAATATACACTTTAAGGGAATGCCAGATGAAGAAGAACAGTGTTAAGAGGGCAGAGGGCTTATTTGATGTGTTTTGTTTTGTTATAATTACAAGAAAAGTTGCACTGAAGGAAGCAAGAATGAAAGTGCTGCTGGCCTCACCACTCCTTCAGCTTCAAAGAGCATGACATGGGGAGACACCTCCTGCTTGGGATAGAGAATTGAATTGCAGTGCCAGACCCACCAGGAGAAAATTCAGTCATCATGAGCCTCCCAGACCCATACCTATGGAGTGAGTATTCTGAGCCTCCACAGTGGAGTGGCCACAGTTCTTGCTCACTCAACTGCTAGCAGAAAGCAAAACTCTAGCTGCATGGAAAGGCCAGGAGGGGGAAATTAGGACTGCACCTCAGAGCTCAGATCCTATCATGCAAAAACCAAGCACCAGAAAAAAGCCCAAACTTCTCTTCCCACCCCTCTGCCTGGTACTCATAGACTTAGTCACTAGATTTGCCTAATATCAGGGAGAGACCTTCACTCTGATGAGTCAGACTGGTTTTGGCATGTGTCATTCCTAGCCTTGGGTAGGTTTGGTAGACACTCTCAAGACTTCAGGGACCTGTGACTCTGAGACCCAGTTATGACCAGCCTCGGGCCAGTCTGGGCAGCCAGAGGATTGCCTTTATCATGCACCCTCAACCTTGGGCAGAAAGAAATGACCACAGGACTATGTCTTGGGACTTAGTTGTGGTATGGTAGTACCCAACACTTTGCAGATCCTATTAGTTTCCATCATTAGGTGAGTGCAGCCTAATGGGACACACTTATTTTGGAATGTATCACCACTAGCTTCTTGTGGGTCTGATGTGCCCTCCCAAGATTGCAGAGGGCCTGGTGACTGTGAGGCCCAGGTATTATCTTCTTTGGGCTCACCATAGTAGCTGAAAGATCTCTATTAGCCTCACTGGCCACACAGCAAGGTATCACAGGACTGTTTTGGGACTCAGTGCCAGCCTGATAATATCTAATATTGAGCAGACATTTTTAAAGATTTATTTATTAATTTGAAAGGCAGAGTTACATAGAGAGAGGAAGAGAGAGATCTTCTATCCACTTGTTCACTTCCCAAATGGCCACAATGGCCGAGTTTGGGCCAGGTCAAAGTCAGGAGTCTGAAGCTCTGTCTGGGTCTTCCACGTGGGTGCTGGGGCCCAAGCACTTGGACAATCTTCCATGTTTTCCCAAGCACATTAGCAGGGAACTGGATTGGAAGTGAAGCAAAAGGGACACAAACCAGTGCACATATTGCATGCCAGCATCACAGGTGGTGGCTTTACCTGCTGTGTCACAACACTGTCCTCATTGAGTAATCTTAACAGTTCTTCTTCCCCTGCTGGTTCCTGCAAACAGAATCTTTGGCTCTGCTGCAATGCCCAGTGGAATTCCATGTCCTAGTTGAGCAGTCTTAGATTCCGGTCATCATCACCAATGGTTTATAGGTGAAGTATATCAGGCAATGAGGCCAACTCAGCTACAGAGAGACCATTGGAGAGTGAACTTTTGTCTTACCCTCAGGCTGCACTGATCTTGGTTCTGTGGGTTCTGGATATGATCTAGCATCATGGCTTTTGTGGACACAGGACAGAGTGTAAGTCTGTTACAGGCCCAGAAGAGGCTAGTAGGGATAGGCTATCCCTTTTTGAAGCATTCCCAGAGTTCCTGCTAAACAATGTCCAAACTGCAGACGTGGGTCACATTTGAGTTTGGGAAGTATTATAAGATACAATCATTAAAAACTTAATAACTTTTAAGGGAGGGCATGAAACCATTTTGATTCACATGATAGAATGTCATTCTTTTTTATATAGTTGAATAATCTGCATTATATCTGGGAGCTAAAAATAACTAGGTGACTGTCAACCCTCTCAGCCAGATTCAAACTCAATGGGGAACATGATTTTTTCCCTCTGTTAAAATTCCTGGGTCATATGTGTGCACAAGAGCCACCACAGCAGCTACTGGTGTCAAAATGGCACAATCTTCCTGCAGGTTGTCGGGCATCCATGTAGGGAGATGAGGAGAAAGAAACTTGCCTTTTTATTCCAGTGGGTTAGGGCAGGTATTCTGTCCCCTGTTAAGGCTCCAGGCCAGACTCAAAGACAAAGTGGTCCACCAGACTCTCCCTCCTGCAATATTACCAGTGGCATGGGCTGTCACAGATTGCTTTCACCTCACTCTCCAAAGCTGATGTTTCCTCTCACTCTCAGTTGCAGGGATTATGTGATGTGTCCTTGCTCATTGCTGCACATATGCACCTTCCACGCTGATCCCCATTGTCCCTCTTCCTTCTGTATGATTTCCACTGCAGATTTCTCTCCAACTTTCCCTGGGGAATACACTTCCTCCAGTTTTTGCTTCTATTTTACCCTCACCTAAAGCAGCACATCCTTTACCTATTCAGTCATCTTGGAATCCCCAGCACGAAAACCTTGAGAAATAAATTTAAGGACCTCAAATTTTTGATTTCAAATCATATTATAAAAATATAGTGAAACAGTATGGTACTGAGAGAAAAAGATTTATGTAACAGTGGAAAAAATAAATCCCAGAAGTAAAATCATGTACATGTGATCAAATGATCTTTGACATGGGTGCCAAGGGTGTCTGATATGGAAATAACAGGTCTTTTTTTTTAACATATGCTACAGAAAAATAGAATATCTATATGAGATATAATGACACAAGACTATATATGAAAAACACTCCAAATAGTTTAAAGACCTAAACTTAAGAGCCAAAATTGTAAAAATCACAGAAGAAAACTTGGCAGAAAATTTTCATGATGCTGCAATTTGGCAATTATTTCTTGGATATTACATCAAAAGCTCAGGCAGCTAACATATGAAAATAGACAAACGGAGCTATGTCAATCCTAAAAATTTCTGGGCAGCAAAGGAAATGATACAGTGAACTATCAACATGTAATTGGATAAAATATTTTTAAAATAAAAATCTGATAAGGGTTTAATATCCAGAATTTATGAATAGCTGCTGCAACTGAACAATAAGAAAAACCCAGTTAGTCCCTAGAGCATATGCAAACACATGGAGACTAAACAACATGCTCCTGAATGAACAGTGGGTCATAGAAGAAATCAAAAGAGAAGTCAAAAACTTTCTGGAAGTAAATGAGGATAACAATACAACATATCAAAACTTATGGGATATGGCAAAAGCAGTGTTGAGAGGAAAGTTTATAGCAATAGGTGCTTACATTAAGAAATTGGAAAGGCACCAAATAAATGAGCTATCAATGCATCTCAAGGATCTTGAAAAACTGCAGCAAACCAGACCCAAAACAAGTAGGAGAATAATTAAAATTAGGGAAGAAATCAATAGAATTGAATCCAAAAAAAATTACAAAAGATCAGCTAAACGAGGAGCTGGTTTTTTGAAAAAATAAACAAAATTTACACACCATTGGCCCACTAACTAAAAAAAGAAAAGACCCAAATCAATAAAATCAGAGATGAAAAAGAGCTGTAACAACAGTCACCACAGAAATAAAAAGAGTCATCAGAAATTACCACAAAGAGTTGTATACCAGCAAGCAGGGAAATCTATCAGAAATGGATAGATTCCTGGACACATACAACCTACCTAAATTGAGCCATTAAGACATAGAAAACATAAAGAGACCCATAACCGATTCAGAAATTGAATCAGTGATAAAGGCCCTCCCAACAAAGAAAAGCCCAGGACCAGATGGTTTCATGCTGAATTCTACCAGACATTTAAAGAATTAACTCCTATTATTCTCAAACTATTCAGAACAATTGAAAAAGAGGGAATCCTCCAAAATTCTTTCTATGAAGCCAGCATCACCTTAATTCCTAAACCTTTAAAAGATGCAACACTGAAAGAGAATTACAGAGCAATTTCCCTGATGAACATAGATGCAAAAATCCTCAATAAAATTCTGGCCAATGCAACAACACATCAGAAAGACCATCCACCCAGACCAAGTGGGATTTATTCCTGGTATGCAGGGATGGTTCAATGTTCACAAATCAATCAACGTGATACACCACATTAACAAACTGCTGAAGAAAAACCGTATGATTATCTCAATAGATGCAGAGAAAGCATTTGATAAAATACAACACCCTTTCATGATGAAAACCCTAAGAAAATTGGGTATAGAAGGCACATTCCTCAATACAATCAAAGCGATTTATGAAAAATGCATGGCCAGCATCCTATTGAATGAGGAAATGTCGGAAGCAATTCCACTGAGATCTGGTACCAGACAGGGATGCCCACTCTCACCACTGCTATTCAATAGAGTACTGGAAGTTTTAGCCAGAGGCATTAGGCAAGAAAAAGAAATTAAAGGTATACAAATTGGGAAGGAAGAACTCAAACTATCCCTCTTTGAAGATGATATATTTCTTTTTTTCTATGGGATCCAAAGAACTCTACAACAGACTACTGGCACTCATAGAAGAATTTGGCAATGTAGCAGGGTATAAAATCAATGCACAAAAATTAACATCCTTTGTATACACATGTAATGTGCATGGCTGAGAAAGAACTACTAAGATCAATCCCATTCACAATAGCCACAAAAATAATCAATCAAATATCTTGGAATAAACTTAACCTAGGACGTTAAAGATCTCTACAATGAGAATTACAACATCTTAAAGAAAGAAATAGAAGAGGATGCCAAAAAATGGAAAAATCTTCCATATTCATGGATTGGAAGAATCAATATCATCAAAATGTGCATTCCCCCACGAGCAATTTATAGATTCAATGCAATACCAATCAAAACACCAGACATTCTTCTCAGATCTAGAAAAAATGGTGCTGAAATTCATATGGTGGCACAGGAGACCTCGAACAACTAAAGCAATCTTGTACAACAAAGAAAGAGGCATCACAATACCAGATTTTAGGACATAGTACAGGGCAGTTATAATCTACAGCCAACTTATATTTGATCAAGGATCTCAAACCAATTCCTAGAGCAAGGACAGTCTATTCAACAAACGGAAATGGTGCTGGAAAAACTGGATTTCCACATACAGAAGCATGAAGCAAGACCCCTACCTTACATCTTACACAAAAATCCACTCAAAATGGATTAAAGATCTAAATCTATGACCTGAGACCATCAAATAATTAGAGAACATCGGAGAAACCCTGCAAGATATAGACACAGGCAAAGACTTCTTGGAAAAGACCCCGGAGGCACAGTCAAAACCAAAATTAACAATTGGGATTACATGAAATTGAGAAGTTTCTGTACTGCAAAAGAAACAGTCAGGAAAGTGAAGAGGCAACCAACAGAATGGGAAAAAGTATTTGTAAACTCTGTAACCAATAAAGGATTAACAACCAGAATCTACAAAGGGATCAAGAAACTCCACAACAAAACACACAATCCACTTAAGAGATGGGCCAAAGACCTCAAAAGACATTTTTCAAAAGAGGAAATTGAAATGTCCAACAGACACATGAAAAAATGTTCAGGATCACTAGCAATTAGTGAAATGCAAATCAAAACCACAATGAGGTTTCACCTCACCCTGGTTAGAATGGCTTACATACAGAAATCTACCAACAACAGATGCTGGCGAGGATGTGGGGAAAAAGGGACACTAATCCATGGTTGGTGGGAATGCAAATTGGTAAAACCACTATGGAAGTCAGTTTGGAGATTCCTCAGAAACCTGAATATAACCCTACCATTCAACCCAGCCATCCCACTCCTTGGAATTTACCCAAAGGACATTAAGTTGGCAAATAAAAGAGCTGTCTGCACCTCAATGTTTATTGCAGCTCAATGCAAAAATAGCTAGGACATGGAATCAACCTAAATGCCCATAAACAGAAGACTGGATTAAGAAATTATGGGATATATACTCTATAAAATACTATACATCAGTAAAAAAAAATAAAATCCGGCCATTTGCAACAAAATAGAGGAATCTGGAAAACATCATGCTGAGTGAATTAAGCCAGTCCCAAAGGGACAAATATCATATGCTCTCCCTGATCGGTGACAACTAACTGTGCACCTAAAAAGAGACCTGTTGAAGTGAAATGGACATGATGATAAACAATGACTTGATCAGCCCATGTCCTGACTGTCTAGGAACAACTTGCTATTTTATTCCTTTTAGTATTTTTTGTTCTACTTAATACCACTGGTTGAACTCTTTAATTCACCCACAATTATTTTTAAGTGTTTAAATTTACCTGAAAAGTGATCCTTGTTAAATATAAGAGTGGGGATAAGAGAAGGAGGAGATGTACAGTTTGGCACATGCTCACTTGGACTTACCCCTAATGGTAGAGTTAGTAACATGCCAGAGGATTCCAATACAATCCCATCAAGGTGGCATGTACCAATGCCATGTCACTAGTCAAAGTGATCAGTTTCAGTTCATAATTGATCATAATGATAGGATTAAGTGTCAAAGGGATCACATAAACAAGACTAGTGTCTGTTAATAATAACTGATGGAATTAAAAAGGAGAGAATGATCCAACATTGGAAGCAGGATAACAGCAGACTCATAGGACTGCAGAAGTCCTAAACAGCACTCTGGCCTCAGAATCAGCCCTTAAGGCATACAGATCTGACTAAAAAGCCCATGAGAGTATTTCAGGCATGGATAATCAAGACACTCTGGCAAAAAAAAAAATGACCTAAATGAAAGATCTCTGTGTGTGATTCCAGTGGAAAAACGGGCCATCAAAAAAGGAAGTACCTTTCTCTGAAGGGAGGAGAGAACTTCCACTTTGCCTTGTCTAAATAAGATTAGAGTTGGCGAACTCAAGAGGCTTCCATAGCCTTGGCAGTTCATGACAAGAGCCTCCGGTGATTACTGACATCATAAATAAGATTGTCCATTGTTAAATCAACAACAGGAGTCACTGTGCACTTACTCCCCATGTAGGATCTCTGTCCTTAATGTGTTGTACTATGTGACTTAACAGTATAACTAGTACTCAAACGGTATAACTAGTACTTTGTGATTCTGTGTGGGTGCAAGCTGTTGAAATCTTTACTTAATATATACTAAATTGATCTTCTATATATAAAGATAATTGAAAATTAATCTTGATGTGAATGAGATGGGAGAGGGAGTGGAAGATGGGATGATTGTGGGTGAGAGGGAGGTTATGGAGGGAAAAAGCCACTGTAATCCAAAAGTAGTACTTTGGAAATTTATATTTATTAAATATAAGTTAAAAAAAGAAAAAAAAAGAAATGTTACCTCTACCTCTTAAAAAAATTGTACCCAAAAGTTAAAAAAAATGTATTGCATATTTCAGTTTACCTCCTGCTAGTAATATGTGTAATATGCTGTAATATGTGATCTTTTGTCATGGGATTATTCTTAATTATGCTTATAAACTCCCCACTTTTCATACTTATTAGAAACAAATGGCTACCTCATTTTTTACTGGGTTAAAAATGTTTCTATGGACATTTGGGTTGATTTCACATCTTATTTATTGTTCTGATTTCATTTCATTTGGGTAAATTCCCAGGAAGGGATGCCTGGGTCATATGGCAGGTCCTTTTTTTCAGATCTCTGAGGAATATCTTTACTGTCTTCCATAATGGTTGTAGGAGTTTACATTCCCACCAACAGTGGATTAGGGTATCTTTTTTCCCACATCCCAGATATTCATCAACTGATGACTAGATAAATTAACTGTGGTACATATACACTATGGAATACTATTCAGTCATAAAATAATGCAATCCTAACATTTGCAACAAAATTAATGCAACTGGAAACCATTATGCTTAGTGAAATAAACCAGTTCTGAAGAGACAAATATGTTTTCTCTGGTATGTGGTAGTTAATATAGAATACAAAAATCGTATAGGAATGAAATTGACATTGTGGGATTTTATTGTCCTTTTTATTCCTTGTTTCTACCCATATGGAACTGTGGTCTTCCTACTTTTTACTTGTTCAATGTTATAATTAGTGGTGAATTAAGCCTGTGAATATAGAGTGGATTAAAATTATGTCTTTGTGTCCCTCAAGTGAAGACTGGATAAAGAAATTTTGGAAAATGCATACCATAGAATACTACACAGCAATAAAAAATGTGAAATCTGGTCATTTGCAACAAAATGGATGAAGCTGGAAAACATCATACTTAGTGAAATAAGCCAGTCTGAAAGAGACAAATACCATATGTTCTCCCTGATCTGTGATGACTATTAGAGCTCCTAGAAGGCAACCTCTAGAGGGGAAATTGGCACTTTGAGAAGCAATGATGTTGAACAGCTCATGCCTTGACTGTTGAGGAACAGTTTTGTTTTTGGTGATTTCTAAATTTTTTCATTTCTTTTAATTTATTCTATCTTATATTACTTAGCTAGCTTTTCATTTTCTTTCATACTGATTGTTGAACTCAACAGAGTTAAGCATATGTATATAAAGCTAATTGTAAATTGATCTTAGTTAAAAATAAGAGTCAGAATAAGAGAGGGAAGAGGTAGGTGGGGAGAGTGGATGGGAGGGTGGACACGGAAGGAAGAATCATATGACCCTAAAATTGTAAACGTGGAATGTAAGAAGTTTATAACTGTGAAGCAGTATGGTTCTGCACACATTCCTATGGATTTATTTCTATGGGTATAACTTAAAAACTTTCCATGAGATCCCAAATACCTTTAAGCTAAAAGCTAAAAGGTGGGTGCTAAAAATATCATTCTAAGAGTTATAGGGATTATATAATTAGAATTGTGTTAAAGTGATCATATAAATTGGATAAGTGTTTGGTAATAATAATAGACAAAATTAAAAAGGAGTGAATGCTCCAACATGGGAAGCAGTCCATGCAGCAGACTCATAGAATGACAATTGCTTTAAGTAGCACTTTGACCTCGGAATCAACACTTAAGGCATTTTGGTTTGGCTGAAAATCCCAGAGGAACATTTTAGGCAAAAAATTTTCTACATGAAAGACCTCTGTGGGTGATACCCCAGTGGAAAGAAACGGCCACCAAAAATGATGTACTTTCCTCTGAAGGGAGGAGACAACTTCCACTTTGCTTATGGCCTTGTCTAAATATTGACAGAGTTTATAGATCCAAAAGTCTTCCATAGCCTAGTCAGCTTGTGTCAAGAGCTTTGGTCCCTGTGCACTAACTCCCCCACGCAGAACCTCTGTCTTCAAAGAGTTGTATTATTGAGACTTAGTAGTAAAACTTGTTCTCAAAGAATTACTTCATTTTAGTGTCTTAAGTGGAGGATATTCTTATATCACACAAATTATAGTTATGTCTAAGTGATTGCAAAAGATCTATCATCCTTGGGTTCCTCTTTAAAGATAATTAAATTAAAAAAAAAAAAAAGCAAAATCACCATCGAGACGCAGCCACTTTGAACAGCCCTTGTCTGGACTGTTGAGGAGCAGCTTTTGTTCTTTTATTTTCTTTCCTTCATATAAAATGCTGAACTCTTTATCTAGAACTAGAGTTAATCTGTGTATAAAGTTAAATGAAAATAGATCTTAGTATAAAACAAGACTGGGAACAGGAGAGAGACGAGGAAGTGGGGTGAGAGTGTGGGTGGGAGGGTGGGTACTATGGGAAAAATTACTATGTTCCTAAAGTTGTATTTATGTATGGAAATAAAAAAAATATGTCTTTGAAAAAACTGATGAGGAGAGGGGAGGAAGGGAGGAGGATGTCGGGGGAGGGGAGATTATGGAATATGTGGTTCTCTTCCTGGAGCTGTACCTATGGAAGGCATGAAATCTGTTCTCTTATTTTAATAGAAATTTTAAAATAAAAGTGAAAACTACAAAAAAGTTTCTATGTGTATCAATTACTGTGGAAATACATTTTATATCAGACATGATGCAAAATAGAAAAAGCAATGGTTCAAGGTACTACTTAACTCTGGTAGTTTAATTTTGGGAATTGGAATATGATTCAGTAACAAATTAATGTTAATATTTTATTGAGAAGCAACCACTAAAAAGAGGCTAGTGTAGCATAAGGTACATAAGGTACTCACCAAAATTCAGTGCTCAAAATTCTCACTTTGTCAAGAGAAAGGATTAGGATCTTTTTGTTCAGCTGTTAAAATAACTGCTTTGAGTTAGGGTACTGTAAAAGGAAAGAACAACAGAGATCATGTACATAGGTCACACAGGTATCAGAACTTCAGGGAGCAGAGCAATCAGGGACACAAGATGTTACAGTCATATGGGGACAAGGAAGACACAGGTCCGGTCTACAGAATGGAAGAGGAGATTGGGACCTGTGAACAAGTTTTAGCCATCTTATGGCATCTTGTAGAGTCTTCTTTTCTAATTCAGAGGTGTCACACGTGATTCTGAGTCCCAAAGCAGTCTTATAAGAAGACAGTTCAAGTTTTGTTTAATGTTAAAATATCCATTTTGAGGAAATTTGAATAAATCCTAAGTGCTTTTTATTAACAAAGGTTTGAAAAAGTAATTGAGAATGAAGAAAACAAATGGCATTTGATAGCCCATGTAAGTATTTTTAAAAGGATCAGGATTAGAGAAACTGTTCCTTCCACTGAGAGTGTTGAGAAGAGTGGGTAAGTCAGGGATCTCCATAGCAACGGGAACAGCAGGATGTAGGTATGTGTAGATGGATTTTTTAAAAAAATATATATTTATTTATTTTGGAAGTCAGAGTTACAACAGATTAAGACACAAACAGACACACACAGATCTATTTATTGGTTCACTCCCCCAGATGGTTGCAACAGCTAGTGCTGGGCCAGGCCTCAGCCCGGAGTCAGGGGCTTCACCCAGGTTGCTCAATGTGGGCAGCAGGGGCCCAAACACTGGGGGGGGGGGGCATTCTCCACTGTTTTCCTCAGGCCAGTAGTACAGAGCTGGATCATAAGTGGAACACCTGAGACACAAATCAACACCTATATGGGATGTTGACAATGCAGGTGTTTGCTTAACTTGCTACGACACATTTTGTATGGATTTATCTCTGTCTCTCTGTTTCTCCCTCTCTCTGTCTCTCTCCAACCCCTCAATCTGCCGCACCCAACCTGTTGCAGAACTGGCTCATGTAATTTATAGAGACCTGTGGAGTGTCTGCTGTGATGTGGCAGGTTTCTGGGCTGGAGACTCAGGGGAAATTTGTAGTCTGTTTTCCAGAATTTCTTCTTCTTTGGATGAGGTCAGTTTTTGTGCTATTTCGGCCTCCAACTTTGGTTAAAACATGCTCAAAACATTATGGAAGGTAATTTGCTTTACTCACAGTCTACCAATTTACAAGTTATTCTTGTTCCAAAACACCTTTACAGAAAATTATAGAATAATGCTTACCCAAATATCTGGGCAGCATTTCCTAGTTGATAGGCTGGATTTCAGTTCACCTTCACCGCCTTAATCAAATGCCCTTGTGCAGAGTCCAAACAGCACAACTACTCATCCTAGGACTGATTGTGATGCCTCATTTCAGGTTATATTATTTCAGGTTATTTGTGAGAATCAACAAGGGACAAACAGAGTAGACCATCATTTATCAGAGGGAATTTTTGTATTTTTTGTTTTTATTCTGGCTCAATCACTTTTTTTACTGTGAGATGTTGGGTATATCACTTTGCTGTTTTGGGCCTGGTTCTCGCTACTTGTGACACCATAGGATTGTAATTTGTAAAGTGCTTTGCATCTTTGACATGGTACATCAGACATGTAGATCTTGACAGAATTGATTTGTGTATTTTTAAAAAAATTTATTTGACAGGTAGAGTTATAGACAGTGAGAGAGAGAGAGAGACAGAGAGAGAGAGAGAAAGGTCTTCTTTCCATTGGTTCACTCCCCAAATGGCCACAATGGCCGACACTGCGCCAATCTGAAGCCAGGAGCCAGGTGCTTCTTCCCAGTCTCCCATGTGGGTGCAGGGGCTCCAGCACTTGGGCCATTCTCTACTGCCCTCCCCAGGCCACAGCAGAGAGCTGGACCAGAAGAGGAGCAACCGGGACTAGAACTGGCCCCATATGGGATGCTGGTGTTGCAGGCAGAGGATTAACCAAGTGAGCCATGACGCCGGCCCCGATTTGTGAATTTAACTGATATGGGTGATGACCGGGGGAAATAATTCTTTAGTTGAAGTTAGATGTCAACAAAGTCTATTTTCTAAGCTGATTTCTAATGCTTTTGTTCAATAATTAGAGAACTTATATCATGTGACTATCAGCAATTAATGTAAAAACTTGTGAGGAACTTCATGTGAAGAAGCAATTTGATAAAGTAATTATTATAAAATGTCAAAAATCATTGAATGAGGCCCATCTTTTGCCTATTATAAAAGTGTAATACAGGCTTTCTTCTCAGTTTTGGTTAGTATAAATTTTTAAGGTTTAACTCTTGAAAATCAAAGGAGCTGTGGAACAATAGTTAATATATCAATATACCACCCACTTCCAGTCACTTCAGAATATAAAGCCATCAGGTTCTTTTTCTTCTCTGTAATTCTGGTTTTGTTTGTTTGTTTGTTTTTTGGTGTTTTTTTTTTTTTGGGAATTTTTAAAAATGTGCCTATGATACTCTTTTATTTCTAATGGCAAAATTATACAAAGCACCAAAATGAAAATGACCAACAATCAGGCAGTTTTTCCAAATTATACAAAAACATGTTTCCCTGTAATATAATTCTGTTTTGAAGATTTTCTTGTGTACTAGATTCTTCTTAGTTTATTGATCATCTTGATGGATCCTATTACTTTTCAAGTTGCTTAAAATTTTTCACAAAAAAAGAACTATTCATACTCCTGACATTCAGGTTATATAAACAAAATGAGTGTAAACTTTCTGCAACTTGACCTCACCAGAATATATTATAGCATGCTATGTATAATGGTATTTGTTGTGTGGAAAATATCTGGTGCTTTAAAGATTTTTCAAAGAATTTTAAAATGAGTTTCTGATAGAACTCCAAAATAGTCAAGTTGAAAAGAATTTCACAAGTGAGATTTAAAAAAGAAAAGATTTATTGATTTTTTTTGAAAGGGAGAGGGGGAGAGAAAGAGAGAGAGAACAGGGAGAGAGGAAAAGAAAGATCTTACATTTGCTTGATCACTTCCCAAATGGCTAAAGCAGCTGAGACCAGCCCAGGTGGAGGCCAGAAGCCTATAATTTCTTACTAGTTTCACACATGAGTGGCAGGGGCCCAACCCTTGGGCCATCTTCTGCTGCTTTATCACATGCATTTGCAATGAGCTGGGTCTGAAGTAGAGCAGCTAGAACTGGAAAATGGTGCTCAGAGGGGATGTTTGCATTACAAATGGTGACTTAATGCACTGCACCACAACACTGGTCCTACAATGTAAGATCTTTAAGAGGCGATGTCTTTTTACAAAAATGTAGAAATATTAACCCAAGTATGTGCTTTAATTTTTAGCACTAGACTTAGGATGTTTTGTGCTGATTTCCATATTATTGCCACTGCTTGGAACATATCTGTAACTCCACTCATGGGATTGATATGGAGCTAGTTTATGAAACACACAAGGAAATTATTTTTATTGGTTCGTTACCACACTCATATGTTTCCATTATCACACTCCTTATATTTGGTATTTCTCCATATCTTTTTTCCCCAAAAGAAACTTTATTTAATGAGTACCAATTTCATAAGTATAACTTCAGGAATACGGTGATTCTTCCAATCATATCCCCTCTCCAACCCCTACTCCCACCCCATCTCCTTCTCCTCCCATTCCCAGTCCCATTATCCATTAAGAAAAAAAAACCCTGTTCCTTGACAGTCAAGACAAGGGCTGTCCAAGTCATTGCTTCTTTTTTTTTATTATTATTATTTTTATTTTTGACAGGCAGAGTGGACAGTGAGAGAGAGAGACAGAGAGAAAGGTCTTCCTTTGCCGTTGGTTCACCCTCCAATGGCCGCCGCGGCTGGCGCGCTGCGGCCGGCGCACCGCGCTGATCCGATGGCAGAAGCCAGGTGCTTCTCCTGGTCTCCCATGGGGTGCAGGGTCCAAGCACTTGGGCCATCCTCCACTGCACTCCCAGGCCACAGCAGAGAGCTGGCCTGGAACAGGGGCAACCGGGACAGAATCCAGCACCCTGACCGGGACTAGAACCGGGTGTGCCAGCGCCGCAAGGCGGAGGATTAGCCTATTGAGCCACGGCGCCGGCCAAGTCATTGCTTCTTAAAATGTCAATTTCATTTCTACAGATTTCCTGTTAGGTGCTCTATTAGTTATCACAGATCAGGGAGAATATATGGTATCTGTCCCTTTGGGACTGGCTAATTTCACTAAGTATGAAGTTTTCCAGATTCATCCATTTTGTTGCGAATGACTGGATTTCATTTTTTTTTTTTACTGCTGTGTAGTATTCCATTGAGTATATATTCTATAATTTCTTTATCCAGTCTTCAGTTGACAGGCATTTAGGTTGATTCCATGTCTTAGCTATTATGAATTGAGCTGCAATAAACATGGGTGTGCAGACAACTCTTTAATTCGTTTACTCCAATCCCTTGGGTAAATTCCCAGGAGTAGGATGGCTGGGTCATACAGTAGGTCTATAGAAAGATTTCTGAGGTATTTCCAAACTGTCTTCCATAGTGGCTTTACCAGTTTGCATTCCCACCAACAGTGGATCAGGGTAGCTTTTCCCCAAAATACTCACCAGCACTTGTTGTTTGTTGATTTCTGTATGAAAGCCATTCTACCTGGGGTGAGGGGAAACCTCACTGTGGTTTTGATTTGCATGTTCCTGATGGCCAGTGGTCCTGAACATTTTTTCATGTGTCTGTTGGCCATTTGGATTTCCTCTTTTGAAAAATGTTTAAGTCCTTGGCCCATTTTTCAACTGGGTTTGTTTGCTATTGTGGAGTTTCTTGATCTCTTTGTATATTCTGGCTATTAGTTCTTTATAAATTGCATAGTTTGGAAGTAATTTCTCTCATTTTGTCAGTTGCCTCTTCATTTTCCTGAGTGTTTCTTTTGCAGTACAGAAACTTCTCAATTTGCTATAATTCAATTTGTTGATTTTGGCTTTGATTGCCTATGCCTGTGGAGTCTTTTCCAAGAACTCTTTACCTGTGTCAATGTCTTGCAAGGTATCCCCAATGTTCTCCAGTAATTTGATGGTATCAGGTCATAGATTTAAGTCTTTAATTCATTTTGAATGGATTTTCATGTAAGGTGTAATGTGGGGTCCTGCTTCATACAACTGCATGTGGAAATCCAGTTCTCCCAGCACCATTTGTTGAAGAGATTGTCCTTGCTCCAGAGATTGGTTTTAGTTGATTGGTCAAATATAAGTTAGTTGAAGATGCTTGTATTGATTTTTAGCAGTTCTATTCTGTTCCATTGATCTAGCCATCTGTTTTTGTACCAGTACCAGGTTGTTTTGATTATAACTGCCTTGTAGTATGTCTTGAAATCTGGTATTGTGATATTTCTGGCTTTGTTTTTGTTGTATAAAATCTTTAGTTATTCAGGTTCTCCTGTGTTTCCATATGAATTTAAGCAGCATTTTTTTCTATGTCTAGAAGAATGCCTTTGGTATTATGATTGGTATCACACTGAATCTGTTGCTTCTGGAAGAATGGACATTTTGATATTATTGATTCTTCCAATCCATGAACATTGATGATTTTTCCATTTTTATATCTGTTTTTATTTCTTTCTTTAATGTTTTGGAATTCTTATTGACATCTCTGGTTAAATTTACTCCAAGGTATTTGATTTTTCTTGTAGCTATTGTGAATGGGATTGATCTTAGAAGTTGTTTTTCAGATGTGGCATGGTCTGTATATACAAAAGCTGTCAATATTTGTGTATTGCTTTTATCTCCTACTGTTTTTACAAATTCTTCTATGAGTTCCAAGAGTCTCTTGGTGGAATCTTTTGGATGCCCTATTTATACAATTATGTTATCTTCACAAAGGGATTGTTTGACTTGTTGGTTCCCAATTTTAATCTCTTAATTTCTTTTTCTTGTTTATTGGCTCTAGCAAAAACTTCCAGGACCATACTGAATAGCAATGGTGAGTGGGCATCCTTGTGTGGTTTCGGATCTCAGTGGGAATGCTTCCAACTTTTCCCCATTCAATAGGAACTGGCCGTGGGTTTGCTATAAATTGCCTTGATTGTGTTGAGAAATATTCCTTCTATATCCAGTTTGCTTAAAGTTTTCATCAGGAAAGGGTATTGTATTTTATCAAATGCTTTCTCTGCATCTATTGAGATAATCATGTGTTTTTTTTTTTCCAGCAGTTTGCTAATGTGGTGTATTACTTTGATTGATTTGCAAATGTTGAACCATCCCTGCATACCAGGGATAAATCCCACTTGGTCTGAGTGGATGATTTTTCTGATGTGTTGTTGGATTCGATTGGCCAAAATTTTGTTGAGGATTTTTGCATCTATGTTCATCAGGGAAATTGGTCTGTAATTCTCTTTCTCTGTTGTATATTTATCAAGTTTAGGAATTAAGGTGATGCTAGCTGCATAGAAAGAATTTAGGAGGATTCCCTCCCTTTTAATTATTTTGAATAACTTGAGAAGACCTGTATTTAGTTCTTCCTTAAATGTCTGGTAGGATTTAATACTGGAGTCATCTGGTCCAGATCTTTTCTTTGTTGGGAGAATCTTTATTACTAATTCAATTTCTGTCTAGGTAATGGGTATATTTAGGTTTTCTTTGTCTTCATGGCTCAATTTAGGTAGGTTGAATGTGTCCAGGAATCTTTCCATTTCTTCTAGGTTTCCCAGTTTGTTGGCATACAGCTCTTTGTAGTAATTTCTGATGATTCTTTTTATTTCTGTGGTGTCTGTTGTTACATTCCCTTTTTCATCTCTGATTTTATTGACTTGGGCCTTTTCACTCCTTTTTGATTAGTTGGCCCAATAGTTTATCAATTTTGTTTATGTTTTCAAAAAACCATCTCTTCGCTTTGCTGATCTTTTGTATTGGTTTTGATTTCAATTTGTTGATTTCTTCCCTAATTTTAATTATTTCTCTTCTCCTACTAGTTTTGGGTCTGGTTTGCTGCAGTTTTTCTAGATCCTTGATATTTATTGATAGCTCATTTATTTGGTGCCTTTCCAATTTCTTTTTATAGGCACCTATTGCTATAAACTTTCCTCTTAGCACAGCTTTTGCTGTATCCCATAAGTTTTGATATGTTGTGTTGTCATCTTCATTTATCTCCAGCAAGTTTTTGATTTCTCTTTTGATTTCTTCTATGACCCACTGTTCATTCGGGAGCATGTTGTTCAGTCTCCATGTGTTTGCATATGCTCTAGAGATTCCTGAGTTGCTGATTTTTAGCTTCTTTGCATTGTGGTCTGAGAAGTTGCATGATATTATTTCTATTTTTTTGAATTTGCTGAGACTTGTTTTATGGCCTAGCATGTGGTCAATCCTAGAGAAAGTTCTATGAATTGGTGAAAAGAATATGTCTTCTGCAACTTTAGGATGAAAAGTTCTGTAGGTATCTGTCAGGTCCATTTGGTCTACAGCGTTGATTAACTCTGCTGTTTACTTGCTGAATTTCTGTTTGGTTGATCTATTGATTGCTGAAAATAGGGTCTTGAAATTCCCCATTACTATTGTATTTGAGTCTATGTCTTCCTTCAGACCCCTTAACATTTCTTTTTTCTTTTTTTTGACAGGCGGAGTGGATAGTGAGAGAGAGACAGAGAGAAAGGTCTTCCTTTTTTGCCGTTGGTTCACCCTCCAATGGCCGCCGCAGCCGAATTGCTGCGGCCAGCGCACCACGCTGATCCAAAGGCAGGAGCCAGGTGCTTATCTTGCTCTCCCATGGGGTGCAGGGCCCAAGCACTTGGGCCATCCTCCACTGCACTCCCTGGCCACAGCAGAGAGCTGGCCTGGAAGAGGGGCAACTGGGACAGAATCCGGTGCCCTGACCAGGACTAGAACCCAGTGTGCCGGTGCCACAAGGTGGAGGATTAGCCTATTGGTGCCGGCCATTAACATTTCTTTTAAGTAGCCCTGTGCCCTGTAATTAGGTGCATATACATTTAAAATAGTTACATCTTCTTGTTGAATTAATCCCTTAATCATTACATGGTGCCCTTCTTTGTCCCTTTTAACAGTTTTTATGTTAAAGTCTATTTTTTTCTGATATTAGAATGGCTACATCAGCTCTGTTTGGTTTCTGTTAGTATGGAATATCTTTTTCCATTTTTTTCACTTTCAGTCTGCATGCATCTTTGTTGGTGAGATGTGTTTCTTTCAGGCAGCAAATAGTTGGGTTTTGTTTTTTAATCCATTCAGCTAGTCTGTGTCTTTTAACTGGAGAGTTAAGGACATTTACATTCAAGGTGACTATTGATAAGTAAAAACTTGTCCTGCCATTTTCCCATAAATATTCCTATTTTTTACTTTGGATTTCCTTTGTACTTTTATTGTGAGCTTTCCTTCCTTTACCTTCTTCAGTAGTGATGATCATGTTTCTTTGTTTCTGTGTGCAGCACATCTTTAATCATCTTCTGCGGGGCTGGATGGGTGGTGACAAGTTCTTTCAGTTTCTGTCTGTTATGGAAGGTCTTTGTTTCACCTTCATTCATAAATGAGAGCTTTGCAGAATATAGTATTCTGGGTTGACAATTTTTTTTTCTCTTGCAACTTGGGGACTATGTTTCGCCATTCTCTCCTTGCCTATAGGGTATCTGATAGAAGTCCATTGTGAGTCTAATTGGAGAACCTCTGAAGTAATCTGGTGTTTTGCTCATGCACATTTTAGAATCTTTATGTTTTGCTGTGGACAGTTAGATTACAATTCATTGTGGTTAAGATTTTTTCTGGTCATGTCTATTAGGAGTTCTGTGTGCTTCCTGTACTTGGATGTCCCTTTCATTCTCCAAATTGAGGAAATTTTCTGTTATTATTTCAATTAAAAGCCTTCTAATCCTTTCTCTCTTTCCATGCCTTCAGAAACTACTAGAACCTGTATGTTGGGTAGTTTGATAATATCCTGTAGATTCCCAACAGTGTTTTTTAATTTTCTAATTTCTTTTTGCATTTGGTCTGACTGTATAATTTCCTCTCCTTTGCCTTCTAAGTTGGATATTCTTTCTTCTGCTTCACCAATTCTGTTGTTAAGGCTCTACACTGTACTTTTTATTTGTTCTATTGAATACCTCACTTCCAGGATATCATTTTGATTACTCTTTAAGATCTCAATTTCCTGGGAGAAATTTTCTTTCATGTCATTTATGGATTTCATTAGTTTGTGCATTTGTTTCTGATTACTTCTAAGTATTCCTTTGATCAATATTTTGAATTTCGTTTCTGGCATTTCTTCAATCTCATCATCTTCATAGTCTAGTATTGAGGTGCTGTGTTCTTATGGATGTGTCATGTTGTCTTCCTTTTTTCTTGTTTCTTGGGTTGTTACATTTGATATTTGACATTTATGGGGATACTTGTTGGTTTCTTCTTTGATTTTTTCTGTGCTGGCTTTTATCTTTGGACTATGTCTGATTGGATTAGTGGAGTGTCTCCTTTTAGGAATAACTAGAAGTGTGTTATGGGTATGGCCAGGGAGCTCTGTTCAGTGCTTCAGGGTGAAGGGTGTGTCTGAGGTGACACACCCAGGTTTGGTGTGGAAAATCTCTTTCTCTTTTTTAATCAGAGAGGAAGTTTCTTGTCTGTTGGCATATACTCAGCTGAGCTCTTCTCTAATGAAACCAGTGCCTGGGCACTCTTCCACAAGGACTACCCATAGGATCTATGCAGTCCTCAGTATAAGCTCAGATTCCCCAGCAATGTGTCTTGCCAGGTAACCAGGGATCCTTGATCACATGGAGCCTTACACAATGAATGCACAATGTCCCAGTCACACCTGAGTCTTCCCACACAGCCTCAGTGTTTTTGTAGTCCCAGCACACCAGCCTCCCATAGTTATTGCATGCAGCTCCCTTTCTTCCAAGATCAGAAGAGATTGGGCACATTCTGGGTGGTATGGCTGTAGACCCAGTTCCCTTTCTATTCTCCCCACCAGAGACAGGAGTCTCCACTTAGTCTGTTGCTGGGTGCAGACATGAGCTGGCATAGCTGTTACATATGTCCAAAATGGCTCCTGCTCTCTATCAGCTTGTTATAGGACACCTTTGCAGGATGATCATGGAGAGCGAAAACTTCACCTCCCTCCATTTGTTTTTTCTCATCTAGTTTGGTGGGTACACTATCCTCCACAGGACTTCAAGCTGGATTCCATATAGGCCCTTCCTGCAGCTTTTTCACCAGTGGCTTAGGCTGCTGCAGTCTGGTCTCACCTCACTCTCCAATGCTTGTGCAGAGGCTCTTGGCTGGAGGGGTCCTAAATTGTGCACATCTTTGCTCTCCATGTAGGTCCACTGTGTTCCTCCAATTAGTTTCCTCTGCTGTTTTGTCCCTAACTTTTCCCTGAGATTGCACTCTTTTCACTTCTTAAAAACTATCTTCTCCTAGCCTAGAGCAGCAAACTCCCTCCCTACTCTGCCATCTTAATCTACACCTTTTCTTCATTTCAGACCAATTATGCACTTTCTTCACTCTGTATTGTCCTTGCAAATGCATATACTGAAGAATGAATGTTTCCTATAGATACATTCACAGTTATGTGCATGAAAATAAAATTTAGTGCAACTGCAAATATAAACTACATTATTATATAAAGTAGTTTTTCAGGGTTGGGTGTTTGACTGCCAATTAAGATGCCCATGTCCATATCAGAGTGCTTGAGTTTAATAACTTGCTCTGCTCCTGACTCCACTTTCCTGCTAATGCAGACTCTTGGAGGAAGTGGTAATGGCTCAGGTGATCAGGTTCTTTATTCCCATGTGGGAAACTTGGATTGAGTTCCCAATTTCTGGCTTCAACCAGAGTCATCATAGGCATTGGAAGAATGAACCGAAGGATGGGAGCTCTCTCTAATTATCTTTCTGTTCTGTATCTTTCAAATAAATAAATGAAAATTTACAAAATAGCCTCTCTAGTTGAACTGGACAGAAAATGTGATTTTTTTTGTAAGTTTAAACCCCACTAAAGAATTTGTTGGTGTGGTTTTCCCCTGTCAACCTAGGTGTTTACTATTTAGAAAATCCGATTGTCTATAAAACATTGACCAAAGAAAGATCCATAACTTTCTGTGAATTCGAAACATCATAGAAATGTATAGTTTGAATATGAGTATTATTGTCAAAATTTGGTAACTCAATATTTCAATTACTCATTGAGGAAATATGATATAATTTGTAGAATTAAGGGTCTTATTCTAACTGATTTTTTTCAAGTCTCTCTTTTTAAAAACAAGTTCTTAGCAGCTTTACAAAGAACAACAGTCATCAGGCAAGGGAAACACCAACTGTTTCAGTTTACATATATCCAGGCCATGCATATCCCTGTCTTGGGTTCATTGAGGCAATATCACAGCATGGACTCTGGATAAAGCAAGCAAAAGATAACACAGCATACACCAAACTGGAGTAGGTCAATTAAAAAAACTTATTAACAGGCAATTAAAGCTCAGTAGTTTTTTTTTTCTTTGTGTGTGTTTGTGTGTACTATTCAGTGGAGAGTTTAGCATGTTGAACCTATTCTTTCCCCAGGTGTCATTTACTGGAAATGCCTGAGGAATCTTGGAGAAGAATCAAAAACAACCAAAAAAATATTGTCAATTTTTCCTGTGGTATAAACTGATGAATTTTCCCATTGAAGTGAGTCTTAATTCTATACTAAGCTAGAGAAAAAAAAGATGTTAATATCAATGCACCAAACCATAAAACAATAACTCTGGAAAAAGTGTCTCAAAGGCAGGACCCACTGTGGAAGTGAACAAAAGCAAAGCCTTATTAATAATGGGCCAGTCCTATGGAGAACCTGGGTGGGAAAACTGCTGTTTGGAAGTAGACTGTTCACTCATGTGAAGTGAATTAACAATTCCTGGGCACCAGGGTACTATTAGTGCATTGAAACAACTTATTTACTATGGGCATCCTGGTGCCCTGGCACACCCCACATCACTATAGGATTGAGCATAATAAAATCATATGGTGCCAAGAAGCCAGATCTTGCAAATTTTAGGCAGTAGCCCAGTGAAGTGACAGGGATTTATGGTAGTTAAATCAGCTGGGGCACTGTGGTAGCCATAGCAGAAATTTCATCCTTAGTTTCTGGAAAGCAGAGAAATTAGAGCCAGTTAATAATCCCTGATGACAAGTCATCCAAGTCTTTCTTTTATGTGTTATGTGATTTTGCAGGCTTACATCTTGCTCATGGGGGAAAGAAAAAAACAAAACCAAAAATTTCCTTTATTCCTTTAAGTCAAAATCAGGAGGAAGCTGACACTTTATAAAGGTAATACTTACTCATTCTGCTGCTCATAATTGGCTGCCTAAAAAAATGTCTGTGATTAATAGCAAGGCAAAAAAGAAAGAAGCAAAGATTCATAAAAGTAAAGGATCACAGTCTTAATAAATCATGCTCTTACTGCCTACCTACAAAGTAGGCAAAACATGTTTTAACAAAGCTGATTGTACTGGAGAAAAAAAAATTACTTGGGATAGAGGCAAATGTATTTTTATATGGTGGGAGAAACAGAGATAAGTTAATTTACTATGAAAGAAGTGCTTCAGTAATTATTAGTTTGGGTAGTTGGATAATATTGGTGCTTACTATGTGTTTCATTCTCTTACAAACTAAGGTTTATTCTATGATTATAGTGAGCCAAGTTTCATTCATAGTCATACTTAGAATGCTAGATATACCTGAATATTAAAAAATGCTGTAAAGAAGCACACAAACACACACGATTTTACCCAACAAAGAAGTGACTCAAACAGGATTACTCTATTCAATCTGGGAAAATCATAGTAGCATTACTTTTGCTTTTTAATCTGAGAGGCTTGATCATCTGGTTCCATTGTTTTATACATGAAATTTCATGAAGGTAGAACTTACATCTCAAACAAAAGTGGTAGCCAAATTTGTCTTATTTATCTCATTATTAAATAATTTCTTTATGAACAAGAAAAAATATATTCATATATTCATCCTTGAAAGATAGTTGAAGACAAACTCTTATAAAATTATGTTGGCTGAAATATCAAATGAACACTCTGAATTCTTTAAAGCTGGGACAAGTTAGGAGCAATCATCTTGATTTTCTGCTAAGCACTAGTCATGCTAATTTCTACCATCAACAAATTTGATTAAATTCAAAGAGGGTAAACAGTTTTTTCTCCTAACTTGCAGCATTCTTAATGTTTAGAAACAGAGAATTTGTCAACCAGAAATAGATTTTCCTAACATGAAATTGAAACTAAATCTTTTTTTTTTTTTTTGCAAGATTTTGTTTATTTATTTGAGAGGTAGAGTTACAGTCAGGGAGAGGGAGAGACAGAGAGAAACGTCTTCTATCTGCTGGTCCTCTTCCCAAATGTCCTCAATTGCTGTAGCTGGGCCAACCCAAAACCAGAAGCCAGGAGCTTGCTTCTTCTGGGTTTCCCACTTAGGTACAGGGACCCAAAGACTTGGACCATTCTCTGCTGCTTTCCCAGGCCATAGGAGAGCGGGATCAGAAGAGGACAGACGGGACACGAACTGGAGCCCACACTGAGATGCTGGCACCGCAGGCACTACTGTGCCACAATGCCAGGACCAAAACTAAATCGTTTGAAAGGTCCAAAATGAAACAGGCAAAGAGATTGTGATATTCATCACGTGTTTTCTACTTTTCATTTTCTGTTATCCAGATACAATGTCTAGTCTCCTTGCTCCCAAGGATGATTTCATGCCTGCCTTCCAATCATTTAGATTGTAAGACCAGTGCCAGATCATCAGGTCTGGAAAGTTGAAAAAAGAATAAGTTTAGAGACTTATTAAATTTGAATAAATAAATTGGACCAAATATTTGATTTTATTTTTGAAAGTTAAATTGATAAATTACTTTTGTGACATTTTAATTAGGCATTTTCTGCTGTTTATCCTCAAAACAAAAATATGCATTACTCAGTTTCATTTAGAGGACAATATGTTGAAGACATGTGTCTGGAATGTCCCAACATGTGCTGTGAGAAACTCACTGAGCAGGTTTGGAATACTGGATGTGGAAGAGAGTGTTTCTGTAACTGGAGAACTTGGGATTTCCTGGGTCTTGCTATCCCCCTATGGTAGAGAGAGTACAGAGAAGAAATCTACCAATTGTACATTCTCAAGTGAAGTGAGTACATAATTTATTTAGCTTCTTACATCTACTAATGACATTTCCATAAATGTACACTTTCCTTTTTGCCATTTATCAAAATACAAAAGGTCAGAATTTGGAGTTAAAACTGGGGAAAAGATAGCAAATATTATATTTAGAAGTCCAAATTGGAATGTTAATATTGAAGTAATTTACTTCTTAAGATTTTAAAAAAAGTAGTTTGTCATATTAGAATCAACACCAAAAACAGACGCCACCGTCTCATCAAATAAACATGCAGAGAAAGGGTAACACACACATTAGCTGCAAACTGAGTCTGTAGCCAATACAGTATGATGAGAAGGAGTACTCAGTATGATGTGATGTGCAATTGGAGCCATTAGCCATATGGTGCAGTGTGACTGAATAACAGTTGTATCCTATCTGGTTTATTAAATAATTATACAATGGCAAGTTACACTTTTATAATCATTGGCTGTTTCAAATATTTCTGTTAATCTTGCTACATTTACCTGGTTAAAGGACACGTGTTCCAGCAGTTCTCCATGCTTCAAATGTGCTTTGTGTATAGAGTGGAAATCATTTGCCATATAGAAGATTTAGGGCACAATTCTTGTATCATACTGTGTATCATCAAGGTATGCCATAGGGCATTTAGATATACAGGGGCACATTCCTTTCAGAGTTGCTTTCCCACCTGCCACCTGTCAGTGCACACACTGTATGTGGGATAGAGAATGTGCAATTTTTATGTAATTTCCACACAATGAGAGAGAAAAGTATTAAGACATTCAAATGGAAAGCAAAAAAATTCAGTAAATTGTCCACACATTTTGTTGAGTGGTGTTGTGCTGGCTCCTATTTGGATACTTTTATTTATTTTTAATTACAGACATTACTCTGTTACGTTTCTATTTATAGATTTTTTTTTTGCTAAAGGAATTTTTATTGCATTCATTTGTTTACTTCCAACCTATGTGGCTTTGTCAGGTGACTTACACTTTACTAATCAGTCCAATTACTCCGGCCTACACCAGAGAGTCACTCAGATACAACGTGTGCTGGTTCTGTGATGTGAGATCATCAGAGGACAGGCAGCAGTATCATGGTTAATGCAGTGAAATTGCTGTGTTTGTGATATGCTTACCATGGGATCACAGGGCAGCTGCATCTGCCACTGAGCGATGGGTTGTGTTTCAAAGAAATATGTTGGAACAACAGTACACTTACTTTTGCATAAGCTTGCTCTTTGAGCTAATGGGGGTTTGATATCTTTGTATGTTTGTTGTCTTCATGCATGATTATTCTGGAAACATTAGAATTTTGAAAGTATAATTTAGAGTTTATAAATAATACTTTGATAAAAACACTGAGAATTAAGGCTAATCCAGGTACAATATCAACACTGCAAATGACAGTCATGGATCTTCATGCAAAATTACATCAACATATTTCTGCTTCTGTATATACTTAAAGGCTGAAATAGTATTAATATATTCAGAATATTTCATTTATAATGAAACTGATTTTATTATCATTTTAAAAAATGTAAACACTTAAATACACTCTCTTATGTTCAGGCCTCTTTGATCATATTCAAAGAGAAAGTATAAGAAGAATTAAGAAGTCATTAAGGCTGTTTGTCGATATTTCAGGTCCCACGCCATCAGACACATAGTAGAACTGCGATTCTTCACACCTTCATGTGTGTCATGGCCACTGCCTTCCTCAGTGAATCTTAAGGCAGAATTTTCATAACTGACAAGCAATTCACCATGCTGTCTTTTGATTGACACTTCTTCAGCCTTAGTACCTGAATGAGACCTTTGTGATGCACACTGGACAGTGTTCCAACCCTCAATGCTCAAGCAACACAAATGAGAAATTGGTCTATGTTGTCTCAACCCATGAGTTTCCTTCTTCTTCTTTTTTTTTTAAGATTTGTTTATTTGAAAGTCAGAGTTACACAGAAAGAGTAGGAGAGGCAGAGAAAAAGAGAGGTCCTCCATCTGCCAGTTCACTCACGAGTTGGTCTCCACGGCTAGAGCTGTGCTGATCCAAAGCCAGGAGCCAGGAGCTTCTTCTGGGTCTCCTGTGTGAGTGCAGGGTCCCAAGGACTTGGGCCATCTTTTATTGCTTTCCCAAGTCATAGCAGAGAGCTAGATCAGAAGTGGAGCAGCTGGGACTCAAACTGGCGTCTGTATAAGATGCTGGCACTACAGGAGGCGGCTTTACCCGCTCTGCCACAGCGATAGCCCTCAAGTTTCTTTCTTGAAGTTGTTCATTATTGCTCATTACTAACCAACAAAAACAGAACTTCGTGTCAGTGAATTCGCTGATCTTAATAATGAGGCAAGCTTAGCTCTAAAAATGTTTAGTCATTTTAATAGAGGCCAGCTTTGTGGAGTGGCAGGTTAAGCTGCCACCTGCAGCCCTGTCATCCCATACGGGTGAGGTTGGTGTACCAGATGCTCCACTTCCAATCGCGCTTCCTGCTAATGACTTGGGAAAGCAGAGAGAAATGGCCCAAGTACCTAGGCCCTTGCCTGTGGGAGACCCTGAAAATGTGCCAGGTTCCTGGCTTCAGCCTGGCTCAGTCCTGGTAGTTACGGCCGTCTGGGGAGTAAACCAGCAGATGGAAGATTCTCTCTCCACAACCGCCCATCTCTGTAACACTGCCTTTCAAATAAACAAATAAATCTTTTTTAAAAAGTCATTGCAGGGCCGGCGCCGTGGCTCAACAGGCTAATCCTCCGCCTTGCGGCGCCGGCACACCGGGTTCTAGTCCCAGTCGGGGCACCGGATTCTGTCCCGGTTGCCCCTCTTCCAGGCCAGCCCTCTGCTGTGGCCCGGGAGTGCAGTGGAGGATGGCCCAGGTGCTTGGGCCCTGCACCCCATGGGGAGACCAGGAAAAGCACCTGGCTCCTGGCTCCTGCCATCGGACAAGCGCGGTGCGCCGGCCGCAGCGCGCAGACCGCGGCGGCCATTGGAGGGTGAACCAACGGCAAAGGAAGACCTTTCTCTCTGTCTCTCTCTCTCACTGTCCACTCTGCCTGTCAAAAAAAAAAAAAAAAAAGTCATTGCAACGAATAATGTTAGTTAAGTCAAGAGTGTTCAGAGATTCCTGCCTGAGTGTGAATCTGGTGTTCTTCAGTGTGTCATTAAGTGACCTCCTCACCTCACAGAGGGCCTGAGGGGACTCGGGACAACTGTGATCCTTTTTGCTTTTGTTCCTTGAGTCATACAAGTATTATCACTTTCATATGTTGGAATAAAGTTTAAGAAGCACTGGCTTTCATCATATGTAATATGGCAAAAATCCCACAGATGGTGAATACAAAGGCCAGAAGTTTTGGAAATATCAATTAAGCAAAACATTTAAGGGGAAATAAATAATATTTAGGACTTGCAATCTCTAAATCAAAATTTCAAAATAATTGCGAGTTTATCATTTTACTTGGGTTGTATACATAATTGCTAATCCATCCATTCATCCAGGCAGCCAGCTAATCAAAAGTGATTGTGTATCAACTGTACATTAACGGAACTATGAAAAATAAAGGAGATCAAAATGATGAGCTATTCATTGTTTTATTGTCTCTCAATAACCGATGTTCTGTGGGAAAGGAAGATAATTAATTATCGTGATATAAAATGCTACTATAAATAAATTCTATGTTCTAGGAACTGTCCTGGGTATTTAATTTTATGAGTCTTCTAAAGAACTCAGTGAGGTAGATATTACTTTTTATCATGTACAGATAGGGATACTGATTCTCAGAGAGCTTAAATGATTTGCTAAGAGCTCTCTTACTAGAAAAACATTGAAAAAGGATTTGAATCCATAGTATAGAGAAAAATATATGTATATACTTAAAGATCACCTTTGCTTCTAACACTGCCAAAAATTTCCTACCAAGACTTCCTGCTCCCTGCCTTCCATGAGGATAACATTGTGTAATATTGGGGTTAAATCCATTGTTAGGATTGTCTGAGTTTAAATTACATTCGGATCTTTCTCAAAGTGTAAATCTTTCCCCCGGTGGGCACAGAGATGTTTACATAACAACACACACAAACATTTAGAAAAGTACCAATTATTTTGATGAAGTGTTTTTTTCATCTTTATAGAATGACTTTAAATTAAACAAAAGAGTAAAATTTGAGTTTGTAGTTAAAAGAATTTTAGCCTTAATGTGAAGCACGTTTTTTCAAAATTTACATATATATATATAAATTATGGATGAAAATTGATTTAGAAAAGTCACTGTCATTTTCTAGATGGTTTTGTTTAGATGTGAAGTACCATGCTACATTTTTTTTTCTGGTCATTTTGCCTTAGAAACTCCTTGGGTCTAGGCCTGCTTACTAATACCTTTCTGCCTGGCATCTTCAGTAACCATCTTGGCATGTTATTTGTTCATCTGTAAAAACAAGGGCAGAGGTTGCATCAGGTTCTATACAGGCTTTTGTGTCTCCAGTGTTGTACGATTTCTTTACCTTTCTGAAGCAATGGGGCCACTAACAGGAATCTGATTCTTACCTTCTTACAGGGGTATGTATACACAAAAACTTATAGTCTCTTTGAAACCAAGGTCATTTTCATGTTGCCAAAACAAAATCCTAAGCAGATTTCTGCTTTTTGACAACGTCTTTCAGATATTTTTTTTTTCTTGTTACCATAATTTTTTAATGTCTTGACCAGTATCAACAAGGCAGGCAACAGTGGAGTATGATCCTTAATGTTTTTTCTATATATATTCTTTTTCTTTTAACCTATATGTTCATTGTAATTCTAATTTGTATCTATATTGAAAACATCTATGCAGTTATATAGAATAATTTTTATAAGGTATTGGGCTGTCTCTCATTTTTCGGATCAAAATACTTTCAAGAAACTTGAGTTTATTTTTCAGTATGTAATATATTCTTTCAAATGATTTTAATTCTGGTGTATAACCAGAGTTTGGCACTAAACTTTTTTGTTTATTATCTGGCTATATGCAGTGCTTGATTCCATGTTTATTTATCAATCTGGTGTGAGTGTAGGTGTGCACGCGTACATGTGGAAATGCAGAAACATATGGGGGAACAGGTGTCTGTGAGTTCCTCTCTCCTATTCCTGGGAATAGAAACACCTTGGAGTGGGCATTTGCTCTGGTTGTTAAAGATGCCGGTTTGGATTTCCAAACCTCATATTGGCATTCTTGGGTTCGAGTTCCAGCATTGCTTCTCATCCACCTTCTGGCTAATACACATCCTGAGAAGCAGCAGGCAATGGCTCAAATAGTTGAGCCCCTAGCACCCTATCAGAGATCTGGACTGAGCACCCGGATGCAGGCTTTAGCTTGGCCCAGCCCTGGCCTCTGTGGACACTGGGGAAACATGAGCAGCTAGGTGATCTCTGTTTGTCTCTGACTCTTAGATAAATAAAATAAAATGAATAAAATCTAGAAAAATAATGGAAGCATCTTAAAACAACATGGCAATACAGCTAATTGGATGTTTTCACCTGGCAAAAAAATAGTAATGGGAAGTGTATGAAAGAAATAGAAATAAGGGTGTTTATGACAGATCCTAAATTGTAAATTAAGGTTGTATATATGCATCTGTCTTCTTACATTTCCTAGGAGTAGTTCTAGAAATTAGCACCCAAGAATGACATTTGGTATAGCACATAAGGAAAGTGTCTTTATTCACCCACGTATGTTTAAGTAATATTAAATATAGAAGTAGCAAAAATTTAAAAGAAGAAAGAGGCAGAAGTTCATGACAAGTTACATAAAGCTTATCGTGATGGCAAATATTTACATTCTAAACCTTTCTCTTCCTCATAAACAACCTGATTTTCATCGAAGAAAGCAGCTGGCAGACTGCTGAACCAGTTATTTTATTTTATCAGGCATTGCTAGCAGAGATACCACTTTCATTTTTGCCAGCATTTGTAGTGTAAATGAGGAGCAACCTATCGTAAAATAACGCTAAGAAGATCAAAGGAAGCAATCCCAACTACCAAGCTAAATTCATTCTGGGAAAATGTTTTTTTTTGATTATGGTTAATAATGTAATCAAGCCAGAAACCTGCCTAGAAGTTGGGTTATAGCTGAATGACTGCTAATATTACAGGGTACCTAATCGGCAGTAATGTGGCAAGAAAGTTACGGACATATGAAAACAAGGGGCTAATAAAATATTGACAAAGAATCATCGTTTTGATGAGAGTATGATGTATATTTTCTCAGAAGAGCAAATCAGTGTTGCAACTAGAGATTTAGAATTAAAGCAGAAAAAAAGAGAGGCATAAAAGGGAAACAAACCAAAGGGTCATTTTTTAAAAAAAAAATCTTTGATTTCATTCTTTAAAGACCAATTACTTTTCTGTCCCCTGTGGGAGGAAAAAAACATTCTTCTTCTTAATAGCAAAATCATTTGAAGACTTTTCTGATTCATTTTATATTTAGCACATTATGGCTTTAGTCATCAGTGGGAAAGAGCCTTGCAAACTGACAGACCTGAAATCATGTCCTTTGATTGTAATTGACAGGAAAAGCATTTAAGGTAAAGAAAAAAATATTTTATTCATCTTTGATTACACTGTGATGTGATTTGGTGACATAATACAGCTGGGAACTGAGGCAAGAAAGGTAATAATTCTACTTGAGGGTTTGACATGGTGTAGCCTTTAGTTGTCTTCATACCAACGCCTCCAGTTACAATAGTCGCCTTGATGGTGGCTAGACAAATAGATACACAGAGTATTAGAATGTAAAAGGCAAACAACTTTAAAAGAACATGTCTTAAGGCAATGTATTTCAGCATTAAATTCTTGACAACTGCACATTTGACTCTACCTAAAATTAAATCTATTCAATTTAAACATTTTATGGTACAAAAATACTTCCATTTAAGCAACAACTTCTTAAAATAATGGGAAATAAATGGTGTATACACAATAGCTCCTTAAGAGATGCATGCCTTTTTTGATATCAGTTACTGTGAGTATATGTTTTAATCTCTCCATATGAGATGATTTTTATTTTTATATTTTATTTGATAGTCCTTTTCCCTTCTCCTCCGACTTATTTACTTTTTGATTTATATTTTGGGCATTAAATAAAAGAGGTACGTGCAAATGCTACTGTAAATAATGTCAGAGTGTTTGTAAAGTAATACCCAGAGTATCACACTATTCCTGCTAGATATTTATTTCATTAAAAAATTTATTTTCTAGGATTTATATAGTGACTTGAAGTTTGAGTCTGTATTCGCAGTGCCATAGTGAAAACAGTTTCTCTATCTTAACAAATGACATCCTAATATTCAGATTTTAAAATATTTAACAAATTAGTGCAGAGATGGTGTTTTGAGAAACAGGTAAAGATGTTAGTAAGTGTGCAAAAGAAAACTATTATATAAAGTTAACTTGCAAAATTTCCTTCATAATCAGAAATTTGAAGAGTTTAGATTTACATGTAATGACCACTTTAAATCTATAAGACTGCAAGGCAAGAAAGCCTATTCCTTAGCAATATTTCTTATGTGATTAAGAAAAGATCTCTTGAATGTCACAAGTGTGTGTGTGAGTATGTGTGGCTATAAAGAGAATTAAATGAATATCCACCTGAGAAAGACTTATGATAGAGTTACATTTTCCAAAGGAAGATTATAAATTGGCAGTGCATGATGATATTTATATATGTAAATCAACTATTTGAATCTGCAAGTTAATTGTGTCTAGAAATGTCAGACTAATTATAAACTCTTATGCTGTATTTATCTGAATGCCCCCAAAGCTGTTTAAAACTGAAAATTTCCATTTACAGAAGGTTGTTTCAGCTATCACAAATGGACTGTATTAATCATACCTTTAAGAGTAATGTAGATATCATCTGCACAAATACAGGTGCAGGCCAGAAAGCTCTTCAACCTCCAATGGAAAACAGGTCTTCCAGTTCTGTTCAGAGTTCCTGAGTACCTCGTCAGAGAGTCCAAGAGAATATGCTTTATTAAAGGAATAATTTGAATTATTATCTATTGGGTAATAACATAATAAACATAGAATTGGCTGTATATGCTAGTTCCCTTTGTGGAGACCAAATTATATTTCACTGTGTTTCCACATTTGCTGTTAACACAGTTAAATAAACTCTGAGCCTCTCTACTTTTCTTTGGATTGCTTTAAACATCAGTTTGTGTTTCTGATTGGTCTGTTTGGGTGTATTGTTACTACTAAGATCATAAGGAACCTTCGAGACATAATTAATCAGTTGAAACTCAACATACAATTGATGTATTCATGTATGCGATACCCATTCATATTTCACATTGGAATAGATGCTTTTCATCTTTTCATATAATGGGAGAGCACTAGTTTTTGCATATTTGCTCATTTACACATGTGCATTTGTGCCTTCCAACATTTTGAAAGCAGAAGTAGGAATGCCAGTTTACTTGTTGGAACCCAAACATTGCATTTTAGCTTTGACCAACTTTGGTTTTCTTTAGAATGAAAGATTCAGTTGAACTATAGACAGTCCCTGAATTATAATGACTAAATTTACTTTTTTTTTTAACTTTGTGATGTTACAAATTGTATACAGTAGAATCCATACATAGCATTTTGAATTTTGATCTTTTCCTGTGCTAGTGACAAATAGTTTGATAGCTTCTTGGAATGCTGGGCAGTGGGAGTGAGATGCAGCTCTTAAACGGCTACAGATTCAAAAGGAAAAACAATCAGTGGTCTACAGTATATCATGTTGCTACGCTCTGATGTTCAGTGTGCTAGGGATATTAACTATATTTCAATTTATGATATTGACATTTGGATGTAATCTCATTGTAAACCAAGGACAATCTATATTAGAGATTTTTTTTGTCAATTCATTTGAGTTTAATTTTTTATTCCAGTTGGTTAACTATAAATCATTTTACCTAGAGAGCAAATAAATAGCAGATCTTTTACAAAGCTTTTGCAAATGGGATTTGAGAAATTTAAATTTATTTACTTATTTATTTGATAAAGAAAGAGAGACAAAGTGAGACAGAAACAGAGAGAAATGGGGTGAGGAGAGAGAATGCCAGTGAGCCAGACAGAGCTTTAATTTTCTGTGGGTTCATTCTCCAAATGCCCACCATTCTGCAGGGTCTGGCTGAAGCCAGGATCCTGGAACTTGTCCATCCAGGTTTCCAATGTAGTATCAGGTAGTTCAGCCATTATCTGTTGGCCCCCAGGGTGCACATTCACAGAAAGTATGAGTCAGGAGCACTGCTAGAACTTGAACTCAGGCATTCCAATATGGGCTACAGGAATAGCCTGAATTGGAACTGCTAAACCAAGCACTTGCCTCAGAGATCTTTACTACAACTTTATACTTCCGTTCATTGTCCTCAAAGTAGTTATCTACCATGGAAAAACAACTTTAGAAGAATGAAGGTGGCTTAGATTGCTGAGCATTTTTTTTTTGACAGGCAGAGTGGACAGTGAGAGAGAGAGACAGAGAGAAAGGTCTTCCTTTTACCGTTGGTTCACCCTCCAATGGCCGCCGCGGCTGGCGTGCTGCTGCCGGCGCACCACGCTGATCCGAAGCCAGGAGCCAGGTGCTAGGTGCTTTTCCTGGTCTCCCATGGGGTGCAGGGCCCAAGCACCTGGGCCATCCTCCACTGCACTCCCGGGCCATAGCAGAGAGCTGGCCTGGAAGAGGGGCAACCGAGACAGAATCCGGCGCCCTGACCGGGACTAGAACCTGGTGTGCCGGCACCGCAGGAGAAGGATTAGCCTAGTGAGCTGTGGCGCCGGCCTGCTGAGCAGTTTTTTTAAAAAAATATTTATTTATTTATTTGAAAGTCAGGGTTACACAGAGAAGGAAAGGCAGAGAGAGGGAAGTCTTCCATCTATTGGTTCACTCCCTAATTGGACCCAATGGCCGGAGCTGTGCCTATCAGAAGCCAGGAGCCAGGAGCTTCTACCTGGTCTCCCACATGGGTGCAGGGGTCCAAGGACTTGGGCCATCCTCCACTGCTTTCCCAGGCCATAGCAGAGAGCTGGATGGAAAGTGGAGCAGCCGGGACCTGAACCAGTGCACTAATGGGATGCTGGCACTACAGGTGGCAGCTTTACCCGTTATGACATAGTGCTGGCCCCGCTGAACAATTTTTATTACTTAGAAGCATCTTAAGCAAATTGCTTAAGTCCATTCTCCATATAAAAATTAAGAATTTTATAAAAATACCCAGTATTGCCATTTAGACAGAGTAAAAAAAATAAATAGCCTAGTTAAGAAAATATAAAAACTTACTGAATTATTTGCATTTTTCTCATATATCTTTAATACTTCTTAAAGTATATGTATTAAATAATGTGAAAATGAAGAATAAATTAATTTTCCATTGTATCTGTAATATGAGTGATAAAATATTTATTTAACATTTAAAGGAGCAAAATATAGGCTTAATGCTTTATAATCTTCAGTTTGCTAAATAATCACAAGTGGGAATGTTTTATATAGAATATTTCCTCAACATTTGAAATCAAATTTAAAATAAGAATGGAAATTTTTATATATGACAGTTAATTATGTAAGGAGGTTAATCTTCATATAGTTAACTTTTCTCAAAAGGTTTTTATGATTTTTGTGAATATAAAATCTACTCTGCTTTATTTGCATTGACTATTGTAATTCATCATTTGTTAATGAAAGTTGTCATTAAAATAGCCCTTAGAAATAATTATAATTATTACACATATAATTATACTTTATTACTATAATTACATATCCTCCTAATAATAAATTGAACATATTTGTGGTTATTAATATTATTAATAACTGAATTCAACTAAATAGAAAAAACTATCATGAAATTTTTATTTAAATAACAGAATTGGAAATAAGAGAGAAAATAACCTTAGCAGTAATCATTTATATTTGGTCAATTGGACTTAAGATCCGTCCATGTAGACACAAATGGCACGATTCCCCCAAATACTCAGACTTGGTCTACATAGAGAGGTTATCCACTTCACTAATTATTTTATTCTATTTACTTTGAAGTAATAATATGCAGACTTTGCCAGATAATTAATAAAATAATTATTTAAAATATGAATTTTCACAGTTAAATTATACATTTAAATATATTAGATACTATTGTTTGTGTTTTGAATGATTTGCCACCCTAATTCAAGATTTAAAAAAGATATTATGCTAAATATAGTAAATGATGTTTAAACTTCCTTGGAATCAAATTTCAGGCAATAATTAAATGAATAAAAATTTGTTGAACCAAAAAAAATCATGGTTTGAAACACTTTGCAACAGGTGTGCTACTGATATAGAATTAAATATAGTTTGATACTGAAGAAGTGGAAGAAGTCGTGCATAAGAAATAGTGAAATTATTACTTTGGACTTGTTAATCTGGAGATTAATGCCATTTTTCTCAAATGTATACAACTCCATAGTGTTATTTTCCTTCTAAAAATATATGATCCTGCACAAGATCACAATCACCAATAAATCTAGTCCTTAGTGATATTTTGACAAAGCATTTAGGTTGTTCCACCTCTAGGCTATGATATCATCTTATATCAACCTAATTCAAGAACTAATATTTGAATCCAAATTCATAGACTAGTGTATGTTTATAAGTTATTAAGTTCACTGTGCAAGTATTATATTGTCAGGATACATTACAATGAATTCTTAAAAATTAAAAAAGTTATAGCTATAAAAATGAAATTCTTAAAATTAACATTTGAATGATGGCAATTTTGTGGGTAATTATAGCTCACACTCTCCATTCAATGCATTTTGATATATGGATAATTACATCTAGTATTATCCTTTAGTTGGGTTTTTACAAAAACAATACAATTTATTGCAAAATTAATTCATTGGCACAATTTAACATTTAGTGGTGTGAAGTTAAAGTGAACTAATTTTTACTAAAGACCACTTGTGCTCTGGTTTTCTATGTTCAAGTGCTAATTGTTTATTATAGGTCACTTTGGAACTTAGTTAAAAATAAATTAAATTGGTTGCAAGGTGCATTTAGTTGAACTAGCTCGATATTTCAGCTCCTGGGGTTTTATTTAAATAAAAAAATGGTGAAGTAATGCAATCATCTTTGGTTATAAAAGTGATGGATGAATTGAAAACATTTTTGAATCAGGTCAATGGTACTGATGATTAGTGCATTGTTAATCAAGTTCTTCAGATTGCTATCAAATGCTTTAGCTCTTTTGCTCAGGCTGGTGAGAGGATCATGAATATTAAAGAGATTCAAATAGATGTGCTCTCATGTAATATGGAGCATCACAAATGAAAAGACTAAATGAGGGCAGACTGTGACTCTATGTACTGATACATCCTAACTAAAGAGGAAGGCCTAATCAATGTCTGTACTCATGTATAGCAGCCACATAGAATCTCTTT
The DNA here is from genome assembly GCA_949820135.1 of Sylvilagus floridanus. NCBI lineage: Eukaryota > Metazoa > Chordata > Mammalia > Lagomorpha > Leporidae > Sylvilagus > Sylvilagus floridanus. The sequence continues at coordinate 129,662,207 of OX463244.1, forward strand.
TTTGTAAATAAGGTTTTACTAAAATTTAGAGAAAAACCAATGGACATGATGCAAGAAATAAATTTTAAAAGAACAGATTTATATAATAGTTAATAAAATTTAGCTGGTGATAGAATTGAAAAGAAGACATCAATTAAAGATTAGGTTACAATGGATTTACATGCCTCAAATAGTAGTGTGTTTTAGCGTCAAAAATTTGAGACTGAGTTGAGAAGTCTCTTATGATAATGGAATATTTTATCTATATTATAAGCAACAATCCTCTTATGTTTTTAAAATCTATGCTATTAAAAACTTGATACTGTATCTTAGTTTTATTTATTACTAAAAGAAAAATTTTATTCTTTAAACAGAAATGGAAGAAAATGATCAGCCATAAACATTGGTAAATATTTAGAGTTTACATCACTTTCAGAATTCGTTTTTTTTTCAGTATGGATATCTAAAATTACAAAGAATTATAAAATATTTATAATTCTAACTACATATTCATGTAAAATAGAAATAAATGTATGCAAATGTTTAAATTAAATTTTAACATAATCTGAGTAAGGATGTGACATCTTTAGCATTTAAATTGACATAGTTTATTGCTGAAATTGGATATACACAAATTGAGCCATCTAGTATAAACATCCTATTTGGAAAGAGTAACACATTACCTTTAGAACCTTCCAACCCAGAATAGTTAAATGTATTGAGTTGGCTGGTTGTTTATTTAGAAAGTGGAAATATATAACTGAGTGAAGTCTTAGGAAAACTGGGCTCCAGGAAAAGCTATTTTGGGGATGACAGAAGGTAGAAAATGATGAACTTCTCACAACTAAACTTGTGAATGTATATGGAGGATCCAGAGGAATTTGAGAATCAGCAGACAGCACAGGGTATGTGGATTTTCAGTTGAAAATGGAAGAGATGAAATGGGGAGCTATAGGATGATTTTTATAGGTTTCACATTTTTCTGGATCCTGTCTTCTGAATAGATGCCAGCTGTTAGATACTCATACCTATATTTTGTAGTCATGGAAATCTACTGACTTTGCTGGTTTGGGGAATGTCCATAGTTCAATCTTTCCTTAGAAGTCCAAGCTCAGTGGGAAAATGATTGGAGATTCAAAGCATTCACAGCACTACAGAACGACTGAATTGTTGAGTGACAACAAGATTTTAAAAGCTGCTTTTTTCAAATAAGTCTTTTAAAAAATTTTTTTAAACAGTAAGATTTTGAGAAGTTAAGCACCTTGCTTAAGTTACTGGTAGGGTCGAGATTACAATTAAGTTATTTTGATTTGCAACGCAGTCTAAAAACTTCCCTTACGATTAAACCAACATAAGCTTAGAATAAAACTAGTCTATAAATATATGGCTACAAACTGTTATATAAGTACTGAGAAAATGTATTGGGTTATGAGTGAATGTAGCAGCAAAATAATTTTATCACAGTGGCAATTCCAGGAATAGAAAGACCTCACTAAGGAAGCGATATTTAAGTAAAAATTTAAAGATAAAATACTAGGGACTTCAAAAGTTCATGAATAATGACTACTGTCTTTTAATTTCATTTTCTACAATCTTTTCTAAGCATCTGACAGGAGCTAGGCATATAAGGGATAAGGAAAAGGAATGTTACAGGGCATACATGAAGCAGGTTTGCTTTGAATTTGCGACAAACTGGAAGGAGGTCAGACGTTAGCACATGTCTTGGAAACTCATAGAGATGAAGATGGAAAAATTGGCAAGGAACAATTCATGGAGATTAAAAGAAGAGATTTGGGATTTTATCCTAAAGTCATTGGGAAGTCATTGAAAGATCCTAAGCCAGAGTTCTTAAATGCTCTGACATGATTTTTCAAAGTTAAGTTGATTGTTACAGAGAGAATGGATTGGAAGATCATAAAAATGTAGAGTGCAATAATTCAGCAAGTTTTTTCAGTACTTCAAATAAATGCTTGTGGTTTGGGTTAAGTTGGTGCCAGGATAACTGGAGAGAAATGAATTAAATTGAAATCTATGTTGGAAGTTGAACCAACGTAATTGGTAATTAGTTGTGATGGATTGAGAAAGGAATCAGTTGGAGCCAGCATTGTAGCTTATTGGGTTAAGCCGCTGCCTGCAATGCTGGCATCCGATGTGGATGCTGGTTTGAGCCTTGGTTGCCCCATTTCTGATCCGGCTCCCTGCTAATGCTTCTGGGAAAGTAACAGAAGATGGTTCAAGTGTTTGGGCCTGTGCATCCACGTGGGAGATAAAGCTTTTGCCTCCTGGCTTTGGCCTGGCCCAGCCCTGGCCTTACGGACATTTGGGGAGTGAACTAGTGGATGGAAGACCTCTCTCTCTTTATCTCTCAATCTCTCTCTCTGTAACTCTGTCCTTCAAATAAATAAAATAAATTAAAAAAAAAAAATTGAAAATAAGAAGTCAAGTACTCCAATGTTTCTGGCATCAAAAGAGCTCTGAGTGAATGGAAGGTTAATATGATAAAACCAATGTCATGAGAAGGAACAAAGTTAAACAGGAAATCAGGCCTTAGTTTTATTTTATTTTAAATTTCTTTTAACTTTTATTTAATAAATATAAATTTCCAAAGTACAGCTTATGATTACAATGGCTTTTCCCCCCCATAACTTCCCTCCCACCGGTGACCCTCCCCTCTCCCGTTCCCTCTCCCCTTCCATTTACATCAAGATTCATTTTCAATTATCTTTATATATAGAAGATCAATTTAGTATATATTAAGTAAAGATTTCAACAGTTTGCACCCACACAGAAACACAAAGTACAAAATACTGTTTGAGTACTAGTTATAGCATTAAATCACAATGTACAGCACATTTAGGACAGAGATCCTACATGAGGAGTAAGTGCACAGTGACTCCTGTTGTTAACTTAACAAATTGACTCTCTTGTTTATGGCATCAGTAATCACCCTAGGCTCTTGTCATGAGTTGCCAAGGCTATGGAAGCCTTTTGAGTTCGCTGACTCTGATGTTATTTAGACAAGGTCATAGTCAGAGTGGAAGTTCTCTCCTCCCTTCAGAGAAAGATACCTCCTTCTTTGATGGCCCATTCTTTCCACTGGGATCTCACTCGCAGAGATCTTTCATATAGGTTTTATTTTATTTTATTTTTTTCCACAGTGTATTGGCTTTCCATGCCTATAATACTCTCATGGGCTCTTCAGCCATATCCGAATGCCTTAAGGGCTGATTCTGAGGCCAGAGCAAAAATTAGTTTTAGATATATTGTCTTTGAAATATCATCAATCATTTAACAGAGAGGACATATAGGCAGTTGGAAGGAGTGATCTGATTCTCAAAATAGATATATGGATGGAGATACGAATTTGAGATCTTTGCAAATTTTGGGACATCTATGATTGCCTTTGGGATGAGTGCAGAGAATAAAGAAAAGGAGGCTAAGGGTGGAACTCTGATAATCTTCCAAATCCAATGGTTGGATAGAGAAGAATGAATCCCTAAATGAGATTGGCAAGTAAATAGGAAGAACACCCGGTGAGTTTAGTGTTACAGAAGCCAAAAAAGGCAGTTATGCTTACAAAAGAGCTTCCAATTTGTCGAATATGGTTAAGAAATTGTAGTGAGTTGAATTGTATGCTTCAAAAGTATGTATTCGCATTAAATATGAATGTTATCTAAGGAAATAAGATGTTTGTAGATGTAATCAAGTTAAGGTGAGCTCATCCGACATGTGGGTGGGCATTACATCCTATGGCTGGTATCCATATCAAAAGAAAAGATGGATGGGTGTTTGGCATAGCAGGGTGGTGCCTGCATACAATATCAGAGTACCAGCATTTGCCTACTGGCTCCACTAATTCAATTGACTTATTCCTCATTCCAACTTCCTGCTAATTTGCACCTTTGAAGGCAACAGGTGACATCTAAAGTTATTGGGTCCCTGTTATCCACATGGGAGACCTGAATTGAGTTCCTGGTTTCCAGATTTGGCCCAGAGTCCCAGTCATTGTTGGTATTTGGGATGGGAGCCAGTAGATGGGAGTTATCTACTTCTTTCTGTCACTCTGCCTCTCAAGTAAAAATTAAAATGAAAAAAAAAATAGAGAGTACATGGAAAAACTCAGAAACCATATGAAGACAGAGACACAGATTAAATCATGCAGTTTTGACAAAAATCATAAAGGATTGCTGGGAACTACTGGAAATTAGAAGCTAGACATGGGCTGGTTTCTTCCTAAAAAAGACTCCAAAAAATATCTTATCATGCTGGCACTTTGATTTCAGACTCTCAGCCTGCTAGACTGTGAGAGAATAAGTTCCTATCTTTTTATACCAACCAGTCTATGAATGCTCTGTGTATCATTGAGTCACCTCCTATGATTGTAAGGTGAGGACTGAAAAACTTCTATGGGGTAGGCAATACAGAGATAATGCATATCCTCAGTAGAAGTAGAAGAGTCTTAAGGAACGTGGGAAACGGAATGCACTGGGGGCTGGGAAACGAGTACAGTGTGAAAAGTGAAGACCATGATTACTCCATATGTAAACACTGCTTCTTAAGGTCAGAAGAGAAGTGAGGTGATAACTGGAAAACAATCAGCAGAGTGTTTTTTTTTTTTTTAATGAAGTACACGGAGATATTTGTATGTGTTGATGTTAAGAAGGACACAGGGATATGGGGAGTAGAAGTTGAAGAGCGTAAGAATGGGATGACTGACAAGGGAGGACTCATTGAAGACAGCAATAGAAGCCCCTGAGGTTACAAGTACTCAATACTTTTTGATTAGAAAGCAGAGAAAAGGGGAGACCAGGAAAAGCACCTAGCACCTGGCTCCTGCCTTCGGATGAGCGCGGTGCGCCGGCCGCAGCGCGCCGGCCGCGCGGCAGCCATTGGAGGGTGAACCAATGGCAAAAGAAGACTTTTCTCTCTGTCTCTCTCTCTCACTGTCCACTCTGCCTGTCAAAAAAAAAATAATAAAAAAAAAGAAAGCAGAGAAAAGGTGTAAAAGCAGCAATACTTGTGAAGTGGAAAGGATGAAAGATGTCATATCTAAAGGCTCTTATATTTTCAGTGAAGAATGGTGCAAGACCTTCTGCTAAGATATGTGGATTTAAGGAAGTTAGATATTCTGAAAAGTTTTGTAACAGGTATGAAATTGAGGTGTGAAGAGAGGAAAAACTGGTGAGATTACTAAGCACTGGGTAATGGTTGTGAATTGATAGAGAAACCAACCTGCCCACCTGAGTGGGTATAGTTATTGTTGATAAAATGCATGGACTCCTAGATCCTTCTCGGGAAATCCAAGATTTGAAGAGGTTCTTCAGAGTTCAATGTTTAAGGCATTCATAGTCTTATGTTTTATCAAATGTATGCTGTACTTCTCTTTTAACTGTATCTTGAAGCATTTGGATTCTCTAAAACAACATACAAAAAATATTCTGCAGGCACCAAGATAAAATCAATATTTTTGTGATAACTCTTTGATCATTTTTCATGGAGCTCTCAATGACCCAGTTTTTACAGATTAAAATAGAGTTAATATAGCATTACTCAGTAATGAAAACTTAAAATGAAATAATTCAATGACTAATAAATATTGAATAAAAATTATAACCATAATCTAGAATATAAGTAGTGTAGCTCTTGCAATTATTGATCTGATAGATAATTCAATTGACATTTGAGAAGGGAGGGCAAAATGCCAGGAGCCTAAACTACTTGAATATATTTGGAAAATTAGTATCTTGAAAATATTTCAAAAATGTGCTTGAAAGTGACTGTAAACTCTTGATTGAAAAGTATTCTACTTTCACAATGTGGCATAGTCCTACAATAATTTATTTTGAAAGCTGTAATTCACTTTTGACATTATCATGTGAAGCTCTGGATGCTTTCAACTCTAATGATTGGCTCTGAGCTACAATGAGAGATTTCCTGAGAACATTGCTCCTTAATAACAGCAGTCAGAAGAGCACAAAGTAAAATGTGTGGAATCACAGAGATTAAGTCCAAAGCACCCGATGACATAAATCGGAGCAGCAATCTATCATTAAAAACATTGTAATCCTTGGGCTAGAAATGAATAAGGGAGGAAAGAGAATTTAAAATAAAATAAATGTGAGAATTCACGATTGTAAACGGTTTAGAGTGTCCTGCGCCTCAGTTAAACACTATTGAACAGGAAAAAGTAAAAGAAAATGATGATGCGATTTAAATTTTCTGTTTTGAGCCTTGAGATGGCACTTAATAAGGTTTCTGGGCTGTGTTAACTGAGTGTGCCATTTAAGTCTAGAACTTATGATGGGGTCTTTCTTTAACCTGGGGGGTTCACAAACATAGATACATAGGATGTTAACATCACCTGAATCTACTCACTATGTAAGTCTCATACAATACTAACAGGAATGAAGAGATTTAGATACCGTTTTTCCTATTCTCAACATGATCATTCCAGTTTAGGAGTTTTGCTCTGAAAGAACTCCAGAATTGCTGATGTATAACTACAGGTGACAATGAATAAGGATTGAGTACTCAATAGTAGATGAAGCCCCACTTGTGTTACATTTTTAGTGATAGATGGTTGAATTTGGAATATGCAGAATTAACATATGTTACTTTGATGGAAGGACTTCTGTTGAAGAAGTTTTCAGAGCAATTCTGCAGAAGGAAAGGTTCATTACTTTTGCCTAATTAAAATAAGCAAGCAAAGAGTAAAACTAAAATAACAAGGTATTTCACATGACTATCTTGACAATCCCTTACTAGGATTTTGTTGTTGTTGTTAGCTCTCTGGTTAGTAACTCTCCATTACTGAGGTCAGACTCTGTGAACTCCCACTCCACCACCTGCATTTGTAAAGGAGTACATGTCTCCAGTGTTTTCCAGGCTGTGTGCTGGATCACAGTCTACCCCAGATTTTAGCGAAAAGAGAAAAGAGGAGTCAGCATTGTGGTATAGGGGGTTAAGATGCTGCATGCAGCAGTGGCATCCCAATTGGGCATCAGTTCAAGTTCTAGATGCTCCGCTTCTTTTTTTTTTAACTTTTTTTTGGTATTTTTATTTTTTTAACTATTATTTAATGAATATAAATTTCCAAAGTACAGCTTATGATTACAATGGCTCCGCCCCCATAACTTCCCTCCCACCCACAACCTTCCCCTTTCCCGTTCCCTCTCCCCTTCTATTCACATCAAGATTTGTTTTCAATTATCTTTATATAGGGAAGATCAGTTTAGCATATATTAAGTAAAGATTTCAACAGTTTGCACCCACATAGAAACATAAAGTGAAAAATACTGTTTGAGTACTAGTTATAGCATTAAATCACAATGTATAGCTCATTAAGGACAGAGATCCTACATGAGGAGTGAGTGCACAGTGACTCCTGTTGTTGACTTAACAAATTGACACTCTGGTTTATGGCATCAGTAATCACCCTAGGCACTTGTCATGAGTTGCCAAGGCTATGGAAGCCTTTTGAGTTCACCAACTCTGATCATATTTAGACAAGGTCATAGTCAGAGTGGAAGTTCTCTCCTCCCTTCAGAGAAAGGTACCTCCTTCTTTGATGTCCTGTTCTTTCCATTGGGATCTCACTCGCGGAGATCTTTCATTTAGGTCATTTTATTTATTTATTTATTTTTTGCCAGAGTGTCTTGGCTTTCCATGCCTGAAATACTCTCATGGGCTTTTCAGCCAGAGTCACATGCCATAAGGGCTGATTCTCAGGCCAGAGTGCTATTTTAGGACATCTACCATTCTGTGAGTCTGCTGTGTATCTCGCTTCCCATGATGGATCGTTCTCTCCCTTTTTTATTCTATCAGTTAGCATTTGCAGACACTAGTCTTGTTTATGTGATCCCTTTGTAGAAGCCCCACTTCTAATCCAGCTCCCCACTAATATGCCTGGGAAAGCAGAAGAGGATGGCCCAAGTGCTTGGGCCCCTGCTACTCACAGGGAGTGTCGGAAGAAGCTTCTGGCTCCTGACTTTTGGCTTTGGCTTGGCCTAGCCCTGGCCATTGTGTCCATTTAGGTAGTGAACCAGATGGAAGACCTCTCTCTGTCTGTCTCTCCCTCTCTTTCTGTAACTCTGCCTTTCAAATAAATAAAATAAATATTTTTTTAAGAAAAGAGAAAATAAGCAACAGCTGAGGTGAAAGAATCAAACATTCCATTTGAGAATTAAGAGAACTGGAATTGCTTAAGAGGAACTGTGTGAACCAGTAGGGGAATTTTCAGTGAGTATTGGTGATGACATCTTCTCTTTCCCTGAGGACCAGGAGATTAAAAACTAGGGAGAGGGTGAAGAAACAAATTGGAGGCAGGGAAGAAGAGACTTGTAATGCAAGGTATATGGGAACCAGGGCAGGGGAAGGGAAAGAGAATAGAGAAATAGGAGAAAGGCAGAGAAAACTGAAGCAACATAGCAGAGAATATTGATGAAGCTTGGACTTTCAAACTCTTGTTTTAATCTCTTTCATGAACCTTAATCACAAGATTTATGATTACCTGAAAGCAAGAAAGAAGACTGTGCTAACATTTAATCTTGTTTAGTTTAGGATTTGTCCTTTCTGATAGCATAAATTTTTAACATATACAATAAAGAAACACTTCATTATCCCAGAATATGTGTTCTTTGTTTGTTGTTGAAAACTGTACACATTTGCTTCCAATGAATTTATTTAGTAGATTTACAAGGAAAACCTCTGTTGATTAATGAGATTAGTCATCCGTTTGGGAGGAAAATCTCTTTGGATAATTTAATATCCCTCCTAACGAATTTTTGAACATCCTTAATATTGGAAGGTAGCACGGCCTCCTTTAGGAAGTGTATGTAGGCTGCAGAGGAGTCAACAGATGGAGCCCTGCCTGTCTTCCCTGCAAGAGACTAGGACCTGAATTTGATTGCAGCACATCTCTCTCATTTTTGAATGTTTCCTCCTCTTTTCTCTTAGTGTAGGCAACTTAATGATTTAAATAGACTTTATCATGTAAAAGAAATGTCATTTATCATTTAATTTAGAAAATGCCTTCCTTCTATAAGACTTAGATATTCTCCTTAGATGAAGCTTCTTTAACTGGAGCAATAATCTTAAAAAATTTCGTTGTTGAAAAGTTCATCAAGTATCAGTGAAATAAACTTGAACTTATTGTGTTATTGTATTTAATAAAATATAGTATTAAAAATAAGAACTCTCATGGGGCTCTGCTGTCAAAGAGTACTGCATTCTCTTCTTGTGTAGGCTACTCAAAACTGTGGTATAAAAGTAGCATGTTCCCTAGGAGTGTCTATGCTACTCTGTGGGAAGTAATTTAAAGCAGAATAATTACATTAGAACAAATTCAAATGTATTATGGGAACAGAGTGTAAAACTATCTTGCATTTTCAAGCTAATGCGTGACACTTCAAAGACATGTTGGGATTAGGGTTGACATTGGCTCTTTTCTGTTTTTAAGGATCCTTGCCCAAGACAAGCATTGCTGCCATGTCTAAGAATTAGAATTTATAAATCACTTCAAGGGAACTAAACCACACTCTGACATTTTGAAAGAGTTGTTCTCAGAGCACCTATATTTCTCAGTTGAAAAATAGGTTTGGCTATTGATTCTTGGGTGAGTAGACTTAGAAGGCAAAACAAAACAAAAATATGTCTTGGCTGATATATATAAAACAGATGGGCAGGTAATAGATGCTCATAGTATAGACGTCTTGAGCTAAAAACACTATTAATACTGGTTACTCTGGATTCACTTTCTCAGTATTTGTCTTGCCTACGCTGCCTTACCAGCTGACTCAGGCAGGCAGTGCAGGAGGCAGGAATCATGCCATTAAATGGTTTTTGTATTTTTGATCCTCAAAGTACACACAATTTTCTAATATTTTTTATTGCACTGTACACAGATGTGATATAAACAACAAAGATTGTCATTGGAATTCCTAAAAGGAAATGACAATGCCATATGAGAGAGACAAATTTAGATTTTTTAAAGGCCACAAGCATTTTGTTGATGCTTCTTTCTTTCCTTCCTCTTCCCTCTTTCACTCTTTGCCTCCTTCCTCCTTCTCTCTTTCTGTAGCCTCTGGAGTTATTCCCTGAGTATAATATAATTCAGGGAAAATAATCCTTTAAATGTATCAAATGCTTGCAAAATATAAAAAAAAATCAGTTTTTTTTCACATACCGTCCACCTTCCCAAATTCTCAGATAATGATAGAAGCAGTTCTTTTGTTAATGAAATATATTTAAAACAGGTTGGTCTCCTCAGAAAATTAATATTAATTTCTTTTTTCAAATATTAGGACTTTCTTAATCCCATCAAAAGGAAACGCGTTTTCAACCTTCTTAATTTTAACAGGGTTATTATTTTGCATTGTAAGCAACTCATGTAAGTAATCTTCAGCCTGACAAGCTGGCACCATTAGCGACTGGTTAAATCAAATATTTCTGTGACCTATAATTTTAAGAGCAGAAGAATTGTAGTTCTGATTTACAAAGCTTTTCTCTATCTTGTCTTCCAGGTAATTTTCAACTCACAAAACCAATGTCGGTTCCTGTCAAGTCTTCTCTGTCTTACACAATCTCTTAGAATTAATATGTATCCTCTGAAACTAGAATCTGTTATTAAAGTGCTTTCTTCTTATTCCAAAGCATTATGTGGGTTTTTCTGCTCTTAGCCATTGGTGTTCAGGGAGATGTTCAGTCATGTGACATAGCAATCCTTCCACGTCTCCTCCTCCTTTCCTGTGAAGCTGCGAGGAATGTGAGATGATACTCAGCTTACATCTGCTTCCCATGCCTCACCACCACTCCGCTTCTCAGACCACAGGCCTTTGTTCTCCCTCCTAATTCATGAGTCCTGCAGTTTCCAGCATTCTCTCTCACACATTTGTCATTCTATCTCTTTCATATTGATATTTCCATTTTCCCTTTCATACTTCAAAGTTATTCACTTATATCTTGGATAATGCTAGTCAGAGTAATGTTAAGTAAAACTAAATTAGTTTTTCTCCCTGTAAAATATGTTGAAGGTGTTATTCTGCTTAGAGACAAGACCGGTTTTTCCTTATGTTTATGGTCTTAATTTAAAGTCTTTTGTGAAGAAGATACATGTCTAGCTTATTAAAACACATTACATCCTCTTATGTATTCTTCTCAGTTGAAAATTTTTAACAGAGCTCAGGGGAAGAGTGTGATCCAAAACCCAGCACAGCCACTGGGAGCCAAACATGCTGTTTTGGGTTCTGGAATCACTATTTTCTAGGCCTATTTTTTAGGCCTATTTTTGCTTCCTCTCAAGTGGCTTTTCTTTTATTGAAGTTGTTCTAGCAGAAGTTATGAATGCCTTTTACCTACAAAGCAGATGGCTTATTTTTTTGATCATTACCTTCCTGATACTGATATTTGACATTTTTGCTCACATTGAAACTTCAAACTTTTATTTTCTTATTCTCTTCTAGTTTCCGTTGGTTCACTACTAATGCTTAGTGCTCTCATTTTTCAAGATTTTGTTTTTGCCTTTTTTTCTTACAATTTTTCTTTGACTGCCACTTATCTATATACAGCACTTCAATTAAGTCTTTCAGGAGTGTCTTACCAGGGGTCAGCTGCAGTGCTAGCATCTCATGTCAGAGCTCTAGTTGGAGTCCTGGCTGCTCTGCTTCCAATGCAGCTCCCTGCTATCACACCTGGGAAGATAGTGGAATATGGTCCAAGTGCTTGGGTTTCTGCCATTCAGGAGACCAGGATGGGGTTCTGGGCTCCTGGCTGGTATGCCAGACCTGGCTCTTGCAGCCATTTGGGTGGTGAACAGGAGAATAAAAGATGTCTCTCTATCTCTCTCTGTCCCCACTCCATTCAGTCACCATGCCTTTCAAATAAATAACTCTTTTAAAAAGATTGCTTTCTTCGGCCGGCGCCGTGGCTCAACAGGCTAATCCTCTGCCTTGCGGCGCCGGCACACCGGGTTCTATTCCCGGTCGGGGCCCCGGATTCTGTCCCGGTTGCCCCTCTTCCAGGCCAGCCCTCTGCTGTGGCCCAGGAGTGCAGTGGAGGATGGCCCAAGTGCTTGGGTCCTGCGCCGGCCGCAGCGCACCATCCGCGGCAGCCATTGGAGGGTGAACCAACGGCAAAGGAAGACCTTTCTCTCTGTCTCTCTCTCTCACTGTCCACTCTGCCTGTCAAAAATAAAAAAAAATAAAAAAAAAAAAGATTGCTTTCTTGAGTTGGTATCATTGTTGAATGATATCATAATTGCATTTCTAATGGCTTATAATATATTCTTCATGGACATTCTGCTGGCATCTAAAATATAAAATATTTTCAAATGACTCATATCCCATGATCTCATTTTTAAAGCCCATTCATATCTATTGTTATGTTGCTCTTTGTAATGCAGTCAGGTTACTCCCATCCTCCAAAATTTCCAGTGGTTCTGAGTGCTTACTGTTTTTATTCTACTATGAGCTAGACATTCTCCCCTGTATGTTTTGCCTTGTCTATTCCATCAATACAGTGCTTTCCTCCTTTGTGATTGTTTATGAAAGGCATTCAGTTTTTCAAATTTCAATCAGTATTTAATTCAATTCTTAATTTTCCTTTCAAAACATGATTATAAACTGTTCTTATGGCAGCAAAGGAAACATAACAAATGTGGAATCCTAGTTTTACAAGCAGATTTCATTGATCCTAAGATGCACATTTTTACCATAATTCAATTTCCCTAAAATGGATAAGCAATTTAATGTAGTCAAATGTATCTTAGATTTAATAAAATATAGCATTTACTGTGTTATGAGTCGTCAAGAACGGTTTAATTTTTAATTCTCATTTATATATTTCTCAGTAAATATGTGTTGGACAGGACTTATTTAATTTTTTAAATTCTTTATTTCCTTTTCAGTAAATATGTGGTGAATTACCACATGCCACATTTTTTCTATTCTGCAAAATCAAATTAAAGTGTAAGAGCCATTAAGTGTTTCACAATATGAATTATCCAAAGATTGATTTAAATTTTTATATTTATTTTTGTTTGGGCAGAGAGAGAGAGAGTGGGAGAGAAAGAAAGAGAGATTTTTGCATCTACTGATTTACTCTCCAAATGTGCATTTGGGGCAGACAGAAACGAGGAGCTGGGAATTCAATCTGGATCTCAATGTGGGTGGCAGGCATCTAAGTATGTGAAAAATTACTTGGGCCGGCGCCGTGGCTCACTTGGTTAATCCTCTGCCTGCGGCACTGGCATCCCATATGGGCACTGGGTTCTAATCCCAGTTGCTCCTCTCCCAGTCCAGCTCTCTGCTGTGGCCTGGGAGGGCATTGGAGGATGGCCCATGTGCTTGGGCTCCTGCACCCACATGGGAGACCAGGAAGAAGCACTGCTCCTTGCTTCAGATCGGCGCAGCACCGGCCGTAGCAGCCATCTGGGGAGTGAACCAACGGAAGGAAGACCTTTCTCTCTGTCTCTCTCACTGTCTATAACTCTACCTGTCAAATAAATAAATAAAAATACTTGCTTTTTCTCAAGGGGGCATTAATTGGAAGCTGGAACTAAGTAGAGCATGTTCTCCAACTCAGACATTCTGAGATGGCACGTGAGCATATCAATTGTATCCATACTGTTCTGCCAAAGGCCCTACTTTCAGATTGATTTGATTTATATTATCATGTGTCTTTAGGAGACATAAAATACAGTATGATGTTAATTGAGACTCTTCTTTTCAGGTAACAGAAATGAAATAGACTTAGGAACAGTAAAATTTACTGACCATACAACTTGAAAGTCCAATAATATGCTGACAGATAAGGTTAGGTTAATTGTTTAAATAAATAAAGTTTTACAATATTTACCTCTTATATTTCCTCTATCTCTTGGCAGTGTTTTCCTCTGAATAGTTTTCAATCTTATGAAAACTCCCTATTTGTATTGTCTGGTATTTCCTGACTTTCATTGTCCTTAATGAGGAAAATACCTTTGCAGAAAATCTCCCAGTAAAGTACAAAGGAAAAGATAAGTACATACTAGAAATATTTATGGAAAAATGGCAGGGCCAACTCATTACTTATAATAGTCACCTTGAATGCAAATGGCCTCAATTCTCCAGTTAAAACATACAGACTGGCTGAATGGATTGAAAAAAAAGATCTATCTATTTGCTGCCTATAAGAAACACTTCTCACCAACAAAGATACACACAGTTTGAAAGTGAAAGGATGGAAAAGATATTCCATGATAACCGAAACCAAAAAACAACAACAAAAAAAACTAGCCATCCTATTACAGGACAAAATAAACTTTAACACAAAAACTGTTAAAAGAAACAATGAAGAACACTATGTAATGATTAAGGGATCAATTCAACAGGAAGATGCGTCTTTAATAAATGTATATAGGGTAACTGGCTATTTAAAAGAAATGTTAAGGCCGGCGCCGTGGCTCAACAGGCTAATCCTCCGCCTTGCGGCGCCGGCACACCGGGTTCTAGTCCCGGTCGGGGCACCGGATTCTGTCCCGGTTGCCCCTCTTCCAGGCCAGCCCTCTGCTGTGGCCCAGGAGTGCAGTGGAGGATGGCCCAGGTGCTTGGGCCCTGCACCCCATGGGGAGACCAGGAAAAGCACCTGGCTCCTGGCTCCTGCCATCGGATGAGCGCGGTGCGCCGGCCGCAGCGCACCGTCCGCGGCGGCCATTGGAGGGTGAACCAACGGCAAAGGAAGACCTTTCTCTCTGTCTCTCTCTCTCACTGTCCACTCTGCCTGTAAAAAAAAAAAAAAAAAAAAAAAAGAAATGTTAATGAATCTAAAGGACATATGCTCCAATATGATAGTATTGGGAAACTTCAATATCCCACTTTAAGCAGTGGACAGATCAACCAGACGGATCAGCAAGAAAACAGCAGAGTTAATTGACACTATGAAACAAATGGACCTAACAGATCTCTACAGAGCTTTTCATCCTACAGATGCAGAATACACATTCTTCTCACCAGTGCATGGAGCTTTCTCTAGGCTTGACCACATGCTAGGCCATAAAGCAAGTCTCAGCAAATTCATTAAAATCAAAATCATACCATGCATGTTCTCTGATCACAATGGAATGAAGTTGGAAACCAACAACTAAATAATCCCTAGAGCATATGCAAACACTGGGAGACTGAACAACATGCTCCTGAATGAGAGGTAGGTCATAGAAGGAATCAAAAGAGAAATCAAAATATTTCTGGAACTGAATGAAGATGACAGTACAACATATCAAAACTTATGGGATACAGCAAAAGCTGTGCTAAGAGGAAAGTTTACAGCAATTGGTGCCTACATCAAGAAATTGGAAAGGCACCATATAATTGAGCTATTAATACATCTCAAGGACCTAGAAAAATAAGAGCAAACCAAACCCCAATTAGTAGGAGAAAAGAAATAATTAAAATTAGAGAAGAAATCAACAAATTGAAATCAAAACCAAAACAAAAGATCAGTAAAAAAGAGAGCTGGCTTTTTGAAAACATAAACAAAATTGACACACCATTGGCCCAACCAACAAAAAAAAAAGAGAAGAGAGAGAAGACCTAAATTGATACAATTAGTGATAAAAAACAAAATATAACAATACATACCACAGAAATAAAAACACCAGAAATTACTACAAAGAACTTTATGCCAACAAACCCAGAAACCAAAAAGAAATGAATAGATACCTGGACACATACAACCTTCCTAAACTGAGCAATGAAAACAGAAAATCTATACAGACCAATAACCAAGATGGAAATTGAATCAGTAATAAAGACCCTCCCAATAAAGAAAATCCCAGGACCTGATGGCTTTACTGATGAATTCTACCTACATACAAGAAAGAATTAGCTCTAATTCTTAAGCTACTCAAACAATTAAAAGGGAAGGAATCATCCCAAACTCCTACTATAAAGCCAACATCACCTTAATTCCTAAACCTGAAAAAGATACAACAGAGAAAGACTGTAGACCAATTTTTATGATGAACACAGATTTAAAAATATGCAAAGTAAATAACCACCCATATGAATCAACAACACATCAGAAAGATCATTCATGAGGACTAAGTAGGATTCATCCTTGGTGTGAAGAGATGGTTCACCGTTTGCAAATCAATCAATGCAGTACATCATATTAACACACTGAAGAATTAAAATCATATAATTATCTCAATAAATGCAGAGGAAGCACTAGATGAAATACAATATTCTTTCATGATGAAAACCTTAAGCAAATTGGGTATAGAAGGAACATTCCACTACACAATCTAGGTAATTTATGACAAACCCATGGCCAGAACCCTGTTGAATGGGGAAAAGTTGGAAGCATTTCCACTAAGATCCAGAACCAGAGAAGGATGTTCACTCTCACCATTGCATTTTAATGTAGTGGAAGTTTTTGCCAGAATCTTAGGCAAGAAAAAAGAAATCAAAGGGATACAAATTAGAAAAGAGGAAGTCAAGCTATCCCTACTTGCAGAGGACATAATTCTTTATATAAGGTAGTCATAAGACTACACTAAGAGACTATTGCAATTCATAGAAGAGTCTGGCAAAGTCGTAGAATATTAGATTACTGAAAAAAATCAATAACCTTTGTATACATAAACAATGCCACAGCTGAGAAAGAAATTTTAAGATCAATCCCATTCACTATAGCTACAAAAAGAATTAAATACCTTGGAATAAATTTAATCAAGGACATCAAAGATCTCTACGATAAGAATTACAAAACCTTAAAGAAAGAAACAAAGGATGACCCAAAAAAGTGGAAAAATCTTCCATGTCCTTGTATTGAAAAAATAAATATCATCAAAATGTCCATATTACATAAAGCAATTTACAGATTCAATGGAATACTAATCAAAATATCAAGAATATGCTTCTCAGATATAGAAAAACAATGCTGAAATTCATATGGAAGCACAGGAGACCCCTAATACCTAAAGCAATCTTCTACAACAAAATCAAAGATGGAGGCATATCAATATTTGATTTCAAGATATACTATTGGACAGTTATAATTAAAACAGCCTGGTACTGCTACAAAAACCGATGGATCGACCAATGAACCAGAATAGAAACCTCAGAGGGGCTGGCTCTGCGGCTTAGCAGCTGCGTTGCCACCTGTGGTGCTGGTGTCCCATGTGGGCACTGGTTCGAGTTCTGGCTGCTCCACTTCTAATCCAGCTCTCTGCTGTGGCCTGGGAAAGCAGTGGAAGATGGCCGAAGTCCTTGGAACCCTGCACCTATGTGGGAGACCTGGAGGAAGCTCCTGGCTCCTGGATTCCCATCAGCACAGCTCCAGGCATTGTGGCTGATTGGGGAGTGAACCAGTGGATGGAAGAATCTCTCTCTCTCTCTAAATCCTCTCTCTATGTAGCTTGACTTTCAAATAAATAAATAAATCTTAAAAAAAACCTAGAACTCAATTCCTGCATCTATAACCAACTTATCTTTGACAAAAGAGCTAAAATCAATCCCTGGAGAAAGGACATTCTCTTCAACAAATAATGCTGGGGAAACTGGATCTATGCATGAAGAAATATAAAGCAAGACTCACACCTTACACCTTACACAAAAATCCACTCAAAATGGATTAATGACCTAAATATATGACCCAGTACCATCAAATTTTGTAGGAAAAACCCTGAAAAATGTTGGCATAGGCAAAGAGTTCTTGGAACAGACCCCAGAGGCACAGACGATCAAAGCCAAAATTGACAAATGGGATTACTTCAAGCTGAGAAGCTTCTGTACTGCAAGAGAAACACTCAGTAAAGTGAAGAGGCGACTGACAAATGGAAGGAATTATTTGCAAACTATGCAATTTATAAAGGATTATGCAAACTATGCAACTAATATCCAGAATATATAAAGAAACTCAAGAAACTCAACATCAAAACAAACAATGCAGTTAAGAAATGGGCAGAGGAATTAAACAGGCATTTTTCAAGAGAGGAAATCCAGATGACCAACAGACGCATGAAAATATGCTCAGGATCACTAGCCTTCAGGGAAACGGAAATAAAAATCATAGTGAGGTTTCACTTCACCTGAGTTA
Organism: Sylvilagus floridanus; assembly: GCA_949820135.1. Lineage (NCBI taxonomy): Eukaryota > Metazoa > Chordata > Mammalia > Lagomorpha > Leporidae > Sylvilagus > Sylvilagus floridanus. Next base: position 129,680,258 of record OX463244.1, read on the forward strand.
GAATGGCCCTCATAGAGAAACAAACAAACAACAAATGCTGGTGAGGATGTGGGGAAAAATGTACCCTAATCCACTGTTGGTGGGAATGCAAACTGGTAAAACCACTGAGAAAGAAAGTATGGAGATACCTAAAAAAATTGAATATAGACCCACAATATGACTTGGCCATTATACTCTAGGAATTTACCCAAGGGAAATGAAATCAACATATGGAAGTTTTACTTCCTCCATGTTCATTGCAACTCAATTCATAATAGCTAAGATATGGAATCAACCCAAATGTCTGTCAACTGAAGACTGGATAAAGCAATTATGGGATATGTACACCATGAAATACCACACAACGGTAAAAAAAAAAAACCTGTAATCATATCATTCGCAACAAAATGGATGCAACTGAAAGAAATTATACTTAGTAAAATAAGCCAGTCCCCAAAGGAAAAATAGCATATGTTCTCACTGATCTATAATAACTAATAGAGTACCTAGAATGTAATCTATAGAAGTGAAAATGATGCTTTGAGATGCATTACTTTGAACAGCCCATGTCTTGACTGTTGAGGAACAGTTTTTTCATACTATTTGCTGAACTCTTTACTTAGTATAGTATCAATATTATGTGTGTAAAGTTAGGTGAAAATAGATCTTAGTAAAAAGTAAGAATGGGAATAGGAGAGGGAGAAGGAAAAAGCATGGGAGTTTGGGTAAGAGGGTGGGTAGGGTCAGAAGAATCACCATGTCCCCAAACTCGTAGTTATGAAATGCATGAAATTTGTATTCCTGAAATAAAAGATAAAAGGTACAAAAAAGAAATATGAAATAAATATATTTGCTCTGAATAAAAACAATAATTTTCAATTATTCCATCAAAAATCCTAAACTTGAGGAGAAGCTCTTCTGGAATAGTATAGAAGAAACTCTGAAGCAGTTATTAACTTAGCAGTTAAGTTGCCCATATTTTATACTAGAATATTTGGGTTTGACTCCCAGTCCTGGATCCTGATTCTAGTTTGCTGCTAATGTGTGCCATGAGAGGCAACAGTAACGGATCAAGTGATTGGGTTCATGCCACCCCTATGGGAGATCTGGATTGAGTTCCTGTCTCCAAGCTTCAGCCTTGGCTCAGCCTTGCTTGTTGTAAGAAATTGAGGGAAGGAAACAGTGGATGGGGATTTCTATCTATCAATCTCTGTATCTCTGCTTCTCAAATAAAGCCTCTGAAAATGTTTTTCCTCAATATCATTGCAAGACTTGTCAAAATGAAATTTTCAGAACTCTAGGATTTGACAAAGGGTTTATAACAATTCAAGAAGCATTACTTTAAGGAAAAAGTCTTAATCCATCTAAGAACAGTGATTGTTTTTGGCTTTCAAAAATTTTATGTATGGAATTGTGTGTTTACTTATTTGCATTTTACTTGAAAGTAGTGAGAAAGGAAGTGAGGAGATTCACAGATAAAAATCTTCCATTGTTGGTTTATTCCCCAAATACTTGCAACACTTGGGGCTGGGTCAGACTAAAACCAGAAGCTTGGAACCCTACCCAGGTATCCCACATGTGTTAAAGTTACCCAAACACTTGAGCTCATGGGTTCCTGGGATGTGTATTAGCAGGAAGCTGGATCAGAAATAGAGCTTAAACTTGAACCAGGCACTCCAAAATGGAATATGATTGTCCCAAGTTGTGTCTTTACTACCGAGCTGAACTCTTACCCTCTGCTTAGCATCATAACTTGGCTCTATTCCCAGCTGCCTCTCCCCTGTAGGTTGATAGGCTTGAAAATAATCAACCTTGCAATAACAGTAGCTTTGAAAGGCTGGCGTGTGTTGGAGTTCCTCTAAAACCTCACCTCCAGAGAGTTGTCTCTATGTTACCTGTCTGGCATCTGCTTGGAGAAGATGCTCTAAAATACAGCACTGTTTTTTTACCAGGGCTTGCATTTACATGACCTTACTCAGAGGTTCACGCTATGTAAACTCTCAGGTGGCAACTGTTTTTACATCACAACCAGTACCAGTTGAGGCTTAGTGAAACAAATATTCACAAAACTAAAACAGCAAAACGAGCAAATAGAAGCTCTTTCAGATCTGCTCTTTGGCCTAACTAGTAAGATTTTTGTTTAAATTATTGTACTTTTTGACTTTGTAATTAGTGTTTTGTTTTTCTAAAAATAATTTCAGCATATATTGCTTACACTTATTGCTGTGTCTTCTTTAATCCTTCAGATATGATAAACCTTTATTTTTTCATATCTGTGATATTGGAGTTACAGACTTATCTATCAAGTCCAAATCTGGAAAGTTTCTATTGACTGCTCATGGCTCCCCCACATATGGACAATATTTTCCTCTTCCTAAAGGAACATAATGGAGCCTAATTTTTGGTTGAGTATTGCACATTCTAAATCATACAATGTAGTAAATGGAAAGCAGCTCTTCCTCACTTAGAATTTGTTGTTGCTGCTGTTATTGCTACTTTTTGTTTAGTTTCTTTCCTGGACTACTTCTTTAAGGTTTGTATTCATTGTCATGTACACTCATTGAAGTATGTTATCTGTTAGCTTGGTGGTCTAACAATTAGGCACAGGCTTCTTACTTCTGTGAATCAGTAAGTATCCATGCCTTTACTAAAGGCTTTCTAGATATGTTGGGCATGCTATCAACACCAGTACTTTCAAACTAGGTTTTTACTTCCTTCTTGCTCAGAACCTTGGTGTTCACCTCTCTATCTCCCTCCCTCCCTGCTTCTCAAATAAATAAAAATTTTTTTTTTATTTATTTATTTTTTATTATTATTATTATTTTTTTTTATAAAGCTTTTATTTAAAGAATATAAATTTCCAAAGAACAGCTCATGGACCACAATGGCTTCCCCCCCACACAACTTCCCTCCCTCCCCCCACCCTCCCCTTTCCCGCTCCCTCTCCCCTTCTGTTCACATCAAGATTCATTTTCAATTCTCTTTATACACAGAAGATCAATTTAGTACATATTACGTAAAGATTTCAACGGTTTGCCCTCGCATAGAGACACAAAATGATAATACTGTTGGAGTACTAGTTATAGTATTAATTCACAATGTACAGCACATAAATAAAAAATTTTAAAACATCACTGTGCTCAAGGAGCTCCTACTCTAGTAGTTGGAGACACAATAAAAAGGACAAGAGTTTAAATGCATCTTGTGCTTGAAGTTGATAAGCACAAAGAGAAAAATAAAATGGAGAAAGTAGACAAGGCATGTTTAGAACAGGGGTACATCACTTAGAATTTTACACTGAATTGTCAAGAAAATTTTTCCTGAAAAGATGAACTTGAAGAGAAAGATCTAAAGGAAGTCATAGGGTGATTCACAAAGGTCTCTGGGGAAGGTGCTTTCCTAGCTGATGGGAAAACAACTACAAAGGCCCCGAGATTTAACTGTGCCCCTTATAGTGGAGGAATGGCAAGGAGGTCAATGTGACTGAAATAGTGAGCGAATGTCATTTAGTAGGATGTAAGTTCACAGCCAGTGGTGGCCATATTATCTAAGGTCTTAGATATAAATATATCACATATCCTTATTTTTCAATTACTCGATTTATTGTTATTAGCCAGTACATTGACTTTCACACTAATTTTTTTTAATTTTTATTTATTTGATATTCAGAGAGATGGACAGGCAAGAGTGAGACACAGAGAGCCCCTATTTGCTGATTTATTCTTCAAGTGCCTGAAGCAATCAGGACTGGGATGGGACCAAAGCTAGGAATTGGGAACTCATCCGAGGTCTCCCACATGAGTGGCAAGAACCAGTTATTTGAGCCATCATTGCTGCCTCCCAAGGTCCACATTATCAGGAAGCTAGACTCAGGACTGGGAACTGAACCCAGCGAATTACCTTAACTAGTATAGCAACTTACCTTAACCAGCATATTAACTACTAGGCTAAACGCCTGACCCTACTCCATTTTCAAATGGTTCATGAGTCCCAAGGATTTAGTAAGCTCAGAGAATGCGGTTGTATGTTTCCTTCTGTAGCACTGGGAGATCCAGCTTTGTTAAGTTCGCTTGTCTGTTTCTTCATGTTTCCACACTGTCCTGCTCTTCCAGTTCTCTTCTATGTTCTGTGAGATACTGTCCAGACGTTTCAGGTCTAGGTTACTGCCTCGCTGTAGCAGAGCTTGTGCTTGGACCCTGAAGATGTCACGCTCCTAGTGCACAGGCACACACTTTGCTACAGTGTAGCAACTTTTATCACCTGTGCCAGTGTGGCTGGGTCTGGTAAAGTAACTTCTAATAGCAGTCATAGCTACACCCAGCTGCATCTCCTGTTGACTTAATTCCTTCATCCCATACGACTAGCACTGCCTCCTCTGGACTATGTGGATGCTTCGTGTGCATCTTAACCAAGGTACTTCCTCATTTGCTTACCTGTTTTTTTTTTTTTTCTAGGAGTCTCAGGAAACATCTAACTTGGAAACAAGGAAGGTCTGTTACACTTAAATTCCAGGATCATAATTATATCTTTGAGTGACTTTTGAGAATCAGAGTGATTTCTACCTAAATTTTTCTTGAATATGCTTGACCTGTGATTTTTTTAAACATTAAGTCAATGAGAGGTGAGTATTTTCATTTTTTTCTTAGTGGACATATTATTTCAATATTAATTCATGCACTCCCTTCTTTTCTTTGTTGGTCTTGCTGGAGGCTTTTCAATTTTATTCATCATTTCAAAGAAACATTTTGGTTTTATTGATAGTCTCTATTGTATGTTGTTTTCAATTTTATTGATGTCTGTTCTTATATTTATTATTTCCTTACTTCTGCTTGCTTTAGATGTATTTTTGTTCTTTTTTCTTAACATGAAAAGCTTAGGTTATTGCTTTGAGACCTTTCTTCTTTCTAATATAAGCATTTAATGCTATAAATTTCCCTCTAAGGGCCTGCTTTAGTGGCATTTCATAAACTTTTATGTATTGTATTTTCATTATTATTCAGCTTAAAATATTTTCTAATTTCTTCACAGACTTCCTCTTTGATCTATGGATTATTCAGTGGTGTATTATTTGATTTCCAAGTGTTTTGAGCTTTTCCCTTTATCTTTTTGTTATTGATTTCTAGTGCAATTCGTTATGTTCAGAAAACATACTTTGCTTGATTTAAATTCTTTTCATTTCGTTAAGATTTATTTTGCATTGCAGAATATGAGCTACCCTGGAAAATAGTCCTTCTGCTTTTGAAAGCAATGTTTATTCTGTTGTTGGCTTGAATGTTCTGTAAATATCATCTAGATTTCATTGGTTGATAGTGTTGTTTAGTTCCATATTCTTGATGATTTTATCAATTACTGAAAAGACTATGCAAGTCTTCAACCACAACTGTATGATTATCTATTTCTCCATTTAGTTCTGGCAGCTTTTCCTCCATGTATTCTGAAGCTGTGCTTTCACGTACATTAACTTTTTGGGCTGCTATATCTCCTTAGTGAAGTAAATCTTTTGTCATTTTTTGATAACCATTTTTATCCCTGGTAGTTTTCTTTGTTGCAAGGTGTATTCTGTCTAACTTTTGTCTATTCATTCTGCTTTTTTTTATTTGAATATGCGTTGTTTGTGTGGTATATCTTTTACCTTCCTTATATTTTAAAGATAGATTTATTATTACAGCTGGAATAAATTTCATGTAAACAGCATATGGTTGGATCACTAAAACAATTATCCTACAATCTCCTTAACATTTACATGTACTTTGACCATATGCATCTAATGTACTTTCATGTAGTTGGAATTATGCTTATGACTTTATGTTTGATCACTTAGCTTTTATCCCTCTGTTTCTCTTTCCTTGATTCTTTTAGTGTTATGTGAGCATTTTTTAGTATTTCATTTAAATTTGTCTACTGCATTTGGGCTATCTATCATCTATCTATTATCTATCTACCTACCTATCTACCTATCATCTATTTATTGTTCGTGGGTATTAGAGGTTATTATATAGATGCCTAACTTTCCCCCATCTACGTCCAATCTGAATTTTACTATTTGAAGTGAAATGTAGATACCATTACTAGAAAATCCTTTATCCTGTTTCCTCTAAATTGGAAATTTTTATGTATCATATTACCAATGTAAATATAACTTACATAATATTATCATTTTTTTACTTTATACTTTCAATCATATCTTAAAGAACTCAACTGAAGAATATGCTATTTACCCATGCATACACATTTCTCTTCATTTTCAAAAATTTTTAATTAATTAATTAATTATTATTTAAAAAATTTTTTTGACAGGCAGAGTGGACAGTGAGAGAGAGAGAGACAGAGAGAAAGGTCTTCCTTTTGCCGTTGGTTCACCCTCCAATGGCTGCTGCGGCCGGCGTGCCGCGCGGATCCGAAGCCAGGAGCCAGGTGCTTCTCCTGATCTCCCACGTGGGTGCAGGGCCCAAGGACTTGGGCCATCCTCCACTGCACTCCTGGGTCATAGCAGAGAGCTGGCCTGGAAGAGGGGCAACTGGGACAGAAACCAGCGCCCCGACAGGGACTAGAAGCAGGTGTGCCGGCACCGCAGGTGGAGGATTAGCCTATTGAGCCATGGTGCCAGCCAATTAATTAATTTATTTTAAAGTCAGAGTTACAGAGAGAGAGAGAGAGAGTGATCTTCCATACATTGTTTAACTCCATAGATGGCCACAAAAGCCAGGACTGGGCCAGGATGAAGCCAGGAGCCAGGAGCATCATCCAGGATTCCCATGTTAGTTGCAGAGACCCAAGCACTTGAAACACCTTTTGCTGTTTTTCCCAGACCATTAGCAGGGAGCTGGATAAGAAGTGGAGCAGCTGGGACTTCAACTGGCACCCACATGGCATGTTGGTGTCTCAGGCAGTGGCTTTACCTGCTGCACCACAACACGGGCCCCTCGTACTTCAATTTTATTGTTACAAGCTTCCTTCTGAAAATTTTTACTTAGCACTTTTAGGAAAAGATTTTTTTTTATTTTATTAAAAAGCAGAGGAGCAGACAGAGAGGGAAAGATACACACAAAAAGAGTGATCCTCTACCTGCGAGTTCACCTTCAAAATGGCTGTAATGCATGGACTGGGTCAGGCTGAAGCCAGGAGCCTGGAACATCATCCAACTCTCCGGCATGGTTGCAAGGACAAAAGCATTTTGGCCAATTTCTGCAGCTTTCCCAGGCACGTTAGCAGGGAGTTGGATCTGAAGCAAAGCAGCCAAGATTCCAACCTGCACTCTGATAAGGCATCCCAAGTGGTAGCTTAACCTGCTGGACTCCAACACCAGTCCCTAGCAATGCTTTTAGAGTAGGGCTAATAGCAAAATTCTCTTTGTTTTCCTATATTTACCATTTGTTTCAGAAGGATATTTTTTACCATAGAATTATGAGTGATTATTTTTTCTTTCAGCACTTTAAATACATTGTTGCACTTCCTCCTGATCGCTTGTCATGTGAATTACGAAGCCATTCTAGTCATTATTCCCCATCCTTAGTATGTTGTTTTTTGATTGCTTTCAAGACAATTTTTTTGTCTTAACATTTTTCAGAAATTTAATTATAATGTATATGGGCAAGTAGTTGCTTTTGAAGTTTATTCTGTTGAGGTATGTGAAGAATCTTGAGTATGCAGTTTTATGTCTTGCAAATTTAGAGTTTTCAGGTATTATTTTTTAAATTGTTTTTCTACATTGTACCCTACCTTGTCTTATTCTGGGACATCTGTGACATAAAAAATTTACTTTTTGGTAAGATCTGTCTCTGAAACCCAATTCCTTTCTTCTAATTCTTTCTGTTTGATGTTCAAATTTAATATTTTCTGTTGATTCATTTTCAAATCTCAATGACTTTTTTTCTGTGTTATATCTATCTGCTATTGCTCACAAAATGGACATTTTATGTAAGCAATTAACTTTTCAGTTATAAAATTTGTCAATTTTCTTAATTTGACAGGTAGAATTATAGACAGTAAGAGAGAGAGAGAGACAGAGACAGAGAGAAAGGTCTTCATTTGCTGGTTCACCCACTGGTTCACTCCCTAAATGGCCACTGTGGCTGGCACTGTGCCGATCTGAAGCCAGGAGCCAGGTGCTTCCTCCCAGTCTCCCATGTGGGTGCAGGGGCCCAAGCACTTGGGCCACCATCCACTGCCATCCCGGGCCACAGCAGAGAGCTGGGCTAGAAAAGGAGCAACCAGGACTAGAAGCTGGCGCCCATATGGGATGCCGGGCCACAGGCGGTTGATTAACCACGTGAGCCTTGTCACCGGCCCTAAAATTTGTCTTTTTAAAATTCTTTATAACATCTATTTCTTTACTGAGGTTTTTTTGTCTGTTTTCTTAATGAGTGTTCACTCTCAACTTTTTTTTAAAGATTTATTTATTTGAAAGTCAGAGTTACACACAGAGAGAATGAGAGGGAGAGAGAGAGAGAGAGAGAGAGAGAGAGAGAGAGAGAGAGGTTTTCCATTTGCTGGTTCACTCCCCAGTTGGCCGCAACAGCTGAAGCTGCACCCATCTGAAACCAGGAGCCAGGATCCTCTCCTGGATCTCCCACACAGGTGTAGGGGCCCAAGGTCTTGGGCCATCTTCTACTGCTTTGCCAAGGCCAGAGAGCTGGATCGGAAGTGCAGCAGCCGGGATTTGAATCGGCGCCCATATGGGATGCTGGACTGGAGGCGGCAGCTTTACTGGCTTCACCACAGTGCCGGCTCCAACTCTCAACTCTTACAGTATGTTCATAGCAGCTTATTTTTTTTTTTCAAAGAAACTTTTTATTTAAAGAACACATCAAATTTATTTCATAAATACAACTTTATGAACATAGTGATTCTTCCTACCATTTCTGTCCTCCTATCCACACTTCCACCCTTCTTCCTCCCCCTCTCTTCTATTCTCAGTCTTAGTATTTGATTAAGATCTATTTTCAATTAACTTTATACATGGAAGATTAACTCTATAATAAGTAAAGAGTTCAACAAATTGTATAAGAAAAAAAAAACTATTCCTTAACAGTTGAGACAAGGGCTGTTCAAAGTCATTGCATCTTGAAGTTAATTTCACTTCTTTTTTAAAATTTTAAAACATTTTTGAGAAAATTAATTAACTTTAAAGAAGAACACAAGAATGATACATCTTTTGTGAGCACTTAGAACTATAAATTATGAGAAATAAGAACATCTTCCACTTAATACACTAAAATGAAGTAAATCTTTGAGAACAAATTTTACTATTAACTCTCATAATACAACTCCATAAGGGCAGAGGTCCTGTATGGGAAGTTGGTGCACAGTGACTCCTGTTGTTAATTCAACAATTAACACTCTTTTGTATGATGTCGATGATCACCTGAGGCTCTTGACATGAGCTACTTAGGCTATGGAAACCTTTTGAATCCACAAACTCCATTATTATTTAGACAAGGCCGTAAGTGAAATGAAAGTTCTCTCTTCCCTTTACAGAAAAGTACCTCTTTCTTTGATGACCACTTCTTTCCACTGGGGTCTCTCCCACAGAGCTCCTTCATGTAGGACATTGTTTTACCGCAGTGTCTTGGGTTTCCATGCCTGAAATGCTCTCATGGGCTTTTTAGCCAGATCAGAATACCTCAAGGGCTGATTCTGAGGTCAAAGTAGAGCAGCTTATTCCAAGTGCTTGTTAGGTTATCCCAATGTCCATCTCTTCTCTGCATTGGTGCATTTTTATTGACTTTTATCAGGAAGATGAAAATATCCTGGTTCTTGATATGTCAAGTAATATTATTATTATATTCTGTACATTTTGAACATTGTGTATTGGTCTTTTTTCAATCCTATATACAGTTTCCAATTTTGTTTTTCAGGTAACTGTGTTGGCTCATTTTTAGGCACAATTTCAGTCTCAGCTCTGTGAATTGTGGATTTACTATAAGTTCTGTTTTTTTTTTTTAAGATTTTATGGTGTTATTTGTATTTATCTTTTTTGTGTGTCCCTTATTTTGCCACCTCAGACCTGGACAATGATCTTTATGAAAAGTACTCAAAGACTTTGGTCTGCCAAATAGCATTGGATTCACATATGTATAGATCAAGGGTAAGCCTAGTTCATAAGGGCTTTCATGGATCTCTTTCATGTTGGTACCAAAACTCCTGGTACCTTCTAGTTCTTTGAGACTTCCCTATTTTTCTCATTAGGAAATTAATACTTCAATCTGCTCTGCTGTGCACTTTCCATGACTGTGCCCATGTCGTGGATAACAAGGAAGAAAAAACAAGTGCAAAAATGAAGTTGACTGCATTCATATTCTTTTTTTAACAGAGAAAGTATTTTCCATTTGAGTTTTAGGCTACTTCAGATCTTTCTTTGTATCACTGCCACTATCACAGAGTGAACCAAAGCCTTCACCAACTAGGCATTCAATAAAATGCTGCTACAGGGATGTACTTGGCTCCCCACAAGGAGATTGAAGCTTGAGCCATCGCCCCATGCCAGGGGAGAGTAACTCTTCACCCCATGCCAACAGGGAGTAGCTCTAAAGACAGATCCACTCCTCCTGGACTTTTGGGGTGGATGTAATCCCATATAACATTTGCTTCATAAAAAACAAAGTGGGGCGGGAGGGGATGTTAGAAAAATGGCACAGTCTTATCTGTGGCACTATCTACACCCCAAACACCATCCTCGGCTCTAGCTCCCCTGCCATTGCTAAAAGGTAGGTGGCCAAATGGCCCTCCCACTGGTGTCAGCTCCATCCCCACTCTAATGGGATTTGCTGCTCCTATAACTCTGCCCCCTGCAAAGGTGTAATAGGACCTGCTTTCTGCACATGTGCTCTCTGTCTCTTGATTTTTCTCTCTCTCTCTGGATCCCTCTTTCTCTCTTCTTTCCCCTTCCCTCCAGCCTGTCAAATTTCCCCCATCAATAAACCCTTGCTCTTAAAACAAACAAACAAACAAACAAACAAAAACTATGGGAATAACTGTACTAAAAAAACAAGCATCATTTTTAAACTTTTGTTTTTTTACACAGTATTTTCCCAACAAAAAATGCAGCTATTGCCTCTCACTGACTGATTCCACTCACTCATTTGGAAGATACTTTTTTTGTCTTTATTTTGGTTATAGACTCTAATGATTTAACAGCATATGTTTAATGCAAACAAAATAAACTTCTAATGCATTAATTTATGTACTGTGTTTCCAATTGCTAAAATGCTTTAAATCATAAAAATACAACTACAGCCACTTTGATAATTAACTATGGGATGACTAACTGCTGTTATAAAATCTAGGTCTCCGATATTTTTTATATTGGACTATCCATTCTGAATTTAAAATAAAATTGTGTTTGAGGCTGTCAGAATATCATATGTTTTCATGTAAATATGTCTTGGTGTTAGTTTTAGTGCATTAAGGCTTTTTTTTTTAGATATTATTTATTTGAAATACAGAGCTGCAGAGAGGAAGAGGCAGAAAGAGAGAGTGAAAGAGCGAGAGCGAGAGAGAGAGAGAGAGAGACAGAGAGAGAGAGATCTTTCATCTGCTGGTTCACTCCCTAAATGGTTGCAATGGCCAGAGCTGTATCTTTCTGAAGCCAGGAGTCAGGAGCTTCCTCTGAGTATCCCAAATGGTTGCAGGGGCCCAAGGACTTGGGCTGTATTCTACTGCTTTCCCAGGCCACAACAGAGAGCTGGATCAGAAGTAGAGTAGTCAGGACTCAAATTGGTGCCCACATGGGATGCCAGCACTGGAGGTCGTGGCTTCACCCACTACGTCACAGTGCCAGCCCCTGACTAAGTCTTTTTTTTTTTTTTTTGACAGGCAGAGTGGACAGTGAGAGAGAGAGAGAGACACAGAGAAAGGTCTTCCTTTGCCATTGGTTCACCCTCCAATGGCCACCGTGGCCGGCGCGCTGCAGCCAGCGAACTGCACTGATCCGAAGGCTGGAGCCAGGTGCCTCTCCTGGTCTCCCATGGGGTGCAGGACCCAAGCACTTGGGCCATCCTCCACTGCACTCCGGGCCACAGCAGAGAGCTGGCCTGGAAGAGGGGCAACCATGACAGAATCTGGCGCCCCGCCCAGGACTAGAACCTGGTGTGCCGGCGCCGCAAGGCGGAGGATTAGCCTGTTGAGCCACAGTGCCGGCCCTGACTAAGACTTTTAATTGGGAAAACAAAATGATTTTTTATCTTAAAGTTTTAAATGCATTTATTGTATCAAGTAGTGAGTGACTGAAATAATGTTATGTTTAAAATTACTATGGAAGTTTATTTTCTTTTTATATAACAAAGTGTCTAAGAAATTATAGAGAAGAATGAATCAAGCAAGGGTCCTTTTCAACTCTTTCCTGAGCTGTCCCTCCCAATGACTCACCTTCCACTTCCACCAATGTATGTTCTTATGTGACCTTGGCGGTTCCTGAGCACCAACAGCAGAGTGCTCTGTGCAGACCGTGTTGAAAGGCACACCAACAGGACTCTATGACTTGCTCTTTGAAATCTTGTGGAAAGTTGAAAGCACTTCCAGTACATTTATTCTCATTTATAGGCTTTCTGTAATGAAAAAATACTATAACATATATATTGCTGTACTAGGCTCTAGTCGTGAGTTGCCGAGGCTATGGAAGTCTTTAGGGTTCGCCGACTTTATCTTATTCCGACAGGGTCATAGACAAAGTGGAAGTTCTCTCCTCCCTTCAGAGAAAGGTACCTCCTTCTTTGATGGCCCCATTCTTTCCACTGGGATCTCACTCACAGAGATCTTTCATTTAGGTCTTCTTTTTTTTTTTGTTTTTCAGAGTGTCATAGCTTTCCATGCCTAAAATATTCTCATGGGCTCTTGAGCCAGATCCGAATGCCTTAAGGGCTGATTCTGAGGCCAGAGTGCTATTTAGGACATCTGCTATTCTATGAGTCAGCTGTGTATCCCACTTCCCATGTTGGATCATTCTCTCCCTTTTTGATTCTATCAGTTAGTATTAGCAGACACTAGTCTTGTTTGTGTGATCCCTTTGACTCTTAGACCTATCAGTGTGATCAATTGTGAGCTGAAATTGATCACTTGGACTAGTGAGATGGCCTTGGTACATGCCACCTTGATGGGATTGTATTGGAATCCCCTGGCACAATTCTAACTCCATCATTTGGGGCAGTTCCGATTGAGCATGTCCAAATAATAACTATATAATTTATATTTATAGGGCACAATGTGAGGATTTAGTGTATATTTACAAGATTTTCAAATGCCACAATTGATTTAAAAAATTGGTGATGCATTTTCTATGGACAAAATAAAATTTAAAAACTTACTGGGAGATATAACTGCATCATAGAGAGTAGACATTTATTAGACACGATAGAAATGCAATGTAAGCAATGATTAGTTAGTATGAAAAATTCCAATTCCAATGTTTTTTTTGTTTTTATGGCCAACTCCAGTTATTCAAATGAAGAATATGGAATGTAGTAGGACTTATATTATTATCAACGATATCAGCAATTAGCAAAAGCTGTTGTTTCTCACTTGACATATCTGAAGTCCTGAAAAGTAGTTAGAGGCAGGACCAGCTTCTTTTTCAGAGCTATTTTTCTAGTATCTATCTTCCTCCTGGGAATGTTTCCAAAGATTCAAAACCCTGTGGGCGAGACAGGTTGCTGTCCACATAGATAGAAACCAAGCCAAGTGTAAGACACTAGGGATTTGAGAGTACTTGCTCCTTTTGAAAATATTAAGGGGGCTGGAGCTGTGGTGTAGAGGGTAAAGCCACTGCCTGCAGTGCCAGCATTCTATACGGGCACCAGTTCAAGATCCAGCTGCTCCACTTCCGATCCAGCTCTCTGCGATGGCCTTGGAAAAGCAGTAGAAGATGGCCCAAGTCCTTGGGCCCCTGCACCTGTGTGGGAGATCCAGGAGAGGATCCTGGCTCCTGGTTTCAGATGGGTGCAGCTTCAGCTGTTGCGGCCAACTGGGGAGTGAACCAGTGGATGGAAGACCTCTCTTTCTCTCTTTCTGCCTCTCCTTCTCTCTCTGTGTAACTGCCTTTCAAATAAATAAATAAATAAATCTTTTTTAAAAAGGAAAGTATTAAGATTCAAATATAGAAAGCATTATGCTTATCAACTAAAACATGCTCACAGGACATCTCGTTGCTTTTCTGATGCAGTAGAGGTATTTTGTAGATATTTAGATTTATATAGCATCTAAAATGGTTTCATATACCTTTCTTTAGGAATAGCATCTGAGTGAGAGGTTAGAATTTTATGTTCTGCAATGAATTTTAAACAAAAGGTTGTATGGAATATTTTGAATAATAGAGAGTATACCTATCATTGCTAGGATTTTTTTTAATTGATAGCATTGCAGGCATTTTAGGGAGTCTGTTTAATCCATCCAGTCAATCAGAAGTCTCAAGGGTCGATCATTGCTGTAGGGCTGAGTTGTTCCTGGCCAAGCTGTAAAGCTTCATGCTTTTAATGCTGGGGAATAATGAAGCTTTGATGGTTGAGAACCTGCCTACACAAAGTAAACGATGGCTCTGAATGTGCTGTGCTAGCCATTCTTATAAATTGAATTTTCTATTCAATTACAAATACCTTCAAAGTCTAGAATACAACACTAAAAACTAACCCTTAATATATTTAATCGACATGTCAAAACTTTAGAATTTGCTTAAATGTTTCTATTATGAGTCATTTTTATTATTATATTTAACCTTTGAGATGATGCAGAATCTAAACTGTTGCTCACCAGGGCTTTCATTCCAGAATAAGCAAAACACAGGGAGAGAGGAAGAATATTTGTTCCATGAATTTGTTGAAAAAACATCAATTGAATATTTGTGTCTATACAAGATCTTGGAGATGCAAAGCAATGTGTCAAAGTCCATTCAGGTTTTACTGTTGGGAGAAAGCAAGGGTTCACAGAGAAAATGAGCATTTGAAGTTGGCAAACAATACGTGTCACATATGTGCCTCAGTGTTGTGGGTATTAATGAATTGAAAAGACTTTGGAAGCTAGCATTGTGGTTCTGCAGACTAAGCTGCTTCCTACATCACAGCATTTCATCTGAACACCGATTTGAGTCCTGGCCGCTCTGCTTCTGATCCAGCACCCTGCTAATGTACCTAGGAAAATGTTTGGACACTGTTATCCACTTGTGAGACCTGGATGTAGCTCTTGGCTCCTGGCTTTAGCTTGGCCCAATCCCAATCATTGTGGCCACTTGGAGAATGAACCAGCAGATGGAAAATCTCTCTCTCTCCCCCTGCCCCAAGTGTGTGTGTGTGTGTGTGTGTGTGTGTGTGTTTGTGTGTGTAACCCTCTTTCTCTGTACTGCTGTCTTTCAAATAAATAAATACATACATCTTTTTTAAAAAGCAATGTTTTAAAAAATAATCAGTATTGTGAACCACTAAAGGCATTGTGTAAGAGAGATAGGCATTTTTTGGGACAGGGTTGGAGTGTTGCCTAAAATATGCCTGAGAACTGTTTTATGTGAAATAAATTTCTAAGTAAATACAATGGCCATTTTCATTCTGTCGATTCAGAAAGCTCGTGAGGCTCCAGAGCGATGGAAAGATTTGCCCTGGAGTTCCTGGGTCCAAGTCCAGTATCTTCTCCATGAAAATTCACCAGTGACTTTGGGCTGCAAATAAAGTATGCTTTGTTTTAATTGCTTCCTCTTCTCTCTGTTGATGAGGGAGATATTTCTGCCTGATGGTTATTATGAAGGCAGAACATGCTCAACACTGGACAGGTGCAATTGACAATAGTTTGTGAGTCACGTACTCGCAGCCTGTAGGAGAACTTCAGGTATTGTTCATGCCCACTGCGGGCTGTATTTAGGAACAACGTGAACAAGCAGGTGCAGTGGAGGCAGGCTTTGTGGTGGTAAGAGGCTGGGGTGTTCCTTGGTTCCTGTGGGAGGGTGTGATTGGTTAGTTTTAACAATTCTGTATGGCTGGCAGGTTAAAAGAGGAACTGCACTGTGGTCCTTATGATAAGAAGGGTGGCTTGCCTAGGAGACTTTACATTTAGCAGCAGAATATAGAGAGGAACTTAAGGTTAGGCCATTAAACTCTGCTGAATTCAGGTGTCAAGGCAGCACATCATACCGTTTTGATTCTAGGTCATATTTATTATCTTTCTTTTTCATGTTCATCAAAATGAAGTTTATGTTTTGTGAACATAGGGACTCCTGACTACTACTGTGATGTTACCTTCCTTTTATGTTTACAATAGTTCTCATCCTATTTTCTTTCTTTTTTTATTTATTTCACAGGCAGAGTTAGACAGTGAGAGAGAGAGACAGAGAGAAAGGTCTTCCTTCTGTTGGTTCACTCCCCAAATGGCCGCTATGGCCAGCTCTGTGCTGATCAGAAGCCAGGAACCAGGTGCTTCCTCCTGGTCTCCCACATGGGTGCAGGGGCCCAAGCATTTGGGCCATCCTCCACTGCCCTCCTGGGCCACAGCAGAGAGCTGGACTGGAAGAGGAGCAACTGGGACTAGAACCCGGTGCCCATATGGGATGCTGGGCCTCAGGCGGAGGATTAACCAAGTGAGCCATGGCACCAGCCACTATTTTCATAATTTTATTGCATAGTTTTAGATGCTGTGCTTACTGACTTTTTCCCACATAAGATCAATTTTAAAAGTAAAAGGGGCCTTTTTTTTTTAAAAAAAGATCTATTTATTTATTTAAAAGGCAGAGTTACAAAGAGGCAGAGGGAGAAAGGGCGGGATCTTTCATCTGCTGGTTCACTCCCCAAATAGCTGCAATGGCTGGAGCTGGGCCGATCTGAAGCCAGAAGCCTTGAGCTTCCTACAGGTCCCCCATGCAGGTATAGGGGCCCTTGGGCTTGGACCATTCTCTACTGCTTTTCCAGGCCATCACCAGAGAGCTGGATGGGAAGTGGAGCAGCTGGGACTTAAACTGGTGCCCATATGGATGCTGGCACTGCAGGTGGCGCTGCAGGTGGCGGCTTTACCTATGCCACAGAGCCAGCCCTAACAGACCTTTTTACTCATCTTCTTATTTTCATGTTTTCGGGGCCCAATATAGTTTCTGGCACACAATAGATACTCAGTGAATTTTATCAAATAGAAAAACTAAATATAGATATAAATTATAGATCTGAAGATATTTTTATTTGGTTTTTCTCATTGAGGTCAATACACCAAGCATGGAGCACGGAACTTTTCTGGAGCAGCTTCTGTTCTTGGAATTCATTTTCTACCATTAAATAACTTAGAGTGTCAAGTAGGAGATAGGTTAGTGAAAACACAATGCTAATGCTTGATTACAGCAAGTTTGACAAGAAAATGAACACAGGGGTTTGTGTTCATAATGAAGAATCATATGAAACAATCAACTCTTTTCCAATCTGGATAAAGGCAATGCCCAACTTCTCTCAGCTACTTATTATTGCTTTCTGTACTTCTTGAAGACATGGAATCTAGGATGAAGGATCAAACTGTACTTTTTTTGTGATTTTTAAAAATTTTATGCAATTTTTGTCCACATAATAAATGAAGTAGGAAATGAAAAAAATGAAAACAAAGCATTTAAAATAAGGAATGAGCTGTGTGCGTAGCATGTCTGTTTGGTTCGTAATTCATTTATAGCTGTTAAACTTCGTTGCATCCATTTCCTGGTCAGTCAGATGGGTCCTATGGGATAGATGCCTTGCTAAGTGCCTCCCTCCCATCCCAGAGCATTGGAAATATTTTCCCATCTGTCTCTGTGCAATTTCCAGCGGTCTGTGTTTACAAATAGAGTGTGGCATCCGAGATCCTGTTCGGTATAATTCCGATTCCTTTATGGCTTCTTTTATACCCTTCAGCAATACAGACTAGTACACAACATCACTGAAAGGTGGGTTTATGTACTCATATGTATCCCTGGTTTCTCTTGTTTGAAATTTTAAGCAGGAAATTTATAGGGTTTAAGTCAAAGTGCTCTGTAGGGAGTCTTAACAGTCTTCATAGTGTGATAGAAACATATTGAAGCTGTGTTCCTTCTGTTTGAAGGTGATCTTGGGATTTTACTGTTTTGTAAATTAAAGAACGGGATTGATATAATAAATTTATCCTAGAATTCAATAAAGGTAAGACTGATTGCTACTAAGGCAGATCTTTCATAAGAGAGGGTTTTATGTTGACCTGAAATATTAGCTTTAAATTTTGTCTTGCCAGTTAAGAATGCATTGACTAGGTTGACATCGGCCTCATAAACATTTATTTGAGGAGAAAATTTATATTCATAAATGGATATGGGTCCATATGTTTTATAACCTTCAGGTTTGGCATTTAAGAATATCTCACATGTTTATCACCTTTTAAGACATCCAGTGATGTAAGGAATAGGAAGATTGGATTATTTTCCTGTGGTTGGGATTGGAATCTATTCTCTTTTTGACTGAGGTTTTGTTGTCATTGCCCCTAGGAAAGAAGCAAGTTGTGTAAGAAACCCAGAGAGAGGCTGTAGGTGGGGGTACACTTTGAAGCCACAAAATTGATCTGCTGCTTTTCAAAGAGAGATATACTCAGGATTTTTTTCTTTTGTCCTTTTTCCCCACATATCCCACATCAAAATTAAAATGAGATTTTGTTTCATGCAATGTGTGCTTCTCTTTTCCTCTCTGATCCTCATGAACTATGTCTCTCTTTCATTCTTGTTTCCTCTCTCTCTTAATTCTTTACCATGTAATCTAGTGATTGCTCTGGATGAGGATTTTGAGGTTATTAAACAATGCTTCTTGAAATTTAAATTAATTGTTTTTGACTTTTACATCTGAAAGAACTATCAACACCCTAATTTCTCTACAGATGGCGGTTTCTGTCAAAACTCCTGGCAGATGAATTATTTCTACCATTAGTTTGTTTTATATAAATTCTTCTTTTAAAACCAGAATAAATGGTAGCTCTTTCCTTCAGGGTTAATTTCAGGGCTTCTAAGAGATTGGTCTGCACATTATTCTTTCATGCCCTCTAATGGCAGCCTGAGGAAACTCCTACCAAAAATAATTTTACAATATCAAGTATATGAAAATAAACAAAAGATCACTCGAAGATTTTAATATAAATAACTCTCACATGCCAGGTATTCTTGCCATGGGAAAAAGACCACATGTTCATCTACTGGATGAGTATCCTGGAGAGCATACTGATCTTTGGTTGGTTTGCCATGATTTTTAAGGAAACTGATTATTTTAAAAATATATATTTCTAGTCATTTAAAAAATGTTTATGTGACACTGTTAGGATGATAGATATTTTATGTATTATTTATATATATTTTATATATTTTAGGGGATAGATATTATCTGCTATGGGGTCAGTAATTTGTGTAATCACAGAGACAGACCACCGTTACAAGTCAGCCTTGTGTTTTTTAGTAGGTATGAAGGGAAATGAGGAATGGGAAGATTCAAGATTATTTTTTTTTGAGAACTTATGAGACTCTTTCAATGGTGTAACAGACTAAATCACGTTTCAGCTCTCTATGTTTAGAGAACATCTAGTGAGGTTTGCCTATCTCATCCATGAGGGGCTCTCACAGAAGATTCGCTTTAATAGTTAAAAAAGCCTTGAGAAGAAATTTCACCACATTTAAAAACATGTGCTCATATCAGCTGGTTTCAGCTATTCATTCTAAGCATATGGCTTTTTAAAAAATTGATTTCTTTCTTTGCTCCTCATTTTTGTTGTTTTCTTTGTCGTTCTTTCTCCCACTGTAGTTCCCCTTCAGTGCTACGCTGCTGTTCTTGGTGATGGCAGGAAACACAATGGCGGTATCCACCTACCAGCTGGATGATACCGTTTTCCTCTCTGCATGTCTGTATGAAGCTTTGTTGATCACCCCAGAAGAATTATACTGTCTCTTCAAAATGATGTTGAAAGTTTTTCTTGCCTAAGGTGTTAACCTGGAATAACAGTCGTAAACATTAATATTATGCCATAAGCGTAGTATAGATAATAGATAATACTAATATTAATAGCATTAACATTATGTCATAAAAAGAAACTTATAAATATGTTTGTCTTATTAAAAAGTAAAATATTTGTGAATATGATGATACAATATCAAATATTGGATATTCTTTAGAATTCAAATAGATAAAAAGTAGTTGAGAACACAAGTATTATTTGAGCTAAGGTCAGCAAATACAAATAATCATGAATGGTTATTGAGCACTCACAGTGTGCCATATTCTTTTTTTTAAGAAATTATTTATTTATTTAAAAAGCAGAGATCCGCTAGTTCACTCCCCAGATGGCTGCAATGGCCGGAGCTGAGCCGATCCGAAGTCAGGAGCCAGGAGCTTCTCTTGGGTCTTCCATATGGGTGCAGGGGCCCAAGGACTTGGGCCATCTTCCACTGCTTTCCCAGGCCACTAGCAGAGAGCTGGATCAGAAGTAGGGCAGCTGGGACTCGAACCGGTGCCCATAAGGGATGCAAGCAGTGCAGGAGGCAGCTTTACCCAATACACCACAGTGCCGGCCCTCAATGTGCCATATTCTAAACAGCTGACCTTTAGTCTTCACCTCAACTCTGCAAAATGAGATAGTTTTTCAAATATCTCATAAGAACATTAAAGTTCCAAGAGTTGGAGTGAGTTGTCCAGACTCATAGTGCTGTCAGGTGTTAGAACTGGGACCATCTAACCCCACTGTGACCTTAGTTCAGAGGTTGTGGGACAGACTAGAATAAAAGTTTGAGTTTGATTCTCTGCTTTCTCCCTATTGGCTATATGATGGACCTTCAAGTTCAGTTTAATTTGTATTTGTATTTGAGATGATAGACAATTTAACTGTAGAACTTGATAACTTAGAGTTTTGCAGTTAGACATGGACTCTGCTATTGCCTAACTGCAAGACACTCAGCGAATTGAATAATCTCTTCTCAAATGTGGAAAAGCAGTAATGATAGTAATTGTTTCATGGCAGTGTTGTGAGTATTAGATAAGATACACTGTCTGGCTCATAAGAAAGCCTATATAAGTGAGGGATATTATTTTTGCTCATATTTTTGAATTCTGAAACCTTATTTTAAGGATTAATGATTGTACTTTAAGATTAGGAAATAAAAAAATACATGTTGTGTTAGATTGTGATTTCTAGATATAGCTTCCTAATAGCAGTATTACCACAATGCCTATTTAGTTCCATTTTAGCATTTAATAAATGAAAATACAAAAATTTGTTTTCTTTTGTTAGAAATTAAACCCAAGTTTCTTGTTTTGATCAATTTCTTTTAAATTATTTTTTTTCTCAAAAAGGAGTAGCTAACTAAATATATACATATATATATATATATATATATATGTGCTTGTGTATAAAAATATGCATGTGTATATACATGTGTGTATTAAAGCAACTAAGCCTCTGGGCATAAAATAAAATTTCTTCATTATCAAACTCTTAAGATAATGCAATAGTTTGGGACCTGTATAGAGATCTGGATATTTTCTGAAATAATTTAAGACAGAAAAGTTGTCTGAGGAGGATGGAAGGGCACTAGTATTACATCTAGTATATACTGTATTGTATACTGTTCTGTATAGTATGTATTATATATTGTATTGTATAGTGTATTGCATTGCATCACAGATGGGACCCTGCGATTCAAAGGAACTTAAATAATTTACTCAAAGTCACACAGCTAGTAAGAGGTATGGCCAGGTGTCATAAATTGGACTGTCCTAAGTTGCTTTCCACGTCCTCATAGCTCCTCAAGCCATTTCCATTTTAAAAGGAAACACTCACAAAAACTAGCACGAAATGGGGGAGATAAAGGAAAACACTTCAATCAAGCTCAATGGAGTGAACAAAGGGAGAACTCTGAAAATGAAACTTTCTTGTCTTGTTATATTTTTATATTTTTTTAAAGATTTATTTATTTATTTGAAAGAGTTACACAGAGAAGGAGAGGCAGAGAGAGAGAGAAAAAGGTCTTCCGCCCACTGTTTCACTCCCCAATTGGCTGCAACGTCTGGAGCTGCACCGATCTGAAGTCAGGAGCCAGAAGCTTCCTCTGGGTCTTCCATGTGGGTGCAGAGGCTTTCCCAGGCCACAGCAGAGATCTGGATTGGAAGTGGAGCAGCTGGGACTAGAACCGGCACCCATATGGGAATGCCGGCACTACAGGTGGAGGCTTAACCAGCTACACCACAGCACCAGCCCCAGCTTTCTCATCTTGAGACACAGCTAACCTCCCTCCCATACACATGGTTCCTGAAGACTCATTAATTAAAGGAATGGTCTTATTAAAGGAGCAGCCATTAGGAGGCAGAGAATTAACAAAGAGCAGGATGAATGATTTTGTTCCTTTGCATTTGTGTGGAATCTGAGGACACCTAGAATCATCCCGCTATTAAGTAGGCTTGCACATTGCTTAGGGTAGGCTGCCATATTATCTCCTCCTGATTTGAATGCATTACATTTGTCTTCATCTTATGTCTGAAAAGGGGGGATAACAGAGAGCTTACTGCTGTCCATTCTAGTATGCAACTGTCTTATTGATTTCTCCTGGAGGAACTTGCTGACTTCAATAGATGATATAAGAATAAAAGAATTTATCTGTTCCTGTTGCTCGAGGGCAGCTAGGTGTGTGTCTTTTTTATCCTCCAGCCGCGCAGACCCCCAAGCATTTTTCATAATGCATATGGTTTCTCCATTTGAGCCATTCTCTTATCTTCAGATACCTTGTAGCACTTCTCCAATGAGGCTGCAGTTTGCTGCCTCAGCAAGTCTCCTATAAAACGTAAAACTTTTATGTTTAATACTGTGTGGCCACTAGGGTCTGTCTCATAAGTGATAAACATGATGAAACATAGCATTTTGTCCATTTCTGCTACTATTTAATCTTTTATTAAAACAACAAATACATCTTAGAGTTAAAAAGATGTGGGTTTTAGAATACAGGATTTAAAGTGTCTATTTTAAACATGAAGAATTAATTTATTTACCTCTCAATTTGGGTTTTGGAAATATTAGCTTCAGGGGCTTTAAGGACTCACATGGGAAAAAGAAAAATCGATATGGAATTAAAACTGCTATTTTTCAGTCCATGTTCTTCCATTTGATAGCTTTAGAAAGTAATTTCCCTATTTAAGTATTAGTTTCTTAATTCACAAAACAGCAATAATAATGCCTACTTTCTTACCTTACAGGGTACATTGGGATACTCAAGTGAAGCTGTGCATAAATGGCTTTCTAAGTCATGATTCTACAATAGTATAAGGTATTACTTTTCTTTTTCTGAGAGATATGTATGTTTGGTTTTAGAAATGCCAGTAGTTTTATAATTCCTGGTTATCAAGATGAGTGAGCAAACATGTATGGAACCCAATTAAATGAGCAACATGGTGCTAGACATTTAGAAAACTTTTCCAACTTCCCTATTCTGAATATATAGCTGTGCCTGTGGGCAAGTCCAGAGGCAGCCAGAAACCTAACCAAGAACTTCATACATTTACTCAATATGCTGTATAATCCTACTATTTTCTGTGTGCAGCATGATATGAGAAATTTGGAGGCTCTGCTGGGATGATTAAAAACCCAATGCACATATATTTCCTGTTTCTTTGAAGGTTATAATCTGGTAGAGCAGCAGACCGAATACTTCAAATAACTTAAAAATAATTACAAACTCCACTATTGAGTTTAAAAGGCTAAAGTACTGCTTGGTAACCACTTTAATGGGAAATATTCAAATTGATGGAATGAAATAAACCGACTTTAAGCAGGTTATGGATATGAATTGCATTGAAAAGGATATGGTCCTGACTAGAATTGAGGATAGGTCACAGAAGATGGGACGGGGGGAATGCAAGGAGATGGTGCTGATAATATTGATGCTTTGAGTGGATCAAGGTGGAGGTTAGTCTGTAGAGTTGAATTGTTATTATTTGGGGCAAAGTTGTGAATATGGTACTAGAGAGTGTGGATTTATCCATGGCTATGTTAGTTTCCTGCTAGTACTACTGTAACAAATTACCACATATTTGGTGACTTCAAATAGTTTTAATGTACTGTGTTGCAATTCTAGAGGTCTTTTATGCCTGGAATAGGTTGACACAACTGTATTCTTTATGTAGGCTCTGGTGGAGAATCCGTTTCCTTGCCTTTTAAGTAATTTTGTATGCCACTTGCATTTATTGGCTCCTAGCCCTTTCCTCGCAACACTCTGACTCCTGTCTCTGAAGTCACATCGCTTTCCCTCAGGCCCCGACCTTGTCTCTCCTTGAAGAACTATTGTGATTACATTCTGGATGTGTAGATAGTCTAGACTCTTAATTCTATCACAACATCATTTTTGTCATTTAAAGTAACAATTTTATACATATCGAGGATCAGAAAGTGAACATCTTTTGGGGGAGTGATTAGGAATACTATTTAGTCTATATCAGCATTGTTAATACGTGGTTTTGACAACTTCTTGAAAGGAAGGTGAGATGACTGTGATTCTCACAAATGATGCTGTGTGTGTGTGTGTGTGTGTGTGTGTGAGTTGGGAATGGGTGGAGGAGCAGGTAATCACTGATATTAATGTACTCAGATCCAGGCAATGTTATCTTTTTTTTTTTTTTTTTTTTTTTTTTTTTTTTTTACAGGCAGAGTGGACAGTGAGAGAGAGAGAGAGACAGAGAGAAAGGTCTTCCTTTGCCGTTGGGTCACCCTCCAGTGGCCGCTGTGGCTGGTGCACTGTGGCCGGCGCACCGCTGAGTGCTTCTCCTGGTCTCCCGTGGGGTGCAGGGCCCAAGCACTTGGGCCATCCTCCACTGCCTTCCCAGGCCACAGCAGAGAGCTGGCCTGGGAAAGGGGCATCTGGGACAGAATCCGGCACCATGACCGGGACTAGAACCGGGTGTGCCGGCGCCGCAAGGTGGAGAATTAGCCTATTGAGCCATGGCACCAGCTGGCAATGTTGTCTTGAAACACAATATTTTAATTATAAGCATTGTGATGTAGCAAATAAAGCCACTCCCTGGAATGTCAGCACCCCATGTGGGTAGTGGTTCCTGTCCTGGCTGCTGCACTTCCAATGCAACTCCCTACCAATGGCTTGGGAAAAGCAGTGGAAGATGACCTAAGTCCTTGGGTTCCTGCCACCCACTTGGGAGACCAGATGTATCTCCTGGCTCCTGCCTGACCCAGCTACAGATATTTTAGCCATTTGGGGAGTGAACCAGTGGAGGGAAGATTCTCTCTCTTTCTCTCCCCCCCCCCCTCCTCCTGTCTCTCCTTCTGTCTCTGTAATTCTGATATTCAAATTAATAAATAAGTCCTTCAAAAATAATATTTTATGTGTGACCAGATATACTGTACAGTTTGTGAATTGTAAAACTTATATCTCTCACTGTTGCTTACCAAAATGTCAGGCATATATTAGATTCATAATAAATCAGTGAAGTAATATTGAGGAAGTAATTATCCTCATGGTGGCAAGAAAAATGGTATCTAGTAGGCAGAAAAATCAGTTTTTAAAAATATTTATTTATTTTAAAGGCAGAATTAGAGAGGGAGATATTGAGAGACAGAGACAGAAATCTTCCATAAGCTGGTTCACTTTCCAATGGCTGCAACAGCTAGAGTGGGGCGATCCGAAGCCAGGGGGCAGGAACTTCTTTGGGTTCTGCCACATGGGTGTAGAGATCCAAGCACTTGGGCCATATTCTGCTGCTTTCCCAGATACATTAACAGGTAGCAGAATCGGAAGTGGAGCAGTCGGGACTCGAACTGGTGCTCATATGGATGCCTGCACTGCAGGCAGTGGCATTACCCGCTATACCACAGTGCCAGCCTCAGAAAAATGGATCTTATTATATGGATGTTTAGCTGGAATAATTTAGGGAATGAAAGTCTGTGTAAACAGCAATGGTGGTGGGTAGAGTGCCAATGATAAATGGAGTTCACCTTCTAATCATATAGGGAAAAAAAATCATGTCCTTACCTCCCATCATATGAAAAAAATGCAGATTATCATATTTTGGAAATTAATACATGGGAACTGGTGAATAATAATATTATGATGAGAAAAGCATTTGCAAGAAAGTCATCTTTATAGAAAAACACATTATAAAAGAGTAATAGATTTGATTAAGGAAAAGGAAAGGTAATAGTAATTAATCTGGAGGGATGTTTAGTTTGCATCTCAGCTTTTCCAGATAACCAAAGACGTTCTAATCATCAACCCAATTTTCTCTCCTCTATTCCTTCCTCTTTTAGGAAAGTTGTATATTTCTTGTTAGAAATCCTCACTGTACATAGTAAATGCATGCAATTGAGAGGATGATTTTTTTATTTTTGGATTTTAACAGATTCAATATAGATCATAGATAAAATTCTAAGCATGATATTCCCTCCCTCCCTCCCTCCCTCCCTCCCTTCCCTTACCCCTTTCTCTCTTACTGTCTCTCCCTTTCTCTTTCTGATTGGTCGATTTTGAACAGTAAGGAGAAGGTGGGAGGAGAGAAAAGTGGAAAGAAGGGGGGCAGGATGTCAGGTTAACTGGAAAGAGTGAGGACTCAGACTGGAGATTGTAATGTGGGGAAGCCAGGGTACACGCTGTCCACTGCCACAGGTGGAGGCAGAGGCAGAGGCTCAGGTGCCTGGTTACTCCAAGTGTTTATTAGTAATGCTGCTGTGGTTGATTAATCATAAAAAATGTCCAGTTTAGCGAAAACAGGATTTCATGATGAGGGCGTTTTACAGTGAAACAGGGAACAATGGGGAGTTTCAATTTTTACAGGAAGGACTTGTTTACTTGGAAGCTGGGATTAAGAAAACAATCACACGTGGAGGGGTTTTGAGGGGGACTAATTATTAACTGGGGTGAACATCCACTTGCTGTTTCCAGGAGCCAGCAGCATTTCCTTAGCTGCCTCAGCATCATGTCAAATGACCTTTGGCATTGACATAACTTTGCAATCTGGCCAAGTATGCCTTCAGCAGAATTCAGACAATGCAGTGGTCTCCAAAACCTCAGCCTTTCACAGAATTCAGGCCACGTGGTGGTCCCGACAGCAGGGAAGTGGAGTTGGAGAAGAAATCAAACTAAGTGGTCTCGTCTTTAAGGAGGATATTTTCAGAGGTTTGTGGGGAGTTAAACCAGTGCAACTTCTGACTTACAACTTTTTTTATTGAATGGAAGAACTAACTCCATGGTGTGTCCAACAGGGTGATAATCCATCCAGATCCACATGCTTTAGTACAGTGGGTGGGGCAAATACCTAAAGATAGGCATATCTTGGGGCATAAAGAAGAGAGAGAAGAGTTTCACCACTTGATAAATCCCAGCACTCACACCATCATCCTAAGGACCCAAATGTTCTCCTAACTACTCTTTATTACTTGATGTGCTCCCTCTTTCACAAATCTTTTTTTTTTTTAGTTTTAGTTGAGAAGAAGAAGAGAGAGAAAGGAAGAGAGAGAAAGAGAGAGAGAAAGAGAGAGAGAGAGAGAGAGAGAGAGAGAGAGAGGTACCTTCTGTCTGTTGATGTACTCCGTAAATGCCTAAAATGGTTGGGGTTGAGCCAAGTGAAGCCAGGAGCCAGGAACTCAATCCAGATCTCCCACATGGGTGTGAGGGACACAGTAACTTAGTCATCACTTGCTATGTCCCAGGGCACACATTAGCAGCAAGCTGGGATTGGAAGCAGAGCTGTGATTCAAAGCCAGGAGCTCTGAGTAAGATGCAGGCATCTTGACTGGCAACTTAACGACCAGGCCAAACACCTGTCCCCACCCAATTTTTGATGAACATTTCAAACGTTTTTCACTGGAATAGTAATTTTTTGGCAGCATGAATTGACTTTTTCACAAGACTCATAAGATTTTAGAGTGGTCCTATAGGCAAAATTTTTTCTCTTAGGTAGAATTAACCACAGATGGAGACAAATAAGTCCTAGAAGGCTGACAAAGCTAGTGAATTCCCCAGTGTTTACTATTTCTTTTCTAACTGTGTGAAGATGATATCACAAATGAAACCCAAAAGGCAAAGACTCATCTCAATGGAATCTGTGGTTTCAGACGCAGGGAACTTAGTTAAATGAAACTTGCATTTCCCACAGCTGTGCCTAAAACGTCCCATGGCAAGAATCTTTACATCACTGCTCAGTGAAGGCATCTGCTAGTTTATAGCTATGGTCAGTGCTGTCAGCAGAGGAAGCAATTAAGATAAACCTATTAGACTAAGTATGATAATAAATCAAAGTCATTTGTGTTAAAGGCTGAATTTTAAAGCATAGTAGAATATAAGCAAGAGTGATGATGCTGAGCTTAACAAATATTTCAAAGGAGGAATTTCAAAAAAATATATTTTAATTGATTTAATAATTATCACTACTAGAATAATAGCAATCTAATTCTATTGTGTCTCACGTCTGTAGAAAAATTTTTACAAACAGCCTGTCTGTGGAGAATGTGATATGTTAAGTAGAATTAGAGATAAATGATTGAAGTTAAGAATTCATAGGACTATTATTTAATAGAATACTAGAGATTTGTCTTGGTTATTAATACCTAATATCAATTATCATTAAAATTTATTGATTTATTTTAAAGGCAGAGAGAGAGAGAGTGAGTGTGTTTGTGTGTGTGTGTGTGTGTATATATATATATATATATATATATATATACACACAGAGAGAGAGAGAGAGAACCTGCTGTTTCACTCTCAAATGGGTGCACCATTAGCGACTTGGTTGGGTCAAAACCTGGAACCAGAAGCCAGGAACTCAATACAGATGGCAGGGAACCAGCTACTTGAGCTTTCACCTGCTAACCCTCAGGATCTGCAATAGCAGGAAACTGGGACCAGGAGCAGAAACTGGACTTCAACTCTGGTACTCCAGTATGAGATGCAGGCATTCCAGATGATATCTTAATCACCACACAAAATGCTTATTCCTAAAGTATCATTTTGGAGGCCGGCACTGTGGCGCAGAGGGTTAACGCACTGGTCTGAAGCACTGGCATCCCATATGGCAGCCGGTTCGAGACCCAGCTGCTCCACTTCCAATCCAGCTCTCTGCTATTGCATGGGATAGCAGTAGGGGATGGTCCAAGTGCTTGGGCCCCTGCACCTGCATGGGAGACCCAGAGGAAGCTCCTGGCTCCTGGCTTTGGATCAGCGCAGCTCCAGCCATTGTGGTCAATTGGAGAGTGAACCATCGGATGGAAGACCTCTCTCTCTGCTTCTCCTCTCTCTGTGTGACTTTCAGATAAATAAATCTTTTTTTTTTTTAAAGTATCATTTTGATGTGGAGTATTCTAACTGATGGGATTAATAGCTTCAGTCTTCTTGGGCATCTTATGATTATCACAACATGTAACATATTTGGATCTTTGTACATGTCACCCAAATTCTTTAAGATTAAATTTTATTTATTGGATAATGGTATGTGGTACTTTATCTCTAGAATTCTCAACTCTAAACTTGAATAATTCAAATAGTCTTTGAGGAGTTACAGGACATTGTACAAGGGGGCTTCAAAAACAATGTGGGAAAATGGAATTAAAAGATTAGTGCAAAAAACTTAAAAAAACCCATGTGTAGCTTTTTTCATAATGTGAATTTTCTACAAATTTTTTAAGAACTGTCCTATATTTTAGCTTTACTGTTATGAACCAAATAAAACAAAGCAAAACAGAAGTGTCAGTGAAGAACGTTATGGTAAATGTTTCATTGACCACATATTTCTGGGATTTCTATTGCCATAGTGTAATTCTAAAACACATCTTTGCCCCCCAGTTTTAATGTTTATGAAATTTTTATCAGTCATTACATGCAATGGCATTCCATATTAAAATCCTCAGCAGTATTTTCCTTAAAGTTACCTAGAAAAATAATGGTTAAATTTATTCTCTAAGGAGTGTGTGGGTTGGTGAAATTCAGTGTATGTCAGGCTAACTGCTGTGTCCTGAGGATACCTGGTCCCTGCTCTTATATATTATATATATATACCTGCTCCATTTTGAAAGTCTCACCAAGTAAATAAGTGCTACAATTGCACAATGCAAGAAGTCACTTCAATACAATGTGTCTTCATCTGGTAACAGCCTTACAATCACCTCTAGCCCCTCTCCACTTGGCATGAGTTTCCTAAAAATCATGTGTAACTTCTTGGATAAGTTGTGTATGAGTTAAAACAATAGACTAATTTAAAAACATTGTTTTTTGGATAATATTCAACACCAGTGAACAACTCATGTAGATGAGTGGAAAATTGTGAGTGCTTTCTTCATATAAATATTTGCCAGAGATGAAATACTTACTTTCCTGCTTCTGCTCCAAATGTAGTGTCTATTTTATATGGTCATTTAATCTTCATTTATGGCTTTTTAATTTCTGTTCATCACTTTTGCTTTTGATTGTCTCATTCTGTAAATCATTGTCACTCTATCTATAAAATGTTTAAGCTAAAAATTGTTACTTTTGGCCTCAGGTCCTTTCAATATAACCTTGTGTTCAGAAATCGGATGTGGATTGTCATGAGGTTATAGGTAACATTTTACTTATATATATTTGTACTTCTTGGGGACCATAGCTATCACATGAGTGTTATGCCCTAAATAGCCAGAGCTGCTCTGTAAAGATGACTTGCTTTCTCTGTTACAAATGCTCAAAGAAGCAGAATAGGTGAGCACAAGGGAGGAGGAGAGGCACAAGGATGAAGCATGGGTGAAGTGTTAGGTGAGTGAGGTAGTAGGCAACCGAAATAGTAGTAGTAGCTGGAGGAGAGAAGAGTAAACTGACCCTCAAGCTGAATGTGTTGATATGAGGCCAGGTTCTAGGCATAGCTACTCATGTGTTGTTTGCTCAGTTACAGAAAAACATATGAAAGAAAATTTGAAAGTAAAGAAACCTTTTTAAAAAGATTTATACAGTTATTTCAAAGTCAGGGTTACAGACAGAGTTAAAGAGAGAGGAGAGAGAGAGAGAGAGAGAGAGAGAGAGAGAGAGAATGAAACTTCCATATGATGGTTTACTCCCCAGAGAGAGAGAGAGAGAGAGAGAGAGAGAATGAAACTTCCATATGATGGTTTACTCCCCAGAGAGAGAGAGAGAGAGAGAGAGAGAGAGAGAATGAAACTTCCGTATGATGGTTTACTCCCCAGATGACCACAACAGCTAGGAGGTTGGTCCAGGCCAAAGCCAGGAGCCAGGAGCTTCATCTGGGTCTCCCACATGATGGCAGGGGACCAAGTACTTGGGTCATCTTCCACTGCTTTTCCTAGGCACCTTAGCAGGTAGCTGGAATGGAAGTTGAGCTATACCACAAGTTCCAAGAAACTCTTGATAATTATATTTTATTCTTTTCTACCTGCGCACATATTTTTCATAGTAGAGGAATTATAGATATGTTTCTATACTTAGGTTTTCTGCTAAACTTTGCACCTTGTATAAAATACTTCTGCATTCTTTATTATGAAACTAGTAGATGAATCATTCATTCATTGGATAGATAGATTCTGAGTGCCTCCCACATAATTGGGTTTGCTATTAGCATTGAGTAGAACTGGCAGAACTTGCATAAGGTTTTTAAAGTGGAAAACTAGTGTATTAACTATTCCCACATTGCTAGGCATTTAGATAGTTTCCAAATTTCTCTTAACGGAAACTGTTTGACATATCATTTCCTCATTGCCTCTGTATCATTTCCTTAGGATATACTGCCAGAAATAGAATTGCTTGCTGAAGATGGGAGCTTCTTTGAATAAGGGAGAAGGAGGACTCCTGATTTATAGATAGTTTTAGTGTGTCCACATCAAAATGGTTATTTCCTCACAAAGAATGCTACAGTGAATACCTTTGGATGATAAAATGTTTAAGATAGAAATAGAGAGGTATTTTAAAACTATATATGAGTTGTTTGATAAATATTTAGCTTGAACCATTCATATTATATTAATAACATTTAAGGTCTTCTAATGGAAAAGTTAGCTTTAGTTCTTAAAAATGAAATTGAAAGATACAGATTTCCCTTGTGAATCTTTGGAACTAATAAGTTGGGCTGGGTCAAATATAAATGTAACATAATTTTTAGAAATGTAACTTCACCAAAGTTAAACAGCTTTATGGAAAATGCAGACATTCCATTGTTGAAGAATCCTAAACTTCAAACAAATCCTGGAATAAATCACTTAGAACTAATCATAACTTATTTAAAGGATGTAACAGATGATCTAAGAAGTACTTTGCTTTCTGAACCCCTATGATCACAAATTAATTCTTGCTTACATTGTGGTATGTAGGAATTTAGAGACATTACTCACACACATCATGTGCTCATTGGTGAAAGTTCAAATCCTTATAAACGTGCACAGATATGTGAGCATCAGACATTGCTTAAGGCATTTCTGATATATCCCTTTTACATAACCACCTCCAAAGATTTATGGACATACTTTGTAGCCATCCCCTGAGGCATATCAGTTACCTTATTCCCATGGACATATCAGTTACCTTATTCATAGGACAACTAAAAATGAATACAGGCCGGTGCCGTGGGTCAACAGGCTAATCCTCCGCCTTGCGGCGCTGGCACACCGGGTTCTAGTCCTGGTTGGGGCGCCGGATTCTGTCCCGGTTGCCCCTCTTCCAGGCCAGCTCTCTGCTGTGGCCCGGGAGTGCAGTGGAGGATGGCCCAAGTGCTTGGGCCCTGCACCCCATGGGAGACCAGGAAAAGCACCTAGCACCTGGCTCCTGCCGTCCGCGGCGGCCATTGGAGGGTGAACCAACGGCAAAGGAGGACCTTTCTCTCTGTCTCTCTCTCTCTCACTGTCCACTCTGCCTGTCAAAAAAATAAATAAATAAAAATGAATACAAAGAACAGCTATGGTATCAGCATTAACATTTTAAGTATAAATAAAATTGACAAGTCAGTAATAACTTTATAGAAGACTGAAGTGGTGGAACAATTTTAAAACCAAAGTAAAACCAGAACAAAAGCCAATAACAAAGTATTTATCTTGGATATGTTCAAATTTACCTATAGAATTTACTGTAAAATATAGTATGGCCTCTAAGAGCACAAGAAAAAATAAAAACAAACAGACCAAAGTTAGCAGAGGGAAGCATATGATAAAAATCAGAGTAGAAATAAATGAAATAGGAATCAGAAAAACAATAGAAAAGATGAGTGAAACCAAGGGCTGTTTTTTCAAAATATAAAATCAACAAACTTTAGCTAGACCAAAAATGAAAGAAAGAAGATCCAAATAAATAAAATCAGAAGTGAATAGGGAGTCATTGTAACTGATACCACGAAACACAAAGGAATATAAGACACTACTGAGACCAATCACACACCAACAAACTGGATAATCTGGAAGAAATGACTGAACGCCTAGACACATACAACCCACCAATATAAGATCAGGAAGAAATAAGAAATCTGAACAAACCAATAATGATTTAGGAGACTGGACTTTACTTTGACATGAGACTTTTATTACTGATTCATTCTCTTTACGCATAACTGATCCAGTCTTAGTAGGTTGCATGTGTCTAGGAATCCATCCAGTTCTTCTAGATAATCCAATTTGTTGTTGCATTCTAGTCTTTAACAATAGTTTATATTTTTTTGATGTCACGTGTAATGATTACCCTTTAATTTTTGATTTTATTTATTTGAGACTTCTCATTTGTTCTTAGTCTAGCTAAGGGTTTAAAAAAATCAATAAAAAATTCAAGGTTCTGATAACTGCTAAATTCTACCACACATGTATAAAATTAATAACAACACTTCTTAACCTCTTCCAAAATTTAAGGTGGAGGGAAAATTTACATACTCATTTTGTAACTGAGTAATAACCTAATACCAAAGTTAATGAGGATATTACCAGAAAGAAAATTACAGGTCAGTATCTCTAATGAACACACATACACACACACTTTCTTAACAAAGTACTAGCTGACAAAATTTAACAGTACATTGCAAGGATCATTCACCATGATTAAATGAGATTTATTCCATAAATGCAAAGCAATTTCAACGTATATACAATTCAGTAAATATGATAAACTATACTAATGGAAATATAAACATCTCAAAAGATTCAGGAAAATACATGAAAAAGTTGAATATCTTTTCAAACAAAACTCTCAACAACTATATGTTAAAGGAATGTATCTTGACTTCATAAAGGCCATAAATGGAAAGCCCATAGCTAACATCATTTTTCTTTTTTTTTTTTTTTTTTTTTTTTTTTTTTTTTTTTTTTTTACAGGCAGAGTGGACAGTGAGAGAGAGACAGAGAGAAAGGTCTTCCTTTGCCGTTGGTTCACCCTCCAATGGCCGCCGCGGTCGGCACATGCGCTCGTCCGATGGCAGGAGCCAGGTGCTAGGTGCTTTTCCTGGTCTCCCCATGGGGTTCAGGGCCCAAGCACCTGGGCCATCCTCCACTGCACTCCTGGGCCACAGCAGAGGGCTGGCCTGGAAGAGGGGCAACCGGGATAGAATCGGCGCCCCGACCGGGACTAGAACCCGGTGTGCCGGCGCCGCAAGGCGGAGGATTAGCCTGTTGAGCCACGGCGCCGGCGCTAACATCATTTTTCATATTAAAAAGTTAGGTGGGCATCTGGCCTAGTTGTTAAGATGCTGGTTGGGAGTCCAGTATTGTGGTGTAGCCAGGAAAGCTGCCTGCAGTACCAGCATCCCATATGGGTGCCAATTTGTGTCCCTGCCGCTCTACTTCCAATCCACCTCTCTGCTATGGCTTGGGAAAGCAGTAGAAGATGGACCAAGTCCTTGGGCCCATGCACCCGCATGGAAACCCGGAAGAAGTTTCTTGCTCCTGGCTTCGGATTGACCCAGCTCCAGCTGTTGTGGTCATTTGAGGAGTGAACCAATAGATGGAACACCTCTCTCTCTCTCTCTCTCTCCCTCTCTCTCTCTCTCTCCCTCTATCTCTCTGTAACTTTACCTTTCAAATAAGTAAGTAAATCTTTAGGGGCCGGCAGCACCCTGGCGCAGTAGGTTAATCCTCTTGCCTGCAGTGTCAGCATCCCGTATGGATGCTGTTCTAGTCCCGGCTGCTCCCCTTCCAATCCAGCTCTCTGCTATGGCCTGAGAGAGCAGTGGAGGTTAGCCCAGGTGCTTGGGCCACCCCTGTACCCGCAAGGGAGACTGGGAGGAAGCACCTGGCTCCTGGCTTCGGATTGGCGCAGCTCTGGCAGTTGAAGGCATTTGGGGAGTGAACCAATGGAAGGAAGACCTTTCTCTTTGTCTCTCCCTCTCACTGTCTGTAACTATACCTCTCAAATAAATAATAAATAAAATCTTAAACACAAAAAGGGAGTATTTAAAAAATACTGATTGGGATGCCTGCATCCCAATTTAGTGCCTGAATTACAGTCTCTGTTCTGGCTCTGTATTCCATCTTCCAGCTAATGCACACCCTGGGAAGCAGAAAGTGATGGCTAAAGTTATTGGGTCTCTGCTACTTACGTTGGTGCCTACGTGAAAGAACCAGATTAAGCTCCCAGGTTTTTTCTTTCACCTTGGTGCCCAGCTCTGTGGAACTTTGGGGGAGTGAAACAACAGATGGGAATGCTTTCTCTCTAATTAACTAATTATTTAATTAATTCATTTTAAAAAGTTGAAAGCTTTTCTTTTAATATCAGGTAAAAGACAAGTTTACCAATTCTCAGTACTTTGTTCAAGTCCTAGCCAGAAAAATTAGGTCAGAAAAATAATTAAAGTCATCTAAATCATAAAGGAAGAAATCAAATTGCCTCTGTTTATAAATGTCATAACATATACAGGAAATGCTGAAGTATTCACCAAACAAACAAACAAAAAAGTAATAAATGAATTCTGTTAAGTCACTAGAAAATTAGCATACAAAAATCAGTAGTGTTTCCATACTTAAAAGAGCCATCTTATAGTTCGAATAAGATATCTTCATTAACTACCTGAAAAAAAGTCAAGAAAATAACTTAGTTTATAATAGATACAAATAAATACTTGGGAATGTCAAAGACCTCAAATGGCCTAAAGAATCTTGAGCAAAATGAACAAAGCTAGATGCATCAAACTACTTGACTTAAACTATCCTACAAAGTTATCACAACTGAAAGAACATAGTTCTGCCATAATAACTGATGCAAAGCCTATTGGAAGAGAATAGAGAACCCAGAAACAAATCCAAGCATTTATGATCAACTGTTTTTTTTTTTTTAACATGGCATTACACAACAGGGAAAGAACATTCTCTTTTGTAAATGGTGTTGGAAGAATTCTACATCCATTTTCAGAAATTAGACATTCTTCTCATAATATATACCAATATAAACTCAAAATAATTAAAAGTTTAAATATAAAATCTGAAACTATAAAAATATTAGGAGAAAATTTAAGGAGAAACTCCATGACATTGGTCCGCAAAACAATATTTTTTTTTGGAGGTGAGCCTAAAAATATAGGCTTAAATAGAGAAACTAGACTACATGAAACTTAAGAGCTTCTGCAAAGCAAAGGAAATGATCAAGAGGGTGAAGATACAACTCATAGATTGGGAGAAAATAGCTGCAAGTCATACATCAAAAAACTGGCTAGTGCCTAAAATATATAAGAAACACAAGCATTTCAATAATAGGAAAACAAATACTTTTATTAAAAATGAGTAAAAAACAAGAATAGACTTTTTTTTCAAAAGAAGAAATACAAATAGTCAACATATACATAAAAATGCTCAATATCTCTAAGCATCAGGGAAGTGCAAATTTAAAGCAAAATGAGATATCACTTTATACCTGCTAGAATGATTATTTTCAAAAAGATGGAAGGTAAGCATTTTCAAGGTATGTAGACAAAGGAATGCCTGTATATTGTTGGTAGAAAGCTATATTAGTACAGCCATCAGAATGTATAGTGATTCCTCAAAAACCTAATAATAAGTTTACCATGATTCAGCAATCTCATTTTTGGCTATATATCCACAGAAATTCAAAGCATTATGTCCAAGAGATACCTTCATTCCTACATTCCAATAGCAAAACATACAACTAGTCTAAGTGTCCATAGGTAGATTAATGGATAAAGGAAATGTGGTATATGCACACAATGTGCTACTATTCACCTTTAAAAAGAAAGAGGAGACCCTGTCAATTAAGATGAAATGAATGAAACTGGAGGATGCTATATGAATAAAATAAGAAAAGACACAAAGGACAGATACAGCATGATTTAACTTACAGGTGAAATACAAAGAAAATGGAAATCGTAGAAGTAAAGAGTAGAAAGGTGCTTACCAGGAGCTGAGGGGTTAAGAGGGCCCAGGAACATGTTGTTTGAAGCATATAGGTGGCATAAATTCAAGTGATCTATTGTCCAATAAGGTGATTGTAGTTAATAACATTATGCTGTATACTTGAACATGACTAAAAGAATATATAATGTATCCTCACTGCAAAAAATAGCTATATGAGAAAATGCACATAAACATATTAATTATTAGGTCTAGCCATTTGATAGTGTGTACATATTTTAAAGCATCATGTTGCATACCATAAATATACAAAATATTAATTTGCCTATTAAAAATTTAATTAATGCTTAAAGCATTGCATAACCAAATTTTTGTTATAATGTAACTTCGTGGAAAGAAGTTCTGTATCAGTCATGTAGAGATTTTTGATATAACTCATTAATTAAGTTAAAATGAAGTATGAAAATGTCCCCCTTAACTAGATTAACCTCAGCATGTGCAGCCATCTAGAACATACTCAGGGTTTGTATCCTGTAATTTTTCACAGAGTTCATTCACTGCATAAGTCACTATTGATAGGAGACCCATATGTGTGTTATTCTAGCTTCATGGAAGTTTTGATTTTATAGTTATTATTCTGTCCATAGCTTTACAAGGATCAAAGTCAGGTTTCTGTTTTACTTGAAAGTGTAAGAGTAGATCTGACTTTGTTAGTTTTTCACTAAAGTTGTATTAGGTAACTATGAATAAGATACATCTCTTAAATGGGAAGCCAGGAATTACAAGGAAGGTTGCAAGAAAACTAGAAAGGGAAGACTTGGTCTTCCCTTTCTTTGTTATGAAGACAAATTAATATGCAAAGTATGTTTTAAAAGTGGGACTAAAGATACTCCCAACTCTTCTTACGTGGGCTACTGTACTTTCCTTCTAACTCTCAGCTCTGTCTTCAATCTTGTTCTCCTTTTCCTGCAGTCAGTACCCAACCCATATTCAAATCTGTGTTCAAAGACCCAATTCTGATCTTGCTTAAATCTTCACTAACTCTCAATGAGTGCTTATTGCATTTAGTATTTTCTTCTTTAATCACAGCCATATATTTCATCTTTCTTTGTGTCACTACTTCAATATTGTGCTCCAGTCATATGGATTATTTGCAGTACCCTAGTTGTATCCTGCTCTTTCAACCTTGAGACTCTGTAGATGCCAGCTTTCTCTTGTATTATTTCAAAATCTCTGGACTGTAACTTGTAGACACTCCAATACAACTGTCTAGGATAATAAATATTTTAAATATCAGGACATTTAGGACAGCCTCCCATAACAGAATTTGCTTCATAAAGTAATCAAGGAGTCCAGTTATTTCTAGTTTTCTATTATAATTTTGGTCATCAGATTTTTCTTCACACTGAAGCAAGATGACTATATCAGCTCCAGGCACCATATCAGTATGCAAAGTTGTGCAAAACAAGAAGAGAATCAGAATTTGGTCACATAATCTTTCTGGAATTATCCTAAGGCCAGTATTCCTCAAGAAAAAGGGATTTGTCCCCACATCAGACATTAATCCATGTCTGAAAATATTTTTGCTTGTCACAGTTTGTGTATTCATGTGTTTGGGGGGGGGTGGTGGTGGGAGTTTGTGTGTTAATGCCATCTAGTGGGTGGAGGCCAAAGGTGCTGATAAAAGATTTTATAACATACAGGACAGCCTCTTTTCCTTCACCCCTCCAAATAAAGAATTATTTAGCATCAAATGTCAATAATGACCTGGCTGATTAAATCTTCCTTAAACCAGCCAGGACCAGTACTGAATGTGACTATGGGGTTAGCTTCTTCTAGGAGACCACTGAGAGGATGTGTGGGGGAGGGAAGGATGTCTGAGCAAAACTGGGATTCTGCTTAGAAGTGACATCAGGGAAGAACAGTGGGTTTGTAACTGATGTCATCCACTAGAAATTTTCTGTTTCCATTTTCCATCAGTTGTGTAACTCATGTGTATTCTGCAGATAGCATTTTCTTTAGGAAATTGTCTCTGCATATAGTCCCTTCTCTCAGTTTCTTTCTCCCTGCTTGCCAGGCTGAGTTGTGTACTTCTGATGGACTCCAAAAACACAGAGTACATGATAACATTCAGCCTTTGGAATTTAATTAATCTTTATTTTTCAGTAGTGTGTAATTTCTTTCAGTGTTGGAGACCAAGTTCTATTCATGCAAAATATTCATCAAGCAGCACAGTGTATAAGTCTAGTTTGCAAATGGTAAGGGATTGTTCAAGAGAACTGTGCTTAATTTCAATTTTATTCAGTTGTAATATGTAAATAAATAATGACTAAATGAAGAGTAGTGAGTAGATTATGCATTGTCCCTAGAGCATGGAACTTTGTATCCTTAACATAGCAGATGTTTAATAAATAGGAGAGAGTGTAAGACTGGCGTGCGTACTATGATTTTTTTTTAATTCGATGCCAAAACAATAAGTATGAAAGTAAGCAGATGATACACTATCATAAATTGGATTTACTTAGGAAATTACTGAGAATGAATTAAACAACACTGTAATGCTTCTTGGTTCATCTTAAGAATAAGAAAATGTGGAGAGAGGAAAGATAAGGGAGAAGAATTTACTGAACAAACTACTTAGATGGATAAGTTGCTTTGCTGTGAGTCCTCTCAACTCCAAATGTGTATGAGTGGGAGTCTTACTTCACTC